>CM056579.1:24611311-26063811 GCA_029721435.1 Gymnothorax reevesii | reverse complement strand
CCTCGGTTGACACATATGAGATTTTCAGAGGCAATGCTACAAGTCGTCAACTGAATTGCCGCTAAGTTCTGCTGAAACTTTCTAATAGATGATTGAAATTTCAGCACACTTAGATAAGGGCACTTGGGGCACAATCAGAGGGATTTGGGGGTGTGGTATCACTGGATTGTGTTTTTATCCAAAATTTCCTGAAAAATAGTTTTCTGTCTATTTTTATTATGACATGGGCAAGAGATATGGTCATCTTTGAACATTTTCTTCACAGTACAGGGTCTGGGGAATGCCTTTTTTGTGAGGTGGATCATCTCTGTTTTTACTCTCCTCTGTGGAGTTCACTGCCCGGCTACTGAATCATGTCACAACAGAGGTCTTAAGACCTGGTGATCAGACCTCGTCTTATAAACAAACACCTTGTGCCCGAGGAGCAGAGTCATGCCTTGTGAGAATTCTTCATTGTGAAAAGCATTAGCTGATGAAAATATTTAGGCCTAATATTTACAATTTATGTATTTAAATTGCATATTAAATTTTCATCTATTCGAATTACACACTACGTCATAAGATCATATTTGTTAGTCAAACATAAATGAAAAAACACCAATAGGTTGATTGTTTGAATAAACACATTGGGCTCTAAATTCATTGACCAGGCGCGGCGCAGGAGCGGCGAATGGGGGGAGCACCGCGCCGATGCGCTGTGTCCAGGCCAGTGAGGTGCGGTCGGAGGTTAGTTCGGTGAGGCACAATCCTCCCCTTCGCTTTATTAGCAATCAGACGATTAACTAGTCAAGTAAGACTATCAGCAGATGACTGGCCAGTTAAAGTTTCCGCGGCGTTATTACACAGTACATCGAACCTAAAATGCTCACTAGACAGCAAATTTTTGCATACTTGCTTCCAGGAAAACGAAACAATGTCATCAACAAAAAATTCAAACAGTTATGCAAAGTCCAATGCTTGATCAATATACAATGTATTCTCCTTTAAATACGTGCTTTTACACCCAAATCGAAAAAGGCGGGCGTTTATTTTCAGTCTTCTTTCATAATCCGATTAACAAAATGTTTAAACAATATACAGAATTACCAAGAGCCGAGAATTTTTCCTAATTGATTATTCAGATTTCCATCCTTGCAGTCTCGAATTGAATCCTATACATGAATGAATCTTTTTGTCATCATCTCCTCTCTCAGTATCAGGCTTCCTGTTGCCTTGGTCTAAATTGTTTTGATTGTCAATCAGGAATAGTATGTGGGAACAGGTTCAAAATCCTGTGATAAAAGTTTGGGTCACTGCATCACCTCACCGCGCATCACTGGCTTCCTGGAAGCAAGTACGCGCAAATCTGTAGTTTTATGAGCATTTCAGGTTTGATGTACTGAGTAATAATGCCGCGGAAACTCAGACTGGCCCGTAATTCTGCTGAAATGTCTTACTTAACTAGTTAATCGTCTGATTGCTAATCAAGCAAAGGGGAGGATTCTGCCCCACCAAACTAACCTCCGACTGCACGTCACCGATATATATATATACGCACTGCCTGATGCCGAGGCAGTTCGTGGTTGACTGAGAAAGATATGAAGTCGTTAGTTTGCATCACAGATTCAGCTGTGTTGATTAAGTCAGGTCAAGTTTCCATTACGTGTGCCAACCGCCTTTAATCTGACATTAGGACAATCGATATAGATACTATAATTCATGTCTTGATTCAGATAGTTACATTAAATAGTGGTTGCTGTAATTATTTATTGCATTGAAACGTGCCTGACATTCTGGAGACCTGCCTGTGAGGTTTCGGTGACGTGTGCGCACTGTGCGCCGGTCAGCCAAATTACCACTGCACAGAAAGTAAACCAGGTTGGAGCTGGCGAGCTTTCTGCGTACTTTCGGCGGAGCCTTTATCCACGAAATTGTCGCTGTGTCATGATGAATTTGTGACACCTCCCCCTACTACACTGCCACACCCATCTTGACGCCCGTCCGTCTACCAAATTGCCAAAGTGGCTGCGCACGGTGTTGCACCGCACAAAATTACCATTGCGCGGGCTGCACCGGACGAAATTACCAATGCGTGGGCTGCGCCACGCTACGCCACCCTGCGCCAAGAAATTAGAGCCCAATGTGTTTTAAATAACCAGGTTTATACATTTATCATCAATGAATTCAACTTGTTTCATATTCATGAGGTAGCCATATTTAAGCTATGTTCATGTATGTTTAACAGATTAAATTTCATTGTTTTCTCAATAAACAGATTTATGCTGATTTCGAAAGAATTTGAACAAATACATTTTTAAAATATGATTATTTAAAAAATTATCGTATTGGATACGTAGTAACCCACACCATGATTTTTATTATTTATTTTTTGGGAGGTATTGCCTGAATTTTGCATGGCCAGTCCATTGTAAGGGTGCAGAGGTGGCACATCTGAGAAAGGGAAACTCCCCTCCAGCATTTTGTTCTGGCTGGACGGGTTTAACATTTTCCAGTTTTATCCGGGGTTTGGAACTGATCAGTGAAATATGCAGACTGACTTCATGGGCAGGACAAAAGCATGGCCGGTCTTTTATTTTCTGACCTTGGGATCTGCCACCTTTGGGTGGTCGCGAGAGCTGGGAAAACCTCTGCCTGTCAATAAGGCTGAGGGGCTGTAGACCGCACAGTGAGCATGTTGGGCCTAAGTAGCGGCAGCAGGTGCAATCGCCATTTTGTGGGGTTTCCACTTACCATGAAAAGATATGGGCTGATTTATGATTAATGGGCTTTTCGAGCGAACAGAACATAAACAGTGGGATTCGGCGCGTGGCTCCAGGCCTTTTCGGGGGAAAAAAAAGCGAAGGAGTTGAGGAGCTTACTGTCGAGACACAGAATGATACCGTAAGCGTCATTCTTTCTCCCTCGCATGCACGCACACACACATCAAAGACCACGGGGGAAGGATAATAACAGCGTTTCAGAAACACACAAAGAGCCTTTAGATATTAATCCGCCCATGCTGCCACTCTTTTCCTGCTCTCGGGCGACACTGTCACACAGTCCTGACGTTTTTCTTATTAAAACTCTGAGAAGCTTTCAGTCAAAACCCCCAACCTGTGTGAGTGTTATTTGTTGGGGGAAGACAGTGGGGAACAGCCATTCCTTACATTTTGGCGAGGATCGGACGTCAGTCGGGAAGACGTTTGGGTGGTTTGAGGGGGTGGTCGAGAAATCCAGCTAATTGCCTGTTGATGGAATTGTTGTGGCTCTTTGATTATGAAGCAGCGGCTAAGTGTTATTGATTCAGGTGCTACAGGGAATGGCTGAGAGTGGTGTGGTATTGGACCCCGACTGCTCCTCTATACATTATTCAGCAAGCAGCAGACAAGATGCTATGGCAGGCCACTCTGCTTGGCCCCTGGGGACCGGCCCCTTACTGGCCCCTCTCTCGCCCGCCCACTCGCTAGCCCTCTGACTGGGAGAAGGATATTGTTGCTTTGGGATGACACCAGTCCATCGACCCAGAGTCAGAGGGGGTTAATTTATGAACTGCTCAAACCCCAGTCTCTTCCTATTCAAACATAAACCAATCACTGACTGCAAGGTCTCAGGCATGACCTGGAAGTTAAAGGATATCCAAGCAGCGATATCCTGGGGAGAGAAAAAGTTGAGCGCTCAAAGTCACGCGTCTCAAAGGATTGGCGGTTTCGCCACAATGGGGATGATGCCAGCCACGGACAATGGATCAAATTCCCAAAAGGAAGAAGACGGCAGTAAGTTCGGACTTCTTTTAGAGGAAATTCACTGTTAAAAAACCAACCTCAAAGTTTCAAATCAGGAGTTTTGTTGGCCCACTCAGAACATATTAAAAAAGAGGTTTCTCTTGTTTGTTTTTCGATTTCTCACGGGTTTGTTTCTTTGGACAACAAATGCTAAAAAATAAAAAATATTTCAAACTACCTCAAATAACACAACAAATTGCAGTCACTGCAGAAAAACCGACACCATCCCCACTGAGTTTGGATCTGCCAGTACAGTCTCAATACCTTCAATCACATATAATGTGTCTTTGTTTTCGCCAATTGCAATTCACTTATTGATCAATGCGTAGCTCGATATTTTACAGCAATTAACATTTAATATCCTTCTTCACCCACTTTCTCCATTAATGGCAGATTGATTATTTCTGAGAAAGCCCACAGCTAGGAACGGCACAAATCTATTTCATCTGTCTATCAAAGCGCCAATGCGGTCCTAGTACAGTACGTGTACCCAGAAGACGTGTTTCAGAGGCTGTCAGTAAAATGCTGTCCTTTTTCACTTTCTCTTCATTTGTTTTTCACCATTCGAGTCTCCTTCAAATTTTATGTTCCTTTGACCTCGACAACTGCGATAGAAACTCTGAAGTCGGGTATCGAGTAAAGGCGAGAGCTTCTCACCACGTAGGCTGCAACAAAAGTGTGACCTCTTCGCTTTGCCACAAGGTCAATCTTGCAAATCTCAAAAGATAAGTGATAAGTGGTCAGAATATGTTCACTCGTCAAGGATGCAGTTACTCAAAGTGCACAAATATCTTCAAGTTGAGAGGGCGCAAGATTATAAGTCTAAATAGCCTAGCTTGGGGGGTTGCTTTGCTGGTGAATGAAGAGTCGAAAGTTTGGTCCCTACAGTAAGGCCCTTAAACCCAAAATTTCACCAGGGGCTCTACCTGCTTCTCTCAATCCCTTCCCACTTGTTGATCTTCTATCTGGCATTTCTACCATCCTTGAAAAAGAGAAATTTTCTCAATGGAACTTCACTGGCTAAAAAGAAGTCTCAAAACAAGGCCAGAACACTGGAAAAGACAGTCTTTGCATCAATGTTAATGGCATTAATGTGTGATATAGACTTCAAACTGTAGAACGATCAGTGTAAAATATGTCTAGAAAAGTCGGTGTTCCCTGGATATGGATTTAAAAGAACACATCTATTTCCTTAATAGAGGGTCATTGAATTATTGCGGACCTGTCCAGCTGGGATTCTGAAATGTTTTGGCTGTCTTATGGAGACAGACGTACGCTGCGGCTCTCTGGAACAGACGCTTCAATAAGTCTGAATAATACTGGTGACACCTGCCAATACGTTTTTACAATCAGTTACGATCCACGACAGAGGGGAGACTAAGCCTGTTGGCGAATGCTAGAACATCGCAACGGGGTCAACTCTTTTTGGGTTAGCCTACCCACTTGGTGTCAGAAATGGGAAATTCTGTGAATTTTTAATCACTTCACTGAAATGTCTTAGGAAATGTTGGCTTTCTTTGCACCTGCAGTCCAAAAAAAAATTTGTAAAAAAAGAAGCTGAATCTCCACACGCGTCCATAATCTCTACATGCCCTGTTTTCAACAACCAAAAATGCACAGTGAGGGAAAATGAGCTCCGTACAAAAAAAACAAATGTGAAGGGAGATAGAAAGAGATGAATGAAGAGACTGAGTGATACAAGAGAAATAGATAAGCAGGAAGAGGGAGAAAGTGAAGGAGAAGGTAAAAGGGAGGGGGAATTAAGATGGAGTGAGAGGAAAAGGGGTGTAAGATGGAGGGAAACAGACAGAAGAAAGAGAAAGTATTAAGGGCTGAGAGGAGTTCTGGGCTGGGAAGCGCGTCCCCAGAGAAGGGAAACCATCAATCCTCAAGTCGGCGAAAGATCACGAGTCGGCACAAATTTGCATCGATCCCTCCTCGCCGGCCGCACACTGCAGAGCAAACTCCCACTCTATCGCATCCTGTCCTCTTCAGTGCTCTAGAAAACGGCATATTTTCTGCCTCTCCCCTGCACTGCCTCCTCCACACACTGACAGACAGAGAGATTATATTATGGCAGGATGAGGCCAGACACTGACTCAGTATGACGGTAAATCCTGCACAGACTGCAATTTGTTTACAGTCTTTCAAGCCTCGAGTCTCTGGAGTCATATTCAAGAATTATATATTCTTGCGAGCAGAGACCTGTACTACAAAATACATTCAATAAAAACAGAATACTACTTCTGAAAATATTAAAATATTTTCTTAACAAAATACAAGAGTCCTTGCATTATTAAAAAAAAAATTCTTGTGGGAATCCATCTATAATTGAAGCTACTGAGCAAACAATAGATTACATATCAGGATACCTTTTCTTATAACAGTATCTCTCAGAGTTATTGCAAATTCATCCAAAAATGGCCAGTTAAACTGCCTGGTTCAGTTCTGCAGTATTCACATCACAGACTTTGAAACTGACAACGGGGAAGTTTTTGAATTAAGGTCCAGTTGGCGATTGTATATTCGTTGGTCTTCCAAACTCACGTCCAGATACTCATCACAATATATTCCAAAGGAATTACTGTTTTTCTGTTCTCCCAGAACAGTCAGTCAATTATAAATACGGCATTACAGAGCGTCCACAGTGACCATTCACGAGACATAATCAAAGCATGATTGATTTACTTTGAAATGATCACTGCAGCTGCTGGGCACTGGATCCATTGAATCATCTTCACACGTTCTTCAACTTGGTTTCGTAATTTTACTTTAAGATTCACAATCGTATCATTGAACTCCTGACGACAGCTTTAATTATGTACCCATGACTGCTTTCCACTGTAACCATATTGATATACTGGGATATCTTAATTGCTCAAATTATGCAGCTCTATTATGCAGCTTTGCATCATTATTTTCAACTGATTTTGAAAAACCATAATAAATGCATGAAAGTTAACAGCGACCGAAGTTCCCGAAAACTTTTTTCATTATTTTGTATATAGCTGCCTATATGTACTTGATTTATTTTATCATTAATTCTTCAATGATTCGCAACAAAGAGGGAAAATAAAAAATAAAAACAGCGTCCAAATCGTGCAAGTGAAATGAGAAACACAGCCAGAGGTGCCAAGATAAGATGCAAGAAATAAATGAAAATGCTGCTGATATAAATGTCCCAGCACCCCGCGTTATAAATATGTATTATTAACCTCCACGTCCATATTCCCCTTGGCCCTCTATTCTTAACAGGAAATAGACCTGTGTTTTTGCAATTATATTTACCCTCGGGCAAGCGCTCACTATAAAGCAGAATTCTGTAATCTTCCCTGATTCTTTGATCGGATTGACGGCAGGTAGCTGCACTATAGCGGGAGAATAATCTGTCGAAACTAGCGGCTCCATCTCATATAGTTAGCCAGACCCAGTCCGTCAACTGATTTAAAGGGAAATATATTTCTGTTCTGACCTGTGAGAAGGTTCCTTTTCTGTGCATAGTGTCAACTCTTCTTCTTCTGTCCCAGTTAATTCGCTACTGCTCGGTAAAAAACTGAACACTTGTCAGTATTTTCGATAACTTTACTCTCAAATTTAAAATGAGAATCTTCTATCAGTTCCTGCATTGCTAAACAAGAGAAATATATTGCCGATATTTTGAGCCATGGTACCTATTTTTGAGATTTGCCACTAGGAGAGACAATTTCTCTTGTCAAGCAAACGGTATCATAAAAAACATGCTAATTCTATTTACTCAACCAAAACAGAACAGTTAGGTTTAATTAAAAAATTTAAAAAAGAAGGCCTTTATTATGACAGTCAATGTGCTGGGTTTTAGTGGCAATGTTTTCAACAGATTTTTTTTTCTTTTTAATAAGAGTTTTTCCCATGTTGCCAGTTCAGGTGATGCAATGAAGATGTGCATGCCTCTCGCCTGTCTCTATCAGATGACAGACTTATCTTTATTCCTCAAATAATGCTGGATATTTCACTTCCCCTTCTTGGTCAGAAATTCAATACGATTTTGCCCGTGATATTAATAAACAACAGAAGCCAGATGGGATGAAGCGTTGATCAAGGATCAGAGCAGAATTTTCACAGGCTGATATTTACTAAATGAAAGATCTGTGGGATTACGCTCTCAGGCAGTTACGAGTCACCTCGCTGACACGTCATGTGGGAGGATGCCGCAATGTTGGGACAATGTCACGACAATATTGCAATAGCGTGACTTGTGTCGGCATTGCTAGAATGTCCTTGTTATTGATGCAGAGTCTCAGCCATGTTTGTGTGAACAGACAACAGTTCACTGAGTGATGGTAATAACTTGATTAGCTCCGCCAACAGGTATTGTGTCCACTTGTGTGTGTGTGTGTATATGTGTGTGTGTGTGTGTGTCAGCAGGATTGCTCAAAAACTAATCAACGGATTACCGCAAAATTTTATGGGAAGTTGGACTGTATGAACAGGAAGAGGCAAGTAAATTTCAAGACCTATCCGGATACAGATCTGGATTCTGCAGCTGATTATATGTGTTAGTGCATATAAACCTGCTGGTAGAGGTTTGCATACTCTGAGAGCCATCTAGTTGAGAAATACTTTCTCCTGGGATCATACAGATGTCCTTTGCCAAACACAAAGAGGGAAAATACATTGAAGCAGATAATTACTGGTGACTTAGAACTGCAAGGGAAAATGTCAGAAATGAATTATTGGATATTACCATACCTGCAATAGCAACTGGGGATTCATTTCATTTATTTACCCTTTAGCCAGGGAGGTCTCACTAAGACACAAGACCTTCAAGGTACTATGTTTGCATTTCTGACAAATTTGTGATTACATTGGCACAGTCATATAATCAGAATGACAGTCATTGACATGTGTTAAAAGGAATTAATGAATGAGCATAACATAAGCCGGATTTTTGTATTCCGTTTGTACATATGATATTTGTTGAGAGCTTGGATCCAAGGGTTTAACATTTGCGGAGGATGGCTGGATTTAAAATGACAAATTTGCACAATGAGCAAACCATAAAGCATAAATAAGTATTTAAACTCTCCTTGATATTTGGCGATAACAAAACTCATAATTTCTTTTTTTTACAGTATTCTTCACGGAGCTGCTTCCTGGTTTTATGTTCAAATACAAATCTCACCGCCTCACTCCTGTATTGAGAATAATTTCTGAGGAAACTCCACTTGAAAGTGGTGGGGCAAGTGTGTTTGTGTGCAGGGATCAAAGCCTCGGTGCGTCTTGAGGCTTTGATAGCTGGACATTAGCGAACGAGCTTGTGATCTACTTCAGGCAGACAACTCAAGTTGCACTGGCATTACATGACCTGCATTGCTTAAGACGTCTACGACAAGTGCTCCAACCCAATTAGGTGGTCTATTTTGGCCAAAAAGGTACACTCAATCCACCTCTGTGTCTCTGTAGCGCTGCTGCTCACTGCCAGCTGCTCTGCGACATCCACCTTTTGGCTCTGACTACATTTCCCAGGAGAGAAAGACCCCTATTGCAACCCCCTGCTTGTCTAAGCTTGATCAGGCATACGCTCACAGAGAATGATCAGATCAGAGCTGAGACGCCACCACAGAAATCCTGTTAATATGTTTCATTGCATCAATAAATACGACCTGTATTTAGGTGAGTTAGTTGATTGAAGTCCTTTTTGTCGCAAGGCTTGATGCTGATTAGTACTAAAATTACGAAGCATTAAACTGTGGGTACCATACATGCACTGAGATGGACGGTTTATTTCTGAACACCACCAGCCATGCAGAAAAAGAGACAGAAAGACAGAAAGAAGGGCTAAACAAAGCAAAGCCAGTCCCTATGGAAAATTCCAGAATGGAGCTTGAGTTTGCAAGGGAAAAGGGCAACACAGTCTCTTCTTAACTCATCATATAGTAACACTACCTCACCAAATGTTGATATATGATGAAAATGGAGGATTTTGGCGCCCTCATTTGACGTTTAGGGTTAGGGGGTCGCGATAAGGGTCATGGATTAGGAGATAGTTAGTAGGATTTCTTTTTACAATGGCAGCAAACAAGGACGCCAAAAGCTGCCTTTTTCGTAGTATATCGACGCTTGGTCAGGTAGCGTCACTATATGATGCATTGGGATGAGACTGCTCAAAAAGAAAGAAATATGGTCCGTTTTATCCAATCAGCATTGAATTATTACCCAGGAAATGGTCAAAAGAGGCAGTTGATCATCCATCCTTGATCTAACCCAGTGGTGCCCAGTTCTGTTTCTGGGGATCTTCCATCTGGTATGTTTTCCCTCCAACCCTAATTTCAACCCTGATTATTCTAATTGGCTGCACAGTGAGACATCTAACTGTTGAATGGGGTGGGCATCTTTAGGACTGACGTGAAAAACTGACACTATGACAGATATCCAGGAACAGGGCTGAGGCCTGCTCATCTTACTCATTTATTCATAGTCAGGGCCAAAGGAAGGCTGGATCCTATCCCAGCAAGCAATGGGAAAATGGCAGGAAATTTTGACGGTCCATTACAGAGATCACACACACACACTCACACACACTCTTGTGGGAATTAAGCCTCTGATCAGCCTGGGATGCTTATGGAATAAGTAAGGAAATTAGAGTTCCTGGAGGAAACTCGCGTAGAATATGCGAAGTCCACATACAGAGAGGACCCAAGCTAGATATGGAATCACCGCTCTCAAGTTGTGAGGCGACATCACTCCACTGTGCCATACTTAATCAGTTTATTACCTCAGTGCACAATGTTTGTATATTTTCCTGGAGTATAGTTTCCATTGAGTCTGAACTATTTTCACAGATCGTGCGAGCTGCAGTTCCTACACTCGAGTTTACCATATAACCGTGAGTTTGATTGAGATAAAGATAATACATGCTGTTTGATCGAGATAAAGGTAAAACGCGCTGCTTTCAAAGCAGTTTTTCTTTTATTTTTGAATACAACAACAAATGTCCATACATAAGCATGTGCATGCTTGTGTGTGTGTGTGTGTGTGTGTGTGTGTGTGTGTGTGTGCGCGTGTGTGTGTCTGTGTATCCCGTGTGCACATTTGTCTAGTATAAATATATATGCACGTCCTTCAATGGCTTTAGTTCATAACCATCAAAATAATATTTTGTTTGTGTCATTCCTGGTTTCACTGTGGGGGAAAATGCATCTGCACTGAACTGTGTTATATAAATGACTGATTGGCCAAAAGAATTCTTATTTTCTGCGCAGTTTCAATTGTGGTCTATCTAGTTGGCAGGGAGTGGGGCCTGGTGGCCTGGACATGAATAAGGTATTCTTCAGGCAGAAAAATTAGACTGACACATCTCCGTTCAGCCAGTATGGTGGAAAGATAATTCATGCATATTGCCGCACTTGACCTGTCTGTTCTCAGCACACTTGGATGCAGGGAGCTGAAATGCTAATGCCTATTCTTTCAATCCTCTTAATCTGTTAGCCTTAACTGCCGTAAATCTGGCCAACTGAAATGGTTCTGTCCGTCCTCTCTGCTGACACGTACAAGGCAGATACAAAGTCATTTAGTGCTCCGAAAATGTACGGCCTGCCAAAGAGTGACTCCCCCCTCACGGAGACACAATATCCCCACATAGGTTTTTTAAGTAAAAAAGTATACCGTGCGTCAACAATGTAACAAAACTACCCTGGCCTAAATAGTATGTGAGATACTGCAGTTTGTCAGGTATTCCGGGCGTTAATTAGCATTGCAAGTACCCCTTCTGATTCCACATGTACAATCAAAAATAGACTTTTAAAAAAAAATAATAATCCATTCTACAGGCAAAAATGCTCAAGATAAAAATGTTCTTAATCTCTCCACACAAAACAATGAGATTATAAAGACGGGGAGATTTTCCAAAGTAGAACAAAAGGATTAAAATAATAATCAGAGATATAATAGCAATAAAAAAAAAACTTTATCCCATATCGAGGTTTTGTAATCATCCCCTGCAGATCGATTGTGAGGGTAAATCTGAGCACCGGTGATGGGCACAGAGGACAGGAAGGGTAGAAGTGGACTCAGGTGCGAAGATGGACTTGATTGTATTTAATATGCCTTCGGCACAGCAAGAAGGCACATAGGATACAAAACAAAGGAATAAAGGTCCCTGAATAACACTATTAGTAATACAGACTGGGCATTAGCGACAGTAACAATGTATTACAAATAGGAAAAAAGAAAAAGGAATTGAGGTTCCTGGATAATAATAGTAAAGCGCTGAAATAAACAACAAAACAGCACTAAGTTCAAGAGTTATAATGTATACACGCGCAATACGCGGGAGATAAGTCTATACAAGGCTAGGGAGACAAAAAGGCTTGTCAGGCTCACAAGACCTAGCAAAGACTAAGTGCGAAGCTCAGTCTTAAATAGCACAACAATACCACACAGAGGAAATGAACAACAGATGCATGCAGTGATTGCGGAGCTGAAGAATGCGTTCCGGGTTTTAATAGACCGGTGAGTTGGAACGCTGGAGGCGTGGTCTTACATTATTACCACCGGGAGTTTGGGTAATGAGGATAGACTCTCTTTTTTTTCTGTACTGTCTCAACACTGGTGGAGAAGGTGCACATTCAGTACTTATGCTTCTCATCACCAAAGAATGACTGCAGATTGAGTGTAAGGATGAGGCTGGTATCCTCTGTTGAATTTCTGTGGCATGATAGACATGTACATTTTTTTTTCAAAATGGTCAGTGAGTCAAATTATGAAATATTGAGTTCTATGATTTCCTGCCCTCATGCTAAATTAACATTTTTGTATGCTGACATCCCTGATATTTCTCAAACCTTGATAGAACGGCAAATGGACCAAATCGTGTATCCGGACGTGATGACTGGGGTAACTGTGTAATTTGATCCTACATCAGGACGAATAAGGGGTTTTGGAGTGCTGCATAATTTTCTCTCAGCACAAGGAATCAATCAGCAGAACAGGCCATGCATTTGCCATGTATTTCTGCATAATGAATTATTGCACATTGGCAACATTCTCAAATCATTTCGAAAACGGCAACCTTAATGTGGGGAGAGAAACAAATCAAATTACGAGCCTATAATGTATGGAACAGCACATTTTTGCTGTTAGGAGAGAGGCTATTCATTACACAGGTGTCAATACCCTACACAGATTGATAGATGGCCAGTGTGTAGACACAATCATTCAATACATGCATTACCCAAGTGTAATTGATGGTTGAATTCGTCTTAGAAACTGGATCATTAACCAAAACACCACTAATTAACATCAATATTAAAAACCGTACGCGGAAGTACACTTAGGTAATAGGTACAGTATTGTGGTGCCTGTAAAAGTCTAGAAAACCACTGTGTGTGATTACATTTAGCCTGCATGCATATACTCATAAAAATAGACAAAATACAATCAGCCCTAAGAATAGCATGTATATACTGTACTCATACATGTATTAAAGCCACACACTCACAGATTCACTAATTAAGACTTAATTTTGAGAATTTATTTAGAGAACTTTCCTGTGTTCGTAGTGGCTAGATATTACGAATACGAACAATCGCACAATTTTAGAACCCCCAGGTCCAGCCATATAGATAAAACTATTGAGGAGGTTTCCCTTGTCGGCCAGTTGCTAAAAATAGACCCGGAAGGAAATATAAGCGTGTTGCGCAATGAACAAGGAAGCCAAGTCGTCGTCTTTTGGATTCGCACAAGGTAAATAGCCTAACATATATGACATAAAGAAATGATTGCGATGTTTGGATGACTCTATTGTAATAGGATGGTTGTTGACTTGATGTATGTGTGTCATTTTTGCATAAAAATCGCTATTTACTATAATCGCTATAATAGCGATTCGCTACAATCGCTATCATGTGTACTACGTCACGGAAATTTGTGTTTTTTTGGCGAGCGAAAAGAAGTAGGATTACACACTTTGGCGGTCAAATACACATATTTCCCGATGTAGTTAATTTTTTTCAAAGGCATCACTGCATTGCGGAGAGATTAATCTATAAGGTATAATATTTTAAAGTTATTGTGTGATTTAGGCGATCGTCATCATATCGAAGATGAGTATGTGGCTTTAAGGCATGGATGCACAAATCTACACATTCAATGACAAGAAGGTAATAATTATCAACAGTGAATAGATTACTGATTCGTAATAAAAAAAAAATTATTTCTAGTGCTTGGAGAAACTATATTTCTGGGGTAAAATTGTGGTGATCATGAACAAACACGTAACAGTATTTAATAGTTTCATATTATTAGGCTATTACACTTGCTCTTGATATTGCATAGGTGTGCGTGCGAGTACATGCATGCGCAAGAATGTGTGTGTGTGCCTGTGTGTGCATGTGTGTATATGTGTGTGTGTGTGGATGTCTGCATGTGAATGTGCGCGAGTGTGTGAGTGTGTGCCTATAAGCCTGGACATGCATGCGCATGAATATGTGTACTGCGTATGTCCCTGTGTATGTGTATGAGTGTGTGTGTGTGTGCACATGGGTCAGCGGAGCGGCGACGGTCAGCGGATGCAGAGGACAGGAGGGGCGGGGGCTCGGCGGGGAGCAGCGAGCGGGAGAGGAGAGGTGAGCTCCGCAATAGGATGACACACTGAGGATCAGAGAGCAGCTCTGAGGAGTGAGGTCATGAAAAGCGTCCCCGTGTAGAGATGAGGAACAGCAGGAGGTGTGTGGAGGGCTCTCGGGGGGACAGGCACCGTGATTGGAGGCAGACCAGCGGCCAACAAAAGTCAAACCAAGGACATTTAGGATCACGGCCTATTAACTCCCCAAGATCCCCTGCAAGTTACCTCGCCCCGCCGCTCAAACACAAAGCACTTGAGGAAACTTGGATTCCAAAACTCGTGCAGGCAGAAGACCGTTTTCGAACGGTGCGGACGAGGGCAGAAAACGACTCGCAGTTACAGCCGCGTTCCCTTCGAGGTTCATTACTGCCTTACCGACCCCCCGCCCACCCAGAAAAGAGTTCATTTCGAGCAAAGCAGAGAGAGAAGGGGGGAAAAATAAATAATGAATTAACTGCGAACTATCAATCTCCTGAATGGCACATCCATTTAAATGTTTGCCATTTGTTTCTGGGGAGATGCATGGGGAGGACGGCCGTCTATCTGCAATTCCCAGTCTCTCATTTAGAGTTAACATCTTTCATCATGTTGTTTTCAATTTAAAGAAACGGCATATTCGCTGCTTGAGAAATAAGAGCCCATTTCTGTGAATTAATTTTGACCCACAACATATTCACAAATGGCAGCTTTATTTCTCTCCCACTACACTCTCAGGACAAATTGCAATTTTTTATGTTTCTCTTTTTCAATACAGCATTAGTTATGGTTAAAACACTATTTTTTTAGCACCTCTTCCCATAACGCCACGCACACAGTTCAGTCACTCCCATAGTCTGAGATGGCAATAACCTTATGTTTGCAACATAGCCAGGAATGAGAACTGATGCTTAAATGGACTCTTTCAGTTGAAAGTAAAAAAATCAACACTGGTGTGAGCAAATAAACAGAATGACTATTATGTAAAATTGTTTGTTTCCACTATAAATAAATGAAGAATATTGTCAGCACAATGCATTGAACTACCATTCAACAACGGACAGTCCCAGTGCATGTTAGTTTAATGTACTGCAGGTCCTGAGGTATTTGAGTGAAATAGAATTAACCATCTCTTAATAACTACTGTCACAAAATAGATATTACATGTCATAACCTACATTATTCAGTGGCAAGTGTGTGGCGAACGGCAATGTATCAACTGACTGGTCGCGCAGCAGCGTGAAGAGAAAGAATCAGTGCAGCTGATGCTCTCATGATAGCATTTGACTGTGAGCGTCAAACCTCTTAACTTCCATATTAATGCCCGGAGACCAGGCCGTGATTGTATTGTAATGAACGGCTTTTAAAATGTGTCCGGTGCATAAATCATATCTGCGCTACTCTAGCCTTTCGAGTCTCTGAGTAGCATCGGCTGAGCTGCTAACGTTCGCTGCCATTAACAAATTATAACCTCCCCACCACTTCCCTCTCCGCGCTGATTAACAAATGTTAAAATGCCGTCGGGGTGAATCACCTCTAACTCAGAAGCATTCAGCTGTAATTCAAACCAGCTGCAGTAAAAGCAGCACAATCTCAACTCAATGTTTTTTGAGGCTTTTTTTTCCAGGATGGTTTGAAGCGGAGGCACCAATCAAGGCAGCTCGGAAGTAAGTGCCATTAATTGTACGAAATTAAAACTTGGGATGAGAAATGTGGCTAATGAGCTGTGAATTCCAATCTTGGTTGGTGCAAAGATGGGGGTCTGTCCCGTCCTTCAATTATTATGCCAATGAATGAGCCCCAACGTGTTAAATAGGGGATTACTGGGGATTGAAAATGTTCTGTATGATTTGAGGGGTAGACATAGAGGACAAATGTGGTGCTATATGCATAACGGTGACCTTGCAGTCTCTTAATTATTAAGCACCATAGAGTCAGGTGCGTTTACGGAATCCGACCACAGGAAGTACCACAAAATCAGAGGTGGCCTCACAGAATCTTCAAAATGTGAAGTACCACCGCGTTGATAGAAGTTCAAACTTTTTAATGAGTTTGGCAAAATTTAAAAGAAAAAAAAAAAGCCAAATGATTTTCCTTTGACTACATCCAAAAGCCAAGATAGAGCAAGCTTTTCTCTTTTCCCTGCAGAGGCAAAAGGGCAATAACTGTGAAAGGACATCATGACAAGACATGTGGCTCAAGACTCACACTATAGCAATGCGATGTGTACCAATGACCCACAGGGCCTGGAAAACCTATTGCCACGAGACATTTGGTCAGGCCCAAAAAAACAAGCAACAAGCCTGACTTTACCAGAGCCTGTGTGGTAGAGGCCCGTCCTTTGGGCTATACATATAGGCCTGAGCCAAACCAAAATTTTCATAGTAAGTTGGCTGTTTATAAATAGACGAATGATAAGTTGTTTGAATGGCAGAAATCCTTCTTAATTACGCACAGGATCTTAACGAATAGCGCAGTGCTGACGCATAAGTAACAAGACTGCATGTTTATTAGGATTCAAAAAAACAACAATTAGTACAATAAAAAGGCTTCAGCAATATGATGAAAAATGTTTGTCAATGATATTTTTTCTGTGGCAAAACTGAGAATAGCCAAATAAAAATCCTTGTGCATTAAAAACTGATGAAAAGTATTTATATTTTTGTGAATGAATACAAACAAGATAAAAAATATAGAATGATTAAATATACAAGTAATGTAGCAACAGTACTGGTATATTTTGTTGGTGCATTTTCATCTTTTTTATTCATGAATATTAAATTAAAAACACATTTTGTGAGCTTTTAATTATGTATAATAATTTTTTTTTTTGCTATTGTTTCATTAAAAAGATTTGTATGGAAAATATCAAACCACACGACTAGTTCAGCCCTGTCCCGCCCCACTGACTGGGCTGAGCCAGGCCATTTCATGTTTGGCCAGAGATCTTCAGTTGGTCTATCTGAAAGACCTCAGGCATCATGAGCAATTCTTGAATTCTTGTAGGCTGCATAGAACTGAGAATATTTAAGTAAACCACCACTCGGAAAATGTAGGGGGTCAAAGTCCACGTCTTTCTGCTCCATGAGGCAGGACATCGTTCATGACAGACAAACTGACAGGCAGTATGATTGCTTCATCAGTGTTAAATTACTTCACAGCAAACAAGGCTTTTTTATTTGAATTCATGCAGGAGTTTTACTCACAGAAAACTTTCCACCAACAAGCCAGGGGGTCAGTAAAATGGAACTCTTCAAAAAAACCGAGACTGCTATATAAGGACAGACTCCTGCCTTCAAAACTGAATATTTTAAAGATGAAGTGTCAGTGCATGGTGAAGGACTCAGATTAAAATGATGTCCTTGTCACTTCAGTTCAGATTCACAAAATCCATCTTGAATAGATCAAAAAAGTTGAATTGTCATTCCTCTCCCATAATATGTTTTCTTTTCAGTGCAATAACAACTCGGTAAACCAAAGAACCGCCAATTTTTAGCTATATACAACCCCACATCAGAAAAATTCTGGATGGTATGTCAAATTAAAATTGAAATTGAAACAATAATTTAACTTCTACCTGTGTTACATTGAAAACAATTCAACAGCACATTATTTGATGTTTCACTGCATGAATTTTATTGTTTTCTAAAAATAAAAACTTCTTTTGGTTTTGATTATTGCAACATATTTCAAAAAAAGGTTAAGGCAGTAAAGTATTTACCACTTGCTGCCAGTCCTTTTCACAATATTTAAATATTCAGGGATTGGAGACACAAAGTGATTAGGTGTTTCAAGTTTAATTTTGCCTCATTCTTCCTGCAAGCAAGTTGTAAGGTAGGCAACCACATAAGTTCTTTATTGTCGCTCTTTGCTTTTCCAAATTTGCCACTCATTCCCCGATGGGGAAAAGTCAGGACTGCAGGCAGGCGAGTTCAGCACCCACACCCTGACGAGGCCATGCCTTTGCAAAAATTACTGTTTTCGCATGGATTTTTTGGACCTTCCCAACTTTTTTGAGTTCAGAATGTACCGCACATACAAAGGATTTAATATAACAAAACAATATTAGGAGGTTTCTGTCATTTATTTTGAGAACGCAATAAAACCAGGAAGACAAGGTTATTATAAAGAGAAACGTGATGGTGACATAGCCCCTTACATCTCAACCACTGGTCGATTTAACTGCGAACTTCCCAGGCAGCGACACTGCTCAGTCTGTTCTGATATAAACCCCTTGACATTAATGTACGAACTGTCATCCATATTGAGAGAGCCGAACAGATCATACAATCCTTTGAAACTGAGTTACAGTCCAAAGATACATGGACCCCACTGCTTGAGGTCTAAGATATTGTTCTACCCATTCAGTAATGGCAGAGGGACCTGTGCAGCATCAGAATGAAGTGACTCTATTTTAATTCGGCCCACGCATGACATCTCCCAACTGCACTGACTCCTCTCAATATCATTTATGCACATGAATGGAGTGCTAGAGGTCGATAGTGTCCTCAAGACTTTGATTATCGCTGCTGACTCACTCCTTCCACAGAGATCAGGAAAGAAAATCATCTCTGTTCCCAAAATGGAGAAAGAGAGAGAGAGAGACAGAGAGTCAAGGAGATGAGGTGCGAGAGGCAGATAGTGAAGGAAAAAAATGAATGAAAGTTAGAAAAGCAGCGGCAAAAGAGGGCAGGCCGGAGAGAATGAGAGCAAAGCGACTCTGTGTATAGATACACGATGCGGCTGCAGTCACACATTCTCTCGTGACATCACTCTAATGTTTATTTAGCTTAAAATGGAGTACACTTTCATTTCCGGCCTTTAGAACCTGATCGGCAATTGGCACACCACCTTGTCACAGCACTGTAAATAATAAATACAATTTAGTAAAATGTTGTATTCACTTTGCAAAGAAGATGAAGAACTATCAGGTTCTGCATTGGGTTTTAGCGCATCTTGCAGGCATACAGGCTATCTAACCTGGACTCTGTGATTTTTTTTAATCGCAGAAAAGAAAGCAAAAATAAGCGACAAGTATCCTAATCTGAGTAAAGTCGATTGAAATGCAATTTTTCCTGTTAGTATTAAGTGTTTTCTGAGCCCGGTTAGGCTGAAAATTGTTCAGGGGTGAGATTTAGCCCTTCTAATGCAGATTAATTTCTCCACTCGATTGAGCCTGTTCAAAGGAAATTGGGGAACCTAGCCAGGTACTTATCACCTCCTGGAGCTCACACAGCCTGGAAGCAAATTTTCTACCTTTAGGCAACCAATCTAAGGAACTATTGCCATCTCACACGACCAGAAAAGCTAGCCAATCACAGCTTTGCGCAGTTCATTACGCATAACACTATACCATGCTGGCTTAGTGTACAGCCAGAGGAGATAGAGTAAGGCAAAAAAAGATACAGAGGTGTCGTGGACCCTGTCAGCTGTTTTTGAATGTACCTACGCAACCATGATGCAACTGCAGCATAAACTTGCCTCTACTTTTGCATTGGAAATCCTTTCTGGAACATTCAGCCCAGGCAGAGCGCAATCTGTTCGCAGTATCAGCCAATTTACTTGTTCCTCCAATCACTCAGAGGGGCAAAAATATTTAATTTAGTCCTTAATCCTTGTTGACTAAAGGTAAAATCAAACATAACTGCTTTATGACCATCAAATGGAAACTTAGGGTCCGAGTTCCCCTTTGAGATGCGGAAAATGCATGGATCATCGCAACCTTTTCCGCACTCTGCCAGTTTTAACACTGTACGCACTATGAGCCCCACATAGTCATGACAAATAGAGAGGCAATCCATCTTAAGAGGGGTTTCCTTCAGTACCAGTACTGCCACCCGATATTAGGCCTCTGGTGTAGCTGCAGGAGTATGATGCGTGCGTAATTGACCTTCTCGGTCATCTAGGAGCCCTGAGGTCATGTATTATAATCCCAGCCACACCGTTACCACCCATGACTGAAGGTCTGTATGGGGCCAGTCAAAATTCATTAGTCTCATCGCCCTCTAGTGGCCATTCCTTTTGGCCAGGCAGATGTAGCCTTAAGAGTAAAGTACAAATAAATTGTACGTTGACTGCGTTATCGTCAGACGACATAGGCAGTATGTGATTGGTGGAGTGACAGGACAGTGTAAAGAAGCAAAGGCCGGTCGTCACATGAGTCGAAGGAATCGCATACTATGCCCTTCTCCTCAGGTCAGTCGGAGCAGGTTGGGTTGGACAAGGATGGGAAAGGAGGAGGAGCATCCCCACCCCCCACCCCCACCCCCACCCCAAAAAAAAAAAAGATTTACTTTCAGAAACGTGACAATTTCCTTCATGTTTTGTGAATGCAATTGGGACAAACATCATATCCAAACCTACCATTTTATCTGAAAAAAAAAACCACTCTTTGGCCTCAAATCATCAGAGGGGACTATTGAGCCGTCAAACGACGAAAGCGGCTGAGATGTAGAAAGCCCTTTCCAGCATCTGCCCTGCAAAAAAAAAAAGATGAAGCAACATATTCCATATTCCTGGAGACACAAAGTAAGGTCCAGGGGACTCTGTCCTGAGAGGGATTATGGAGGGATTCTGGAATTAATCAAATGCGGCGGGTATATGAGTGCAGACAGGAGAGGTGCGTGGGGCTGCCGGGAGCGAATGCACAAATCGCCTCTGAATGAGTTTTTGAAATATCGGAGAATAAACTGACTTTGAAAAGCACGACGGCGGGTGATACCAACCTAGGTTTGATATGAGGCTGGCGGAGAGCCCGGCCAAAAATGACTCTCATCACTCAACACATATTTTGCCAGGCTATGACTGCCTTTGTATATAGCTTTAAATACAATAGGGCACTGTGAATGAATCTGAGCTACGTTTGGCACTCAATACAGTAGGCACACACTGCGTTGGAAATGAAAAAAAACCTCACCAATTCACATTCCATATTTGTGTCATAGAAATAAGCTCTAATGAAATACCAGCCCCCACAGATGATGGAATAATGTCTAATTACTGAAAATTGGAATTTTCAAGGGATTAGTCATGAATTACACACATTTTTTTTTTTAGCAAAACCTTTCCTTAAAGGTCTGTCTGCCAAGACAGTGTTATGAGAGCAGACACTAAGTATAACATTAAACTTTGTTTACGCGCATCATGAATTTTGGGCTCAAAATGGTATTGCTATTGACTTACACTGTTCTACATTCAGGTTAGGGAAAACATTTCTACAAGTATCGTCCCCTGAGGAGAAAGCAGCCTTGTACAGAGAGCTTGTTCCTCCTTTTATAAATTGAACTTTGAAGACCTTCCATCACTATTATAAAAGATCTGATGTGTTGTTTCCTGTTAATGAAGGGAGAAAAGGCCTGCTTATTACCAGCAGCACACAATCACATATACAAAGGACCATGTGACCTGTGTGACCAACTTTTTTCTATGCTCCCATGATGTAGGCGTTCCACGAACAGATGTAATTTTTCTCTCACACGCTGGCCGCCACTGTCCACACTTTAATACCTGCTGCACACCAGTGTTAATACATGGCGGCAGTTGCAATTCAAACTGTTCAGTATTCTGGGTGCGTAGAATCCAGGCTTCCTGCGAAGAGGTTGGTCGAACCAGATTTTGGCGATGTACATGATTGGCTGGCAAGTGTATTTCAGTGTATTGTTGCAGATGTTCACAATGCTGTATGTGCAACAATTTATCTGCTTAACATTAAATGAAATACTAAGTATGCAAATAATCATAGCATCATTTCAGAAAGGATGCATGCAAATTTCTTTCACTGGGTACCCCTTCACAATAATGGTAGATAAATTAATATGTATCGTAATAAGCATTAAATAACGGTTAATTAACAGTTAACTAATGTGTCTATGAATCATTTAATAATGGTGTTCCTGTTCACTAAGATATTAATTCATACATTATTTCATAGTTTAAAGTGTTACTTCAGGGATACTTAAGGAGGGATGTTTTAAATTTCTCAATAAGGGTGACAAATCACATAATAAATTATTAATTATTGATATATAATGTTTATTCACCTCTCTGGTGCATTAGTTAATTTCTAATTAACAGATAGTTAGTACTTCTTACAGCATTAACTAATGTATGAGTACAAATGAAAACGTACCACTTGAAAAAAGTCAAAATTTAAGTTCAAATGAACTTCAATATAATTTTTATACAACAACAACACTACAGTGACGTCACCCGACATGCCAGGTGCAAGAAATGTGAGAATTTCGAGTTAACTGTAACGCTAGGCAATTTTTTGCAAAAACGCAACATCTTGCACGCACACCACGGGAAAAATGAATTTCACTCTGAATTTGTGCACACATTGCCTTTAAAAGCATGTGAATCCGAATAAAATGTCACTTCTTCACTGACACTTGTGAAACGTCAACACTATGCCGCGACTTACAGCCCCTGAACGGGAACGTGCCATAGGGCATGCTTCAAATTGGCACCAGCACCAGGGAAATTGCCAGATGACTACACTGCGCACACCCAACGATCGCAAGACTCTATCAAAGGTTTCTGCAAATGGGGAGCACTTGGGACCGTCCTCGACCGGGTCAACAACGTGTGACAACGGCACGTCAGGACCGTCAGATACGGGATCATGACCGAGACCGAACACTACCCGCGACAAGAACGGCTGCTCAAGTCCAAGGACGACGTGGATTCATTCACCCCAACACCGTACGGAACCGTCTGCAAGCTGCAGGCCTGCGTGCACGACGTCCTTATTTCGGCCCCATATTGACGGATCGTCACCGAAACCAGCGTCTACAGTGGGCAAACAGGCACCAGAATTGGCGACTACGACAATGGCACGGTGTCATCTTTTCTGACGAGTCGCGATTTCACTCAAGGAACGCAGATGCCCGTATACGTGTTTGGCGGAGACGTGGTGAACGTTATAACGCCGATTGTGTCGTTCAAACGGACCGTTGGGGTGGTGGCAGCGTTATGGTGTGGGGTGGAATAAGCTACCGTCACAGAACCCCTCTCCATATCTGCAGAAAAAAAGTGAACGGCGTCTACTACCGGGACCAGGTGCTGCAGAACCATATTGTGCCATTCTTCAACCAACACCACGATGTCCACACGTTCCAACAGGACAACGCTAGGGCACACACTGCAAGGGTGTCCATGCAGTACCTTGCACAGCAGAACATCCCCGTGCTACAGTGGCCAGCTCTGTCACCCGACCTCTCCCCTATCGAGCACTTATGGGATGAAATTGGACGACGTCTTTCACGTCGACGCCAGATGGACAACATCCGAGAACTTGAGGTTGCCCTTGTTCAGGAGTGGAATGCTATCCCTCAGAACACTATCCAGAGACTGATCAACTCCATGCGACCACGAAGCACCGCATGTGTCAATGCAAATGATGGTCACACCCGTAATTGACTTTCCTGTTTAACCCTACACCAGTTAAACCTCTCTTGCGCATTAACATTATCGTGAATGAAATTGAATGATGTTTACATGTCTTCTTAAATCATTCATTGTCTCAAATGCATCATACGTATATACTTCACATATCAATCCGTGGAGCTATTCCAGATTTCGTGAGTGGTGCGTTTTCATTTGTACTCAGTATATATGAATGTACCCTTATAGTAAAGTGTTACTGTTTAGTGTAAATGTTTCTAGTTTGGAAAGCCTTAGTTTTCATGGCACTAAATTATTTTGTTTTTCCGGAACATAAAATTTTAAAAATGTTGTCCAAGGAGAAACTTGTGTGTGAATTTTTCTGTCACCTGTCTCCATGCAACCACAAAGCATGGAACTAATAGTACATGGATGACGCAGAAATGCATCTTCATCTTTTCATAAAATATCCATGTTTGAGAGCTGTAACTCATATTTGGGGGAATGTAGTTGTATATAACCATGGCTTCTGAACTAAGAACAGCATTTTCAGGCATTTCGATGTCATAGAATTTGTAGCCAGAGTCTGTGCGGTACATTCCCTGTCTTCCACCAAGCTCATTAAATTTGATGAGGTCACCTGCTCAACCTCAAAATATTTTGTCACAGTCCAAATAGCATTCTAGCTCCACAAAGTGGCATGCAGGGATGTAATTTGATGAGGATAACAAATATCGAGTGAAGATTTTCTTGTGGGGAAAAAATTAGTGAATAGAGGCTACAGTCTCTAATTTTGCAGTCACCGGCAGAGGAGGTTGAGTGCAAATTCTCTAAACAAGACCAGGAAATAAACCTTGAAAAACGATGCTTGCTCATGGACGCTTTAACTGATGGTGGGCTCATTCATTGGGCGGGTTTGCACTGTCTGTCAGGTTCTGAAAGCATAGATAATCATGCTTTTCAGAGCTGCAGAGATTAGTGCGAATGAATGAGAGACTCGTCTCATTTCCATTGAAAGTGAGACGATGATGTTCTCTGGTATACCTAGGACTCTGACAGACACCAACATTTTTATTTCTGCCTGCTTACCTGAATGGTCCAACGTTCAGCTCACTTTTCTGTCATTAAATACCGTATAATTTGCTGACCTTCATTCAGGGGGAGAAGAGTTTGGAGGCTGAATAAGTGATGAATCCAAAACTTAATGTTAGATCTGGATTAGACACACAAAGCCCCAGGAAACCTGAAATAAACCAGGCATATATTTGGGTAAGTTTTTTTATAGCTCAATCCTCCACAGCTCACTGAAATAGCATGCAGGTGCATTCCACAGTTAAGCTCCACAATGAAGCTACGAGGCGCAGGCTGTCTGAAGATAACTCAGACACACAGCGGGTTGTCAAAAAGAAAGGAGGCAGGGGGAAAGGGAAGGTGGAACTGGAGAACTGAAGTAAGAAGTCAGATAATAAGACCATTAGTACTGCCTGGAGCAGGGTGCAAAAAAAAAATGACTTCATAAACTGGAGAACGCATTCGTTTGAGAAAACAGACCTGCAAAACGCTGCCTGACAACTTCTCACAAATTTAGCTTGGTTTATTTAGCAATTTGAAAAAAATTATTGCACTATTGTTCATATTGCATCACTTTTTAAGGCGATTGTTTAACTAGCAGTGCCCCCATAGGGCTAGTATTGGCTTGAATGTAAATTCTTGCATAATCCAGGGGTCGGTAATGTGTTCACTTGTTTATGCAGAGAACAGGCTAGCATGAAGATAAATGCTGCTAATACTATCTCCTATTACGAGCTGGTTTCTGGCTGCATTTTCCAGGATTGTAGCTGCTCAAAGCTAGCTTCTGGCTCATTGTAGCTGGTCTGCGGTTCTTTGGAGGTTAACACTTCCCCAACTGACCGACATGAGGATAAAATGGCTACATAAAAACACATGTACATAAATTCATTAGAATATTTTATAGGCAAATTGGCAATGTCATAGACTGTTCATCTGATGAACGATCCTTTCATTCTGAAAGTTTCCATTTGAAAACTCCTCTGGACTACCATTTAGCTAGGTCGAACTCTTCCTTTGAATCCATACCAGATACCATTTTGGGGTCAGTTCCGTCATTTTTATTGATTTTTTTCGAGTGATGGTGAGCGAGAACAAAATGGGTTGCAATGCATGCACGTTTGCCATATGCCAGCATTTGTGAACAGTGAATTTGCATCATGTGCATCGAGGGGCCAAACTATTTTGACGATAGCCGAACATTTCCATTCTTGGATATCATCAGAAAGAGAAGATTCTGAGCTTTAATTTAATGTAGTATAACACAAAGTAGTTTTTTTTGCGGAAGAAAAACGGTATCAAGAAGTTTCATAGGCCTAACCTTTCTCACTGGTCGTATCTGACCGGGATTTGGTAGTGCTGTCGGGAAAGAGTTAAGCGGGTAGAGTAAGCTGGCGGGCTAACTGTGGTCATAACTAGTCTATGGTTTTTAGGCAGTTAAGCCGGAACAGTTAGGTGGTGGGTTAAGCTGAAGATTAGCTGACTACAGGATTCTAAGCGGTCAAAAAACCAACAGTTCAACCAGCAAAAACAAAACCGAAGTGTCAGAATCAGATCTCAAACCAGCTCAGGCCAGTTTTGGATGGATTTTCGGTAGGATGTCAATGTAAAGTGTTTGTCCATTTCCCATTGCCCTCATTTCCTTGACATCCAGATATTGTCCCGGGATGAATTTCCTTCACACTTTGCTCAGAGAGTGCAGCCTTGAACCGTTTACAGCAGCCCTCAGTTAAAGAGGCGGAAATCGGAAATCTCGACGTGTAAAGAGCATGCAAATTCCCCCAGGCAATCTTCTGCAGACAAACAAAACGCTCAAACAGCAAAATGCACTTAATGCCAGATCGTTTCAAACTTTGGAAAGTAAAAGCAAGTGAGCATGGAGAAAAAATATCAAACACATTGCTTTTTTATCTGTCTGCAATCTTTTCATCCTATGATTCGAGTCGTTTATGAAGTGCTTTACATTCTGCGCTAATGCATTTCATTTCAAATGTGTCTCCATTAAACCAGACTATTAAAACAGATCATTAAGGTACACGTACCATCATTTTATTTTCGCTGAGGTTTGTTTCTCCAGATTAAAAACGCAATTTAGCGGCAGGAAGAAGAGGTTATAGTGGTCTGGTGATCAACGAAACTGGGAAAGCCGTAATGGAGTGTTCACATCTATATAGACACCCACATATGCATACTCATACCATTCTTAGCCACATTATTGGCTGCATTGTGAGCCAAAATGGAACTTCGGTGTCTGTTGGATCTGGTTTGGCAGATAAGTTGTACAGTTTGGTTCAATGTCAACAAGACTGTGGATATTGTGAAGCGTTCAATTGTTCAAGTCCTCGGTGTTCAGTTTCTGACTAGTTCTGTTCTACTAACAGCTCAAGCCTATGAGTAATTTTCCACATTGTGAAGGCTCCCTTAAAGAAGATGACAACTTGACAAGTGCTTCAAAGCTTTGTGATTTAAAAAAAAAAATTGTTCTGTAAAAAAATAAAGATCTTAAATGTAAGCAAAATAGCTCTGCGTACAATTATCGTGCTCCCCTGAGGGTCTGCGTTGTGTGTTTTCTCTTTTTCTGGGGATTAGCATGCTAGGATTTGGAGGAAATAAGCTGCAGGGTTTAGTTCATTTTAATTTAGACATTGGGATTAGCACAGTGTGTGTTTTTTTTTCTTTTTTTTTTTCCACTGCATTGAAAGACAATGAATTTCTAACAGCTGTCTGCTACTCATCGCTGCATTTAGATAGTATGGAGGATTAAGTGTACTACTCCCTGTCTTTTCACATTATTGCTTAAGTTTTACAAACATAAATGTATGTGCAAGTGGTATACAGATAGCTATCCTCAGAAAAGAAATTTCCGTACCTTAATAACCAGTGTTCTTAACTCATGTAACCACTCTTTTTGTTTATCTATTGAGTGATATTGTGCTTACATATATGTGCATTTACATTTTAGATTTGACACTTTAGGAGAGTTGGGAATGATTATTTTTTTCAGTGTGCGTGCAGTGCTGATGAATCTGCATTACTACATGAACAAGAGAGAGAGGGAGAGAGGGAGGGTCTTTCTTTGAACACACTAGTGATTCAGTAATGCAAGAATTTAATTCGAGCTTTTATATGCTGATTTTGCAATTTGCGGCAAGCACTGTTAATTTTCTCCGTTTCGGTCAATAATCAGGGAGGAGGGAATCCCTTTACAGCACTCGAGGGTTAAGAGAGCCGATGACACCTGAAAGTGGGTCGAGGAGATCTGAATGGCCGCTGGTCCCGGAGTAGAGAACATTGGGGAATAAATGAAGCGGATCTGATGGTGCTTTAGCCAGTAGAAAAGTGTTTAGACGGCAGAAATGAGCGCACTGAAGCAGACCCACCGAGATCAGGATTTGTAAAAATACCATGATGGGTAATTAAAGGAGTTCAAACAAGCACAAAATTGGCTTTATCTAGTTTAAGGGCAATTTTCCTCCCTCCTATTTTCTTAGACTATGAATTCCAGCACCACTTGGATAATAACATACTATAGATTGTACATCAAGGATGACATAATGGCTGCATCATGCCTAAAAGAGACATAAACAATATAACCGATAAACAGAACCCATTCAGCCACCCAGTCTGATGGTGCAGCATGAGTATAGTATATGAGTATCCCCCCGGGCTACACCATACATCACAACAGTCTGTTGAGCAAAACACTTAAAGTCCTCATTCTGCGCGGCATCTGTGGGAAGCCTTAGTGTTCAGCAGTAGCATTGTCCCATTCAACAACAGCTGTCACACAGAGGCCAGTCTACTCTTCATCCTGACCGCAACCATCCATACAGTATCGCGGCTGACGCCGGTGCCCTCGAGCCCTCTTTCCCCTGGCCATACCGCGTACGTTAGCAGATGGGGCCAGCGAGGGCCTTTTATGCTATTAACGAAAATTAACATGGGCAGACGGCAATGATTAATAGATGATGACATTAGAGAACTCCGCCGTGCTGGGCCACCGTGACGAGATTTGAATGCGCTAGATCACTGTCGGCGGTTTGTGCATGCGTAATCCCCAATAACAGGTATTAGCAGTCAAAAGTCTGCTCTATGTCCAAGGACTATTTGTATGGGACGGTGCCACTGCCGTCATGACATAAAAACTCCATTTAAAGAATTGTTCCCAGCAGCAATATTGTTATACCGTTACGTTGACATTGCGGGTACGTTTGGAGGGAGAGCAGCTGTTTTAATTACACAAACCCAATTACTCTATACTTCCTTCAGGCTACTAGAGTGATCCCTCACCCATTGTTGTGCAAATTCACTGAGGGTAGCCCTCTTGCATGCCCTGGGCGTCTCCACAGAGAAGTCCATTAATAACGCCCATTAACTGATTCATGTTTTTGCCTGATTTGTTTGCTAAATAAGATCTTAGACGAGCTTGGTGGTGTCGCGAGGCTGGCCTACATGTCCTCCAGTCTATTTGCATAGTGACAGGTCACCATGTGTTTTGTGAAAAGCTATCCAAACTGTCAAATTGCTCTTTCTTCATTTCCCTGAGTAATTGGGAGTATAGATTTACATAACACCGTAATTAATCCAAATTCCCTCTGTGAAGTTTGTAAACACTATGCGTTTCGCCCAAAGGGGAATTTTAATACCCCATCGGAAGATAAGTATTGGGGGACCATTCTGCAGCCAACTAATTATTTATTGTGAGCAAGTAAGAGTGGTATCAAGAGTTAATTTAAAACAAATCTTTGAGGTGGTAAATAATAGCGAGTCTCTAGCCTGCTGTCTACGGTATCAATTTAACAATTCAATCATATATGTATTTATTCATTCATTTATTCATTCATTTGTTCTCTCATAAGACCGCTGTTGGTTGCTTTGATACTTGTGACGAGAAGGCAAGCCCCATGATCTGATTTGTGGCAGCATTTGGTTACTTGATGAGTACCTGATGATAACATCAAAATTCAATTCAGTTTGCCACATACTGAACCAAAAGCAACACTTCACAATAAGGGTGTAATAATTAACATTAATTAAAATTAGTTTATTAACTGTCAGTTAATTAGCAGGTAACTGCATTAGATAGCCGAATAAGCATTATGCAACCATAAATGACCATTTATTCATTTTCTGTGTTTCCCTTATGGCGAAGTTGAAAACATCCCTTAAGTATCCCGCATGCAGCATTTCAAACTGCTAAACCACAATGTATAAATTAGTACCTTAGTTCTGCCCCACCAAGGCAAAAGGAAGTAAATCCATTTTTTGTCGAATTCGATCCGAGACCATAACATGCACCTACTAGTGGTACTCCATTTAGTAGAAGCTTGATTATGATGAAATTCACCCCAGTTACTGAGATTCGGCACATGCCACAAGTGGATATTCTTTGTGTAGAGCTGAAGCAAAAACAAACTAAAGCATTATTCTCAAAATGGCCGTTGTGGGGCAGAGTTGATGTGAACATCATTTGTGAATGATTACCAGATGCATAGATAAAATGTTAATTAGCTGTTAGTAAATGCTTATTGCTGCATTAACTAATGTCAATTATTGTACCCTTATTGTAAAGTGTTACTGAAGCAAACTTAGCACTCAATGTGATGAAAGACGATTTGAATCCAGAGGTTGAGAGGTCAAAAAAAAAATCTCTGTTTCAAAAGCTACCCTTCTCTAAATGACTACCGCCCGGTTTAGAGTTCTGTACCATATACCAGAGGCGTGTTTAGGGCTTGGCTATTGGGCTGCAGCTTGGGGTATTTTTTCTTTAGCCCAGGGGTCTTCTCTTACAGAAAAAAAAAAATACGAGTATGAACGGTGAGCTCTTGCAACCTTTGGCCTATATTGTAATTTATTCGCAGCGTGCGTTAGAAAGTTACCATAGTTACAGGGACACTCTCATAAAAGCCTCTTTCTTCGTCTTAGCACCCACAAAGTTCATGATGCCTGAAAGGTGACATTTGGGAGCTAGCTAGTTGCACGGCAAAAAAAAAGGATCAGAGAAAAACATAAAACGATAAAGGTAACATTTACTTATTAGATATATGCCTTCCACTGTTGATAAGAATTAATACATGTTATTTGCATCTGGCAAAGTGAACCATGAACATCGAATCTCTTGTCATTGCGGCTGGCTACCACTGCATGAGCTAGCTTGATCAACCGTATTGGTGCACTCTAACATTAGAGGGTTTTCAAAGTTAATCCTTGATGAACTGATTTTGAAAACATGGAATACTGCGACTGATTTAACCGATTTTCAATATTTACGCGCACACGGCAGTTAATTCTGCTAATATACCTCTTTAGGAAGTATAAAAACGTCAAGTGCGTGCCTGTGACAAATTGTTAGCGGGTGTGATTAAACCATTCAAAATCAGTTTAACCTATTTGTTAAATCTGTCGTTATGTCGGTTGTCTACCATGTTTTTAAATTCAGGGAAGTAGTAAGAACTCCGCAGCGAGTAGCGGGCGCGAGGCTTTGATCAGTGATAAATGCTTATAGGGACAGCGAACTTTGCAGTAAATGTCATTTTGATATTTGAAGTCACACGCTTATAATACGAGATAAAGTTAATGTCTTATTGAAATAAAGAGCCACTTTGGAATGGTAAGAGCGAGAATACTGGAAAGCTTTAAAGAGTCGTTCTTTTAAACAGAAGAAAAATGAGACACACAATTGGCCAAATTAAGCCCCAGAATGGTTTTTCTGTCCCAGCATTACATTCCTTCTAATGCCCCCTGCCTTTCAAACACATCACAGACTTGAAATTTTTTCAATTTAAAATAAGGTATACAACTTGAGTAGTTACCAGGGAACAAATTAGGAAGAAATGAGGAATTAACTGCTTGTAAACCATTAGTTAAATGGAAGTTCTTGAACTCCTAGTCACCTTTAAAAAGTAGCTAATGATTATTATTATTTTAGGAACAGAAAAGGAACTACCCGGCAGTACACCATTAGTTAACTGGCAGTTCTTGAGTAACTCCCAATCAAATTTTATAGACCAACTAACTATTTATTCTTTATTTGTTCTTCAAATAATTTTATTAAAAAGTTGATTAGAACTGCTCATTGTGGTTCACGGGCAGTTAGTTCCTCATTTTTTACTGGTACCTAGTCAAATTTTGAACACCTTTCTATGAAATGTTACAGTCGATTCGGTGTTGTGCTGAAGAAGCCACTGAGAGTTTTGTGGCTGAACTGAAAGAATCCAGCATGTATGATATAGTGGCTGATGAGGCCTGGGACAATAATGCAGAACAACTGTCAGTTTGTGTGCGCTGTGATTTCAAAAAGATGGTGATGTAAATGAACATTTTTTGGCTTTCAGTGATTTGGGAGGACTTTAATGCAGACACTACAGCAGGGTCATTAGAACATACAATTAAAATACATGGAATCATCATGGCATTTTTCATTTAATGTCTATGTGCAGTACTGTATCTAATATCACATACGGTTTTTGCATTAGTCACTTCTTTGAAATGTGAAATTTTAGGCCAATACGGTGGATTTGATTTCATCCTGGTGTAAGACTTCATCACACCATTGACAAATTAATTACAATCTGCACCAAATCAAATCCTGTCTTTGGGGCTCAGCCTCTGGTGATTCAAATGTCTATAACACACCCCTGCCATATACACCGTCGCACACAGCTCTACTCTGTCGGTTGTTCGACTGACTCCTACACATTCAATACCGCAGCATCCTCTGACTTTCAGACAATCAAATGTTTTCTCAATCCTTGGCCCACTGTCTGCTAAATAATTCATCTGGAAATAAGGAGACATTTAAAATTTAATGATTCACGGAGTTCGACTCTGTAGAACAAACCGGAATACAGAAACTGGATCAATGCGGCCGTGCATCTCAATATTTCATTATAATGTTTCAAGCTGGTATTTTAATAAGGCGGCTCTAAAATATCGGCGCTTATGTAGAAATTTATTGAAGTCAGAAATGTATGAATATGACAGGGGGAATAACAGGAATGTCCGTCACAGAACACATTTATTTCCACGGAGACCATTGTGACTGTATAAATGCTAATGCCTTTTACAAAGCCGGACATAAATAACTCGTAATAGTGCCATTAATCATAACGCAGATGACATGGGAGTCAAAATCAGCCTTCACAATGGCAGGCTGCTGGAGGTGCCAGCGCGGTCACGTGCACACTCAGACAAATGTGCACGTTTAGAGGACTTTTGAGATCGAAACAGCCCCTCAATTCAAAACGAACTGCAGCGAGATCCAAGCAACAGGTCCCTCCTGCAGGTTTCTTCTCATTTTACAGATTTTTAGTACCACGAAACCTCCACAAAAATAAAAAACAAGTCTTTAATGGAAATACTTGCATGAAAAGAGAAAAGAGTATTCAGTGAGTGTTAAGTTCTTGTCTTATTGTATCAACCGATTATTTCTTTGACAGCTTTTTTTTTGTGTGTGTTCAGCACAATGCTACTCTTTTTCAATATGGGAGAAGGAGACCAGTGAGTCACGAGGTGGAGGTATGGGAACCCAAGACACTTATCGTGGGGGCAGAAAAAAAAAATTGCGCTGACTGGGCAGGGTTTTTATCAATCTTCTGTACAATAAACGCACAGCAGGCTTGAGTCCGTTCCATTAGCGGGTGTTTTCATACACTTCTTCAGAAAGAATGTCTCATTTCTTTGGCGAATGGCACCCAATTCCCCCTTAAACTGATGTGATTTCCTCACTCAGTCGTAAATCCCGCGTTTCCGCACATCCAGCGAAGCAGTTTAGCACGTCAACCCTGCGGAAGGCGCTCTATATATGGAGACAATCACTGTTGTCATTATCAGAAGGACTGGACGATTGTTAAGTGACTGCTGTAACACAAGAAGTGTCTGAATATCACCCCTAGAAACCCCTTTCAAGCTCTCCCGCGCGGCTAAACCCCCACCCAAAATGGACTGAAGAGCAGGTGCCGATCGACACATTAACTCCATTTCACACCACTTACGGTTTTTACAATGCTTTTACCTCCAGTCATCACTGAAAATGGAGGTGTCGTTAGCCATTTCTTCTCAAAAAAAAAAAAATGGACTGAGGTGCATAACGTTGTAATTCCAATTTTTATTTTCGCTCCACTCTTCCATTTCTGGATGACCAAAAAAGGGGTATGATCTTTTGTATCATGGACACATCAGACTTGTTATGGTGTCTGTAAGCTGCGCAAATATACCTTTATGGTCGTTTACGATGGACACACACTGCTGCACTCAGCATGGCTACCCAACGTTTTCAACTCAGAAAGAACATATAACTCATATAGCTATCTCTGAATCCCTTGTAAAGACAGAATTGAGGCTATGACGCTTTTACTGTGTGAAGGTCGCTGGGCATGTATTTACAGATATTCTGCCCAGCTTTGCGATATTTTTTTCATCCTATGTCCTCCATGAAAATGAGACTGAAAGGCAATTAAGCGTTCTTTCCTTTCCGTGAGTTAGAGGGATGGGAATACTTGGTAAAAGAGGAGGGAATGACTGGTAACACCAAATGTTTCTGTTCTAGTTTGTTGAGTTGCATGAAAAATGACAGAAGGAGATCAACAGAGCGCCACAGTTGATCAGAATTTAAAGTGGTAATCCATAAGATTTCCGTTTCGTTACTGTCTGTTAAGTCAGTGTCTATCAGAAAGGGGGGATAAAACAACGGTGATTGGGTCTATGACCCACTGATGAAAGCACTTGTATTTCATTCTTTGCTAGGTAAAGCAATCAGTGTGTCCGTGGCAACATTCCTGCGCTACGAATATTCAAATACAGGCGCGCATATAGTGACGCTTTTTACGTCAGTAAGCACTAAGCAGTGCCGCAAGCTAGCTTGAAGGAAGTAAGGAATCCAGGAAAAGCAATGGCAAGGTAGACGTCAGATGGGATCCAGTAGCGGTACTTTCCCTAACCTGAACCTTGGCTCTATCCCCTAAATAAATAAATCTAACTTGTCCCTTACACTATATGTCAGTTTTAAGGATCGAATTTAGGGAGGACCGTTATAAAACGCAGCCGTCCATGAAGCGGAAAGCACCGCTACTGGATCCCTGCTGACGTCTACCCAATGGCAATGACAAATACCATACTGTGTAGCTATAGCCTACTGTGCACAGTGGAAACTAACGTTAGCTGAGCCTCTGTTGAGGCTACTACTGAAACTAAAATTATAAAGTAATTTCAGGAAGCAAACGGGGAAAAAAGCTACATGAACCACCTCGACAAATTATTTTGATTAAAAAAAAGTTATAACGTTACCTGTTACAACTACCGTTTTCATTATTTACACAGGGCTCTCAACTTTCACATAAAAATGACACATTCAAGTTCCCGTGCTGTAGTCAGAAATGATTATATCAGACTGTTTGTAGAGATTCTCAGGTGGAATTGAAGTCCTCGTGCTTTAAAGTTTATCAGTTTCACATGTGTTACGGTGGATTTCGTCACTAGTAAAATGAGAACAATTATGCAATTATGATTCTGAAATTCTCACGCTTTTCTTCACTCAGGGGTTGGAAGCATTGGAATTGCATAAAAATGTTTCAAATGGTCTTATTCCATTTAAACAATTTGAACAATAATGAAACACACGCTTTTCGTTGATTGAATAATTACTGACTACAGCATGGGAACATGAATGAAGTACAAACTCTCACGGCGAATGCGTGAGAGTTGGCTGCCCTTTAAGTTAATCGATTCATCATAATAGCCTAACGTTACTGGAATGACGCTAATGGATGACTAACGTCACATAATTTTTACTTCTATTGAGTTCAATTGCCGTGTCAAAGAGCATCTTTCCCGTCTGCATGAGAATTGAGGAGGCGTGGAACTTGTAAGAGCCGTCAATTAACCAACGTCATACAGGCGACACTGTTGGGTCTCAAAAAGAGTTATGGGAAATGAGGTCCAGAAGCGCACCTGCAATTACAGCTTACTGCCAAAGATGTCAGTATAAACAAGCTAATTCAAATCTTACGGATTACCATTTAAGAAGATCTCTGAAGGAAAAATGTGTTGTTCATCTGTTGTTTAATCTCGTCTCTTGAGATCAAATTCAGCTTCTCATATTTGTATAATTCTGTGATCATTTGTTTCTGAGTTATTTCTCCTAAGGGTCCCTTAGGCGCAAGAGATGAGCTAAAAAGAGACCAGACATCACTAAGACAAAGAAGGTTGAGTTGAGATAATCATTTGAGCAATACTTGAGAAGTGGGATAAACAGATAAGATCTCATAATTGTATGCCCCTGATCTCAATTATGTCTCGGTTATTTTGAAGGAGAATTAAAAAGAATAACATGAGACGAATCTGAGACTTTTCTGAGAAGTTTGAGCCCTAAAAGAGATCTTATCATTGTATGTTGAATGTCTCTTCCATGTTTTGATTATTTTTCTTAAAAGTCTTACTGAAGCTATATGTGAGAATGATATCTGAGCCATATTTGGGAAATATGAGAACAAATTGAGAATATAATTTAAAGATGAATAATCTTCAGTAATTATAATTACCCATGGAAAAGTTTAATGTATTGTATTGGAGCAGTGACCAATCCTTGGACACGAATCTGAATTCTCAATACGATATCTGCTATGTTACTATACGCGTGATGTGGTGTTACAGACCTTGACGTATAATTTCATTAAGAAAACCGTGCAGGTAGAATCCATCTCTACTTTGCGTTCTGAGCCAGTCGGTCTTCTTGTAAGAAGCGGAGACGTACTGTGCGCAATAACAGTTCCTCTCCCTGACTGCACGCAAGGGCGCGCGAGGAAAGCAATAACTGGCGCGTAACACCCAAAGATCACAGATCAATGGGCGTTTTTATAAACCTGAACACGTCCTCTATCGAGTTGATTAGAGAAAGGACAGCGCCGCAGCGCCTTTTAAAAAGCTCCGGTTATTTCTGCCTCCCGTCAGCACATCTACATCTTATCTGGGAGTGCGAGATAACCTCTGGAGTCACCCTCTGCATGAACAGCAGCAAGCCTTATCCCTTCACTCTGTATTAGAAAGGAGAATCACGTCGAGGATGGGCCATCAAGATATCAAACATATTTGTTGAACCAAAACATTTTAACATTCATAAAAGCCTTACACCAGGGGTTGTAAACCTCACCTAGAGAGAGCCTATGTGGTGAGCATGTTTCTATTCCAAACAAGCGGTTACACAGCAGAATCTAGTTTTCAAGGTCATCAGCAAAGATTCCTTAGTTTGCATGGTAGAATCAGGTGTAGAACTGCTCGGCTGGAACGACAGCGTGGATCAGCACCAGCCCTTTCAGAACAAGGCCCAGAACCCCAACTTGGGTTCATTCTTCACAGCCGGCCTGAATTATACAAGAAGTTAGGCCACTGGGAACACATTTTGGAAGCCACAGAAGAATATTGAGGGTTTGGTATTCATGGTTTTGACTCTGTGTTTTGAGTTTGTGAGCCACTGACAGGTGGATCCTTGAAAATCACCACAGTAGAGAACAAGAGTAGGGTTTATAGTCAAGATAACAGAGTCTGAGTGGATCTTTAGGTGTCTCTTCAACAGAACAAAGTTTCAAGTTAGCTAGCTATTTTACGGTTTTGAAATTAGCCCAATGTCAAATTAGCTGGCTATTTTGTAGTAAAGACGCAAATAGCCTGCTAATTTGATCGGGAAATTTTTTCCCGATAAATCTTGGTCTAGTTTGCTAAATAGCCAGCTGGTTTGCAAATTGTCTCGTTATTTGTTTTGCATCTTCATTTTTTGAGCGGAGGCCTTTCGGGCTAATGGAGAGGTAAATTTGTACTATTCGGCAAATTTCCCTAACCGCAAAATAGCTGGTTAGTTTAACTTTGTTCTGATGAAGACACACCTATTGAAAGGCTGCTGCTACCTTCAGTGTAAAGGAAGCTTTGTCATGGCGAGGAGGACATTCAACCAATTGAATCAAAATAGAAAAACCGTGGAAACCATAGAACATGGAGTGAGTGTGCGTGTGGAAATAGGCATCAAAGTATGCTACTTTATTGGCCAAAGACATCACAATGTTTTCATCAGGATGTTGTGGGGTAAAAGGAGCATGAGAAGTAAAGTGAAAAGTCATTTACCTGAGTGTTTATCAAGCGTAGTAATGAAATATATCCACAAAGTGTCAATTCTCCCGCCAAAAGACTTTATACTGGTGATATGTCACACAGCTACCCAACAAACATTGCACTGTGCCACTGTTCCTCATCAGTGCCAAACCATGATCTGAAACCTCATCTGTTTTAGTCAGGGTGGAAATAAAACACAAACCCCTGAGACCTTGTGCAGTCCCATCACGGTTTTTCTCTTGGATTTGTTTGGTAGGATCTCCAGCTTTTATGTTCGCAATAATGACTCCATAAGCAAGTTCATTGTCCAGTATAATGTCTTCAATTAAACCAAGTCGTTTAGCCCGAGGGGCACATGAGAGGGAGAGCGAGAGAGAGAGAGAGAGAGAGAGAGAGAGGAACAGAGGCAGTTAATAGGTGTTTGTCTCTCTCATTCAGTCCTCCTGTTTCCAGTGACGACAGCAGATAAAACTGTTGATAGAAGTAGAGCCTTGACTTGTTGGTGCGTGACGGTGGTGCACAATGCACCCGTTGAGCATCTGAGATACATCACTTTGCACAAAAGGTTTGTGTGAATTGGCAAGAGCAGCGGATTCCTGCTGATCAGAATATAACAAAACACAGATCCAACATGGTCGATCATTTCCTGACTCAAGGTGCTTTTCAATGGAAATCTTTATTGTGTCATTACACCATCTCGCGCATGGAGAGAGATCAATCTCTTTGGTGCGAGCACAAGTGCTCGACACATCCGGGCTGTTTTACTGTATGAGCGATGTGACATAGCAGTTCTCCATGTACAGTTTCATCAAAAACAGTTCTAGCTGAATCAATCTCCACTTCCTTCCAGCTCAGTCAATCTTCGCATGAAGCAGCGACCGACTGTGGGCAATAATGGTTGCCCTCCGTGACGGGATGTAGGGGCTTGCAAGGAGAGCAAAGTGGAACCTTGACTTGGTGTCGCACCACAACGGTGCACAATGTGACCCTTTAGCATCGCAGATGCATTGGTGTCCAAACCAGACGGGAAGCCCACGCAGAGAAGCACGAAAAGCCAAAGAAAAAGCAAAGGAAAAAAGGAAATAGCTTGACACGTGAGGCGAGAATAGGCCATTCAGCCCAACAAGGCTGGTCATTTCCTGTCACCAAGGTGTACCTGACACTTTGGATAAGATGGATGAAGAAGGCCAGAGAGCATAGTAGGAGTTTTGGTTTTGCGAACTGTTACACTGAGGCCTTTGTGAATAGGTTGCTGACTCTCTATCACAAGCATTATTGCCATCGGAGTCACTGAGGATGAAGTCTGTTTAGAAACTGTGGATGCGCCTGACCAGCTGAATAGAAAATCCAAGCCACAATGAAACTGTATAACATTCCTGAATCCGATACCATTTGTTCAGGGCTGACTCAAGAGTCAGACTTTAAATCGAGGAAAATTTTTGTGAATTTAATCATTCTTTTTTTTTTGCAAATAATGCAGAAAAAAGGATCTACAGTATGTTTTAAAGTGGTTCCCTCATTGTTTTTTTCCCCCTTGTCTTTAAATGTGGATTGCCTGGTTGAATTACTGCAGTAGGTGCATTCTACTAGCTGCTGATATCACTTTCCAGTCCACTAGCTGAGCCACATATTTAGTCGTTCTTTTAAAAGGGAACAAACTAATTTCATCACTGTTCACCTGGGTAATTATTTGCACACTAAATAGAACTGGTTGTAGATCCCCACACTGTTATAAATTAACTGAATTGAACAGATAAATTAACGCATTGTCTCCTTGTTATTTTAAATGTAAGTAGAGCCCTGTGCGCATTTAACTGTGGTTTACAGTTAGTATACACAGAACCTGTGTTATAAACTGATTGTAAAATGCCAGTGCCAGTTTATGACAGTGCACTGGATTGGTCCCTGTTTGGTCTCTGATTGTCTTGTGGAGTTGTTTTCTCTTTTTGAGACCGGGCGATCCAACCAGTTGAAACTATGCATCTCAAAGTGATTCAGTGGACAATTATGAGCCACTTAGGGCAGCCAGTCAGTATTTATTCCTCTGCGGTTTCATACCGGACTACAGGACATATGATAATTCATGCCACAGGAGGGCCAATTTGAACTCTAATTTAAAAGCAAAAACACTGCTGATAGTAAATTAATGAGCCCAGGGTAGACTGGTAAACATAAACATCATGGGCAGATCCAGGGGCGGGGCCACAGAGGCACTGGCCCCAGCTGAAATATGATTGGCCCCTGAAGTTCCCCCATCCTGTCACTTGACTAGAATAGCCTTCTTCATCAGAGTTTATGAAAGATGAAAATATATCCCACGTAATTTTTAAAATGGCTCTTGGCTTGCTTTTAAGCGTGAAAGGCAGAGAAAATGGAAAACAACATCTTGAATGTATTGAACAAGCATTGAATAATACATTAGAAAGGGTTTCCATATTCGTTCGGATATGGCATTACGCTGTCTTTCTGTAAACCTCACAAAAAAATTTATGCAAGTGTGTGCTGTTGCCTGTGCTTTTAAAGTTCAGATGTAAAGAGCAATAATACATTGTAAATGTATAAAGTAAGTCATTTAATTGATTGATCTTTGTAACTGAGTCAATCAATAGTTTGGTACCTCATCAACAAAGTAAACAGTGACAGGTTGAGAGTAGTTGTGTGTTAAAAAGGCAAGGATTCTGCCTACCCTAACTTACTACTGACGGCACTTTACTGGAAAAGCCACAATTATGGGCTAAGATTTTCCCTTCCTGTGATGGATTGGCGAGCTTTTCAGGATGTGCTTTTGCCTTTTGCCTATTATCGGCTGGGACAGGCTCCATTACATTACATTATATTATAGGCATTTACCAGACGCTGTTAACACAGCACAAAGTGCATTTACAACACAAAGAGCATTGTAGAAGGACCAAAAGTGCTGAAAACCCTAAACAGTGGTCGTTGTCCAAGCGCCAGTGGCAGCCACAAAGCCTGGTGCTGAAAGCACTTAAGTCACGTTTTCATACTCAGTGAGGTAAGGGAGGGAAAATGTCTCTTATAGTCACCCAAGTCAATTTTCTCGAAGTGGAAATTTTGTGACTTAAGTACTTTTAGCACTGGGGTTTTCAATTCTACCACAACAAATAAAGTCACAGACAAAATATACAGAACATGAACATACCAGCTGCAAAAATGTATTGGGTGGGAGAGAGGTATAACCTGAACAGCTAGGTTTTTAGACGACGCTTGAAGGAGACCAGGGTGAATGCTGTTCTGACCTCAGTTGGGAGGTCGTTTCCACCATCTCACGGCCAAAACAGACAGTAGACGGGTCCAGGAAGTGCTGGAGTGCAGTTGGGGGGATGCCTGCCACCTGGAAGAGCAGAGAGGTCTATCAAGTGTGTAGAATAAGATGAAGTCCTGACGGTAGAGTGGGGCTGACCCCTTAGAAACCTGGTATGCTATCACCGATGTTTTAAATTCGATGCAACCCATAACAGGGAGCCAGTGGAGGTCGGCGGGAAGCAGGGGGTGACATGAGGGTGTCTGGGCAGGCTGAAAACCAGACTAGCTGCAGCATTCTAGATGAGCTGCAGAGGTCTAATTGCAGATGCTGGGAGAGCAGCCAGATGAGAGTTGCGATAGTCCTGGCGGGACAGTACCCGCTTGGACCAGAGGCTGAGCTGAGTAGGAAGGTAACAGACGGGGCGGATTCTGCAGAGGTTTCAAAGCTCCTCCACGACCCTAATGAGGAGGTTTAGAACAATGGATGGATGAAATGAACGGATGTATGGGATTTCTATTCACTTTGCTACCCATTTTTTATCCCATCATCCCTCTGTTCACTCTAATGGTAAGGTTTTGCTATCTCTCTGCTTTAAACCCCATACATTCCCTAAGCCATTTATCCATAATTCCCAAAAGAACATGATGTAAGCCCCACACTGGTGGGCTCAGCAGTACTGTCTCTGAAGACCTCAATCTGATGCCTCAGCCGTCATTTTTACTGCAGGGTGCAGCTCCACTCAACTCGACTCACTTCACTTGGAACTTTACTTTTTGAGCTTAGGTTGGAAAAAGGTGTGGGTATCACGAGATGGTATCACCTTGACCCAGGTTCAAAATGACTTCAATTAACACAATAAGTTGCCCTGAAAACACTGGAGGCCACTGATTAGTCAGAGAGAATTGTCACAGGAATGACAGTGCAAAACGAGAAGTCTCGCAAAAAGCTACCACAGTGGCTTTAATTTTTTTTTTTTCAATTCACATGACCTGGCTCAGATTTTAACCAATAGCAGCCTGCAGTATTGCGCCGTGGTCAGTTCACAACATGCAGACGTTCTTCTGTTTGGTAGCCCATGAATGGATCTGGCGAGAGTTGTATGTCACTCAGCTGAGAATCCTGCCAACAGTAAGCCGGCACTCTCTGCAGTGGAAGTATAGACAGGACTAGTGCTAGTTCCATGCGAGTAGAGTTGAGTAAAGCCACCGTGATGTGTAGAAAATTGGCGCGAGGCATGCTGTTATACTGAGAATCAACACAGCAATAGTCTTGCAGACCGTGAACAGCAAGTGCACCTTGAAAAAGAATAACTGGCTAATATTGGGAAAATGTGGTGCAAAGTGACATATTTCTAATGTGAGCAAGGCATTGACAAAAGAACCTCTGCCATGTTACCCAGATGTCTTCAGTGCTGCCAGGAAATATTACATATGGAGGAACTTCAAATGTGCACATCACAGTCACAGAAGCCAGAGTTGTCCTTTAATGTCACTTGGTTATAAAACAGCCCTCCAAACATAATTATACTTGCACACACAATCTGCCCATTTCTTCCCGCACTCTGTGCATTTACAATGAATAAGAAAGCCCTGTACAACAGTGGCCCCTGCTGGCAAGTAGGGGGAATTGAATTAATCCGCAACTGAGTCCTTATCGTCCGATCCCCTGAGGAACAACTGGCCAAGGTTTCATTACGCCCTAGCGCTCCAGATTCAGCCAATTATCATCAAGATTGTGCTAATTAAGTGTATTGGGTTTTCTAGAGTCCTGGGTTAACTTGCATGGCTTAGCCCTCCCTGCACAGCTGGAAGAATTCCAAAGCTAGTTTTCAAATGTACGGCATATCTCTTCGGTTCAAAAGCCTCATTCAGTAATGGCACCACTGGGAGCTTGCATACTACATATTTCTCATCCTGTCAGTGATTTACTATGTCAGTAATTAGACATGCAATTTACTATATTAGTGATTTACAGTTTAGATTCATTGTCCGGTATCAGCAACTACAGAGATGCGTGATTTAGTGCGCGTTGGACTGAGCGTGTCCGTGATGGAATGGCTGTCATTTAGAAGAAGCTGAGATACAGTCAGTAATTTCTCTAAAGCGTGATTTTGTGTGTCCCGAGTTGCATACTGTAATCTCAGTGTTTTAGGGTGTCAGGAATTTACAGGGAGCAGTGATTTAGCACTCCAGCAACTGAGAAGAGCGGTGATTACGATTTGTCAGTGATTTACAGGCAGCTGCATGCTCACTGGGGCTCTGGTCTTTCAAGGCCTGGACCAAATAGTCCTGGCACACGCACGCACGCACACATAAACACACACACTCTGGCACACACACACACACACACTCGCTCATAGGCAGCATTCATTATTCCTTCAGCCTGTTCCAGATGACCTAGCCCTGTTCCAACCCACTCATACAATTACATGAAATTATCCCCACTTTTAGCTAATCAATCAGAGTCAATATTGATCCCATTACAGGCAGTCGGATGTGCCTCTGTGCGGAGGCGAGCGCTGATGAAATTCAAAATGGAGGCCTGGTGAGGTCAGTAACACCCACTCAGCTACTCTGCCCAAAAACTTTTTCTTTTTCTTCTTTTAAGAGTGTAGCTAATAACATTGGCCTCAGTTTTAAAGTTCCAAAACTGGGTACTATTGGAGTTCTCAACTGAAAAAAGTGGCGAGATTACACGCCCGAAAAGCTGCACATTTACCCTTAATCCCTAACTTTTCACTTAGGTGACATAGAATGGTTGAACGGGGTATTTATCCTTGTTCTGTGATGTAACATATAGACAACAAAATTTTGGTTGGGTCTGTAGTCCCTCAGAAGCTTCCTAAAAACCTAAAAAAAAACTTATGTTAGGGTGGGGGATTTTGAACGTGTTGTTTTGCACCTATTTGACGAGGCGACCTTTCGGGCTTAACTGGCAACCTCATTATGAAATGCAAGCACTTGATGCTGATTGGCTGGCTTTTCTGCCACTCAAAAGAATGTAACTTCGCCCAGAGCGGTAGGGAAAATGCAAAACACTCGCCAGCTTTGGAACACAGACAGACCAACTTTATGCCGCTGTGGCATATCCAGAGAATCAGCCTTATATGTTTGAGCCTGAATCGGATGAGGACGCTGAATTGGAGGAAGAACCAGCCCAGCAAAGGCTGGATTTAAATGTTTCTGAATGGTAAGTATTTTTGAATGTTTTTTTTTTTTTTCCCAAACGTAATAAACCATTCCCAGTGTCTCGGAGACAGTTAGATAGGCTACTTCAGAGATGCCAAGGCTTACGTATTCAGAGTGAGTCTCTTGCATTGACGTTCCTGTGCCGTAGTCAGCAAGTATTCAATCAAAGCGCACTGAAAAAATTCATTCGCAGAATTTCAGTCCTTGTGCAAGAAGTTAATTCGTTTCACGTGCATTACGGTGGATTTCCCCACTAGTGACACGGAAATCAATTATGACTCTGGGATTCTCAAGCTTGTCGTTACTGAGGGATTGGAAGCAATGGAATAGTATAAAGACGTGTATGCAAGGGGAGGAAACAATGAGAATGGGGGGGCAGTTAGATACATGTGACATCATATGTATCCGTTGTTGAGATTGGCCCGTTTTCTGGCGGTCATTTTTAAAAGAGGAATTTCTATGAAACGGAGATGTTCAGAATGTCAAGCACTTTTCGTACGTTCTTGAATGCTGGTAGACTACCGTTATTCAACAATAGACAAGGTAAAAACGATTTTTGATTCTATGTCACCTTTAAAGGTCCCCTTTTATGCCACCAGGTGCACAGCTAATTAGCCATTATGAGCCAGTTCAAAGACTCCCCTACCTGACATCACAAAGGGGAGTGACCACCCAGAATAATGAAATCTGATTGACTGCTTGGCTGAAGGTGGTCAGTTCTTCTTGCTTCTGGTTGATTACCTCCCCATGTGATGTCAAGAGGGAAAAGATTTTGAAATGGCCTGTAATAACTACTTAGCTGTGCACCTGGTGACATAATAGGGGACCTTTAACTTTTCCCTAAGATAGGATCAAAGTCAGAAATGTATTACTAATACACATTTTTTCCATATTGTAAGGCAGTGTTACATTCATATTCTGTATCTGCCGGTTGCAGCACTTCACTGAAGCTGCATCACACTTACTGTGTATTGAAATAAATATTCAAACCCAGAAAACCATGTTTTTATGATCACAGCATTACATCAAATGGAAAATATCTAAATCTTTCATATCATTTTATAAACATTTCCCTGTAATTCAGCAGGACGTATGTATTTGGGATTGTTGAAAACCTTGGGAGATCTCCTCTAGAATTTAAAATAGGCCTGAAGCTACACGGGTTTGAATACAGCAGCTGCATTTGGTGAACCCACATATGGGTCTATAGGCTTTACGGGGCTAGTCAGTCAAATCACCCCACGCTGATAAAGAAATTCTGCCAGAACATACCAATGCTTTGGTCATTTACTGATTTTCTGCACTTTTTACATTACATTTTACATCATTCCCTACGGAATACTTTTATACAAAGTTGTCGTGTTTGAACGGAATACTTTTCCTGAAAATTACACAATATAAAGTATTGAAGTACAGGTGGCCCATGACCGCGATCGTCGACTGATTTTATGTTTTCATCGGACTGCAAATGGTCATCCACACCACTGGCACCGGCTTACGGTGGGGAATGGTAGAATTCGCCGCGCCATTGACAGCGAATTGCCGTAGGGAATGAGTTAAAGTACATTTTGTATCAGGGTTATTGTCATGTCACATGTCATGATTATTCGAGGATTAGGAACTTCAGGCTTTTGAGCAGCATGGAAGCGCTAGTGTTTCACCATAAGAAGGACGCTGTGGGTTCGAATCTGGTCTGGGGCCTTTCAGTTTGGATTTTGCTTGTTCTTTCCATGTACACATGGGTTTCTTCTGGGCACGTCAGTTTCCTCCCACGACCCAAAGACAGGCTTTTCAGGCTAATTGGAGACTCTAAATTGCTCTCTAAATTGAGTGAGTGAGTGAATGGTGTGTGATGACTGCAATGGGTTGGTGGACTGTCTGCACTGTCCAGGATGTATATTTTGGGATGGACTTCATCTCTCCCAGGCACCCTGCCAGGGCATTAGCAGGTTTGATAGTGGATAGATGGTCCCCCCTCCTCCATCCCTCAAAAACGAATCATCACCAACTGTCACCCCGCCAGTGACCGCTCGGTGCTCACTGTAGTCAGGCAGGTTGAGAGACAATGGGTTGGCATGAAGGCTCAAATAGCATTCGATATTCAGCTAAACAGGGGTGCATTTCCCAATCGCACAGTTGCTTACCAAGTTAGCAACTTACATACTTCGTCAATGATTCCCAATGTAAGTTAGCCCAGAGTGATTCACTATTGCTTTGAATATAATATGCGCTGACATTTTAGTAATACTTTAAGGCAGGCCATTGTCGTCGCATGTTTAAGAGAAACATCTATCATGTTGAGAAGCAGCCCCGCACCTCCAGTGCAGCAGTCCTCCAGTGCTATCTTGTGGCTATTAAAAGTCCATTCAATAAACTCAAAGAAACCACTGCTGTGACAATATCGCCCTCTGTTGGATAAACATGGAATTAGTCAGAAAATCCTTCTCCACTCCACCTCCATGACTAAGATCATGGTTCGTGGCTCCCTCTCTTTGTTTTAAGATATCTGTGATGAAAGCTTTAGTTCTGCCTTTTGTCCATTTGATGCTGGGACCAATTCCAGTTCATATCGCCAAAAATTATTGCTTGGTAATCAGACAGTAACAATGTAAAATGCCATTTAGATTTATAATTTAGTAAAAATCACTGCACTCCAACACAATAATCAACTTCACTCCACTTAAGCAATAAGGAGCCCATCTCAGTCTATGTGAGCATTTGTAATGTGCCGATTTGACTCCAGCGATAATGTGTTTCACTGTTCTCTCTTCCTGAGCAGGTAATGTACCAATCACTGCCCTCTCCATCCCAAAAGTTCACCTCAGACTAAAACATCATTCCTGATGTGTCTCCACTCTACAAGAGGACATGCCTCAAGTGGGCTACACATAAATCTCGATTGGTTTTAGGGAAAAGTTTTCAATATGCATGAACTATGTGTCAATATCTATGTTAGCCTCCCATGAATTACTGAAAATTAAAACTATAATTAAAAAGAATAAATGCAAGGCGGCAAATTATCATCGACGGAAAAAGGGATGACTCTACTTGTAAACTAACAGTTACACTTAAAATTCAGTGGATCCGGTGTAAACTTGCGCATTTGCGACATGTGCTGATTTACTGCAAGAATTTCCATGAGTGAGACAGGATAGATTCATACCTCCCTTACTCTCTCTCTCTTTCTCTCTCTCTCTCTCTGTTAGCCTCTCACTCATTCATTTCCTTTGCTTTTTTCTAACCATGTTCCATGCTCATTTTGTAATGCTTAATTATGATCATAGGCCCATTGTGGTGCAGTAATACCCCCCCCCCCCCTTCTTCCTTCTGTTTTGCTACTCATTCACTGTGCCGGAAACTGTCCTGCTACTGCATGCAGATCATGAGCCAAGGTCAGAGGTCAACCATATGAGCTGCTTCTGTGTCTATGACATGGAGGCACTTCATCTTTCAAACACACGAGACTTCCACTGACTCAGACTTATAAAAGGCGACATATCGTTGCACTCAGGAGCTCCGATTGTATCATAAAAACGATATTGTGAAGAATCATGAGTTTTCTGGCTGGGAAGGAAAGGACTTTATTTGGTTATAACCGACCAGATCCCACAGCCTCTAATGAAAACCTCTGAGGTTTTACTACAGTGTAAAACATCAAAGACCACTTTTTCCTCTGATATTTAATGGACTAAGTACCATGACCTGGTCAGGGACAGCAGAATTAACTCCCTCTGGTGTGGATTTTCAGGAGTTCTGTGTGCGGCCGTGTCTGTGGCGTTGGGGATGGAAGTTAGCAGTGAGGACACTGAATGAAATGTAGGTAGGGGGCCAGGTACTGACTCTTCATCCATCCATCTACCCATCTATTGTTTCACCCATGTATGCCGGGTCAGGGGGCAGCTGAAACCTATCCCAGCATGCAGCAGGGAAGAGCTGAAGCACATCTGGGGCAGTGCGCCAGTCTATCACAAGGATCGCGCACCATTCACACACAAAAATTCACACACGCGTACCAATCGACAATTAAGTCTCCAATCAGCTGAACAGGCACTTTGGTGGACTGCGGGAGGAAATTGGGAGTTCCTGGAGGAAGTGCATGCAAACATGAGTACAGCCTGCAAAATCCGCGCTGAATCCACTGCACCCATATGCCATCCATGAGCCAATGAATATATTGGGGTAAACGTCAGACAGCCACAGTTCAGCAGGAGACCGACTTTGAATGGCACTCACATCCTTGTTTCGTTTTGAAGTCATCTCACTGGGACCTGATGTGCACTGACAGAGAAAGCAATAAACCACTTTAGTGTTGCTATAGTTTTTCATTAGAGACCATTTTTGCACTCAGCATCCAGAAATAAGTAACTGCTAATGATTAACGGCACGCCAACGATGCAGTAAAATTGCAAGGCACGCGGTGCACAGTGGCCCTTTAGCCTTTCGATAGCTATCATTTCCAAAAGTGGCGCATAGCGAAATGGCAGCGCCTCGGAGATCTCCATGGAGGAACGTTATTGTGATTTAAATAAACACACCTCTCTCCCACCCCTCTCCTCTCCACCTTCTCACCACGTAAACCACAGGTTTCTCACCACGGAAAAGACTGCATTTGACAAGGTCATCCTCATCATTACTGTGTTTCTCAGCTCCGCACTTGCAGTCTCTCAGCTCCCACACGGAGAGGTCTACTTAGGTATCGAAATGATGATGAGTTTGAACATGGGCTTCAGAAGTGGCTTTGATAGCCGGAGAGAGAGGTTTAGCTTGAAAAGGGAAGAAGAGGAGGGTTGGAGGAGGGATGTGTTCGGGGTTTGAACAGATAGTTCAAATCTGAAATCTATAGCTCGGATACACTATAAGGGTGTCACTCTTTCTGAAGTGTACAACTGGCACCGTACTGCACTGAATGTGGCTCTTCTCATAGACTGTACACTGGAGAACAGGAGCAGGAGCGCTCGCCTGCATTGCGCTAGTACCTCGGATACAACCCACCGAGCGCAAAATGTTTTTCCAGTGTTACCAAAATGTTATGTCAATGTCATGAGCTCGCTTTACCACATCAGTGCAACAACATTGTGTGATTGTCTTTTGTTAACTTGGAGAAACTTGCTCCTCCAACACTCACACCAGTACCAATAATACACACACACTCGCGCAATCACACACACACACACACAAACACATACATAACATACGTAGGCACACAGATACGAGCGCAAATGCACACACATGCGAGTACACACACCCGCACATAGCGGAGTGCCAGCGCCTCGGAGATCTCGATGGAGGAACGTTATTGTGATTTAAATAAACACACCTCTCTCCACCCCCTCTCCTCTCCACCTTCTCACCACGTAAACAACAGGTTTCACAGCACGGAAAAGACGGCATTTGACAAGGTCATCCTCATCATTACTGTGTTTCTCAGCTCCGCACTCGCAGTCTCTCAGCTCCCACACAGACAGGTCTATTCAGCGCACACATGCAAGTATACACGGGCACACACCCACACACACATACACACAAACACATTCACAAGCAAACGTACACATATCAACACATACACACACACACACACATGCAAGAGCACGAACACACAAATATACGCACACTTGTCAAGGACACACAAATGCACATGTACACCCAGACACATGCATACACATCAAGGACAGTATTAGCTGTGTCACCGTTAAGTCACAGTGGCGCGGATGTAAGGTTGTTGCCCATCCACAGTCTGCGTCAGTCTTGCGCAAGATGCCCACTCAATAACCTCTAAGCACCTAAAACTCCAGGAAATTCACTTACACCAGTCCAGAGTGGGTGTCTCTGAAGTACTTGCTGAAGGAGGCCAAGCAGGTTAGGTCACATCTGCTGGCCAACCTCTGCTTCGAATGAGGGCTGGATGTAAGCACTTAAGAAAGGGCCAGCATGAATGTTACGTCAGCCTCTGGATTAGGTATTTCAAGATCCCACTGAGACCCAGTAATGTGTGCTTCTATTAGAGGGGTCACAATGTGATCAGCTATCATGGTAAATACAAGGACAGGTTTCCTGGAAAGCGTCTCGGTGTAAGAAATATTATTAATTTTGTGTCTAATCCACTTTTATGGTTGATTGACAAACAAAAAAAAGAAATGTGAGTAAGGTCTAGTGATTTAATTTCAATTTATTTCCATACAGGAAGATAGTGTCGTGATCCATATAGTAAAATTCTATTGAATATGACAGGAATATGACCCGTTCACATATTTGAAACATTCCAGAACGTAAGACGACATGATTCCACATACAGTGGAAACAGAAAGCAAAAAATAATGATTTACCTTCTTTTATCCACTGATGACTTTACATGAGAAAAATTCTGCATTTCCTTCAATCCATTTACAGTGGCCTTCACTAACATGCACACCCTAGGAAAAAATAAGCGAAAAAGACAACGGGAAAAAATGTGTGTTTTTGTTAATTGCCCCAATTTTCCAGTCAAATATTAATAAAAAAAAATTATACCTTGAATTCAGATTAATGGTACAAATATCCCTATCTTAAAGGGAATATTTTTCCCAAAAACATGGCATAAAATTATTGTCCCTGGAAAACTTCATTAAAAAAAAATCTTATTTGAAGTACAACCACAATTCTGAAATATTTGGGAGGAAGTGTAAATTGTGAATAAAATCTAAATGCAATGACTTTCAGATCATATGAGCCAATATGTTATTTACAACAGAACATAGATAACATTTCAAATGTTGAAACTGAGACATTTTGTACATTTTTATCCAAAAAATGAGCTTATTTAAAAATTTCTGGGTGCAACAGGCAAAAAAGGTAGAACACAGGCAAAGCACTGAAAAAGCAATTAATATATAAGAAAGAACATTTAGCAAGTAATTAATTTATCTGGCATCAGGTGTGTAACATGATTGGCTATAAAAGGGACATCTTACAGAGGCTGAGTCTCTCAGAAGTAAAGACGGCCAGAGGCTCTCCAACCTGTGACGGCTTGTGTAAAAAAAATGTGGAATATTTTAAAAACAATGTTCCTCAATGTCACATTGCAATGGCTTTGAAAGTCTTATAATCGAAAGTGCATAACATCATCAAAAGATTCAGAGAAACTGAAAAAATCTCTGTGCGTACGGGACAAGGCCGAAAACCTTTACTGGATGCCCTTGATCTTCGGGCCCTCAGACGCCACTGCATCACTCACTGGCATGACTCTGTCATTGGCATTACTAAATGGGCCCAGGAATACTTCAAGAAACCACTGTCAGTAAACACAGTCCGCCGTGCCATCCACAGATGCCACCTAAAACTCTATCATGCAAAAAGGAAGCCATTGTTGAGCATGATCCAGAAGCGCCGCTGTGTTCTGTGAGCCAAGGCTCATTTAAAATGGACTGTAGCAAAGTGGCAAAGTGTCCTGTGGTCAGACGAGTCCAAATTAGATATTCTTGCTGGAAATAATGGGCGTTGTGTCCTCCGGTCTAAAGAGGAGGAAGACCACCCCTCCTGTTATCAGCATTCAGTTCAAAAGCCAGCATCTCTAATGGTATGGGGATGCATTAGTGCATATGATGTGGGACACTTGCATGTTTTAAAAAGCACTTTGAATGCTTAAAGGTATATAAGGGTTTTAGAGCAACATATGCTCCCCTCCAGATAACATCTATTCTAAGGACGGCCTTGTGTATTTCAGCAGGACAATTCAAAACCATATACTGCAGCTATTACCACAGTATGGCTTCGTAGTAGAAGAGTCTGTGTGCTGAACTGGCTGCAGTCCTTATCTTTCACGGATTGAGAACATTTGGCGCATAAATAAACAAAAAGTCCATCAAAGGAGACCTAAAACTCACCAGCAGCTGGAAGCCTGTATTAAATAAGAGTGGGATCAAATTCCAATGTCTAAACTCAAGAAACTTGTCTCCTTAATGCCCAGACGCCTCTACTCTGCGTTAAAAAGAAGAGGGGATGCTACACCATGGTAAACAGGCCCCTGTCACAACTTTTTTGAGACCTTTAGCAGCCATCAAATTTTAAATTAGCTCATTTTGTGGATAAAATTGTAAGATTTTTCGGTTTCAACATTTGCAATATCTTTGTTCTATTGTGAATAAAATATTGGCTGGAGAGATTTGAAAGTCATTGCGTTTTGATTTTATTCATAATTTACACTTTGTCCCATCAATTTCAGAATTGTGGTGTATATTCTTATTTTACTGTTCTTAACTTTACCATGACAATCAAGAAAATGTACATCCCCAGGATGTCCTGTTTCTCTGGGGTGTAAATACGAGGTAATAGATGGTCTGTTTCCTTTGGTCATCCATCACCAGGTATTAAAAAAAACAATAAAGCAATGATGTAACAGAAAGTTTTTGAGCTTTACGAAAGAAAATTGCCATTAAGACATGGTTGAAAGCTGAAAATCCCCATTTTCACTCTCAGGGCAATGATTAAAACGTTTAAGACATATTGCATTGTTGAAAATCCAGCTGGAGGAGATCATGTGCACGCAGTGTGAAGGGGGCGGATCAGCGGTAAAGGCAATCCTCGGGATCACACTGGGATAACTTTGGGATCAGAAAACTCCAAAATTTCAAACAGATGCCATCGACACAACTGCATAATATTTGGCTGGATTGACACAAGAAAGCTTCCACTGTCATCAAAAAACCAGCTGGCATTTACCGGAAGGCAATGGAACCTCCAATGATACCAGGTTCTGTGGTCAGATGATAACAAAATAGTGCTCTTCTGCAGTGAACCCCAGAGGTGGGTTTGGCATAAAAACATGGACACCCATTTGAGCTGAAGAGGAGAGTCCATTACAGCAGACCTGGGAATTTGAAGGATCTGAATGGGGGAAAGGTTTCAGATCTCGTGGCAGGTCTTCGCCCATCTCATTATACATTCAAGCAGATGACTCAGTGCTTTATCTTGGCAGAGGGGGATTGCATGAAGAATCAACCGTAGGGGATCCAATGATTATGAGACACATTTTACAGTTGCATGCTTATCAAACCAGACTGTAGGCAAGGCTATAATTGGCAAACAGGGGTTGCCATCATTTCTAGCCATGCTGATTTTCACAGAAGTTATTGGACGGTGTCATTACACTGACAGAAGCAGTCCTCAGCGCTACCCAAGAGCTTGAACTGGAAGCACATCCCAGCATGCTCCACTTCCCCCCATAGAAACCTGGGGAAGCTCCTGGCGGCTGCTTCCTGTTCTGTTCCCGTCTTCTGAATAAACAGAGCACTTCTTGTTTGCAGCTTGAATAACAGAACCCCCACACCCATGCCCAGCCCAAGTCTTCCTGCTGCCCTCAAGAACCATTCACCCTCAGGATACACTGAAAATACAAGACACACACACACACATACACACACACACACACACACACACACACACATACACGAGCATGCATACACTGACACGTGCATATACAAGTACATACATGCGCTAACACATTAGCGCACAAACACAGACACACACGCATATCAGCAGACACACATACATTCACACACAAAACACATGCATGCACTACCTTTCATACACACACACCGCACACACATACACACCTATGCACCCACCCATGTGCACACACACACACACACACACACACTCACACAAACACATAAGCATGCCCATGCACACGCACAGACGCATGAATATACACACACATATATACATGCAAATGCACACAAACACACACATATTTGTATATAATTAAGACATTACATTGACGTACATTAATTCCACACAGCCCTTCCCAAGCCGCAATCGTAACCATAACCAAATTATCCCTAACCTTATCTGTAACCATAACCCTAACTTTAACCCATTAGCTGTTGTCCTCGCTGAAGGTCGCCCAAAATACCCTCACAACCCCAAAAGGTGTTCAGTAACATCTATGGTTTCTGAAGAACTGGTTCTCAATAGTATAGCTATACAAACCCAGACACACACAATCCATACTAATGTACGCACACACACGCACTCGCACCCACACACAGGCATGCGCGCACACACACACACACTGCATATGACAACCCATTCATCCATGATTTAATTGTTTATCCTGTTTATTCCTGATCAGGGCAGCAGGAAGGCTGATAGGCTCGGTGACAGACGGTCCCTGGACTCTACCCTTCATAACGCCCCATTCACACACACATTCATACTTACGGGTGGTTCCTCTAATCAGCCTATCATGTCTTTGGACTAATGGAGGAAATTATCATCCATCCATCCATCCATCTTCAACCGCTTAATCTGGGGCCAGGTCGCGCCAGGTAGGCCAGCAGTCTAAGCAGGGATGCCCAGACTTCCCTCTCCCTGGACACTTCCTCCAGTTCTTCCGGGGGTATCCCGAGGCGTTCTCAGGCCAGTCGAGCGACACAGTCCCTCCTGCATGTCCTGGGTCTCCTCCGAGGCCTCCTCCCGGTGGGGCATGCCCGGAACACCTTCACAGGGAGGCGTCCATGGGGCATCCGATATAGATGCCCGAGCCACCCCAGCTCCTCCTCTCGACGTGGAGGAGCAGCGGCTCTACTCTGAGCTCCTTCCGGATGACAGAGCTCCTCACCCTATCTCTAAGGGAGCGGCCTGCCACCCGGCGGAGGAAACCCATTTCAGCCGCTTGTATCCGGGATCTTGTTCTTTCAGTCATGACCCAGAGTTCATGGCCATAGGTGAGGGTAGGAACGTAGATTGACTGGTAAATCGAGAGCTTTGCCTTTCGGCTCAGCTCCTTCTTCACCACGACACATCGGTACAATGACCGCATTACTGCTGCCACTGCACCGATCCGTCTGTCAATCTCACGCTCCATCCTTCCCTCACTCGTGAACAAGACCCCAAGATACTTGAACTCCTCCACTTGAGGCAGGAGCTCTCCTCCAACCCGGAGGGGACTAGCCACCTTTTTCCGGTCGAGAACCATAGCCTCGGACTTGGAGGTGCTGATTCTCATCCCAGCCTTTTTTGCAGGAAATTACCTTACCTGCAGAAAACTCTAGCAAACATGTGGAGAACATGCAAACTCAGTCAAGGCCTGATTTGAACCCGGTCCCACTAGTGGTGAGGCAGGTAATAGCGCTGCGTTATTGTATCATGTGCCACCCCTATATAAATGCTGTTTTTAATGTCACAGACCCTTAGTTACTCCTTTGCAGCCACCCAGTAGTTTTTGACACAGCTTTGGGAACCACTGATCTGCAGTGCTGCGGCACAGTATTTGCCCCCTCTCGATTTCTCCAATTTTTGTATATTTGTCACACTTCAGATCATCACCCTAATCTTAATGTAGTTTTTAAAAGAATTTATTAATTTCCTGAGGGAAACAAAGCCATCCAACCCTACCTGGCCCTATGTAAAAAAAAGTAATCGCCCCCTCAGTTACGAAATCAAACAATTGAATGAATTTAACTGATCATTGGGTTCAGTTTCACTAGGCTCACGCAGGCATCAGAACTGCCAGCCCTGTTGAGACTTAACATCTCCAGTGGCGGGCGGTGGACGGAAAACCAGGGGGGCGGAAAACATCCCTTGAAAGGGATGAGATTGGTGACCCAATTTCAATTATTGTTCTTGGTCGACATGTTAGTTTCCCTAATAATGAAATATTTAGGCGGGTGAATAATAAATTCTATAAAATGTTTATTTCACATGCCTTAATAGGCAACTCTTCACGAAAAAACCACTGTGGATTTTCCTCGTTAAATTTTGTCACATCCTAAGCAAGTCGTCAAACCTGTGCATAATGATTGTTGAATTTAAAAAGATTGAAATGCGCTCTTTTTTGCATTCAACTGATGCCTTTGATTTCTCGTCTTAACAAAGACAATTAGCTACGCCTGAGAGAGGAGAGTTCAAATGTCTTTTACCAAGGAAATTGACTGAAAACAGATCAAGACTAATAAGCAGTTTGAAGACATGTTTATCATCCTCCTTGTTCTCTGTCCACTGCCCGCCACAGCAGATCTCTTTAATAGAGCCTGTCTGGCAATATGAAGTAGGCTAAAAGCAGCACATGACGCCGCAATCTCAAGACATTCTAGAGGAGATGAGAAACAAATTTGTTGATGTCTGCTGAACTGGAAAGGGGTTTAAACAGACAATTCATACTCAAAGACCCACCAATGTGGCTGAATTAAAACATTACATTACATTGCATTGCATTTAGCAAACGCTTTTATTCAAAGCGACTTACAAAAAGGTATATATCAAGTATCAGCGGCAAAGTACAGTAAGCAAAACATTATCAAGCGCACAAGAAAAGAAAATAACTGAACAATTGTAGTAGAACAGCAGGACAGAACAAAATAAGTGCCAATGGGATTTGTTTAAGGAGAGAAAGACAAGAGTGTGCTAGCTGGTTAAAAGAGGTTGACTCGGAACAGGTGAGTCTTCAAGAGCTTCTTGAAGCTAGGGAGGGATGCCCTTGCTGTGGTTGTGGCTGGCAGGTCATTCCACCAGCGTGGAGCTGCCTGTGAGAAGTGTCTATCCTGAGAGTGCCTTGTGCGTAGAGATGGCACTGCTAGACGGTGCCCCTGGGAGGAGCGCAGTGATTGGCCAGGTGTGTAAGCCTGTATGATGGGGTTGAGGCAGGAGGGAGCAGACCCAGATATAACTCTGCAGGTCAGCAGAAGTGATTTGTATTTGATTCGAGCTGCAGCAGGAAGCTGATGAAGTAGTGGAGTGACATGAGCCCTTTTGGGTTCATTGAATACCAGATGCGCCAAAGCGTTCTAGACCAACAGCTGCTGAGAGGAGTGGGCTAAAATTCCTCCACACTGATATAAAAGACTCATTACCAATTACTGCAAATATTTGATTGCAGTTTTTTCCACCAAAGGCGGCATAACCACAAATTGGTTTTTGGGGGGAAATTATTTTTTTCACATGGGAATAGGTTTTGCATATGTCTTTATCATCAGTAAATGAAATTCTCATTTAAAAGCTGAGTCTTGTGTTTAATCACACTGTCTTTTTCGGATAAAAATCAGTTAGATGATCTGAAACATTTAAATCAGACAAATAAGCAAAAATAGAGGAAATTTTGCAGGGGATAATACTTTTTCACAGCACTGCAACAGATGTTATCTTTAACCCCTTCCCTCCCAAATTTTCATGAGAAACTTAATCTCGTATTTTCTGGGTCTCAAAAAAGTGAGCAGAGCACTTTTGGGTTAGGCTTACATTATTCATAAGAATACATATTTTACATTCTGGATAGTTAAGCCTTCCAAATATAGGTCACTTGCCCAACCTGTCTGTAACCATGGTGACATTATGTCCCATCATTCCAAAAAAAAAAAAAAAACAAGTTTTTTTTTTTTTTTTTGACCCGCGGAAGAGGCTCTCTGGAGGGAGAGTGATAAACTGGGTTTTCTTAGCACAAGTCCACGAGATCCACGGACACTGAATACTCAGGTTGCGACAACTACACCAGCAAGTTAAATGCTTCCCATTGATTATAATCCCGTTTTGATAGCCTTGTTTACCAAAAATAAAATTGACTGCTGGGTTACATTAAAGTAGCCTGGCAATGGAGGCATGGCTTTCATCACAAAAAGCAGAAGAGTTGCGTGACAGGCGCTTGCAGCGTCAGGCGAATGGGGATTTGCGACGCCGGGCTCATCCATCTGCTGCTCTCCATATTTATACTCCCTTTGTCACCCATAAAGCACATAATGAATCCCCCAGCAGCCTTCATTTCCATGCGCACGCCACTTTCAAAGCCAGGTGGAACACGCCAAATTAAAGGTCAAAACTATCCAGCATACCACTGCTAGTGTGTTAGTTTGGTGGCGTATAATGAACAATGGATACGTAAATTTACATGACTTACAAGATACAATTATAATATTGTGAGCATTTAAGAGAATTTTTCAAGAAAAACAGTGGTATAAACTTCAAAGTAAGTAATGGAGAGGAGCAGAGCTTGATATTTATACTATGTGGCCACCATTTCTGGAGCAAACGATTCATTTGCTCTTCGAAAAAAACATTCTTTTAACGTGCCAATGCTGAACAAATTTCTGAAATGTTCACTTGTGAAATCTAACCCTAAAATACCATGCTGCCTGCCACACAGAAAGTTGTTTTTGCTGTCACTGCCCACACATTCTAAATCTGGAATGAAGTAGAGAAGTAATGAGTGGAAGTAAGTGTTAACCCAGCTAAAAGCAGGGCACATGCCCCTTAACTGAATACAATTAGCGTCCTTCACAGTCAGTTTCGCAGCGATAGTTTTGCCTCTGTCCTGTGTATCTCCGATAAATTTATCACCAATGGCAAATCATTCCAGTGATTTAATGGAGTCTGCAATTGAAATAGTTCCTACCGCTCCTCATTACATTCTCCCAAAGGGAGCACCATCTTCCCTACAGGTTTGGTCCAGTATGTGGGATTGTAATTGAAGCACCTATTACTAAAACCCCATAAGTCACACTTGACTTGACTTGACTTGTGGGGTTTTAGTAATCAGTGCTTCAATTGAAGAACCGAAACGTGGTTAACATAATTAAAAAGGCTGAATTGATCAGTCCAGCATTATTCATTATCATTATCATTATCATGAAGACTTGACTCCAACCTCATCATACTTGACAGGGACTTGAGGACGGATAGCCACTGAAAGAATGTGCCCCGACATTCCTGAAATGCCCGGTCATTGTTGCCGCCCAATGAAGCGAAAGCGTGAGTGGACTCCGTTCCCCATTGGAGAAGCAAAACCAGTGAAACACTGCTGTGGCTGAGCTAACGGGATAGGAATTCTGAGGGCAGGCAATGAAAGTTTGTGGCGAAAGCCCAAGAGATCGATACCAGTCTGTTATTTCTTGATAGTGTGGCTCCTAACCATTAAACTGTTCAACTGGTCACATTTAAATAGCCCAATGAACCTGCATGGACACAGTTGCTGTTTAGAATTAGTTCTGTAATATCAGCAGCCTGCCGGCTAATGCTAGGTATTCACGTCTTCACATTCCTGTAAAAATGGACCAGCCACCATCAAATGCATTAGATGATATTGTTAATAAGGACAGCCTCATCTGTCCTGTTTTATACGTTTGTGTGTGTGTGTGTGTGTGTGTGTGAGAGAGAGAGAGAGAGAGAGAGAGAGGGAGAGAGTCTACAGTGCATGAAGACGGGGGGGTAAATAAGAATATTCATTTTGTTCAAATGTATACCTGCATGTATATACACAATAAGTTTGAGAAATAACTGCATATGATTGAGGAACTGAAATGTCATGGAACTGCAAGTGCCTTGACTCGTGTTAATGCGGGATGTCTGTCTATTGCCAGTAGATGGCGCTATAGAGGGGGCCTATTGAATGTGGTGATGAAGGCAGGGGACTGGGCATTGACATTTCCTCTAACTCAGAAGCCCATAAACCTTAATTGTCACTCGAGATATGGAAATTTATTCAGCCTCTGGAGCTTTGATGAATTTAAAGAATAAAAAAAACAACCAGCCTAAAAAAATCATGCAACATTAAAGTATATTTTGAAATTAATGAAAAAGAACATGAATGCATATTTTTTATTTTATTTAACCCATATTTTACCAGGTAGTCCCATTGAGATCAACGATCTCTTTTTCAAGGGAGACATATCAATATGAAAACATATTTAGTTCTACATAAAATCTGACCCTGCAACCTGTTTTATGTAAGTCGTCTCATTATTCAGACAAGTACCGGATTAAATTTGTGGTTTCACCCTGTTGGTAATCCTCAATGCAGCTTCACTGCAGAAGAAATCATCCTGAAAGATTTAGGCTCAAGATTTAATGCATAACTTTCTTTAATATAACATTAGTAGGCTTCATTTTATCCTTGCCAACTCAGAATGCATGATTGTTCGGTGAATCATCATTTCCTTGAATATTTTCTGTTTGATATTAAAATATAGCTTGTTCCATGAAATTATTTTATCCAATATTTCTGTTAATATTTATCAAAGGAAGCCCACTATGTAATGTGAAGTCAGGTAATTTGGGACACTAATGGATAGCTAGCCAAAAAAAAAAAAAAACTCTGCCAAAAATTCTAAAGACTACCTTAAATGTTACTCTTAAAACTTGTTATGGATCTGTGCTGTATTTCTTTTAAGAAAATATGAAGAGTTGGAATGCAAAACCACAAAGTCCACTCAACCTCTTTTGTTTTAAATTGAGTTTTTTTTACGCCCCATATTATGCTGAGTAAAAAAAAACTCCATTTAAAACAAAAGAGGTTGAGAGGACTTTGTGGGTTTTGCATTCCAACTCTTCTTATGTTGCCAAGTGAAAAACCTTAGAAACTTAGGACCTTAAAGGAGTAATATGTAAGTTTGTGGCCAAAACTGGTAGTGCAGTCAATTCAAAATAGTGCAGAGCACAGTACTCCTTCCCCTCTCCCCCAGACGAGAGGTTGCCAGCTAGGTTGCCGGATCTAGCAAGAACGTCTACTACACGGAGCTACCATGGCTACGTCTCAATATCACCAATGATTTCCTCTGACAGGGTTGTGTTCAATTCAGTTCAGAAAAGATCGAGACTAATGACTAACTAACTTTAGCAACGGTCATATTGGTCAACTTGCTCGTCACTCTTCTGTGTGGATAGGCCACTAGTCCATACTATAAAATGCGTAAAGAATGAATGAGGACTTATTTGACCAATGTACTGTCTCAATTACATTTCATATTGCCATAATGGCTGAGCTAATGTTGGAATGGTTTCCACAGCGTCTCAGCATAATACCAGAAAAACGTACTAATAATGCATTGCTAATGTCAGCAATGAAGAGCCACAGTTTTTATTTCTCAAACAATTTGTTACCTAGTCAGTTCGATGACCCACGGCCACCTGCATACGCACTAACGTACCATGAACGAACATACATAACGTTATTCGACTGTAGAGAATATTTGAAATATCCGTGCCTACATTAAATAGAATTAAGTTAGCCAAACTGAGCTGAATCTTACCTGCCCAGGAGAAAATTAGCAACTTCGGCGTCGATCTTCCAATCCTTCTCTGCTTTCAGCCGTCTCCATATTTCAAAGGCATGTCCTAAACAGATCCTTGTTTTGTTTCTGACTTTGTCACGACGTGTTTCGGAATCATAACGAGGCCTTTTAGGTTTAGTAACGTCAGACATTTGTGCTCCGAAACGCTGGTAGCTGCAGCTCAGTGGTAACTGGCAACCTGGATGCCGAAACGCTACTGACTTCGTGATTGGGAGACAGGTGGAGGGCGGCGCAACAGGCCAAAACACAAAATGACATCATAAATATTAGTTGTGGGCTGCAACTTCGGTTTTGTAATAAGAATATTCTGGCTGGACTACTGTTGTCAGTGATATAAGTGTTTGAAATTAACATCATTCCTTAATGTCTGGTGATATATCAGGGCCATTTCATGATTAATCAACATTCAGTTCTTACATACTGCTCCTTTAAAACCCATTAAGAACCCGATGACGTGTAAAATCGGACAGCTAGTAAAGTAAAATGGGACAATTTAATATCCCCTCTCAAACTATACCTCCCTCCACCACTAGGATATATGTGTGTATGTGTGTGTGCGTGTGAGCATGAAAGAGAGGGAGAAAGACATGGACGTGTGTTTACATGCACAAACACTTGCCTGTGTGCATGTATGTGTGATATGTGCAGGCACGTGTGCATTTGCATGTTTGCCGCTGTGGTAGCTAATTCTAGGATACTGAGGCAGACATGGACTCGTTGCATCATCCTCAATATTTTTGCCGACCAAAATCCTGAAAATGTCTGTAATATGACAGGTTGGCACACAATAGCAGGGTAACTCATGATTTTATGACACCTGGTAGCTCCGAGACACGCAGGTTTCATCTCAGGAAAGTGTCAAATTTTTGCACAATGTTTTTGTCCCATTTTACTGCAATGCTGAAGCAAAATCCTAAGCATTTAATCTTGTATTTAGATTTAAACATTTATTTCTATTACCCTTTTTCTTAGAAAAAGAAATTCTGCCACTGATTTGAGGTTATTTTGACTCATTTCATTTACCCCCAGGACAAATACAGCAACGAGTCCAAATTACTTTGTCTCAGTGTGGCAGAATTTCTGTTTCTCAGAAAAGGAGGACATAGAAAAAGTGTTTCTGTCTCAATACAAGATTAAAAGGCTTCATATGACTTTATTCTTGCAATGCTAATGCTTTTGCATTCAGGGAATGTGGGGCAGTCACTTTAAACCCTTTCCCATAAGAATTAAAGTGTATTGTTAAAATATTTTTGATCATAAGCCAAACAGTTAATGAAATGCAACGTCTTACAACCATTTTGGTTTCATACTCACATAGCAGCAGTACTACTAATTACGAAACAGAGCTAATCAACATACCACATGGCTTGTCTTGCAAGTAAGGAGTCCACTGTTTTTTTTTTTTAATCATCTGCCCATCCTAACCATCTCAGACAAATAGACATGGACGATTCATGCTAAAATTTAAACAGTTCAAGATCAAAAACTTTGTCTCATTTTACCTGATACTACGGTGGCCCTGAGAGCTCATCGCACTGCAACTTCAGAAAGCAGATGCGAATGGCCAAAACACGGGCAAATTCAGAAAGCATCTTCATCAACTTGGCGACACTTAAGCTGCAAATACTCACAGCACAAGCAAAAGGCAGACGCTATGCAAGAACTCACAACACATGCAAAAAGGCAGACGCTGTGCAAAAACTCACAACACATGTAAATAGCCCGACGTGCTGCGAATGCTCACAACACATGCAAAAAGGCCGACATGCTGCAAATGCTCACAACACATGCAAAAGGGAAGACGCGCTGCAAATCGTGTGGACGACAACGGAAGTGTTTCCGGGGGGCACAAAAAAGTGATGAACCAACTGGGAAATGCTTATTCTTCAGCGCGTTAAAGAGTGTCGATTTTTCTCAGCGTCTTCTAATCGTCAGTGGCATCGGGAAAACCAGGTAAATGTACTTTTTTTACTTTAATATCGAGATATTATTGCAGATGTCAAAATTTTATCAAGCCCGTGCCTTTTGTTTATCATTAGCCGGCTAATTTAAATAATCTGACGAAATACACACGCTTCGTGGTGATGCTGTTAATGTAACGTTAGTGTTAATTCGCTATGGAAAGAGATCTATAATCAGCTTCCATATTTTTTGGCTTTTTATTAGACGGAACGATTTTTAAAAGGGGCATGAATATATTTTTTGAGGGTCTTATTTTTGAGAAGGGGGTCAGAATTCAGTAGTAATATAGCGAATGCATATGCCACAGCTAGCAACACCGTGACCGTCACCGTGTGTCATTAGTCATATGACTGTCGCCGTTATTTGCCTTCACCACGTCCAACAGCAGGAGAGAATAAACTGCAGTGTCCTGACTGGATGTTCTCTTGACGTCTTTACATACCCGAATGGTTCACTTGGTTCCTAAACGTTAAAGTGAGCCAAAAAGGTTCTGATTTCAGTCGTTATTGGTGTTAGAGGTTAGATATGCGACTCTTTCCCTGACGAGTCAAAATGCCTGCTGTGATAAAGATCTAGCACTGGCATTTTAATGGTGGGGTCACACGTCATTATCTTTAAGCAACATCACAGGGTCATTCCATGCCAAATAGACCAGTTTTTGGAAAGTTTGCAGTGCACCACACTGTCTCAGAAAAATTTGAAAAAAAAAAAAAAATCATGGGTGTTTGCCATCATTTGAAATGGTAAAATCCCAAATCTTAAGTTTCAACTCCAATTTTTCAAGGAGTAACTGCCAATTTAACCCCTTAACTGTCACTGGGCCCTAATTAGGACTGGGCCAAATGTGAGAAAATGCAAGTTACAGTTAAGGCATAAAATGATGGGTGTCTAGTCACTTGTGAATGTAGCAATGACTTATAAGCGTTTTTGAAGGGATACAAATACACTTTCTAGTACTGCTAAATTGGCGTCAATGGGTGCACGTAGGTCAAATTACCAGATATTTATCAATCTGCTATCAGATTTGGCATATCTCATTTGATTTTCCTGTAATAAGCTGTTGAAAATGACCATTTGTACAGAACCAATTTTTTTTATTTTTTTATTTTAGTTGGTCCCCTTGACTGAAGTATGCATGATCAAGGGTTCATATTGCAGCCTCATCCTCAGCAGCTACTGCACTTTGGCCCCTTAAACCCAATCCAATCTCCTGTCCCTGGTTTGGGAGTAACTTGCATATGAAAATGCTTATGATAAAAAAACTCCCAAAAATGCCTAAATTCAAGGCATGATTTGATCACGTGGACACGCCAGAAAAAATCTGAGAATTTGTGAAGTAGCTTTAATATTTGGGCAATGAACTATACAAAATGTATCTTGTGTTTACGACTAATTCCAAAAAGATTCATTTTTATTTATCATGCTGTGTGGCTCATATCAGCCTAATTACAGACTGAAAATAGAGTGGGATTGTCAATAATTTGGGTTTCATAAATTCAATTTCTAAGATTATTTCTCAGGAGTCTACTTGTTCACTCTGGTGCTAATAAGGCGTGGTGCAGTCTTCACTTTTTGGACGTGGAAGTATGATTTCAACGTTAAAACGAAACTGGATATTGTAGCAGAAATATCTGGCTTTCCCTTGCGTTTTTGCAAGAAAATCAATGCTCAAAACATTCTTGAATCTCCTGATTAAACAGTGAAGGAGATGAGAAAACATGTTGTAATTTTGAACAAACAAAGCCAAGATATTTACGTTTAAATAGAACAAGATTCATTACCATGGGTAACTGCTCACATGGTGGAATTTGGCAATCCAAAATTGGAGGGGGAAAAAAAAAGTGACGTTTTTTTAAGCCGACACCCTTTTCAGGGTCTCCTAACTCAACTAGTATGCCTTGGGCATAATCAGTCTTCCTTGGACAGACAGACCTGTCCTCAAATAGTAGGAATCCAGCACAATTTAGCCTCTATAAGGGATCCTGACCTGATAGGGGGCCCTTGAAAACTGAATTTTTGATTTGCATCTATAAAAAGTTTCATAATTGAGAGGCCAATATCTTGAAAATGAAAAGAGAGAGATCAATTTTGACGAGATTATGAAAGCCTGAAAGTACTCTCAAAAAATACTGAGCAAAATCCGAGTCTGTGACCTGTGGACTTCTGTTTGATTTCATATGAATGAACCACAGGCCGATTTAAACCACACAGCATGGTAATTAAAAATTGCAGAATATTTCTACAATAAGTTGGAAACACAAGATTAATTTTTTACTGATTATTCCCCTAATATTTGCTCCTCAAATTTTCTCAGATTTCTTATGTGTCCACAGGACCAAATCATGCCTTTAATTTATGCATTTTTGGGTGTTCTTTTTTTGTCATAAGCATTTTAAGATTCTAGCTGCTCCTGAACTAGAAACAGGAGATTGGATTGGATTTAAGGGGCCAGTGTGCTGCAGCTGTTGAGATTGGCTGCAATATGGACCCCTGATTATGCATACTTAGGCCAAGGGGACTAACTAAAAATCAAATAAAAATTTTGATTCTGACCTAATTGTCACTTTCAACAGCCTATTACAGGAATGCCAAATCTGACAGCAAAACATAAATTGTACCCATGTATATTAATTTAGGAGCACTGAAAAGTGTATTTGTATCCCTTCAAAAATGCTTGTAAATCATTGCCACGGTCGCTTGCGACTAGACACCTCATTCTTAAATTGGCAATTGCTCCATTAAAAATTGGTTTTGCACAAGATCAGACTCTGCTCAGAAGGACTTAAGATTTGTCCATTTGAAATGATGGCAAACGCCCATGATTTTTTTTCCAATTTTTCTGAGACGGTGCGGTGCAGACCCTGGTCTACTTGGCATGGAATGACCCCACATTGTTCCTCTTTCTCAGGTCATGTATTGTCCATACTGTGGAGTCGAATTGGATGGGCATACTGGATGTTTCTGTGGCTCCTGTGGCAGTAACATCCAATGTTTGACACATTTTCTAGAGGATGGTAAGCTCTGCCTGTAACGTCAAGTATTTCACTTGTGCTTACAAATGCTTACAAATAAATATCTGGTGTATGCTTGGTAGGGGTGGGCGATATGATCCTAAAATATTTTTGGCTGTTTTTTCAAAAACCTTATTGTTTAAGATATGAGGAAATGCTCGAAAATATTTCGTTGTATTGCCCCCTTTTGTTGTTGCAGTTTTGCGCCTCTTACATATTACCATATTTTACAGTGTTAGCTGGCTGGTTTGTGCATATTATTTCTCTCGGCTACTAGTGTTTCTCAGTCCTGGCCCTGGGGACCTCCTGCCTTGCATGTTTTACATGTTTCCCTTCTCCAGCATGCCTGATTTAAAGGAATGGGTCATTACCAGGCTTCTGCCTAGCTTGATGACAAGCTTCACCATTTTGAATCAAAGTGTTCTGGAGTATAGAAATCTGGAATATGCAGGAAAATGGGTCCTTGGGGCCAGTACTGAGAAAGCATTTCTAAATGAGTGTGTGTAATATGTTCATCCTTACCAGTGATGTGGGTAGCACACTATTATATTGTATTTACAACATATTGGCTGAAATGGAGTCCTGCCAATTTCGCCCTGTAGCCTTTTGTAAGACATGTCAACATGAACTGTTGAATGCCATGTTGACGATTAAAGTGGTAAGCTTCAAAACCTACTTTAGGTTTTGTTCTATGTGCCTTTAAATACCTGAATTTGTGTACACATTGACCAGATTGAATTCCTTGACTTTTATACTTCAAACCCTTCACCAGTTTTTTCCTTTACTACCAATAGACGTTGGTTTTTCTCGATGTGTGTATTTGTGGATTCTTTATTCCTAATGCTTACGTTCTCTCTTCCCTTCAGGATCAGTGTCAGATGACCTCTCAGAGGCAGGCCTAATCCAGAAATATTTCTCTGAGGGCCACACATATGAAGTGATCCTTGATTTTCTCAGAACAAAGCATAACATTTTTCTTAGTATGAGCACTTTACGGAGGAGACTAAAAAATGCAGGCCTAAGCAGAAGGAAGGACTATACTCCTACTGCCACTGTGGACGCAACTGTCGCAAATGAACTGAGAGGCTCAGGTCAGCTTCTAGGTTACAGGGCCATGTGGCAGACATTGCGACAAAAGTATTTCCTGACAGTTAGAAGACAGGAGGTAATGAATACACTCCGCAGACTGGATCCATCTGGAGTTTCACTTCGCCGCAGACGCAGGTTTGTCAGAAGAGGGTACTTTACATGGGGACCAAACCAAGTTTGGCACGTCGATGGGTATGATAAGCTAAAACCCTTTGGGGTTGCCATCAGTGGCTGCATTGATGGTTTTTCAAGGAAGGTTATGTGGCTCAGCAGTGGGTGCTCTAATAACAATCCAGGGATCATCGCTGAGCATTATATGCGCTGTCTATTTGAGTTTGGACAGCTTCCAGCACTCCTTCGCACAGACTGTGGAACTGAAAATGGCACTATGGTTGCCATTCATTGTGCTTTAAGGTCTGAACATACGGATGACTTCGCAGGAGCCCTCAGTCACATGTATGGCACATCAACTGCCAACCAAAGAATTGAAAGTTGGTGGTCCTTTTTCAGGAAGCAAAGGTATATGGCTTTTATGATCAGTTCAACTGTCTATACTTCGGAAGGATAACGTCAACACAGGACCGAAATGTAATGCAAATGAAATTTTTTTACATAGTTTTTATTTTTTTTGAAAATTTATTGGTAGTTTTTCCTCACTATTGTCATATCCCGCTGATATTGGCCACAAAAAGATCTATTCCTAACAGGCTTCCAATATATGTTATGGGGGACTTATTCTGTTCAAAAATATTCCAAAGTCTCACTGGGCAATCTGAGGTTTCAGCTGTTTGAATTAATCAAAAAATTATGTATGTTCTAAAGTTGTCTTTTGCGCAAAATTCCCTCCTTGCGTTTCCTGCATGAAACACTATCTGTGGCAGGGTAGTAGCACAAAAAAAGGAATCGCATTGAAAAGACTTCAGAAAGTTCCCACTTGATACTTGTGACTCAAACTGCTCAGTTAAAAATAACTGAAGATATAAACTTAAGAATGCATCTTTGTGCAGAAATTGGGACCATGGATTTTGTGGAGTAAACGAAGCAAGTAAAACCTGTTTCAATGCTCATGTGGGCCCTTGAGTATTTTTAAGAGAGAGCTAAATAGTAATGATCCTGCCCTTTAAGAATTTGACCTGTTAACCCAGTCTGTGGCCAAATGTCTCTTTTTGCTCTAATATTTTGCTTTGTCAACAGGACCCAGTTCTGGATTAATCTCCTGAGTGACCTGAGAGAGAGGCACCTTTTCAACGGCAGTCATGAGCATAAGTGCCTTCTACGATACGTCTTTTTGGGTGTCCTACAGAAAGAGCTTGATGAATACAAGCAGCTCTGGAATAACCACACCATCCGACCTGTTCGACAGTCCCTTTGTCCGTCTGGTAAACCAGATGCCATGTACAACCTGCCTCACAGGTTTGTATTTAAATCATGTGTCACCATATTCAGTAAATGTCTATTGCATTTTTAGTGATCAAGTTTTCATCAAAAACAATAATTGCCGAAAGCAAATCAAAGCGTTTGTGGAATAGCTTAGGAATTTCAAGTGGGTCCCTCACTAGACCATTGGTATAGCGGTCAATGTGACACATCCCACCCTTAAATCAGAAAGCAAATTATTTCAAAAACAATTCTCAAGCTCTCAAACAACTGCACAAAAAGTAAATCTACTCCAAACCTCAACAATGCACAAAGCAAAAAGGTGGGTTTGTCTGATTCTGTGAAACTAAGTGCCATATTTTAGAAGCAAATGTAATGAGCTCATTTAATTGAAACAGCTGTTGTCAATATTGAGGGCTCCTTAGTCAACCTGTTTGATTTCGGTCATCACAAACTCAAAACCTCACAAACTCAAAAAAATTAAATATTTTGGCCAAAGAACTCATTTTAGTTATGATACTTAAAGGTATACTTGGTTACGGTATCTCTGGATGCTAACAAAGCTTGGCACGTAGGCCTTTGGAAGGCTTAAATGATAAAATCGTAATTATCTGACTTCTGTTTCAATTTCTGACTGGCTTTTAGGTTTGATGGAAGGGAGTGTGGATTCCCAGTGTCCCAGGAAGCCCTACACCAGTTTGATGACGTTCTGCCTGCTCATCGCAGTCTGTGTGGTGATGATGATCTCCAAGTTCATTTTGCGAACTTGGAGAGACAGAGTGGGCTGGTTCCACCAGTGGACTGGACAACTGCTGTTGAAAATTACATTTCACTCAAAAGCATGTCTGGACTTTAGAATCATCAGTTCCAGATATCTCTGTCCAGTAGACATGCATCTGCTACCTCGGAGAAGCCACTGGACAGCTTGATGTGGCGTTTGCTGGCACATTGATTCCTCCAGAAGGCCCTAAATTTTGTGGATTGTGTGAACTCAGTAGATGATTAGATGTCTGAAGACTGCATTTCCTTATTTTCAGAATAACATTTTTCAAAGGGAGATCCAACATTTAGATCAATGCTTTTATTTTTCTTGCTTTCAGTTTTTGTTAATGGCATTGTTTGTTTTTCTTTACAAAATTACTGGTTAACATAACCTTGTAGGGGAAAAAACTTCAGTAGTGTATAGAAGTACCCCATGCATTTCTGTATTGAAAAAACTTTGAGCCGCCAGTGAAACACTAAGGGCAAAAACACTTGATTTTGGGCCATTTTGCCTCCATCAGACTACTAGAAAGTAAAACATCCAAAACGACATTGGGGTCAATACACGTGAAATCAATGGATTTTCCCATTTAGGTGATTATTTCAATTTTCCATGGTAACCTTATTTGCAGATGTAAATCTTGAAAATGTGAATCACCTGCATAACATGAACCAAGAATGTGCCTTGTTTAAATGGAGAAGCTTGAAATAAAACTAAGAAAGTGCAGGTTAAAACTGGGACAAACATGCTGCATTTCTAACATTTTGCGGCACATATGAAGCAGTTCAATAAAACACTGAACTGACTGATACCCAAGTATCTGCTGAACACATTTGTCTTCAAGGAACACCAAACCCCGGGGAGTTTTGTATGCCGTAATCCATGGCTTCTTGAAAGTCTTCATAACTGTGTGAGATTGGAATCTTGATTGTATTTGAGCACACGCTTGCCATGGGAAAGCGTGAAGTGCTCTGAAAAAGTAACTGTGGCTGTGGCTGTATTGCTGCAGGAGGAACTTCCCTCAGCCCAGTTCCAAACATAAGGATGTCTTTCAAAGACAGACTTGCCTCATTTGCTGGGGGGGGAGAGAGTAAAAAGATGTTAAACATTAGATCTTCAGAGGAATGGATCAAATTTTTTTGTAGCTACATTCACACCAGTGTAGTCATTGCTTGTTAGCTCTAATAGGGTGTAAGGAGGTGCTTTGTCATTTCAGCAAAACCACCTAGAGCACCACAATGGGACCGTTGCACCTGTTAAACATTTTAATGGACTCTACTCTGATTCTGAACTTATTCCTTTGTGTGCAATGCTAATTTGTAAAACTTGTTCTTAGTTTCTTTGAACTGATGCAGCTTTTGTTTCAGTGATAATTTAGCATATTTCTTATTTTAATCAGTGTTACCTTCCACATAGAGCAGGTAATCTTGCCAGTAGCTCAGTACTCTCGCCTCCTCCTGACGCTTGGTGCTACCAGGTGGACTGAACTGCACGCGAAAGATGTTCTCCGCAGTATCAGCGGTTAGTTTGGTCTCAGTATGGCACATGAATGGGAAGAGGAGAGAAGGATGCTGCTCCAGGGCGTTGAAAAAATCAAGTGTTCCCAGCCCCTCCTTGAACCTACAAAATATACCAATTGACAGATGCTGTGCTTTCAGAAATTAGAGTATACAACCTGTGGCATATTTTTAAAAAATACTAGGAAATTACACCTGTATGTTTTCATGTGTGTCACTAAGTACATAGGCGTACCTCTGAATGGAAAGATGGTTTCGATAGATGAAATACCACTGAATGTAATCATCTACAACTTTCTTCTTATCCTCCAGTGTCCTCATGAATCTATAGCAGCCTGCTGTCTGAAGCATACTGGAGTGTTCTTCAACAAGTGCCCGGAGTACACTCAGTGATGTAGCATCTCTTATCTAGGGTTAAATATAAGAAACACTTTGTAGAACCTGAATGTTTGGTTGATTTAGCTCACAACAGATATGTCAGATGTCAAAAATAATATTGTTGGAACACATGCTCATTACGCGTGTAAAATCTGAATGTTTGGGTGATCTGGCGCAATCCAGAGCCAGCAGTAAACTTTTTATAACCTAGGATGTTCTTACAGCCTGCCTGCGAGAGTGGAATCCTTTGTTCTACTCCGCAGGAGGCCGGAGACATTTAGTCCTAACGGCCCAGCTTCTCCTCTGAAACTTGCACCACTGTTCTCACTGAAATTAAAGACCAGTTACATTAATCTGCTTAGAAAAATTTAAATTTCTGTGAAATTCATAATATGTTCAATATCCTGTAAAGAAACTAATTATATATTTATAACACAATTGGACTATAATACTCCATTTAAAGGCTTTTCCATGACAACTGCATCATATTAGCACATATTCCTATCATGTTTGGTCTTTTTATTCTCAGGGGAATCCAATGAGTTGAATGGGGCCTATTTCATTTCCCTTGAAATTATTGATAATCCTGTTTGTGAAGATCTTATATTGGTCAGATTCCGCTCTCCTCTCTATGCAAAATAATCTTATCACCTCAGTGAGTAAAATCCAGATTGGACCATTCCTTCCTCCGCCTTGTTCGGAGGCGCGGTGTTCAGTGCTTAAAGGAGGGAGATTCTAACCGGAGACTCTCTCTTCTTCTCTGCTGTGCTCTTCTCCTTTTCTTTCCTATCGAGATCTGACGCTCGAAGGGTGAGTGGGGGAAAGTCACATGACGCTTCGCTCCGCGGAGCTAGGTGGCATCTGAATTTCTCCCCGGCCAGGTGGTACGGCCTGGTACCGCGTGGCCTTCATCGCTTACCAGGTATGAATATATACTCTCGAAATTATGTGTAACTGGTAATTGGCTTAGCAGTGATTTGTTTGATCCAAGTTTGTGCCTACCTGGTAATTAAATTATTGTTATTCCTTTTTCAGCTTGCGTGGTCTCCATGACTCTTAACACTTGTATATTCTTTCTAACTACGTTACGCCGGAGACTTAGGGATTATGCTCAACCAAGGACCGACTGATTAGCGGCTTTGGCATGAGAATCGGTTTTAATCAAGTTAGATAGACAGCCAGGATCGACCTACAGAAAGGGTTTCTGTTTGCTGATTCTGGGGTTTTAGCCTGAAGGAAACCCAGGAACGAAAAGGCGGTTATCTGTTAAAATTCCCATGACGGAACCCATGGGCATACTGAATCTGGGTTCGCTGTAATTCAAGCCAAAAGATGCTGTTGCAGTGATGGCTGACTTCTAATCCTCTGATATTACCGACGAACCTAAGCTGCGGAAATAATACCATGACCCGGGGGTATATATTTTAGTGACGAAGGCTGGCATTTATGAGTCCGGGGGGGTAATCTCGAGATTCACGCATGCTGTCCCAAAACTATCAATTCTAATTTGGAGTCAGATATTTAACGAGGATACAACTAAATTTGGTATTCTAATTGTTTTATGGAGTCAGATTAATCGTAACCATTGCATTTCTATGCCCCGTCTTGGGACGGAGAAAAATATCCATTTTATTGTGATTCACACCAGCCAGGAAAATGCTCGAATTAAAGTTAGTCAAAAGAACGTGTGAATCCTTCACATCACTGCAATGTCCGTCGTTGGTGTTGTTTTGTGGGGCTTTACAACTTTTTTACTGCATCAATTGATAAACCACATTACATTGACTAAGGCAGGGGCTATTCATCAAATTTCATACAGCTGTTGAAGGTATCATAGGTTTATGTAAAAAAAAATAAAAATTTTTTTCTCAGTCCAACAATTACCTCAAGGAGGGCCTTCTTCACTTCATCATCAGGTATATCCTGAATTGGAGCCTCAATAGTCTTTACTTTCCCAGTGAGGTACTGGAAGAAGTTTGGGGAAAGGCAATGAGGCCCTGGTCCACCGTGGACAATGGAGACTGCAATCATTCTTCCAGTGAGGAAATATTCATCGTCTTCTGCAGCTAAAATGCCAATAATGCAAAGTTATGGCAAATTCATCTTTAACATTCTAAAAATGTGACATAAACAATTACCTTTACTATCAAATGAGAGGTATTTGGCATCGTCTTTGCCTTCAAATATTCTTCTCATCTTGATGGCATCCATCAATAGGGTAAGAAACTCTCGAGTGGGCCCACCCGTGTCCAAAGCTTCTTCCATCAGCCCCACGTCATCTGTGAATTTTACCATCATGCGGCAGGTGGGGTCATATGTGGATCGCCTGAAACCTCTCGAGGCACCATCCCAGACATTGGCTCGGTTAATGTTAAATCTACAACAGGAGATTGTGTTAAGTCTCCCAGACAGATCTGAGACCACATCTGCCGCTGTCAGTCCATCACTTTCATCACTGTAGAAGAAGAATCGGTGAAAAGTGAGAAAATACTAAGACTGCCACGTCTTGACACTGTGAATTATGTAAATTGTGACTTAAAAAAAAAAAAAAAAAAAAAAAACGGTCTTAAGTCTTTCATGGGCTGATGAGTAAACAAGCCGTCATTACTCAAAAATGAAAAGTGCTACGATGGCATCTCTCCTTAATGAATTTTTAGTCATTTTGCATGACCACATTCTTCGACATGGAGAAAACTTAGGTGAAATAACTTGACCATTTCTTTCTCCAGAATTTTGATTTAATTAATCTTATGACCACTGAATCCAACTAAAATAGTTGGTTTGAGAAAATGTCTTAGTTGTTCAGCTTCCGCCTTCAGACAAAATAAGTGTGGATATTGTAGTGTTTCTTATCTGTGACAGTACCCGTCATCCTGTTGCAGATTCTGTTCTTCCTCGCCGTCAGAGGAGCTGCTGTCAATGATGACAGGTGCATAGATACTGGTATATTTACTGTGGAAAGTAGGTGCAAGAACAACAATGAAACACAGTTCATCTGTTAAGTATACTGACTCAGTAATATTTTGTGGTTTTGGCTTTGCAATCTAGCACTTTAACAAAATCTGTGTTCAACTGGAAAGCCAGTGTCCTGTAGCACAGAGCTATCCATCCATCCATCCATCCATCATCTGTAACCATTTATCCTTCGCAGGGCAGCAGGGCGCTGGGCCCATACCCAGCATTGGACCAGAGGAGGTGCACACCCTGGCCTGGACAGTCACTTGTTCGTCACTGGCCTGACACCAAGACAAACAACCATTCACTGTTACACCTACAAGCAATTGAGTGCCATCAGTCAACCTACGTATCTTTGGACTGTGGGGAAATGCTGGAGCACAGGGAGAAAACCCAGGCAGACGGAGGGAGAACATACAAATTCCACACAGTGTGGAGTACAGAGCCAAAACTATATGGCCCTATTCTAGTACTTTCTTACTGCACAAAAGTCAGAATGAAAATGCTTTTCTGTTATGACTTACTTGTAGTAGTCACTTCTGCAGCACCGATCTCCCGAGGTGATCATCTCTTGGGGTCTTGTCGTACTCTTGGCCTGTAGCATTGATAACACCACACAGAACATAAAAATTAAATCATCACATAAATAACCTGTAAATCTATAAAAACAAATGCTGGCTTTACAATATATAAAAATATTACATACTTGCCCAGTAGGAGACTGGGATGTTGAAGGCTGTGATGCTGAGGAGGACCTAGAGAATGCAGATAATTTAAAACTATTAATTAAAAAAGAAAAATACATTTTTAGAAATGGTCATTGTTTTAGGGTGCATAAAATGCATACTTCACAGTAATATAGCAAACTGCACAAACATTCTGACGTTATAGCTGACACGGGGACCAAATCACTGAGTCAGCAATAACTTAACTTACCAATGCCTAAGCTCTGGTGTACTGCTCTTGGGACTCGTCCAAAGCTGTCAAGTGCAAACATCGAACCACAAACTCATTTATAGCCTTATTACTGAATCTAACCACCATTAAAACCTTTTTACTCTTATAAATGTTTTTCTGGAGATTACACTCTTCATTGTAGCTATACTATAAGCACAGACATCTTGAACAAATAAATCCCTGAAATGTACCTACCACTGTGTCAGAAAGAGGTGACATATGGGGTGGCACCCTAACCCTAACTTCATCATCCTCATCCTCTGAACTTGAGTCATCTTCGTGGCCTTACAGAAGATTTCAAATTACATGTTCAATGCTGTTAAATATATAGGCTACTGAGCAATTTAACTGCAGCTGGAATCCCATAAAGCAGTAATCATAACATTGGATTTTGATATACATGTACATATACTGTACTTCAATACTTACTCTTTGACAACAAGGCCGCCAAGGTGCAGATGTATAATGTGATCCTTTGATAAGCCTTTCCAATGGCCTCTTTGTAGCGTTCAATGGTAAAGGGTGTGTCAGTCCCAGGGATATTTTTTATCTGAGAACCATCAGGATAGAGCAAGACATATTCTCCGTCTTCCATATCTTGGTTGAAATCTTTTAGTTTTTTCACGGCAGCTGACAATAGTTGCTCAGAGCTCCACTGGACTTCAACATGTAGAGGTAGGGTTTTCCCTCTTATGCGCTTGACACCATGCTTGGTCTTGCTCATGATCCCAATAGAAATCTGAATCAGAAAGCATGAAAGGCAAATGACACAGTCCGTCTAACAACAACTTCATAATGTCAAACATCTGTATTAACTTACCTTCACCGTTTTCTTTGATTTATTTTTGCTTTTTGAGAATGTCTTCCTCTCCATCTCTTTTAGTTCTCGGTATTTCATGAACTGCTGAACAGCTGACTTCGCTGGAATGGCACATGCATCAGTCACTGACATACACACACACACACACACACACAATCAGAGAGACAGTGATTAAAGGTAGTTTCTACAATTTGATGGAGTTTAGGTATGTTGGCTGACAGCCAAAAACATCTCATTATACAATGTGTGCACCAGGCAACATACGAGGTGCAAAGATATGTTACCTATCGACACTATTTCAGATGTTCCATGGTCTTCACCAACAGTTCTAGACACTGTAGCTGCGGTTTCCGTGACGAGGTTTATATGTCGCCCACAAGAGATGCAAAATATTGGCAAATTCTCAAATTTGTAGCCACAGAAAGGACAATACATTTTTATCTGAAAAAGACAAGTTTAGCAAAGTGAACATTTTTTTCGCCCTCTGAAGCTCTTACTTTCATCACGAACATAGCCACTATAGAGTTCAAAATTTTACTCATACCTCTAAACAATAACTTGCAGAATTGTTTTTACCATTGGAAAGAGTACCATATTCAACGTTCACGAATATCGAATGCGATTAACGTTATAATATTTTTGACTTACCTTGATGTTTGGGTACCAAGTGAACCATACATAGCTAGCGAAGCCTTCGAATTTTTAATTCAAACTCCTTTCTCAAAAATAAGACCCTCAAAAAATATATTCATGCCCCTTTTTAAAATCGTTCCGTCTAATAAAAAGCCAAAAAATATGGAAGCTGATTATAGATCTCTTTCCATAGCGAATTAACACTAACGTTACATTAACAGCATCACCACGAAGCGTGTGTATTTCGTCAGATTATTTAAATTAGCCGGCTAATGATAAACTAAAGGCACGGGCTGGATAAAATTTTGACATCTGCAATAATATCTCGATATTAAAGTAAAAAAAGTACATTTACCTGGTTTTCCCGATGCCACTGACGATTAGAAGACGCTGAGAAAAATCGACACTCTTTAACGCGCTGAAGAATAAGCATTTCCCAGTTGGTTCATCACTTTTTTGTGCCCCCCGGAAACACTTCCGTTGTCGTCCACACGATTTGCAGCGCGTCTTCCCTTTTGCATGTGTTGTGAGCATTTGCAGCATGTCGGCCTTTTTGCATGTGTTGTGAGCATTCGCAGCATGTCGGGCTATTTACATGTGTTGTGAGTTTTTGCACAGCGTCTGCCTTTTTGCATGTGTTGTGAGTTCTTGCATAGCGTCTGCCTTTTGCTTGTGCTGTGAGTATTTGCAGCTTAAGAGTCGCCAAGTTGATGAAGATGCTTTCTGAATTTGCCCGTGTTTTGGCCATTCGCATCTGCTTTCTGAAGTTGCAGTGCGATGAGCTCTCAGGGCCACCGTATGATACCCCAAATTACCTGACTTCAACTTACATGTAGCCTATTGTGAAGGTTTCCCTCTAAAGCAGTTCAAGCTCCGACGGGCAGTCTTATCTGCGTGAAATAGCCGTCAGATGGAGATCGCATCTCATCTCTCTCATAGATCGCTCGCACGCCGTACGCGCGGACGTATGGGCAGAGCTACACATTGCCGCGCTTGCAGCAGCGCATTTGAAAAGGAGTCTGGTTTGCGCACTGTTAAGCAACATTTCTATTGGGGGCAACACGGCGACCGCTTGCACTAACTGTTAGACGGGGTAATTGATAAATCGCTGTTCAGAACAGGGGAAATGAAAATGCCTCTCAATGAGCGGTGATTCAACAAAGCATTCAGTAATTAGATTTTGGATTGTTGCCGTCTAAGACCGGGCTGAAACACTTCCCACCAGGACGGCTCATCAACAAGGGAGACTGGGATTTAAATGTAGCCAATTTTATCATCACGGACTGGGTGACACAGAACTGAATTCGTCCTGGAACGGCGACAAAGGAGTCAAAATGCGTGTATTCCGAGCAATTATTTTTCTTGGTAAGTTGCTCTTTTATTCTTGGAATGTGATTTTAGGAAACTCAACTGAAAAAAAAAATCTTCAGCCCCAGTTTAGCTTCTTTGAGGACCTAACTTACTGTAAAATTTTAAGTTGCGAGTCGTGGGCATCGAGGCTTTTCAACGATATCTGAATTAACTTTCAGATTAATGGTCACATCCAATCATGTGGAATGTATGAGTAAAAGTCAGATATTTTGCGATAGTTTTATCGGCTAACGGAAATAAAGTCCGACAATTTGTGCGTATAGAAACATTTAAACAAATAATATGCATGAGGAGAAAATGGAGAAGGGGGATGGATCTTTCTTCCTTACTGAGAAAATGAGTCAGAAAGTCATATTAATTTTGCTGATTGCGGCTATTGAACTGTGTTGTTAATCATGGTTGGCTAACGTTTACAAAACCGTTCCGTAACACCTGTTCGGGGGCCAGACTTCATTGTGTTCCAACTTATTTAGACTTAATTGTCCCGCTTCGAGGGGGAAAAGAGGCCGTCGTCGTTGTCGTTTAAGTATTTGTATTGTTCTAGGACGGATGACGACCAGAAAGATTGGACTTTTATGCATCTGTCCACTTGTAGCTGCTAAAACTCAGACCAGATTGGGGGCAGGGACGCGGAGTGGGCGCAACATTTACCAGAGCTCCTCGTGACGCAAAGCAACGCTCTCTCGTTTACTTGACGAGTGTTAATTAATTAATGAATTTAAAAAGAAAAATAATAAAAGAAAAATAATGCAAATGAATAAATAAAAAATAAGTGGTGATTTGCAACTCTTGAGACATGACTGGAAAGTGATGTCTCATGACAGCCCGGATTCACTGACTTCACTTGAAACTTATGAGTTATCAACTCAAGGTGCCCGCTCCATCCTTCATGAAGTTCATATCTTATGCGTTTGTGGTTCTTTTGTGCTTTTTCTTTGATGGGAACATCAGTTTAGTTGTCCTGTACTAATCAGAAGAAATGGGGAACCTCAAGTCCTTTGAATACATTACTCTTGTTACAATGACTTATTTTTAGTATTAACATTCCATCTAAAGAAACTTATATTGGTCAATGATATTGGCTGTTTGTTCCCATTTTTTATTTGACAAGTCTGTCTTCCTTCTCATATCCCTTTGTATTGCTTGCACTTTTCGCCAGCAGCTTCAGTTTATATCTGGCTAATTGCACAGCTTGCTTGAACCACAATAGGTTTACATTCTGAGTGACTCCTCTGGCTTTGGGGGTCATGAGAAAACCTGTGAACAATTGAAACTAGAAGCTTTTATCAACATCTCTGTTCCTTTGGAAGGTGTGGAGCTCTCTTCCTATAATGTGGACATTTCCCCCCACCTCCTTAGCCTGCCAAGCAAAGAGGATGTGGCCCTAGTATACACACCGTCTTTAACTCTCCGACAGAGAGTCACAAAGGGGGAAGCCTAGGAATGGCGAATGGTAGGAACAGGCTGTTACTTTATAGCATGTGCATCTCGATCGAACTGCCCTTTGTTGCAGTATTTGTGTCTTTATCTAGCACTGTCACATTGCAGTTACAATCATCTTGGTGTTGTATACTTGCACCACCACATCTGTTGTAATCATACCAAGCTTCAAGTCTGACATACTTATTGACCTAGCCTATATTTACCAAGCAAAATAGACTCACTCGATGGTCACAGCCAATGGTACTTCCTGTTAAATCTCAAATTTTTCCTTGCAATGTAAGTGCATGCGTTTTACTCCCTATAGACCTCCCTAACACATAAACTGTGTATTTTTTTATTTCATGAAGGTCAAGTTGCATTTTTTGCCCAAAGCCAACAACAACATTTTTAGAGCTTCTAGAAGAAAAAAAAAAAATCAGTCACAAATGTGACCAGTGGGTTTAAAGGGGTTGATGTAAAGGCAAATAACTGATACCCAATTATACTTCTTCTAACCTGTGCCATCTAGTCGTTCCAGTGATCTGTGTTATGCTCCGAGGATAAAAGTACTGGCCCTATAGATATAATGCAGTTTGCTGACACGCTTCCACCGTAGACTCAAGTATTTCAGTTTGCCGTGGGTAGACTCGCACTTTAATGTAAAAACCCCTCAGAGCTGGGGTGAGGAGGAGGAAAGCTGTGATAATCCTGACGGTCGGTCCACCGGAGGGACGTTTCGCACGTCTCTAAATCATCCCAAGGCCGGCGCTGTCAGGCTCCCGGTTCCAGCTGCACCCTCCCCTCTGTGCGCCGACAGCACTCTGCAAACAGGGCACGGCTCCAGCAGCAGGAGTCAGGCGCTGTCTGGACAGCTGTGGTCCAGTAGGGAGCTCCGCATAAACATGCTGGCCCACACGGGCGCGGAGAGCGTTAGTGTGAATATAATGGACACAGACACACATTCGCTTAGATATACACAAAACAAGTATATAAAGGGCTTCAATGCATGCATATGCCAGTGCATCAGTTCAGTATTATATGTAAGTATCTGGGCAGTGGCACAATTTGAATGATAAACAATGATTAAGTTTATCCTCAAATGAAAGCTAACATCCTATATTTACAGCCCTTCAAAATTGTGGCACTCTCAAAATCACACTTAACTTGCCGTAGAAATTCAAAACACCATGAAACGATTTCATTATGTTGCTCAAGATCTCGAGAAGCGCCTACCGGAGTGGTTTAAGACAGGGGTCTCAGAAACCTGCGACCTGTTGCACTTCTGTGATTGCCGCTGTTATGAGTCAAAGTAGGATTGTAGTAGTGTTACCCGCTGAAAATGTCCTTTAAATGGTAAAAATGGTAAATGGACTGCATTTATATAGCGCTTTCTAGTCACATGATATGACCCCAAAGCGCATTACAACTATGCCTCACATTCACCCTGATGTCGGAGACTGCCATGCAAGGCGCCACCCTGCACATCAGGAACAGTGCGGGGTTCAGTGTCTTTCTCAAGGACACTTAAACACGTTCTCTGGAGGAGCCTTTAAAACAGGTTGCAGTGTTCGATTCTGTGGGTAAACGAGCCTCGAGGGCCAGTGTTGTCACTCAATGGGCTCATGGCAACAACACCACGTTTCCAAGGCTGTGGCTGGATACACAGACCCTCCCCCGATGTACCCCACTCATTCACACGCCGCATTAAAACACTCACTGCCCTCCTCTGCTGCTGAATGGACAGTGGAGAGGGGGGTCTATAGTGACTCAGCTGTGTAAAGACGCCCCCCCTCTGCGATCGCGTCTGGCTGAATAGCCTTGTAATGAATGGGACACCATCACTGGGAGGGGTCGGCGGTCCCGCGAAAACCATCAGTCACACCGCGTTTGGGGGGCGGGGGCGGGGTGCAGGGGGGCGGGGTGTCACACAGCCAAAGGCCAGCCACTCATGACACACACGTTTGTGGGTGGATGAGATCGACGTGCGCGCATTTGTCTCACTCGGGGCGACGTTGCGGGAGACATTTATTCACGGCGACGTTTATCTACTTCCCAGTTCCTGCGTCTGATTCATGGCCTCATTTGCTGCCTGTTGTTCTGTATCCGTAAAAGGTGAGACTTAAGATACGGCGAAGACAGCGATGCTATAAATGGCGTTTTCTTTGCCAGTACTGTTAGCAACACTCTCTGACATGGCAAACACCTGTCTTCTAAACTTCCAGGACTTCCTGGCAGAAGAGATTGTGCATTTCAGTGGAGATATTCCATCTCAATCCTGTCAAAATAAAGAATAAAAAGCAGTTCCTGTCCCTCTGTGATACCAGCTATTTTCACAGCCATCTTACACCCTTTGTACAGATATGGACGCCGACATCCATAAATTCCAAAATTTAATTCTTAAGTAATTCTGTGATTGAATTTCCAAATATCTTGCTTCACTGGAATAATTTTCCACAGTCTCTGTGACACAGATACTGAGTTATAAAGCCTAAATAGGCTCATCCAACAGGAAAAAAAAATTGTCATTATTTGTATTCTGCGCAAAGGGGTCAACCAGTTAGTGGCTCTGCAATGTTGAATTTTGTGGATGACCTCCATAATTCTTAAAGGATTTCTAATCTGTGGGGAGACTTAAGTTTTAGTACAGAAATACACTACTGGTCAAAAGTTTTAGGACATCCCAATTTTTCCAGTTTTTTAATAGAAAATTATGCAGCTTAATGTCTCATTGTACTCTGAAATGAAAGCATAGGCATAATAGAACCAATTAGCAATTGAAGTTTAAAAAAGAAATCATGGAGTCAATTTATAAACCAAAATGTATTTTGAACTTTTGACTCAAAGTAGCCACCTTCGGCACATATAAGGGCTGAACACACTGGTGGCATTCTTTCTACAATGGAAATCAAATATTCTTCAGAAAGTTCTCCCTAACTCTGATGCAGAAGTTCCCATAAATGTGTGTCATTTGTAGGTTGCTTTGCTTTCACTCTTCTGTCCAGTTCATCCCAAACCATCTCGATGGGGTTTCAGTCTGGGGACTGTGCTGCCACTTCATGTTTTCAAGCTCACCATCTTGTTCTTTATTCCTAAGGTAGTTCTGGCAGAGCTTGGACTTATGTTTTGGGTCATTATCTTGCTGTAGGATGAACCCCTGACCAACTAGGCACATACCAGAGGGTACCGCATGGCGCTGCAGAATGCTGTGGTAGCCGTTTTGATTCAGGCTGCCTTTCTCTCTGTAAGTCACTGACCCTAGATCCAGCAAAACAGCCCCAGACCATCACGCTTCCTCCTCCATGTTTGACAGTTGATGTCACGCACTGAGGAACCATCCTTTCACCTTCTTGATGGCATACAAAAAACCTAGGTAACCTTACCTTTTGTTTAAAAATCTGACAGTTTGCCACTTATTCCAAGCTATTCATTGGACTGGAACTGCATAATTTTCAATAAAAAACTGGAAAAATTGAAGTGTCCAAAAACTTTTGACCGTTAGTGTGTTTAATTGAATGAAAAATGTAGGTGAATTTACTCTGAGTGTACCCCCCATTGGGTTTGTAATGAAACTAAAGCTCTCTATTGACATCTGAAGTGCTGTTCTACATCTAAAAGTGGAAACAAAAGACTTAATCAAGAAGATAATGAAGTTCTCACAAGATGTTGAGATGTGCTTTGATTTACCAGCTGCATTGTGTTTGAAGCGTCTTTATTGGGTAAGAGATCTGTGGCATAGCATCGTACAGCAACTGCATGTAGCCTAGTCTTTGTCAGGACTGTACTCCTGGTTGCTAGAGATATTCAATATCCGCGTCGCTACAAAACCCAGATCCAAACTCAGCAGAACTTGTGGAGTGGAAACTGGTATGCATTCCAGTTGTTCTAAAACAATTTTGAAGATGCCAGAGAGTAATCTCAGTGTGGAATACCTTGCCTGACCATATTGCTGAGGCAGAATTTTCAAGAGCCGGCTTGATTTAGCACTCGATACCACTGAGTCATTGAGCATCTTAAGTAATAGATTCACTATAGTAATAAGAAACTGGCGAGTCTAGTTAGGCTGAACGGCCTGTTCTCGCCACTCTTCTATGTTATGTTACAGGTTATGTTATTTTGTTTTATGTGCTATGGGTTATATGTTATATGTGTTGAGTTGTTTTGTGCCTCAACAGTGTTTATATACCTTTCCTGCTATGAATGTCCTGAGTGCAAAAGAGCATGCTCACATTCATTATCGTACATGGACAGTAGTTTTCATAACTACAGGGGGCAGTTAATGGTTAGCCACTGGATTACTCTCATGAGGCTGTTCATGGTTTTTCTGGGGTCATGGTCATGCTTTTGTGTGTGTGGATGTGTCCATCTGTTTATATAAATCTCTATCCGGGATGTTATTTTTACGATCCAGCAGGAAGGAAGGTAGGTCATTCAGTGCCACGGCCTGTAGGCCAACAGCTTTTTATCTTTTACTGTGTGTGAATAGAGGCCGGAGCTGAATCAACAGAGGAGCCCCATGCGGAGAAGCTACCACAGCAGAGTCATCATGCCCTAGCCTTCACTATTCCCCAAAGAGCACCGGTGCGCTAGCGCCTTGTCACAGCTGGACTATTGCCTGGAGGCGGCTCCCATGCTATCAAAAAAGGAAGCAGGAACCTTATCTTGGCATTATTATTTGTCGGAAGCAAAGTTTTTCTGCCTCCAGTATTGGCGCATTTGTCATCCCAGTTTTTTTTTGCGAGTGACATTTAAAACTTGCAATCTCTACACAAAATTGGTATTCAATACAGTCACTATTCTCATTGAATGACTGCTCACTACCTGAATACGAGTAATTTAGATGAAAGAATGTTCGACTGCCATGAGAGATAACAATGATGAAAGGTGATCCTGGTATTTTATTGTGGCATATTGCATCAATTCCCGATTTAGATGTGGTTTGTAGCTGTAGGGCCGCCAATCTGTATAGTCTGTTTCCATGAATGTTACACATCTACAGCAAGCACGTGAAACAGCCTTTCTTTGTTCTTTCTGGTTTGCTAGGTCTCATCTTTCCATTGTAAACTCCAGTTTACAATACTTTAATTTCCAATGCCTGCTTTTTATCTTAGATTTTATTAATGTTGGTTGCACATTTTATAAGAGCTGCTAACTGTCATGCAGGGTGAACTTCCTAGTTATCGACATTCTCTGAAATTATTAAGGTTGATATAGCATTTATTGATGTTCTGCATTGCCATGGTTACCATCCTACGGCATGTGCATTTGTGTTGGTGTGCTTGCCTATATGTGTTGATGAGAGTGTATAGCTGGCTTCTAAAGTTAGCGCAGAAGGAGGTTCGTTTTCATTTGTACCCGTTAGTGTCTTCAGAAGAATTGTCCAGAATCCCAGTTGGAGGTGAGTCGAAATATGCTAATGAGTAATTTTTTGTAACATTGATGTGAAAAATTGAAATTGTTTATTTCAAATTCAAACTACCAAAATCAACTAGTATGAACATCGGTTGATCATAATCCAAGCATGTAATATGAAACTGCAAACTATAAACATTTAGAAAAATTGTTTTTCATTTATGGAAAAGAAAAACAATGGAAGACAGTTCGATCGCGCGTTAGGTTTGACAGACAAAGAGGTGGTTTTTTTCAAAATAATGTATGCTAAGGAAATCAACCGAGATGTGGGTATTAGCAAACATGAACTGCTCTTTGATAATCAATCAATCAAGTGATCTGTTCTAATGTACTTTGAGACATGACTGTATTCTATAAAGCCAACCACATTTTATGTTGTCTGTTTGACGGACAACCTAACGTCCGGATCAAATAATTTAAAGTCAAAATTTGAAGAAGGCAGACACGTTTAGAGAAATGTTTCAGTACATTTATTGAAAGATTTATACCTGATGTGCTGTAACTTAAAACATTTATGTGGAAATTTCATCAGTTCTCCCGTCCAATGGCAGAACCTAGTAACTGTCATTTTGAATTTTGTCAAAATTGAGTTAACATTATTTTTGTAGTTACTATGTTTTGTGCTTCGTGTTCTCATACAGTTAAGGTTAGGGTTGGGCAAAAATAGGGTAGGGAAAAATGCCCACCCATTCCTTGAGTATTCCCATGCCCAAACCTAGTAAGTACCATCTGTGTTGAGCCATACCATGGCAAAACCTAGTAACTTCAGGAGGCTAAAATTTATTTTAGTATATTTCACATTTTAGGTGTGAAACCTCAAATTATTTTAAGAAAAAATTCTCAGGAAAACTCTGAGCATATTTTCTGAATTCATATTAAAAGACTAAATTTTCCAGGACTTATTATGAGCATATTCCTTCTCATAGATCAGAGTGAAACCACAAATTCGTCTCTGGAATGGCGTGTAAATCTTGAAATCGGCTTCTCTTCTCTGCATGTTGTCGAAGTGTGTGGGTTTTGTGTCCACCGCTACGTTTTGATTTGTGATTGTTTTGTATTTTCTATAATCACATAAACTCATAATGTGTATATAAAAGAAATTGATTTTTTTTTGTAGACAATGTGTAACACACATGGAAAACACAAACTACACAACTCCGTTTAGGACATTTTTTCCTGAAACATCATTTAAAGAAATGTTCCTCAAAGTTTGTATAGATTGTAAATACCATGGAAGTTAGAGTTCGATAGTAGAATGTACTTGATAATGACACCGGTTCCAGCTTTTCATATTGGAAAAAGCAAACGGGAAGATTCTTACTTCAATAGTTATTAGTGATCCCTACAGTCTCCATGAAATGCATACTACTTTTTATGGAGAACATTATCAGTTGCTGGTAAAATATTAGGATGCTCCTGTAGGATGCACGCCCTTCCCCCAATGTGCCTGTAGAGTGTTCACAGTTCATCTTGCACTATTTTGTCATACAGGACTCATGGTCACAAAAGTTATCTTAGTAACGGTGTTTAATGTGCTGGAAAAGAAATAAAATTTGTACATCTTTATGTGTACCATGTTTTGCCTTAGTAATTTATGTGACATTTTATGGAGTTTGCAACAGCAAAACCTAGTAACTAATTTTCCCTCCAAAATAAAAGGGCCTTTTAAGGGTTAAAATTGTCCTTGAGTTGATGATCCCTAGAGAATAATAATGAACTATAAAACTAACCTTCCCCAAATAACCAGGCTTTAATATTAAATTGTTTCATTTTCTGCTTTTTTCTCAAAATCAAATAAAAGTGAGTTACTAGGTTCTGCCATTGGACGGCAGAGTTGCGCAGTGAATATACATTTCTTTTAGGGGTGTACTGACATGTTACAAATCTACTCCTCAAACATGGGGTCCTTCTAAACTTCATTCCATGACTGCTAGAAAAGTGGTGGAGAGAATTAATTCAAACTGTGCATGCTGTTTCTCTATGAAAGATGTGCAATAATGCACAATGCCAGAAAATTCAACCCAGAATCAATATAGTAAATTCTGAATGGAATAAAAGATATACTAAATTACTCATTAGCATATTTCGACTCAGGTCAATTAATGTTCAGGCATGTCTCAGCCAAGTTAATGGAAGAAATGGACCAATAAAATGTACAATACTTCTGGTGCTATGTTGTTGTGTTTCGTGGCTGCTTTACAAATGTTCAGTGAACATGAAATTCGCTGCAAGGGTGAAGCTCGCGTCCCTAATCCCAGTGAAATGGCGGTGAACGACAGTGTGTGCATTACAATCCCTCCTTCTGTTGTATCACAGTCCTATCAAAATCATGATGCTTTTATTGGAATTCATGCAAACTTCAAAAAATAATAATTTTTCATTGTGACAGAAAGATATGAAGCCCTCTGAAACTAACCTGAATCCGCTGTGCGCTCACCGTGCTGCCCTGTCTCCCGCAGGATGTCTGTACCAGCACGTCCGCAGTGACATCAGCACTCATGAACCTGCCAATAATACCCTCGGAGGGACTGAAAGCGTAACAGATTACAGCAAAGCGGATACCTTCACCGCTACCACTGTGGGTTCCCAAGTCACAGAAAATACCATGAAGACGACATCCCAAGGCACCATTCGTACTACTTCCCTTTCCTCAAAAACAGAAACGAGTTCTGGCGGAAGGCAACCTTCTTCCTCTACAGCCTTCATAAGCACTGCTCAGATTCTTGCCACACCTGCCAGTCCGACCACTGGGCATAAACTGGCGTACACTGCCTCCCAAACAGGCCCTACATTTCCCATGGACTCTACTGTGCCCCCTACCTTAGGCCAAACAACCAAAGGCAGGGAACACGCAGCTTTTGTGCCTTCCTCAAGTTCTGATACTGCAGCAGCCACAGGGATGTCTTCCAACCCCAGGCTAACGCTAAAAACCACTTTCCATTCAACCCAGAAACCTTCAGGTAAAATTCAAATTACCTTTTTCAAATTTCTTGCTAATACATTTTGGTGGCTTGAGGAAGATGGGCTACTCCACTATAGCTGGGCTCTTCCTGAGATTTACTCCGACTGGAGTTTTTTTTTTTCTCGCCACTGTTTGAGGGTTTTTCTCCTTGTTGGGAGTATTTTTTTATACCTCGTTTGCATTTTTAAAAATTTTTTTATTTGCTATACAAATAAAACTGATTTGAGGGATGCTCTAGAGCAGGGCTATTCAACATTATCCAGAAAGGGCCGGTGTGGTTGCAGGTCTTCATTCCAACCCAGCACTTACACACCTGACACCACGAATCAACCTCAAGAGTCTTTGCTAAAGAGCTTGATTAGTAGTATCAGGTGTGTCAGTGGAATGAAAGCCTGTACCCACACCGGCCTTTGCAGGATAATGTTGAATAGCCCTGCTCTTGAGCATTGAATGGGATTTTTGAAGTGACAGCAACTGCTTGGCTTTCACAATCACAGCTGTTCATGAGTGTCTGAGCAGATGTTTCAGATGAGAGTCAGTAGTATCTGGTAAAAATTGTCAGGTGCTGATGTCAGCAAATCATTTCCTGGTTGTGAAAAGTCAGCTGCCAGTAAAAATAGACGGTCCTTTATCCCAGCTACATCCTTCACGGTAATTCTACTGTTCTTGCTTTCCCGGCCTTCCCAGAATTCACCTCTGGCAGTGCGAACCAGCATGTCATGACCATGGGCTCATCTACAGCCACGACCACAACTGTAACCCCAGGCACGAGTGTGGCGTCCGGCACAGCTGTTCAGAGCTTTCGGAAGCCCTTCCATGTGAGATAGATCAGAATACACTGCTCCTCTGTCAGTCCTCCATATCAGCAATGTAGAACAGACATACACTCACACTCAAAAACACACGCACACGCACGTACACACACACGGGTGCGCACACACACACACACACAAACACACACACACGCACATATATCCTTGTTCTTCTATCCTTGTGAGGACATTACATTGACTTCCATTCATTCTTTGCATGTCTGTACAGACTTTCCCTAATCTTAACAGTAAGCAATGCATACCTAACCCAAAGTCTTACCCTAACCTTAGCCTATCCCTAATTCTCACCTTACCCCTTGGTTTCACTAATAAGTCACAATTCGCCTTTGTAGTCGTGAGGACAGGCAAAAATGTCCTCACTGTAGGAAAAAAACATTTTCTAATCCTCAGTGTGTGGTATGTACAAAAACACTGACACACACACTGACGTGCGCACACAAGCACACTCTCACACACACAAGCATGCGCAGCCCAATTTTTTTCAATTGCTTAGAGCCATGTTTAAGCACATGCTGAACAGTTAAAAACATTGAGAAGTTGATGCTAAAAGATTTGCTGCCTCCTATCCGAGACGCATTTGGAGAATTCATTTAAGCATTTTGCTGAGTAGTTGTGTACTGTACGCTTGGGCCCCACTCTATAAAGCATCAGTGCACTGTCAAAGCTGAGCTACAGAAAAGTGAAAGCACACCTTGTCCCTCTCCCACTAAAAGCAGCTGGCAGGACACTGCAAAAGCTTCTTGCAGTGTCCAACATTCCATTTGATTGTACCCTCTGGCTAATTTAGTTGTTTTCCCCATGTTTATAGATGGTGTTCTCCTCTGACGCTGGCCAGGTAAGCACCAGTGTTCAGCATTACGGACATTTCAGCGATACAGTCAATATCTCGGCCTCGTGCCGCAGAGGAGGGTATGAGCAGGATGCCAAGCGACACACCTCATGGCCAGTGAGTTTCAAATGGAATTGCAGGTTTTCCTGGCGATTGACCTTCGCGATGAAATGCGTTACTCTCACCGCGCGTCTCCAAAGGCAGGAAGGGAGCAGCGTGCTCCACGACCTGAAAGAAAAAACAAAAAAAGCATTCGGCCATCGCCGGGCGGCAATCGCTGTCGTTACCAAAACCCCTACCTCCCTCAACCCTCCCCCCCCACCCCCCCCCCACCCCCATCTGTCCTGCTGCCTATACAGCTGCTGTATTGGAGCAGTCGAATTCTAAATCAAATGTGAAGAGTATGGCTGTGTCCGAAATCATTCACTTCTTACTATATACTGCAGTTTATTGTGGGTTTGCCATTTTGTAGTGCTGCCCGAATTGTTAGAGGGAATTACAGTGTAATTCTGTACAGTGAACTCACTACATCCCACAATCCACCGCAAAATGTAGTGACGTCACTAACCCAGCACTGCGTCCCATGACGCACTGCACACAAATCGAAGAGTTGACGCCAATAACAGCGCCGACAAAACAAGCTGGGTAGAGCTCACTATATAGTCACCTACATATGAGTCCCCTAGTAGTGAGTAGGGAATAGTGAATGAGTAAGAGATTTTGGATATAGCCTATCTTTCCTTGAATGTTTTTGAAAATTCTGAAAGAATGTTCTAGATCTCCGTCACTTCGTACTACCGTTGGAAAGTTCGGTCGAGAACACATTCTAATGATCTCACACCATAGGAGGTTCTAGTTGGGGTTAATGTCTCCACTTGACTGCACAGGAAGGACTCCTCATGACCTCTGACCTGTCCCCATGACATCGGGAGGGGCAATAAGGAAGCCGGCCTCCCACACCTCCTTCCTACATGACGCACAGCGGTCACCAGGCACTGGGGCGTACATTTCATCTCAAGTGCATTGGGAAGGCATGTGCTCACTTCAAGTGCTTAATGTGTGGTGGGAAGGAACTACAACCCCAATTCCGAAATAGTTGGGACAAAGGGTAAATTGTGAATAAATCAAAATGCAACAACTTCCAGATCACATGAGCCAATATGTTAATTTACAATAGAACATAGATAGCATTTCAAATGTTGAAACTGATACATTTTGCATTTGTATCCACAAAATGAGCTCATTTCAAATTTTCTGGCTGCAACAGGTCTCAAAAAAGACACAAGCAAATAAGGGCTGAAAAAGCAATTAATATATCAGAGCTGAAAGAACATTTAGCTAGAAACTAAATTAACTGGAATCAGGTGTGTAACATGATTGGCTATGAAAGGGATGTCTTAGAGAGGCCGAGTCTCTCAGAAGTAAAGATGGCCAGAGGCTCTCCAACCTATGAAGGCTTGCGCAAAAAAAGTTGTTGAATACTTATAAAAAAATTTTTCCTCAACGTCAAATTGCAAAGGCTTTGAAAGTCTCATAATTTACAGTGCACAACATCATCAAAAAATTCAGAGAATCTGGAAAAATCTCTGTGCGTAAAGGACAAGGCCGAAGACCTTTACTGGATGCCCATGATCTTCGGGCCCTCAGACACCACTGCATCACTCACCGGCATGATTCTGTCATTGACATTACTAAATGAGCCCAGGAATACTTCAAGAAACGACTGTTAGTCAACACAGTCCGCCGCGCCATCCACAGAGGCCACCTAATACTCTATCAGCAAAAAGGAAGCCTCTGTTGAGCATGATCCAGAAGCACCGCCTGTGGGCCAAGGCTCATTTAAAGTGGACTGCAGCAAGTGGCAAAGTGTCCTGTGGTCAGACGAGTCCAAATTAGACATTCTTGTTGAAAATCAGCGGCGTCGTGCCCTGTGGGCTAAAAAGGAGATAGACCACCCCTCCTGTTATCAGTGTTCAGTTCAAAAGCCAGCATCTCTGATGGTATGGGGATGCATTAGTGCATATGGTGTGGGACACTTGCATGTTTTAAAAAGCACTTTGAATGCTTAAAGGTATATAAAGGTTTTAGAGCAACATATGCTCCCCTCCAGACGACATCTATTCCAGGGAAGGCCTTGTGTATTTCAGTAGGACAATGCAAAGCCACATACTGCAGCTATTACAACATCATGGCTTCATAGTAGAAGAGTCTGTGTGGTGAACTGGCCTGCCTGCAGTCCTGATCTTTCACCGATTGAGAACATTTGGCGCATAATTAAATGAAAAGTCTGTTAAAGGAGACCCAAAACTCACCAGCAGCTGGAAGCCTGTATTAAACAAGAGTGGGATCAAATTCCAATGGCTAAACTCAAGAAACTTGTCTCCTCAATGCCCAGATGCCTCCACTCTATGCTAAAAAGAAGAGGGGATGCTACACCATGGTAAACAGGCCCCGGTCCCAACTTTTTTGAGACCTGTCACAGCCATCAAATTTGAAATGAGCTCATTTTGTGGATAAAATTGTAAAATTTTTCAGTTTCAACATTTGCTATGTTTTCTCTGTTCTATTGTGAATAAAATACTGGCTGGTGTGATTTGAAAGTCATTGTGTTTTGATTTTATACACAATTTACACTTCGTCCCAACTATTTCGAAATTGGGGTTGTGATTAATCAGTGATGCAAAGGGCAGTATAAGCACACCCATTACCAAAGGACACAGCTCAATTCGAGTCCCACCATACATGACGCCTGCTCATAAAGTCAGGGGCAGAATTATTCACTCCCTTAAAAAATCTGAAGAACACTGCATATTGAAAACAATAAAGCTAAAAATCCTTGCAATGAGGTCAAAGATATTGAAAATCTATGTCGTTTTATTTTGATTATTGGTGCACCTGACCAGTTTAAGAGGGGACAGGGTACTAGCCTAGCGTGGCCTCAACCCTTCAGACTCGATGATGCATTGATAGACTGATTTGACATGCACAAATCAGATGTGGCATCAATTTGGAGGTACTGAGATATCGGTGCTAACAAAGCCAGTTCTGTTTTTGGATTTGATTTGTGAAGAAAAAAAAACTTGCTTCTTTCAAGGGTAAAACTTCCCTCAGAGGGACAAAGAGTGACATTTCTAGACAATTTCTTTCTTTTTTAGCCGTGGGTAAACATCTCATGAGGTAAAATTACCGTCCAAAGGTCCCCACTGCAGAAAGGTTTGGCTCAACTTAAAAAATTTAAACTGAAAGTCACACACATGACAAATGCACGTGAAAAGAAAAATGCTGACAAGAATATGGGCGCGCTGCATCGCAGAGTAGGTAACTTTACCTTCACAATTTTAATAACAAATTCTGTTGAACAAAAAAGAAAACTATGCATGTGTTGAAATAGGCTTAAATAAATACTGTATATAATAAAGTATGTGACTCAAGGAGGGAAAACAACATGAGTTCATGGTAACGGTTGCAGCTACTCTAGAAAACATAAGGAAAGAAGCTAAGGGCTCCTCGTTAAACACATTTTAGCCGTTTTAAACATATACCTGAATTTATTAGTGCAATAACTTTTTCTTCTCTCCAATAATATGTTCAATTGATGATTGATGACATCTTCATATTTGGAACACCTGCTGCTATATTTAAAGTGCTGAACTTTTACGACTGGTCTAGACTGTGTATATTGCTCTATTTATAGTTTTAAAATCAGGTCCCTAAACATAAAATCTTTAGACTTCAGATTTTGGAGGGGCAAAAAACTTGATTTGGGCTTGGTGTAATTTTATACTTTTCTTGTTTTTCGGTAAGTATGCTCATTGATATTTGTACCCATATAACTTGGTAGTATAGAGATTTTCCAGTGAGGTATAGATCTTCATGAAATGTGTCGTTCTGTCTGCCCTTTCAAATGGGTGGGGAGTGAATTTCACAAAGCATCACTGAGTCAGCAGGATTCCTGCACTAAAATCTGGAAGAGTTCTCTCTACTCCAGTCCATGCTCCAGATATGGCAGTTTTCTTGTTTCTACCTAGTGCTGTTATACAGCTAAGTCCGAAATCCTACTTTATGAAACAGGGGTCAGACCTTCAGTGCTGTTTATTGTGTGACTGAACAGGGTACTGACAGAGAGGAGCAGGACGTCCTGACTCAAATTTGCCAGAAGCTGACGAAGGACCTGAAGAAGGCAAAGTGCACACTGAAGGGACATTATGGGGAGAATAAGATTATATTTGAGGATGCAGTCATTCAAGGTTGGTTCGGCAAAGTTTTATCTTACAGTATGAATTCATATTGAAGCTCATTACACAGGAGTGTTATAACTGCGGACTGTGGGAGGAATTAAGACTAGAGAACACTGAGTCAGAAAATGGCAGCCTGGTTCAAAGTGCAAACTCACAGGTTAATAATTTGAGGAATATTTCATCCATTTATCCAATCAAAATTTTAAGTAGAGGGGAAATTAATGCTTTTTTTAATATGGGTTGCAGCTGAATTATTAAAGTGATGAATTTCTCTTAAATGAACTTAACCTGATAGTCCTTGGCCATTGACTAAGTACTTCCTCAAGTGATTCAATTAAAATAAGGTGAATCCTTCTGGAAAAGAATGGCTCCAGTGTTTTCCAGGTTATGTCCATTAATAACATTGGACTCAATTCTCAGTTTTAAATCTAAGTAGTATTAGTGATGGCTTGAGAGTTTTATTTCTGAAGGAACATACACACTGATGAGATGGACCCTGATTGCATCTAATACCCCATTTTCTCCCCTCAGTTAGCCCTGCGCTTCTGGATGAATATTACAAAGATCTCAAAGATCAGGTATGTCGCTATTTGAAATACATTAAAAAAATTGTGTTGGCAATTGTGTTGGTGTAAACACCAATTTGATGTTGTTCTATAGATTGGCCTTATACCTCTTGTGTATGCCTGTGTATGAATTTACCAAGTATCAGCATCTGTAATTCTTTTGGAAGTATACAACATTGCTAATTCAACAGCAAAATTTACCTCATTTACAGTTGTTGGAAGTGCAAAATGTTCCAGAACATTACATAATGCTTGATTGGTTCCATTTACTGGAGAGCCCAGATTATATTGGGAAAGCTAAAGTTGTTTATCAAAACATTGGTCGACTACCCTGTATACGACAGTATCCTGTAAGGCATCCCCTCCATGGAGGGAAGATGCTATATTGTAGGATGAAGATGTTCACTCAGTCCTATTAAGACTGCCATTAACTGTGCAAACTATAAATGCACACCACTCTAATATGTAGCTTACAGATCCTTCAATTGTGAGAGCAATTTTTTTTGCAGTATTTATGCTCAAGATGTCAAGAAAAGTTTGCCAGTTAAGTCGAGTACACAGTATGCTGCAGCCAGGTAAACCTTTTTGTGTGGCATGCAAATACCTAAAAACTTAGCTGTGAATAGGTAAAGCTTATATGGGTAAATGGGTAATGAGATCGTTCAGGATTGGGGTGTCTGGGTACAGAAGCTTATGTATTGCGGTCTCTCACCGTCTCCTCAGAGCACGTATGATTACACCACCCTGACAGCCGTCCTCGCCTCCTGCGGAGCCGTGCTGCTCCTGGCTCTCAGCCTGGCCATCTATGCTGCGTGCAGCCGCAAGGCCAACAGGAAGGGCCAGGTGAATTATGCTTTTGCTTTTATGTGTTTTTACACACACGCATGCATGCTAGCTAGCTCGCACGCACTCTCACTCATATCCTCATACATGGTCATCCATGCGCCTTGCACAAAACGCGGGCGTAAAAGCCAAGCCGAGGATGTCAACGGTTTCCAACTCAATTACCCAACTATTATCGAAATGGGAAATATTTCTATTCACACTAGGTCTAAACAGAAGTAACCAGAGGTGTTAGAGGAATAGTTCACCCAAAAATGAAACGCCAAGGCTAAGGCTTTGAAAAACCAAGGCTAATCTAAGGGTCCGTGAATTTCTTCTGTCCTCAAAACGCTTTTGGAGTTACAAAGAAAAACAGCATTGAAGACAAATGAAAATAAATTGAAGTCATCGGTGACCATTCTTTCAAGTGAAAAAAACAACATTTAAAAACACAAAATGCCTCCATACTGCTTATGAGGCGTAATCTAAGTGTCCGTAAGCCCCGACATTCAAATTTGACTTGTAAAGACGTCTTTTTTCCAATAGGAGATGCTTAAGGCCACTGCAGTATTATTTGCTCTCGATGACCACAGTAGGTAACTCATGAATTTTAAACGTCTTCCTTGAATATGAACAGGGCTCCTAGCTAAGTGGCTGCATTGGACATTTAGGCTAAAAACATGGTGAAAAGACGTCTTTTTGAGTCATATTTGAATATTAGGGTTTAGGGATGCTTAGATTACACCGCATGAGCTGTACGGAGGCATTTCGTGGTTTTTTAAATATTGTTTTTTACACTCGAAAGAATGGTAACCAATGACTTCAATTGATTTGGATTTGTCTTCGTCACTCCAAAAGTGTTTTGAGGAGGGAGAAAAACTCAAGGAGCCTTGGATTAGCCTTGGGGTGAGTAGACGAATGGAATTTTCATTCTTGAGTGAACTGTTCCTTTAATTCAAGGATTCATAAAGCAAAAGCCCTGCCACGCATTTGCTTCACACATTCCACCTATAATTGCACCAATTTTTAAATCTGAGGGTTGAAACAAAATGCTAGGGTGGATTTTCACTTTCCAAACCTAGATTTTGCACCTCAGACAGTGACATGGCAGAAACATTTTATCAGAAGCAAAACTGAGCAGAACAGTGCTTCTCAAACCTCGCCTGGAGGACCACCTGTCCAGCATGTTTTAGATCTCCCTACTCCAGCTGAGATGATTCAAATGATCAGCTCGTTATCAAGCAGTTTTTGGGATCTCGACTGCACTGTAGCAGGGTGAGATATAAAACACGCTTGACAAATGGTCCTCCAGGCGAGGTTTGAGAAGCGCTGGTCTAGAACATGAGAGATCGGAGAAAAATATTCCATCAAGTTTGCTCTTCAGAGGGTTAAGAAGGCAGATTGTTTGTGAAACAAACAGAGGGTAATGACCTTTCTGTTAAGGATGCCTACTTGTCTACTTACCGCCGCCCTCACTGCGGGCGCCCTTCCGCTGTTGACCTCCATCGCCACAGCAACACCTGACGGAGGAGCTGCAGACGGTGGAGAATGGTTACCATGACAACCCCACTCTGGAGGTGACGGAGGCGGCGCCGGAGATGCAGGAGAAGTCAGCCCTGAGCGGGGAGCTTAACAGCAGCTGGATCGTCCCCGGCGACGGCCAGGCCAAAGAAGGCCTGCCCGACGAGGAGGACACGCACCTGTAGGCCACGCCCTTTGACCCCGTGAGGTCATACATGGATATGCCGCAAGGCCAGTTAAGGGAAACCGACAAATGATTGAAGTCACTTACGACTACAGACGCTGTGCCAAATCAGGAGAGAATACATAGCGCTTGGTGTGGCTCCCCCGTAATGTCAAAGACTGACCTCTGGGCACCAGTTTTTGAAAGACTTTTAATCACAAAATGCTACACTCTGACCACAAAGGGCAAATTTATGATATCTGAGCTAGGAAGCAACAGCTCCTACATTGGCCCCATGAAAATGCATAATATAACTGAGTGTACAGCAGCCCATTTTAATTGTTTAATACTATGTATATAATCATGCATTTAACTGATTTGGATATTGAATAAGGGAACACTGTTAATATGTTTACATGAGAATGTGCTAAATATGTTAGATAATTCATTATCCCCCTGCTGAGGCCCACGTGGTTGCGGACTGAAAGAGCTGCCACAGGATTGTAAGGTCCCTTCATGCCTGGAAAGCTCTGCTGGGGACTTTTTTTTTTTTTTTAAAGCTCTCCTTGGTGTAGCTTCGCTTATCAAGCTCAATACATTGCAGTAATACAATTCTGGCCTAGCTGACCCCTGGGGCATGCTTAGCGAATAAATCAAAGGTATAACTCCAGTTAAACCATCCGCTGTGTTGATATTAGCCAGAATAAAGCATAGTGCTAAGTACAGCTTTGTGGAACCACAAAGTAACATTCATCCTGCATCTGTATCATAAATACTGCAAGCTACAGGGGGTAGACTTTGGTTCTTTCTCACTTAGTCCATGTAGTTTGATTGTTTTGAAGCTTTGTGAATTTGACCCAAAAGTTTGCGCATTTTGATTGCTGCCTGGACAGTATTCAAACTTGGGTTTATAACGAGGTTAAGGTTGAGCAATATCGACAAAATCAAATATCACAATACTTCTACCAAATACTTTGACATCAAAATTGACGCGATATTGTAGGGATAAATATTTGAGTTGTTTTTTTGCACAACGGCATTTTTAATGATGTCTTTGGCGATGTGGATACGACGAATTAGCAGGTAAAGGCAACACCATGAACAGTCTAATAAGTGCAGTAAACTGCATTTCTTTACTGAAATGCAGCCTCTAAAACCAGAAAAAAACCACATATCACAATATTCCGATATCCGAATCCCAGATGATAGTTTATCTTTCATCGCAATGCTGATATAATATCAATATTCAGTTGTGATGAAAATTATTCAACCCCTGTTGCAAATTAGGCTTACTGGCAAAATTTACAAACTTTCAGCTGTTTGCAATGAACAAATCAGAAAAAGAACAATTTAAATGGCTTAACATATTTTCACATTGAGGAGAAATGATGAATTAAAATTCAAAACTATGTAAAAAACAAAGCTCTGAAAAAATATGCAAAAATATGATAATAATAATAATATATAATGTTATTATATATTTTATAATTATTATAATAATAAATAATAGATAAAATATACAAAAATGCACATTTTGGACTGATGATTTTTCCTTTGTGGTCTTCATTTGCTTTTGGAAAATGCCCATTATAAAGCAAAATTGGTATTTAACTCTCTCCCCACCCGTTTTACCTCATTTATTGCCGCGGTCAGACGGTCTCTATGGCAGTTTGAAAATGAAAATGGCAAAACAGCATTTTTAATTAATGACTGAACCATTGCAAAATTTCAACATTCTGTGAAAGCAACTTAAATGTCAGAGGTCTACAAGCAGAATCCATTCCTTTTTGTTTAAATTTTTTTTTCCTAACATGCATTCTGTGCATGCCAGTAAGCTGAATCCACCTTATAAGAAAAACAAAAGAGAAACAATTGATGAGCTCAGGTCCAGTGCTAAATATTTGGCTGTGTATACCGAAATTCCCCCCACCCCCAACATGTTTCTGGAACAGTGAAATTTTTCCACTAACGCATATTTAATGCAGTAGCCTCCATGTAAATGGCACATTCCTTATCAGCAAAAAGTATTGACAAACTGCTCAAATTTGTTGCCCTCAGTACAAAATCATGTCATCTACACACACAATCCATTGCAAACTCGGAGACCGGCTCTGTAATGTCCTTTATTCATTCCCAGGCAGTTACTGACCCAATATTATGAAACTCTTTGGCATTTTTAGGCACTTTTCACAAGAAGGAATGATTATTCCACATCAGTAAAAAGAGCATTTGCGTTTCAAATTTGCAAAAATGGCATTAGCAGGTCATGTTCCTAAAAATAGCATTAACTCATCGTGTTGGAGTCCGAGCTGTATGGATTTTGCATGTACTGCCTGCGTTAGCGTGGATTTCCTCCAGTTTACACATCTAAGGGCACATATGTCAGCCCATCCATGCATGTCCGTTGATGTGGAAACGGGAGGAAACCTACTCAAACATGGGAAGAATAAATTAACTCCATTCAGCTGGGACTCCAACATGACATTTCCCTTGACCAAACCCCCCACTCTTCTACGACAACACAGTGCAAATACTGGTACATTACCCCACGGGTTCGGTATAGTACAGCTCTACTCGTATGCTTGTTGCCACCACTGAAGGCTTTAGTATGACAGCTCTTGGCTTGTGTGTGTCCTGGTTAAAGCAGAGGGACTGTAGCACATTGGGAACCCGAAGTCAGGTAATGTGCATTGTAGTTACAGTCAGTGTTGGGTTCAAATACAATTACAGTAATTGTAATTTAATTTCAACCCTTTCAGAGCCATAGGCAACTATAGTGGATCCACAGTGGATTCCAGTTGCCACATAATGGCTTTTCAACAGCTCAGGATAACTACGTTTTTAATTCCTTGAAAATGTATTCAGTGCTCAAGGGGTTAATTTAATTTTTATCGAAAAGTAATTGCAATTGAACATTATATCCAGAAAGTAACTGGAATTGTAATTACTATTACAATCAATTGTAATTGAAAAACGTAATTGAGCCCAACCCTGGTTACAGTGCTGCTGAAATAAATCCCAGAGGGAGCCATTGCAGCTCAAACTTTAAGGGAAAAGTTATGAGCACAGATGTGGACCACAGAAGGATGCAATACATAAACAAACCCTCTATGAGTAACAGGACTGGGCATGGCTAATCCTACAAACTTGGACGAAACACGCAGAAGCCGTCAAATTCCCCAGCACTAATCTTAATGTTATACAATGAACAACAGCCTATCAGAACTGAGATCCATTTGAAAATGTTCTCTTCATAAATATGTCCCAAATTGATACACGGTATGAGATGGGCAGATGGACTCCAACAAGCCCTCTATCCCGACAAATCAAACTCACCCTTCATAAGCAGCTACAAATTTGCTATTAATATTTCACATTTAAGCCAAATAAAAATGGATTTTTACATTGCGTATGTGCTCTTTGTGAAGTGTATTCATCAACAAGCTTAAGAATGGTGAACCACTGAAATTTCATGTGAGAATGACATTTCAAATGTCAATTCGCAACTCAAGACAGTTTCTAGAAATATTACATAACATGGTCAATATCTGTACAAATAACTTTGCATAAAACTAGCATGGCCTTCAACACAAAAGGTGGAGATACTGACAATTTCAAAAAAGAAATAAATTAATTTGGAAATGAATGTGTAATGTTTCCACTGCATTTGAAATGTGGAATTGAAGGCCATTAAAAAAAAATATTTAGACTTCATTCACATTTTTTTTTAAAGTACTGCTATTCTTTGAACATAATTATGTAAGACTTAGCATCTATTATGGAAAATGTATAACAGTTGTTGCGGCCGAGGGTGGCACAACCAGTTATTGGGTTAAGGGGGGTGATTACTTTATCACATGGGTCAATACAGGAGCTGAATGACTCTTTATTGTCACTAAATGAGATGATAATTTAAAAGCAAATTTTTGGATTCTAAAATTGCCTTAACTTCATGTTAAAATTAGTTGGACGATCTATAACATTTAAATATGGCAAATAAACAAAAATAGTAGAAATCGGGAAGGGGCGAACGCTTTTTTCACAGCCTTGCCAGAGCCCTGATTTCAACATCACAGAGAGACCGATGTAAGTAAGACTGTAAGCCTGCAAAGGAACTGTGACAAGTTCTCCAATACACGAGGAACAACCACACAGGCAATTATTTTATGAACCTATAAGACAGCAGGACAGTTTTCATCATTTTTAGGTGAAGTGTAGACATACCAAACATAGATTTACTTTCTAACAGTTCACAGCACTATATACTGCATTTTCTTTAAACCAAGCACTTCTTTTCAGGATGGAAGCATATTCGTCACTTGTAACTGCGCCTAAAACTTGCGCACAGTACTGTATATGTGAATATTCATATTACATGCACGTACAAATGAGAAAGGGACGCAGGGAAGACAGTTGGCAATGTTTTATTAAGAAAACCTGAACAAAATACAATCTTTAGTCATTATGTACATTACATACAATGCAGTTCCATAGTTTTCACACAACATTCACTCCTCCATTAGAGTAGTGCTTACAAATCCAGAGTACCAGCAATGTCAGGGCTTCCACTCAGGGCGACAAAAAAAAAAAAAAACATTCAATTTAGCTCCGTCAATAAGTAAACTGAATGAATTTGGCATTGCATTACAAAGAGATGCTTTATGTAGTTTTTTCCGGTATAACCCCGTCCCATTTTTTCAGGAATATGAGAGGCCACTCAAAAAGAAACAAATGCCACGCTAATTGTAAAACCACCTCATTTTATGGTAAATGTAATTAATTTCTGAGGCAACTAGAGGGCCAAGCGATTTGGCCAAAATAAAAAGGCAAATGTCGGCGACACAGTACTGGAAATGCATTTCAAGTCCGTTAGTTACATCGGAGAAATCTGTTTAAAAGACAGAGACGATACTGTAGACATTAGCGATGAAAATGAATAAAGAAAAGGAGAATATTACCAGCAGGGAAATGAGGTCAATGCCCAGGTCTCAGATCACCAAGCGAGCATTTAATATTAATAAGAATCTACAACCACAGAATTTTTTTTTAAGCGTTTTATTTTCCAACCTTCATTTCAGATATCGTTTCCAGCATGATAAATAGAGTTACCCTGAGTAACAGTTTATGTAACCTAACCACATACCCCATCAATGTGCAAAGCCAATAGTACAGTCCGGTAAGATTACACCAAAAAAAATTCAGCTGAATCTGGGGGATTAAAAATGCTATAAACTCCTGGGGAAAAAGCCATTTTTCTCTTAAGACCACAAGGTCAGACAGCCAATACAGAGAATATGTATTATTAAACCTCCTCAATGTCCTCGCAATTTTTTTGCAGTGCTTTGGTCGATCTGAATAAATAGATTCAAAAAACCACTGGGTCTTTAGTACATTTAAGTTCAAGTGAAGGCGGCTACAAGCAAACGAAATGCCGAGTCATGTCAGGTCAGCGACAAGATCAACTCTTCAATAAACGTAGCAATTACGTCAAACGACTACGCAAACCAAACGCGCGCATGCGCACATACGGCAGCTGCATTTCCATGTCCTCAATAAGGTAGTATAGCGAGATAGAGGCGCACAAGAGGATATGCAGAGGAAGAATGTAACATGCGGGGGCTGCGGAGATTTTCATTCAACTTACATTCAATAGCACCAGACCAGAGTCAGTCATACCTTTCAAGGGCTTTCAGAAAATTACAGAAGAATTAGACCTTGATGACGATGCCCAGTGATACACTCCTAGGTGAATGAAAATCACCGACCGACAGCCACTAACGCACAGGCGCGCGCAGCAGCTTCGAAGCATGAACGAGCCAAACTCTATTACTCCAGGCAGCCTACATCGTATCAACATCCTATCACCGCCGGTGTCACCCAGCTAATTCCTAATTATAACTCAAGAGAAATACATTCCACAGTCACTGAAACCTTATCCTGTTGATCCTCAACTGGAAGTAAAAACAAACAAAGAACGGGCAAAGGGCAATCGGGCATAAATAATGAGGGAGAGGCGAGCGGTTTCTCATTAAATGGGAAACTGAGGCGTACACACGGTGCCTGAGGCCGCTGGCATTTAAGTCTGGAATATACGCCTCAACGAGAATGACCAAGTCTGTGACCCTACCCAACGGCACTGCGTATAAGCACGGTCTTTACACGTGTGACTGCATAGACAGGTCAATTTTTCAAGCAGATCAATAATACGGAAGATAAAATATATTTTTTTCATTCCAGGTTGTGTTTAGCCATTTGGATTTTATAAAAATGCAGGCAATTAGTGGTCACCTATATTCGATGAGTAAAAGACTGTACATTTTTAAGAGAAAGCCAATACCCTGATGCTCCAAACCTAACGAGTGCAAAACATGTTTGTAATAAAGTACACGGGAACAAGACTACAAACTCCCTTCAACACAGAAATGCACTCATCAGCTAGTTAATACACGCAAGGCAGTGGAAACAAAAGCTGCAGTAGGTGCACATGACAACCAACTCTCCAACAACCCTCAAACTAACATCGTTTGTCCTCGGCTGGTGCGATAACCCTTTTAGTTGTGTGGTAATGTGATGAACAAATAAACTTTAGGTTCAAATCCCGCCCCTACACAGCGTATCTCCCAACTCGTCACACGTGCACAGCAGCTGAGTATATCAGACGGCAAATTTCAGCACTAAAAGAATTGACATTGGTCTCTGCCAACACAGAGGAGGGATGAACGGATTCAAAAGAAAAGCTTTTCCCAACACAATGCACAAGGTTAGTCAGTTCAACATGGATCTGTATGGAATTTCGAGTAGCGACGACGAAGTGAAACTCGTCAACTTTCAAAATCTGTTCTAGCGCTCAGTTCGGTCACCTTCTCAGAGGTAAGAACAGCTTATCGCCCCAAATTAATAAAGTGTTCCAGCCTATACGTTCATCCGCAGCTTACATATCGAATAAATTAAGTAAGTAACACCTTCGTGAAATGCACCACCCGTACACAATGCTGGAGTTGGCATGGAGACTCATTCAGACCAATTTATTACAAAATGCGTGACAATTTCAACTCCTAAAATGTAGAGACAAGAGAATTGCCATCCGCACAATATAATCAAACGGGCGGACGGGCAGCCCGGTAAACAGTAGTGCTGCACTATCAGTTTGCATAAGATGAACGACCCCTGAATTACGATGACGCTGTAAAGGACAAGGTGACGTCTGAGGAGGTAGCCGGTTTCCAGCAGATTAGCAGCGATCTTTAGCTTGGCCAAGTCCTTCATTAAGCTCAGCATGATGGATTTTGTTTGCAAGCTTCAGGGTGGTATCAGTCTGCCATCCAATTTATTTGACTGATAGTGACCAAATATTCTGCACATAGTAGTTTCTTCAGGTGCAAAGATATTCCCGCCTGGGCGGCATTCTTCTATCTAGCGATCTGATTCATTTCCCGCCAAATTGCTGCATAATTGGAAGCAGGAGCATGTAGACTCGTTTTGTTTATATACAAATATAATGTTGCACAGATAATGCAGAAAGAAAACAGGCCGACTTATTGCGGGGCAACAAAACCAATCCTTCACAAGTAGTCACGTCATGATGTTTGAATGTACACACAGATTCACGCGGGCAGATGCACACACTCACGTAAACCAACTGTAGAGCACTGCTACCACAGTGGGGGGAACATTTTACATTATGATACGATAGGAACTGCCTTCCATGCATATAGCCTGTTGAAACTTAGCCAATTAGCCAACTGAAACTTGTAAGGCCAATAACTCAAAAAGAGCCAAAGGATTCCACCGTACAGCCCAGGAAATGTTCAAATACTAGCAGGTGGATCTGTACTTACTGAAAATAACATCTAAAGTGCTCAAGAACAACAGAATTGCTCACCACGCCTTTATAATTAAATAAAAATACACACATTTTTGGCCTCAATTGAACAAATTCTGTTCACCTGACTGAATATGCTCCCCCCCCAACATTTAACTCTAGTCTCAATAAAACAAGTCGGAATGGCCTTCCCAGAAAATAACGACCACAAGCAAAAAGGTTCCTTGCCATCATGAGCTAATGATAGGAAAAATTAACAAACATTTACTTCTGAATAATTACTCAAGTGGCAGAAACGCACAGTCAAGGACACAATTTTTTAAATCAACTTTCAAATAGTACCATTGAGGGCCACTTAATTCATTCCAAACTTGAACCCTTAGAGCACTGAAATGATTAAATTTGTATTTTTAAAAAAACATGCTGTTTAAAAACCTATCATGTGGAAACTTGTTTATTATAGCTCCCCTGCGGGAGCTCTTTCTAACAAGTCGCCACATGATAGGTTGTCAACAGCTGATTTTGATACCTTGCATCACTGAGCAAAAATAGCTGCATTTAGCACTCTAAGGGCTAAGACATTTTTGTACACATTTCTCAGAGACACAGTCTATTACAAGAGTCCCATGATGCTTTGCATGAATGAAAAAATGCAAAGTGGTTTAATCCATGCAACAAGCAATAATATTTTTCAGGTTCCATGGGAGGGATTACAAATTTTAAGTACTGAGCTGGAGTAGGAAAGATCAGAGAAAGTTTAATTGTCTCTGGATATATTAATTTACCCATGAAAGCAGACTTCACTGCAACTGCTCACTATCTCAGCAACACACAAAGTCAGTTAAACCGCTCTCTGTCACAACTCCAGAATAATGAACTAGACAGTCCGTCACCTGCCGGCCGACGTGCATCCCTGAAGCCCCTAAGGCAATCACTCCCAAAATCGATAGGCTTTGTGGCCTTACCTTACACAAGGCCCAATCCAAACATGAAACAAATCAGTTAAAATTTGTGGTCTGTAGAGCGCTCACAAAAAAACCTCAACACAGGATGACAATCGCTGATCCATAGTATCCCTGACTCGTCGTCGGGGGATACAATTACTGTTCCACCAGTCAGCCTAAATTCAACACTAGACACTTCATTTGTTTGAAACCCATTTTATGAAACTAATTTTTACTCAACCTCAATTTTAAACAGCACAGACAAAACAAAGACCAAGTTAACCTCACAGGTATCCACTGAACCACATTACCCATCATGCCTATGCCCCAATTCTAGGGTGTCCTTGCAAATATGACTTCAATATATTTGAGACAAACATACTCACCAGCTTGAACCCATCACCACTACCTACACCATTCTTTAAAAACAAAGGCACAAGCCAAATCTTCACAGCCACGGACTCAGTTAGCTCACATTTTTCTGAGGCATTTAAATTCTTATTACCTGGAAACAACCTTTATGAAGCATAGTCAATAATTTTATCCCAAGAGAAAAAAATAAAATCAAAGAAAACCATATAAACGCATCCAGCCCACCATCGAGGATGAGAAATGGCTGAATACAGAAAATTACGAGATCGCACACTGATATATGGAGGCCGCACTCTCCTGCAATTCAAATGGAGTAAAGCCCCTTCTCTCAGCCCATCTCAACAAGTGCAGTCCGTATTCTTACAGCACTGGGTTTATGATGACTAAAATCAGCACACACAGAGAGGGATTCACGCCACCTCCACAACTTCGGCCTCAGATTGTACCCGTTCCGAACAGGGCTCACGGTGAAAGGCTAGCTGTGTGCCTGTGACGCTGGACAGCCTGACAGGTACCCAGAGGGTGAGGCCCGTAATATTTGAATATTGAGATAATTCTGTAGGGCTGCGATTCACACTTCACCTTACATTTATAATCTGAAAGCGCAGACTGGTAGCTCTAATCTGAGGACACTCACATCTATACTGTGGGAGCCGTGTAGGGATTACAACCCGTCAAAATCGCGTCCCAGTTCAAGTGGAAACCAAACTACTTCCTCTCTGAGCTACTTTGGGAAGAATAGTTTTTATTTTGGGGGGGTTGGGGTGCTGAACAGTGCCCTGAAGCACCTGGATTTGTTTTGTACACATTCTGCTGCCATCAAACGAATGAGAGGAAAACAAAGGTAGTTTTCATTTGAATCGGTGTCTGCCGCTACACTTCACCCAGTGCACCATGCTGTGTGTGGCGAGTCAAAGATGACTGGGGAGGCTTATGTAATACAAGTACTCTTTTCATGACATGCACCACCGAAAAAAAAAATATACGCCACAAAAGCCCTCTCAGTAGATATTAGAATGGACCGCAAATCAGGAATAGGAATACAAGCTGGAAATCAAGACCTAGAGGAACTGACCATGTATTCAGGGCTGAAAATTGCCAAAAAGACATAATTCTTGATTTTCAAGAAATACTGAAGCAAATATTTTCATTTCCATATTATTAAGGATGCAGGCAAAAAAAATAAAATAAAATAAATAGAGGTAATAAATTTACACGAAATGTACACAATGCAATTGTGCACAGGCAAAAAATAAGGACTGACAAATGACGAACACGATTGGTCAAACTGACTGAGCGGAGTAGCCCCAGAATTCAGAAAATAAACCCAACGCAGCCATCAGGGCATCGCCACTAATATCGTCAAATTCACCAACAAAACAAAAAAATAGTTTGCCGTTGTTTTGCACTGATGTATCAATTTATTCCTCATCAACCATAGAAAAACTGCACCGATCAAACAAATAAACAAATGTACACAACCCAAGCATATCTCAACTCAGAAAAGTACACCCGCTAATATGTTTAGTTTTTTTTTTTTCCCCTCTTCTTTAACTTCACAACAATGGCAACCCCCCCTCAGGTCAAAGCCCATAGTTAACTTTCTAGCAGACCAATAGGAGAAGGGTGGATAGGGCACACAGTAGGCCAGAAGTTCTGATCCAGCCTTTAAAAAATAGTTGAAGTTCTCATGAAACAAGTCTGCCCTCTGTCCTTGTATGGGGACTCTGGATTTTCCCCTGCAGCTACAGGGCAATGGGGGGGTGGGGTTCACTGCAGCTACAGGGAGAGGAAGGAGGAGCCACTGCAGCAACAGGAAGTGGAGGGAGGAGCCACTGCATATACAGCGAGTCCGGGGGAGGAGCCACAGCATCTACAGAGTGTGGAGGGGAGGATCCACTGCAGCTACAGGGCAATGGGGGGAGGAGCCACTGCAGCAACAGGAAGTGGAGGGAGGAGCCACTGCATAAACAGCGAGTCCGGGGGAGGAGCCACAGCATCTACAGAGTGTGGAGGGGAGGATCCACTGCAGCTACAGGGCAATGGGGGGAGGAGCCACTGCAGCATAAGGGAGTGAGGGGAGGAGCTGCTACAGCTGTAAAGAGAGAGAGGAGGAGCCACTTCAGCTGTGGCAGTGGGGGAGTAGCCACTGCAGCTACAGGAAAGTAGAGGGGAGGGGCCACTGCAGCTACAGGAAAGTGGAGGGGAGGGGCCACTGCAGCTACAGGAAAGTGGAGGGGAGGGGCCACTGCAGCTACAGGGGGAGTGGGGAGGAGTGTCCAGAGGTGCCTTCTGCCCTCTGTCCTTGGGAACTCTGGATGTTTCCCCTGCAGGTACAGGGCAGTGGGGCGAGGAGCCACTTTAGGACAGGGAGTAGGGGGGAGGAGCCACTGCAGCTACAGGGCAGTGCAGGGGGAGGAGCTACTGTAGCTACAGCGTGATGAGGTCAACAAGGTTACCCTTGGGAGGGGTCATACTGTCAGGGAAGAAGTTGACCAGCGTGTCGAAGAGCTGCGTCCGCTGGGCGTAAGTCTGATCCACATCGGAAAAGCCTGGGAAAAAAGCAGAGAGAGAAACAGACTAATTAATGTCAGGTTTATGTTCAGCTTTTCTGCTCAGCTGGCTAGTTCTCCGCAGCGGTAGAGACCAGTTGTGGGTTGTGGGGTCAGTTTAAATAAACTGCATGTGTGTTTAAATCTTGGTTCTGAATAAGAGCTACTGTGGCTTATTGCGGGGAGTTTACCGTTTTTGCATACACTGCAGTTAATAATTTAACGTGGAGATTAGTTTGGCTACAGCTGAAGTGCAGTCAGTGGGGATGGTTATCTCTTAATCTGCAGTCAAACCCTTCTGCATAGACAGGGGTTTCATCCTGGGCACTACGCCAACAGAGCAGCCATCTATTCTACCTGTTACCCCTACAACCTAGTACATACTTAGAAGTATGTACAATCTCCTAGAAAAAAAAAAGAAATTTCTTGGTAATCAAACAACAATGAAAAGGCCACAGTGTTTCCAGAAGGAGGTGGTAACCATCCCAGTTAAATTCCATTTATACTCTAGTTGCGCTTTTAAAAATTAAACAGCCTGCTAGTCGACGCGTATCCCAAACCCCGTAAAGCAATCACTCCCAAAATCAATTGGGTCTGTTACCTTACCACACACAAGGACCATGTTAAATATGAAACAAATCTGTTGACGTTTGTGGCCTTCAGAGCGCTCACAAGCTAATCCCTGGGGCCGCAATGGCGGATGCAGCGTGATAATCACCGATCCATTGTGCCCCCGAATTGTCATCCAGGGATACAATTAGTAGATGCACCAAAATCAGACAGAAAGTGGGTACCAGTACATAAACTAAAGGCAGAACCAACACGGAGTCATTTCCCCTCAGGGAATTTGCCTGAACGCCAGATGGAAGAAGAGTTTTACAGGCATTAAAGGTCTCCAATTATGTCACAAGGTGCACAGCCAATTAGTTATTACAAGCCATTTCAAAATCTTTCCTCTCTTGACATCACATGGGGAAGTAACCAACTAGAGGCAAGAAGAACTGATCACCTTCAGCCAAGCAGTCAATCAGATTTCATTATTCTGGGTGGTCACTCCCCCCTTGTGATGTCAGGTAGAGGAGATTTTGAACGGTCTCATGATGGCTAATCAGCTGTGCACCTGGTGGCATAATAGGGGACCTTTAAACTGAGCCGACACACTGGGGTGCTTTATCCAATTAGCAGTCTCCAGGATGCACAGTGACTTCTGACTGGCATGAAGTGGGTGTCTGCGAGTAAAAGGGTGGCTCCCCATCCAGTGCTCCTATGCATACTGCTGTCCACGGGTCCCAACAAAAGTACATACTGTATACTGCCTTGCAGTGGCCAATTGTGAACCCTACAGCTGGGCCTTCAACTCATCCATCACCGCCAAGAGAAGACATAATCATGGAAAAAAGGCAACATGAAGATGAATTGAAAAGGTTTAGTTGTTGAGAATTTGTACTTTACTTGAGTTATTTTCTTTTTAACCAAGACTTTTACTCTACTACATTTAAAACAAAAAAGTATACTTCGTTTCTTTAGTTTAGTTATTGACTTTGGTAGCCATGTCGACAATACTGGCCGAATAATGTGCAAAAACGGGGAGAGGTGGGCTTTCGGGGGCTACGCCCATGCGGTTGCGGGCCACCGGACAATCTAGTTAATAAACTGTGTGCATCACTGTGTGGAAAAGGCAACATCTGGCTAAACTAAAACACTGCTTGCCTAATTTCGTGAAATTAACTGTAACAAATGCATAGATGTAAATGCATTGAATTGTTAATCATAAATATGGTATCTAATTCCAGATAGGCTCATCGTCACCAATACCTAATCCAGCTATTTGAGTCAGTACTGGACCTGACGCGTCTCCGCTTACAATGCTCATCTTGTAGGGATACTGGTGCACCCAACCAAAGATTTCAATCCCACTCCAATACTGTTGAGTCAAGAAATGCCGTCTACCTGAACTGTATTTATTAAGGAAGTAGGAGGGTGTGAACACTCACCGAGGGGGATGAAGTCTGAGGAGGATTTGAAAAGTGCAGAGGGCAGGAGCTGGAACTGAACAGTTAACAAAAACAAGGCTCAGGCATCATACAATAAGTAAAAAATAAACCACTGTAAAACTACGAACGTTCTCTTCACAGATGGAAAGCCCTCTTCTACAGCTGGTTTAATATTGAAAGCAGTCCAGGTCAACACGATTGGTTTCAACAATCAGCAGAAAAATTTAATCAAACCAATATCCATTTTTTTTTCCCTTTAAGAAGCTGCAATTGGCCAGAACAAACTATTTGCCGATAAACTGGTACATCCAGTTAATATTGAATACCAAACAAATGCACAACTCGCATGTCAAACAATAACATAGCAAATACCATTTAGGAATGGAAACTTAATGGCATTTGCAAAGTCCTTTATCAGATACTCAGTGTACACAAAAAGCTCTAAAATGATTTTCTCATATTTAAATATTTGCACAAACACACACTAATGCCCAATATTAAATATGACATTTCGCTACCAACTCCACCATTTCATGCTCAGACAGGCAAGAGAGACATGAAGACTGCTGTTTAGAGCAAGCCTCTATGGTATGCAGCACTGCAGCGAGCGAATGTATGGGTGCGACACACGCAGCTGATGTTGCAGCACATAACAGAGCACTGCGTATACATGACCAGTAAAAAGTTTGGTAGCACTTAGCGTGTTAACGTGAGTGCTCAATTAAATACAAGTGGTTTAACTTTAGTGAATAACTTCAAATAGTACAATGCATAAAACAAACAAATTTGAAAAATAAAAAACAGACTTTGCAGCAGTGTCCAGAATTCAGAAAAGATAGCCAGGCAAAGCGTGGCGATACACCCACATGGCAGCTGTGTCGATAACATGTCATCTGACCAAAACTTTTTCAGTCATTACCAAAATCAATAAATCAATCATCACTGACCCACAAAACAAAAATGAAAGGAATCAAACCGAACTCATAGTCTGTAGAGTGAGAACAATAAATTGTGGACGGACCGACTGACGGCGAGGGGTTATCTCAATGTGTACCTATCTGGTGGAGAGGGCGTCAAATCATTTAATAAACAAACAGAGTAATTCTTCTCCAACAAGTGGTTAGAGACTTATGGGACATAATGGCCTAGAAGCAGCAAACCATAAGTGCAAAACATCATCAAAAACAAATGTGAGCATTATCTACAGTTACCACAAACAGTGGTTATTTTGATGAATGTAAGATTTGTAAAATAAAAGGTGTTTATCACTAAAATATTCAGTTGGTTGAAAATTGCATTTAGCTGAAATGATTGGTCTTCTACAGGGCGGGATCAGTAGCGCAGGGCTGAAACACAAACACACACACACACACACACACACACACACACACACACACACACCTCTTTCGTCTCGTCGGGGTCGGAGTGGTCCACTGTGAGTGAGAGGTCGTTCTGTAGGTATCGCAGCGCGCTGAGGGGCTCCGTCAGGGCTTTCTCTTCGAACCTGAGAACAAACAACAAAACATTACAACACACACTGAAGATGCGTCAATACCGATATCAGCCCAATACCGATATCGATCTGATATCAATATCGGTCTGATACGAGCTCAAGAGGCTGGATTGGGCATCACTGACAATCTGGCCTAATATCTGATAACACTATTTTCATAAATAACAACTAGGTGCATTTATGAATTTAAAGGTCTCATTTAATTTAACAAAGTTAGCCGAGCAAGGTTTAAGTCAAGCCCGATGTTGCCTCACATAGAAAAGAATGATCCCAGTCTCTTCCGTGCAGTGAGGCACACAGCTCATTCATTAAAATCATTCATCATTACTCAGTATTGGCCCCTCCCCAAATCCCCGTTATTGGTACTGAGACTGAAGAAGTCAGATTGATGCATCCCTTAAACTCTAGTCTTTTACTTCATGTCATTTCAAAAGGGGTAGTGAAGGTTACATTTTTTTCAAGGAAACAGACAGTATTAAGGGTGGGGAAAACAGGAGAGGTTTTCAACAGCATTAAAAGATTTTCAGCATCAGAATCAGACGACTTTATTTGTCCTAAAAAAGGCAACTCAGTTTCTCCAGTCTCCCGGGGAAGGTGACTTCAGCGGGTCGCACACTGAGAAGCGCCCCGGAAATAAACCACCGCTGGAGTTGCGCTGGTTTATTTACTCTATTCCAACTGAAAACAACATACTGAAAGAGGATGATTTTGAACTTAACCATTCAACTGTGAATTAATGTGCAGAAAACACACAATTAAGAAAAACAAAATCAAAGGAAAACATATCCTATTCTACACTTCCAAATTCAAATACTGAAAATTTACATCGCTACCTGAAATTCAGGAAATTTCCTAGTCTGACTTAACTGAATCTGAATGGAACCCAAAATGACTTTACAGCAAAAAAAAAGGATTTTAACAACACAAAGTCTTAGCTTTGTATTTCCAGACTGAAGTGGTAAATTGATATTATAAATCTCAGAATTGCCAGTCGATGCACAGTGGCAACCAGAACTTAGTACAACAAAATAAGAAAATTATAATTTCACTGCAAGGGTCCAGTTTGACCACTAGATGGAGACAGCTATGCAGCAATGATTTAAAACCTCCATTACAAACAGCGATCTGTACATCAGAAATGGCTGAAGAGGCTAAAAACATATATTTACGGTCACACCAGCAGCACTACCCGGAGTAAATTCGAGATAGCCCTCACCTGTACTTCCGGATGAGGTATCTGCAGTGGCGTAGGAGGTACTCCTTGGAGGGCCGACACAGTTTGAGGGACCAGAAGTCGTCCAGGCGCATCTTTGGAGAGCAGGATTTCCCGGGGTTTCCGCCGAACAGATAATGCACCTGTGCCAAAGACCCAGATGTTCAGACCATAACCTAAAGCAGCTGTTCCACTCCACATAAAAACATCATACATCACTTCTACACAACACAACACCCTGAAGCACCTCTATACAAGAACATGCCTACTGATTGCAGTCCTCCACAGTTCTTACAGAAGGCAGCCCAATACGCCAAACAAACCACCATAGTGATAGTCAATCTCAACCAGAATTTCATCCCCCAAATTTACACTCTACCCCCATAAAACCAATGGACCCACACGTGTCCGTCAAATGCTGCTGTTGTATTCAAACCTGCTTATTTTAAGAACCCTTGGAGACTGCTAGATTTTATATAATCCCAAATATGTCCTGATGAATTAGAAGGAAGTGTGTATAATATACTACACAAGATTTAGATATTTTCCATTTGATGTAATGCTGTGGCCATAAAAATGTCATGGTGTCCTGGGTTTGAATATTTCTCTCCATAGACGTGTGATGTAGCTTCATTGAAGCGCTGCAACGAGCTGATACAGAATGTGTGCGTGACATTGACCTGCAACATGAATAAAATGCTTCTTTAATGTTGAATCTACTTGAGGGAAAACGCAAAGGAAAAACAGAATTTAAGGGGTTAATATTTACTTCCGTATCTTTTTTGCTAAATAAGATGAGATGAGGCTTGATTTTAATTTTAAGCCTCCTCACAGGATGCGGGTGGTGCTTGGTGTGAAGGTGTGAGCGAGTGTCAGTGAGCGAGCGTCAGTACTGTAGTCCTGTGTAAAAGGCGAGTAGCAGATTGGCGGTACAGTCACCGCAGTGGCCCTTCCTGACCTTGTGCATCTCGTCGTACACCAGCTGGTGAGCGAATCGCGGACAAGGCTCCTCCTCCTGCACCGCTTTCGATGCGTTCTCCTTCACCGCCTGATCGTTCTTGTACACACACGACCTGCACAGGGACACATGTAATCCAGCCGGTCAGTCAAACCGGCCGTGCGTACGGTCAACAAGCAGCACTCGGATCAGCTGTTCATTACAGCAGGGACTGACCAGTAGAGAATATCACACACGCCAAGTTAGTCACTTCATTTCCTGTTGTTCACCCATAACCAGGGTTGTAAAATTGACTTTTTGGAACAGCTGCCCAATGGCGAGTCAATGTTCAAATTGTACTAGTCACTCAACAGACTGGCATTGTTTTTCGATTGGCGAGTGAGGCAGCCACTGGCATATTTTCCCAGTGTTTGGCTGGAGGCTGGTGGAAACTTTGGTCCCTATCGGTGATATTATGATGCCAGGGATGATAGAAACCAGCTGAAGGACGAGGAAAGCTGCAGTCCGCAGCGCGAGAGCGTCGTACATATTCAAATGAACCTGACATAATGTACTGACCCACAGGCAGGCACACAGACACGCGCACAGCACACACACTCTCACCAGCTGTTGCGGGCGATGTCGTATATCCAGAAGGAGTTGCGCACGTTCTCCTCCCTCTTGTCCTTGTCTTTGCTGAGGCCTGAGAGGACGTGTATCTCATTCAGCTCCGGGTCTATGGTGGCCCGCTGCGTGAAGCCCGTCATGGGGACTGAGGGAGAGAGACGAGCGTGTGAGAGGAGGAGAGGGTGAAAGGAGAGGGAGGGAGAGAGGAGAGAGGGAGATGGGAGCAGTGAGAAAGGGTGGAGGAGAGAAGAGGATAGAGGGATGGGAGCAGTGAGGAAGGATGGAGGAGAGGAGAAGATAAAGGGATGGGAGCAGTGAGGAAGGGGGGAGGAGAGAAGAGGATAGAGGGATGGGAGCAGTGAGGAAGGATGGAGGAGAGGAGAAGATAGAGGGATGAGAGCAGTGAGAAAGGATGGAGGAGAGAGGATAGAGGGATGAGAGCAGTGAGAAGGTGTGGAGGAGAGAAGAGGATAGAGGGATGAGAGCAGTGAGAAGGTGTGGAGGAGAGAAGAGGAGAGAGGGATGAGAGCAGTGAGAAGGTGTGGAGGAGAGAAGAGGATAGAGGGATGAGAGCAGTGAGAAGGTGTGGAGGAGAGAAGAGGATAGAGGGATGAGAGCAGTGAGAAGGGTGGAGGAGAGATGATGATAGAGGGATGAGAGCAGTGAGAAAGGGCGGAGGAGAGATGATGATAGAGGAATGAGAGCAGTGAGAAGGTGTGGAGGAGAGAAGAGGAGAGAGGGATGAGAGCAGTGAGAAGGTGTGGAGGAGAGAAGAGGATAGAGGGATGAGAGCAGTGAGAAGGTGTGGAGGAGAGAAGAGGAGAGAGGGATGAGAGCAGTGAGAAGGTGTGGAGGAGAGAAGAGGATAGAGGGATGAGAGCAGTGAGGGTGGAGGAGAGAAGAGGATAGAGGGATGAAAGCAGTAAGAAGGGTGGAGGAGAGGAGAGGATAGAGGGATGAGAGCAGTGAGGGTGGAGGAGAGAAGAGGATAGAAGGATGGGAGCAGTGAGGAAGGGTGGAGGAGAAGAGAGGATAGAGGGATGGGAGCAGTGAGAAAGGGCAGAGGAGAGATGATGATAGAGGAATGAGAGCGTTGAGAAAGAGAAGAGAGAAGGAGGGGTTGTAGAGGATGATAGCAGAGTTGGCAGCAGAGACCACAGAAAGTGCACAAAAATAAACCACACAGGAACAGGAAATTAAAGTTCTCCTGGAGTGCTTCGCTGGAACCATCTCAAAACCGCACTCCCACTGTAATCAGTTTATTCCTACCTACACATAAAATGGCCCAAGAATTTTATTTCAATTTCTCTTCTCAAAGACAAACACCCACTAACAAAAAATTAACCCATGGAGGTGGCTGAACAACCAAAGGCGGCATTAAGCCCAATACATACTTCCTGATGTGCTTTTATCAGGCGCCATAAAACGATTTTAAAACAAATTTACATAAACAATTATATTCCTTCCGCTTGACTTACACACTAATGGGCATATAATTGCACCCCAGGAATGCATAAGTAATGATACTCAAATACTGACTAGCATTTTAAACATGCCCATCCATGGTGCAACCATTTCATTTCACGTAAAAGGAGGAAGTACAAGAGAACAGGAAATGGAGACATTTATTTCTTCCAGTGGGCAGATAAAAAAAAAAAGACTAGGTGATTATGACATCACTCTCAGAGCCTTCCAATCAGACTGCTGCTCTCAGTAAAGATAAGGAGTAGCATAGCATCATGGTTATGGAACTGGAACTGCAGTCAAAAGGGAGCCAGTTTGCTTGCTTGGGTACATGGCTGCTGCACCCTGCACTCAGATGCATAAAATGGCTGTTCGATAAGACACGAAGGAAGCAGAAAAGGTCCCCGTGTGCGTCACCTGTGTAAGAGCTCAGGCTAAATGCCAGTAATGCAGAGTTTATTTATACCTCTGGAGCATCAGTAAATGACAGAGCACACAAACACTCGTCACCCGCGCTTCTCGTGACCGATCGCATCATCGATGCGATCAGCGGACTTTTCCCGTTATGATATCATCTCCCCGTCTTTCGTGATGTAAGCGCATTAGCGGTAAAGCGCGTTGCTCAGCGAGGGCGATAAGCCCATTAGAGTCATGTTCTCAGCATGAACCCGGGGACCTCCGCGCCAACCAACCACAGCACACCAGGAGGGGAGTGAACCGAGTGAACTATACAGACTGTTCAGCTGTATATAGGTCACGGTTTTCACAGCTGAGAGAGAGAGAGAGAGAGAGAGAGAGAGAGAGAGAGAGAGAGAGAGAGAGAGATGGAGAGATATCCAGAGAGAGAGGGGGAGAGGGTGCGAGACAGAGTGAGAGAGCAAGTGCAAAAGAGCATGCGAGAGAGATGGAGAGACCGAGAGAATGAGGGAAACGTGGAGAGGGTGCGAGACCGAGCGAGGGAGTGATTGAGTGAAGACATGAGATGCAGGGGGGTGTGAGAGACTTGGAGAGAGAGAAAACCCTGAAAGATAGTGTGAGATAAGCAGAAATGGAGGAGATCAGAGGAGAGGTGGATGGACTGAGCGCGTGCGTGCGCGCACACACACACACACACACACACACACACACACACACACACTACAGCATCGGTGCAGACTGCCATTAAACTAAGAGGAGGAGAAATTAACTTCAAATCCAAACAATTACACAAAAACATTTCATTCCCGGAATCGGAGGCTATTTGCACTCTTTCCAAAAATACACTTAAAATTTGTTGAAATTCATTCCCACACCTGCTATGAATCAGCCGATGACTAATACAAACAGATTTAGCCATTTATTGGCCGGGGCCTTGGGCGGGCTTAGAAGAGAAAATTAAAAATGACGACCATGCCGTCAACCGCCGACTGGAACAAGTATGGTTAGAATGAACTGAAAAGTCAGGAGCACAGTCAACAAGCGTCTAGACGGATTCGATAGTTGGCTCACAATAGCTACTTTGTTGCGCTGCATTATTCATTAGATTCCCACAGACAGACCCCACCCATCACGCTGATGTAACCGCGACTTTCTCCCGCGCATTTTTCACATTCTGTTACCCGTCAGCACAGCTGGGACGTTGGATGAGGAAGGTGCGCTGGGCTTGTCAGCTCGGGCGCCGAGATCCAGTCCCGTCACGAGGCGCAACACCTCCACTCCCAGAGGGGGACAGATTGCGCCATTCCGAGCTGGAATTTCCTCTGACAGATTTTTCCTTGTAATTGGGCGATGGACGCTCCACGCAATCTCACTTCAGGCTGGATTCGCTTTAACCCCCTGAAACCTGCAGAGCCATGTGTGGGTCCATAAACTGAAACTGCTAAATTCAAACCAGTGGAACTTCAGGCCCAATGTCAACTATACTGGAGATGCCAAGGTTTCCAACAATCACAAATATGTCATGATGAATTACAAGGAAATGAGTATAAAATGATGCACAAGATCTAGATATTTTCCATTTGATAAAATGCTGTTGCCATAAAAACATGGTGTCCTAGGTTTGAATATTTCTCTCAACAGAAGTGTGATGAATCTTCAGCGAAGGGAGGCAACCAGCAGATGCAGAATGTGTGTAACACCATCCTGCACTATGAAAAAAATGCCTTTTCTGACTTTTCTGCCTTTTCAACATGGTCAAATTTTAGTTGAATACACAGAAAAACTTATAAGTTTTATGAATATTCACAAATCTTCGTCAGAAATTACTCCGAGTAGTGGATAAATCTGAAGGAAAGCTAGAAAATAATGCTACTCAGATCAGCTAGATTTCGCTCTGAAATCAGCCCAATTTCGAGTGACGTCACAAGTTGTACTGTGTAGCCCAGGTGCGTTCAATATGCAGAATGTTCAGCGTTTCAAGAGTTTGCACGTTGAACGATGTTCACTCAATTTTGATTTTGCGGTGAGTCACCCCATGGAGCCGTTCGCCTCTGTAAGGTAGCGTCATGAGCAAACGTATCGCTCAACATGCAAACTCTTGAAAGGCTTCATAACATTCTGCATATTGAGCACGGAGCAAAATCAAAATGGCGGAAGATTACATTGCATGCCAACATAGCGGTTCATCTAACTTAGTGGTAGCTTCATTACTCGAGAACAAGCTCAGCAAGCTAAATAGATCCATTATACAACTGAATACTATTGGTTTATCTCACTAGGTTGTCTTACTTTGCAAGCCTCGCTTGATACAGCTATAAAGTGTAGCTAGGTACTAGCTCCATTCTGAATCAATGTGGATCACCGGAATAGTAGTTTTTTAATTTGGCACAGCCATACCCCGATTGATGGGATAGTTTGCAGCGAACTGTCCATTCAGAGAGAGCCGGGCGGTCCCAATTGTAGCCTTTCCTCGTATTAAACACAGGGCTGCCATCTAGCCCCGAATCCGGGCCTGTCCCATCCCAACCAGCGCGCGGCAATTTGTTGCCGAGTTGCCAATTTCACATGGGCGAATAATCATTCTAGCAAGCTAGATAAATACAAGTTACCAGTGTGCTATCCTTTTTAGCTCAATGGCCAGTTGGCAATCTAGCTAAATAAATTGGTGTGCCAGCTATAACATTATAGAGTTCGATATCACCTTAGCTTGCTAGCTAGGTAGTCAACTAGCTCGCTAGCGGGCATGACAGTGTACGCAAACTGTAGCCTTATTTTGTCGCCATAATTATTTCCCAGAATACTTAGGTACTGCAAAATGTACACAGATGACACAAATTGATGTGCATTTTTCAAAGACAGTCAAAATTCTAATGCATAAACAGTACTGGGTGGTGATGGACGGCGTAAGTACCGTGTTCTATCTGGGCTGCATCTGAGTACCGTCCAAACTCGTGAGGTCATCAAAATCAAGCAGTTTCGTTGCCAATTTGAGACTTGCCGAGAATGAATGGAAGGGTGACTTTTATTGATTATATTTCTTTTCTGGGCTTAGGTGGTGGTGTAAAAGTACTTTTATCATGTTCAGTATACCCTTAGATCTCGATAAAGGTATAATTTGACCTGCTTTAGGATTTTCAATGAGTGTCTGCTTTAAACCAGTATGCTGACTGGTTTCACCTCCCTTTGAGTAATAGCTTTGCATGAACTTCATGGATTTCATTCCCAAGTAATTTGCGACCATCACAATCATCACCTTCGACCCGATGACCTCCAAAATTAAGCATTCAGCTTCCCTCTGTGGAGAGTTACTACGCCTGACGTGGTCATAATTTGTCCAAACCTTCAATAGATATGATGCGCATGAGATGGGTATGATAGACAGATGATGTGAAGGACAAACAGCGACTGGAAAACGGGGCACCTCCTGCCCACAGTGTGTGGCGAGAGCACGATGGGCGAATCGAGACAGATGACACAGCCTCAAACACTCCACTCCACCACAGGCCACTTCAAACTCAGCCGCAAAGGACTACTCGCATCGGTCAATCAGCACTGAAACCACTCAACCCACTTCCTGGATATCTACCACCCAGGAGCTGTACATCTAAATCATTGTCCAATGCAATTTGGCACACCGAGGGCATGCTTTGTTAGTGTTGGAGTGAAAACCGACAGGATGTTCGATATGCAAGGGCAGGGCTGGGCCATCCTGACCCAGGACAGTCATTGGCGGTCCTCCAACAGAGAACGGATTTGGCTCAGACACACCCTCGACCTCTCATCTGAAGCGATGAGATTACGCACCAAATAGAAGGCGTTCTCTACGCATGTTTGAGGCAGAAGCGTTACCCATGCCGGAGTCCTTCTTCGTCCCATCTGAAATTATCTCCACGTGGTCGCCGTCCACATCGTAGCTGAAGAAATCGTTCAGGTACGTTTTGGACCTCTGACCGCCAAACACGTACAGGCAACGGTTTCTCTGCGGAAAGAGCGGGGAGAGGGAATTAAACACAATGAAAAACAACTGAATGAGCCGCTTCGAGGATGAAAATGGAATTTGGTGCATTAAATCCAACCGAATGACACGAAACACTCTGCTGAAGTACTGAAAGCGTTAGAAAGGTTTTAGCAATGCAGTTTGAAGCTAAACTGCTTTCCTGTGGGTCAGTGTTGACTCCACTTTGAAAACACTGTGGTTTTCTGGGAACACCCTGGGGCTTTTCCAGGAATGTTCCACAAGTTTATGACCTTTTTTAAATTTTTTTCTACTTTTGAGTCTATTGACTGCAAATGAAAAACAACCCACAGGGGCTGCGGCGAGATGAAGAAGAACATTATGAGAAAGGAAGAGGAGATGAGATGAAATCGTCTCAATTTAAGGTCCGATGCACCAGACTGTCTATGAGTTTGTGAGACTCTCAGTGCGATACAGCCAAGGCCCAGCAATGACATGCTATTACCAATGACATGCTATTACCGCAAGTATGACAGTGATAGTTTTACAGAACAGCAATAAACAAGTGTGAATTAATACACTATGCACTGTCCGATGCAGCTACGGATTGCTGCATCCACTATAAAACAGTGACTCACTGCACCCAGTGTTGAATACAACTCACCGTGTGGTACAACATCCGGTGTCTAACGGGACTCACCACGTGAAACAACATGCAGCGCCCAATTCAACTCACTGTGTGGAAGAGCATGCAGTGCCCAATGCGACTGTCCAGTGACTCACCGTGTGGAACAGCATGCAGTGCCCAATGCGACTGTCCAGTGACTCACCGTGTGGAACAGCATGCAGTGGCCGATGCAACTGTACTGCGACTCACCGTGTGGAACAGCATGCAGTGCGCAATGCGACTGTACTACGACTCACCGTGTGGAACAGCATGCAGTGGCCGATGCAACTGTACTGCGACTCACCGTGTGGAACAGCATGCAGTGCGCAATGCGACTGTACTGCGACTCACCGTGTGGAACAGCATGCAGTGGCCGATGCAACTGTACTGCGACTCACCGTGTGGAACAGCATGCAGTGGCCGATGCAACTGTACTGCGACTCACCGTGTGGAACAGCATGCAGTGGCCGATGCAACTGTACTGCGACTCACCGTGTGGAACAGCATGCAGTGGCCGATGCAACTGTACTGCGACTCACCGTGTGGAACAGCATGCAGTGGCCGATGCAACTGTACTGCGACTCACTGTGTGGAACAGCATGCAGTGCGCAATGCGACTGTACTGCGACTCACCGTGTGGAACAGCATGCAGTGCCCAATGCGACTGTCCTGCGACTCACCGTTTGGAACAGCATGCAGTGCCCGATGCGACTGTACTGCCACTCACCGTGTGGAACAGCATGCAGTGGCCGATGCGCGACTGCACGTCCTCGGGCCCCGCGTTGCAGGAGTCCTCCCGCAGAAGCCTCCAGGCCGCAGCCTGGCAGTGGTAGGCATACAGGCCGCTGAACTGCGGGTCCGAGGTGCGGCTGTCCTCCACACTGCCGTTACAGGTGAGGATGCGTCCGCCGAACGTGTAGATCATGTGCTTCTCTGAGTCCATGCACATCTGCCCGGGACAGGAGGAAGGGGTGGACTGTGACATCAACCATGATCTACACCATTATTACCCATCCACTAGACTTCAGGGGATGGGTGGAAATCTCAAAAACACATGAACAAGAACTTGGCTTTGAATTAAGCCTCATGAACAGAGTTTGTTTTCAAAGCCCTGTAGTTGCTTTTGAATCATTTTCTGTTCGGTCTCAGGTTGGGCTGGACCTATAGCCGAGGGAAATCCCCCATGTCGACATTTCATTTTTCCAAATGAGCTTGGCGCCAGAAATGAATGCATAAATAAATAAGACATAAACCTCCAAACATCAATTTCGTCATCACCCCAGCGCTCACTCACGCCGAAACGATCACTCCCATTCATGTCATCACGATATGTTTTGTGCTCGATGTGCTGCTCAAACGATGCCTTTATTTTTCTCCACCGGGGAGAAAAACGCACAGACGTACACAATGCGGCCGGCACAAACAAGAGACACGAAAACACAGATGGGCGCACATACCAAAAACAAAAACAAAAAAGCCTGAGCGCTCACAAAGAGGGAAAAAAAAACATGGTCTGCCCGTCTCTGCGCTGGGAGTCAGATGCCCACCCCTCCGGTGGTGAAGGGCCATCGTGTTCCCATTATCCAGTTCCCCACAGAATGTGTTCCACTTCAGCAGACTCTACCAACAGCCCGAGCCCAGAGCTCCACCAGCATAGCATCTAACAGGTGCTAAGGGCTTTTCGTATGAGGCATATAGAGCCCACATTTCCACTCATATTATGTAGCGTTAGATCTACGCAAACATACGAAAGTTTCTATATTATATGCACAGTATAAGTACTATAAATCAACCTGAGTTCTAACGTAGTTCGTTGTCCCACAAAGTTGAAAGGTTGTACTCTTGTCATCGGCACACTGTGGGTAAGGACCTCACTTTCCGGCCCTTTCCGAAGCCGCTGCATCAGCACGAGCACTTCACTACCAAGCTTCACTCCGCATGAAGTCTCCCTCGCAGCTATTAAGGGAACATAATTACGGGAAGAGTGTATAATATGTATATAAACCTTGGGATGCCCTTGTACTTTATCTAACGGGAAGTGGGAGTAAGTCGACCTCACGCCTGCCAGCAGACGGGTTGCATTGTATATGATGGTCCAGTTCCATAATGATACGTGTCTTGGCCAAAATGGTCCAGAAAGAATACTGTAATTAAATAAACATTTATACGCAAGAGAATTTCATACTCAGTATTGGCAGAGTTGAAGGTGTATGGGCAATGACATGGCACACACCTTGCATTCACGGCACGGTAAGCTTGTGCAAGGAAAAGCGACCAATAAATAACAAGAGCAACGCAGAGCGTGGCATATGCCCCCGCCTGTATGTTGATCAAGGGCATATTGAGATGGCTGCTGTGGCGGCCATATTAGATATCGCACGACGCTGGTTTTCGAAAGGAACCTTCCACTAGCCACTCCCAATACGCCATTAAGAAATGGCATCAATCCAATGAGGGATTCTATAGTTATTCCACGGAAACGAAAAGTTAGCGGACGACGGACGGACATGGTGTCGACATAATGCCCCCTTTCCTCTTTGGAGGGCGGGGGCATAAAAACTCACTCCCACGCTTCGTTAGAAGCATTTTTTTCTACATTTTTTTCCCGCTTTGCCAGTCTTAAACCGAACGGATCCTTGATTCAGTCCCTGAATTTGCACAATACAGGCAATGAAGTTAAATCAAGGCAACACACGAACCGTTTTCGCCAATACAAAACAAAAATTCAATGTAACCTTCAGTTCTGTCATGTGTGCACAAAACAGTCTGTCAAATGCCTGTTCGTGGTAAGGCAACTTCTTTATAATCATGTGAAAATAATCACACATTTATAGTTGTGTGGTGTTTGTAAACCTCCTGCAGTGTAGACTCACTGCAGGGGGTTTAATAACCTCCTACCACTCTGCAATAAGTGGTTTGGAATGACACTTAACCCTTAGAGTGCAGAAATAAATTTAAAAATATATGAATTATCTTGTGCTGATGAAAGTTTTCCCGCAGGGGAGCTCTTTTAAACAAGTCCCTACATGATAGGTTTATAACAGCTTTGATTAAGATGTCTTACAGTACCATTCGTAAAAAGACAAATTTACCACTTAGCTAATGGTATGGTTTCGATATCTTATCGGATTAGCAAATATGGCTAACTGGGGTTTCACCAAGGGAGGTGTGCTTACAGTGACTGATTTTTCACATAACCTATCTTTCCTATGGCCGACATAATAGCACAATATTACCATTTACATCGGCTACTAGAATATATACAAATTCAAGCAGAAATGGAGAAGTAGCAAAAGATTAAACATACCACTTAATTCATTCCGTCGAGACATCTTACAAGACCAAACGAAGCTTCAGAGACTTAGAAAACGGGGCTGGCATCAGTGTTTTACACGACTTTTAACATGTAAGCGCGACAGGTTTGAAATTTTGTGCGACATGTTAAAAATTGACAACATGTTTAAAATCATGAACGACAGGTTACAAAATAATGATTTTAAATAGGTCATCATTAGCCTCGCGTCACCAGGCTCTTTATACAGGGGAGAAGAGCCTGGTTTCCATTCACTCTGAATTTTGTCTGGATTCTGGTTCAGGTGTAGAGAGCTGATCCGGAATTCACCAAATTCACAAAAGTGAAAGTGTTCACCAAAATAAAACTTAAAATTCTGGCGCACCATCAATTTCCGTCTCCCGTTTTGAAACATTTTGTTCATTTGAACATGGACGTACAAAATTATATTCTTTAAATTAAAAAGTTTCACCGCATTTTTATTAGCTTGGCGCATCCATCGAATTCCGGATCCTGTCTCTCTCACCCTGGTTCCGGTTGCTCACCAAAACGGCCAATAACCGTCCCCAATGAACACTGACTGGCTCGCAAATTTTCACAATCAAAACATAGTAAAACCGTTATAGCATGCAAAAATACATACAGCTATGTTTCAGTCACGTTCGGTAAGGCAGAAATGACGAGAGCTCAAAAGAAAATCAGGGCTCCAGTTCACATTAGCGGATGTGTGGCCGACAAGATAGTCGGATAAGTTGGGCAATGGAATGCTACGGTGCCGGTACTCCAAGCCACATTGGGGTTCTTGAAGAGAAAAGGGACGGCCCGTTAATAGCGTCGCATTTGTGGGGAGTCATTCTGAGCGCTAGCGCAGTTAAATAGCTAGCTTGACCAACGCCCGTGTACGGTGCACATGTACTTTAAAAATTATATCGATCTGACTGTTTGTCAGATTGGACCCATAGAGCACCGCGATCCAGAGATCTATGAGTCCAATCCATGCACGCATACTGCTGGCCCAACTCCCATATCATATTCGTATAGTGTGCAGTCACTGCGGTGAATGGTGGCCTTGACTGATTCAGTACTTGTTCTGAAGTTCAACTTGATCATCAAATCATGGAAAAAAATGGAAGCAGTCAACTTAAACAACCATTTTCAAGCCAAATGACCTGCAATGTCCGGATCCTCATGAACGTCCCGGTACATCTGGAACTCGCATAAAGATGCGAGAACTGAAGATGAAGTGACTGCATGTCAGTGATTCTGCTTTATATATCCTAAATGAGTGAAAAACACCCATTACACAGTATACATGCAAAATATATACCAATTTTCTTGACACAAAATAACATGGAATCCCCCCAAGGAGCCAATTGGAGAAGTATCAGGCCGACATTTCATAAAATTGTGCTTTTGACGGTACTAGTTTATGTCATCTCAAAGTGAAACCGTAAAGTTAAGCTTGCTGTACACCTGTTTATATAATATTTAGGATTGTCCTCGCCGTAACTGCACGTTTCTGGGGCTCACAATTTGGGATTTTTTTCCGTTGGGCTGTTTTCGTCACCAGTGACCAGTGTTTACCAAGGCCAGTATCTGACCCTGTAAGGCTACATAACATTTCAGTACATGAAGCTATTGAGCTGCATGGTGTACTAACACAAGGTTAGACTCATGCAGACAACAGACGGCGAGCCTTGCACCGGACTACATTTACCGATAAAATGTATACGAGTTGTTCTGCTGACCGTGATGACCAGTCCCAAGGCTTCCATTAGCTTTCCTTTCTCAGGGGTCCCGAAACACATGAGTTCCTTTGTATGGGGGTCCTGATCCAGATTCGGGGGTCCCTGGCTCTCGCTCTACAAGTTGTGCACATCCCAACCTCGGCCATGACCAGAAGGTGTTGGTAGTGCGGTAATTTAGTGCATCTCCTCACGCCATGTGGTCACAGCGAGAGTGTGAAACATCAATCGGGGAATGTATACATTAACTGCCCGTCAATAATTGATACAATACATAAGAGTATTGGATTCAATACCTAGAGTGAAATGATCCTATTCTGATTTCATGCAATAATTAGGAATTAAAAACTCCCGCACACCATCTTCTATGCAAAAAAAAAAAAAAAAAACTTTATTCCCAACAACGTTTTGTTCGTGTGACCTTCATCAGGTTGAATTACATGGGTAATGCAGTGACCCCACGTAAAAAGAAAGGGAGGCCCATATTAGCCAATTAGAAGTCTCTAGTCGTATTGGTCAGATACGCTTACTGGAAAATACAGTAATTTGGTAACCGATAACCACCACCAGCGTTAGTTTCTAGTTCGCGCTTTATTCGTTGTGATGTTAAAGTTAAAACAACAGGTGTAATTGTAATTGTAGAAATTTGAATGTATTAAATTTAATGGCGAAGTACGTTAGCGGACTGGCTAGCGAATTATCATATTGATTCAAACAAATCCGTTTGAAATTTGGTTCGGCAAAACAATATTTCCTTCTTGAAGTTCTTGGTGTTGATGCAATTCTCCCCCCCAACCACAAGCACGCACATTTGTTTCATCAGAGCCGGAAAGGTCTGCGTCAGAATTTTTTGGATTAGAAGCATGTAGTGTGCATCATTTTGATAGCTGGGAGTACTGATTTGACAGGCTACAATTCTGTGTCCATACTGCCACGTTATTGTATTGAATTATTAGACATCATATATCTAGATGTAATTCCATCTGGTTGTTCACTTGGGAGACGGGGAGTGCATTTTTAGTCAAATAGTGGAACGTTCTTATCTGCGCACTTTCTTTCTGAATCCGTCATGGTCAGTGATGGCGGCTTCTGCCTTTCTCATCTGTACTATACCCCTCTCTTCCTCGTGATCCAAGCATCTGCGACTATGATGTGGTCTGCGTTCGTTTGGTGCCACCTGAATGCACTGATTTGCAAATTACGTGACCCTGGAGACATGAACGCATGCTGCTACCCCACATCTGTGCACCATTTGCAGAGCCAAAATTTCCTTCTCACCATCATTATTTTTTTCTAACCATGAATATTTGAATCACCACACGTCGCGCCAGCATATGCTTCCGGGCCTCACTGGTAGTAGCTGATTTGGGGCTTGAAATGCTTTTCTGGCCACTACTTTTTTTTCCTAATAAAGTTTTTCCTAATTAAGTCGGTGATCTGGCTTTTGGTTTTACTTTAAACAGCGATATTTATTGCGAGACAAAGCAAAGCGTAGGCAAATTCAGATTAGGCACATACACACTAACATTCAGCACAAATAGGAAGTATGGATCATAGACTGTATAAAAAGATGGACGAAGCTACCGTGACGTCACCCATTAGTTTCAGCATACCATGAAGGAAGCCTCGATTTTGGCAATTTGAATTGCGCCATGTTTCATTTTGAAACTGGATTTGATTCCTATTGGACGAGAGATCCGGGGAGGACCGTGGCTCTGGATCTGACCGTATCGGATGAGGGCAAGAGGATGGCCGCGCCCCTAAAGCATATTCTGGCTTTATCCTTTATTCTAGTCTATATGGGACCATAATTTACAAAAATGAGCATCATGATATAACAAAGGAGACTTAAAACTTGCTATAGCTACCATAAAATAATGTGAAAATCTTAATTTAAATGAAAAATCAGGTGGGAAAGTAGGGTCATTTTCTCATAGACTTCTATAGCATTGAACTTCTTTCTGCAACCACCGATGTCGCCATCTGCTGGACATTAAATTGAATGCCATTTTAAAGTACTTCCGCATGGGCTTCATTTTTCAGACCAGGGTGCTGCGTCCAACTTTTACAGTCTATGTCATTGATGGCATAGAGAAACAACGTAACTCACATTGATCTCTGTGATTGGTCCGTAGTTATTTTTATATGACCAGGAATGGAATGACTGGGGATTGCTGAGTGGTATAAAAGATAGCAAATTCTGCCGCATTAAGGGTAACTTGGTATTATTTTGATAAACTTGGGAAAATGGACAATGCTACTGAGACTGGGTATTGCATTTTCAACGACAGAGAACCCAACAAACAAAATAACGTCTCCAGGACGTCATCTAAAGGTCCCTTCCAAACGTCCTAGAGCGTCCCCGAAACTCACAGTCATGGCTCACTGTGCGTCCTGTGTGATTTTTGTGCATATTTCACCCGAGGTCTCGGGTAATCGCGAGCCCTGCAGTCCCTCACCAGTTACTACAGTCTTTCTCACTTTATCCTCACAGCCCTGTACATCGGTACTGTACATCATTGACTAACAATAGCTGCATTTAGCGCTCTCAAGCTTAATATGGTAAACCCTCCGTTGGAACGCACAAACACAGGACTGGATAGGGCGAGGAGAGAAGGGCTGGTTTGATAAAGACCCTCCCCCTTTTTCAAGGGGAATAACTTCTTTCTCACATCTCAAGTATCCATTAAGCCACCAGATAGAGACATTACTCATCTTATTTTAAGAATAATTTGTCTCCCTTTGAAAGTAAAAGCTTAGAGAGAGAATGAATGTTTTTTGAGTTAAAAATAAACCACTCAGAAGCATGCGAGCTGCAGTTAAGAAGAAGAAGAAAAAAAAAAAATCTGTTCTCTGTTGATGATCGCTCATTGCAAATTGCCTATGTTCAGCTCACAAAATGGCCAAGCCCGTGATAGGCTAAAATATAAAATGCTGGTTACGCAATGATCATTTTCCCCCTGTGACTAGTATAATACCGTCCTCCCGAGGGTAACACAAAAGCTATCATTCAGGATGAAATGGAGAAAACTATTTATGCTGGCATCTGGTTCTTTGAGACTTTCTGGAAAACACAGTTTGAATATTTGAGCATGAGATCACCAAGATTCATGCCCACTGTGCCTAATATTTCCAATCAAACTCTGATGCATATATACACAGTGGTGAAGGCCATGAGCTCTCATAAAACAGGGCTTTAATGTTTCACAATGATAGCGAGCGACTGCGTGCTTATTTTGGCATTCTTTGCAAGCCACTCTGATGCTCAAAAGAAAGTCTCAGTTCTATCAAAGCTGATGGCGTCATTCTCAATAATGCCAAAACCGAGCATTTCCGTTCATGTTAGAAAGCCTATGACATGCGTCATGATTCAGTAGAATAAAATGAACAGGGCGCAGGAAAAGGAAGGCGTCTGGAATGCACTTCACATGCCATGTAAATCCAAAGTGGCCGAGGTAAATGCGGATCTGGCTGAATGCAACCTGCTGAAAATTCAAGCTCAAACTAGTCAAGCTGGTTTACTAGGAGTACTGAGCGCTCAAAGCTGGTCAAACAGCTGGCCAGCCTATATATGTAGCCAATACCCAGCTTTGCCCAAAAAGAGACTAACTTTGACAACCAAGAGGCCATCTATGACCAACTATAAGTGTCAAAAACACAGCTCAGCTGGAACCATCATAAATCCAACTGGTCATGGCTGGTATTTTCAGCAAGGTACTGTTCAAATCCCCCTGCTCATGCACTGGTGTGAATAGATGAACTACATATTTCTCAGAAATACCAGGCTAACGTCTCAGAAATGCAGCTAAGGGGGACAAATGGGCGATTTCATGGAGATGTGAGTTCAGAAACCCCGGGAACAGGTGCCATACCTGGTGGTCGAAGACGAGCTTGGGGCCGCCGTCGGCTGATGTGTCCTCGCTGAGCAGCGTCCAGGCGTTGGCGTCGATATCGTAGCGGTAGAAGTCGCTCTTTAAGGACTTGCTGTTCCTGACAGAGGAGTCCAGGTAGCGGCCTAGCGTGTAGATCTGCCTCCTCTGGGAGTCGATGCACATCTTGTGACAGGAGCGCGCGCTGGGGCCACTCTGAGAGAGACACAGGAACTTCTGACTGACTTCACCAGTCATGTACAGCACTTAACCCCATAAAACCTATGCGCCCATATATGGGTCCACCAAATGCAGCTGACTCTATTCAAACCTGTGAAACTTCAGGCCTATTTTAAATTCAGGTGGAAATCCCAAGATTACCATCGACAACAAATATGTTCTGCTGAATTCATGGGAAATGTCTTTAAAAAAAAAGGTGATCTAGACCTAAAATGATGTGCATAAAATGCAACCTAAACATTTTCCATTTGATGTAATGCTGTGACCATAAAACATGGCGTCCTGAGTTTGAAAATTTCTCTCAATGTATAGTAAATGATGTAGTGATGTAGCTTCAGTGAAGTGCTGCGACCAGCAGATACAAAATATGTACGTGACACTGTCTTACAATATTCAAAAAAAGCTTTCTCTGACTTTAAACCTGCTTAAGAGAAAACTAAATTCAGAAGTGAATGTCGCCAGGATTAATGAAGGTCACATTATATGCTGTTTTTCCCTCTCCATGCTATTATATTCATGGATGTCGGAAAGGGAGGCTTAAAACTTTTCAGCAAATAAACCCTACAAAAATCCACTGTTTCGAGGCCATTTGCTGCCTGTCATTCTCACCCCTGAAGAACAGGCTGTTCTGAGCGGGCACCTCCTTCATAATGAGCTCTGTTCCCAATACCCCGAGAACAGAGGCAAACATGAAATGCTTAATATTAGTAGAACAAAAATGTGGGAGGCGGGGAATGAACAAGGCAAAGGTAGAGAGAAGGCTGTCTTCTCGGTCAACCTGTTCTGGGAGATAAATACAATGGAGGGCACTGTGCACAGAAAAAAAATATTTTCCATAAAATGAGTTTGATAAAACTAAGCTGTCATCCTTTCATTTTTCCCCAACTCTGATAAACCCTCATCAGGGAAATATGGTGAATATAATCTGTATAAAGATATAAATACATGAACGTGTACTATGATTTGTATTTTACCAAGAACTTTTATTATCGGAGGAACATTACGTTCAACCCATATTTTAATAGACACCTTGAGTCAGCATCTACCATTTTGTATGGCCATAAAAAACAACAGAAATTGGTCAGTCTAGAAACAGCACAGATTGCGAACACGCCTAATGCTGTGCTACCATTATCACGATTCGCGGCACGATTGAAATCGTGGTCTTCCTATCAGATCTTGAGGTCAGTCGTGGCAATCGTGTTGATCGTAGAAAAGTATTGGACGGTTCAAAAATTTCCCACGATCAACACGGTTAATTGTCAATCGTGATCATCGCATCATCTCGTATCAAAACCTGAAATTTTAAGCTGCTTTCACACTGCACGCAAAACAAATTTTTTGCACGACAGATTACATTCGAAGTCAATGCAAAGACGCGAATGCGTGTATTCGCATCTTTGCATTGACTTCGAATGTAATGTCATGCGAAAAATTCGGTTTGCATCCAGTGTGAAAGCAGCTTCAGAGAAGCCCCACGATCAGCTACGAATGCCCAACCGTGGTGTTCGTAATGGAGCGCACAAAACTGGGAACTAAGCATTAAGGCTGACAAGTTAAAGTGATATGTTATTATTACATAACGGAAGAATTCGCTCGCTCCTAAAAAGTCGAGGCGTGCTCAACCAGGTCAGTGTAAACAGCGATATTCACTGCGGGAAAGTGTGCGAGAGTTGAACAGAGCAATCCGACGACCTGAAGCCAAAAACAGATTAAGTTAGAGTTGTCGCCCTTCTCAGGAAATGGCAGTTGATGTCAAGCGTTTCACTGATGTTGAGGACAGGGATCATTTATTTCATATTTTACATAGCGCTCTCTTATAAATCAGTTATTGACTTCAGTAATCGGTAAATCCGCTGATTTATCCACCTAGGAAAAGTAAAGGTACAGCCTTGGAGAATATCACTTGTCTAAGGTGGATAAATCATTGGATTCATCTCAACTGAAGTCAATTCTTGTATAATAACAACCTTCAGAAGGAAACTTGGTGAATGGAAAAATATTCATTAAAATTTGGGCAGGGAAGCCCAGTAATCACAGAATGCTGTCTCAGCCTGGGCTTATGATAACAGCTTAAGAGCAAGAGATTCTGACAGAGAGGGAAAGATGCTCTAAGTATATATTTGTGCGTGTGAGCCTGTGCATGTGCACGCACGCGCATGTGTGTGTGTGTGTGTGTGTGTGTGTGTGTGTGAGAATCTCCACACACCTCCTTCTCTGTATCTCTGGAGATGCAGACCCACTGATTCTCCTGAACGCTGTAGGCCCAGAAATCAGCCAGGTCCTGCGTGCCGTCCCAGCCGCCAAACAAATACACCGTTTCTGCAAAAAAGGACAGGCTGTTTCAGACACGCCCAATGTGTAAATAGAGCTCCACTTCCACTGTGGAACTGAGCCTTTACAGCAGTGTGGAGCTTAAACCACAAATAGCACATTCAGCTGCACATGCTAGCTCTCCATTTTAAATCGTATCGCACACAACTGTCCAGCGTCTAGGGCAGGGGCAGCCCAGCCCAGTCCCAGAGGGCCACAGGGAATACTAGTCTCTGTTATAACCAAAAACCTTTGACCCTAGACACCAGGTGACGTGAGTAAACTGACCAATCAACGGCTTTAACTGATTAATAATTAACTTCTGAGTCATTCCAAAAATCAGCACACCCTTGGGCCCTACAGGACTAGGGTTGGCTCGCCCTGGTCTAGAGGAACAGGAAGTGAACTTAACGACCATTTTGATGCACGAGACCCCTAAAAAGCAGCACTTCTGTGTCAGTGTTTTTCACGAAGGTCGGGGGCTGAACTGTCCTCACCCGTCTGAACATCGATCACCATCTGATGACCTCCTCTCATTCCCGGCCTGCTGTCGTCCCCGTCACCTACGGAGACAGAGAGACACACACGGTTGGCCAAATTTTAAAGGCTAAAGATGAATCAAAAGACAGATAACCAGAGACAGCACTCAGACCTGCAGCCAGCGCTACACAGATTAAATAAGAAAATTAAATTGCGGAGAAAATCTTGAAACCTCTGTGCTGCCGCTGTGCGACCCAGTTCATTACCACCGGTAATAAAACAATAATAAAAATTACCCCCAGCTCTGGGCTTAAAACTGCAGACTTTAATATAGATTTAGTCCGTGTTTATTTATACTGCCCCTCTCATCTTACCTTTGCAGCTTTTGGGAATAATCTGACTCCACCTCGGCTTGTACTCCTGCTGACTGATGTAGTGGTTAAACAAACCATCTGAGGGCAAAAGAAAAATGAGAGAAATCTAATCCAGAACAGCACATAAACCCAACTTACACAACTGCTATCAAGGAAGGGAAGGAAAAGCTTAAAGACGGAGCCTGAGAGGGGAATGTAGGACAGGAGGCGAAGGAGAGAGGGAGGAAGGAAAGGAAGAGAGGAACACAGGAAGCAATGGTCAGGAATGTAAGCCAGACACACAAGGGACTGATTTCAACCCCATATTTTACATGCTTTTCTTTCCTTCATTATGGCTGAACCACAAATTGATCTGAGATCCACTACCATCCATCTATCCATCATCCATCCATCCATCTTCAACTGCTTATCCGGTGCCGGGTCGCGGGGGCAGCAGTCTAAGCAAGGATTCCCAGACTTCCCTCTCCCTGGACACTTCCTCCAGTTCTCCCGGGGGTATCCAGAGGCGTTCCCAGGCCAGCCGAGTGACATTGTCCCTCCAGCGTGTCCTGGGTCTTCCCCTGAGGCCTCCTCCCGGTGGGACATCCGATATAGATGCCTCAACTGATTGCTCTCGACGTGGAGGAGCAGCGGCTCTACTCTGAGCTCCTTCCGGATGACAGAGCTCCTCACCCTATCTCTAAGGGAGCGGCCCGCCACCCGGCGGAGGAAACCCATTTCAGCCGCTTGTATCCGAGATCTCGTTCTTTCGGTCATGACCCAGAGTTCATGGCCATAGGTGAGGGTAGGAACGTAGATTGACTGGTAGATCGAGAGCTTTGCCTTTCGACTCAGCTCCTTCTTCACCACAACAGATCGGTACAACGACCGCATTACTGCTGCCGCGACACCGATCCGTCTGTCAATCTCACGCTCCATCCTTCCCTCACTCGTGAGCAAGACCCCAAGATACTTAAACTCCTCCACTTGAGGCAGGAGCTCTCCTCCAACCCGGAGGGGGCTAGCCACCTTTTATCTGAGCGAGAACCATGGCCTCGGACTTGGAGGTGATTCTCATCCCAGCCGCTTCGCACTCGGCTGCAAACCGCCCCACTACATGCTGAAGGTCCTGGTTCGAAGAAGCCAACAGGACAACATCATTCGCAAAAAGCAGAGAAGTGATCCTCTGGTCCCCAAACCGGACTCCCTCCGGCCCCAATGTGAACCAAGCTCCTGCTCCGGTCATACAGAGACCGCACGGCCCTTAGTAGAGGGCCCCGGACTCAAACTCTCGAAGCACCTCCCACAGGATGCCACGAGGTACATGGTTGAATGCCTTCTACAAGTCCACAAAACACGTGTGAACTGGTTGGGCAAACTCCCCTGAACCCTCAAGCACCCTGCGGAGGGTAAAGAGCTGGTCCAGTGTTCCACGACCACGAAAACTGCATTTTTCCTCCTGAATCCGAGGTTCGACTATCGGCCGAATTCTCCTCTCCAGCAACCTGGAATAGACTTTACCAGGGAGGCTGAGGAGTGCAAGCCCCCTGTAGTTGGAGCACACCCTCCGGTCCCCCTTCTTAAATAGACGGACCACCACCCCGGTCCGGCAGTCCAGAGGCACTGTCCTCAACTGCCACGCGATGCTGCAGAAGCGTGTCAACCAAGACACTACCACTCCACTACCATCAAGAAGATTCCAAATGTGTTACATAGACTACTTCTGGAAAAACAAAGCAGTTACACAGCAGGTAACACCATAGGAGAAGGATCCGGACCAATTTTGGCTGATGCATTTTTTTTTTAAATACTGCACAACATAAATGAATGAGCTATGAAGCTCATATCACTTCCAAATCACGTTTGAATGAACAACGATGTTGCAATGAACCAATTCACATTTCTTGAACCTCCCCCACTTTGCTTCCTCATCCCCCAAATGGGCTGAGCTAAGAGCAAGAAAAGGTCGGGAGGCTGAGAAACACACGAGATCTGAGTGAGTCCCATCTGAGACACACTAAATCAGGGCAGTATAGAGTACTGGAGCATTTTGGGAGAGTCCACTGCTCACATTCTCATTGGTTTGAACAAGCACTACCTCACTTCCCCCAAAGCCTATACTTGGGTCTGAAAATCTCGAAGGAGACACATGTTCAGACGCCCATCCCTGGGTGTGGTCTAGGGGTTTTTTGCCTTTAGCCACTGTGGCTACACAACCTGATAATGTTTTAGCCACAAAGAAATCTCTTTAGCCACACAGTTGAAGTACTGTGTTGCACGTGCAATTAACAACATTAAGCTCAGAATATGTATCTGCCTTGTTAAGCTGTACCAACTACAAATACAAACTACACATTTATTGCATGTATTCCACACTATTCAATTCTGAACCTGCATGGAAGACGAGATAATTGTATCCCCCGAGCGAAGTTCGAGGATGATATGGATTTGGCCTTGTCACGCGTCTGCCGCGTCCGCAGAGATTTTCTTGTGAACGCTCTACAGCCCACATAAGTGCACCAATTCTTTTCAAATTTTGCAGGGACATGTATCATGGTAAGTTCACGGCACCTATTCATTTTGGGTACTCTGGGACCATCTGGGCCCAACTGGGGGGACTTCAGGGGATATATGTGCTCGGTTGCCGAGTGCTCTAGTTTATTTAAGGGCAGATATACGTTTATTTTTGGAATACTTGATCAGTAAAACGAAGTCTACATTTGATTCCACTAATATGGTTTTGGATAACCACAAACATTTGTACCTACTGTTGTAGAAAACCACAAACATTTTAATCTGCTTCGATAAAAAGTACATCATAAATTAGTATAGATAAAATCCTCAATCTCAAATTAAGCATCACAATACCACTGGAAAGACAAATCATGAATATCACAGTGAAATGTCACAGAGACCCCTGTCAAAATCAGAGCTATCACTGATTAGCTGCTACCCACTTTGTAGCCCATTATTTTGTCGCTTTTAGATCGCATGAGGGAGAGAAGCCATGTCTTCAATTGCCACTTGATTATTCTTGAATTGGAAAACGCGTAATTCAAGGGAAACCATCTAGAATCAGCCAGGACTGGCTGATTCTGAAACAGTAGCCTGCTCGCAGGTTACCTCAAAGCATGTACGTAAGGACACTGCGGCTCGTAGTGGTGCAACCGGATATTGCTACGCGCATCAGGTTATATAAGTTTATTATACCCGCTACCCGGAGTGAAATTGCCATTTTTTTTGCGCGCATGACCGTTTTTCAAAAACTGGGCGATGTCAAGTCCTTCCTGGTGTCCAAGTGGATATTCACACCAAATTTGGTGATAATCGGTTGAGAAATGCAGGAGAAAAACGTGTACACACACACACACACACACACACACACAGACACACACACACACACACACACACACACACACACACACACACACACACACACACACACACAGACAGACAGACAGACAGACAGACAGACAGACAGACATCGACCTCAAATATATATTATAGATATCCGACGAATCACCTATGCAGATTTGGAAAAGTCCTGTGGAGCATCGTCCAGTACATGCATAGGTGTTTTGTTACTCTTAAGAATATACAGCCATCTAGCTAGCTAGCCAACATTAACTAAGGAAAATCTTTGTGCATAATAGTCATATTTGAGCGATATGCTCTGGCTTTTCCCTAATTGTACCCACTTAGCAAGCTGTAATAGGTATGAACTAAACTGATATGTTTTTGTAGTGCTGACGTTTGTTCAAACTGTATTTTAAGATTTTTGAGACGTTAGCTACCTTGCTAGCTCAAGAGAAATCACCGTTACAGCTAGGTAGCTAGTGAAGTAAGGGCTAAAACCAAATGAAATTTCTTAAATGTGACAATTATTTACAAAGAATGGCATTAGCTAGGTAACACGATAGCCATATAATCTTAAGAGAAACAAACAAACAAACCTGAAACAATGTCTTAGCCCGAACTGTCTGCGCGCTCTTCAGATAACAGAAGCTCTTAATCAAGGTTGAAGGAGGTCAGGTGGGTGTGACGGCATTAAGAGACACCAATTGGAGTCGTCAAAACTTCTCCCATAGCTACATGGTTTGGGAATTGCAAGTTCGTGCCCTGATCAGAGAGAGGAATCTAACAACCGTGCGATGCGCTTGGATCGAGTATAATTATTTGCGATGAAGGCATCGCTGGAAAGTTTTCACCACTGTGGCAGAGAGCCATAATACATCTTTCGCAACAAGCAGAATTCTTTCGCCAATGGCGAAGTGGCAAATGACTAGGGCACACCTAGCATCCTGCTGAGACCGGAGGCATTACTGTTATCGGGCCCATCCCCAGGGTTACCTCTCACAGCCTTATCGATGAGCTCCTCGCAAGCGTCAAAGTCGCCCTTCAGCACCAGCTTGTCGTGGAGGTCGGTGAGCATGGGGTGCTCCAGGGCGATGCGCGTCTTCTTCTGCAGCGACTCGAAGGCCTCCGTGTAGTTGTGCTGCCGGAAGTGCTTCAGGCACAGGCGGATCGCTTCCTGTTCGCGGTACTACTGGAACACAAGGGGGGGAAACAGTCGCTCGCTCTGAAGCTCTCGCTGAGTTCCCAAGCGGTACGGCAGTCTCGCTGTGACCCCCGCCCACATAGGTTTGAAGAATCACCCCCTACAGCCCAGCTCCTACTGCTCCTAGACAGACTAACAACCAGGTTTTCCAGCTTCCCTGCGTCTGGCAGTCAGCACTGAAGGCAATCTGGCCAATCAGAAGCAATAAATCTACAGTTGTTTACCTGGGGAGTAGAAGCAAACCTGAGCCAGATTCTGACTTGAGGGCAAGATTTAAGCATCCTTACGCAACAATTACATTCTCTCAAGAGCAGAGGTTCCACTTTAATCAAGAGATGGGCAGAGATAATGTTCTCAAAGAGAAACCACATACAGACAGCAGCAAGAGATCTGTGATACGATAAATTCTCAATTAAATTACAAATGCAATTTAGATGTGCTCCTTATATAAGGACTAATACACTCCTACTATTTATACACCTACTCCATAAAACCAGACCACCTGCTCATGACATTTTAGGATCAATACAAACCACAGCACCACTGCTCAGGCGACCCTCCTAAATTCAGTCCCTGGTCTCACAGATCCGCTACAACAGAACTGTCCTCATGTTTTAGGACTCAAATGACCACTTAGAGGCAACCCAACTAAATAAAAAGGTACTTTTCTCACCAAATAGCCGCAACTACACTCCAATTTAACAACAGATCTTGCTTCACGGAAGCATGTCTGCACCGTGCCGCTGTCAAACTGAGGTTCCATGAACAAAATAACAAAAACGTAACCTCTCAGCGCCAGTACAAACATTTGGCCTTTCAAGTGACCACGTTATTGCCAGGAAATAGAACTAGAAATTTGTGAGGGGGAAAAAAAAAAAAAAAAATGTTTAACATCTTACATCATTACGGGCATGACATCACACCTACCTTACTGTACCAGTTAAGGCAGGGCTGCACGACGTCAGGCTCATCGATGCCGTGAAGCTCAATGTACCAGATGCTGAAGTTGAAGCTGGGACCCCATGACATCAGAGGCACTGCCGGGAAACAGGAAAACCCCATGAACTCCTGCAAACCACTTAAGGCCTGACACACAGTGCTATATTTCCAGCCCTAATCACATTAAATTACTTGCATTAGCAACGACAATCTCATCAGGAGAGCCTAATTAAAGGAGGACAGCGTAAGCCCATAAAATGCAAAAACACGGGTCAAAGGAGGGGTATAAAAGCTGCCATCAACACTGCCTGAACATTCCACCACCAGACGCTTGAGGTACTTTTAAACACGAATACACTAATGAGCCATTTTCTCATCGTTTGACTGAAGTTAAATAACTGGTCGTCCTCTCACAGTCTCTCATCATAAGACATGAAATTTATGCTCCCTTGAAGGCAGATGCTCACCTATCTTGACAAATCTGCAGGGGAACATCTGCTCGTCGATTTTGTGTTTCAGCGTGAAGGTCTCCTTGTTGTAGTCGTTCTTAAGGCCGCTGTTTAAGGTGAGGGAGAACGAAGACAGATCAAAGCCAGCGCACGACTGGTGGGGCGACCAATCATATCCGAAAAGGGTTGACATGGGAGGTTTTTTACTCCTGATTTGTGCGTTTTGGTGCTGGGATAAAAAAAAAAAAAAACCCCAGCAACCTCACCAACCACCTTCCCTTTTAGGCTGAAAAACGGACCCCTGATGTGGTCTCCACACCCCTGAGGTCCACACTCACCTGGACAGCAGTTCTGTGATGTTCTCCTCGCTCATTCCTCCAAAAACCTTAAATTTCTTCAGGTTGCACACGTGAGTCTTTTCATACTTCCCAAACGTGATGCTCTGCACGATTGCCGGCCTCTCCATTTTCAAAATTAAGTACTATAACAATTACAAGGTAAAAGCACACAGGACACACATAAATTTCTACACAACTGAAGCAGTAAAACTAAATATCCAGTAACCTGGCACGAAAAAGCAGTTCAGGACTATGCACTTTCTTTGACACATTGACACATTTGACCATTGCCTAGAACGTCAAAATCAGTTGCAGTGAAATTATCTTTAAATAACAAAAAGAAACTAAATCTGAAGACACAGTTACAGTATTTATATCTGTCACATACAATTCCACAAAATACTCTTCCGTCCCAATTATGGAGGACACATGAATAAACTGTTCCGTTTCAAACATCACTAAGTATGTTTCTATCCACTTGTCAATCGAACTATCTGAAGTTCGCCAAAAATATTCATGCATTTTCACCCGCTTTTTTCGCATTTCCATCTAATGGCATTAAAGCGAATAAAATGTGCGTAATGACATCACATGCTCTATTGCGATCAAACTGGTGTATCAAATAGATTTCTGACATTTTAAGCTGTTTCCATTCATGTTCGCACTAAATGGCAGCACCTTCAAGTGAACAAAAGTACTCCGTTAGCCGACTAATTCAGCTAGTTAGCCAGAACGGATCGCATCTACCAATAAATGATAATGGCACAAGTTGTAATGGTGCTTATGTGCCAGCGATTAGCAACATGCAAACCAAAATCAGAAGGCAATGACGGTATCAAAACACCGTTGCGATGCAGTAGCAGATTTATTCGGCAAATCACGTTTCTATCAGCATTTATCGCATAAGCCTTTTACCGATCAAGAGAAAATCCGATCAGATCAACCGTATAAACTGTGTGTCGATATTCTTGAAATCAAGTCGAATTTCACAATTTCCGCAAGGCATTTTTAATATGACTTAATTCGCATAAGAACGTGTAGATGGAAACATGGCTACTCACAAGGCCACTGACTCGAAATGTTACATCAGATGACGACAGATTGGCCAAAATACTTGACACGGGCATTGACAAGTCGAGGAGTGAAAGTCAGTCATGAAACATACAATGAGGCCTGTGGTTTCCTTTTAAGGGAGCTGCAAATCAGAAATTGTGGTGACCTTCAAGGGGAAAATGGGGAACCTCCCGTCTGTCAGGGGGAGCAATCCAGGGTCAGGCAGTACGCGGCACAACAAACTGAAAAGGTTCTACAAATTTTCAAGAAATGTGTCCCCCTCATTTATATAATATCGCAATGTCTCCTTCCATGAACCAGCCCATGAAATTACATTAAACACTGATGTTCAGTTCAGCCTCTGTACAGCCCTTCTGTGACCCAAGACATGTGCAGATGTTATAGACAGTGGCATGTTACATGCGAACAAGTCAGGCACAAATGCAATTTGGTTGACGCAGTAAGCCAGACTACCTGTGGTGGGTAGTTGCTCTCAGATGACCATCTGGAAGACTGATCATTGGGTTTATCCACCAGAATGTTCCTGAGAGAAGAGAGCGGTAACAGGCCATTAGCTCACAGCAAGTGGACATGACAATTAGGGGTGCAACGATTATGAATCACAGTTTTTTTTAAGTGTAGTAACACCACCTGCTGCCATGGGTCGAACATCTCTGTGATCCAACTTTCCCTTTTCTATTAACCCCCATGATGTCCTGAACGAAAAAGCCAAATATCAAAGGGCATGGGAAATGCTTCCTGAAAAAACTTGACTGACATCAGTATTTTTTGGCTATCTCCTGAAAGGAGCCAAGCAAACGAAAACAGAATCGACTCCTATTAACCAATTGGGAAACTCTAAGAAAAGTAACCTGTTCCCGTTTGTGGATTTGTTTACTCTTTAATTTGAATGAGTAGAGCTGTTTATGAAGACATCATGTTTGATTGCTGCATTTTGAAATTTCAATTTATATGGCATATTTGTATTGCCAAGCCATTTCGTGCGACTGTGATAATTCATATCTCACATTCACGTTTCGTCCGCTTTTCAGAATTTTTTCCAGCTTGTGTATTTTTTAGACTCTTAAAATCCAGGGCGATCTTAAAACAAATCTGTTTTAAATTAATCATGAATAATGTTTTAAAATGCTACAATGAGAGATGTAATTCAGAGCAAGATTTTTTTCTTCTAATTATTCAAATTATTGGCATCCTTTCAATCTAACACCGTAGCCCAGTTAGGTTTGTTTGCTTTTCACCATCACATCTTAATCGTTATAGGCTACTGAAATAATTTGATTGTTAATTAGGCCAAGTATACGGGAGCAGATTTAAGGAAGGGCGGAGCAACTGCAATAAAACTCAGGCTTCTTCCCAGCGGCATTTGAAGAGCAGCTGACTGAGAAAATCAGCCATAGGGCATCAAAACAGGGAAAGTGACATCTCACCGATTTTGATGAAACTTGCCGTATGAACAGTACTTGGCTAGTCAACAACTTTCTCCAAATATTTAAGCATAGCATTTAGTGGTTGCCATGGAAACCAGTCTTGTATTTTTTTTTAGCTCAAATGTGCCTGTCAGCCAGCAATAAATAAGACCAAATTTGGCATTTTTGAGGGCAGAAAAATTGTCAAAAGTGCAGTTCAAAAACTTTTTTTCTACTTAAGAATGAAGCAGCACAACTCCTCTTCCTGGCAAAGTTGAAATTTTGGTGTTCAAGTCAATATTTTTTTAATTCAGAATTTTTTTGAAAGACCTGAAATGGCTTCGCGAAAATGATCAAAAAACAAGCTCCACTAACATGTCAATTGTGAGTGAGCAGACCGGATCTGTGAGCCAATATTCACGTAATGTACCAAGAAACATTGCATCTTGCCATACCGGTCATAAAATTTGCTCTCATCGCATGTACATTGTGCCTGGAGGAGCTCAAACTTTCTGAATTCGTCCATTTCTAGCCTGCTTAGCAGGCGATTATCCCGTTCAAACGGTTTTAACATCGTTTACCACCAAGACTTGACTAGAGTTACAAAACACGCACCAATAAAACAATCTGGAGACAGACATCACCACACGGCTGCCAAACCAACTAGAAGTTAAAAACAATACAGAGTAAGTTGTTTTTATGTTTATAACTGATAGTATTGCTTTACTTCATAACCTGGTAACAGTATATCACGTACTTATGTCATGTAAACAACAATGTAGATGACAGATAACCATTTTCTTGCTGGATCCTACTACTCAAGCAAAGCTGAATGTACTTTGCTGACAAGATCGATTGAGATGAAAAGAGTGCACCTGTGAAATCCTAATTTGCAGTGGCGGGCGGTGGACAGAGAACAATGAGGGCGATAAACATGTCTTCAAACTGCTTATTAGTCTCGATCTGTTTTCAGTCAATTTCTCTGGTAAAAGACACTTGAACTCTCCCCTCGCAGGCGTAGCTTATCGTTTTCGTTAAGACGAGAAACCAAGCGCACCAGCTGAACGCAAAACAGATCGCAATTCAGTCTTTTTCAATCATTACGCGAAGGTTTGACGACCTGCTTAGGATGTGACAAAATTTAACGCAGAAAATCCAGTGGTTTTTTCATGAAAAGTGGCCAATTAAGGCATGTGAATTAAACACTTCATAGAATTTATTATTCCCCAGAACTACTTGAGTATAGGGTAGCTGGAACTGCGTTTTTCATCTTCAATTTTTTTCCCACCTGGTTTCACCAACTTATTTCTATGTGCTACACCAAAGTAGATTTTCGTCACAGAAATGACCCATTGACATGGAGTTTTTGATTATCATCTGCATGACAAACTTAGTAATATATTACTGTTACTGACAGTTTTCATATTTTGAGATTTTCATGTGATTTTTTTGCACCTGGTCGCATGTCAGAAACTGGTGGTAAAAAGTGCTGCAGGGTCAAAATTGACCATTTTCCAATATTTGGTATACGGATTGTGGGGCAACAAAGCTAACAGAAACAACAGTTGAATCTATGCAAATAATTCTATTTTCTGCAATAGGTGGCGCCAAACATCCAAACTTTAATAGAAAATGCATTGCGTCACAAACACGTTTTTACCGTTTTCTCTGTTTGGCCTCAAAATTTATAGAATGGCACAGCTCGGCCATCTGTTCATCAACTAAGAAGCTGTTTTTTGCAGAATGATCAGAAGAAATAGATCCTTCAGGGAAAACCAAAGCAAAACAGATATAAAAACAGCAAGGCCCTCAATCATTGGCCCTATCTGGACCCTAAAACTTTTGTTCCTGAGCCACAACATTCAAAGTCATGCCATCTGACCTAATACAGAATATTTGTAGTCTCCAGCCTCAAAACCTTCGATTTCTACTTAATTTCAACTGTTTCCATGATCAAACATTCAGCAAAAATGTAGAATTTCTTCATGGTCCAGGGTTTGCAGCAGGAAAGAACCAGGGTGACTTTCGTCCGGGATCAAGTCAATTCCAACATGGAACACAAGCTGCTGGGAGAGTTCCTGGCATGAAGATTCATTCCAGTACATTGCTCCTTGGATACCCACATAGCTTCAAGATGCTTGGAAAAGCAACTGTTAAATTCTGGTTCTCTCTTATTCTTGATGATTTCAACTCTCTGAACTTCATATTGAAAAGACAACAAAAAAATACTCACATTCACCTGTGCCTCACTCGAAAAACCAAAAAAACACAAACTCCTCAAGGACAAAATAGCCTCTTGTTTCACACCATAACCTTGTCCTTCAATTGGCCTAATTAGCAACAGTGGGGACATCACTTAGCCAATTAGGGAACTACAAGTTGATTTCGAAGAAAGAGAAATGGACATGTCATTGTAGTTTAACATTTACTCATTTCACTCCATCGCCGCCGCATTCCGCCGCGAGGAGTTGCAGCTATGACTTCACTTGGTTTTAACCCTCTAGCCTCCACTAGGGGCCACTGGCAGATGAGCATTGTCTATAATCTTGAAGAAGATTTACAAAGGAAGAAAATGACCCCTCATTTGAAAAAACAGGCCAACTGTAACATACAGAAAATGTGGAAAAAAAAAAAAATCTGGAAATTGAGGGTGGAGCGCAACGAATGCAGCAAATCCTGAACTTCAGTTTGTGACATGCGACCACCTCCAAGACTTGAGGTTAGGGTGTGTGATATTATGCAACTACTAAGATCTATTTTCATCACAAAAATGACCCACTGACATTCAGTCTTTGATCATCATTTGTGTGGCAAACCTTAAACACAAATCCTGGCAGTGTTCACATAGTGACTGTAGTGGCATTTACACCTCAAAAAAAATGTTAAACAATTGTTGCTTGGACAGTTGTGAGTCTGAATAAATTCCGGTGTAATTGTTTCTTATTTTATGAAGAAGAAAAGGACAATGGAGTCTGTGAATATTACATGGGTTGCCCTCCTGTATGTAGTATTTATATATTTGTGAATGATAACATCATGGAATATTAGCATGGTCCACAATGGTCACGCCTTGAGTGTGATAGTTCACATTTTCACTCGCATTTTCTGAGCACTTCTTGAAAATGGGGATAAGTATGTGTGAATGTATTGGTAGTTAATATGAAAAGCATTAACTTTTAAAGATATTCCAATGGTTCAGTGGAGTCACTCTACAAAATTATCTTGTATGATGACAGAGTGAATGGCTGATCTGCAGATGTGCAGGGGTCTGATCAATTTCAGCATTTTAACTTGTTCTGTTTCATGAAAGTAGGGCCACATTGGTGGGAAAAGTCTTGGCGCTTCATCTGAAAGGTAACAACTTTTAAAGAAATTAATGTGTGGTCCACACAGGTCAGTCTTTGATAGTCAGATGATGACAAAGTCAATGGATGACTTGCAGAGGTGCAGGGGTCTGATGAATTTCCCCATTTTCACTTGATTTTCCATTCTTTTGAAATAGGGCCATATTTGAGTGGAACATACTGGCACATAGAATATAAGACAACACTTTTTAGCTATTGACCAATGAATTGAACCTAAAAATTGACCTATGACCTTGACATGAAATATGCCTCTAGAGATACTGCATATATATGGCCTGTTTAAATTTGAGAGCTGTTCATAGAACGGTCTTGCAGCTAGAGCGGAAACAAGCGACGGGAAGACGGACGAAAAGACGGACAGCTGGCACAGGGGACAAAAAAATCTCATCAGCTAGAATCGCCAAGGGGGAAAGAAAATAAGTCGGAGCCCACTAAGCAGCTTTGTATAAATGTATGCTGTGTCTGGTCAATTTGGAAATATCGAGACACGGGTATTCTAATGGAGACAGTTTTTTTTATGTTGTAGTATTATGTAATATAAAGTGTACCATGGCTTCAACAGTATCACGGCAGTTTTGAAGCAAATGGAGCACATGGCTAGCTGCTGGCTATCCATGATAGAAAAGATGGCACTGCCATTTTAACCCAATACGACGTTAAATTTTCTGAGAAAGTAAAGTCAGGCACAAGCCTTAGCGACTTGACGTCACAGCCTGCGATAGTTTAGCAGATTCTCGACATCATGCTTAATGATCATAAAAAACAGCTGAACGCATCAATTCGACCATCCATCCATAAACCAATCCTCTAATTTCAGGTTAGGGTTGTAGGAGCTGGAGCCTATCGCACAATCCAGCAGGTAAAAAATAGAAATGAATACTGGACAGTTCATAAGTCCATATCTGAACACATGAAGACTAGGCCTACAAGTTGTATTTTACAGCAATAACATAAGATCCTAAGAACATGAAGAGTTTTCCACATAGAATTAACAGTAGCAGATTACAGCATGTTAGGACGATGGCAGAAGCTCCACGTCAACACTTCTAGGTTATACAGCGGAAACAAATGCCATCATTGTCTTATCTTAAAAAGAAAGCACCATATGTGCAAGTCCCATGACTCCAAAAGCTGTGCCATTTTTCAACACAGCTAATGCCGAGCAAACAGCCACAGCAATGATTTTATTCCTTTAACATGCAAAGCCCATATGCACTGTGCGAGTGCCACATAATCTAGATGGTGAAAGAGTATAGACAACAACATTTATATCAAAGAGCAATCACAGAGTTTGGGCAACCTGGAAGGAGGAACCATGGGGTGGACTGCTAGACATCCCCTCAACAAATCAATCCATAACAATAATAATCCGTAATAACAAACTGGAATGGAAGGAACAAATGACAGCACAAACAAAGGAATTAAAGAATGTCAAGGATTTTGAGAAATCCCCATGATGCAACCCCACAGCGACTGCCTGCCAGAGCTCAAAGCTCCACTGGCCACCACTGAATCACTTTTCCATGCTTATTTTCAGACACCAGATACTCGCCCATGTCTTGTCCAAAAATACGCCAGAAAAAAGATAACGTGACCGGAAGGGAGTCAATCGCAAGATCGTAACCTGGTCTTCAAGATCAAGTCCCATTCAGCAGTACTTGTTCTTAGTGCTCATAAGACCATTCTTAAATCAAAAAAGGCATGGTATTCTGTAATATAAACACAGGCAAACTTAGCCTTCCTGCATGTTCCAGAGGTCTCAGGAAACAATAACACACTCATCTCACTTGTTTACACAAACACTGGAGTGAATATTCATCCAGGTTTTTCAAATTTGGGGGGAGATGCATGATTTAGCAGGCAAGTGAACCTGTTTATGAGATGGGCATTGCCATTATCTTCATACTTCATTCCGCAAACGGTCCTCATGATTCATTATCGTCCAACATTAGGTAAATTTGCGTATCTTTTACAAATGATCACAAAAAGGCACAAGTTTTATCCAACATGACATACAGCAGTGGCTATTTGGCCAAGCAGGGAAACCAGGGAAAGGAAACAAACAGGATGAATTTGCATCTGTTCAAAATTGTGATTACATTCGCGGCTAAACAAAAACAGACATGAAAAAGGGGATCCCCAAGCCTGACAGTGAGAACCACTGCTCTAAATCACACTTCTTTCGTTCTTTAATATACTGAAAGGTGTGCGAAGGTAGCCATCTAGATAACATCAGAAAAGCCTCCCACAAAATAGATTAAAAAAGTGAATATTAAAGCTCCGAAGGTTGCTCGCTCACCACCTACTCCAGGTGAGTTTATTTGCCACTTCAGATAGTGACAAATACTTTAATAGCCTAGTCGAGCTCAAGCTAATAAGCAAATAATAACACGGTTAGTCATTTATCAAAATAAATGCTTGAATTTCACGCTGTTATTTGAAAATGGAAGCAAGCAAAGAATGGGTTAATTTGTTCACCAGCCACAATAAAGAATATTCTAAATTTCTTTGACTAAACCTAGAACGGTATATTTTTCTACGGTCTATGGACTAAACCAGGGGTGGGCAATTCTGGTCCTGAAGAGCCAGTGTGTATGCAGGTTTTTATTTTTATCAATTATTCTGACTAATTGACTTTATTGGTTGCATACACAAACATAGATTTGTCCAATGATTAGAACAAAGAAAAATGTTTTATGAAGAGAGACGAGAACAGTCTTTGGTGGGCATTCATGATAATTTAAATAAATGCGCCTGAAATGTCAGATTTCATAAATGGTTTGGCTAATTTAGACAATCAACTAATTAAAAGCCAGAAGTTTGTGTGAAAACCCAGGGACAGATACGGTCCTCGTTGCCCACCTCTGGACTAGGGGTGAATCAATTTGAAATTACCAGAGGTCCCGGATGACGGCGTCATAGTTGCTTGATTTTGATATATTTTGTAGCCTGTGGTGATAGAATTAAATTGCAATTGGTCTCAGGTCAAAATCTTAATCCGTTTTGATTTCAGAGGAGTTTGAAAAAGGGTGCGTGTCCGCGTTAACCCTGTGTGCCATTTGTTGCCATCTTTAGATGACTAGTAATCAAAAACTAAGATAGGTAGCTGCTTCATTTTTTTTTCAGAACTTGTTTATCCTGTCATGAAGTTTAAGAAAAATGTATAATTGAGCAGATTAACCCCCTGGTGGCCATGCTATAACTGACCAAAAACCAGAAATCTGCCAAACCCTTCCTAAAATAGGCCAAAGTAATGCTGCATTTTAACCAACATGCCTCATGATTAACCAAATGAAATTTGGCAGTGTGATAGCACCTACAAAGGGCTTCCTAGGGAGGCCAAGAGTTGCTCCATATCTTCATTGGGGGTGGCCCAGTATTAACCCCTTTCCCGTCAATTCCCATTTGGCGCCCGCTTTTCAGCATGTGGGCACACTTTGGCATTTGATTTCTTAGTCTTTAATGAAAGGACTTGATGAGTACTTCAAATTAAACCCAATGCCAACTTCTAACTAGGTGGCCTGATGGGGGAAAAAGGGCCCTCTTTTTGGGTAATTTTCAGTTACTAAACCTGTTAAAATGTACATGACAATGTATGTAAATGTATAGAAGGTATAGGAGATCCTTTGGTATATCAAAACAATACTCTCAGAAGTTCACTTATAGAGATGTTTTGAAATGAAATAAGCAGTTAAATTGCCTTTGGTTCCATTTTAAGCCTTTTCTGTGCTACACCAGCCAAACAAGATGAACCGAAGCGCCCCCCTTCAGTCACATCTCTAGGGTAGCTGTCCACTACTTCATTTCAAAGGTTTTGCCATCAATTCAAAGTCATATCTCAGCCCCCACAGGACTAAGATTTTCTACTTCAGCGATGGGGCTGCCTCCCAGTATAAGAACTTAAGTAACCTTCTCCATCACAAGGACAACTTCAATGTGGAAGCTGAATGGCATTTTTTTGCCACCTCCCATGGGAACAGTCCTTGTGATGGAATAGGTGGTACCATCAAGCGGGAGGCAGCTAGGCATAGTTTGAAAGCTATCACCTTTGGTCACATCCTCACTCCCCTTTACTTATTTAAGTGGCTCATTCAAATGTCAAGGACATTGAAGCAATATTTGTTCCAAGTGAGGATGTGCAGAAGCATTCTAAGTTGCTGCAGAAGCGGTTCGAAGAGGCCAAGACAATCCCAGGCACCAGGGGTAACCACTGCTTCACCGTTACAAAGAATGGAACCATTCTAGTTAAACGTGTGTCGGGTGAAGAGGTTCTTGGCTTTGAGTGTGGCACCCCTGTGCCTGAGCCCAGCGGCACTGTGTGGCCTGCCTATATGATGGTCAATGGTGGCTGGCTTATTTTAGGAACGGTTCGGCAGATTTCTGGTTATTGGTCAATTATTGCATGGCCACCAGGGGGTTACTCTCCTCAATTATCCATTTTTCTTAAACTTCAAGACATAATAAACAAGTTCTGAAAAAATGGAGCAGCTATCTATCTTATTTTTTGATTGCTGGCCATTTAAAGATGGCTACAAATGGCACACAGAGGGTTAACGCAGACACGCCCCCTTTGTCAAACCCCTCTGAAATCCAAAGGATTAAGATTTTGACCTGAAACCAATTGCATTTAACTTCTATCATCACAGGCTACAAATATATCAAAATCAAGCAAATATGACACCATCACCAGGGGAGCTATGGTGATTTTGAATGATTTCATATGGATAGACCCCTAAACCATACGGCCAACTTCAGGATTATAGTAAGGTGGCGAACAAATTGTAAAACTGCTACCAAAGACTGAAAAGGGTTAAGTCCCATAAGTTACACATCACGTTAATATTGCAGCAAGCTAGCTCAACCAAGCTGGATTAACGTTAGCTACAGTACATAGGACACGAGCTACTATGGCTAATGTTAGCACTCTGGATCTAGCTATTATTATTAGCGAGCTAAATCAGCAAGCATAGCTAAACCTGAGCTGGGGGGTGTACAACGAAGAAGGTTCCTGGTCTTACTAACAGCTGAAGTCAGGCTTAATCCTGGCTTTAAGCTTAAGTAAAACCTGGAGCAGCTCCCTTTACTTCAGTCCATGTTCCAGATTTGAAGAGGTTCTTGGTTTTACTAAGTTCTGAAGTCAGGCTTAAATCACAACGCCAGTAACGTTACACCCCCCAGATCTCTGCTATATGCACCTACATTTCAGTGCTTACAGGAGCAAACTATCCAGGGGTACGTTTCGCAAAAGCACAGATGTTAAAATACATAGTTGGAAAAATCGTCTGTCGCTGTATGATCGGACTATGCCGGGCAAACGTAAAACTCTTTTCACACCAAAGGGGAAACTGCGAATTTTTCGCAGGACAGATTACATTCAAAGTCAATGTAAGTCAATGAAAAGACGCGAATACACCTTGTAAATTATTCTCGTTTTTGCATTGACTTTGAATGTAATCTGTCGCGCGAAAGCAGTGTGAAAGCGGATTAAAGTTAGCGACAACTATGCTTTCGAGAAACATAACCCAGGCAGCGGAGAACAGGGGTAATGACTATAACTTACATATGTTGGCTAGCGTTAGACGGCGAGCTAAGACAGGGAGCACCAACATTATCCAACAGTGATGTCCAGCAAAACATCCATGACTAGACGTCACTTTCACTGGGCTCGACGCCGTTAGAGAAAAAAACTACGGTCGCGATGCCAAATAGTTATCACGATAGCTGACTAGAAAGCTTATCCAGTTAACTGGCGACCCAAAGCCAATAAAATAGCCACACTTTCAGCTCATTTGACGAAATTCATGCTAGTTAGCCAGCTAATCACCAGAAGGACTACACGCAACGATTAGCATAGCTGGCTAGGTAGCTTTACGGTTTGTTTATGGTCCTGGCCTAGCTAGGCTAATTTAGCCTCCATATTCTCGCAGTGCATTTGACAAAGACGCGGATTTCAGTACCTATATTGCCCACAAAATGCATTTATTTAGACTGTTCGTATATTAAAAGGCTAGTTCTTCAAACACGAGTTTAGCGTTTGGTTGTTTTTATTGTTGTGCGCCAGTATTTTGTCCGCGAAAGCATTGTTTTCGTTTCAAAAATTTGAGCGGATACGTTTCGCTGGCCCAGTTAAGCCTACGGAGTAACGAGCATCCAGGCCGAGGAAGGAATATTTCGTGGCATCGCGCCCGTGTCGGACACCCACCGCCTGGAGACAACGAACAGGTGAATAAGGTGAGCGTGTGAAGCTTTACTCACTCTGGTAGATACGTGGAGGAGTAAGAACTCCATTTAAAAACACTGTACGAAAGCACTCTGTTCTCTGGAACGGCCGCCATCTTGTAGCAAATATTACGACCAGCAAGGATTCAAGGGGCGGGGGAGGAAGGGTGGTAGGAGGGGAGGAAGGGTAGTAGGAGGGGAGGGGTCGGCCGGGCTGCATGACGAGAATTAAAGCGATAATGTACATTTTCCAGAATAGCAAGGTCCATTCGTTACTCAGCGCATTGACAAGGTCAACGAGGAAATGCCAGGTCGCCAGAGAATGTTGGGCACTCGCTGAATGCCAGTTTGCTGAATGTCGACTGGCATTTTGTTTGATGTCACCTGGAAGATCTTCACAATCTCAGCAAACATTTCCACCGGCAATTAAGATTTGGAAAGACTTCCGCCTGCTCCAGCCTGCCGCCCTCCCTCCCTTTTTTCAGTCTGCAAGGTTCAGTATTCATTCCAAAAAGGGCATTTCTATCCCTAACCCTAACCCTAACCCTAACCCTAATCCTAATCCTAATCCTAACCCTTACCCAGTCGGGGTACAGAAAATCTAGCCAAATGAAGACAATAATTGTTCAATAAGGGCCACTAGGGCAAAAATTTGTCGAGGGCCAAATTTGGGAAGCCCTGCCATTTTAAATGGGGTATAGGCGGAAGTTTGGCCTTCAGGTTTTTTGGACATGAACAAACTGCCTCTTACACTCAACCAGCTGAGGGTTATTCCGTGTCAGGTCATCTGAAGAAACAAGGTCTAGAGTCGCACCGTCTCAGATGTTGCTGAACCTATCAGATATTGCACTCAGACGAAAGAAGTGCTCTCTTGGCATTTCTTGTAAAAATGTTCAATGGTTTCACAAATAATAGTTAATTTATTTTGGCCTAGTGGGCCATTTTGACTGTAGATGGTTTTTAAAACTCTCAATAACTTTAAAATGATGACTCAGATTTGGATCAGGTTTGCCAGTATTACTTTTAGGGATGAGCAATCCAAAACAATCTTCAAGCCCCTCCTTTAGCTTCTGAATCCTACACTTTGAATATTTAACTGGACTGTATGCCATAAAATTGCACTTCGTAGGACAAGACATACGGAGCTGAACTTTTCACATTAGTTTCTGCACACTCGATCAGTTGCTCTCGTTGAAAATTGTGATGGTTATTGTTTACTGTCAGGAGAATGAAATCTCATATTGTATCCCCTGACAACTAGTCGGAGATACAATGGATCAGCGATCATTATGCCTCGTCCGCTACCATCGTGGCTGCGGAGATTTCTTGTGAGCGCTCTACAGGTCGTCATTCTTTATGGATCCATTTCACATTTGGCATGGACCTTGTGCGTGGATGGTCACGAGGCCTATCAATTTTGAGTGTGATTGCTTTAGGGCGTCCGGGAATACACGTTGTCCAGCAGCTGACCAACTGTCTAGTTCATGATTTTAAATCTTTGGTGATCTAATTATCATCGCTGAAGTCACGCACTTCCCCCTTTTATGCCTCATTCCTGGTGACTAATACTGTATGACATGGGAGGAGGTAAAGAAGAAAGTAACTGCCTCCCATCCTTGCTTGATTGAATGACCTAATCACCCCATGAGTGTTCAAGAATCCGCGTTCCAGTTGGCTATAAATTCATGTGCATTCAGAATTCACAGTTATTGAATACGGCGATTACCAGACATTGGTATGATATGAATCCACATAACGTTAAGTTATATGACACACCGTTGAACATCTTTGTTTGATCATTTATGGTAGACGGCAAAAAATATCAAATTTTTTACGTGCAGTAAATTTTGAAATAATGGAATCTAATGTAGTTTTGTTGTTTGATTTTTTTTTTTCCCCCAAGTTTGGGATGAGGCTGTGTTAGTGCTAATTCCTACAATGGTGATCCCATTCTATATAGTGTGGGAGAATAGGCTTTCCTTTGTTGTGAGTTTGAGTAATCCCAGCTAAGAACCCAGCAGGGGGTCTGTCCGTCCCAAGACCAGTCCCTCACAGGCTCGCATGTTTCTTTGGGCCTTAGAGGGGATCTTTAGAATAAAAAGTGTTTCTTTCAAATTGGTATTTAGCTTTGCAATTGCAGAGTAGAACTAAAGAGTAAGCAATTAAGATGAAAATGATGCATAGCCGGTTAATGTGAAATATGGGCACGGCAGTTGGCGAAGCTAGACATGGTAATTATTATGTTTATTAGTCCTATTATAAAGGACAGCGGATTAGTGTAACCTACTATTACTATTGTCGATGTTGCTGTTTCATTGTTTTTGTTCCAATAAGCTGTGTGAGCCAGTTTATAGTAGTGGGGTAAGGCAAGTTTGCAGTGATTGGATTAAGTTGAGGCTAAATACTCATTAAGCCGTGCTACAATGATTCAGTCGTTTTGTAATAATGTGCAACAGAATGGCAACTGTGTGTTAAATGTAAGATTGCGGCAACTTATAAGCTTGCACATAGCAGGAAGCTGCTGTTTAATTGAAGCTTGTAGTGATTAATTTGATTCATCAGTCAAAATTATGTCTGTCAGAATACTGTTTAGGCAGTCACAAAAAGCGTGATACAGGTCTTGTCACGTTAACACAGCACGTTCTTTGAACATCCCAAGTTGTGTGACTTGACCTCTAGCGATGAAATGCAATTAGTCAGTGAGTCACTGCGCCTATAGAGTTGTACTGAGTGGAAGAAATGAAGGCTAATGCTATTTCTCTTAAGTGCCTGCTTGAAGTATGAGGAGAATTTTTGGGAAGTGATGTGGCATTAACTGAGATGCACACAACTTTACATACATTTTGCTGCATCAATATCATTAATGATCTCTGGTTGTGAATATGGATTGTATGCCTGGGTAGTGAACATCAGAGCAGTAAAATCCCCATGAAATAAATTCATAGGCATGCCACACAGTCATATGTGGTATGAGGAGGAAATTATGCTGTACTCTGTAAACCTTTCTGTTGTGGTGCATTTAAATGTTTTGTGGAAACTGTCTACCTCAAAACAATTGAGTGAGCCAACTTGACGATCTTGTTTTCAGGGCACTTAAAAACAAGGTAAAATATCCTTTTAAAATTATATTCTGATCTTATTAAGTGCTGCCCTCATTAGACGATTAAGTTGGTTTACACAATTTTTTGAGGAAATGGGTTTCCACAAAACATTTGAGTGCACCATTCTATCTGCTTTTACATTGTAAAGGAATCTTGACTTCCACGCTCACAAAACAACAGAAAGCACTTTAAAAATTGAATATGCCCATGCCTGAGAATACAATGTTTTCAGCTCGATAGATTATATATGCATTCTGGATCTTACTTCTTGCCCAACTTGGCCAACAGTATCCACAACTATTTTTAAGGGTTAATTAGCATGAACAGTGCATGCTTATTCATCTTTGTTCATTACACGCCACACAACTGTGCCTGTTATTTTCACTCTGAATAGAACTTCCATGAAAATGGAGGCAATTTTATACTGCGATTATCTCAAATGTGATAATGGCATTTTGTTGATTGTTAAATATGGTGAATTTCCTATTAATTTTGTCTGAGATATTTTTCTTGCTTCATATAATTTGGCTCCCCCTAATATGAATTATGGGATTACTTTCTACTCAGATAATGGCGCCAAATCTAACCTCTCTATCATTTGGACAATGGTGTGTGATAACAATAGCATATTTGGGGCAAGTGGCATTCACTGAGACATTGGCTAATTCACTTTTAATTTGAGTCTAACAGACTTTTTTAAAGGTTCCCTATTATGACACCATGTGCGCAGCCAATTAGTTATTACAAGCCATTTCAAAATCTTTTCCCTCTTGACATCACATGGGGAGGTAATCAACCAGAGGCAAGAGAAACTAATCACCTTCAGCCAAGCAGTCAATCAGATTTCATTATTCTGTGTGGCCACTCCCCCTTGTGATGTCAGGTAGGGGAGACTTTGAACTGGCTCATAATGGCTAATTAGCTGTGCAACTGGTGGTATAATAGGGGACCTTTAATATGTATTCTGTTTGTTAATATATGGATGTTTGCTGTTAATTTGCAGTCTGTGGCTGTAAGGATTGAGCCATCTGGACAAATGCTGTTGGTAGAGGAAAGCAGGGTGTATCCTCAAACCTGCTATACTTCCCATGAGCAAAATTCATGGTTTGGCCCAGTAGTGGTGCTACAGGAAAGGTTACAGGCTACTCCAGGCTCCAGGAATGTTCGAAACAAAATGTACCTTATTCCCTCAAGAACTTTTTAACCTATTGCTTTTTTAAAAAAGTTCAGTTTGCCCTGAGGGTGGCGCTACAAGAAATGTCATAGTGTCACCAGAATAATAGGATTTGCTCTTTTATGCACAAAGACATTTCCAGCAAAGTTGGTTTTGTTCCTAGTCAAAGCATTTCACTTAATATATTCGTAAATGCAGTTTCACCTGATGGGCACTACACACTCAGAAAATAATGTACATTATTGTACCTTTCGGGGTACAATAGCTTATCAATGGAACAGTGCTGTTTAAGGCATGTGTAGTGTACTGTTGAAAATGTATAGGTAGCTGTTTAGCCCCCCAGAAGGGTATACACAGTTAACTTGAGGTCCAATAATGACTCCTCGAGGGTACATTAGTGCAGACTGTGCATTGGCAGATAAGTGGACTCCTAATGTTCCCTACTGCCACGTCCTGAATGTTTGGTTGATTGATTTTTCCCTGCAGTCTTGCCGTCTGTCTTGGTTTTGGTTTCTTTTTATTAATTGGTTTTTGTTATTCAACTGTTATTTCATTCTTTACCCTCCTCTTGTGGTTCATCCTCTTGCGATGCAAATCCATTTCCACTTTGCTGATTGTTGTCTTTCTGTATTTAAGTTCCGGGTCTTCGTTTTCTCCTTTCTATGCCGTTATCTCCTATCTTTGGCATTTAACGCTTCCTCTAAAGCACTAAAAATATTTATTAGGGATTCCATTGCTAACTCTGGTCCAATTCTGGCGAGTGTGTCCTCCTCCAGTGTCTTCTGCGTCCTCATTCTAGAATGTGCATCTGCCCTGTGCGCCCCGAGCCCTCTTGCCGGCCACCTCAGCTCCAGACCTCGGACCAGCCCCTTCTACTGTGCCTCAGCATAGATCCTCTGTTTAACCTGTTCACCGCCGCCAGTCTTTTAACTACCCTCTTCACTTGTGCAATCAAACGTCATTCTTGTACTTTTTAAAGATTCGCTTTGGGGTTTTTGTTTGTGATCTGCATTTGACATCTGTGTTCTGCTTTGTGACACCTGTCTCTGAGAGTGTACTGTAAAAGGTCACAGTGTCACCGGCATTGCCTCTAGGCATCAGGAACAATCGCAGAAGGTTTGACATGATTCTTACCAAAACTGTCTTAATTGCTGTATTTGGAAATGTTAAATTTGGTCTAGTGATCGAGCTACAGAGAACATTACTGAGTCACCACAATCAAGAACTTCCTTGTCTATGCACCAGGACTTTTGAAAGAAGATTTGACATGATTTCCATTCAACGCATTTTTAAAAATGAAAAGTTTGGCTTGGTGATGGTGCAACCAGAAAGGTTGTTAGGGTAACCAACATCAATAATGACACTTCTTTATGTACCAGAAGTTGTCATGACAAATGCGACATGATTCTGATTAAAATGGGGTAGTTGTATTTGGAAGTGTACAGTTTGACCTGGCAGTGGTGGTACAGGCAAGGTCATAGGGTTATACTGAACGATTGGGTTTTCCGTGGTGCACCGGGGATAAATACAAGAAGTTTCACTTAATTCCCATGAAGATTTTAGCTACTGCGCTAGTAATCTGTGAGGGCACTGGCAACTGTGTCCAAGGCAATTCCACAATATCCCTGAAAACTCAAAGTATTCTGAGTATTCAGTTTTTCAGAAGTATTCTGAACATCAAGGAATAATTAGCCAGGAATTTCACAATTGTCACGTCATACCATGTCCTCAAGGGGGCAGACCAACTTGATGGGGGCAATAAACTGTATTTCAAGCACTAGGACGGAGCTGTTGAGTCATCCACAAGATAGACATATTGGCTACATATTTAAGGTAAAATAGCGAATTGAAAATTAACGGATAATTTATTTAATTGCTACTTAATTGCGTTTAGGATGGCTTCTTGTAATTGAGAGTAAACCATTAAAAGATGCTGGTCAACGTGTGTACAATAAATTAATGCATTCAGTGTGAGATATGAAGAGACCTATGTATAAACTGTACATGTGGGTGCATCAGTGCACTCCATTGGAGGTACTGTCTTTGAAATCATTGTCCTTCTTTTAATATCAGAAAAGCTGTGAATGTTGTGTGTTTTTTTTTTTCTTCTGAAAAGTTAAATTTTATCAGCTCGCTTTATCTATAAATTTCTACTTATAGAGCCCCTGATTTGTATGGAGCCCCTGGTCTTTTGTTTATTGAAAAGGTCATCAGATTCTATTACCCGCTTCATTCTCTAGTAAAAGAAATGAGTCATAATTGAATCATGATTATAGAAGCCCATATACAGCCACTGTTTATATGACTCATGCCTTGGGGCAGGTGACATCATACCTATATGAACTCAGCTTGAAAGATCAGAAAGAAACAATGTATTGAAATCGGTATCGAAGTAATGTTTTTTAATCTTCCAAAAACGTATTAGTCACACACTGATTGTGCTGGGAGAGAAGTAAAAAAATGTGCCAAGGTGCTGCAGATGGTCAATTTGCTGAAAAGATAAAATAATAAGAATTCGTCCTTGATTAATTCATGAATAATGCATAATTCCCAGATGTAACCATCGTTCTCATCATGGCCTATGTATATATGGTTGTGTGGGCGTGGTATTTGTTCCTATAGGCTACTGCATCTGGGTGATGCGTGTTATTGATGTGTGTGTGTGTGTGTGTGCATGTGCGTTTGGGGCGGCGGGCTGACACGCTCACACCACGTACAGAGGTATATTAACCGAATGAAGTTGCTTCCCATTATGCGCTGGTGAATTAAAACGGTCTCAAAGCTGGCTGTGATATGGCTACTGTGACTGCGCAAGGTGCTGTTTCTGCGATCACGTGGAAGGTCCTCTTAAGTTTATATCGAGCGAGGCCCCATTGTGTCACATGATAGACACGATATAATGAAATAGCTGGAACAGAAATAGAAATAACGCGTTCTGCAAACCTAAGTGACTGAACTACCCATCATCTTCGAAAATTTGATACGCGCACGCGCGCCTGACCGTATAATGAGATGTGAACGGGGACTTGTTTGCGAAACGCATCGAAGTCGCCTCCCCAAGCGGAGATGATACCCAGGACGGGACTGCACCTGCCTTCAGGCTTTTTAGTTGTATGTATTAAATTAAATAATCCACCAAGGCGCGTCTTTGTTCAGTTCTAACCTGGACGCGGAATCCACGCTGGCCTCAGTAGGCTAAAGGTAAATTAAGTTATTTATACTAAATCGTATAGTTGACTTGCAGGTGGAGCGCAGTATTTTTTCTTTCTTTCTTTCTTATTATAGCACCTGCGAGTCTGTTGTTCGCACTCATATTTGTTGAGATTGCTGACTATGAGGTGTGTCCTGACTCCAAATGCGGTTATTTAATGTGGACGGGTCGCTTACTTAACGAATTATGACTGGTTTAGTGGGTTATTCGACCTGGAATTTAAATTGCGTCATTACTGTTGCTAAGTGAAGATTTCTGATCTTATGCCACATGGCTGTGACTTTGGCAACGTCCGCATTCCATCTTATGTTGCGCAGATACAATTCAAAGTTGGATAAACTGCAGAGACGTGTATCAAGCTCCTTGGCGACATTCAGCATTGTCATTTTTGGCGTTTAGACGTGGATGTTTTTAAGAGCGAACTGCGACTCTGCGCAGTTGTTTAACTGATTCACGCCCCCCAAGTGCGCAATCGCTTCAGTATTAAACCTGTCACAGGACTCTTGCTTTAGAATTAGACCACTTATGTTGACCACGTAAGAACGAATTGGGATGGTTGAATGTTGCGGAAATGATGTTCGTCATTGAAGCTGGGACTTTAGAATTCCTCCATTGTATGATATTTAATTTGTGATTTAATCCAAAGCCCTTGTAGCGCTCCTCCGATTTTAGGCTCCTGTCGTCAACGCAATGAGTTGGGCTAGTTTTGATTTTCGTAGCATAACCTAATTGCGCTTTGGTCGTTACTTTTTAAGCCGATTCCTGACAAGCTTCTGTAAGCTATAGCCCCAGTCCGGAGGCGTATGGCTATTCTTTAGCCTACAGCTATCCTGTCGGACAGTGCGCTTCTCGAGAAAATCACAGTTCTTAATTTAATGTCGCGCCGACTGTGAAATCGTGCACACGTTAACATTGGCTATTTATTAAATTCTAGTAGTTTGTTTCTATCGTTGGATATTTTTTGCAGTCACCTCAATGGATGGGGTTTGATATTTGAAATCAAATACTGCGCTTATCGAGGTATATAGGCCAATCCATCGTGTTTTAGGTGGGGCTTTGCTTCCATTCCGAAGACTCGGAGCAATCCTCGGTAACGAAAATGTGGTTGTCTAATTTGCGACATCGTCAAGTCGTTATCTGTTCTGTATCCTAAATTCATTTACACTGATTTCATTATGTTCATGTCGCCAAAGTGTGTAAATGTAGCTACAGTTTTATTTATGGTTACATTACATCGAATATCGGATTGAAGAAGTGAAATGTTAGGCATGCAGATGGATGTGGGGTCGGGACAGCGTTTTAGCAGATGTCCAACAAGTAGGTTAAATAATTCCATCATAGCCTGTCGTTCTTTTTGGTTCATTATTAGGAATTGTTCAGATTGGAACGCAGTGGTAAGCTGATTGGTGGTTGTTGATGACACTAAAAAACTATGTTTTTAATGCGTTAATATTGGAATCTTAATTTTTGAGGGATTTCACATCAACGTGGATGGACTGCATCCATGAATGATGGCACTGCCAACAGGTTTAGTTCAACTGACGAAAATAAAAACCCCTGCCTTTGAGTCAAATACGTTGTGAAGATTGGTATTGGACATTATTTTGTCAAAAGAAGAATTATAAACCGGACTGATGGGCAAAAGTGACTGAATTGTACTGACTTATAATATTTGAGTAGAGCTATGAAATAACGAGCATCGGTCTGTACTTGCACCAACTGAAGCATACGTTTAAATAAATAAATAAAATATATATACATGCGAATCTTAGTCATTAATTGATCCAGTAATTAGTTCAGCAAATGGAAAACGTGCCGAGGCTGTTTCTAAGATGACGGGAGAACAGTTGTTTGTAACTCTGTTGACATGAGAGTAACGTCTGTGACTGCTGAGCAGTCTGTTGTGTTCTGAGCTACAATTTTGTTGAATTGTTTTGCGCGTAGCCTCGCATCACAGCCTTTTATTTCTTGCTGTTGGCCTGCTTTTAAAAGAAATGTCCTCCATATAACAGGACTGGCAATATTCAAGGAGTGTAGCATTGCAGATTGATTATAGCTGTTTGAGCCAGATGAGTGATTAAATGTTGTCATATTGCTGGCTTTGTGAACTAAATGTTGTTAAAACGGCCACTAGTGCCCTGGGACCAGTTAGAAATGGTCTATATGCTGTATAGGGGGTTACAAACTGGGCAGAGGGGTAGCTAATTGCAGGATTGACAATGAGCCACTAGGGGGCGGTAATCATGGAGAGAATGCAGAGAAATGGATGAGAACATGAGGAGCCCACTGTGCCTAATTGACCGATCCCAAGCCCCGCCCACTTTCGGCTACATCACAATGGGGCAAGCAGGGGTCTGACCGGACCTAGGACAACTTTCACCTCAGGCAGCCGTCAAACCAGGCATTTTGGGTTTCTGACGATGGTAAAATGACACTCGATATGCTGACCGTGTTAAAGGCATTTTTTTATTCCATTTCCAACACCACAATAAGCTTTTTAATGTATTCCTAAACTAATTTTAAAAAAGATCTCAAACAGTTGTGAAATTAGTGTCTTTTTCATTGGTGATAAATCTCACGAGATAATTGCCATGTACGACACAAGAATATTACAGAAGGCACTTTTATCTAACAAAGCTAAGCAGTTGTATTGTCATGCCTTTTGCTGCAATATTCATTTGAAGGGCTGTAATAAAACGTTTCAGGCTAGCTAGCTAATTAGCCATCCCATTGACTTGAATAGACCACAGACTAACAACAAACGCTAGCGATTGATAACGGTTACCAGCGAGCTACCTTGGTACCCTTACTGTCGCAGGGACTGCATTAACTGAGCAGTTAATAAAATTAACAAGGTGGCTAACAAGCTAGCTGCTTGTAACTGACATTCAACGACAATACTTCTTACCTGCATAATATTTAAAACAGCAGACAAGTCACTTTGTCTGTTTATACACAGTTCAAAAAGACAAGTAGGGGAGAAAGGCTTGGCTGTTCAAAATCAGGGGAAAAAAGTTTTTTCCGTCCCCTCGATCCATGCTGTGCAGTGATCATTTTTGGGTGTAGTGTTTTAACGGGACAGGGGCAAAAAAAAGCTGAAGAAAGGAGTAGCTAGAGTTTACTAGCGCTTCCTTTTAACAACGTTGACATTAGCCACATGCATCAATATGAACAATTCGGTTGACGGCAAATATGCTCAACCAGGGTACAATGAAGTGAGGAAACCAGAGATGAATTTGATAATGTACACGGACATTCATCAACGTTCCTTGTAACGGGGAAAACTTCCAAGCACATTTCTTATTAGAGGGTCATTAAAAGCCTCGGTCACGTTAACTCAACTGTTCTGCTCGCACTTAAACGTTGACACCAAGTCACATTTCGATCTTCCCATTAGTAAGTGTGGCGCTTTTCATCCTCCAAAAAGCACATAGTTAGGGAGACAAAATGTTGATGCCAAGATAACATCGACTCGCATGCAACACATCAGTGAACGGAACCGGCGCCGCTATGCTGATTGTTTTGAACTCAGGCAAGGCTGAAGTTTCCTGGCTAGCTGTCCGACCTAGCAAGAGTAACAATGGGAGGCGGGGCTTGGGATCGGCCAGTTATTTGCCCACTAATAATTTAGGTCTCTGGAGGGGGCACTAGAGAGGAGAACTAGCATTTAGAGTAAACCATTTGAATAACCCCTGAACCTCAGCCTTCAGAGTAATACGATCCAGCCCCAACTGACACTAGTCCAGCAACTTACATAGACAGGACAATCAGACAGAAGGGAGTGGCCATGGCTGATTACAATGGGTGCGCTCGATTTGTAGACCCTCGGCAACACCAGTTTAAATGCCGCACAGGCGCAGTAGCTGCCATGCGTATCATCTAATCGAATGACGAGTGCTGTTTAAGGAAGACGATCTCTGTGGCAGCGTCACTGATGTGCAACCTCATCGTTCTTGTCCAGTCCCCGCCATCTTGGAACCCTACTCTTGGAAAAGGCTGGAGTATACTCATGTTGCACGCGTTCAACATCAGAGTGAGGCTCTTGGTGTTCTATTAACAAGATGCGCTACTCGTGTTACTCTAGTTGTCTAATCAAATGCACTGAATGAGGGAGGAAGGGGGTTTTACGAGACAATCATAGGGACTGCTGGAACAGGTGAAGAACTAATTCGGAAGACACGAGGGTTTTTACAATTCTGTGTTTGTGTCTCACGGCAATTGTGAACATGCTGTATTTATCAGATGTATGCACTGTTTTTCCATTTTAATGTTATGAAATTGAATATGTAAATGCAGTAATATGAGGAATATGATCTTTTTATACTTTAATATTTTTATATTAGAAATGTGTGGGTAGTTGATGGTGTCTTCCATGCTGTAATTGATTGTTTGTGAAGACTGACTGTGTGCTTTGGCTTGCCAGTTGTATTTGGTGAAGAATGGATGGCTAGGAAAGTTCCTTGTGATTTTAGATTTGACTTTGTGTCTCATTGTGAGGGACTGGAACAACTGTCAATACAATTTGCCTGCCCCTCTGCATTTACACTAACTTTATCCCACCTACTCCCAACGTCTCTCTCATTAGAATGCCACAAAGATTTACAAATGTTTTAAAGGAACTCAAATTGGTAGGGTATGGTATATTTCTCTAGAGGTAATTGTAGCTAATGACCTATTACAAGACTGGGGGTGGTATTTAGCGTCTTCTGCACATAACTTTGCTTGCTAAGATATAATGTTCAAGTTGGAAAGGCTGTGTTTGCGCAGTCGATTCTCTCAGTTCCCTAATTCATTAGCTAAGCTGAGAGCCAAGTGTCTGTCTGCCCTTTTTCCGGCGATTTGTTCTAGTATTCCTTCCTCTGGAGGATCTTGGCAGTAGTACAGGCTCATATTGGGTGCACAGTCTCGGAACAGGTGTCTCTGTTCAGTGCTTAGCTGTTGCCCAGGTCTACCCTTTTTGTCTTGTGTGTGTGCGTGAGAGAGATGCCCTGCATGATCACATCTGAAGTGCAGACCTTTCCTGTTCATTCATACCATGCTTAAAGTCCCTTAAGTTGTACGACTGTTTGCTGTGGGCTTAAAGTGCCCTCTTAATCAACTAATCTCGATATGAGTGTGGGCCCCTCTACAGCATCAAGTGAAAAATGCTGTTTCCCCAGGTCATACCAAACCAGTGCCTGAACTTGGTGTTGAGCTAGAGCCTACGTCAATCAGATTTGATGTATATAACCACCTAGTGAGGAAAAGGTAGCCAATGAGGCATTACTGGCCATTTGCATTGGCAAGTCCACATACCTTTGAGTGGTTCCTGTCTCAGGAATTCATTCATCAGTTTAAAAAAGTAATTGTTTGTTTTTTTTCCCCAATAGGCTCCAAAAATATCAAGATCGTAGTATGTACTGTACTGTATTACTGTTAACCACCTGGAAGGGCTGTATCCCTCGACATCCCCTGCATAAAAACTTGTTTTCATGCTCCCAAACCTCTACAGACTATTAAAAATGAAAGGAAACAATTGGTTACTCATGATTCCTGAAAAAATAATTGACAGATGAGTGGCATATCATGGTTGGTCGCCCCAGAAGGGGATCCAACACAGAGAAGAGGTTTAATGAGGCTGACCGGGCATGTTCTGGATTAGGTGCATATCAGTGTACGTTGTGGACTAGCCCTCATGGCAGGCACATTCAATTTTAACTGCAAAGGGCTGTTGAAGGTGCACATTTTTGTTTTAGCCTAATGCTACTACAACTGATTTGACTATTTTACTAATCAGGACCTTGATGAGTGAAATTAGGTGCATTAGTGTTGGGCTCTACCAAAAACCACCACCCACACTGGCCCTCTGCAGATAAAATTGGACTCCTGTGGCCTATGGGAAATGTGAGAGATGGTTGCTTTGCTAATCCGGTTGTTAGACATGGATACTCTTGCCTGTCTTCTTTTAAGTGAACCAAGTTTCTATGAGTAATCTTCTCATGCTCTGTGATGGACCAATATTCTGTTGTGGATTATGTCGCACAAATCGAAAATAAAATAAGTAAACAAAGGCATACCGTTACCAAGGTGTTGCTACAATAAACATGCCTTGTTTTGCTGTTTGTGGTCAGAATCGCGATGACAGGAACCCAAAACTCTTTTTTTTTTTTTTTAGTTTGTTTTTTTATAGAACACTATCAAATAACAAATCATTTTGAGGCTACACAAGCTAGCTTTCCATTTTCTGCCCAACTTTTCATTGTGATGGTTCAAATGTAAACATTCCTGCAGCTGCAGTCTGCTGCAGGAGCCTAGGCTATTTTACTACAGTGATCAACTATTCATTGAACCTTTGTAAAGAGCGTTCATCTCCGTTATCATAACCACTACCAACTTAGCCTTATTTGGCTACTGTAAAGTAACTTACAGGAAGTTTGGTTTGCTATCAAGCTAGCTTAAACAAATTTCGGTCTGTAATAGCATATGTAGATGCAATTTTCTGTCAATGTGTTGTTTTGCTCTGTATTGACAATGATGCACTGTAATGCACTGTCTTGTGCTCCTGCTGTTGTTTTGGTAGTACTTCTGTTTGCATGGCATGGAAGCAGCTGGTCATATCATGGAACTGAACATCCTGGATGTGTCTACAAATGACACGATTGGATGCATCAAACTATTGATTAGCCCTGAGCTTACAGAGTTAACTTTTGGTGAGTTAATTAGCTAAGCATATATTTAGCTTTTGAAGTTTTGGCCATTGATTTGGGTCACACACCAGCTGACAGGAGTGGAGGGTGAGGCGATTCAATTCAATTCAATTTATTTTTTATAGCGCTTTTCACAGAGACTGTCACAAATACGCTTTACAGTGAGACTTTAAAGAAATAAAAAGGCAGTGCCCAGCCTATTCCCCACTACAGCTACAGCGATCTAGCAATTTAGTTGCTTCGCTAAATTGAAGTTTGCCTTCATTCGAAATTTTGGGGTGAGATGACAAGTATGATCGCGTTGTATCTGTTTAGTTAGTTACTTTATAATTAGGGATAGTCACAGTTTCACAGCTCTCACAGCAAAGGGAACCCCATCCTCAGTGACTCTTGAATAGCTTTCTGCCACCTCATTCGCGCATGTGGCAATATTTCCAAACACTGGGATTAGTACCATTTTTGACTGTGATTGGAGGGGAGACATTTCCCTCTATGACATCACACAATTCTTTGGTATATTTGATAAGGCCACTCCCCAGGAGAGACAGCAGTGCTACGGTTTCTCTATCTTGCGGCTAGCTATGGAAGCTAAACAATTGTGGGCTTGGTTGGTGATTGGTTGTGAGTTTCTCCGAGGGAAACTAGCTTAGAGCTGGAAGAGCTGCTTTTGGGCTGGCCAGGACATACTTCCCCTGGGGCCGAACAAAAATCTCCTGCCCCAGCTGAGGGTGAGCAATCACAGCAGGTCACGGTAAACAGTGCTAACCTTAAGATAAGATGGACCATCTTGACTCCGTATGATATAAAAGGTCCCTCACCATTTTCACCCCCCCCCCCCCGGCATATAATGTGGGGGGGATGCGGTCATCTGTATATCCATGTGTCTGTCCGTCTGTTATCATTTAGTTTCCGGAGCAGAACTCAAATACCATTCAGTATTTTTTAACAGAACTAGCTTTGCGTATTAATCACATCCTACACTGGTGTCTTTTGAGATTGCGGGGGCCGTTGAGGATGGGTCATCTTCTGATGACTCTTGTTTTTAAGAGCTTGGTTATTAACTGCTGCATCCGAATGGCCACCACAGAACTGTACATTTGGCTGCCTTTCACCCCCCAGTGTCCAATAGGCTACAAAATCTTGTGCGATCTTACTCACTTTGATCCCTTAGGTTGTCACGGCTGGTGACTTGAGTTCTGAGTCCGCATACCTGCTAAACTCACTCTGAGCCGGGAACGCCGATGCCCTAAACACGGTGATCTGGAAATTCCCCAGCAATGAGCGAGTTAAGGAAGGGACTGGCATTTCCCACTGCACAAACGGGATCAAGCGTTTTCTTTTTTTTCTGCTTTGAAAAGATTACGTAATAAAAATATTGGTTTCATAACTACACACAGCGGCAATAGTTCAGCAGATTTGAGTGCAGTCTATTTGTACTCCTGCTTCCCTGAAGTCAGAAAATGAAGTGATTGTGTTTCCATGTTCTCTCCGCAGTGCTATCCCCCCCTCAGAGGTTCTGGGGTACCTCTGTGTTTTGCTGGTTTTTGTCCTGACCGCAATTGCAATTGTAGGATTTTAACAAGCTGTTAATTTGTCATAATTCGGTGCATTTAGGTTTAGGGCAGTTATTTATCCTCTGAAGCCATATTTTGACTGATATGAATACATGTCATGAAGAATGAATAGTCAACATAACAAATTTGCAATTAAAAAATGACTGCATTAAAAAAGGAAAAATTATTAAAGTAAACAATTAGTAGGTTACTTATTGTCGAAACTGGACACGTGGTCTCAAAAAGACAATTTATTAGGAAAGCAAATGACAAAATGACAGCTGATTGAAAGGACTCAAAACATCAGTGTTCGGCACCCTAATTTGGGTTTACTGATTTTCTTGGTTTATAATTTGATATGTTTGAAAATGTCTTCTGAATAGAAAAAACGACACAGTATGTTCAAGGGTTTTTTATTCTTCATGGCACAGATACACATTTAAGTCAGCGTGTGGCACAAGATGGAAAACAGCTGCCATAAACATGAAATGCACCTAATTGGAACAAATTAACAGCTTATTAAAATCTAATGATTGCAGTTGTCGTTGAAACAATAACCAGCCCCCACAGGGGTGTCCTGGGACCAGCTTGGGAGAATCACTTCTGTAAATGCATGGCCTCGAAAAATGTACATCATAATGTTGACAACCCTGTTTGCAGTAATTGTTTTCTTAAAAAGATTTCTGTGATGAAAGGAAACCAAAATAAAAAATTATCATCCTCAACTTATTTATTTATTTTTGCGTTTGAAGTTTTTAAAAAAGCATTCTGTAATCGCATCTGGTATCAATGGAGGGATTAGTTGTGATTGGCTGAAAAATATTTGTGTATTGTGAGTGGTGAAGTTTCAGCTGTATGTCTTAATAATCTGATGCTGAGCTTAAAATTATGTTGCCGTTTCTGTATATTGCAGCTTTGGTGACTGAAAGGACAGTTGTTTGCGGCCTTTACATTGTGGATAAATTCCGAAGTTTCCTCAGTTCAATGTGTAACCCTTCCAAAAAATTAATGAAGCAAACCTTTCCTGTGCCAGATGGCATGCTCACAAATATTCTCTTTAAGAGTATGGCAGAGCATGACTGAGCATCCTCTGTGAACTCTGGTTGGTTGGCAGAAAACAAAGTGGAATATTCTGTATTTTGAAAGAGATCAGTGTTTGTTGTGCAGCTGAGATGGGATTTACATTTCAACCAATCACTCAGGCAGCTGTTTCGCAGGCTGTCAATCAAAAGTGTACTTTAAGTACGCTGCCAGAACTTCTTCCATTCTGCTGAATCAGTTTTGCCCTTAATTTTACTGTCATATATTTTCTGTAGTTGTGTTTTTTTTTTTTTTTATCTTAAAATGACTTCTTGGACATGCTTTTGTAGTTGCGTTGGCAAATATTACAACGCTCTGAGTTGCGATGGAATGTGTAAGACACCGATTGTAGCATTTTAATGTTAAAGATTTTGAAATTATTTGTATGAAGAGGGTTAAGTCCTTGCATAAATGGACCATTCATGTTATTTGTGTGTTTTGACTGTTAGAGATTATCACACACAGAAATATATAAATTATTCTCATTCTTGTAATCCCTTATCAAAAGGTTCAAGTATGCTGACTGGCCAGGGACTTGCCAGGGCATGCTTGATTTAATTAAACTGTGCAAATATTATTTCATAATTATAGTTTTCAAGTGTCTTATTGGTCTGGTGCATGGAGTAAAGTCTAAGCATTTGGAAAGTGAGACCATTTTAAGAGGCTGTAATTCGTGTACGTAGCTCACTTTCCATGGATGTTACTGACCTCAAAGTGTAAACTGTTGAAGGTTTTTGCATTGTATGAAGTCTAGTTGTCTGAGAAAACTGTTAAGGAATTACATTAAGGAATTACAGCTCCGTAAAATTCTGCTACTGTCCAAAAATTTAAGGACCTCACTGCACATGTAAACTTAACCGAGAATGTTGCATTGAATCGGGAGGCACTGGTTTGTTCGCTTCTCAGCACAAATATCATGTCCAAACATGGCTGGAACTTTGTTGTACAGTGAGTTCAGAGACATATTTATGGCCCTTCAAAGATTAAAAAAAAGAAACAGATTTCTATTCTCATGCCTCAAGACTGCTTTCACTTTGCATTGCTGCTATTTGCAGGAAGATGAACTGGGCTTTCAGTTTTGTGAGTCTTGCTAACTCTTACTTCTGCTTGTTAGTGTCTGAGACAATGTGCTATTTCCTGTCAATGCATCACAGAAGGAATGAATTGAAAATTAAGAGGGACTGCCGGCTCATTTACATCGTTATATGGGCTGCATTAACAAGTAGAAGCAAAAGGTTGTGGGCAAAAACGTGGTTTTTCCATTTGCCTTCCTTGTATTGCAGTGTTAGTATCTATTTCAATTCAGCCGACACCGTGGGCTAGTCCCACAAGTCCCATACGGACCACAAATTTATTTTTCCCAAAAGCCCGTTTTTCTCATTAAGACGAATTAAATGAGCGCGTCTGCGCTTGCGTTTTAGTCCTTCTTTTCATCATATTGAAGACTTTTGCCCCATCCAACGCCTCTGTCTGCGATGTTTGAGGGCGACTTGGATGGGGAGATTCAATAACGGCTGTGAAATAGATGGGAATGTTTTTCCACGCGATGCGCCGATCAAAGGCTGCACCAAGAAAATGGCTGTAATTGAGGTCAGCGGTTTTACTCTTCTTCAGAATTTCCTGTGCGGCTGCATTGAGTGCGGTCTTGCGTGTGCACGTCTTGATAACACGGCAGCGTTTCTTCGAAAAGCCAGCTGTCAAACACGCACTTCCTCCATGTAGACGAGCTCCGGCCACGTGACAGTGTTTACATTTCACCGCTGATGGGGACAGGGGGAGGGCACTGACGTGAAGCAGTGCGTGGAGCTGCGCCTAATGAAAGGATTTGAGATATTGTGATTCAAAAATGCAGTGCACTGGATGAGGAAAGCTATAGAGAGACTTGACGGGGGGGAGGAGAGAGAATTTTAGCATTGAGACCAACTCATGTGGAAGGGTAATCTGTCTGAGAAATCACCCGGATGTAAGTTGGTGTCAGGTGCTATAAATACTGTGATTTCAAAGACGAGAGGGAACAAAATGTTCCTCGATTCAGATGCAACCTTTGCCCTCAGTGGAGTCGTTGAAATGACTTGATGGTGCTATGATGGGTCATACAGGTAACGTGCTGTAACCTGCCCTGTGTTCTAGCGCTGTTGAGACCAAAAGATGAATAAAACTTGGTTACTGTAAAAGCCGAGTGCATTGAAAGATGTCTCTGGTTGTTCTTGAAGTCTCACTTGAAGTGAATTTTTTTACAGATTCTTATTTAAAAAAATGTGAATGTATGCTCACCTGTTTGAAACACTTTGGAATTCACACCCAGTCGGGCCTTATGGCAGGTTTTTCTTCCTAAATTGAAGCACCTATTACTAAAACCCCATAAGTCACACTCGACTTGAATTGACTTGTGGGGTTTTAGTAATCAGTGCTTCAATTTAAGCTTGGCTTCTCTCAAAGTTAAAAAAGATTTTATGTCAAAGCTGACATCGGCTTCGGTCTATTTTGTATTCACCAAAAGGGAACACCAAATACCCCGTAGTTCACAGTGCACTTACATTCACTGTAGTTGAGTCTGGGGTTTCATTCTTGGACAGTGTTGCTGGATCATACTCTAGGGCTGATAAAGCCACTGAGGGTGACATAGTGCGACGGTGAATATCATGTTGGCCTACAACTTCCATAATTAACTCATTTGTCCTAGCAGCGAATGTTTCCTGTCTGGTGCGTATGTATATGCACGATGTGTTGCGTGAACCTGAACCACCGTGCGAACACAGCTATGTAAAAAAAAAAATAATAATAAAGCTGGAAAAAAACGAAACTTATCAGCAAAAAAATGAACTCGCAAGTGGCCTATACTTGCACCTCTCCAAATTTGGAACATGGATTTGAATTAAATGAGGTGTTCCAGATTTTAGTCAGGGCAGTTATCCAGCTAACTCTGTTTTGTGTAGTGAAATCCCCTCGTAGGAGTTGCTCATTGTTTCATTTGGAAAGGGACACACATTCAGATCTGGAACACTAGTGGTATACTCTGGGGTATCTCCTTGAGTAGTTTTGAAAGTGGGCAGAACATTTTTTTTCTGACCAACGGCTCTCGGCTAGGAGACTGAGTCACGCACAGTAAATGGAGTTCTGGCAGGGCAGCAAGCAGTACGACAATATAACCGATTCAACAAGCCTCGCAGAGGATCTGCTGTGCTGCAATGCGCATTTACAGCTTGCTTAGCCACATTGTTTTTAGCTTATCATCCCTAGCTGTTTGTGTTGCCTTGTGCAGTGCTATGGAGCGTACATTTCCCCTCTGAGATTCTATGAAGTCCCATAGTCATAACCCAGGTTTGCTACCGGGCAAGATCCTTGATTGAACCTAACCAATGGTGGCACTGGGCCATCTTGTCATTACTCGTCTATGTGTCAAAACAGATGGCCACAGCGCTACGGTTTATGGACAATGAAGATTAGGTTTTTTCTTTTTTTTATTGGAATGTTATTTTCTTTTTTTTTTTTCCAAATTCTTCGTAAATGTTTTAGAAATCTATTGATTTCAGTCCCCAGCAGTGATTGTAACATGGGCATTATAGTTTAGTTCAATTTCAACACTCGTGATTTCACGCCTTGATGGGTTGATGGATAGATTTAATGCCGAAGGTGAAAAGCTTCTAAGGAAATGCAAAAGCACTTCAATAATTCTGTTTGAGGAGTAACTGTGGTTCACACTGCATGGACACTTAAAAATGTTGTGTATAAGGGGACGGAAAAGCACCAGAGATGCAGTGAGCTGGCAGAGTCCTCCGCCCCTTTGGGTGAAATCAGGGCTGAATTGGGAGGGAAGGGTATTGCTCTGGGAGGTAAATGTTCCGATGGATCTCTGGCACTCTGAGCACAAAACAAAGTACACTCTGTCTCTTACCCTGAATAGCTACTTTTCTCCGGGGGCTGAGAAACAGAGTCGATAAGCTCTTAGCCGTGCTCCCTGTATTCTGTATTCGTTTTTGTTTTTCTGGGCAAATTCTGCTGATTTGTTATATTAGTATAAATGCATTGGGGTGGACAAGCTATCAGGAACCCTGGGGAAAAATTGCTTTATGTCCAAAGGGGCCCAATAATAGGTGCCAATATTGTCAGGGTGCATCATCATAAAAGCAGCAGAATTATTTAATTTAGCTGAGGATGAATAAGTGTGCCGACCACCGTATAAACAACAAAACAAGGCAAAAACAGAACCAGCTGTTAGTTAAAGTTCTCTTATGAGGACAGACAGACAGTTTGAAGACAGACAGTTTGACAGTTGGTCTTATCCTTAGAACTGCAGTGCTAATAGTTGCCTCAAAATTGAGTCAGTCTATATCTGGATCAGTCACGAAGACAACCGAATGCAGCGAGCTTCGCAAAGCTGGTGTTTATAGCCGTGTCTCTGATGATTGGATCGCCTCATTTGTATTATTTGAAAGAGGGGCAACAGCGCGTCCCCTCTCTTTCTTAAAGAAAGCGCTTTCACTGCGACCGCTGACTATGTTTACAGAAACTTTCATTTTGGGTTTGGGTGAGGTGGACATCTCACTTCTGTTCACCGTGGATAAACCCGTGGAGCATTGCGGAGGACCACAATAATCGCAACAGCAATACAGCTAAGAATTTAAATGTAGTATGATGTAGCCTTAAAGGGCTGGCGAATTTAGCCGGTGAATGCAGAGAATATAGCCTCGATGTTTTCATCAAGATGGTAGCGGCCCAAACTCACAATTACAGTTGTTGGCTGCCAGTTGCTAGTTGAATGGTTTAGGGGACATTGTACTGACAAAGGCAGACTCTGAACAGACAAAGGAAAGGGCTGAACTCTTTGCAGTTCACCTTTAAGCCAAAGCGTAAGGCCCAGTGGCTCTTCCACTGAAAAGAGAAGTGCTTAAGTAGGGTTTTGGCTGGTTCCCAAAATGCGCTGTTCGATTGGAGGTAGCAGCTGCAGATGCCTTGATTGCTGTAATTTTAGCAAAAATATCATGCTATTTTGCATGCATTTCAGTCCTCTGCCAGAAAGAGGCCAATTTGGCCCCTATTTTAGCTATCATTTCAGATAATCATTTAATTATCACTTAATCAGGCTTATAAACTCTTCCTTGTCATTCTTTTTTTTATATCTATTGATGCTTACTGTGAGTCCATTGAGTGCCAAGTTCCATGAAATGTATTGGACCATGTGATGTACAATGTACAGTACCTTGAAAATATCCATCACAATAATGCAAAATGGTTTACGTCTACGGGTGATTTAAAATGAGTTTTACCTTTTCGGCAATGTTGAAATTTAAAATACTTCCTAAACCCCTTTTGATTTCCATTTCCATATTAACCAGCGATGAAACATGGAATATTTTGAGAGCACCTTTGAACTTGACTGACAAGTTGCCCTCCTTGTTTTGCTTGGTTGAAGAGGGCAGTTTTGATGATTCACCATGAGACTGTATCGCTCGTTTTTGAGTTTAACTACCAGTGGCTCATGTTTACCACATTTTGTAAGACTATGCATAATGGGCGATCCATTTTCATGAATAGGTGTTGAATTACAATTATTATTAAGTCACTGCACTTCGCTGGTGAATTTGAACTTGTGTGTTTCTGTGTCAGGATGTTGTTGCTTGTGCTGCGTTTGTGTGGCTTGAAACACTTATGTCTGATAACTTTGCACTCTGGTCAGCAGATAACATGCAGAGAAATATGTCTGTATGTGCAGTGTTACAGGACATTGCTTTGCACCGTCATCGGTCTTGACGTTGTTCCTGTTACCATATTTCATTTCCTCCTCGGTTCTCCTTAGTGACATTGTGTTACTGTTTCACACTGGGGAACATCTGATAAACAGTCTCCTATTGCGTAACTCATGACTTCGCTGGCTACCAAATAATTGCTAAACACCTGAGCCTCTGTACCAACACCTTTTGCTGTGAATGCAGGTTCTTCATCATTGTGACTTCCATGACGCCTCTTTGCTTCTGATCTCTCATTGGTGGAATCTGCTCCCCATTCCCCTACAGTCGGTTCACCCTTCCTCCATTTCCTGAAATGGGCAGAAGAAGAATCTCTCCTGACATTTACTTTGACTTCTACACTGCAGCTCTCTACTTCATTAAGTATTATGTTCATGTAACACTCGCATCTAATCATGTTCTCCTTGAGCGTTCACATTACGCTCGTATCGTAATGCTAGTGTCGTTCTTCGTCATCTCATGTAATCGTGCCTCAGTTCTAGCCTAATTAGCCACAACTTACTGACTTAGCCATTGCTTCACCGTTCTAGACTTGACATTCTTGGCAGTGCATAGCCGAGAGTAATATATTTCTGAGCACTGTTTTTAATCGTTCCAGTGGCTTTCAGGAAGCATATTCTTTCTCACCATGGATAAGGGCATTCATGAAATAAAATGTATTGAAATAATGTATTGTGTAATGTAATGTATTGAATGTATTGTGTTCCTGAATGAGACTGTTTAGGGATGTTGGACTGTTGGTAGCGTCTCTATTTGAGGAGAGCCGTGCTCTGTGACTGCCTGCGTTAGTGGAAGGGCCGTGTTTGTTAGCTGATTTCTCGTGTCGACAGACCCCGTGGGGTGAGCTGAGCTCAGCTGAGAAGCTGCAGCACGACAGCAGTCCTGGGTAGCTAACCCCGCCCCCGGCATCACCTCCCTGCTCGCACACTCCTGCCAATCATTGGCCCCTCCCACTCCCTGCAGTCTTTGAGCCTGTAGCAGAGGGGGCGGGGCTCCTCTGTCCTTTGCCGAGTTCTGATATTGCTTACATAACCGCCTGCTTTATCACGCACATATCATGCAAAATAGATTCAGTCCCTCCATATAATCTGCACCTCAGTGCTTCAGTAAATGCTGATTTAAGCGTGATGTATGGAGAGCAAAATCCAGATCGGTGGGTTCTGGTTTCTAGGCTCGCTCCGTTTGCCGTAACCCCTCACTTTCTGCCTTTCTCTTTCCTTGTTCTCCATTGTTTTTGCTTGTTTTTTTTGTTTTTTTTCAGTCTGGTATTTGAACAGGTCGGCAGCCCTTCAACATTGTTTCCCACCTCCGCCTGAAGCGATTTTAATATTGTGATAATAATGTAGCCATATTACGGTCTGGCTGTCCGGAACTTTCCCAGGGCAATCAGCGATCCCTGCAACCTTTCGTCATGCACAAAGCATCTTCCCACACTCCTGCTGCGTGTTCAGGATTCAGATCTGTTGTCCAATCCGGCAATGAGATCTGGCCTCCATTGTGTTTTTTTTTTTTTTTTACAGTGCAGGGCACTGCGTTTTGTGTTTTTGGCTGGTCCAGCGCCATTTGTGTTTGCTGGTGCCGCAAAATGACCCCAGAAAGAATGCCAACACATTTGTGCTACCGCAGCTGCTTGGAAGGCGAGCTGGTTTTGCATAACACAGAGAGCGTTATGTAATAGTCTTCCATCTCACGTAGCATTGTAATATAAGATGGGTTGACACTCAAATATGAGGACATTCAGCGCTAGAAGGCGCTGTGTGTATCTTTCTGCAGTGTGCCTTTGATAATGGGTGAATTGTCATTTTAAGACTGATTGCACTTGTTGTTCAGGGTACACTATCCTGTTAATCAAAGACTTCTCCGATCACAACAGATTGGGCTGTTGCTGAACTCTTAGGTTTCCTTTTTGCCTTTTGTATTTAAATAATAGATTGTTGATGATCCTAACAGAGGTCTGTTTGATACGTCCCTTGAGCTTATACCGTGTCTCTGAACCTGTCTTCTCTTCATTTTGATTCCAGTCCATTTGGGTTCTATTTGATTAGGTGTGTCATATTGTGAAAGATGTAGCCATTTTGTTTGCATGAAAATGTCTATAATGTTGAACCTCCAGTCCCTAAGAATATGGAATTGTGGGTAATGGAGTTTGGTCAAGGGACATAATATGCAGGCCTGGTCTTGTTCTGCCAGAGCCACCCCGCTGGCATGAAATATTTTCAAAGTGCTGCTGGAATGCATTGTCAATGTCATAGCATTGGCATATCGTAGCAGTGATATGTTGAAAACATTTGGTGTTAACCCTCTCCAGGCTCATGTTGCAAATTTGCAACAATAAATCAATTGATGACTGACTATAAAATATAAAGACCACATGGGAAATGGTTTGATAAAGTTACCCTTCCAGCTCAGTATTGCAAAAATACAACGTTAGTTCCCCCTGCAGCCACTAGCGTATAAAAACTTTTCTCCATGAATGAAATATTTTTCATATCTCAAAATAATAAATTGGGCTGGAGAGGGTTAGCTGGGCAGGAAATGGCTTCAGATGTTAGCTCTAGTACTGTTTAATTCGGCATAGCGACAGTGGCGTAAGAAGTCCATGGTCTATCTGAAGCAGTTTTTGGAGCACGGTTAGTAAACCCTGAAACTGCTTTCGCGCTGTGTCCAGTCATCCTCCGTTGAGTCTTGAGATGTGAGAAATGAAGCTGCATTCATTGCCGAGTCGAACAGTTGGAATAATTTCCTCCTCTTCCGCGTCGCCCCGCCCACAGTCCCGTCTGATGAGTCTGGCTTGGAACGTGATCAGAAACCTTCTGATTGCCGCCTCCCCTCCCTGGGCTGCATAGCTGAATACAGCTAACGATTCGCTACAAGCAAAGTAATTTGATTGTCTGAGTCGGAGTACAGTTTACACTTAACCCTCCAACTGATACAGCGCAGCCTGAAATGAGGGGGTTTAAGCTGCTTTCACACCGGAGGCGAAACGAATTTTTCGCACGACAGATTGCATTCAAAGTCAATGCAAAGACGTGAATTATTCGCAATAATAAGCGAATTATTCGCGTCTTTGCATTGACTTTGAATGTAATCCGTCGTGCGAAAAATTCGTTTCGCGTCCGGTGTGCAAGCGGCTTTAATCTTATCGCACACACGAGTGGTTGGATCCAAGGCTGTTGGGCATTTCATACTTTGCAATGCAGCCTGGTTTATTTAAGCTTTTAATTACTAAGCAGGCAACGAGAGCTGTTTCAAGTTGTTCGGAGGCCTTTTTGTTTTACTGCTTGCGACTCCGTGTCAAACCCTCCATTAGAATTGTAAATGTGGCATTGCAACCATATGGCTAATGCTGGAGAATATGCATCTTTGACAATATTTCATGCAACCTCTCAAGCTTTAAAATGACTTGACCTGTTCAGTGAAATAGAAGTTACTGTAATATGGACTGTTCAGTCACCTTGTTGAAGAGCTACAGGAGGGTTTGTTGACTGGCTGGATGATATCTAAAAAGAAAATTGCTTATTATATAACACCCAAGGCTGATTCATCTTCACAATGATTTTTAAATTTAATTTCTGACCGTCATTTCAGAATTTTCATCTATGCTCTAGCTACAAAACTGCTCCTTATTAAGTGCATCTGGATATTTTTCGTCCTTGGCACCTGAAACGTTTTAGTCCATTTCACCGGCACTGAGCCGGCATAATTCACTGCTCTTTAAGATGCAATAAACCATTATGCCATTAGGTGGCACTAGGGACTCAGTGCTAACGTCGGTATGGCCATTAAGTGCATTCTTGGGTCAGAGTGTGCTGTTTAAAATGTAGTGCCCATTATAAATTGTAATGCAATTAACTTTCTCTGCTGCACCCATAGGTACCAGCTAGCAGCTGCTGGACCCACCACTGCAAATATAGTGGTGAATAGAAAGCAGTAGCGGCTCTAGACCCAGGAATGGCGGGGCGCAGACACGTCCCTTTATGACAATTAGTCCTGGGTAGTTCGCAATCATTTTCCTTTACTGACGCGTTTTCCAATTATCGTACTTGGCAACTTAAGACACGGACTCTCCATATGCGATGAAACAGCGAAGAAATCATGGGCTTAATTCAGCTCAGCGGCGGAACCTGAACTAAGAATTGTGACAAAACATCCGTTTAAATCAGTCATTAGTCCTGACCTGTTCTCAGTCATTTTCATGAGTAACCGAAGGTTCGCTCCGAGAGCACTCCACAGTTAGCAGCTGCTGCTTGTTCTCCCCGATTACTTCATCACCATCATTCGTCTGGACGCTTATTTGCTGTATTTAAATCAACGTGAGTCAAACTTGCATACCTGTCGCCTCTCACGCAAACAGCTTGAGCAGCACGCTGTCTATTTAACTGCCAAGTGCCACTTTTTTATCAACCCAAACAATACCGAGAGTGAAAGGCGATATTTCACTGGAACACGGACCTGATCAATCAACGCGAAGCACTGGCCAATTAATAAGTACATTTTTTTTCTGTGCTGAATTTCGCCCATGATTTCATCGCTGTTCAATCACATATGGAGAGACCGTGTCTTAAGTTGCCAAGTACGATAATTGGAAAACGCGTCAGTAAAGGAAAATGATTGCGAACTACCCAGGACTAATTGTCATAAAGGGACGTGTCTGCGCCCCGCCATTCCTGGGTCGAGAGCCGCTACTGATAGAAAGTGAGATTGGGACTGAAGATTTTGGACGGTTTAATGCGATTAACATTCTTTCATGTTGCTGCTGGGCTCTGGCAGTTATCTGGCCTATGTTACTGTTGGTTGTCGCTCTGTTGGCACCGTGGACATTCTGAAGCACTTAACGTGCCTCACCGTTTGCCTGAGAGCAGCTCTAGAATTACTAATGTCATTCATTTCTGTGGAAGAGAGAGGGAGAGCGAGAGCGCTGGTGAGGGAGTGAGACTGATGTGATTGGGTTGCTCGGTGCCAGAGGAAGGGATGGGTGGACATTGTTTTTGTTTTTCACCAAATGAATCACATTGCTCCTAAATATAACTGGAAGCTAAACACGCAGTGCACGGTAATTGCAGCAGATGAGGTGAAAATCGCTTGTGCAATAAGTCTGTGCTTTTGGTGCAAGACTGGACAGGATCTGACTTCATGTAAGCAACTGAGGAACACTGTGTCATATTCCACAATTCTGTGAATATGTGTTTTTGAATTCATTATGTGTCACTTATTTTTTCCTTATGCGGGCTGCTGTATATCTCAAGATATCACAGATGACTACAGAAAATTGTTATGCAGGAGAAGTGGATTATTGTGGTATAGTACTACTACCACTTTCTGAAAGAGTATGAAAGTGTTTGCTGTTTTTACATTTGTGCAGATTTTGAGTTATAGGAGCATTACTTTTTCTCTGTTCACCAACAGTTTCGGCGTACTATCAATGGTTAATTGGTGACTGGTAATTTGAATATATACCAATCTATGTATATTTGAATATACCAGTATAGTAAGCGCTTTGGCACAAGGCAGCAGAGGTATCTTTGCATTGGCAGCACTTATTTGTACTCAGAGAGCCAGCAGGGTATTTTACAGGCTCATTAACTTTAACAACATGATTGGTGGATGTTACGGGGCATAGATGTTGCGGTTGGTGATAAGCATTTGTCTCGCTTTTCAACTGTCTCTTTCAGTCATAGCGCGAGTGTGGGTCAACTGTATTGTGCCCCTAACGCCCGATGCCGGATGACTGCGGGTTCACAACCTGGGCGGGTCGCACATAATGCGTGACCCACCCATTAGTGATTGATTTGTTTTTTGCTGCAGAGAACTCTGACTCAGCACAGACACTCTGCTGCATGTTTATGTCAACTGGGCTGGATTTATCCACTTCCCTGTTGTAAATTGTACTTGTTTGATCCCACTGGCGCAGATGCAGTCTGATTTCTTCGTGACAGGTTAAACAGGGAGGCCACCACAAGCTGACAGTTTGTCAGAGTTCCAGATCCCAGAGATGACTCTGTTACTCTTATGTGATTGTATTGGATATCACAGTGCTGGCTTGGAAATACTTTGGTAAACCTTAATCAGTTAACACCATTCGCTGCTGCATCCATAGATTAAAGTTGATGCTTTCCAGAAACAATGCCATTCATCAACACTGCTCAAAAGTGCCGCCGACTTCTCGGCGCTTGAGGATCGTCTGACTTCGACAGTTTCTGGGTGTAAGCCCGTTTTGCGGTTCTTCAAGTCAACGCTTCAAGTGATGTTTGGCAAAAAGCATTTGCCGTGTTCCCTGCACCGTAGACGACAAGGACGACTGAAGTCCAGTGTGTGTCTTGCGACTTTTCTTGCCAACATAATGTTGTTTGGCTTTTTGTTTTTGCTGTACAGAGCATTTTGTGACGGTACAATAGAAAGTAGCTCACTGACTGAAACCACCTTATGAAGGAGGGGTGAAGTATATATCTCACTCCTAGGAGGTAAAGAGTTAATTTCACATTGGAACATCAAATCTTGTGTTCTACAGTTTTCAATATAATTAACCTGCTCTTTATTTCATTTGCATTTTCCATGGTATGTCAGTTTCGTAGGATTTGTGGTTGTACTTCCCTGCTGGAATAGGAACTATAACAGTTCTTCTAGTTGAATGTTCAATGTATTTTCTTTCAAAAAATAAACTCTATAAATAAAGTTTATTGCTCCTGACTCTCATTAACCCCATGACCTGTGCCAGTCTTTACATCATTATTCTTGTACAAATGACTACACCCCATGTGACCAATGCAGAGGGCAAAATATCCTGCAGACTCACCTGTTTTAATGTTTGCAGTGTCTCCTACTCGTGCGTTCTGGCATATTTCCTACAAAGGCTTAATGAACTGTGTGCTGGCCTGAATTTTCAAACTTGCCAAGAATAGAACCGTAATCAAGGAGCAGATGAATTTTCCTTATGTATTAATAATATGCTGTAATTGTAATTTTCAACTGCTGGATAATAAGTGTTAATGACTTTCTTTTTGCCAAATGCTGCCATTTGAAGTATGTTAACAAGGGCCAAGAGAGCGATTTAGAATTTAAATTTTGGTTGTGAGATATGAAGTCACTGTAACGTCAAGGCATTATGCTATGTTCCCACTATCACAATTCGCGGCGCGATTGAAATCGTGGTCTTCATCGTGGAGTAATCGTGGTGATCCTTTCAGATCTTGAGGTCAGTCATAGCAATCGTGCTGATCGTTGAAAAGTTTTGGACGGTTCAAAAATTTCCTAAGCTCAACATGTTTAATTGTCAATCATGATCATCGCATCACCTCATATCCAAACCTGAAATTTTAAGCCACTTTCACAGTGGACGCAAAACAAATTTTTCGCAGGACAGATTGCGTTCAAAGTCAATGCATTGCAAAGGCACGAATACGTGCGTTTGGCGCATATTAGCGTCTTTGAATTGAATTTGAATGTAATCTGTCGTGCAAAAAATTAGTCTCGCGTCCGGTGTAAAAGAAGCTTCAGAGAAGTTGCTCGATCAGCTGTGAATGGCCAATCGTGGAGTTCGTAACGGAGCACACGACAGTGGGAACTGAGCTGATTTGGCGCGGGTAGGGTACAATGAGGAGCGAGACAACATGGGGCGTGTGTGTCTGTGCGTGCGTGCGTGCGTGTATGCATGTGTGTATGCATCTGTGTGTTGGGAAGGGGGTTTTAGTGGTGGCCTGGGTTTGGTCTGCTTGTAATAGCATCAGAATCCCCCCTATGATTTCAGAGAATTTCTTTGACTCAGCCAGGATTTCCTCCATGACTAATCTGACCAATAGTATTTGTGACTGTCTGAGCATATTTTTGAATTGGTCTTAAATTTATTCCGTAGAATTATTCAATCTCATGTATCAATAATTTATGTTCTCAGTCCTCATACTTGATTTTAATGTATGTTCCTTGTATGGTATGTCCAGTATTCCCACCATTTAGCGTTCATCAGAGGAGCTGCTAGATTTTACTCCAGTTGTGATCAAAAATTGGTTCAGTGAGTGGCAGAGCTCTACCCAACACAGATGTGCTGTTCAAAAGTAGTTTAGTCATAACAGCCCTGTGAGATAATTATCTGGTTTGTATTCTTGTTATGAAATGCTATGAGTGCGTAGCTTGAAAAAAAACGATATGAAGTGAAGAGAACAACTTATTATTATTACTATAGCCCCACGGACGAAGTTGGGCTGCTACATTGGATTTATACTTGTTGTCTCCGCCTCTGTGTCTGTAGACACTGCCTTGTGGACGCTGTATGGGCTGTAATTTTTGACTGATCACTCACATTTGGTATGGACGTGTTATACTTCAGTTATGACAACTATTTTGGTTGCCATGGCGACAGTTTTGGCCAAATCATGCGTAAAAAGGGGAGAAGCGGGCTTTCGGGGGGTACACCCATGCGGTTGCGGGAGAACGGACTGTATAATAATAATAATAATAATAATAATAATAATAATAATAATAATAATAATAATAATTGTTATTATTATTATTATTATTATTATTATTATTATTTATAATTATTCGTAGTAGTAGTAGTAGTAGTAGTAGTAGTAGTAGTATGCAAAGATTCAGCCCCAAAATTGGAACATTATGTTGAATTAAAATTAAAACTGAAAACAGTAATTTATAAATTATCTTACAATACAATGCCAAATTTTCAATTTTTTACCACATTAATTTTATTGATTTTTCTTAATGAAATCTTGCTTCAATTTTGATTATTGCATATTTTAATAAAGCTGGGACAGTTAAGTATTTATCACTCTGTAATGTAGCCATTCCTTGTCACTTCAGTAAATGAATGTTTACTGAAGGCAACAAGTGAGTTTCATTCTTCCTGCAAACAAGTCTTAATGTGTGCAGTGTTCAGTATGGTGTCTTCTCTGTTGCAGTTTGCATTTGAAAAAGTGCCACATGTTCATAATTGGGGACATCTCTCGACTGCTTGCAGGCCAGTCCAGCAACATGAACCCTCTTCTTACACTGCCATGTGTTTGTAGTGCATGCAGAATGCGATTTTGCATTGTCTTCTTGAAATATCCCCGGGGGTCAAGTGGCATAAAGGACCTAAAATATTGATTAGCCTATACACAGTACATGTTTCCACTGCGTGATGGTCCATTACTGATACCTTTGAGCGCAGAGAAGTCGACCGAGCTTCTGGACACTGTGAACAAGAGCTTCCCTTTTTGCACAGAAACCTTTTTACTGGCATTTGTGGTGAATCCGTATACTTTCATACTTGACGAAGGTTTGCCGAAGTAACCCTCTGCCCATGTGGTTTAATTGCTGGTGGATAAATGATGGTCCTTAACGCAGTGCCGTTTGAGTGATCGGAACTCTCTGGTGTTCAGCTTAGGCTTGGTTCGTTGCCCTTTATGCACAGCAATTCCTCCAGATTCCTTGAAACTTCTAAGTATGTTGTGCTCCAGTCGAGGTGAAATATCCAGACTCCCTCGTATCTTTATTTGGTGAACTTGTTTTTAAACCTATCAGTGGTATTGTATTTGTGGGCCCATCTTTGGTCCTGAGGGACTAGGCCTCTCTTGCATCCTGCTTTTATGCCAAATCATGATTACCATCACCTCCTGACATTACCTATCTCAAATCATAAAATTACTGAATTTTTCTTACGTCATTTCTTGTCCTAATTTGCACCTGTGCCAACTGTTCCGGTAAAGCTTTGGAGGCATGAATTGCAGAAATGAATTTACAGCGATCAACCAGAACATTATGACCACTGACCGGTGAAGTGAATAACATTAATTTTCTCATTACAATGGCGCCTGGCGGTGAATAGGATATATTAGGCATCAAAAGAGGAGTGACTAGAATGTCACCTTTGGGTGGACATTTTGGTTTGGATTGTCATATAAATGCATATACAGTACTGTGCAAAAAAGTTCAGCACATTTAAAGCAATTTTATAGAGCAAATATACTTGCAAAATTGATGAAATTAAAAATGTACGAAACAGAGCTGTCAACTTCTAAAAACTAAGCCAAACCAATATTTGGTATGACTACGCAAAAAAATGTCTTGTTGTGCTGTAGTTTTAAAACATGTAGTTTTTGCTTGCTCCAAGCAGAATGGAAATCTTGCCACCGTTCTTCTTCTGACTGTCTCACTTGTGTCTGTCCCTCCAAGAAATTACAAACAGCCATGATGATGTTGACATGAAGGCTCTGCCAAGACTATGATATCAATACAAAGTTGATGTGTTGGAAGCAGGAAAAATGGACAAGAGTTAGGATCTGAGCGACTTTGACTTGGGCCAAACTGTGACTGCTAGACGAGTGGGTCAGAGTATTTCCAAAATTGCAGTTTTTTTGGGGGTGGTGCCAGTCTGCAGTGGCCAGTAACTTCCAAAGGTGGTCCAAGGAAGGAAATTCAGTGAACCGGCAACATGGTCATGAGCGGCTGAGGCTCATTGGTGCACGTGGGGAGCGATGGCGAGCACCTGCAGTTCGATTCAACAGAAGAGCTTATACTTTAGCTCAGATTGCTGAAGAAGGTCATGCCGGTTGTGATAGACAGGTGTCAGAACACACTGTGCATAGCTATTTGTTGTGTATGGAGCTGCGTCGCTGCAGACAAGTCAGGGTGCCCATGCTGACCCCTGTCTACCACTGAAAGAGCTTCTAATGAGCACATGAGCATCAGAGCTGAGCCACTGAGCAAAGTGGCTTGGTCTGATGAATCATATTACGTGGATGGCTGGGTGCGTGAGTCCCCCATCTGGGAAAGAGATGGCACCAGGATGCACCATGGGAAGAATGCAAACCAGCGCAGGCATTGTGATGCTTTAGGAAATGTTTGGAAACTTTGGGTCCTACAATTCATATGGATGTTACTTTGACATATTCCACCTGCCCTAAACACTGTTGCAGCCCAAGACCACCCTTTCATGGAAACTGTATCCGTAATGGAAGTCGCCTCTTTCTTTAGGATAATGCACCCTGCCATTTTGCAAAAATGGTTCAGGAATGTTTTGAGGAACATAACAACAAGTGCAAGGTGTCAACTTGGCCTCCAAAGTCCCTAGATCTCAGTCCAATTAAGCATCTGCGATGTGGTGGTTAAACAAGTCCTATCAATGGAGGCCCCGTCTTGCAACATACAGGACTTGCGGATCTGCTGCTGATGCCTTAGTGCCGGACGCTCTGCACACCTTCACAGGTATAGTGGCGTCCAAGCCTCAACAGGTCAGGGGTGTCTTAGCAGCAAAAGGTGGACTAATGCAGTATAATGCCAGTGGTCATAATGCTATGGCTGATTGGTGTATATTTACTATTGCAATGAAGCTGATCAAACAAAACATCAAATATCTTGTCTCCATATTGTCTGCAATGGAATGCAGGTCAAAATAATTTTAGAAATCACTGCATTCTGCTTTCTGTGTGCATGGTCCAATTCAGTCCCAACTTTTTTCCAAGTTGGGATTGCACAAATGAGCCTTTCTTGTTAGCTCAGTAAATATACACTATTTTGGAGAGTAATACAGTATCGTGACTTAATTGTGTATTTGTGAGTGAAATGATTGCTTGTGTGGTGCAGGCGACTGCACCAGATGAGCATAATGTATCACTAACGCTGCCAGATGGTTATCAAACGCTAAATTTGAAAAAGCTTAGGTTTCAAACCACTTTGTTCTCAGTAGCTCAGCATAATTCGGGTTGTGGTTTATTGTTATCTTTATGTGTTGCATCCCATCCTTGCCAGAGAATGTTGAATGTTGGAAGTCCAGGGGGTCAGAACTGAATCATCTTTCACCCGTGGACTCAACCACCTGGTTTCATGAATTTGTTCTAGCCTCAGGCTAAAGCTTTATGCTAATCTTGGTGATTGGAACATTGCAAGGCTTCCCACCACTGTGAACTGACGGCATGTGTGAGTGATACAGAATGGACTCCTCTTTTTTCCGATTTGATTTGAGAAGGCTGGTGGTTTGAGAGAACTGTTGTGGCAGAACTCTGGCAAAATTTTTCTAGTGTCAGAACGCATTAGTATTTCATCTTATTGCTTTTACACACTTACTGTGGGAGGTTGACATCGATTTAAAAAAATTCCTCTGTAATATGAAGAGTGCCGAGTCATTAAATTTGGTCAATGCGTTACCACTTTGGACTAATGCTCACTTGGCAAATAGCTGCCAAATTTCCAGGCTTCAGCAAATAACCAAATTCTGCGAAACATTTCTCAAGGAAGAAGGAAGTAAATGCTTATTATGCAAAATGCTTCACCAAATTATCTACTGATCTGGTCCATTCACAAAATTAAAACCTTTTATGATAAAGGCATATTGCTGCATTTCCATAATATTGAGCTTGCAGTTGCATTTGAATAGATGGGTAAATGAAATTTTGCTTTCATTCTTATTTAATGAATAAATGCTGATTCATACTGATGTGTGAACATGGGTATCACATTTTACTGTATTTAAATCTGGTAATTTTATCTTACAGCTGAGGAATAAAATTGTACACCATTTTTGGTCTTCATTTTGAAGTGGTTGAGTGATTTGCTCAAAAATTTCTGTTCCCTCTGCATTGAAAAATATCTATTCACTCCATGAATATATTAGTTTACTGTATAATACATCCACCTACTATTCTGGTTGCGCTTGTGCATCCCGTATCACTCAAAATAATATATAATTGGAGCTACAGATAACTTGCATGCAAACTTTTCATTTTGTCAATTTAATAGGCAATACCTTGAGAGGGAACGTGATGGGGACTGTACTGTAAGTACATGAGCGAGTCCTCATTAGTGCAAGGACAAGTGTTCCTGTTCATGAGGGGTTTCTCTGTGAATAAGAAGTGGATTTAAAAAAGGTTCGTTCTGAAGAAATGACAATTAAAGGCTGAATTCTCACTTCTTTTCTGCCACCAATAGGCATCATGCACGAGACACAATGTGCCACAGATCGGGCTGCTTCATTTGCATGCTGAATGAGATTTTCAAGGCCTCAAAACAGTACAGGAAAATGTCTTAAATAGACAAGGGTATGAAGTATTGTGCAAAATGGAGATCAAAACATTCGTGCGAATGTCGTGTTCAGAATACGTCTGCAACTGAGAAAATTCAGGGCGGATGTGGGGGTTTGTATAACAGCACAAAAGCAGGAAAGATATTGCATTAAAAAAGGAAAAAATGCTGAAATTAGTTGATTTTGCACTGTGGCAGCTGTGAATTGACCAAGCCTGCTTTTCATGATTATAGCTCTCTGTATAATGACATGGCAAGGCTTGTGTAAGGCCAGACAATGGAAAATTTTTTGTTCACAAAATGATATCAAAGCCTTAGGAAGCAGAGCTGAAGATCATAACATTGTCAGGACAATCTTCATAATAACTCAATAAATGCCTAATGACAAGAACAGGCACTCCAGCTTACCCATGGTTGTGCTTTACCCACAATCCACTGAGTATTGGGCACTGTGCCAAGCCTGAACTTGAATGTCCTGAGGGCCTCATCCCTTGCTGCATGACCTGCAAGCTGGCCCAGGCATTAAAACATCTTCAGTCATTTGCTGGGCTCATTGATTAAGCCCCTTTGCGAGGTATAGCCTAAATTTTTAGAGGTAATTCAGCTTAGATGTTGAATCATCTCTACCAAAAATGGGGAAGACCAGTGCCAGCTGTGATGCACATACCTCCATTTTATGTGGTGTAACGTGGAATATTTACATCTCAAATTAAGCCTTAACTGCTGCTTTTACATAATACAAATATTGTCTTTAAGGTGACACATTTGCATTGATAATTTTTTTATTTTACAAAACATGCCATCCTTGGAGGTATTGTACAGCTCCTTTCATTTTTAGGGGGAAAAACGCGCTACTGTCTTCAACTTGTACTACTTTTCTTTCTGCTTCTTGTTTGGATGTCAGTTTTGCCGCACATATGGGCATTTATACTGTCAAAACTTTGTTTTACAGATGACAACATGACTGCCTCTGGTTAGAATTACTTTAAAAAAACGTCATTGCACCTGACACTTCAGGTTTCACGCAATCAGAGTGCTTGTTTCGATTACATGTTTACAGAAAATAAATAAATAAATAAAATGGTGCGCAGTGTGCAAGGTGAAACTGTTCAGCATTGTTGCGGTTACTTTTGATGGCGGCACAATATGCCATCGTTGCATGGCAGTTTTTCTAGATTTTGAATATTTGAAGCAACCATATGAATCCATCCATTTCTAGATTTTGAATATTTGAAGCAACCATATGAATCCATCCATTTCCTAGATTTTTTTTCGTTGATGTCAATCAGTAGCAATACTTTCAGTTATTTTTTTATTTATTTTTTTTTGCTTCAAAATGCAGAATCTGTGTTATCAATACCTCGGCAGCATTACATTACTTTTTTTTTCTTTTCTGTTGAAAAACAGATTCCAGTGCCACACTTTGTTTGAAAGAAATATTGCAAGGATCCACAACCCAACAGTAGTATGTACTATCCTTCTCCCACATCCTGTTTTCTGTTAACAGTCAAAACTGAGGTACAGTCAGTGGCAGTTCGTCGGCCGTAACAACGGGAAGCCAAAACCTCGCCCTTCAGAGCTTAATGACTTAAACCTTTCGCAGTCTACTTTTCTTGATCAGCAGTTGCTCAAACGAATTGGTAGAAACACAGTCAAATTTATTTTTGATAGTATTGTTATACATTGCACCACAGAATTATGAAGGGTTTTCTTTTGCACATAAATTACGATGTAAATTACCATAGGCCTACGTATTTATAAATTCCGCGCTCAAGTAGCTTGTGAAACGGCATATATTTCCAAATTGATTAGCTGTGCAACATCGCATTCTTTACTTCTATATTAAGATTGTCGAAAACAGAAAACAGATTCTTGCGAAAGAAGCCTCGCAAACTAATTTATAAATACGTGCTGATATTTTGCGTCATCGTTTGCTATCGAAAAATAAATTTGACTGTCCTTCTTCCAATTCGTATGGGCAACTGCTGACTAAGAGAAGTAAACTGCGTAAGGTTGAAATCATTAAGCTTTGAAGGGCGAGGTTTTGGTTTCCCCTTGTTACGGCTGACGAACCCCCATTGGCTACAGTGTGGTGAAAAGGCATTTGCCCCCTTCTTGATTTCTCATATCTTTCCTAATTTTGTAATTTTTAATTGTCCCAGACCCTCGTTCTTATTTTAATATAAGACAAAGACAATGTGAGTAATACAAAATGCCGCTTTTAAACTTTCATTTATTGAAGGTAAAGAGTTATTTAAAACTTACACTGCCTATGTGAAAAAATTCTTGCCGCCCTTGACGGGTTTTGAGCGTGAACTTCCTGTTTAAGTTCATGCCACAGCATCTAAGTGGGATTCAAGTCTGGACTTCTGACCCAGCCACTCCACAACCTTCATTTTGTTTCTTTTGAGCTATTCAATGGTGCACTTGGTTTTGTGATTCGAATCATTGTCTTGCTTTACATATAACCCAACTGCGCTGTAGCAATAGGTCACAAAGTGATAGCTGGACACTTCCAGATTTTCTGAAGGAGAGCGGAATTCATGGTTCCATCAAGTATGGCAAGTCAGCAAAGATCTTTAAGCAGCAAAGCAGTCCTAGAACATCACACTATTGCTGCCATGATTGACTGTTGGCATGATGTTCTTATTTTGACATGCAGTGTTAGCTTTACGCCTGATGTTACAGGACCCATGACCTCCAGAAAGGTCCATGTTTGACTCATCAGTCACCAGAATATTACCCCAAATGTCTTTATGGTCATAGAGATATTTTTTGGTAAACATTAAACAAGCATGTTTTGTTTCCCAGCAGTAGTTTTAGCCTTACATCTGTCCCAGGATGCCATTTTTGCAAAGACTTTCTGACTGTGGAATTGTGCACTTTGAACTTGATTGAGGCAATTGAGGCCTGCAGTTCTTTAGATATTAGTCTGGGTTCTTTTGACAACTCCTGGATGAGTTATTGATGCAGTTTGTATGAATTTTGGATGGATGGCCACTCCTTGGAAGGGTCCTAACTGTTTAGGTCACCTGAGACGAAGTCTCAAAATGACCTATTCTCATCGCCTTTTGTCCATCGTCCATCCGTCCGCCGTCCGTGGTGCGTCCGTAAACAATTTACATTTTCAACTTCTTCTCAAAAACCGCTGATCCTATTCTCAGGAGGGGGCTCTGAGGGTGGGGCTAAATTTCATTGGTACATTTTCCAGTTCTTCTCAGAAACCGCTAATCTGATTTCAATAAAATTTTGCAGGAGCCTTCCTTGGTCAAATATGCACCAAAATTGTGAATAATATGGTGCCCACCCCCAGGGCTCTGAGCGGCGGGGCTAAAACTGGTCAATACATTTTCGACGACTTCTCAGAAACCTCTGATCCGATTTCAATAAAATTTTGCAGGAACCTTTCTTGCTCGAATATGCCCCAAAATTGTGAATTATATGGTACCCACCCCCTGGGGCTCTGAGGGGCAGGGCTAAAAGTGGTCCAATTTGCTGAAATTTTAAAAATCTTCTTCTCCAGACCCAGATAGGCTGGAAACCAATACTCTTCATAGATGGAAGGGTCTTGAGGTGCTTAATCAAAATTGTTAATTTCATGGCCCCCAGGCTCCATGTTTGCCCCTAGGGAGGGGGTGAAGTTTACTATACTTTATATAGGAAAATGATACTTTTGGGTATATTTGGTTCATTGACATCAATAACATCAGTTTTTATTCAACTTGGGTGACCATTAAGGCCCATGGGCTTCTTGTTTCCAAATTGTATTAATTTGTCGATAATGCCTCTCAACATGGTTTTCTAGAGTCTCAGAGCCTTAGAAATTTTGTAACCCTTTACAGACTGATAGATGCCAACTGCTTTGTTTCTCATCTGTTCTTTAATTTCTTTAAATCATGGCATCATGTGCTGCTTCATGCCTACTTCTCAGTGCTGGTCAGTTTCTAGAGACATTTTGATTCAACAGGGTTGTTAGGAATCATGCCTGAAGCTTGATGTGTTGAGTGACAGCGAACCCTAATTATCAATTAAACATGTTCAACTGGTTGATGAAGCAACTGAGGGGGCAGCTACTTTTTCACAATTGGGCCAGGTAGTATTTGATTGCTTTTTCCCTTCAGTAACTGAATTAATTTAAAAAAACTGCATTTTAGGCATATGCAGGCCATCTATGTCTAATATTAGTGTGCTTGTTCATCCAAAAATAAGATTCAGACCACGGAATCTTTACTATAAATACATTCTTTGTGCGCTGGTAATTTTAAATTATAATCTGCCGTTTCAAATGAATTCGCATTTTAATCACTGCAAATCGTGATCATCGCAGAAAGAATTTATCTTTGGCTATCTTCACTGATGACATCACGGAAGGTATCTAGCCAGCGGCGGAGAACACTGTGTCAGTGTTGTCGGACTCAGTGAGTCGTAATTGTGGCTTACGCCTTTGGGAAAATGCCAAATATATGCCTTACTTACAGCTGCAACAATAAAACCGATTGAAGGCGAGGCATTTTAGTTCATAAATTTCCAAAAAACCTCACAGTTGAAAGGCCCGGGTGGACTTTGTGAAGAGGAAATGAGTGGATTGCACGGAGCCTGGATAAGGATCAGTGATCTGCTCAAAACACTTCACTGATCACTGATTTTATCAGCCAGATCCCGAGTCGCAGGAAAAGTTTGAACTTGAATTGCCAAAATTTTTTCTGAAAATTCCATTGGTTAATAAGCCAAGCCCAAACTGCGCTGATCCCGAATCTTCCCCATCTATTCTGTACTCGGAAAAGCCGGTTAATAAGCCCAAGGCGGCACTTAATAAGACCATCCTAAAATGCGTGTCAAAATGATTTTATGCTAAAATAAATGACTCAAAACGAAACCATATCCATCTTCCATTGGGAGACCATGAGTAAAATTGAAACTTTGGCTATGATTGTGAAACCGGAACGAGTCTCGGAGCTGCAATTGCAGAATGAAAAACGTGAAAGCCTCTAGTCTGCTCAAGTCAACGGGATGAATAATTCCATAGCTAGCATGCTGACACTTTTTGCCATTAAATTAATAAATTCAAGCTTCTACGACAGATGTTACGTGTGTAACTTAATACTTTCATTCTAGGTGTGAAAACAAAGCCTTATTTGACCTACATGGGCTGTGTTTGTGGAGTGCACTGTGGCATGAAGGTGACATGTTGTCATCATGTGCGTTGGCTACCTATTTTCAGACTCCTTTCCTTGACATGGCTTAATAAAACTCTCATAAGTTGTGTCTAGTCTGGGTCCACCATGCCTACTGGCCGATTGTCACATTGTTCCTTTTCCCCCTGTGATTTGAAAAATATTTGTTTTCAACAATTTATGGCAATAATATTCTTTGACAACATCTTGTTTTCCTGTCGTTTTCAGCTTGACGTTAGCGTTTGGATTGAAACACCTCCCGTTACGCTACATCCGTGAATTGGCAAATTTCAGTCCTCTCGGACCTCAAAAGGCCCATTTTTGAGAAAAAGGGGCAACTTTTGGGGATTTCATTAGCAGGGTACTGTTCATGAACTGTTTGGTCAAGCGTATACTAGATTAGTTTTCATTACCCCACAGCCGACGAAAGTCGGTCGAGGGATATTGTCGCGGCGCGTGGCGCCCGTCTGTCTGTCTGTTTGTCCGTCTGTCCATTAACTTTACCTTTTAGGACGATAGCTGAAAAACACCTTAGCCAACTTTTCTCATTTTTTTGATGGTATGTTGGGGTTGGTTAGAGGAAGCTCCCTATCGATTTGTGTCTCACTCTGATCGTCAATATGGCGGCCACGGCAGCCATCTTCTTTTTTGTTTCTGGAGCATAACTGAAAAACGCCTTGGCCAAATATTCTAATTTTTTGGAGGTGTGTTGGGGGCCTTTAGAGGAAGCTCCCTATCCATTTGTGTCCTGCTCCAATAATCAATATGGCCACCACGGCAGCCATCTTCATTTTCGTTTCTGGAAGATAACTGAAAAACGCCTCGGCCAAACGCTCTCTTTTTTTGGTGGTCTGTTGAGCGTGGTTAGAAGAAGCTCCCTATTGATTTGTGTCCTGCTCTGATAATCAACATGGCTGCCACGCCAGCCATTTTCATTTTCCTTTCCGGACAATAACTCAAAAACGGCTTGGCCAAATGTTCTCGTTTTTTGGTGGTATATCAGGGATGGTTACAGGAAGTTCTCTATCGATTTGTCTCCCGCTCCGATAATCAATATCGCCGCCACGGTTGCCATCTTTATTTTCGTTTCAGGACGATAACTGAAAAACCCCTTGGCCAAATTTTCTCATTTTTTGGTGGCATGTTGGGGGTAGTAACACAAAGCTCTCTATCGATTTTTGTCCAGCTCCGATAATCAATATGGCCGCCAATAAAGCGCAAGCCTGAGGGGTCCCGCTGGCGACAGCGCTCTATTTTTTTTATATTTCCCAAGGTTACTTTGATAATCTGAGACACTTAAGTGTGACATACTGTATGCTAAGGGGCATACACATTTTTACAGTACTGTATGACTCTGTGGGAGAAACTTGGCTAAACCAATGTAAGCAGTGCAATGCATTTTAATTGTTCTGTAAAGTGGTAAGATGGACACTGGGGCTGTCCCTGAGGGATAACTTCATTCCATTTTGGGGGTAAAACATGAATATGATCCCGGTGAAAGGGAAACTTCATCTCAATACTCAAGGCCCTCTGAGAAACTTGGTTTCTTATCCAATAAAGTGATGCAGTCAGTTGTTTGGATGCATTTTGTTTACGGAAGTGCTATACATTTCTTTTTTGTACAGAGGGTGTAGTGAGTACCTTGTGTTGAATGGATTTACATTCAGCTTTATAAAATGGATGACTATACCTGGATAGAGTTTTTGTATAAGGTTATTCTCTACTTCCTATTACTGTGTGTGTGTGTGTGTGTGTGTGTGTGTGTGTGTGTGTGTGTGTGTGTGTGTGTGTGTGTTTGTGCGCGCGCGTGTTTGTGCGTCTCCTCTTATGGGAAGAGGCTGTCACTTTGGTGTGGAATATATCTTCCTGGAACCACTGTTACATCACTGGAGCCATAGTTACTGCTGCAGTGGATCCATATTAATTTGCATTATTCTCTAAATATAGGCGCTACAGAATTGCTGTGTGAACATGTTTGCTGTGTGGTTCTACGTCAATCGAACTGTATTGTATGTTTGAATTCAAACTTTTGGGGTTGCTTGAATTTCAGCATCCTCTTTATAGTCGAGTACGAGCTTACTGTGATGGTCAAGTTGAAATGTTGTGCTTTAATGTATTGAAAGTGTTTTAGTTTTTTATGTGGCAATGTGTGGGAATAGAGACGATCTGGTGTCACATTTCCATTGATATTCTGAATCGGTCACATCAGTTAATTATGTTGCTCAGCCTACGGGAATTACATAACCTTCTGAATATGAATATATTCGCTGAATATTACGTTGCTTGTCTGTAAGTAAATGTGAATATTAGAGTCAACGGAAATAGATTTCAATCACGTAAGTATGAATGTCTTATCTGACATTTACCCCAGAATCCAAATCACAGAACTGAATAGATCAGAGAACAAAGCAAATTGCTATATTCTAGAAAGTACCGCAATTCATAATGCAGTGAAAATACAGTCTGTAAACAGAAAGATAACAATATTATTCTCATCTAATGGGACATTTTGGACATTTCTGGGACGCCTTCGCATTTATTAAGACTTGATTAGTTTTTTGTTGCATGGGGAATGCCAGGGACATTTCATTTAGATAATTGTGATGCAGATGTTCAGAAGTATTTATTTAGGGCTTGGTGAAATTAGTGGGATGGTATGACATTACTGGGTAATGACTGCACTGTAATATTTTTCTTACGCTCATACAACTAGAGTTACAAATATATCCCATTATAGATAACATAGATGCCTTGTTTTATTTTTCTATAGCCTCTGTGATCCTTAACATGTCTCGCTGCAATATATGTTTTGATCACTGTCAGGGCCTTGGCAGCTCTAGGCATTTGTGCAAATGCAGCTATTTTGGACAACATAATTCTATTCCAAACACTCAGTGCAGACATTAAATTAAAACATTAAATTATGAGTCAATTATGACATGCGCTGTAATTTTCAGTATCATTGGTTGCTGTGGATACAGCCATCTACATTCTGAAATTAAAGACTGAGAGCAGTTTCTTGTGAAAATACCAGCAATTGAAGCCTGTAAAACTGTGTTGCCATGACAGTTTAATGTGCAAGAGTATATTCATTGGCTGCCAAGAGCTTGTGCTGGACATCAATTGCGAGGGTGCGATTCTGTTGCTTAGAAAAGAGAGGTTGACAGCAGTTGTCAGTTGCGGGGAAGAGAAGTTAGCTTTTTCATGAGAAATGAAATGAGCTTTAAATCTCCTGAGAAACTTCACATTGCTAACAACGGGGATGTAAAAGTTGCATTCTGTGTTATTATATAAATGTACTTTTAATTTTATTCTTTGATTATTTGCCAGGTAATTTTTTAGTCAGTTTCTATAATTGCATGCGTTTGTGCCTATTTCTAAGTTTATTTTTCTTACCCTAAATATAGCAAATCCAATATGTGACCTTGATGAACCCACCAATTAATGGCAACCTTTTGCTGAATTAACTATCAAAAATATTAGACACTATTTTTATAGATCTTTGTAATGTATTTAAGTGTTTTTAATGGTTTTATTTCAGAGCTTGTGTGGGCCCTATTTTTGATGTGACAGTAGTCATGTTGGTACAATGATGAGAATTTAGGCAAGTGGTGAATACATTCAAGCGTCCTGCCTGTTTTGACCTGGTCTGGGAGCCATCTACCGATTGGTCAATTTGAAACTCGAAGGTTTAACGTCTCAGTCATTTCATAGATTCTATCGACTGTAATGAACCAAACAAAAAGTACCTTTTTGTCGCTCGGTTGCTGAACTGAAAGCACAGTGATGGACATTTTCCGTTGACTGGAACTGCTGTCGGTTTAAATAACAATGTATCATTTGAAATGCTGTGGTTATAGCTGCTTTGAAATGCGTGTATTCGCGTCTTTGCATCGACTTTGAATGTAATCTGTAGTGCAAAAAATTTGTTTCGCGTCCAGTGTGAAAGCGGTTTATGTGTGTTTTTTTTTTTCTGCCACATTTGAGGGCCTGAGTATGTGGACTTGGCCTTCATTTGGATGTCGATGATTGTTTACTGTTGGGTGATGTTTACGGCACGTAGGCCTGTATGGTATAGTGAGGCCGCGGCCTTAATTTAGTCGGGCTCATTGTGGACGCGATTAAGTACGTGACCAAGCGCACTGCCTCTACAAATATCGCTCACATGGGACCCTTGCCGAGTCACAGCCCACATGCGCAGTTTGGCAGCAGCGCTTGGGGGTGTTCGAGCCCCTGACGGTATATTCGCGGGTGTCGATTTGAGCGTTTGGTGGCAGTTGGGATAGCAGCATGGGTGTTTTCAGTAGGTGGGAGGTGTTCAAGAAAGCTGAATTAAGGGGAAAATTGGATTTGGGGTTGGGATATTTTATGATTTTGGGTTATTATGAAGGGCTTTTGGAGCATCTTGGTAGGCAGTGGGGTCATAAGGCACTGGGGTTGCTGTAGGGGTATGTGGGACAGTGTGCCCTACTTTGATGGCCCGTTTGTCATTGTAGGGGTCCCTGCATGTGTTATAGTTAACACTGAACTCTGAATACTGTTCCGAGGAGTTCTTGAAGGCCCGTTGAGGTGTACTGGGGAGTTATGGGTTAATGTGTGAGACTGCAGTACGCTGACGTGTGACCATAACAGAAATGTGGAGCCCACAGGGACTATTAGACCAGGTTTGTGTTGGGCCATCTGGTCGCTGGCAGTGGAGTTACAGTGGAAGCACAGAACTCTCTAGTGTTTCCTGAAAGTATTTTGTGTTTTTAAAGCTTATTTCTTCACAGCATGTGGCGTCTCTATTGCCCCTTTGGACCCGGTGAGTTAGTGGAAATGATTTGGACGTTGTGCTGGTGAGTGCAGATTTTGCGGCCACTGGCACAGTCGGTGTGTAAAATTCTTCACTTTTATAGTTTTCTCTTTCTTTCCAGCGGAGAGATGCAGACTCCTATTCGCCTTGCAGCACATGTACCAGAATAGTTTGTGACTGGCTAGCTTAAATAAATAAGTGAAATCAGTGAATAAAATTACTGACTGAAGTATGGCGGCAGCTCTCCGAGCCCACCCATCTTAACCTCCTTGTACCGGAAAAACTTCCCATCATGCCCTGCCTGCCCTCGTCACACGCAGCATGCAGTCTGAGGAATCTGGGCTTTGAAACCGTCTCCAGGGGAACAAGGCCCTCAAGGGCCGACAGTGTTTTTATTTCCTCGGAGGAGGGATTAATTAGTGTCCTTTCTGTTATCATGGCGAGCGATTACATAATGCAGAATCGCACAAAAACAACATCGCTCTCCCCGTACAGACGAGATTGGCTAACACATGGAGTGACCAGCCAGGATCTAGTTGTTGCATATTTCTCTGCTTTCAGTTCGGACCTCATTTCTCTTTTATATCCAGTGACGCCTCGGTCTCTGTCGAAAGATGTCGTGATGCCCGTTTGATGTCATCGGTCCGCATCGAAGATTAAAAGCGTGCTGATATTTTACGAGGTTGCTGTGGTAGGCAAGGCAAGTAGGAGGAAATTTCCGGAAAGAAGATCCTTTGCCCTGTTCCACAGAGCTGACCACCTCCTGTGGTTATCTGGTTTCATGGGCAAATGTCCTAGCTTAACCTACGACTTCCAGCTGCTTCTGCTGTTGTTGTTTGTTGTTTTGATGGAGCGTGTCTTGTTGCATCACGGGCAAATCTTGTTGGCCAGCGGGAGGTGCCTGGTCTCTCGCTTTATTGACCATCAGCCCTGGGTGTTCACCGCTTGATCATGTGCTCCTTAACGTTTTACAGTTTGGACCCGGGACCTGCCCCTGACTCGACCAGGGTCCTCCTCCCTCCATTGGACTGGGGAGTGGGCGGCTTGTGCAAGGGGGATGAATCATCAAGTACCACAGGTAATAAACTTCCTGTACTTCAAAGGTGCTCGCAGAGATTGCCGCTATAGTCCCGCCAGGGACATTGTGAACTCTCTCTCGCGCTCTCTCTCTCTCTCCCCCTCTCTCTTGCTCCCTCTCTCTCTCTCCTTTTCACTCATGCACGCTCGCACACGGACTCTCAGACTTTGTGAGATACAGTTGATGAGCACTGGTAATCGCTGAAGCCGGCCTGGTTAAAAGAAGCCAAACTGTTGGCAGTGTATTCTGTGTGAAACAAAGTGAGTCATGTTCCAGTTTCATTCATCAGAAGGGTAGGGGTGGGGGGTTTGGTGGGAGAGTGAGGTCGAGAGACTGAATAAGAGAGAGAGATGGGGGGAGAGAGGGTGCGAGAGCGAGAGGGAGAGGAGGAACACGCAGCCGCGGGCGCTTTCCCTCGCTGACTGCGCGTCCTCCTCCGAACCTCGTTTCCTCCTCCGGCTCTCTGCACCTGTTCTCCACCTCACCACACCAACGCAGCTGGAGCTGCTGCCTTGAATAGCGACAGCGACGGGTAAGTTTGCCTCGCCGTGTCGGCTCTCAGAAGCGCCTTTTTAATGAAAAGGGCTGACATTTGCCATATTTCTCTCAGTTATCGCATTCTCATATTTCCATTTATTATTTTTTATTAACAGTCAGCAGTAGAGTTCTAGTTCTCTAGCGTCCCCAGTTGTGATGGACTTTCGTGAGATGGTAATACCACTTTGCTGTCCTTTTGTAAGAAATGTTTATATATTTCAGTTTTTGCGGTATTTAATCCTGAAATCTGTACTCCGGTGCGTGAGAGTTTGTTTTTCCATCGTGAGGCTTTTTTCTGGATCTCGTATCGTTTCCCTGGAGCTGGACTATGGACTTCACTCTGTTATTGTTTGCGGAGTCACAGACACAGAGAGTAACTCTGACAATCCTTTGTATTAAGAACTGTAACTGTATTATCTTATCTGCAACCCAAAGAATATCACCAGGCTGATTACTGATGGATTGAAGAGGGCAGCGAACTCAACATGGCCATTCCTCTGTACTGGTCAGAATACGCTAAGCAGAGGTGGAACTTAGGCTTCAAAGCAAAAGTCAGAAAGTGAAAGCCTTATGATGTGTGTCTCCCACTGATCTCAGCGATCAGTTCTACCTCCTGAACATAGAACTGTGCTATATAGCCAGTCCTAGAATTTTCAACAGAATACTTTGGTGGACTTACACTCTTTTAATCTCCCTGCAACCAGAAGCTCATCAAAGCCGGTCTCTCAACAACACAGACGGGGGACTCAGCATTATGACATACAGCCGAGTCAGTATTTTAAATTTAATTTGTCCTGGTAGATGCTTTTATGAGCATGGGAGCGTCAGACTCCGAAAAAACCTGTGCTTGAACAGGGAGTACGTTCTTTCCCCCCCGAGTATGGTGCGGGACTTCCTGTAGTGGCCCTGCTCGGTTCAGAAATGACTGCGTCGCGATTGGGCGGCTGCTGTTTGAGGCACACGCAAGGCCTCGTGGGATTGGAAGATGGTCTGGCCCCGTGCCAGCCTCACGGGGATTTCACGTTCCGATGAGCGTGCTTTGCCTTCCTGTCGCCGGTTTGAGTTTCAGGCTCTGCGTACGTGTGAATTATTTTAATTTTTTTTGACGAGGCCGTGACTTGGGTTTTCTGAAGCGTACGCTGACTATTCTGAGACTGCTTGGTGAACTGACTGGAATTTCCTTTTCTAGCATTAGGTATAATCCTAGCATCAGACCATGTTCCTTTTGACTCATGTATGTTTACATATTAATCATTTCTTCAGTAATTAGTATGAGCTGTGCACTTTTCATCACAGCAATCACTCCCCTTTTTATTTCAGTTTTTTTTTTTTTTGGATGTGACACCATTTTTGCGAAACCTCAAGCTTGAAATGCACTATAAAAGAGCACAGGCGTGAGGCTGGCAGGGCTGCATGTCTGTGTATGAATGTACGCAGTGTGTCTTGCTGAGTGTTCTAGTACAGTCTGTTCAAAGGAAGCTGGCCGTCAGGAAGAAGACTGGTCAGGAGGAAGTGCATTGGCTCCCGGGCTGGGCGATTCGCTGGGCACAGTTAACACTGTGGGAATGGGGTCCTTGGTTAAGTGGAGGTTTGGTCTGTTGCTACGCAGTCAATGGGGCTTGGTGCCAGTTGCAATATTTTGAGAACCCTGACCAGCGAGGTTTCTTGGATGGCAACAACTGTCGTGTTTCTCTCTCTCTCTCTCTCTCTCTCCCTCCCTCTCTCTTCCACTTTCCCTCCATCTCTTTCTCTCTTGCTCTCTCTTTTACAATCTTTCTCTCGGTCACTGTTTCTGTTACCGTGTTACTATCTATCATACAGCACATACTGTTGTATTTTAGAAATTGAGAGAGAGAGCTATACATATATTAATAGCTGGAGAGAATGATGAGGAGTGGGGGGCGAACTGTGGATGAGAGGAGGGCTGGAGACTGGGACCTGAGGCCGTGTAGCAGAGGCGATGATGCCAAAACCAAATTCTTCTTTAAAACTGAGCTGCTGGTAATACATTGTGCAGGAACACAGTGTACAGTTCTTTGGAATCGACAAGGATGTAAGGTTGCGTTTGAGTGGCGACAGAAATGTTACGGAAATTTTGTGCTTGAGTCAGGAGGATCTTTGGTGGAAAACTCAGGCGGAAGAGAGGGGCAGTATTCTGAATATCTCTTGGCCCTGATCCCAGGAAACAGACAAGACAAACACAGTCTTGAGAAACACCATCTCTTTGTACTGTGCCCACCCCCGGGCAGAGACATACCTTCTGAAAGCCTGCACACGGCTTGCCCTACCGCTGATCTGTCCACGCCCATCACTGCGATCTTAAGAAACTCTCAGGTACTGCGTTTAGTACTACAATGTTAGTTCGGAGCAAATTTATTCTCTGTCTGTCTGCAGAATGGATGCGATGGTCCTGTCGTAACTCGGTGTGTGTGTGTTATGTTGCTAGTGGTCTGGGGGGAATGGCTAATAGTTTAAGTGCTGAATCCATTGTTGAGAGGATGATAAATGTTATTGCTGTGCCTGGGATTGCTTTGTTGAGCTGGTTATTAGAGAGGGTCATTGCTAATGTTTTTTTTTTTATTTTTTTTTTACTCTTTGAAAATTTGTTTTTGGTATTTCATTTACCTTTACTTTCTCAGCGAGTTATTATAAAGGTTTCATGATACATTTTTAGCTTTACACTTGTAAGCATTACTCGCTGCTGTTAATCAACTTTGTTTGACTTGAGATTTTTCTCAGAAAATGCATATGGTTGTTTAAAAGTCATCGTAAAATTTTGCAATATGAGGGAAAAAAGTTGCTTTTTTTTTTAACTTCAGTCCTGGGATCAAATTAAAGCAGTGACTTGCAGTTGTGTGGCTCACCACTAGGTGGCACCACAGCCCGTACGCTCGTGACTCAGCAACATTTATAGCTACAGGGTTGTTTTTCCTGAAGAATATGCCGGAAGTCAGCCTGTGATAAGATTTGATCTGGAGTGCTGGGCAATCGACTTCAGAATGATCAGCCACACCCTCTTTAACTGAGGAGCTGTTATCCAGTAAGCCACGCCCATTCGGAGTAACTGAATTTCCACAGAACTTTGCAGTCTGTCAGGGGCCCCTGCTGTCAGTTCTTTAGATCGTTTAGTGTCCAAGATTTGTTTGTCTTTTTTAGAGTGCATTTTTTTCTCAATTTTGAAATCCTTTTTATTTGTATGACGGGAGACAACCCTCACCATGTACGTCAAACTGTTGGCAGGGTTGTGAACAGTGTTGTAATATGCCATGTTTATCTGAGTGGATCAGGTTAATGTATCATATGATGTCTGTCTCAGGAAAACTATGTTGTAAATCAAGAAATAATAATCCACTTGTGGACTCTATTCTCTATTCTCTATCTATTCATAATGCACTGGAGCCAGGTGTGTGTGTGCGTGCGTGGGTGCGTGCGTGCGTGCGTGTGTGTTTGAGTATGTGTGTTTGCATGCATGTGTATGTGTGTGTGTGTGTGTGCGTGTTTATCTGCGTGCCTGCGTTTTTGTGTGCGCATGTGTGTGTGTGTGTGTGTGTGTGTGTGTGTGTGTGTGTGTGTGTGTTTTCTTGCATGCATGCATGCGTGCGTGCGTGCGTGTGTATGCGTGCCTGTGTGCGTGCACATGTGTCTGCCTGCGTGAGTGTGTAGGTCTCTATACCCTGTTGCCCTGAGCAATGTGGTCGATAATAAGATTATTGATGGAGCTGGAGGAATCTTGCACTTGATGTCTTCTTTGGGCGAGCACTTGAGGAATGTCTGTCAGACATGCTGCCAGCACTCAAGCTGGGCATGTTTGCCCACACAGGACCATTTCGAAGATCACACGCTTAGAAACGCGCATAGGCGGACATCAGTGCAGTCAGTATAAACTTTAAACCACCCCTGCTCGACAATTAGTGTTGAACTCACAGCAAAAATTTGTGCGCCCTCAGAATGCTCAAATGAGGAGTACAAAATGTTGCAGCTCATTGAAGTATTTTTCCACTAATGTGCCAGTCTGAGAGGAAATCTACGTTCCTTTCAGTACATTTTTCATCTGTTGTCAAATTTGAAAATGTATTATTTTTATTTTAGTCTTAGACTATTATCATAGGGTGTCATTACTGGTTGTACATGCCAGGGATAAAGCTGCTTTTCTCCCCTTATCAAAGGGAGCGCACGTGATTGCGTGTGTATGTGCGAATTTCTCTCTACTTGTGGGGACTGAAAAATGCCTTGTTGGCACTTAAAGACCCCACAAATACAGTAACGTCTAAAAAAAGGTGTGTGGTCAAATAGTTAAGGTTTTTGGACGCGGTCACTGACCAGCAGTGTACCTTCCTCTTGCCGCCCATGGGAATTCCCCGGTCTTTTTGCAGAGCCTTCTTCTGCGGAAGAGCCGAGTCGAAATAGGCAAGTCTCTTCCCACCACTCAGTGGCGATCATGCAAAACCTGGCTTCAGCTGTCTGATGGGAATTATTCAGCGTTTTTTTTTTTTTCTCTCCCGCAGAAATGTAGGCCTAATTACTCATATAGCAGAAGCTGCTGTATTTTGAGAATGCTTCACTTATTTGCCAGGGGACAGATTAAAAAAAAAAAAAAAGCCATCATCCCTTGCTGGTTTGGAAATGTCTTTGGGTCTCCTGGGAGTTGTATGCGTCTCCTGGTCCTACTGACACGGAGCTGAAACAATAAGCACTTAACATGCCCTTTACTGTCCCGGGCCCATGACACTGTGGCGCTCTACATGGCAGTAATCGAAGGTTAGCGCTAAAGAACTCTGATTCCTGTCAGCTTAAAAGCACTGATGGTTTGAATCCACCGGAAACACAAGGTCGGATGTGTCCCTTAGTAATGGACTCCTGCTTATTATGTTATGTTACATAATATCCTGGCCTGGATATTGTGTTATGTTACTTAATATAGTGGAAGTGCATTTGACCTGGAGTATTACTGCGATTTTACAGATAAACCACCTGGAGGAAAGCCCCTGGGGGTAACTGAAAGAGCGTTCTGTGGTCATTTCCTGTGGCTCCCTGTAAGAAATCAATACATCTATAAATATTATAGTATTCTATCGATCCAGGATTTTGATGGATTTCCTGAAAGAATATTTTCAGGAAATGGTTCAATATTTTGCCTCCCGTCTTCCTGGGGACTGCAGGTTAATTCCAGCTTTAGGTCACTTACTGTGTTAGGGGAAGCCTGCTGGAGTCATGCAATGAACTTGCGGTATGGAATTGAGAGGTTTTTTTGAACAGGAATTTCCCCTGCTCGCATGTGGCTTTGGTAGGTATTTTTGTACTATTCCTTGTAAGCAGTGTGAAGGAAATGTTGTCCGGGACCTGACAAATGTCGTCTGGTTTACATTTTTCAAATTACATTTTACTAAGTGCTTTGGCAGCCATTTCTACTCACAGCCTAAAAACAGTGATCGAGACCCATTGGTTTTGTTGGCTTGGCTGGAGTTTCATCCGTCATCACAATGGAGCTTTTAAAAATCTGAAGTCAACACGCAATTTGCAAGAGTTTTTTCAGGGAAAGTCGACTGTATGACCCACTTGATGTTACATGAAATGGGGGAAGTGGGATTCCCAGCAAACATTTAACAAGGACGCCCAAAAGCAGCATTTTTTATGGGGCAGGCCACTGGTGCACAGGAATGCTTCTGGTGTGACAAATTTCACAATTAACTTATGCTGTTTGAATCCTCCCCTTCAAACGTAATTCTAGCCTAAGCATTGACAGCAGTTTGATTGGTACTGTCAGAAACAAACATATTTTATTAGTCCATTTCCAGCATGTCAAAGACATTTGTAGTTCTCACGTCGGTTGCAGCCTGCACTGAGGACTGAGATCTATGCTTGTGTCAATGAGCATGATGAGAGAGAGTAAATGTTTATTTTCTCTGGTCTGTTCCGCTGAGCACAGATCATAAATCTACGAGCTGTGGTAAATGTAATCTGGAACCAGGCCTCGCGGAACAGTCTTTTGTGCCTGAGGGTTTGTTCTCTGAGAGAGCAAACTTCCTCCTCGGGACCTCCAGAGGATATTGACCGTCTGTCACCAGGGACAAATTTTGATGGATGGGAAGAATTCCTCGAAGGGATTTGCTCCACTTCAGGCATTATTCTCATGTGGCCAGAGAGCCATGGAATCCTTTGGTGAAAAGATACCCGATGCATCTCTGTACACTACATTGTGAAGGAGGAAGGTTTTTTTTATTTCCTGGGCACTTATAAGGACGTTAGCTTTGTTAATTTGCACTCTGTTTGTTCAGGTGAATGAGGAGTACAGTTGCCCGGTGATTGATTAATGTAAAACAAGGGGTTGTCTACTGTAGGTCACAGGTAAAGTATTTTAAGCGCTTCTTTGCTTGAGGAGGTAAATGTTTAAGCTGGGGAACTTCATCATTTGGCAATAACCTCTCAGGGAGCAGAACAGTTAAAATTTTAAATGTAGTGGTTTTCTCCCTGATGCAGTCTGTAAATGACGGCTGCATCAATGTTCTGTGCGGAGGGTCAAGGGGGTGTCTGAACGGGGGGCTGTGAGTTCACGGTTGAGGCAGGGGCTCGCGTCAGAAGTTTGGGAAATGTGTCACGCATTTTCACTTGTCGGGAAGAAAACCCCCTCGGTCCTGCGCCCTGTTGTTTGTCTCTGGAACTTACGGAATGTGCGTGGGTGGGTGAACTTTGACATGATGGTACCTGTTGTAAAACGAGGACCAGGTGCTAATGGAATCTGCGCGTTTTGCCCAGAACCACACCTGAACGATTAACCGTGCTAATGCTATAATGCATCTGCGCGTGTGTGAAGGAATCGGGGTTAGGTCGCTGGTGAGTGTAGTATCTTCTGTGGAGGTTGGGCTGTATCGAGGGGCAGTATCCTCTGTAGAAGCTGATATGACCTGCGTATGAGACATCTCTTACTCCTGTACATGAGCTGTATAAGGGGAAAATGGAGATTTGATAGACTGTAATCCACAAAACCACTGAGTAATAACATCATGTGCCTCTGGCTTAACATTCTTTTTTTGGGTACTTTCCCACCCCGAACGCAGCCAAACTGTTTAGTCCAGTGACCTGCTCTCATTGACTCAGGAGGAAGATGCTGTGGCATGCAATTCTTCCGACTCATGTGACGACCAACCTTCACTTATTTTACACAATCCTGTCACATCGCCGATCCCACACCGTCTATTTCACTGGAGGATGATGCAATAAGCGCACTACTATTTGCTGGTACAGCTAGATGCACCTGGCTAAACAGGAGTGGCCACCAAAGAAAAATGAGATGAACGAATTTTGACCGGCATTAAGGGTATATACAAGGCATTATTGATATTAGATAATAGATATTGTTTTCCCATCAAAAGCGAAGTAATAAAGAAAAGCGAAGTAATAAAGTACCTCACAACAATTTTTGGAAGCCTGGTAACAAATGCCAACAAAAATACACTGGCCCTGCTGAAATTTTGTGGGGGGAGCCGGCATGTTGGGGGAGGTCTGTGATGTCGGCGAGCTGAATTGGAAGTCTCCTGCGCTGTGGTTTGTGTCATTGAACACAGGAAAAAAGTATTTCTGTACATTCGAAGCTTGTTGAGATATGGAATCATTTTATGAGAATCCCAGGAAATTCTGGTGATTTAGATGAACCAGAACAATTGAAATACCCACGTTTGGTCCAACACTGGGATAGTTGTGAGGACAGTAAAGATTTTTAGCCCTAAAACATCGCCACAATGCGCAAGGGCAGAGCTTGGAATTGCATAGATACCAGCCTCTGGGTGGCTTACCGCTAAGACATTTGCGTGTGAGGTGATCAGGTGATCGAATTCCAGCCACAGCATTGGGCAAGGCAACAAGTAGCGCAGCCTCGCTGGGGATGATGGGGGTTAAGCTGGTTAAATTTCATTGGTTCATCGCACTGTATCAACCAGTCTTGGTCGACCAGGCACAAGTAGCTGTGCAAACTAAATAGTATGCCAACTACGTGATCTTTCCACAGCATAGGCAGTGCGTAATTGATGCTGCAACTGCATTGCATTATAGAAGCAAGGGCTAGTCGTCATGCAAGGCGGAGGAATCACTTGCCCCGGCATCGTCTTTCTTAGTCAGTGGGAGCAGGTTGATTTGTAGTGGGCTAAACAGTCTGGCTGTGTTCAGGATGCTCAGTACTAGCATCTGGGGAGAATGGCCTGTCATGGCAGTTTTCTGATCATCACTGGCCAATAATTTGCCATCTTTCATATAATTCACTGAACTATTCTTCAATTGTTAACACCCCAGTCAAAGTTTTGTCATCTTTCGAGTTATTTTGAGCCAGACAGTCAACTGCCGCAAGTACCCTTTAACCCCTGTTATCCCCAGCGAGGCTGAGCCAGTTGTCGCCCTGCCCACTCTGACATCTGGCTATGAGTGGTGAAGGCGTGGCTGGGATTCAAACATCCAACCATAGGGCTCCTAGATGAATGTCTTTGCTGTGAGCCAATCAGGATAACGTGCTCCTGAGGGACTCTGACGATGACTGCTGGCTTTTGTTCGAGAAGATACTATAATCTCACTTGCTCATTCCCATTCTCACTTGCTCATTCTCAAACTAACAAAGCAAGACCTTCTGCTGCTCACTAACTTCATATTTCACGATACGTGCCCCTCTGTGATAACACAGTTAATCTGTGTATTTTGGGAGGAAATGCTTATCGGATTTGCTGTGACTTGGTCCCCTTTTTATCTTTAAACTGCACTGCACTGTTGTTGACAGATGAAGATGATGAAGGTGATGATGGCGTAGGAATGGAATTCAGAGGAGCCAAAGCCAACCGCTGACTCGTGCTGACTAATTCCCCCCCCCTCCTAACAAATCCCCCCTTTTTTACGACTCCACACACCCACAGCAGCGGCTGGTATATAATGCACGTGTCTTTCCGAAACACTCCCTTTCCTACACATCCCACTGAAAGTTGGTGTCTGGTGTCAGAGCTCCAATATGAACAGCTTTCCTCAGTCCTCTGGACTACTGGACCGCAGCAACCCCATCAGTCAACGGACCGACCGCTGCTCCTAGACCAGCCTCTGGGCAGAATGGTGTTTTCAGGACAGCCAGTGGACAAACCTCTGTCTCCAAACTTCTGTTTCCAGAGGTCCTGTGACGATGGAGCCCACCTCATCCGCCCCTCACAGTTCTGCACAGCAGACTCTCCTCTCCTTCTCTGGCAGCTGAGTGATTCGTTTCTGGTGTCCATGGATGTTTATTCCAAGATCCAAGTGCCGCAGGGTGTTCCTTTTCATTGGACCAAGAAGAATGTGTTCCGTTCAGTGTGGTGAGTTCACGGTCTTTTGCATTTTTCCCCTTTCTCCGCGTCTCTAGCTGCAGTATTTTTGAACGCAGGTGCAAACACGTGAGCCCGCAGGCACGTTTTTTTTTCGGTGAAGCAGACTTCAAAAATGTTGCGATTGCCGGCGCACGCGCGAAGGAGTATCGCGGTGAGGTCCGCGGCGCAAGGTGGCGATGCGTGCGGGGGCTGGAGGGTTTTTTACGTTTGTGACTGTTACTTGGGGGGGGGGGGGGGGGGATGACCTCGGGGCATGCAGGCTACGGTCGTTCAGGAAAGAGGGCGTGGCCCTGTCTCGTCCGCTGTCTCTGACGGGGCGTGGCGTGACGAGATTCGGCAGTACTGCAAGTGCAGGGCTCAGGTACGTGTACGGGAGTCTGTGTGGCCCCGGGACGTGTGGATCGGGCAGAACTGGGTGAGAGGTCACGGAGAGAGATGGAGAGAGGGAGGGAGGGAGGGAGGAAAGGGATGTGACAGGTGACCTCTCTGTTGGGAGGGCTCGGGGGGGGGGATGGAGGCAGTGGTGGCGCCGCGGCAGAGAACAGATCAAGACGAGAGCGGGAACTACTCACGGTGTGGTCAGCTGACTCAGAGTAGAGGAACGAAGCTTTGGCCTGGGGCGATGAGGGAATGGGGGGGGGGGCTTTCAGTGTGTATGACCAGGCTCCGGCTGTCTGTTCTCTCCTTTTTACACCGCAGAAATCAAATCCTCGTGCTGGATTCCTGTCCCCTGAATCACTTCCCCCGGGCACCCGGCACTTGTTCTGCCCCCCCCCTCCCTCCATACAGATCCTCTTACGAACATCCTCTTATGTGACCGACGAGTGCCTTTGAGGTTTTCTGGAATTCCAGCGCCCACGCTCCTGGATCCGTTGCAGCACTTCTGTCCATCATTGATCCATTCGCTTCCTTGGAGGGAGTGTCCCCGATCTAACGGAAGCGGAAAAGCATGTTTTGGTTGGAAGGTAGAGCGGAACGTTGCTAGAGATGAAAGAAATTGGTGATATTAACCCCTTAAACTCCAGTTTTTCACCTACGTTTTCCCTTAAATAGGTTCAAAGTTTGAAAAGCGTTTTGTCTATATTATAAGGCAGTGTTGCGTTCATATTATGTATCTGCCGGTTGCAGCGCTTCACTGGGGCAACATCATACTTTTTTGAGAGAAATATTCAAACCCAGGACACCATGTTTTTATGGCCACAGCATTACATCAAATGGAAAATATCAAGATCTTGTACATCATTTTACTCACTTTGGGATAGTTGGAAATTTTGGGATTTCATCTAGAATTCAAAGTAGGCTTTAAGTTCCGCGGGTTTGAATTCAGCAGCTGCATTTTATGTACCTATGTATGGGTCTGTAGTTTTTATGGGGTTACCTTTTAAGTTGCGAGATTTCAAACCTGATCAGGGTGTTCTTTAAGTGAGCATTCTAATGCTGATTTCAATGGTTGCAGTTGGAAATTGAAAGTATTGGTGTTCTGAAATGTCAGTCTTACATTTTGAGAGGGAATGGGGTTATATAGTGGTTCTGAGCTGACTGCTGTTCATTTGAAGATCATCATCTTTGAGATCACTGCTTGCAGTTTCTGCTGTGGTCCAAGTATGACTGCTGTGGGCCGTCATACATTTAAAACACTGCAGGTCATTCAGGTCCTGTGTTGCAATTGTCCTGTCTCCTGACTGGATTATCAGTGATGACAGATCAGATTAGCTCAGGGTCCTGTTTGTAATACAAATGTACTTTCTGCCATTTAAATATGTGTGTATCTGCTTTTGAGTCCCAGTACATCAAATTTGATAGGGCTGTTTATTCAAATATGAGAACAATGACTGGAACAACAAGTATGAATTTGAATAGAACATGAGTTAGTAATTGTGAGCTGTGTTGGTTTGTTCATGCTAGTATACTTGCGAACTTGCAAATCGAATGATTAATCAATTGCTTAATCTGTGTCAAGAGTGAGACACGTGATCTCGAGAGAGAATTAAAAATGTACACGTGCCTATTGGGTGCTGCGGTTAAATGAAGCGTGCGATAGATGTTTATTCAGGCGGCCTCCTGCTCGCTGTCACAGTGCCATCGTGTGGTGATGTATGTGAACTGTAGCTGTGAGTCACTATGGGAGGGACTCAAGGAAAACTGAGCCCGGCTCTGTTTTTTGAGTCATTGGTTAGGAATAAGTGACTATAAGCCGGGTGCCCGTGGAGCTGTGTACTCCTCTTGCTGGAGGGACAACAGTAGCGAGAGTCATAGCTCTCCTCGCAGATCTGGGAGAACGGCGGCAGAACTCGGAAGAGATGCTCTTGTTTCACTTCGCTGCCCCCCCCCAGATACCTTGGACTTTGCATCATGGACATTGGGGAATTTTCCTGTGAAGGATAAGTGGATGTTGCCGGTGAATTACTCAAAGAATCATCACTCCTTAAGTGTCACTGAATCGAGGAGTCATTCGGGAACAGTAAGTGAAGAGGGAGCAGGTTTTCTGTAATGATTACCGCTGCTCCATTGGCAGATTAACAGGTGCGGACTTGTGAGAGTTTCAGCAGGAAGTGTTTTGGTGATTTTTGAGGTGTGTGTGTGTGTGTGTGTGTGTGTGTGAGAGAGAGAGATTCTGAAGCATTTTGAGGTCTGCAGGTCATAAAGATTCTAAAGATTGTTTCTGGGAGGTTTATACAATTATTACGGCTCACCTGATTTGATTTTCTGTGTGAGTTCGCGGTGAAGCAATGTAATCCGACAGGATAAAGATATGCAGTACTGTACCTGTGCACGTTCACATACGTGACAGGTGCATTTCATACGGACTATGTACTGTATACTGTCAGGGTTTATCATGTGTATATGCATAATTCATAAACTACTCTTTCAGTGAGGTCTCCTATGCCAAGGCCAAGCCTCATCAATGAGAGTTGGGGAAGCCAAAGGTCCAGATTTTTCATGGTTTACAACAGCAAAGCAGATCCCTGTTTGTTTGGCACCGGGGTCTGGAGCTTGGACAAATCCGCCCACGGTTGCTTGTACTGAGGTTTCCATTGAAGTGGTAGGGCAGCGTAAACCTTAGCGGACAAGAGAGTGTTATTGTTTTCTAGTCATACGAGCTGCGCATTCGTGACCACGTTTGTAACAATGGGAAAAAGGAATTGCGTACCCTTGTTTTCTAAACGTTCGCTCATGAGCGGTCACCGTGCCTTGAACTTTGACCGCCTCGGTCTCCTCGTCAGCGCTTCTGATTCAGCCGATAAAGGCAGGTGACCTTGTCATGGTTTGGCTTTTCAGTTGCCCTGCCCCCCCCCCGACCCCACGCAAATACACACCCACACACTCACACACAAACACCGTTGGCGCTCAGCTCGCGACGACGGCTCCGAGCTCGCTCGTAAGGGTCGCGTTTGACTCATCCGCGTTTACATTGTTCCAGGACACCGCCCACCCAGCTAGCTTCTCCGCATCGCTGTTTATGAAAAGGGCTGGCGGCAGCTCGCGCGTCAGAGGGCGAGTGCGAGCGAGTGTGAGTAATGTGTTTGTGTGCACGGACGTCACGCTGCTTCCTGTGGACATGCGCAAGGGCAGAAATAGCCCTGGTACAGTCAGCTTGCAGTGTCTACTGTACTGTATGTAAAGCATGCCTCTATCCGTTCATGTAAATAAGCCATCACGCGCTACCCTGCTCTCATAGGGAGATTACTGCTACCCTGCCGTCTATAAATATTTGCAGATTCAAATGTCCTTTACTTCCAGCATCACTCAGCATAAATGTAAATGGTGTCAAATTAGACCTGACAGTTTGCATTTCAACTGTTGTTTCACTTCAGTTTGCTAAAATGAAAAGTTTAATATGGAAATTAGTATGGTGCCTTGATTACAGAATACGGTGCCAAAGCAAAACAAAAGTATATCCACTGTCAAAAGTATAGAGGGCCTGCGCCGTGTGAGAATGTTCTACAGTGTACTAGGGTGTGTCGGAAACAGTCAGAACTGTACTGTACTGTGACCCATCTTGTTGAGGTCTGTCACGTGTTTTTCATGCATCCTAATCATTTTTGGCTCATGCAAAATGGTCAGATATGCTTATAGCGTGTCCCCCTTGTTTCTACCTGTGTTTAATGCTGAAGCCTCCTGTCATGTTAGCATCTCTCTCTCTCTCCCGCTCTCTCTCTTTCCAGTTTGTTTAAACTGACAATGTCAGGAGAGCACACCTAGTCTCTGTCCTACATTGAGTGTGTATATATAGCTCCAGCAGTAGCACTTCCTGGAGCCCTCATTCTGTCACTCCATTCCTGCCTGTGTGGTCACCCTGTGCGACTGTTGCCAAGATGAGAGGGTGTGTGAGTGTGTGTGTGTGTGTGTGGAGGTAGGTTGGTTGTACGGGGGCAGCGTGAAGCTCAGTCTCTGAGTATTTGTGTGTTTCTGTTATCAGGCCGCCATCTTGCTTCCTGTGACACGTGAAGCGGTGCGTCAGGGTTGGTCTGGCTGGAGTCCGAGCAGGTAAAGGTCTGTCCCCCTCAGTGCACCCACGAGACACGCCTTACTCTGCCCATAGCTGTCCAGTGATGCACCTGTTCACAGTCGCTGAAGTGCTTTGGAGTGGTAGGACCCTTCCTCCTCAATACTTTGCCAGGCCAAAGTTCGTTTATTTTGTGCTGTGTGTTTATTTACGCCAGAAATGCTTAGAATCACATCTCTTTGTGGGTTCAGGGGTTGTACGTGAAGACTCTGATGGATTCCTGCCCTGGTGCGGCAGAAATATCCACAGAGGACCAACAGATAATGGGAGTGTGGAAGAATCCGCCAACTCAAACAGAATATGACTATTGTTCTGTTCTTTGCTGGTGACCCATTTGCGAGCCCTCTCACACACCATTGAGCTGGCATCTGCCAGGGGTAAAGACAAATCGCCTGTGTGTGTAGTTATCTGTGCATGTCTGCGGGTCCCTGGAGCGTGAGAGAGAGAGGGCGAAAATGGAGCCAGTTTCGAGGCAGCAAAACATTTTTTTTTAAAATGGGTGTGTACTGCTTTCTGTCTTCTGTTTTTTGGGAGTTCAACTATAGCTGGACACACCCTCTGAAAGTAAGAGTCGCAGTGAAGGCGCCCTGTCTCATCGAGGGGAAGTGCGTGTGTGTGTACCAGCACTCAGTCAGAGAAAAAGGGGGATTTGGGCAATCAGGGCTTTGTAAAGAAGTCTCCTCTTCTACGGGAGTTTGACCCAGCGGTGCGACGTTTCGACTCTGCGGCGAGGTGGAAAGCTGGTGAACTCGACGTGGCGGATTCGGGATTTCGAGGTACGGACTGAGGAAGCGCAACTGGGTCCGACTTCCAGATTCTACCACCTTTATTCGCCAGTCTGCGTGCTTTGCGAGAGCCGGCACATCTTTCCACAGCACACGTGTGTGTGTGTGTGTGTGTGTGTCTGTACGTGGTGGGGTGTGTTGATGTGCACGTGTGGGCGCACAAGTGTGTGTGTGTTTACGAGAGCGAGGTAACAGGATCTGGCCGGCGATAGCCCCTCCCTGTTTACGCTTCAGGAGAACCTCTGCCACGTCTGCCTTCTTTTGTTGCAGCCGCAGCATGAGAAAAGAAAGGGTGAGAAAGAACGAGGGAGAGACATTCTAATAAAAACAGGTATTCAGACAATGCAGTTTACAAGTGCCCTCAGCACGCCTCCCAATCTGCACCACAGTCTGAGATTCTTGGCGTCTTGGCCTAAGCCCCTCCCCTTTCTCCTGGGGGCCAATGAAAAAATGGCTATGGCCGTTTGCTAACCCATCTCACAGTGTCGCATTTCCAGAATCACCACCTGCTGTCAGCATGCATAAGCCTCCTTTGATGACAGCAGAAAGTGAGGTTGTCACCCAAGTAACAATACTATGTGACACACGACTCCCAAGACGGCGAGAACCAATCTATCTACAAATCGCTGGATGCTCTGTTTTACAGGACGCGTTGACCTAATTCCGATTGAAGTACGGACAGCTGAGATGACCGAGTGTGCCTGCGGTCACCATCGGGATGTCTGATAACGTTCTTGCCTCCGAGTACGGCGCGGAACCTGCAGGAGCCGGGAGAGCTGTTTGGTCCCAAAACCGAAGTGCGAAAGTCTAAAAATCTGTGAAAGTGACAGAGAGGAACGTGGGCGTAAAGTGGGTGGCTTTGGCGCTCTGTGCTCGACCACGTGATGGGCGCTCTTACCTTGCTGAGAGAAAGCATTGAGACTGCGCTGCTTTGTTAAAGAACGCCCTCAGGAGGGAAACTGTGTCAATAGTGGCCTGTAGATCAGTTTGCTACTATTGGCTGGGAGTCGCATCTCTGGCGCTCTGCGATTGGGTGTGATTGCACAAGGCAACAGTTGACGCACTTTTTTAATGCTGCCGCTAGCGTCAGAGAGCTAAGCCTCTCTTCTCTAAATGCAATTCGATTTTAACTCTGGGTCATTAAGTTTACCCTATAAATATCATCACTGTAAAATTTGTTTATATCCTTCTGTGGATGAGTTGTGCGGCACTGTATTATGCCCCAGCCCGGCAACTGTTTTTTAAATAAGTTGTACTTTTATCTAGGACATATGCGATTGGTTCTGCTAAAGAAGTTTGTTGATAACCGTTGAGTAACGAATGTCCTGTCCTCCGGTGATGAGGCTGTAGTTGGACGATACACTCGGGGCAGAAGGAGTTACGGATTTGAATGCCAGTTTGGGATAATGGGCTTCTTTGTTAACTGTAGGTGAAAGACACTCCACCTGCATGAACAAGACTGAGCATGTGCAAAGCTGGGTGCTTTTCATCTGGCTCGTCATGCAGAGCAAGCCACTGCCCAGAGAACTGCACGGTGACGCTGCAACACAAGAAATTTGGAAATTTCGCGTTGGTTCTGATTTACGTCTGCGCTCTAACCGGGGCTTCTGGAGGGCCACTGTGTCTGCTGGCTCTCGATGTGTCCCTTCATACACGCTCTTGATGGAAGTCACTGATTTGTTGTCTGCTTGCCATGTTTCCGATGTCTGTGGCCATGTGACCCCTGTATTTGGTGCTGTACCCTTTTGCACCTGGCGTGAAGCGTGGGAAGCCTTGCTCGGCGAATTAATGTTATTTCTCACGAAGTTAGCCCAGCAGCTACAACAAATCAATGCAATTCACAACTGATGCTCTGACCTGACTTGAACGCTTCAGCCTGGCCGTGACCTAAGTGAATCGACAGTGCCTTTACTGAGCAGCTAAAAAAAAAAAAAAATGGTACTATCCTGCAAGGGGCTTCCCAGAGGTGTCCCTCAAGCGAACAGTTGGTTAGCTACTGCACTGCTCAGTCATAACAGGGCTAGCAGGGCCACGGTTCAGTCATCTCGGAGCAGCGAAAGACTGAGGAATTCCAGGAAAGAGCGTTTACTGTAAACGCCCCCCTCACTCTGTTTGGGAAATACTCCTGGCTCCGTACCAAAAGGAAACGGGCCATTTTACGCGCCTGCTTGAGGTTATTTTTTTCTCGTTTGCCATCTTCAGCCTTTTATTTTTTTCTTGCAGACAGATTTTGCGAGCAGCAGTCAGATCAACTGCATTCGTGCATCAGCTCTGTGATTTCAGCCCAGCAGCAGTTACTGTTTGAAGTTCTGTCTGAAGGGAGGACTCCCGCACTCTGATGTGGGACTATGCGGTTTTTACGACTAACAGCAGACCGTAAGATTGACAAGTAATAGTTTTATGATTCTCACCGAAAAAAATACTGCGAGCTCATTCAGCCTGGCTGAGGTTGGTGAGCCTGTGTGAGAGGAGCCATGGTTATGACTGGGGTCCTCTGGAGGCATATTGCATTGATTGACAGATTCGTCGGGAGTTTGGAAATGGGAATCAAAACAGGACTCTCCTACCCTCCCCACACCTCTCCTTGTTTTCGTCCCCAGAGTCCCCAAGATGGGTCGGTTCCGGTCTGGTCCGTGACTCACAGCCTCGTCATCCCTGAAATCAGCGACACATATTACACAACAGCTCAGCGCAAGGCCCGAGGCTGGTCCAAAACACTGTGCCGATTCCTGCAGAGTGTTTGTCGGATGCCTCCGCGGCACTCATCACCGCCTCGGCTTCCTGTAAACACCGCAGCCACAGGGATGAAACATCTTGGTTTGGTGCCCACCCCTCCCTTTCACTCCCTGCCAAATTTAACCAAATCTCTACCATATGGAAAACTGTCATTGAACCTCATTACTGATGCAAGTGTCCATTAACGAGGAAGACCTGTGGGAAGTGGGTGAGAGTTCACCGGGAGGAAGGGCTGCCCGGTCACTCAGTGTATACTTATCTAAGACTGTCCGGCAATTTTCTGTGGAAAACCAGGACCAAGTGGTAATTGAACCTTAATGACTAGAGAGCTTACAGTGTTCACAAATGCATCTCATTCAAAAGATATTGCAGCAAATAATTGCTGCCATTAGCATTTACGGAACATATTTATTGATGTGGAATATATTTTGCATTGCATGCATTCCGTAGTATGAATACTCATTTACCAGACGTGGCGTAGTTCACATCAATACAAAACTTCACATGCGAAGTACAGTATGTATCCATCAAGTATTTGGAGACCAGAATTTCCTGGTTTATTTACCTCTCAAGCAGTTCTGGGATTCTAACTCAGCCTTGTGTGTCCATGAGAAAGAGGACATTTGTATTTGCTTGCATGTTTGAGTTCTTGAGTGCATGGGTACACACTTGCTTCGATGGCTGTGCTCAGGCGTGGGCATTTCCACTTGGGCATAAGCGTTAATACGTTTTTGTGTTCATGTGTGTGCAAGCATGTCTGTATAGGTCTGTGTGTGTGTGTGTGTGTGTCTGATGCTTAGCCTTCATGACAGAGGTCTTTCAATCACATTAACATACTAATAACGTTCAGACGGGGTTTCATCCATATGGTTTGACACTCCTCTCGATGAGGAAGCTCTTGATTTTTGCACACTGAATTATTATGCAGTTATTTGGCACATTAATCTGCCTGCCCTGAGTATGAACCCAACAAAGTATAGCAAGGGTCATCAACTTCCCTCTACATGCATAAGGAGCACCTTGTGATCTAATCTTGCATATGATTGATGACCCATTAGCACTTTTCCTACAGTATTAGACCAGCCACGCAAACCATAAATCAGTCGCTTGTCATCGTTGCTCCGGGGAAGAGCCTGCGCAGCCAGGCAGAGCTCGTGCTCCTGTACCTTCAGGGAAGAAATCAAGGCCATAAGGTAAAATGAGCAGACGGAGTGAGTTTGATCCCATCACTATGCTAAGTGCAGATAGCATGACGTCACAGCGAGTCGCTTCTCCCTGGGGTTTGATGGGATCTGAATCTGCCCCTGGCTCTACCGCGCTAACGGTGCGGGGGGGGGCGAGAGAGATATCCAGGCCTGATGATTAACGATCCCTCTGCCTGCTCATCGCTGACTCAGTGCTGCAGTCTCTGATTAGCTGCCAGTCACCCGCTTCAGCAGCATGTGTTTTGCATCAGCTCCAGCGTCCTGCGACGCGGTTACCGGAACCGCTCCTTTGCTGCCGATTTACTGGAAGCGATAGGTTCGACTCGGCGCACTGTTGAATCTGGGGAATTGTTGGATTTGCTGCTGGTTTATGCAAGTCAGTCCCGCTAACTGCACTCTCATACTCTCACTCGGGTGGGTTCACCTAGCTACTGAAACTCTACACTTAGGAAGTGCCCACGCACTTCCTGCTCTCCTGTTAGTCCTGAGCACACAGCTGTAGCCAGAACATAATATCAAGGTCAGTAAGGATGAATGTAGAAGTTGAATGGGGTCGTCAAGAGCATCAGCAGTAAAACGTCATCAAGTAATGCTTATTGTAGGTCGGGGGTGTCCATAGCAACCCAACCGAGCCTTATGGCATCTCGTAGGAGAATTAAACTTGCTGTATAACGTTCTTTGATCTCTCTCTTTCAGTTGAAATATTTTGAGAATACTTACCATTGAGTTTTTATGGATGGGAACATTTGCAGTATTCTTTCTCTCTCTCTCGAAGTAATGCTTAATACTGAACTGATATGATGACATTGACATTGAAATTTTGACCAGCTATGGTTATAAATGTTGACTGTTTGACAAAGAAAGGAAGGATGTGGCATGCTGTGGCTCAAGCAGTCATGTTACGGCTTATTTGGCTGCAAAGCATTTGTTTCAGTCATGAGAATGCAAAGCGTGTTTCACCATGGGTGGTTAACTTAAGGTCCTGAAGGGCTGGTTTGTGCACTGCGTTTGTTTTATGTGCACTAATACTGCCTCGCCTCAGGACAGGAGCATACCGAGACATTTGATACGGGGACACAGTAAATGACTTTGTAATTCATATTAATATCAAAAAAAAACTTTGCCAAAACATCAGATGGCATAAGTGTTACAGCTATTGAGATAATTAGGGCTGGAAGTTGTTGCTGAGACCCAAAATGGATACCATTCTCTGTGCCCACCACTGTGTTTCACAAAAATGCACTGGCGTTAAATGGCCGCTGTGGATGTAATGGTGACGGCCTCCCGCTCCCTGGTCGTTTGTACGCAGCCGCGGAGTCCTGGTGACCTCCCACGCATGAGCGCGGCTGATCAGTCACACACGCTTCAACAACGTGTTTAGAGCAGCGGGTCGCCTGAAGCCTCCTCCGCTTTTCACGTCTCTGCGCAGTGGCCATCGGAGGGGACATCCTGCTCCGAACAGGCCCCCTCTTCGTCCCTCCCGTCGGGAGCGCAGCCCGCTGCCGAAATCGTAGCATCTCGCCCAGGCTTGCTGCTCGACTCCAACCGCGTTCGCTTTTTGTGCGTGACAACTCTCCGAATATGCTACCCCCCCCATCTCTCACACACACACACACACACACACACACGCGCTTTCACACTCCGGTTTCATAAGAAATGGAGTGAGACAGGAATAGAGGAGAAACTCCTACACCGTCGCAGTGGGAAATTTGTGCAGCAATAACATGCCTCTCTCAAGGCGCCGGCCTGGGCCATGAACTGCTGAAAAGAGTAAGCCGAAAAACCTCTTTTTTTTTTTTTTGCCCGGTAGCTCTTGTGGATATGAGTTTGATGAGGCGATTTTGATGTAGCTGTTCTGTGCTTTAAATAAGCCACCATGCGGTTCTGCCAAATTGTGAGGCGATTTAATGGAGTTATTACTTTCTGATTCAGCCTTGCGTTTCTGGTGATTGTATCAGGCAGCCTCATTAGCTGTGCACTACCCACATCTGGGTCCCCGTTCTCTCGCTTTCTGTGTGTGTGCGTGTGCATCCTTGTACTCGCTACACAGTGAGGACTAAAAAAATATTTTTTTCCCTGCAGGAGTGGGGACATTGAAAAGCGAGGACATTTTTTTCCAGTTCTCACAACTACAAAGGCAAATTGTGACTTATTAGTTAAGGTTAGGGGTAAGGTTAGAATTAGGGAAAGGTAAAGGTTAGAGTAGCGGTTTGGGTTGGGTATGTATTGCTTATTGTGATGATTAGGGAAAGGCTGTTGAGACACAAAAATAAGGTCATAGGTCATAAAGAGAAGACACAGATTGGCGCGGAGAATGTATGCAAAATCTTTGCTGAATGGCCGTAATGTAAAATTTGTTAGGCCAGATAGAGGGAGCGAGACTCTCGCTCAGAGAAAATTGGAGAAGCAGCTTTCAGTTTGAGCTTCCCGGATGCTCTTTTTGTCTGATGAGAAAGTCCCGCATCCCTGCCAAGCCTTTCGGCGGATCGTATGCCTGGCTGTTTATTAATGAGGGCAGGACCTGTGCATGTCCGAGAGTTTTCCCCTGCTGTGGAACTGACACAGGGCTGGCATTATTGCAGCCTTCCTTCTCAAGGACAGAGATGATCACACTGTGCGCTTCTTAATGCAGCACTTCCTTCTACCATCACAGGGCTCTCTGTCTTAGAAGCACTGGCGACCTTACAACAGAGTCATGATGTCACAGTGGACGAGAGAGCCGATTGGCCGAGGGCACGAAGAGTTATGAGGAACTTGATGCTCCGAACGCAGAATGTTGTTACCCAGGAAGACGTCGAGAGCTGGTACCAGTTTTTACAGCAAATACTGAGCTACAAGAAGGAAATGGGACCATGGCACTGTCATGGATTGGTTATCTTCAAGAAGTGAAGACCATATCTGGTTGAAGCCAATAATAATTTGAAGCCCAGCAAGACTGAAACTTGGCCAAAGGAGTGAAGGATTGTGGGTAGGTGCTGGGATCCTGTTCAGAAAAAGTCTTATACAGGAGGTATTTTATGTGTTCTATTCATACAGTTGGTAACCTAGCAATATGTAGATGTTCTAATTTATATGAGATGGCAGTTCTCAAAGCGTCGTGGAGACAACAATAGGTGGAACTACAGTTTACTATCAGTAACCGACTCATAAAAGCCTCTAAAAGAGGACTTTGTTCCTGATTAATCTTCGCCGAGGACTGCGTTTCACCGTGGGAGGTCTGAATTGAATGTAAGCTCAGCCCAGGCTGAGCCCAGAAAGAGAGTCAACAATTAATCCAAGAACAACCTGATGCGCAAACAGACTTTATATTGTATTTCTTACATAATCAGGTGAGAGGAATGTCCTGCGGATTTATTTCTTGAGTGACACGGAAATCAGAGTGTTCATGCTAGTCAGCGCCATGGTGTTCATTTAGACTGTCTTTTAGTGAAAGGGAAACGAAAGCCGCATTTTAGCCTATCAATCAACCTGCAGGGTCAGGTTCTGCAGTGTGTTATTATTCTACTCACCCCTCATGCCACAGAGAGACCAAATTGGCGCGACAGCGCCCTCTGTTGTTCGATTTTAAAACTGCACATAAAAATCTCGAGTTCAATGCACCTGAAGAATGCTAGCACTCGGCGTCTTTAAAATTTCGTACGTTTTGATCATTCCGTAATTTTCTCCCTTTGGAGCCTTGTTTGTTTTAAAACGTTCACAGTACTTCCTTGGCATTTCAGTTGCAAAAGTAATGCAGCATTAGCAACCTGGCTTTCCTGTGAACAGGATGTTAGCGGCGATAGGATAGGGGCACATCTGCGTGGAGGTGTGTGAGGCGCAACACCTCCTCGCCCCTCCTTCCCTTGGTGTAATCCACCGGCATGGATTTGGCACGGTGGAGGCTGCGTTATATAACCTTCACCAGGGCTGGCATATCCAAGGCTGAGCAGCCTGATTTCCCATTGCCATGACAAAAGACCCATTTTATTCGCATTCAAATTTGGCTTGGCTTCAGTGCATTCATTTGCGTGAATATTATATTGAAAGTTGAAGGTCAGAGTTCATAGGCGGTGGGGAGAGGCACGCCCCTCTCATCTGGAGAGTAGACAAGACAAAATGTTAACCCAAAATGTATCAACATGCTGATAAATGTGTGCCTCTGTAACTGCGCTGTGCTTTTCACGTGGAAGGTGGAGTGATCAGAATGGAAGGTAATGTGGGTAATGGTGACATCATCATTGGCGGCATGTGAGTGAGGTTTGGGGGGGGGGGGGGGCATGAGCGGGAGGTTGGTGGGTTTGTTCCGGTCACATGGCCTACTTTGGGAGTTTTATGTCCACGGAGATCCGCCGGTAAGCTGGTTTGTTGACATGTGGCATGGTTACCAAAGGCTTGGATATAAATTCACATGCAGTACTCACAAGTATTACTACTTGTCCACTGAATCTCTGTTCTGTTCCCAGGGTTCCGAGTCGTCAGTTCGGCTGGTATGGTGGCTCTCCTAGTAAGGGTGAGTAAGGGATGGCGTCAGTATCATTGGTTGCAGTTACTCTGTACGTCTATACGCGCTCTCGTAGCTTGAAATTAAACGCCCAATGACACATTTTTTCAGCGGAATCCATTTCCCCATTAATGTTTTACTAAATTCAAGGTCCATTATCGAAGGTAGCTAAATTGCCGCAACTTCCTTGAGCCGCTGTTGAGTGCCTCAGAATTTTAGCCAAGTTCACAAACAGAATGCAGGGCTGGCATTTTTCCGTGATGGAGAAATAACAGTAGACCTTTCTGCTGAGTAAATCCTATAAAAGCTTGTGTATTTGGTTGGAGAGCTGTTCAATCCTTGAATTTGCGGCGTGTCTGCTGGCCAATCATGATTCGCTGCTTATATTCTCTATCGCAAAGAGACCAGACTCACTGGGGGTGTGGATGCTGAGGATGTCATCCTGAGGTTAACCTATGAGGTTCTCTGCTGCCAGTCATGTTTTCCTCCAGTGAAGGTCACTTCCTTTCTATAAGCCCATGTATTGTTTCAAGGTGAGCTGAAGGTTAGCCAAAGTTATTCCCCATGTTTCCATTTCTTGGCAGCCACAGCATTTATGCTCCCAAATTCTCACTCATATTCTCTCAAAACTTCATTGTTTCTTCACGTGTCATCGCGCATCTGCTCCCTTGACCTGGTCTTCCTGCGGAACCTGGTTTCCTGTGGTGGTTTAGATGTGCCTTCTAGTGTCTAGCACCATTTGAAATCAGTGTTCCTGAGGACAGAAGTGCAACATTGGCTGAAGTCTCGACTCTTGGCAGCGCGCATCTAGAGTGGCGCATCAGTTAGCTGGCCTCCGGCAGTCGAACGAGCGCCGCTGTTTTACTTCAAGGAGGTAATATGCTTTCAGTTTACTCTGTTCACACTGTTTAGCACACGCTGATTACATTTCATTTTAGCTTGGAGTGAAACCGGAGTATTTTTCGGAGCAATCGATTATTACGCAATTTATTTTCCATTTGTGTGTTTTATTTTATGTTAAATGACACCATTTCTTAGAGTAAAGGGTAAACTTGGAGCCGAGCTAACCATCACTAATCAGGAGGCATCCCCACCCCAGTCACCGTCCGCACTCTACCCCCACTAAAGGATGACTGATTTCTTCTGGTGCATAGAGTCATCTGAGCTTTCTAGCACCATTTGAAATCGGTTATAATAACTGGGGATCATTTCATCAATTCACCTCTGGCCTGAGCGCTGAAGATCAGGATTTGAGGAGTGAGTTCTGCTCATTTAATAACGCGTACACAGGGAAGAACAGTAGGTATTTTGCATCTGTTTTAAACATTTTGGATTCTCTATTTTTTATTTCATTTTTAGTCTGATGTAATTTTTAGTATATTAAATTACATACTTTTCTGGCTTAATGTACTGACATGATTTATTGACCTTGAGCGCTATTAACCCCTCAACAACAAAGTTGAGCAACCGATGCGCACAGTCCCAAGACAGGCCAAGGAAACCATGGCAAACCATAAGGAATATTTGGAGGTAAAGGAAAGAAAATGCCTATAGGCTAAATTACAGAACGCCGACTGCGTTAGTCTGATATGTGGACATAAATTAACGTGGACGCCTATAGAGCAATGACCTGCCATTTTCTTAATGAAGAGGACAAGCTCTTTTAGGGAAGAATGAAGCTGCTTGGCAGAGAACCTGGCAGAAATGGAGGGAATGGGGCATTCAGGCAAAGTGACATGCCTCGTGACGGATGCTTCTGCTGGCATGATAGCTGCTGCCAACAAACTAAAAATCACTTGTGTTATCTGAAAAGCACATGCCCTAAATTTGGTCATTAAAAAAAATGAAGCAAGCCAACCCCAAGCCTTGATGACATCTGAACTAAGATAAAGAAAACCATCCTATAAGTCAAAACCAGCACTACTGCTAAAGAAAAACAAAAAAGAGTAAGCACAAATGGGGCAGCCATAAATTGATTACAGTAGTGGAAACGCATTGGAACAGCACGTATAGCGTGCTATAATGGCTAAATGAGCAGTGATGAGCAGTGCCTGAGGCTCTCACCCCTCTGAACACTGACTTGGCCCAACAGACTGCGCAGGAACATGAAACCATTGCACAATGAGGCTGCTGTCCATGTTCTGTGTGACAACCACTGCGCTCTCACTGGAGAGGTGAGTCGGGCTGAAAGGCCGGGGCCTCAAACCGGTCCGTTAAAAAGGCTAAGGGGCTACAGCTTTCCATACCAGCCAAGCAGAAGCACACCTGATACAAATAATTCACTAATTTAATCAGCTGTTGTCAGTCTGTCCAGTTAATTAGTTGTATCAGGTGTATTTCTGCTCTGATGGAATGAAAACCAGCAGCCCATGGCCCTTTTATAGACCAATCTGAGATCCCTGCTCCAAGTTCATCCCACAGATTTGCATGCTAGGGGGTACACAAAATGAAATGACAACTCCAACAACAAATGGCACAGCAGGACAACTGGGACAGAACTCAAACAAAATCCTCAGTGACAAATTTGTCTGCAGCTAAGACTGGGCATAAATTCACTTGCAGAATCACTGGACCCTAAATTTAGACACGTAGTTTCCTCAGTCCAGTAAGAGTGTAAATGGCATTAAGGCAATTGAAAGACGAATGTGCAGTAGTGCTGAAACTCATGTGTTAGCCTGTTGTACCACTGTGACAGTAATGTTGAAGAGGCTAGAATTGCGAGAATTGCTGCATCAGAACCCATAAGAGACGTTTAGCAATACTTCTGTGCTCTACCTTTGGACAAATCCTAGGACTCGCTTTCATACACTGGTCAAAAGAGGAATCTATTTTCTCTAACTTGCATCAGCTGGCCAGACAGATCCTGGTCACTCCTGCCTCACCTGTGCCATGTGAAAGGGTTTTCTCAAAGGCCAGGGAAACTGTGACAGGAGGAGAAATCGTCTCAGTCCTCAGACTGGAAAAACTGCTGTTGCTTAATAAAAATACTTGGCCTGTCCCTAGCAGTGACACAAGCCCACTTTCTGCGAGCAAAGCAAACAAGAATATAAAATACAAGGCCAGTGTATCCCATCACTGCACTGCTGAAATGTTTTGCATGGCTAATTCTTATGTTTTGAAAGGTTGAGTTCCAAAATCCACAGTAACAGATCACCAAAATATGAAAACTGAGTCATTAGTATAGCGATATTTACGATGACCCCGCAAGTTGTCAGGCGGTTGGCAAAAAGGCTCCTCTTACACTAAGTTTACTCATAGTCTCCATCTTTAAATGTACTTTTAAAAGATCTAAATAGTGATGCCAGTCAGTTGTTGTGTTATGGGTTGCACCAACAGGTTCGCTAAGGGTTCAGGAATCACGTTTTTGAGGATTCTAAGCAACGTTCCAAAGAGGCTAGTTGCCATATTTCTTTGTGTTATGATCATGCTTTCTGCCAACCGCCAAACTGCACATGCTCAACTGTGACATCATTGTTCGCAAACAGTGAATATCGCGATGGGCCTAATCCCCATAATATGCTTCTTGTCTCTCTCAAGTGTCTGCCCACTACACCAAGCACATCCACTCCTCCTTGGGAAATACCTCATCCAAATACTCCAATTAACTCCACTTACAACAAAATTTGTGGCATGACCGTACTGGAGCCAGATTACTAACCAACCCAGGCTGTCATCGGTTTCCTATTGTTAATATTGTTGCATGTTGTTAAGTTCATGGTCTATGTCTTTCCTTTGCCGGATTGTTATTGTCTGTTGTGCTATATACCTGTTCTAACTAAATTCTAGAAACTCCCATCTTCTGTATAGTTATTGCAAGAGAAAACTAAGAAACTCCAGCGTGCCCTGAGACTCACTAATTGCTTTCCTTTGACTGACCTCAGACCAGTCTACTCACGACAGCTTGCCATATCCCGAGTTCTGTTATCTTGAGTTTGTGCCAATCGCAGCTTGAATAACCTTATTAATGCAACCATTTGGTTTGCAGTGGATCTGCACCTAGTTCCCTCTCTGTTGTTTGTTACAATTTCACTCTTTTTTTTTGGTCCCCAAACATTTGCCTGGTTTTCCTCTCCTGATGGTGCTCCTCTGCTCTGGACCAAGAAGAAAAGGGCCATCTAGACTTTTACTAGCAAGCAGTCAAACAGCCATGCCTTATCATATTATGCAGATGCGTTGGTGCCCTTGCAAGAGTAATTTAGACTGCTGTGAAAGGTCAACTAGCGCTGAAAAATAAAAGGTTTTGGGGTAATATATGCTTCCTTTAAGAAGACATCTTTTCCAGGCACGTCCCATGCATATTTCTACAAGACGATGCTGAACTGCATCCTGCAGGCATGAGAAAGGTATGGCTGTGTAAGAAGAGGGTGTGGGTGCTGGACTGTCCTGCCTGCAGCTTGTCTGCAACAGCGAATATGTGGCCCATTTTGAAATTCAAAATGCGACAACGAAGACACAATACTGTTGCACACTGAAAGGATTGATCGCTGGTAGAATAGTATAAAATTATACTTGAAATAAACACTTGATCACTTGGTTTCTTCAATCTCCAAACATTAAGGATCGTGAAATGGAATGGAAACATTACAAAGAGGTAAATATGGTCCCAACTTTTTTGGAATACAAAGCAAGAATCAAAATTTAAAATGTATTTCTTTACCATTAATTTTAATGTTTTTGCAATGTTGTAATTATTGTTGTAATTAGTTGTATTGTTGTCGACATAATACAGATCAAAGATCATTTAGAAATCACTGCTTTCAGTAATTGAACATACCACCCCAATTTTTTTTCTGATTTGGGACTGCATTTACTCTGCACCACCTGGGAACTGGCACTGTAAATAAAATCTTTCACCTGGCTGGCAGTCAGGACTGAGCCATCATAATTTCCCTCAAGGATGCAGAGAATCTCTCCACAGAATCATTTCCATCTTGTTGTGATGATGTGCATTGAAGGTGAGTCAATGTATGTCTCAGTTGCAGGCTCCTGGTGAAGTCCTCTGAGATAAATTGTGCTCTTTGATAATGCCATCCTTGTGACAATTCAATTTACTGTGGTTTCTTAAGGGTCACCAGGCAGTTAAAATATCAATGGCATTCCATCAATTTCTCTAATGCTGTAATTCCATAGCCTGTATTCCATGGCTACTGAGATTCTAGGGAATCATAAGTAGATCCCTGTGCATACACTTATGTGAAATGGACCACTGAGAGCAATTAAGCCATTCTGTATCTCTGGAGGATGTGCAAATGCATTCATCATCCTAAAGATCTCTCCGTGTGCAGCCTAGGAGATGGATGTGTACTTCTTTCGTAATGCATTCTGATGACCTTTTATTATCACGACTCAAATGCAGATACAGCCATTAACACACGCCTTTCATTTGACCTCGTAAATCTATCATATTGTGTTCTTTATTTCCTCTAGTAGCCAAGCAACATAATTGGTCCAATTTTCTGAGAGGAGCATCATGACTGCAGAATGCTCGTCTTAACCCTACCTTGGTATTGTCAAACAGGCGTGTCACTGAGCTGACAAGGGTGACATATTGGACGATCTTCATCAGAGAATAATGACAAACATTTGGCAAGGATGCCTTGGGTTGCAGTGCTGCATTAATAAATTCTTTTAGTCACATTCTGGGTTTCCCAGGGCGATTTGTAATCAGTGAAGGACGGGTTGCTGCTGTAGTTGCTGGCAACAGTCTGTACATTAGACAATAATAAGCATCTGCTTCAGTCAGTCTTTACCTGAAAGAATGTGGTGTCGTAAAGACATGATGGGCACAACTGAAAATTTCTGATGGAGATAAAGTAATGACCCTCCTCGCATTTTTATTTATGTGGGGGCTGTTTTTTTTTGCATTGCAGAAGGTTTTACACCAGATAGTTAGCATTAATAATGGTATTTCTTAAATTTCAATTTGCTATAACGGTGATCTAAGGGTATTAGCCGTGGGCATGACAGCATTTGATTCGCACTTCTCAACAGATTGAGACTTGAAACATTGTGACCCCTGGTGAAGGACACGCAGCAAAGATTGACGAAGCAACCGTGATGTCACCCATTAGTTTCAACATACTATTTTGGAGCCCTCAATTTTAGCAATTTGAACAGTGCCATTTTGTCATTTTGAAACGGGATGTGATTTCTATTGGAGGACCGCGTGAAAGATCTAGGGAGGAGCGAGGGGTGTATCTATGGGTGGATCTGACTGTATCGGATGAGAACCAGAGGATAGCCACGCCCCTAAGCATATTCTGGCTTTATCCTTTATTCTAGTCTATTTGGAACCGTAATTTACAAAGATGAACATCATGGTATATCGAAGGAGACTTGTGATAAAATAATGTGGAAAATCATCATTGATATAATAAATCAGGTGGGGAAAGTCGGATCATTTTCTTCTACACTTTTAAGCATTGAACTTCTTTGTGCATGCATCGGTGTCGCCATCTGCTGGCCATTAAATGGAATGCAATTTTTAGAAATTTCTGCATCGGCCTCATCTTCAGACCCCAGGTGCTGCGTCCATCTTTTCATACAGTCTATTGTCTGGACACTAGTGGCCGATCCATGCGTGAAAATGATGTCTCCTGCTCCCTGAACCATTCTCACAATTTAAAACCAATTAATCCTGGAATTGTCATCTTGGATTATGGCCGTGCCATCAGGGAAGAAAAAATTGATAGAATAACTTGGTAATTCAGTATATTCAGGTAGTCAGCTGACCTCATTTTCTGAGCATACAGTGGTGCTTGAAAGTTTGTGAACCCTCTAGAATTTTCTATTTTTCTGCATTAGTATAACTTAAAACATCATCAGATTTTCACACAAGTCCTGAAAGTAGATAAAGTGAGCCCAGTCAAAGAAATGAGACAAAAATATAATATTTGGTCATTTATTTTTTTGAGGAAAATGATCCAATATTACATATCTGTGAGTGCCAAAAGTATGTGAACCTTTGCTTTCAGTATCTGGTGTGACCTCCTTGTGCAGCTATAACTGCAACTCAACATTTCCTGTAACTGTTGATCAGTCCTGCACATCAGCGTGGAGGAATTTTAGCCCATTCCTCCATACAGAACAGCTTCAACTCTGGGATGTTGGTCGGTTTCCTCACATGACCTGCTTGCTTTAGGTCCTTCCACAACATTTTGATTGGATTAAGGTCAGGACTTGACCATTCCAAAACATTAACTTTATTCTTCTTTAACCATTCTTTGGTAGAATGACTTGAGTGCTTAGGGTCGTTGTCTTGCTGCATGACCCATCTTCTCTTGAGATTCAGTTCATGGACAGAAGTCCTGACATTTTCCTTTAGAATTCGCTGGTATAATTCAGAATTCATTGTTTCATCAATGATGGAAAGCCATCCTTGCTCAGACGCAGCAAAACAGGCCCAAACCATGATGAAGCACCGCCATGTTTCCCAGATGGGATAAGGTTCTTCTGCCGGAAGACAGTGTTTTCCTTTCTCCAAACATAACGCTTCTCATTTAAACCAAAAAGTTCTATTTTGGTCTCATTAGTCCACAGAACATTAGTTCAGTAGCTTTCTGGCTTGTCCAGGTGATCTTTGACAAACTGCAGATGAGCAGCAATGTTCTTTTTGGAGAGCAGTGGCATTCTCCTTGCAACCCTGCCATGCACACCATTGTTGTTCAGTGTTCTGCTGATGGTGGGCTCATGACTATTAACATTAGCCTGTGTAAGAGAGGCCTTCAATTGCTTAGAAGTTACCCTGGGGTCCTTCGTGACCTCGCCAACTATTACACGCCTTGCTCTTGGAGTAATCTTTGTTGATCGACCACTCCTGGGGAGGGTAACAATGGTCTTGAATTTCCTCCATTTGTACACAATCTGTCTGACTTTGGACTGGTGGAGTCCAAACTCTTTAGAGATGGTTTTGTAACCTTTTCCAGCCTTATGACCATCAGCAACCCTTTTTCTGAGGTCTTCAGAAATCTCCTTTGTTCATGCCATGATACACTTCCACAAACGTGTTGCGAAGATCAGATTTTGATAGATCCCTGTTCTTTAAATGAAACAGTTCGCCCACTCACACCTGATTGTCATCCCATTGATTGAAAACGCCTGACTCTAGTTTCACCTTCACATTAACTGCTAATCCTAGAGGTTCACTTACTTTTGGCACTCACAGATATGTAATATTGGATCATTTTTCTCAATAAATAAATGACCAAGTATTATATTTTTGTCTCATTTGTTTAACTGGGTTCTCTGTAACTACTTTTAGGACTTGTGTGAAAATCTGATGTTTTAGGTCATATTTATGCAGAAATATAGAAAATTTTAAAGGGTTCGCAAACTTTCAAGCGCCACTGTATATCATTGCTGAGCCTAGACCCAACCAACACACAAACTCCAGATCATACCACTGCCCCTACTGGCATGCACGGTAGGCACTAGGCATGATTGGTGCATCACTTCATCCGCAACTCTTCTTATGCTGATGCACCCATCACTCTTGAACAGGGTAAATCTGAACTCAGACCACACCTTTTTCCATTGCTCAAGAGTCCAATCTTAATGCTCCCTAGCAAATTGAAACCTTTTATTCCCCAATTAGCCTCACTGATTTTATTAAGGCTGCACAGCTGTTTAGTCCATATCCCTTGAGTTATCTTTGCATTGTGTGCAGGAGAATGCTCCCCAAACGTTTATCTCCAGTCACAATCATTCAGAAAGTTTCTGACCACGTCTCCTCCTCCCAGTTGACAGTACACCGCTAACCTTCCAGGTTTTAATAACACTTTGGACTGTTCTTCACCCAATTTTAGAAGTTTCAGCAATCTCCTTAGTTGTTTTCTTTGCTTGATGCAGACCTATAATGACCTTTCTGAAAGAGAGAACATTTTTCCACGACCATATGATATGTCTTCTGAAGTGGTTGTTTAAGAAATGAGAAGCTACTCTCTGCATCAATTTGGGTTAAATAACTTGTTGCCGGCTGAAATATTAATCACTGCAGGAATTACCGAATGGAAGACTCTTATCTGTTTGGTAAGTTGAATCCAGGTGGTGACTATTTTTGGCCACCCAGTGTTATTTTACAGCGATGACCAGAAAATAATAATGTAATTAATTATTACATCGAACTTGGTAATAAATAGAACGGACCATAAATACCTAAGGTAAACAGTAGATATTCAGTTATGTTTTTGGGTACATTACGCTAAACGATAGGCTGAAATGGCCAGTCAAACTCTAAAAATAAACTGAGAACAACAGACAAATTCCGGCGAGGGGCCGAGGGCGAGATAAACAAACAGCGCCTAATGTAGGTCAGTGACAGTCTGATGACCCACCGTTTCTTTGTTGTCAAGTGCATTAACCCCTCCCATTTGCCGAGGTATCCAAGCGACCAGCGCCCTGCGCCTCTCCCTATTGGTTAACGTTGACGGTTCCGCCGCATTCAAACTTCCGGCGGCAGCGGTTTGAATTCACCAACTTCCCCCATCCTTTATAGACTAGTAAGATTTATTTTCATTAAGTCGGATACGGTGTTTCTCGTTTCCCCACAAAAGTTGCCAACCGAACTTTCAACCCCAGTCCAAACACTGCAAATGGAAAAAGCGGAAGATGCAAAAATCCGAGCAGCGGAGCCGAAGAGACGAGTCGGATCTAGGAAAAGGAAGCCGTCCATTGGCACAGAAAACTCACCCGAGTCTAATAACAACAGCGCAAAGCGGTGAGGATTCGATGCTAACGTCTGCTAGCTTCTCATTTACTTGTCCCATCTTCCAGCGTAGTTAGCGAGCGATAGTAAAAAATTAAATAAGTTAGCAAGCGAATGTTATGCTGCCAGTGTTATCCGATTAATATACCCGGCCAGTGGGGGAAAAGTTGATTAAAATTTATTAGACCTCACCAAAATCTCCAGCTAATCGCTAACTTATAGCAGGGTGTGCAGTACGAGCTAGCGCACATGAACGCTCCTTTCATTAACGTTAATGTAGTTAGCGAGCCAGCTAAGGTTAGCAAGCTAGCAGGCAACTCACAAGGCGCTGGCAACAAATGATCCTCATTGCGTGCGCAATTCTGCTAATTCGAAGTTTGTTTACCATTTATTTATCCAATGTCAATTATATTCTATTCTCTGCTTTATACATATTACGCTTGTCGCTGACCGTACTATGCTAAAGCCGCTTTCACACTGGACGCGAAACGAATTTTTCGCGCGACAGATTGCTTTCAAAGTCTACGCGAAGAAGCCTTTGCTTTTACTTTTTAAATGTGATCTGTCGCGCGAAAATTTCGCTTCGCGTCCGGTGTGAAAGCGTCTTGGGTCAATTTGAGCGAAAGACTCGTGTCACGTGACCTCGATTAGTCACAGGCTGCCTCGCTGCGTAACTTTCGATTGCAATATCTTTTCACTTAGTAAAATCAGACCATTTGCGTAAACAAATTCTGAGGTAAATTTAGCTCTAATAGCTTGACGCGTCACTATCGCGATGATGCCCAATGAAACCATTTAATTGGGGTTGCTTGTTAGCCACATTATGACCTACAGCAGGGCTATTCAACCTTATCCAAAACAGGCCGGTGTGTGTGCAGGCCTTCATTCCAACCAAACACTCACACACCTGACACCACGAATCAACTCCAAGAGTCTTTGCTAGTAAAGCGATTAATTTAAAATGTTCTAACCGTAAATGGATTTCATTTATTCTGGAAAAAAGTGAGTTAGTTCTGTGCAAGCAGTTGAATACTCATCGTGTGCATCATCAAACAGCGTTCACTGCTGGCGTCTAATCTGCAACTTGTTATATTTTATCTTCGTTTACAATGGCTTCGTAAACTCCTCGGCATAAAAGGAGTTAGCTGCACATCCAAATGATGCACAATTCTTATAGAACTTTACGTTTTTCTGAAAAAAATTCTCATGATGGGTATTCTAACTGTTATGTTAAAATGCAACTAGTGGTAGTTAGAATGTATTGAAGTTAAAAAAAAATAACAACCTGGAAATTGCAGTTGCCCTCTTAACTCCCCCCTCCCTTTGAAAAATACCATAAAAAAGCTTAATCATTTCTCACTTTGTATTACCTCGTGTCCCCCACCCCCACCCGCGTGTTGCAGTTGTGCTGCTTTCATCTGTCCAGAAATGGCGTTGCATCCCATGAAACCGCGACATTAGTAGGTTTCCCACGTTGGTCTATTATCCAAGTTCTAATCTGTACCTCATGTTTCCCATTTGACGTAATCGTCAGCTGGTTATGCCCCGTGCATTTTACAGCGTCTTAATGTGTAATTTAGACACACATGTATTGAATGCTTTCTCTGAAGAGCCGAAATCGTAGCGCTATTATCGCATCTAGCTGGTCTTTCTCTCCGGGTACCCCTGCAGGTGCATGTGCGCAGGCGGGCACTGACTGCATTACTCAAGAATCTTCTGGTTTTTAGTCGTGGCAGCGAGGTTTTGCGTGACTGCAGTCGTGACTTTTGCTCTGTTCCAAGATAACCGTTCTATCAAGCTAGGTCTAAGTCACAGAAATATTCCGTTATATTCTTGTTGAACACTAAACGCAAGGGCTTGCCCACTGCCATCGCGAGGTGGCGGTATAGATCAGATTAAAGCCGTTGATGAGCCGAAGCAGGTTTCGACTTTGACTGCAGTTTAAGAGAAAGACAGTTCAAGGTTCTGTTATCATGCTGGCTGAGTCTTGAAGCACCTAATGTTCTCTGTAACACAGTTGTCCTTATCCGTGGCACAGGATGGCAGTGATAACATTCAGTTACTGTGCCCAGCCCTGACCAAATGTCAATGTAAAATCCATGTGGACATCTCTTGAACTTGATTAAAAAATTATTTCCTCCATCAGATTGACACAAGCCCGTCTAATCTGGTGTTGTTGAACGGCCAAATTCAGTGGTACTTGATTCACCAAAATGCAACTGGATCAAATTTAAATGTGCTCATAGGCTGGAAGCCAGGTCCACCCCTCAGGATGTTTTTCTGCTACCTTTTTTTCACTTTAATTTCCTGTTATCCCATACACTGGGCCATCACAAGTTTTTGGCAAATGCTTCTGGCGAAATGATGTAATTGCATATATTAGGGCACTGCAACTGCATAAATGGTCACATAAGTCTACAATTTTGCATGGTGTATCCTGACACATAGGGGAAACTTTCAAAATAATATTCTGGGGCTTACTGCCTTTCTATTGTCAAATATCACCCTCAGTTTATCCCAAAATACAAAAAATGTATGTTCGCCTGACAAATTGTCATCAGAAGTGATCCTTTTCAAGCATTTTATTATACATATCACTGCCTTACATGGATATGAAAAACATCTCACATTTGTAAGCTTCAATTTAAGTCCATGATGGCTTTTTTATCTAGAAGATTACACCTGCTATGACCAAAGTTCCCCAGTGTACCTCAAATTGGAGAAAATTGAACTTTTAGCATTACCCTTCCAAATGGGATTTAACATGTTTTCTTGTATATAAGTAATACCTTAAACAAGATTAAGACTTGAGTTACGTACTGCTGTACTTTTTGAAGTTAATTACATGAAAAGTGAATAATATAATGCCCCCAGGTAGATTGGGGTATCAGGGTGCAATATTAAACAACAGAGTAAACAAAGGAGGGTTCAGTCACACAACCTGGTACCCAAATAAGAGATTTTTTGAAGAACAAAGTCCAGGCAACACAATGAATAACTATGACTCAAGTGTGCAGTCTGTTATCAAGAAGCCAACCATCAATATTGGAGACAACATTACTAACTATAGATACACATTATACAGCCAAAAGGAGACACTAAAATACAGCTCAAACATGAAGTGAAACACATTTCTTTGGTTCTTAGACCTTCTGGCTGCTTATCTATGCTGTAGCTTCTTACCATCTTGTATTAGTGTAGAATTTGTCCCAGGAGACATATTCATGAAGATTTATTTATGAAGTCTCTTTTATTGCTCTCTGTGTGGCAGCAGTTGTGTGGGATATGTGGTCTGGCTACACTGATTCAATTTCTCTGATCCAGGATGTGTCCTCAATGTGTTCATGAAATTAACCTGTTAGGTGTGAGGATTCTAGTATAGTTTGGCTGCTCTGTGCAGAAGAAATGTGTGATGTCTGTGTGCTGAGGTCCATTAGCTGACATTAAAAGTACAGTGATAGAACTGTATTTTAACCATCAGTTTCTTCCTCATCATCATCATCCATATTTGTATGGAGTTCATCTACAAAACCCAAAACAAGTGAAGTTGGCAAGTTGTGTAAATCGTAAATAAGAACAGAATACAATGATTTGCAAATCCCTTTCAACCTATATTCAATTGAATACACTGCAAAGACAAGTTACTTAATGTTCAAACAGGTAAACTTTGTAATTTTTTGCAAATATTAGCTCATTTGGAATTTGATGCCTGCAACATGTTTCAAAAAAGCTGGCACAAGTGGCAAAAAAGACTGAGAGAGTTGAGGAATGCTCATCAAACGCTTATTTGGAACATCCCCCAGGTGAATGGGTTAATTGGGAACAGGTGGGTGCCATGATTGGGTATAAAAGCAGCTTCCCTGAAATGCTCAGTCATTCACAAACAAGGATGGGGCGAGGGTCACCACTTAGTGAACAAATGCGTGAGCTGATTGTCGAACAGTTTAAAAACAGCATTCCTCAAAAAGCTATTGCAAGAAATTTAGGGATTTCATCATCTGCGGGCCGTAATATCGTCAAAAGGTTCAGAGAATCTGGAGAAATCACTGCACGTAAGCGACAAGGCCGAAAACCAACATTGAATGCTCGTGACATTTGATCCCTCAGGCGGTACTGCATCAAAAACCGACATGAGTGTGTAAAGAACATCACCACATGGGCTCAGTAACACTTCAGAAAACCACTGTCAGTAACTACAATTCGTCACTACATCTGCAAGTGCAAGTTAAAACTCTACAATGCAAAGCGAAAGCCATTTATCAACAGCATCCAGAAATGCCACCGGCTTCGCTGGGCCCAAGCTCATCTAAGATGGACTGATGCAAAGTGGAAAAGTGTTCTGTGGTCTGACGAGTCCACATTTCAAATTGTTTTTGGAAACTGTGGACGTTGTGTCCTCCGGACCAAAGAGGAAAAGAACCATCCGAACTGTTATAGGCGCAAAGTTCAAAAGCCAGCATCTGTGATGGTATGGGGGTGTATTAGTGCCTAAGGCATGGGCAACTTACACATATGTGAAGGCACCATTAATGCTGAAAGGTACATACAGGTTTTGGAGCAACATATGTTGCCATCCAAGCAACGTCTTTTTCATGGACGCCCCTGCTTTTTTCAGCGAGACAATGTCAAGCCACATTCTGCACGTGTTACAACAGCATGGCTCCGTAGTAAAAGAGTGGGGGTACTAGACTGGCCTGCCTGTAGTCCAGACCTGTCTCCCATTGAAAATGTGTGGCGCATTATGAAGCATAAAATACGACAATGGAGACCCCGGACTGTTGAACAACTTAAGCTGTACATCAAGCAAGAATGGGAAAGAGTTCCACCTGAAAAGCTTCGAAAATTCATCTCCTCAGTTCTCAAACATTTACTGAGTGTCGTTAAAAGGAAAGGCGATGTAACACAGTGGTAAAAAGGCCCCTGTGCCAACTTTTTTGCAATGTGTTGCTGCCTTTAAATTCTAAGTTAATGATTATTTGCAAAAAAAAAAAAAGTTTCTCGGTTTGAACATTAAACATCTTGTCTTTGCAGTGTATTCAATTGAATATTGGTTGAATAGGATTTGCAAATCATTGTATTCTGTTTTTATGTACGATTTACATAACGTGCCAACTTCACTGGTTTTGGGTTTTGTACTAAGTCATCTTCATCTTTTTCCTCTTCTTCCATAATATCGACAAGGGCTTTGGGAATGACATCACCCTCAAACCATAGTGGCTCTAGCTCGCCCGTCTCTGTGTTTATGTGAAACCCGTGGTCGAGAGGGGATGGGATCTCCGGGTACTGCTCGTGAGCCTCTTCCAGATACATACCTGGAAGTTGACTCGTCTCATGTGCTGTAAGAGGACCCTCTTGCAGGGTGGGAAGGTGGAGAGGTCAACAGAGAGACCCTGTCGAAGCTCAAGGCTTGAGCCACACTTTTTTTACTTTAATCTCTCTTGCCTCATCAACCTTCTTGATTCGAAGACTGAAACCATGGAGGCGACAGGTGAAGAGGAAAAAGATGAAGATGACTTGGCAGATGAACTCCAAACAAATATGGATGATGATGATGAGGAAGAAACTGATGGTTAAAATACAGTTCTATCATTGTACTTTTAATGTCAGCTAATGGATCTCAGCACACAGACATCACACATTTCTTCTGCACAGAGCAGCCAAACTATACTAGAATCTTCACACCTAACAGGTTAATTTCATGAACACATTGAGGACACATCCTGGATCAGAGAAATGGTATCTGAGTAGCCAGACCACATATCCCACACAACTGCTGCCACACAGAGAGCAATAAAAGAGACTTCATAAATAAATCTTCATGAATATGTCTCCTGGGACATATTCTACACTAATACAAGATGGTAAGAAGCTACAGCATGGATAAGCAGCAAAATAGTCTAAGAACCAAAGAAATGTGTTTTATTTTATGTTGGAGCTGTATTCTAGTGTCTCCTTTTGGCTGTATAATGTGTATCTATAGTTAGTAATGTTGTCTTCTAATATTGATGGTTGGCTTCTTGATAACAGACTGCACACTTGAGTCATTGTGATTCATTGTGTTGCCTGGACTTTATTCTTCAAAAATCTCTTATTTGGGTACCAGGTTTTGTGTGACTGAACCATCCTTTGTTTAATCTGTTATTTTATATTGCACCCTGATGCCCCAATCTACCTGGGGGCATTATATTATTCACTTTTCATGTAATTAACTTCAAAAAGTATAGCAGTACGTAACTCAAGTCTTAATCCTGTTTATAATATTGTTTATATGCAAGAAAACATGCTTAATCCCATTTGGAAGGATAATGCTGAAAGTTTTCTCTGATTTGACGTATACTGGAGAACTTTGGTCATAGCAGTTGTAATCTTCTAGATAGAAAGGTCATCTTGGACTTAAACTTCCCACGTTTGTAAACTTCAATTTTTCATATCCATGTAAGGCAGTGATATGAATATTAAAATTCTTGAAAATGATCACCTTTGATGAACATTTGTCAGGCGGACACACATTATTATTTTTTTGTCTTTTGGGATAAACTGAGGGTGATATTTGACAATAGAAAGGCAGTAAGCCCCACAATTTTATTCCAATAGTTTCCCCGATGTGTCAGGATACTCCATGCAAAATTTCAGACTTATGTGACCATTTATGCAGTTGCAGTACCCTAATATATGCAATTACATTAGCTTTTCCCTAGAAGTTGGGGGAGGAGGTTATCAACTTGTCATGGCCCAATAAATGGGATAACAGGAAATAATGGTGAAAAAAGGTAGCAAAAACATCCTATGGGGTGGACCTGGCTCCAGGCCTATCACTTTTCTGAGGCGGAAATTAATCACACAGTGACAAACAAAGGATCGATAGGGTTTTGATTTACTGTCATCAAATTATGATGGGTTGTAGCACATGGAAGCAAAAATCAGGTTTTGCTAAACCGTGTAGATAATAATCCATAAAACACTCGATCAAGCTGTGGTTTTGGAAGATGACAGAGCCTTGCCATGTGGGGTCTCTTAGGAAGACATTATATGGTTAAATTAAAGACCTTGATTCCCAATCAGTTCTTTGGCTTTGAAGCAGTTTTATGCTTTGATTTACAACACATGCATGTATGGGTGCTACGTGCTCCTCAACATGAACTGAGCAGTTAACCACCAAGAACCATATCAGATTACGACAGATGGCAACCTTTGACCTCCACGAGGGTGTGCACGTTCTTTCTGACTAGAGGCAACTGTACCATCAAAAGATTCATGTTTCTTCACCATGAGAACATGGGTTCTCATGACAGCTGTTTACCTGTCAGCTCATGGTCTTTGTGATGATAGTTTTTGGTTTCATATTTTCGTACATGTTGCGTTATGGTACGTGACTGGTCTCACTGCCCCTGCAAATCGACAGTTATAATTTAAACATTAACAAAGGCTGTTTGACAAACTGTTCATGCATCTGTGAGTGTGGGAGAGAGCGTGTGAGTAAGTGGATAAGTATTACCCTTGGGCCCACCTTTGTTGTGGAGGCTTGGCTTGATAAAGGCAACCTGCGTAGTTATCGCTGGTATTTTCATAAAGCCACATGCAAACCCAACACATCACCTGTGGTGATAGAAACCGGCGAACAGGCGTTGAAGGCATGCTAACCTCTTTTATTCTGGGGTGAATGTCAATGAATAAGAGGTGTTTCTGAAAGAACACGCCTTTGCATAATTTCATCATGCCTGGCATCCGCAGTGGAATTATTGAAAAAACAGACTTATGTGCCTGCCGCTGCTTGTGTGCTGTAACTCGCTCCCCCTTCATATTTGTGTTCCTCTCTGTCACCAAGGCCCCTGCTCATTCACAGCTTGCAGCACACATTGAGAGAGACTCTCTTCTTAAATCTGTCATTTGTTTGGTCTGGGCTTTTCTTTTTTTTTTTTTCGCCATAACATCTATTTAGAATCGTGACCGTGTTATGGTGGTTTTGTCTGCATTTAGATTTCAATCTGATGTTGAGAAAATGGCCATGGTGCCGCTGTTCCTGGCATACAGGCCTGTATTTGCAGTAACCGCTTTGTTTTTTTTTTTTTAATCCCAACAATACCTGCCCTGTTCTATCCCAAGAAAGTGAACCAAAGTTGGAAAAGTATATTTGTGAATAAAGTAGTTTGATATTCTGAATCGGCTGACTCATGAGTCCTCTATGCATTGTCTTTAACCAGTCCACTCCATATAACACCCTCACCCAGTACATCCCCTCTGCTCCTGTCCCTTGCATTAATTATGCCCCCCCATCCTGCCCCAATACCCGGGGTCAGACTGGGCCCTTACTTCTGCCCTTTTTCTCCCCACCCCTTCCATTAACATCAATTGCTTTCAGCCGTTCGCACGTTTGGCATTGCCTCGGTAACATTTCTGGTAATATTAGCAGTTTGTTTTTTCTTCACACAAGCCTAGAATGCCTTGATGGAGAATTGCAACATTAGGGGCCCAGAAAAATCTGGCCACATGTTACATGGAGCCATTTTGTGTCCATCATAGCATAGGGTACTGTTTCAAAGTGAGTGAGATCGTAATTTTGAAGATACAACCACAAAATTCATTAACATGGTGGGTTATTGTGCCTATGGGTTCAACAGTGGGTCAGAGAAAGGCCCGAAAATGTGAAGGTTCCCTGCGGATCCAGAACGAACTAAAATATGAGCCATCTAGTCCATCCCGAGGGATAGAAATTCAGCATGGTTTCTCTGTGAGGGAAGTCTCTCCTTAAGTCATTAATTTTATCGTTCTATCTCGGCCTTTGAGAAAACTGAATTAAATAAATGTATTTTCAATACTTGACAGTGGATGGCACTTACGTCACTCACCAGGATTGGCAATATCAGAAAGATGTTACAGATCGTCCCATTTTGCCACCCATCAAACTGTCACGGTCAGCCTGTTACTGCTGGATGACAGCGACTTGACCTTAGGCTACGATTTATCAACTTTGAAGTTGTCATTGTCAACCATTTTTTCCAAAAGAAATCGACATACAGAAACAAGTATTTGCTTCAGCTAGCTAGCACCCAGTGGTTAGTTCGAAATGAGATTGTGTGAGATGCTTATCCATCGACGGTGTTGTACAGTAGATGGCAATTGGAATACCTTAAATGCCTCCAGTTTGTATATGCAGGTTGGAGTACCCACATGTAGGCGGAGCAATGAACCACTGGGGACAGGAACAGCAGGAAATTGTACTTTAACCAACTAAAAAGGCACACCTAAAACAATGTCAGATAAAGTTTACGCCATTGTCAGAGTATTTTCACCACTTTACCTTGCCATCAGACAGCCCTATCATTTGGAATCAGTGTTTCTTTTTGTCATTTGTCGGACTTAAGTATTCCTATTCCTTAGCTATGTATTGTGTGCTTGTAAAGGTTCCCTGTCAAGTGTTTGTGTAATAGACAAATTTACCATTAAACAAAATAAACCAGACAACAGTGTCGTTACCATCTCCCGCCATGAACAAGGACCATAACTTCATAAAAAAATGTGCGTCAACATCCATTTTCCAACTTGCCGTAGATCATGACTAGCTATTAAGCATATGAAATTTCACACGTCTTGGTATAATAGTTTGGGAAATCTTAGCCCCATTGTGGCCCGCACGGACGGACAGACAGACAGACCCTAATCCAGTATCGCCCCATCGCATTTTGTGGCCTGGGGAGGATGATGTTCTACAAAGGCAGAGAAAACTGAGTTTAAAGGAATAAGAGTTCCACACCCCTTAAAATTCAACAGAAAGCTTTTAAAAGGAAGAGTGCAATGAATTACAGCATTCCCACTCATTGATCAGGATTTATATTTTCTCTTTTTGCATATCTGATCATTTTCATATAAATTCCTTTGCTGGCTGGATTGTTATAGGATTATTTCCCCTGAAATTGATGCATTTCTGCTCCAAATGAAGAATGAAAAATATTTCCACAAAAATATTCCCACAATTTTAATTTTCTAAATCGTTGTGTTTTGTACAATGGAAACAAAAATGCCATCAAATCTTGAGTTGTTTTGGCTAGTGTCCCTTGATAGAGTCAAGTATCATCGATTTTATTGGGGTGATATCACTCATAACTGAGTAGGTAATGGCTGCGTTGAGCTGTCAGCTGTTCAAAACTTGAAAAGATGAGGTGGAAGTAAGCCAAGACTTAAGCAGTACTGGCAAGGTGTCATTTAAACGCGTTTCTGACTAAACGGAGAATGAAGCCAATGCAAATTGAGCTTGCAAATTTAGGAAAAGTTTGACACGACAGCATCCCGCACGATTTTGATGTGCACACTGAAGAACTTTCTAAACTTTTATTTACCTATGTGACAGACAGCTGTGCAATGAAGACGTTCTTCTTAGTTCGTTGTGTTGAATTTCATTTTGCACGATTGGCCTTCCGTGCTTTGGAAAAAGCAACATAGCCGGCGGAATATCACGGTGTTCAAAAATGGAAATTTATGTGTGTGATCTGTCGCAGGTTTTCTTATTACCAGCACAGAAACTGAACATTCCTTATCCATTTGTTAGGTCTTGCATAGGTAGTGGTGGTTCTGTACGAGTAACCCCTCATGGGTAAAGTTCTGAAACATTTAGGCTGAGGGGGCGAAGCCTCATGCTTGAAAAGGATTATCACATGGAGTGCTACTGAGGCACATTTGCTCATCATTATGGATGTGATGTTGAACAGAGCTTCTCACAAATGGGAAGATATTATTGGTGTAGCTATCGTTTGATCTTTATCTTCGCCATTTTGGAAAATCAATAAGCGCTTTTCTTTCATTCCTGAAAGCAAAATTCTCGAGACGGATCAATGATTAGAACAGTGGAAGGCATGGGACAGGAGGTGTATGGTGACAGTGCTAACTGGGCCTGTGTCTTATCTTTCTCTCTGTGGACTTTTAAGACAGTTGTGTTGCATGGCAAGATCTGATTGAACCTTTATCTCTCTGATTCTCTGAATAAACTGCTTGCTACTCAGTCATTCAGCTTGTGCTTGTATCCTGGGTGGGGGAGAACCTGATAACGGAGTGGCCTTGGCATTTTTTAGCAAGATGTGTGAGAGATGGACAGCGTGCGCACAGGCTGGGGCGGTCCTCTGACTGCAGCGTGTGCCTGGTTACAACGCTAGACTTGTCAGCCTGACCTTTTATTAAGGGATCGCTTGCCGTAGACTGAGAATGCGAGTCCAGTCAGAGTCAACCCAGTGCTTTTGTGTCAAGCTGTTGAAGGCTTGAAAATGGTGCAGCGGTGGTCCAGATTTGGAGTGAGGTACACCAGACTGGGGAAACTGTAAGTAAGGCTTGGCTTAGGGTATCTAAAGCTGGGAAATGCAAAACCAAAATAATAAATCTTTATTTATTTATTTATTTATAATACTTATTATTATTATTTTTGCTGCTAAATTGGAGGAAAATGTGACTAATGGGGTTCAGGACATACAGTTTTGACTTTTTTCAAGATTTCTCAAATAGTGGTCAAAAAATGCAGCTTTTGAAGCAAACGGTGCCCTTCAAGGGTGATCTGGGGTTAAATGAAAAATGACACTAGGAAACAACTCAGAATTTGTCTAAAGAGGTATATGTAATAACTCCAAAAAAAGATACAAGTTGGCATTTTTCTGTTTATGTGGTTGCCATGGTAACCGAGCAAGCTCATTAAATATGCAGAAAACTTCTGGCACCAATTCCTCTTTAACTCTGATAGAATTCAGTTTTTCTTTCATCATTTAAAAGCCATTGCTTATCCAAATGCAATGACATAGCCATTCTTTGCCCAATTTATCACTTTTGTGAATTTGGGGCATTTTACTCAAATTTTTAATTTTTTTTTGGGCAGAATCTGACGGATACACAAAATATTCAAAGTATGTAACAGATTGGGAAATTTAGCCTATGTCATTGCATTTCTAATGAAGTAAAGTACCTGCAGCCCAAATTTCATTAATCTTCACTGAAAAATGCCACAAACATGAGAAACGTGGGTAAAGTTATACCTTAGGAAATCAAAGGAAAATGCATTAGACCACATTGAAAAGTTGAGTTCAGTTTTTAATCCTTGTAGCAATTTATGATTATTAAAGGAGGGTTATTATAGAGTATCTTTATTCAAAAAAATTTTTTTTGGAAAAATAATCCAATTTTGCCCATTTAACCTCAGATCACCCCTTTAAACAAGCTGGGGCAATGCTTTCATTTCAAAAGGGGGAGAATTATGTTAAATCTCAAAACCAGACTAAAATGAACTTTTTTAGACGAGCCTTATTATTTGTGCTGTGCCCTGGGGTTGTTGGCACAGTGCAGGACCGTTATGGGATGTGCATCCTGGCAGATATTGATGTGGTGTGTAGAACATGTGTGATGGAGAACTGGGGCATTAGGTCATGTTTCGGTCTCTCTCCGCCACAGGCCTCCGCTGCGAAGAGGAAGCTCCTTCACCTTCCTCACCCCGGGACCACAGTGGGACTTCACCCTGGTAAGTGGTTTGTTTGTTTGTTTATTTATAGGATGGCCCGTCAGCATTAGGAAGGTGTCACAATGTTTGGCTTTACGCTCTGTACTCTGGCCGATGGGATTTGAAGATGGTAAATATGAGGTTGCAGCAGAGACAATCCACTGTAATTTGCTGGTATTTAAATTTGTTTTGTGAGCCGTTTAGGAATCTTGTCTTTATTGCATTACATTACATTACAGGTTCTCAGCAGCTGTGATTGCAATCACAGTTCTAACAGCAGTTAAGATTATATGATGCCCAGGACTAGTCTGTGCCAGTGATTTGCACGGTGGTTGGTGCGATCACTCTAGCATACTTAATTCCCGTTACGACCAGCCCACTGACTGATCACAACATGAAATGGGACATCAACATGGTTATTAAAAAAATTAGATTTTCTTTTAAAAAAAGGGTTTATTCCGAACAAAGAGTCGGCCCAAAACCAGGGGAGCTGGCCAGGACAATGAGTGGCTGCTGGAGAACAGGCTGGCAGCTGAGAGACTCCTTTTTGCACAACACCGAACTCCTTCTATAGGGTGTGGCCAGATGCCACCAATCCTGCAATTAAACATTTAAAGGACATCTAAAGTCGATTCTCAGATGGGACGTTGAATGTCCAATGTTTACAAACAAATCACTTGCTTTTGTTGACATCTTGCATTGTCACATGACCAATTTCATTCATATAAACCAATGTTTTTTGAACACGCATAGATAATCCTTCTATTTTGGTTCGTTTGCGCAGGTGCGGCTCGCTAATTGGCCGATAAACAAAAACAATGGGAATTGACTTTAGATGCCCTTTAAGACACACAGAAAAGTCCTACTGCCAGTTGGGGCAGCATAAATGTACTGGGTCTTAAAAGTCCTTAATATTTAACTTCTGTCTTAAACCTAATTAAGGGAAAACTTAAAATCAGAAAAGGCATTTGTTCATATTGTAGGACAGTGTCTGGTACATATTCTGTATCTGCTGGTTGCATCACTTCTCTGAAGCTACCTCACATTTATTTTGTTAGAAATATTAAAACAGTAGATGGCATGTTTTTATGGTCTCTGCATTACATCAAATATGAAACATCAATTAAAACCTTTAGCTGGCACGCCGTCATAACTAACATAATTTGTAAAATGTTCACTTAACAAGCCAGTTACGCAGCTGTGTATTTATTCTGGGGATTCAAGTTTAGTACCTTTCTCGAGGGGGCCATGGAAGTGCTATAGTTGACACTTCCACTTACAAAACAATGACTGCAGACTCAGTTCCCTAACTAGTACAGTTAGCCATACTATCCGAGCGTCAGTGTTTTCATCAGTCACGTGTCTGTCTTTTAGGTCGCTCACTCCTGTTTTTCATTTACTGACCCGGCCAACCTCTCAACCTCACACGCCGTCCTCTAAACACTGTAGCATTCTCCAGTGTTTGGTATGGCAAGGCAAAACATCCACTGTATGAGGATTATTGGCTCTTTCTCTTCCATAATTTTCTTTTTTTTGAGAGAGAGACAGAAATAAGTGCTTCTAAATCCTTTCTTGTATGACAGTAATTACTATACAGAAGTTCATGCCAGTCTGGCTTGTTTCTTTCCATAGTGCTCGAATGGAGTAGCTTGGTTTTCTCTCCTCCATACTGCAGCATAACTTGCCCCACTTTCGTTCATGATGCTTTGAATCCTTTGTGAACAACAGTACCCTACAGGTACTTTTCCCAGTTATTTGAACCTCAGTACAGACAGAAATGAGATCACTGTTTAAATATAAACCAAGGCTGGAACAACCAGTACACAAGATTCTCTGTCGCAGATTGATGCTTGTGTTCACTATACGGTATGTGTTTTCTGTCAATTAGGAATCATTTGGCAGTTTAACACGAACAGACATGATGTGCAAAGGCCCATCTAATGTTTTTAAAATGGTCATTTGTAACTTGCCATTGACCGCAATGGCAGCACAGCCTGTAATACACCATCATGAGCCCTTTAGAAGGTAAGTACTTGTTTCTCGTTTGACTGCGAGTTGGCAGTGACTGCACCCATGAGATAAGAACTGCGCTCGAGCCGAAGCGTTCTGGGGTTTGGAGGCCAAGCTGAAACCCAAATCTGTCGTCTGACGCCAACTTGCCGCAGGACTGGAAAGAAGAAAGGGCTTCATCCCACGCCAGGACCTGTCCCATGTGAAGTCCCGTTAGCTGAACCACCGAACACATGGGCTTGATTATGCTTCCAAATCAGGCCCTGTTATCTCACGGCTTTTCTTGACGTTACCCTCGTTTCTGCATAATTTCTCTCTCTCTCGCTCTCTCGATCTGTCTCGGTCTTTATTGCTTTTCTCATGCTTCGTCCTGCTTTTAAAAAAAGTTTAACATTCTCTCGCCAAGTTGACTGGACAGATTTGCGCTTTTAACGGAATTATGGGGCAGGATAAAGCCATCGCTATTGGTGAGCACGATGTACATTTCAAGAGTGCATCCAGGCTGAAGATTGGGCAGATGAGGGCCCATACGGGAATGCCATCAAAGAAGACCTGTCCTTCCCGGCATTCCGATCCCCATTCCGATGCATTTCAAATTGGCTCAATTACTCAGGCATTCCAAACATTAATTCAGAACATTTCACCGCACTTTAACTGGGTCGTCTTGCGAGATTAAGAACATGTTCGCTGATTCTGGATGTGAAAAAAATGCTGAATGACAAACGGTGTTATGTCTTCAGTGGACAGACCGTGCTGTTGCTTGTAACCTCATCCATTTTTAAATAAAGAAGAGTGGCGCGACCTGCATATCTATTACTGTCTTCACTCAGCGAAGGCGAGGCGTCAAACGGATGGAGAGGGGAGGTGGATTCTTGTCTTTCCTGCAGTCTACATGAGGGGTCAGGAACCGTACCCCTGGAGAGCCATGGCCCCGCATGTCTTGGATGTCTCTTTTTTCAAACACACCTGATTCAAATAATTGCTCTGGTATCAGGCCCTTGATAAGCAACAATCATTTGAATCAGGTGTGTTGGAGCCATGAGACTTTCAAAAACATGCAGGACCAGGGTTTCACCTGGACTACACCTTGTTTCATGTCTGAATTACCCACCAATCTTTAGTTTCTCCGTTCTGCAGAGTCCATCTACAGCGTCCATCTTTTGCCAAACTGCTTGTCTGATGCTCCTTCATTTGATTTCTGCAGACGGTTATTTTTTGTTATGGCTAGTTTTTCCATTTGTTTGGGGTTGTAGGTTGAATATCAACCCAGTATCGACCCCTCCCACAGCATTTTAGCTCCGTGTGAAATTGCAGTAAGTGCTGTGTGGTTGTGATGGGTTCGTAGCCGATGCACTGTAGTACCTGGGCTATTTTGTGATGGAAATTGTCAGGGTACCATTTTGTGTATTCTGGCCGCAGACCAAAACGCCTCCCTTTTTTTTGTTGTGCTACTTTCATGTGCTACCAGAGCAGCATGACAATGGGCAGAAATGACAAATTACCCTAGAGGAACTCCACCCAAATTAGCCCCCACCCACATTCACACCCCCCCTTCCCTTCATCGCCCAAAGGCCATTCTCAGAGTGGCGAGAATGTTGAGAAATGGGTGCAATTATGCACATTTTTTCGTACTTAACATACGAGATCTGGAGCAATGTGGGGAAGGCTGGCCCAGTTTTAGATAACACAGGCACAAGCGGGTCCATGTGTTGGCATGATGAATTCCAGGTGTAAACCGATAGCTATGACTGTTTTTAGGAAAAGGTGTGAATGTAAAATACACTTTTCTTGCTTTTTTTTTTTTTTGAATGTACAGCAGTGGTTACTCATCCACTCTCCGGTTTGCAGAGGCTCAGCAATATATATTTTTACAAATGGAGCAATTTTCATAAATAGTGATGAAATGGAATTTATATTGGCCTAAATGAAATTTTTCCTATGTAATTCTTTCTAGAGGTGTGCAGGTCTATAGGGCAGTCATGCAATCTTAAGTTGCCCTTTAAACAGTAATTCTACAGAGCAGTTGAATACGTTGGATTTTGGTCAGTTACACAGCACAGCACACCTCTGAGTTCTTTCCAGACCAGTGGAATGAGGCCAGTTCTCCTACTTTTCCCCAGTGCAAGCACAGGCTTTCTCCCATCAGCCTGAACTTGCCAACCGTCCTACAGACTGGTCATGGAAAAACATTTTACCAGAGGTATCTGGCCTAGAGGTTCTTCCATCAAAATTTACAGTGAAACTCTACGAGTGGAGTCCTGCCTCTCGGTGTCATGCGTACGCCTCAAGTTGAGAACCAAAGCCCAACTCAGTTGATGACCCATGAACAATTCAGGTCTGCGATACCTTACCGGTTCTTCTGAATGTAATAAGATTATTTTGGTTTATAAAAACTCTCTTTTTTTTTTTTTGCCTCCAAGTACTCATTTTCCTCATTTTGAAATGGGATCAGATTATCTCATTTAAACTTTGACTGAACTGTTTGTCTGTGGTAAGTATACATAATTGTTGACAGATTCTATGCCAGGCCTATGTTTTTGTTGCGCCTCCCGAAACCTGTTCATTATAGCAGTGATTGATTACCAGAGGGGCCACAAGTTTAAAACTTAATGAGTAGATTAGCAAACCCATGGGTCGGTTGAGTGCTTTGTATTGTTCATTGAAAGGCTGACATTTAAATGGCACACACTGGTACTTCTCACTGTCTTTCAACGTGCCCATGCATCATTCTTGGCCCAAAAATACCCTGGCAATTATACATGTCAGCATCATGTGCAAACAGGACTGGGATTTCTATCAAAGACCTGCCTTTTCTGTGCGGGGTCAGGACCTCGTAAGATTTGAGGAAATTTTCAACCTTAAATGTGCCAGGTACTTCTGCTGAAGCTGATCAGTGTGTGAATAGCGGTAATTGAGACATTTGGCAAATTTCCATCCCGCTCTTAATACATATCACATCATTATTTGCTCTAATAGACTTAGCGGCTCTCTTAGAAGACGCGCTTATGCTGCCGACTACTGACCCCGTGTGCTGTCAGAAATGGGACGCTAAAGCACATTTGTGGTGAAAATCATGTTAATCGTGTTGGCTGTAACTGAAGGCAGCAGAATTGTGGGCGCTTCAGATTCCTCGCATCACTCATGCCTGACTGCATTGCTTTCTGCCTCCTGATTGACGTCCACCAGCTTGTTAAATTTACCACCCTCTCACCCCTCAGACCACTCACTCAGCACCTGTCTACCCCCAGGTGACAAAGCGCCTGGGCTAATGAACCCTTTCCTGCCATAATGGGACCTACAGGGTGGCCATTGTTATGCAACAAAAGACTGAAGCCGTGTGGAAAGTTCTTTTTCACAGGAGTCTGGTTCTCCTCTCAGAACTTCTCAAAGAAGGTTATTTTGTGTATTGAGCTGTATAAATGCTTACAGACATGCATACTGTCTGCAGTTTAAATGGTATTTTTTTTTGTGGTGCATGCGTGTAAGACTGCACCATCTCTTCAGTATTGCAAGGGCATTGATGAGAACAGAACGCTGTGTGGGTGGTGCGTCTAAGTGCAGCCACAGTCCTGAAAAAGATATGGGAAATGCAAAAAGGAGTTATATGGAATGTCCACTGCATTCATCCGCTAATGCTGTGTATAGAAATTACTGCAAAAATACCTAATTTAATGCTTTAGCTTGTGAGTTCAGTTGCTTATTGGAAATATACGCTTTTTCAAAATCTGACAAATGGAACGGATTCCAAAAAAGGTTGGCAGAGAGGCAATTTAGGACTATAGTGATGGCAAGTTGCAATAGTAAGGTGGAATGAAACAGTTGAGCTATTTGTTGTATTGTAAAAGGAGCCACCAAAAAGGCCCAGTGCCTCAAGAGCGCAGACCGTTGCGGGATCGCCCATTTGCCAACAGATGCGTGAGCTTGTAGTCTTTCACGTTGAGGGCAATATTCCTCGAAGACAAATCGCAAGGATTTGACCAGGGTCGTGATTCTTCCTGAATGAGCCGGCATTCCTGATTTTCTGAGTATGTGACCAGTTTTATTTTCTGACCAATCGCAGCGCGCGTGGCCATTCCTTTACCTGAATTCATGACAATTCATAAAGGCCGCATCCACAGCCCTTGTATTTTCCTGCTTTTTTATGCTTGGCCAATCACAGCTCTGTTTGATTTATTTGACCTAGTGTGTAGTTGAATGATAGAAGGAATGCGGTCAAATCTTAGTGCATGGAGGGAAATGATGTAATCCACTTCCGGAATATTCCGTAACAGCTGCGCATCTGAGGACCTGCATGATGGAAGAATCAGGGGAAATTCTGCTTGCTGGACTTGACCAACTGGTGTCTTCAGTGCCTGAAGGCTTAATGAATGTGGCTAAAAGACATGGTTTTACACAGCGTTTTTAACCCTTACAGCACCGGGAGGAAAAAATTTAATTAATTATTATTTTAATCTTGTGCTGTTGAAAACCAATCATGTGGCGACTTGCTTGAAAGAGCTCTCCCTGCGGGAGCTCTTTTAAACAAGTCACCACATGATAGGTTTTCAACAGCTCTTACTGATATCTTGCATCATTGAGTAACAGTTTGACTCTCTAAGGCAGGGGTTTCCAATCTTTCCCAGGAAGGGCCGGTGTGAGTGCAGGCTTTCATTGCAACCAAGCAGCTACACGCATGATACTACTAATCAAGCTTATTAGCAAAGAGTCCAGGGGTTGATTAGTAGTTTCAGGTGTGTAATAGCTTGGTTGCAATGAAAGCCTGCACCCACACTGGCCCTTTCTGGGAAAGATTGAGGACCCCTGCTCTAAGGGTTAAGCCTTCAACTTGCGGGATACAGTGCCTGGACTCTGTTGCACATTGCACAATATCGGCATACAATTATATTCACATCAAATAATTTGTTGTTCTGCTTTCAAAATAGAAAGTGCTTTCATCAGCTACTAAGTCAGTACTTTTTTATTTTGTATGCCTTATTAATGATGTGCTAAGTTTTTTTTTTTTTTCACAACTGGGGTTGTATTTGGACTGTGACAATTTTTATGGGCTTTTATTCCAGTTTATTCGATGATGTAAATTTGTTTGCGTTAGAGCTGACGTTCTGTGTAACTGTGGAGCGCCACAACCTTTCTAAATTGTGCCCCTGCCCAACTACATAGGGTTTTACTGTGTTTCTATCACAGTGGAGCATATTGTGTATTTCAATATGAACGCAGCTGGGCATGCTGGAAGTTTGGGGCTAACAGTGTTTGCGGCTTGCTTGTAATGAAGACTGACCACATTCTCGTTCCTCCACAGAAGAGGAAGCGGAGAGAGAAGGACGATGACGTGGTCAGCCTGTGCAGTTTCGACTTCAAGGTAAAGACTGGCGTCTCACACGGCGAGGGGGCGTTTATTCGCCCGAGCTCTCGCAGCCGCACTGTCGCCCGGAGTGTTGGGACTGCGCAGGCCGCTGGTTCGTTAGAAGGCTTCCCTATGCCTGATGATGTCATCGCGCTCTCATGCAGAATGACCCCAAAGGAGGGATAAGAAAAAATTTGACAGAAACAAAGCCATTTCTGGAGAAGCGCACCGCCTCTTAGACTCAAGGATGGAGTCCTGTGTTTTTCGGATAGTAATGACACCCCGGGGACATTCCGTCCTTGACCCCCCTCTTAAACGAGAATTTCTAGCATACAGTCTCTTACAAGATGGCAGTATCAGAATAGATCTTTTCAAGCTCGACACGAAAGGGCAGGGATGAGGCGTATTACTCACCAGCTGTGATCAGAAGAACAGAGCTGCAGTATTTTGGCCACACTACCAATAAATATTTTACTGCTCCTTTTCAGCAAAAGCTTTTTACTTTGAGTTAGGGTCTCATATAACTAATAAAATCATGAGACATGGCAGGTGTCTCCACTAACATTTTTTAATGCTTGCGTTTCCAAGTTTGAGAGATTTGGACGGCCTCTGTGGGAGTATGTTTATTGCTCTCTTGTACACCTGGATTGATGTTATTTCAGGCTTTAGGAGTAAGGCTTTTAAAGTGATCATTTGCTTACTGCGTTTCTGAAATATCTATATCCTTAAACTTCTAAACCTGGAAATCCAAGCTGCATAAAAGGCTGATCTGACAGGATAAGTGCAACAAAAAAAGCAAAAATAATTTCTGAAGTTGGCCACGAACACTGATCGTTGTTCCTTTTCCAATTTTTTTGTGAGACTTGGAGGCTTGTCAGGGAAAGAACATTTTTAGAAACACACTATTGCCTTAAAGGCAAGAGAAAGTACAATATGACATTTTCTAATAAACTGCAGCAAGCATATTGAGGCACTGATGGCATTCTTTGCATTGTATATGAACCTTGTTTTCATTCTGAGGGTGTCTTGTTATGATCTAAATGGTATAATTTAGTTCTGGAAAACATTTAAACTGGCAGTTTCATCATCTGCTATTTTGGCTTTGGCTGTCTCATAGTTGAATCCTTCATTATTACCTATAGAGTTCCAGACATCACGTGACTCATTTTGTTCATGCCACCATTTTGGCTGGAAAAGCCGCAGCGAAAATGAATTGCGCTGGCGCCAATTTTAAGCTATCGGAGTTCACTGCACACTTTACATCCAAAGAAATCGAGCTATATAATTCAAAACTTCATAGCTTAAACATATTCACCCTTATATTGCCTTATACTGGTGGAACACCGCTGGCAGAGGTCATGTGTCACTTCTCTTTCACTGATAACTCAAAACCAAGAATTGGGAGGGACCTGCAATATCAACGGCAATCAGAGAAACTTTTCTTGCTGCTACAGTCGTGTTTCTAATCAAAAAGCCAGCAACAGATTAGGTTTCCTTACTGTTCTCCATTTAAGGACGCTAGGTTTGCTGACCAGTTAGTTGGTCAGTATTAATGTTTACTTCAGACCCCAACAGCTGTAGTTAGGGCACTGTGCAATTGCTTAGGTTCCCTTTTTATTTTGATCTGCATGGCTACGTTTCCCAAAGCATTGTTGAGAGCTACTTTAGCAACTTGGTTTCATCGTCCAAACCATTGGCTTTTTTCGGTCCCAGTTTTGCTTTTGGGAAATGAACATTCACTTGCTTAGTTGCTAAGCTTATTCGCGATTTCTTTTCATTGCATTAGCAAGTCTTGACACGTACATCGATTCATGGCGGAAATGCTAAGACGAACTATATAACGTAACAAAAATCAACACCAGAGAGCAGCGCTGTGAAAATGAGGTCATGGGCATTTCCAGCTCTAAAACTACTGCCTGGACACAGGCCTTAACCGTGTCTTCATCACAGCTACGTGATCATTAGCAACAGGGAATAATGTAACTAACCATTTGCTGTGTTCGAGTATGTTAACTAGTGTTTGTCACCACATTATCATAGTTTGAATTAATGTCGAAAGGCATCACCTCATACATAAAATTATTTGATTTTTTTTTTTAAATACAGTCGGCAAAGTTAGCCGCGTGCCCTATGCCCGGCAGTGCATTTACAAAAGTAGTTTGGCAGTGCTGGGATTCCGCGACGTCCGCCACCAGAGCTCTCGTCTCGTTCTGTGCTTATGAAATGTTTGTGCCATTTAGCACTACCGCCATAGTTCGCTGATTTATTTATTGGCTCAGTCTTATGGGTCGACATTTACCAACTCTACTCTGCCACCGTGGCTGCCAATGCTATGAGTCAAAGCATAATTTAATGCTCTTCCCTTACTTTGGCCAATTATCAGAACTGCATTGAAAAGTGTGTCTTTTTGTGGCTGGAAATGTGCTGGAAACATGGAAGCATTTGGCTTTTTGTTTTTTTAGCTCGCCGGAACGAGTAATGTCCGGAGAGCTATTGTCGTACCCCCGGCGTCCGCGTCCGCGTCCGTCCGTGTGCAGAAAAACTTTAACCTTGCCCCGGCGAGCTTTGTTGTCTTTCTGACGACAACTGTTTTTTATTATTATTATTATTATTATTATTATTATTTCAATGAGGATTAGATCACTTGTTCATTCATCAGCCATTGAAAGGTTGTGATACGAGAAACTATGTTACCGTCAATCGTAATTTAACCCATATTTCTCAGAATCCATACCCTCAGGTTGGTATGCAGTATGTTGTCTCGACAGTTTCTTTGGAAGCTACATTTTTCTTGCCATGTGGGGAAAAAAATAACTCATAAATGTAGTCAACATAACCCTTGGAGATTTAACTGGGCCAAAGTCCAGAGTTTTTTTTTTTTATTTTTTATTTTTTTTTTTTGTGTGTGTTTGTTTTGTTTTTAACCATGACACATTGGCACAGTGCCTCAGTCTTGATGTAACAGACTGCAGAGTAATTGCAGTTTCGAAGAAGAGTGGTGAAATTGGTTAATCAAAGCTATTTTTCTGTGATGTGGCACATTTGACTGCACGTTGTGTGCTGCTGCCTGGATGGGAGATCACACCTTCTGTGGAAGATCCCCAGCGTTTGTGTGTTTACTGTGCCCTTAGCAGGTTCATGCTCGGGCGCTTTTGTCGTCAGACGTCCCTGTGCAGCGTTTCCCCGCAGTCGCGTTCGCAGAAGTGTTTGCGTGTTGGGCCTGTACCTTCGGGGGAGGACTTTAGGATCCCATGCTGTGATCACGCCATCGGCTGCTCACCTGCCTCACGTTTCGTCTCGTGTGGAATCGCGTACAGAAGGCGCACACTGCTGTCTACAATCGAAGCACCCTTATCGGACTTGGTCGAAATAACCAGCAGCTCTGGGCCTCATTTGCGCTGTTCCCAGCCCGATGTCGGTGCTGCCGGGCCAGAACTGGTGCAGAACCGGTTCATGACAACGGTGCCGCACAAAAATATCACTGCAGAAACGTCAGTCTGTAGTGTTTAGTCTTCTGGTGAAACTTAATCTATGAAGTAGAAATTCTAATTGAGTTGGCCTGGCAATTGGAATTTTCTTCTCCCGTTGGCAAATCTTGAAATGAGTCTCACCCCATTGGCAGCATTTTTATTAGTCATCTTATTTTGCGGTTCAAATGTAATGTCTTTTTCTGCCAAGTCAGTGAAGTACAGTTTGAAGTCGAATTCTAAAATGTTTTCAATGTTGTCTTGTTTTCTCGTTTTTGCAGTGTTGACTGTGTTCAGGTCTGACTCTTACTGAACTGTCTCCACACTCTCTTATCTGTTCCCTGAAGCCCCTCAGTAACCAGCTTGACGAGTTTAAGTAAAGGCCCCCCCCCAACTCAGCGGCCTAAAACGTGATTCACAACCCCCACATTCTCCACACCCTGTGTGAACACTGCACAGTCCGCCAACGGCTGGGTATCCTGCGCAAACGCTGGATGGGGCGGGGTGACCTCAGGCCTGTAGTGAGAAATGACGCGGCCCAGGGGACGTGACCCCTGACTTCCTAGGCCCGGGGGATTCCTGGAAACCCTGCAGAATACTGGTTTGAATTCCATCAAGCTGGTTACTGCGCCAATATGGTCATGGAAGCCATGTTTTTCCATGTATTTCGCTTAAGCTTTTGGTTTTTGGGTGGGCGGACATGAAGGAAGCTGCGTTCGCCCCGCCAACCATGTGAGTTGTGAAATTCAGACGAGAGAAAAATTAATGGGAAAATGTATCTACACTGAAAGGTGTTGGGCCTCTACAAGCTGCCAGATCAGCTTCAACTTGCCTTTCCATGGAGCTGACAAGTGTGAAACTTTACTGGAGGGATGGGAGTACCTTTCTTCCCGGAGATGCTCCGTCATTTAGTGTTTTGATGATTGTGATGGAGACCATCGTCTAACGTGTTGTTCTAAAATCTCCCACACGAGTTTAGCTGATTTGAGGTATGGTGACTTATGGCAGTGGTTCATGCATACGATCATTTTCACACTCATGAAACCATTCAGTGACTCCATGTGCACTGAAAGGCTTGGACCATTGTCATCCTGGAAGAGACCACTTCCATCATGTTTAGGAATGCTTCAGCATAGGATATAAATGTGATCACACAGAACTACTGCATTTATTTACAGTGAGTCTCTTTCTTTTAAGGGGTGGGTCTTTTTAGCTAAAAAATAAAAAAAACACTTAATATGAAAATATAAGACCAATGTGTAAAGAAAATGCACGCACTTTGCACGTTAAACTGCGTGATTTTTGATCATTTTTCAACAATTGTTTATTTTGACAGTTTCTACCAAGTCCGGCAAGTTTGTGGTCTTGTGACTGACATATTAAGCGAAATCGGATCCTACATTCTCAGTTCCTTTTGCACAGTATTGCTTGGATTTTTACATCGTAGAAAGAGCTGTTTTATTCCCAATCTGTTGTGAAAATCGGGAACTATTCCATTGAGATGTGTTGGCCTGCACACGTTTCCAAAAGATGACAATTTGCAGAATCCAGCAAAAATCAGCACTGTATTTCCCAAAGCTCTTAGGCTATGATGTAGCCATGTCTGAAATGCGTATAAATACTTTGTGTATGTTGCCGTGGACGTAGAAGTGGTGATCATATGTCTGCTGATGAAGTCATTGTTATTATTATTACTCAAGGTTTTTTATTCAAAAAAAAAAAAATTACACCTAAAAACAAATGTGGCAGTCCGAAGAAATTAACCAAAATTATGATAAACTGTCCCTATTTTGAGCAAAACATGACGATGCTTCCCTGTAATTATTTCCCAATCCCTGTTCCAAATCATCATCAAGCTGGGCGTCAGGCAACTTGCCCATTGCACCGAGCTGCTCTCCCAGCTCCCGCCGCAGGCGCCTCTGCAACAGGCTCACACACACACGGGCAAGCTCCTCCGTCAAGCCGAGCAACTGCCGCTGCAGCTTCGCTTTCGCTTTCATCTCCTGACTGTTCAAAGTCAGAGTGTCTCACTCTGGGTCTGTCTCACTCGAAAGGGGCGATTCGACATTTGGATCCATATTCTCAATTTCTCATATGATAATCTTCGAGAACATGTCAAACTTCTAGAATTATTTTGTAAAATTGTAGCCTTCGCTTGGCAGTTACTGCAGAAAAATAAAAAAGCCAAGCTGGATATACGTGTATACCGTCGCATCCAATATACTTGTTTTCAGGCTTTAGTTACTTTTTTGTCTTCCCCAGCTCAAACAAAAACACACATCATCATGACAAATCGCGGGTGGGCTGCGATATAAGAGTAATAAAACGACCCTTTGTGACGTCCATGTACAGTACATGGCAACTTTTTGAAAAGCTTCTGTCTTCACTTGTGAAAACATACTGACAGAAAAGTCAAATATTGAGGCTAAATATGAAAAAGAATAAAATTTCCTTCCAGGGCCTTTTAAAGTAATGCGTAAATGTATTTCTCAAATTTTATGATATGAGAACTTTTCCAAAGTTTAGTACTTGCAGGTTGAAAAATGGATAAAATTACATACTATTGCCCTAGAATTGCACATAGATACGACTCTGCAGGGGGGTTCTAGTCAATACGTCACACAGCTTCGGCCAATCAAAGCCGAATTTTTATGGGTGTTCCCAACTCACCAAGTTTTTTTTTTAAATTTTCTCAGGAAAGATGCATATTTGTGAAAGATCATTGTTAGGTCTGAAATGGGACTCAGAAAAGTGGACTTAAACCAAATGCTTGTTTTAAAAGACCAACCCTTTAAGCCAATGCATGGAGCCAAACCGCACTAGGAAAATGAACCTAAGCTTCTGTATCTGTTAGGTTTGTCCTCACATCTATTTTAGGTAGTTTTTTCCTTTGATTTGTCATCTGTCTATATATTCGGTTTAAGTTTGATACATTACACGGATCCTTACACACGTGACATATGCTGGTCTAATTGAAAAGCAAGAAGTGGCCCTTTTAATAGACAAGCAATGTCATATTTAGTATGACCTAATTTAACGCAATTATAATGTCGCTTCAGATAGACACCTGATCTCTAAGAAATAGGAGTTGCTGTTTGACTGAAATTGAGATCTAGTGTCCCAATTCTCTTTCTGGGTAATGGATATCAAAGCAATTAGGAAGTTCTGTGTACTGATTAGTGTCTAGCAACAAAACTAGGCACGTTTGTTTAAAAAAAAAAAAAAAAACGTGACGCAAGTTGACAGACGTCAGTGCACAGCCATTTTTTTGTCTGAATACAGTCGACTTGGAACTTGGATCAGGAACACCTCTCCTCTTTTGAGAGGCCTGTGGTTCCAGTGTCTGTCAGAATTTCTGTTTAGTGCTTATGCGGGACTCGGGCTCTGATTACCTGCAGTGTTCAAAGCAACGTGCTAACGGGAGTGAACGTTCGCTGTGACACAGTCAGTTTAAACTGTGGGGTAGTAAAAAAAGAAGGCTTATGACAAACCATTGATGATGTAATTTTTGGGTACTGCTTATAAGAGCGAGGAATCCCTTCGCCACACCTTATATTCCCCTCCGTTTCCTGACGGCTGAGGCAGGTTAGCGCTTGTCTTTAGCCGCAGTGGAAGTCACTTCGAAAGTTCCTGTTAAGTAGATGAGTTTAAATGGCATTTCTGCTGTAATAGGGTTTGGCCATGGGCTGTAGGATCCACGTTGGTAGGCGTTGTACTTTGTGCAGTGCTTCTGGGCCAGAGCTTATAATTACTGAGTAATTACAGTTGGGGAATGAATTGTTGCACAAACACCTCCTGGGCCTGACTGTAGGGCATTGGTCAGTGGACGTTCCATCCAGGGCATTTGAGGTGGGTTGCCATCTGAATTCCAGTCTGGCCCACAGCCCTCACAGTCATGAACAAAGCGCCGAATCTCAAACGCTCCGGCCGAGGAAGTCTGTTTTTATTAACGCATTGCAGTTGTAACAGACGGCAGATGTTGTAGTCGGCCGTAGCCCGTAAACACAGCATGAGGTAAGTGAGAATGATTAGCTTCATTCTCCAGTTAAACAGTCCGCGTGTGTTGGTGTCTCTGTGACGGAAGATGCCGGATTTCATGGTTTACTTGTTCCGCGGCAGGATGGGACTGAAGAATAAACTCGGTGCGCAAAACCATCGCAGATTCGCTCTGAATTGCTGCCAGAGGTCGGATGCCGTACTGGCGAAGTTGAGCGTTGTGTCATACCGGCAGGGGGCTTTAGCTTTCCCACAGTCCGCTAATACTTTCCCTAATTACATTTTTGACTTTTTAGAAACCCGTTTGTGTTTGCCTGAAGTCCCCCCTCCAGGGAGCAGTTGGTAGCGAGTATTTTATTATTACCCTGGAAAGATCTTGGCGTAATCGGACCGTTCCCAGACTGGACTCCGTTATAAAATTCCTTCTGATGGTCTCATTCGGGTATCCTGCTAGTCCGCCTCAGGGGTCTGGAGTGACTGGGCAAGGGAAGGGACTGGTGGGGAATTTGCCTGCTCTGCGTCTGGCTGGGCTTAAGGAACACAGGGGCTCTGCTTTTCTTAACGTCTGACTGCGGCCGTGGACAGTCTGGGTGTCTGCGGAGAAAGGCTTGCTCAGCTGCTTTCTTCCTGCTGCATGAAGGTGAGTTCGGCTGCCTTGTCTTGGGAGGAGGTGGGGTGGGGGTTACACAGCACAGGGCCCGTTTGGCTGAAGCTGTCGCAAGACTTGGCAGCGTCCGCAACGACGCCATAGACGGCGAGTAAGTTCTCAGCGACATCCTCGGTGTCGTGTGTGTCTTATCTCCTCAGGCCGGGAAGGCTCTTCTTCTTTAGTGCTGGTGCACATTAGCGTAATCACACACGGGGGGGTACCCAAACTTGCAGTCCCCTCGTGCTGTATCCACACGAGAGCAGGTGGGCCGCATTTGGCCCGATCGGCACCTCTGTGTTTGCTCAGGGGGCAAAGCACCTGTGGGTGCCTCCTGCTGGAGCTGTTTATCCCCAGGGAGAAGGGCTTTGCTCCAGGGCTGCAAAAGGGGATACATTAGGCTTCGCAAGACCTGCTGCCTATTTCCCGGGGTGCTTTTTTTTCACTGGTGTTCAGGGAACATCAGCAGTGTCGCTTTGGGGAAAAAGAGCTGGTGTTAGCTGCTGGAATGCTTGTGCTATTGCTGGGGAAGTTAGCTAGTCCTGTTTAACCAATACTGATAGTACACCAGACTGACTGGCTGTCAGACAAGTCTTTTTCTTTTTTTTTTCTTTTTTTTTAAAATCTTGCCCGTTATTTTTGGTTTTTATCAGAAACTATCAATGCAAAGGCGCTGTAGGATTACACATTTGAGGGACCGCTTCAATCCATTGTGTACTTCTACTCTTTTTATATATAAACAGTTTCTTCTCCTGCCATTTTATACTTATAAGTCAGAATATTTAGCTTTATTTGTATATCTGTGTTTCTATTCTGCCAGTGTTGATTCTCAGCGTGTTTTACCGGTTTTCTGCTCATATTGAAAGAATCCTCGCAGGAGTGGAAGATGACTGTTTAAATCTCTGCGCAGTGCAGTCAATGGAGGCAGAAGACATAACAGAGCTATAGTTAGACACCGGCCTCACTGTGGCCTCAGATTAGCTCTGTTTGACCTGCGAAAAATGCAAATATTTGGAGGATTGATAAGGGCGAGGAATTTCTGATTCTGGACGAAACCTTCCTCTTAACCCTCATGCACCGAAACATGAGGAAGCTACGGCCAATCAAAAAGCCAGAGCCTGGCGAGAGATTGAAAAGATTATCTGAGCAATGAGTGAAATAGAAGGAAGCCACCGTAATTTTAATAGCCGCTAAATATTACTGGCCGCTAATTCTGAATACCAATCTTTGCATCCCGGTCTCGTTTTCTGCACAGGTTGTTATGTTTGTTGAGCAGAGCTCGTAAGCAGATGCAGTGAGTCCAGTCTGAAGGATTCTGATACACAAACTCGGCTAATTCTGGGGTCTTCCCGTGCGAGCAGTCTGTCTGGTTTTCACACTTGGCGTGACGCAGTAAAACCCCCAGGTTGAGTGCGAAACTCGTCGAATGAAATGAGCGTGCCCATTGGCACCTGAGTGTGAGTCCACTGACCTCCTCACCTCCTGTTTCAGTACACAGCTGCTAATGCAAATGGACGTCATAGCCCTGTTCACACTGCTCGTGTGTCCGTTGGTCCTTGTCTGTTTTCTTCATCCCCCCCCCCCCCCCCTTAATTTTACTAAGCTCTGTTGCCTCCGTGTAGTTTTTACAGTTGCCCCGATTCTGAGGTGTTCGGTCTCATCAGTAAAGGGCTGGAGCATGCGCTGGTTTCTGTTATAGCTTTACGCTAATATACCTGATTCTACTGACCGATGTCTCGACTGACCCCCCCCCGGTCAGTCAGTTAGTTGAATCAGTTCTTACAGCGCCGGACTAATACAAAAAGCCTTCACCTCCACACCAGCCCTCGCAGATAAGATCGGACACCCCTGCCCTTGTTGTTACTCCTGAAGGTCAGTTTGTATGTAAGCGATTTCCTCAGAGGGACCTACACCAGTTAGCCAGTGAAGAAAGGTCTGTCTTTGCAGCAGATTGCTCATTCCACTGTTCGAACTTGCATAAAGAAAACCATGCAAAGAGAAAAAAAGTCAAAAAAAAAGTTGCTGATCATAGCAGGGCATGGTCCCAGGTCCAGCAGGGTCTTTGGAAGGGACTAATTGATATTCAAATTGGTAACAGTCCCCCCCTGCTGATCAGAGACTGATAACACCTCTCTGTCATTAGTTAATGCGCAGAACAAACAGGACTGGTACTTCGCACTTCACGCTGGGCCACTGGAGAATGCCTTTTAAACCAGGAGTGAGGTAATAAGATTCCTTTGTCTGGAACTCTAAAAGCCTTGAGTTTCAGTGAGGGAGTTAATGTGAAACTATAACTAGTTTGGTGGCTGCCAGACCCTCAAATGACTCTTAAGTGAATGTAGTGAAAAAGAAGTGAAAATTGCCCTATATCATTTTAAAAAGATGGCATTTGGGGAATGATTAATTGCTTTTTTTTTTTTCAAGGTTGCTGTAATCAATCATGCACTTTTAACGTATGATTACTATAATTAATGGTATTGATAGACCTACTTGACCAAAGTCAGCAGGTCATTAATTTACGCATGAATGTACTAGCATTGGCTCCAACACTAATCATTGGCTTCAGAAAAATGTCCCGGTTAGGTTTTGTGAATCTGTTGTTTGGGGCGCGGAAACAAACTGTTCATCCTCCCTGTTTTACGGAAACTTCTCCTCTGAATTGGGTACGCCGTGGAGTAAACTTTAATTACTTTTAAAACAAATCCGTTTTTTTTTTTTTTTTTTTTTTTCTTGCTACCTAACTCCACAAATAAAATGGAATTAAATTAAAACTCACCATGGATTTAAAACCAGACAGATCGCCACCGTGCCTTTAAACAAAACTGTTTTTACATACAATAAAAAGCCCACACGTGGAGTCATTTGTATAAACTTTTCTTGGAGAAGAAGATCTGATATCGGACTTCTTACTAGTGTTTTAGGTGTATATAAACGGAGAACAATGCCTACAGCCCTGAGCCCTGTGTCCCCAACACAATTCCAAGTAAAGTTTATGCCCCCCCAACTTTGCTGGCTGTTGTGAGGGGGGGGGGCGGAGCATTCGGAGCCTGGCCACTCCCCCCTCCTCCAGCAGTTAGTACTTAAGCTCCCTTCCTCCCTCCCCCTGTTAGAGTAGACAGAGAGAGACGGAGAGAAGTTCAGGCCACCCTGTGTCTGAGGCGATCCACATCGCCGCTGAGGTGGCAGCAAGAATCCCAGGATTATATACATATTTATTATTTATTTATAATTTTGTAAAATACGGACGTGGGATTTTCATGCGGATTATGCGCCCGGTGTAGAGGGCTCCTGCAAGCACGAAAAGTACAATGGTGGCTTATGATGAGCTGGGTAGCCTGGTCCCGATCAAGCGGACCCTTCAAGTGATCGACAGCCAGAACCAGGAGAACAAAGAGGTGAGGGGGAAACTAAACAAAAACCGAAAAAGGTTTTACCTGTGACGAGTCTTGCTTTGATGTTAAGGGCCAGGTTAGTCATAAATTTTCTGTTGGACTCTCGCCTCTCCCCTGTGAACCATTACCTCACGCCGGAGCCGCTTTGTGTTGCTCGTTATCAGATCGCTGATAGCACACCTGGGACTGCCTTATCTCGTTACCTGCGCTCCGATTGCATTGCTTCACTCAGTACAGGTGCGCTTATGTGGGACAAAGGTATTTGCAGGCTCAGAGTACGTGTGTGTGTGTGTGTGTGTGTGTGTTTGTGCGTGTAAGCGTTTAATGTGCAACCTGAGCAGTGAGTGGTGTGTTTGCTCAACTTCTCCTCAGAATGCAGTTTTATTGTCCCAGGTTTAGTGTCTTGACCCTCTTTAAAAGCACACAGCGCTCTTTAGTGCATTCAATACTGGGCTGTAGCTGTGAAGTTGGTCTTGGAGGGCAAGAGGAGGTTAGGGAGTAGCTTGTAGGTACTGAAACCTGGATTTGGAGGGCTTTGAAAATTGTTTGTGTGCCAGTCTGAGGTCAGAACACATGAGCTGTGTGTGTGTGTGTGTGTGTGTGTGTGTGTGTGTGTGTGTAGGGGGGGGGGTTTGCCTCTGTAATTTTGGGTGACCAAAGTGCCCTGGAGTGCATTTGAAGAGTTTCAGGACCGAGGGCAGTCATTACAGCTCTAGTCTTCCTCAGTGCACATCAATTGTCTGAATGAATTCTCTCTTGGCCAGTTATAGTTTAGATTCCTCATTTTGCACTGCTGCGTGGTTTGGTGTTTTCTGATTTCGGGAAAGGATGCGTGCCATTTCACTTATTTGACTATCAAACTTTTTTTTGCGGAAACTGTCAATGAGAACCTGAAAAAATTAGCGAAGTGAGGCAGTCTCATTGCGCTGTCCTGACTCTTTGCAGGAGACTTGCATTTGTAGATACTGTTGTCACTCAATCCTTGGAAAAGCAAACTTTTCCCGAGTCATGTGATTGTTCCCTGGGTAAACTCCACTCAGAGATGCATTATCTGTCATACTGGGGGGGGGGGAGGAGAGATACATTCTGCAGATGTGCAAATCCACATCAGAGAGGAAGAGCTGGTCAGGGGAGGTTGTATGGCGGCAGTGTTGGGTAGGGGACGTGAAAGAGGCTGTTATTTGAGCCGCTGATGGTTTTCATTATAAAACCAGACCCCTGCACTGATGCACTCTAGACTGCAAACACCCCCCCCCCCCCCCTCAGTCTGAAACTTGGTTGTTAGAATTGAGGGAGGGGGGGGGTGTGTTTGTGGTCAAACCCAAACCCCAGACAGCCCAGCAGCCAAAACTCCGGAACTGGCTGGTTTCCTGTAGCGGGGAATATCAGGGAATATCTCCCAGGAACCACTGCAAACCCCCCTCGTCCAATCCCTCCCCCGTTCTACACTGCGTCGAGAGCCGGGGGCCGGCCACTATAGAATCCCCTGTCTGTCTGCCTCTTTGTTATTCTCTGCATCAGATTGTGCGCACTGGAAAGGTGTCCTTATTATTTCAGGTGTGCTCTTCGGAAAAGCGTGTTCGTCCCCCCTCCCCTCCCCAGTTTCCATCGTTTGCTCTGTCGAGACACAGCCAATGCTTTTCTTTCCCCTGCACTTTGGCACAAGCGTTTTCCACTGATGATCATTTTCCCCTGCCCTTCTGTGCCCCAATAAGAGAAGCAGGCACGGGGGTTGGTAGGCAGCGTTTTGGTGAGTTGGCAGTGTGGAGTGCTCTTTTCTGCTTTGACTAAAGAACTCTCCATTGAGATTTCATTTGAGGTTTTTCATTGGACGGATTTGAGCCACGCTGTCTCTGGGTGTCTCTGCCCGTCCTGGTCAGACATTGCTGTCCAGAGTTGGTGAACCCCTGACCTGGTTTGATTGACGGCTCTGCTGCGCTGCAGCTGTTTTTGCTAAGAAAAGCTTAGTCCCTGTTGCATTTAGCACAAGTACTCATTTGCAAAGGCCAGTAAAACCTGCTGTACACATTTACAGAGAAGGCCAGTATAACAAGCTGCAGTGCATTAGCTGAGGCCAGTATTTCTTACGGAAACGTACGCGCAAAAGCTAACAAAACCTTTCAGCTCGGCGTCTGCGGCTCCTTCCTAACGTGACGTAATTCTCTGTCTCGTTAAGTTGCCGGCGAGGAGGTTGAAAGAGCGATGCAATTACCGAGTGTGTCTCATGTCTGGCTCTTGGCGGGATATTGCTGTGTGCAGTTATAGTTGGCTGGGTTCCCGCAGCAGTTTCTGATTTTCAGCCCCCCCCCTTCACTCTTGTACTGCGCCCCGGGGCGCCGTTTGGTTCAGAAGTTTACCGCCGTCCCCTCTGTGAGGCGAGATCAGGTGTGCTGCTCTTCTCACGCGAGGCCACAGGGGCCTGCCCCGGCACGAACTCGTAAACACTCGCCGTAAACCTCTCGTGTTACGGCCACCCTGACAATACCGCCACTGTTAGCACTCCCAGTGAGCCCTCGCTTGGCGCACAGCGTTCTACCAATACAGCTTCTGTTCACACTGTTTAAAGCTTCCTCAGGACTCTTCCGTTGCATGTCACCGCTGCGTGAGTGGAGAGCTCCTGAATTTTTTAAATCGCATGACCTTCCTGCCACGGAGCACTGAGTCCTTATGGGCCCTAATCTAGAAGGGGAGTCTGTGCGCAGTGCAGTAGCTGGTCTCGCAGTTTCGTTAAGGAGCTCGGTTTTACTATCCTTGACTGGCTAGTTATAGGATGGATTTGCTGCAACTGGGGAGCAGTGGGCTTTCCTGACTGTCACAGTCTTATGGCTGTTGCTCACCCTGAGGTAAATAGGGTGGATTGATGAACGAAATGTGAACCTTATTTATATCACCGTTTACAGTTATTTGCCTGTGTGTGTGTGTGTGTGTGTGTGTGTGTGTGTGTGTGTGTGTGTGTGTGTTTCGTTCTGTAATCTGAGACAGCGGAGACTGGGGTCCTGTGCATTCTTGGCATACTTCCCCCACCACAGCCCCCCCTCCCCTCAGTTTCTGAAGTTAGGGCTCCTTTGTGCAGCGAGAGGGTCCACATGAGCAGTGCGTGATGGGAGAAACAGCTGTTCTTCGCTTCCTGAAGAGCCGGAGACGGCTGTCTGCCGATCAGGACAAGCTCCTCTGAGCCTAACCCTGCTTATTCCCCCCTAAAGCTGAGCGTGCATTTGGAGTCGGCTGATTTAAAACTCTGGCAGTTTTGCAACTGCGTCCCGCACTGCCTCTGTGCTGCATATGGGGAAATATGCCCATAAAAACATCCCAGTCTCCCCAAATGACTGCTGGTCAATCATATGGGATCATGAAACTATGCTCCTATGAGTCTGCTGGTTTATGGTGTTACTAGCCAGACACTGAATCGCTAATGATGGCTCTTGATTGCACGATCAACTCTCGTCACCTGGTTTTTTTTTGTTAGTCTGAGTGGTTGCAGTTTTTACGTTGAAAACAAAAACCAGCATGTCCTGTTGTGTCCTTCTGTGAATGTTCATGAATGTGTGTGGATGTGCCTGAGTGAAGCTGACCGCACGCGCTCGTCTCCCCTGTTTCTCAGGAGCCAAGTACCAAGCGCGTGCGACCGTTGGGCAGGGTGACGTCGTTGGCCAATCTCATATCTCCCGTGAGGAGCGGGGCCGTCCGGCGCTTCGGGCAGACCATCCAGGTAAGGACCGCGTCCGTCGAGCAGGGCCCCGTCCTCGCTTTACTTACTGAGGGTGGAAACTGCCAAAACGCCAACCCGGTTAACCGTCCCGCTTCTCTTCCCTCTTCCGCACACAGTCCATCTCCTTCAGGGGCGATGGAAAGTCCCCAGGGGTGCCCCACAAGCCCTGCAGTAAGCCCACGCCACCGAAGAGGCGAAACAGCACGCTGTGGTCGGAGACCCTTGACAGCCACCAGAAGGGCACCTTCTCCACCAAGGAGATCAAGAGACAGGAGGTGAGGCCCTGGGTCACTCAGCCCAGAACCTGACTGAGCACTGGCCACTAAAAACCCCCGTGTTCTCTGTCATTAGTGTCACTAATCTCCAATGTAGAGCACATACTGTGAAACCCCAATGAAGGACATGTAACTAGTCCCTAATGCATGATACATGATACTAAACCCTAATGCAGAACTCCTGGTACTAAACCCCATCACCGACCATGCGCTATGAAATCCCTCTGAAGAAGGTGTAACCAATCCGTAATGCGTAACTTATGATACTAAACCCTAAAACGGAGCACAGGCTAATAAACTCGAATGATGAACGTGGTTTTAAACCCTAATGCTATCTTTTTTGAGCTCTGTAACCCAAGTGCAGTCTATTTTGAGATCTATAACCCCTTTCCACACTATTTTGAGCATCATCCAACCTCAGTATCACTGAAGCCTGTTTACTGGAGGTAGCAAAGCCCCATGACATCTACCTTTCTCACTGGCTTCAGTTATTAAGCCCAGTCGGTATCCAGTCTCCGCTTTGAGTTATTAAACCCCATTGGCTCATCTGCCGTTATTAGCTGGACTTGTACCCAAATGGCTTGGCTAGCTTCCGCACTCCCTCCGCAAGGCTGACTGAGGTCTCCTTTGTTTTTCGAAAGCCCCCTTTGGCCTTCCTGCCGGGGGAGCCAGGTGTTGAGAGAGCAGTCAGGGCACATTCCTGCCGGTCTGTGTAGACATAGGGAGCTGGCGAAAACTTGGGGCGAACGTCATTCGACCATTTTGCACCAGCTTACCACAGACATCACAGCTAGCCGTTAGCCCGCGGGCAAACAGGCTGGTGTATATGTGCCGTCTCGAAGAATAAGCCTCCTGTCTGAACGGCACTGAGCGATCATGAGAACTTTGATGGCCTGACTTGCTTGGCTTGGCTAGGTGCACTTTCTCACAGTCAGGAATGTAAACATAATGTCATTAATTCCATTACCGCACGTTTGAATGTGCTTTTCTTTTTAATCTTTTGCAGGCTATATTCGAGCTATCCCGTGGGGAACAGGATTTGATTGAAGACCTCCAGCTCGCACGAAAGGTTCGTTCTGAAAATAATTGTCCCGCGACTAGAATTTTAAAGCAAACAGTCTAAATCGGAACTTGGCAACACTCATTAAATAGCTTTATCTATGAATAGGCTGGAATGATTTACTGTTCTCTCTAAAAAATAAGCTATACTTAGCTCGTTAAAGTTAGCTTAGCTTATATTTATACTTTGCTCCCTTCTCATTCAGTACCCAGTACTTTAGCCTTTAGTGAACGAAAGCTCTTGCTCGCCTGCAGGCTTACCATGACCCCATGCTGAAGCTGTCAATCATGTCGGAGGAGGAGTTGACGCAAATATTCGGGGATTTGGACGCCTACATCCCACTCCACGAAGGTGAGTCTCATCAATTGCACAGCCTTTTCTCTGCAGCGGAAAAACCGTTTTGCATTTTGCTCGGCGAGTGCAATTTCCTTGTCCCACTGACTAATCTTGTAATAAGTCACAGTGCAGTATCTCACCTCTTCGGCCTTAATTCGGAAATCATTTGTTGTGATTTAAGCGTAGGCCATTGCTTGAAACTGCTTGAAAGTGAAGCGCCGATAGCATAGCAACAGGACTGTTTTAGAGGACGTGAATTCAGTGCGTGTATTTCTGTTCTGACTGGTCGTGGGATTGTCTCTTGTTCTGCAGACCTTCTGGCGCAGCTTGCAAAAGCGACCGGGCAAGACGGCACCGTGGGTCAAATCGGTCAGATTGTCGTAAGCTGGGTAAGCAGCACCTCGTGCCTGTATATATTTCTGACCTTTCACCCCCCCCCAGCCTACGTTTGCGTGCCTGTTGAGCTAGCATCTCTAAACTTAGCCTCGTCCCTCCTCCGCTACAGCTGCCCGGTCTGAACGCCTACCGCGACTACTGCAGCAACCAGCTGGCGGCCAAAGCGCTGCTGGACCAGAAGAAGCAGGATTGGCGGGTGCAGGACTTCCTGCAGCGCTGCCTGGAGTCGCCCTTCAGCCGCAAGCTGGACCTGTGGAGCTTCCTGGACATCCCGCGGTCGCGGCTCGTCAAGTACCCCCTGCTGCTGAAGGAGATCTTGAGGCACACGCCGCCAGAACACCCCGACGTTCCTGACCTGGAGCAAGCGGTACGCCCCTTGAACCTTTGTTCTGCCTGCCTGCTGAGGCGAAGGCAACATCAAGTGTTTTAGTCTCATATGTTGACTCCAAAGAGCTGGTCACCGACCCTTTTTCCAGTGATATACTATCCTTTGGGTTTTAATTGCAACCTTGATTTGGTGCGCCTGAATGCACTCATTAGTCATTAAAGAGGATGTCCCACAGGTTGGCAGGTCTCTTTGTACAGGATTGAGTGACCATTGCTACAAAGGGTCAGTTTCACTGACACTGATTAGGTTCAATCCCGGTCTAAATTATTTATGGAGTGTCTCCATTGAGAATTAAGTCATTGATAAAACCTGCTCACAGTGTCTCTTTTTTTTTGAGAAATAATGCAAACATATTGCCAATGTGGTGAGGCAGTGTTTACCAATGGGGTTAAACAAATGGCATCCCAAAACGGCCTCTATTTGGAACTAAAACACTTGAGCTAGTCATTTAAGATTGACTTTCTTGGTGCAGTGTGGGCCGTGAGGGGTCTATAATGCACACAGTCGCGTAAATATGGGTCTCATGATGTGCTCCTCCGCCCTTTCCCCAGATCGCCATCATCCAGGGCGTGCTGTCCGACATCAACACGAAGAAGGGCGAGTCGGAGTGCCAGTATTACATGGACAAGCTGGAGTTCCTGGAGGAGAGGCAGCGGGACCCCCGCATCGAGTTGAGCAAGGCCCTGCTCTGTCACGGGGAGCTGCGCAACAAGAGCGGAACGGTGAGTACCGGAGCGTACCGAACTACTGCTCTCCTCCCTCATCCCCCTCTCCCTCCCTCACTCACCCTCTCCGCCACAGGCAGCTCAGCCTTGGCACTGCCTTCCTTCCCTGGCAGATACCCCCTCCTCAGTCCATAAAAGGAAGCAGTATCCAATACGCGGATGCTGCTTTTTATAAACGCATGACTTTATTTAGAGGGGAATAATTCCAGAATTAGAAGCGGGATGGATTCCAGTCGCAGTCTTTCAAGTCTGAGAACTGAAGAATTATTTACTTATTTTTTACAGGCTTTAGTAATGTTTTGTGTTGTTTTTTATTCTCTCCCGGCAGAAGCTGCACGTGTTCCTGTTCACAGAGGTGTTGGTTCTGACCCGGCCCGTGACCCGAAACGAGCGCCATTGTTTCCAGGTGTACCGGCAGCCCATCCCAGTCCAGGACCTGGTTCTGGAGGACCTTCCGGACGGAGAGGTGCGAATGGGCGGCTCCTTCCGAGGCGCCTTCAGCAACGCTGACAAAGGTGAGTTCGATTCCCAGACTGTCGTCTATTTTACGGTCAAACATAATTGTTCTGCATATGCAGGAGGCCCTTAAGGTCCATTGGACAGTGAGGCAATTTGAAAGGGCCAGTACCTTGAATTCGTATGTATTTCAACGTCTTCAGTGCCTGCTATTTGATTCCACATTGAGTGAAGGGTGTTGGAATTTCAGCCTAACAACTGTGTCACTGTCCAAATACTTACGACTTTAATGTTGCAGTTGTTATTTTAGCTATCATGCAGTCAAAGAGCGAGGTGTCATTTGACCTTTTTTCTCAAATCCTGTCATTCCTTTTTCTCTCCGCAGCAAAGAACATTTTCCGCGTCCGCTTCCTGGAGCCGTCTCACGGGCAGTCGCACACGCTCCAGGGCAACGACGTTTTCCACAAGCAGCAGTGGCTCAACTGCCTCCGGAGCGCCGTGTCCGCACAGGGACCTCCCGCCCAGCAGGGGGCGCGCGCCTCCGAGCCCCCGGTCCTACACAAGCGCCGCTCCTCCAGCGTATCCGCAATCGTCCACATGGAGGAGGTGGACGAGAACTCGCCCCTGACCCCCGTCTCCGCCCCCTGCTCTCCCGTGAGGGAGGAGCCAAGCGTACAGACTACCACAGGCCCCGCCCCGCCCACCTCGCCCGCCACTCCCTGCCCTTCCCCCTGCCCTCCGCGCAAAACCAAAAAGGAGAAGAAGTCTCGCTGCTCTCTGGGGAAGCGGAAAGAGACCATGGTGTGAAGCGGCCACCCGACCGCGGACTCGCGAGCGGACATTTTGTGTGTAAATGTAATTATTCTCTGTGTTCGTGTTTCCTCAGCAGTGTTTCGTGTTACTGTCCTTAATGGCAGCTACTTCTCTCCAGTATGGAGGCTCAGTCGGGTCTGTACAGGAGGCGGTGTTGTGGAGGGGGTGTGTGCGTGTGTGTGTACTACCCGTTTGCTACCCACGGGAGTTATTCACACACGGCCATCCAGTACTGTTTACCCTCAGTCTGGCATTTATTGCATTATGTTTTTTTTTTTTTCTTTTTTTTAGTTTTCTTTTTTAATGTATTCTCATAGAAAATGACATTAGCTCTTTTATTTGTTTTAAAATTAAAATCAGCACTGTTTTATTTTTTAGAAGTATTTAAACCCATGGAACGCAAGTTTGCAGACCGATGTTAAAAGACAATTGAAGAATTATGCTGTCAAAAAAGGAAATGAATTGTGAAGTCATATTATTGGTGATACGGAGTCTTATTTTGTACATTCCTCAACTCTCCTTGAATCCAGACAGTCACCCACCTCACCTCCCACAAAATAGAATTTACAGTGGCATTAAATTAAATCCAAATTTATTTAGTTTTCTAAGAAAGACAGAAAATCAACATTATATAAAGATAGTAATGTTTAATTTCTTTTTTTTACTCATGTAAAATACACTCTGAGCCATGTTGGCTTCTAGCTGACTGAGGTAGTGGATCATTTTTACTTTTCTATGTAGCGTCTTGCATGAGACTTTTGCTGATACTGCGAATGTACCTATCGATCGGCGGGGCTGCTGAGGGTTCACTGAGGTCTTGTAAATATGCCTGTGATGGAGGAAATGGTATGTAGCATCAGAGGGATTGCGAATGTGATTTGGAATGAACTAAAGGATGGAAATGTTGAATGGAGAAGAGGGGTTTTGATGCAAGGTGCTGGGATATGGTACGGTGGAAGATGGAGGGCCTTGCTCAAACGGGGAAGTGGCGCACTGCTCATGAGCCAGTGAGACTAAAAGCAAAATGTAAGTAGGGAAGTGGTGAAATGGAGCGGGAAGTAGGTTCTGTGTGAATAAGAGGGAAAGGAAGCGTGAGGATATTACTGTAATTGACAGTAATTTCTGAGAGACTGTAAAGAACCATAGTGTTCATTGTTGCCAGTAGGTGTGTTGTAAAAATGTCAGAATAAAGATCCATGTAAGATTTATATTTGACTTTTCCTGCGAATTCTTTGCTTTCTTTGTGTACATGTGCGCTACACAACAGCTACATATATACAAATGCCGCTACTCATTGGACGGCTTAATTCCATCATTACCACGTGCTGCTTGGTTTTGAAGGGGAATGAATCCCAAACTTGCCACCCAAAAATTGGCAGTATTGGCAATCATCTCCTCACCATTGCGCTTTCTGTTCTGAGGTCTCGGGTTTGTCACTACCTGAAACAAGTTTTAAAATATTCGGAAGTGTCGGGACACAAACTTATGCCTGAAGAGCTATATTCAACTGTATTCTTCCATGCCAGGCTTGGGAATCTGGTGAAAAATGTGCTCTTCTCAATGTAAAATGCTGAAATGACGGCATATTGTACAATTCTGGCCAGTTCACAGTATTTAAAATGCATTATTTGACTTTGTTTCATGACGAGCATTGTCCTGGATTCTCAATAGTGTGCACCATAGTCTTCAATAGCCTGAATGGTGCCGTACCACAATAATGCATACATTCGGTACCCTTTGGTCAAAAGCTTTATTATAATTCCTGGTTGATGCCTTGAAGCTCTTATCGAAATAATGACTTCCATTATTGAGGGGTCACACCCTTTTTCCATGTTAAAATATTCATGGCGTGGTTGAGAGAACAATAATGGTGGGAGGGATGCGAGATGCCAAGCTGATGCACTAATTAAAAACTGCTATACAGGAGAGGAGGGCACTAGTACCTGATGAAGGTCCCATATTGTACTTATTTCCAGATATTAAAGACAAAGACGAGGCTTTTTCGGTCGGTCACGAGTCGATGAAAATGAGGCACTGCTCTGATTGGTTGTCTCACTGCTGCAAGAAGTGAACTATTGCATCTGAAATGAAAACTTCTCAGTACTGGGTTAGACCGAGAAGATAAATCCCCTTGTGACATCGATTGGGGCACAGAATTGAAACCAGTCGCTCAAGAACATGATTTCTTATGAATCGTGTCATGGCAACAATATGAGAGTCTGGTTTCACATATTTTCGGAAATTTGGTGGAAAGGGAACCAAATTATATGCCAAAGGCCAAGGAAAAACGTGTTTTCTGTAATGTGGGGCCTTTGAAGTTACATTTTGCTTCTGTAAGGTTATTATCCCCCACCATGAAGCGGGAAGGGGGATATCGGATTGGGGACCGTCCATCCGTCCGTCCGTGCTTCCTTCCGTCTGGGCCACAATGGGGACAAGATCAAACTATTATACCTAGATGCGTCAAATTTGGATGCTTAGGAAGCAAATCATGGTCAACGTTGAGTTTGAAAACAGATGTCGTAGTAGTTTTTTATCGAGTTATGGCTCTTGATTGTGGCAGGGGATGGTGATGACACTGCTGTCTTGTTTGTCTTGGCCTTGGAAGGGAATGCAGAGTAGAGATTCTCAGCTTTACCCCTCCTAACTGGCTTCCTTTGTGGCCTGCACTCCCTCAACTCTGGGAGATGAGTCCACACAATGAGGCCCACCTAAGATATACTGTGGCTTTTCTGGAACAGTGTATATATCTGCCCAGTACGGAACATCCTATCAGTGATGACCTGATATTAAGATTAATAGATAAATAAACACAAGGTAACAATTCCTTCACTGGTCTTACAGTGCCAGCCAGCTCTTGGCATGGCTGCAGATTTCCGTACATCCATCCATACCCCCATTTATTCCTGAACGGTGTCAAGGAGGATATGGGAGCTGGAGCCTATCCCAGCATGCACTGGGATGGGAATAGACTGGAGGCCTAGACAGTTCGACGCTCCATATCAGGACAGTGGTTTAGAAGTTATTTGGTTTCTCAGTGGCAGGACATTTACTTGTGATTATACAACCTCACCAGTTCAACCTCCAGTGTTAACACCCAGTACTTCATGATAATCCAATGTCCTCTTTGTTTAATCGTTAGTTATTCTGCTTGAAAGATCCTGGTATACAAATGCTCTGAAATACACAATCGCCAGTATCCTTTGCCGAGAGCTCCAACAAGAGCAAGACTCTTCTACTTCACAAGTGACTGTAAGCAGCGAGGACATGATTTAGCTGCTGCGTACCAGCATCTCGATTTTGGAGCGTTTGAGTTTAATCGTTTTTTTAAATCGTGGCTGTTTTTTCTGCCAAAATGATTTTGCTGGCTTGACTGAGAGGCCCAGTTGTAACAGACAGTATTTATTGCTCGGGTGATTACAGCACTCTTAGAAACACGTATTTGCCAGAGGTATTCGATTGTTTTCATGACCCTGAAGGCAGACAATGGTGCACAACATTAGGTCATGAACTGAACCGGGCCAAAACCACTTAAGCATCATAAATCATTTTATGTGTACATATTCACGTTTCTCACGTATGCAATTGGCTCGTCAATTTTTACAGGCTGTCTCTCACTGCCTTGCAGTCTTGTTTCAGTAATAATAATATTTTGCTTGCCCAGTTAATTTTCTCTTGAAAGTAACCCAGAGACTGGTGGGTGTTCATTAGAAAGACCATTTATTGAATATTGTCAAGGGAAGCACAATGGCGCAGTGGGTAGTGCTGTTGTTTTACAGCAAAGAGGGTTTGAAACAGACCTGGGGCCATTCTGTGTGCAGTTTGCATGTTATCCCTGCATTTGTGTGGGTTTCCTCCCACAGTCCAAACTCACGCATGCTTGGGTAAATGGTGGTTCTAGATTGCCCATGCATGCTGGGTGAATTTATGAGTCTACATCCCCCCTGCATGCTAGGCTAATTTGTGACTCTGCATAGCCCCAGCCACAGAGCTAAAGACAACATTAGAGTGGACATGAGACCAGTTTTGGCGAGATTCGCGCCCACCATCTTACTGAAGGATAGCGTCCCATATGGAACTGCGAGAAACCTTCGATCAAGGTAGTTTTGTGGTGGAATACAGAGATTATGTTGACGATTTCTACATGAAGTAGGATTCTAAGGGTATATCAACCAAGGAGAAGTTTGTATACGAGCATATGTGAAAAATAGACCCTAAAGTGAACTTGATGCTGATGGTACTACAATTGACAGTTTTATCACTTATCATACATTTTTACTGTGAAATAAATTCAGCGTTTTTCATATCATTTTATCAAGTCACGTATGCACATGTACAGCGTTTGATTGCACAATTCCCCTGCCAATTCCTTACACAAGATAGCGGACGCATCTCACAATATCTGGTTGGTTCAGCCAATGACGTTGTCCACTCTAGTGTTTTCTTTAGCTCTGTGGCCCTTGCATGGTAGGCTAATTTGTGACTCTGCATCGCCACTGCATGCTTGGCTAATTTTTGGTTCTATATTACCCGTGCATGCTAAGTTAAATTTTTACTTTAAATTGTCCATTGGAATGGTGCTTAGACAAGAGTACAGGGAATGGGATAATTAAACCATGAAAAATTACTGCTATAAAATAATAAATATCATATTGTAAATAAATTAGAATTATACAATGTTGAAAATAAATTATTGCTCATGTTATGTCTGTTGCGTGCATACTGAAGATAATTTGAAAGAGGAATTGTCACCTGAGAGAGGATTTATCATAATTTACATGATTTTTACACAATCATGTTCGCAAAAAATTAAAGTACTTGCCATGTGAATTAGGCTATATTATACCTAAACATTTTAGGTTGTCCAGGTTGGTAATGAATGGGCAGATTGCAGTACAAAAACAGATGGCAGAATCAGTGGCTGCGTTTACATGGGTCCAAAAATCCTATTTATAATCGGATTGACAGGTTAGTCAGATTCAAAATCTCTCATGTAACCACCTTAGCCGATCCGATTCACCCGAATTGGTTTCAATTTTTGATCGGATTGAAAGAGGTAGACTCCGCCGATTGATAATCAGCTTGATGCTGCATATAAACGGCTTAATAGAGTGGATTCAGTTGATGGATTGGATCATTCGTTCGGCGCACGCGCTCCCTTGTACGTAGGAGGCACGTAATCACGTAATGACGTTAGTGGGACCTTTTGCGCATGTCAAAGAAACTGTAATTGCTTTCAGCTGGGGCCATGTACACGCGGATTCAACGTGGATCGCTTTACTTAGCGTTCCTGTATACAGATCGAATCAGATTAATTTAATCCATTTGATTTCAATTTGAATGAGGAAAACAATCCAAGTAAACACAGCCACGATCGAACAGGTGACTTTCCAGGTTCTAGGCTGACAGAGTTATGTACCAGGGCACAAACAGAGTAATACTGGAATAACCAGGTCGGACATCACAATCAAAATCAAACAAACACTACGGACAATCCAGTAATCATTAAAAGAGAGACAAAGGAAATAAAAAAAAAACACATACAAAGGATGTGCGGGAAGAACTAGGACGCATGACACTGGGTATGATAACAAACGAAAAAATGAGCCAACTGATTAATTACAAACAGCGGGGAGAGCCGGTGGAGCCAGTGAAGGAACAAAGGCATGTGGAAACCAAACAGCTTCAACAAAATAATTTTAACCGTGGCAAATGATACAAAAAACTAGAAATAAAAACGTAAAACTAAATATAGACAGATTACAGAACACCGATACAAATAAGGAGATACAGGGCAGGTAAGGAGACGGGCAGGGAGCCAATCAGGAAAACAGGGAACAGGTGAGACCTGGGAACAGAGCTCAAGGGGGAGGGGCTACAAAGAGGGAAATGGGGAACGATCGAGAAAACAGGAGGGGCCAAGAGAGAGGGAATGCGGAATTACCAAGGAAACTAAACAACAAACACTAACACAGCAACAAAGAATATGAGGAAAAAGGCCCCGCATAGTTAATATCACTTATTCATTAACATTCATTTATTAAGTCAATTAATTCTTGTAGTGGCGTTGATAGCTGGCGTAGTGGCGTTGATGTGGAAAAATATTAAATTTCCTTTGCATGGAGATTGAGGTCATTGGGTAGGTGCTTTACCATGTTGCCTGAAATCCGTCCATGTCGCACGCTCAAAGTAATACTTGCATGGGTCTGCTTCAAACTGGGATCTCTAAAACTAGTTTTATGGGAATGACTCATAAAATCTCTTTCAACAGCATCCAGGGTATTTCATGGCAGATATACTATGCGCAATACTATCTGTAGCGAAAAGCGAAGAGGTTCACCTGCTCTGCATGTAATGAGGGTGTACGCTCCGGACTGCAGTGCACAACATAGGCAGCCTGTGTGCACAGTATGACAAACATGTAGTCAGACAAAAACATGTGCACATGTGAATATGTCCCGATGAAATTGCAGATCAAGAATTACAGCAGCTGAGAAAATGGGAGGGGGGGGGGGGTGTGTTAGCTGACACAGTTGGGCATGCCAAAGGGATGGGCGGAGGGTAGGCAGAGGGCGACATTTTCGTCCAGCCGTACCCCTCTGAAGTTGAGTATATACCCACCTCCTCCTCAGACAGCCAATCAGGTTTCACCTCTCCTGTCACCCCATTGGCCCCGTTGGGTGGGATGAAGCTGACTCAGATCAGCAGGGAAGCAGGAGTTTCCTTCTCACCGCCTGACTCAGCACACGAAGCAGGTCCAAAAACCCCAATAATGTACCTTCCTGTCCGCCGCTCATCTCCTTCCACGAGCTCACATCGGAGAAACCGACAGGCGGTGAAAAGAAAGACACGGTTTTCCGATTACCGCAACACTCCAAGGGACACTCAGCCCTGTAAAAGACCCCGTCCCACAAATGACACTGTCGCCCAAAGGAAAGGTTATGGGGCAACACGAGACACATCCCAAAAACCACTTTTGAGAAAATTTACATTTTTATTTTCCTCGATCACATTCTCTTCCTGGGTCAATGTTAATTAACAAACCTAATTAAATTCAGTGGCGGGTGGTGGACAGAGAACAAGGAGGGCGATAAACATGTCTTCAAACTGCTAATTAGTCTTGATCTGTTTTTAGTCAATTTCCCTGATAAAAGACACTTGAACTCTCCCCTCTCAGGTGCAGCTAATTGTCTTCGTTAAGACGAGAAATCAAACGCACCAGTTGGACGCAAAAAAGAGTGCATTTCAACCTTTTTCAATTAAACAATCATTATGCACAGGTTTGACGACTTGCTTAGGACATGACAAAATTTAACGCGGAAAATCCACAGTGTTTTTTTCATGAAGAGTTGCCCATTAAGCCATGTGAAATAAACATTTTATAGAATTTATTATTCACTCGCCTAAACGTTTCATTACAAGGGGAACTAACATGTTGACCAAGAACAATGATTGAAATTGGGTCACTAGTCTCATCCATTTCAAGGGATGTTTTCTGCCCCCCTGGTTTTCCGTCCACCACCCACCACTGATTAAATTACAGTTAATTTGTTTTAATTGACAAAGTAAGACAACCTGTGACAATAAAAGTTTTAATTTTCCCAAAGGTAGATTTTGGTACATGTCTCGTTTTACCCCCAATACCCTTCAAATCGTCCCATGAATAAAAGGTCGCAAGTGACATTCCTGGTGAAACCTGTTTTTCTGCCCCACAAAGTACCACAGCGGCTGTAGTACTTTGTAGGGCAGAAAAACAGCTTTCATCAGGAATGTCACTTGCGACCTTGTATTATTCATAGGACAAAATTATTAATGAGTTAGGCTGTGTGAAAGGAGCTTATGAGTCCACACTTGAAGGACACCCTTTTTTTTTCAACATTTTTCCTCATTATAAGTGACCATCTCCTCGAAAGGAACGCTCCTGATTTGTATCCCTCCACATAATAACCGCTTTTGTTATCAAACAGTCCCACTTCCTAAACAGTAGATCTTCAGCCACAATCCATTCCAGTTTTCACAAATTCCTGGCTAGCATCCACAACTAAATGACATTGAAGTCCAACAGACCGCCCCCGAGCTTGGAAGAATCTGTACATAATGTCACGCTCTTGCCGGAGGTCCAAACTGCCTAAATGAGTGATACTGACCCTCAAATATGAACCTGTTCAACCCACAGGGACAAAAGGTTTAGCAGGGCAATGAACTTGCTGCCAGGCACCAATCAGTTCCCATCAAACTAAGAAAAGTTTTACATGATCAATCAATAAAAGAGAGGCTCTTTGAAGAAACATGCAGGGGCGCTGGTCTCGACCCGAGGTCAGCCCATATGAGTAGTGTTTCCTTAGTTTTAGTAAACTGATTTTGCTGGGCAAGACACAGTCTTACTTTATCATGGATGACACAAAAATCCTAAAATCTTTATTTCTTTTGCTTTCCTCAATGGTTTAGCAAGGTTATGAGTTCTTTCTCACCTCAGTGAATGTTGCTCCATTTGAAGGCTGTTTCTCCCTTCAATTAACGTTTAATAGTTATGATAATACAAATTTCGGATTGAGCCTGTTGAAAGAGAGGCACTATTGTTTGATTAGTTTTCCTGTCACAACAGTTGTGTTTCGAGGTAATTTTATCTCCAGTCTTTTTTTAGTCAATGTAGCGTTCCTCTTTTGGCTCCAGTTGCTATTTTAGTCCCGTGAAAGTCTAGAGATTTAAGATCAGAGGGTGACTCCTCGGCGTCATGGCGACACAACCATTGTTTAAATGGAGCAGCAGGCAATGGACTTCATTGTTTTTATTTTCTAAATCAAAGAGACTCGGGGTAATGGGGGCCCTGGCATACTGCTAGACTGGACGCACACACGCATATTCACTTGGGAGTTTTTTTTTTTTTACCTCAAAAAGATGGTTATCACTTCCAAACAGACCATTAACCTTCCTGCAGGGAACCGATGGCTGGAAAACAGACTATTTTTATCCCTGCTTTCCCTCTCTGCATTCCTTCGAAATACCTACTCAGCAGAGGAACATTTGTCTTGCTTTGCACTGGAATGCTCCCAGGTTGAAATAGCCAGCCCTTCATAGTTTAAAAGATCTACAGTTTTACATTCCCTGGCTCAGGGAGAGACCTCAGTGTCAGTAGGTACAGACCAGGCGCAGAATGTCCGGCCAGAATCACTCGAAGACTCGGACAGACCTGCGATCCTGGATATGGAAAAAACATTACAAAATAATGGGTCACACTTTAGATGAAGTGTTGCTCATAAAGGTTTTATACAGCATGTATAATGCCTGCGTAAATGAGACATAATGTCTTCATGAATCATACATAAGCAAATGTCTTTCTTTGTACAGAGTGAAATAACTCATCTTTATTCAGCATGTGATGATAGATGTGATATAACTGACAATGTCACTTAGCTAGTAGTTAAATGCTATAAAGGGCTATAAATGGTGACATTGTCAGCTTAGTGACATCGTCATTTTTGCATCTGCCATCACATGCTGTATAAGGATGTATTATTCAACCCTTTACAAAGCATGACATTTGCTAATTTATGATTTGTGAAGACATTAAATCTCATTTATGAAGGCATTATACATGTTGTATAAAGCCTTTATGAGCAACACTTCATCTAAAGAGTGACTAAATAAGGTAAGAGAATATTTTCCAGCATTTTATATCTGTGCCAGTGGCACTGTCAGGAGAATCTTCTTGTACTAAATAGATGAATTGCATATAGCACAACAGAGAAAAGAATCACTTAAAGGTGCAGTGGCTTAATGAAAGAGTAGCTGAGGGCTGGGCACCCGCCTATTGACGATATCAAGCAACAGTACCTCCGAAAAATCCTTAGGTGTTTACTAGTTTCATTAGCGCACCACATTAACAATCTCAGAGCAGTCTTGCCCAAAAATGATAAAACTTAAGCACATAACTGAGGAGGTAGCTTCTTCATAAAACTGTGTTTTGTAACGTAAGAATCAGCAAAGATTCTTTCGCGGGTTATTCTTTATCTTTGTGCAAGAGGTGGTTAAAAGTTGACAAAACACAAAATCTTGATATATGGCTTTGAGACATAGTTTGTCAGTATTGAATAAAGAGGCATTTTAGTGACAAAGTATACAACTGATGCAATTCAAAGTGGCAAAGTATAGGAGAAAATATGAATTAATTTCACAAAAAATACTCTCTCCCTCTACACACTGCAGGCCATAGAAAACAATGTAGGAGGGCCAATATCATTAAAGACAATTACGATCCATGAACAGTGAGTGCATCACATGATGATGAAAGCACCCCAGTAGTAGAGAGGTGTGTTGGGGGAAGACGTACGATATTTTCTACAGTGTATATGGCATAAATCTGCTGATGACATCAGTGCGTGAGATGCCGAGGCAAGCATGCTGGAGTAACAGTCAGGGGTCAGGGGTCAGGGGTCATATGTATGCAGAGCCAGTTTGGAACAGTTTGGTATTCATCAGCACTGGAAGGGTTTCTTCAAAAGCAAAACATTAGCCGAGGTACGTGGCAGTTTGTGATGACCGCATGTGATTTATCTCAAACTTAAGTTTGCTGCCCTTTGACCCATGCCAGGGGCTGTTGAGAGCTTGTTTTGCAGCAATGGTAAGCAATTGTGACTCGGCAGAAAAAGAATTTTAACGCAAATGTCACAAACATTACATTATCCAAGCAAAACCAAGAAATATTTTACTATCCAAAATTCTGGTCAAAAACTGCACGAAAATGATCCCAGTGCTGACTTAATTTCACAAATTACTCTAAGCTGCACTTCCTCACTTTTATATCTTGCATTGCTGGCAGTTAGCAGGAGTTATCAAGTAACTAGGCTTACAAATTGCTGTTATAACCTGGGACACAGTATCTATCTGGAATCACTTTCGTCAAGCTCTATGGACGTCATATACGTGTTCAGTAAACCACCCTCCTCACAATGGCTCATGCCTTTGAGCTAACATGTCATGTGAGAACTTATAACACAGATCCCTGGGGTAAGCAATACACGTCAGCGTTTGAGGCACCTGGTGACGCAGACCTTACCTTGTTTACCAAGTTCAACCAATGTTGGGAGCATTTAAGAGGTCACATTGAACAAAATTGACCTATGGAATGCAGACCCTGGGTTGAGACACCAGCCCATAAAGATAGGTGCCGAAAGTGCATTGGCCTCTCCTCTTCTTTTTAAGATAAAAGCAAACTCAGGGGATTAATCAGTACAGTTCTTCTCACTCCCACTCTATCCTCCTGATCTGGAGTTTTCTAATCACTTCTGAGTTTGTTTGTGGTGGAATATATGCGAGGAAAATGTCTTATGAAATGCAAATTCCCTCCTGGAAGGTGATAATTTATATATTAACTTTCCTATCTGATGCATGAAGTCAACATTCATCTGAACAAAAGTGTTTCTTTGTGATAAATGCTGTGAGCTTTTGAATCCATTTTTTATGTCCAATAGGTTTGTGAAATTTGGCCCGTTTTACTGCATTGCGATCTTTTGTCAATTCCAAGGGCTTTTGATGTACTGTCTTTTCCCAGTTCAGACACCACTTCTGTGGCACACCAGCTGAGCTGCTTGGGATGGCACAACATGTCACTGAAATGAGCTGATTTCAAGCAAGTAACGGCCAGGTAAGGGGCTGTGCACACAGATGACGTCGGTTTTTCGTGTTGTTCCTTTAATGATTTACCAATGGTAAAATGCACCACACGCATGTCTTTTTACCCTGCGTTGCTTCTGGTGTGTTTAAACATCAAGCACTCATGTTTTTAGGACGGCGTCCTTAATTCAAATCTGTGAGAACCTCTGATTATCAGCGTGTTTCTCAGCAGGCAACCAATCACACAAGATGAAGGGTGGGTCACTATTTGGGTTAGCCAGTCACTTTTCAGAACCTCACTTTGGGGCGGGGCATTTTCCTGTACACACCTAGAATCGTTGGAGGGAATTCAGTCCAGTGAATTCAACTGGACCATCTGAACTCAAGAGAAAAGAGAGCAAAAAGTAGCAAAAAATGTTAATTATTAACACGTAATAAATCTAACCCAAGACACACTGTGAGAGGTATGTTGAGTACCGGTACTGCATTTGTGTCCAAGCGTCAGGCCACATTGAAAGTGTGAATGACAGTGGAAAAATCTTACCCCATAAATGTTATGTAAGAGAAGGCAGCTAGGTGCCCCTCTTAAGAATGAAATGGGTAAGCTGGTGTCGCGGTCAAATCACACACCTCTCTTGAAAACACTCGAGAGCAGTTTCAATGTAAACACTGCAGGTTTTTACATTTTTTTCCTTTTAAAGGGGTCAAATTTTGTCACAACACTTTATTAGCATTCAGCAAATCTGAGATTTTTCACCTTGCTCAAGATGTTTTTTTTTTCCAGTGTTTGTTTAAACACCAAATCTGTTTATGTAAGGTGAGCTGTTCTGCATTACGTAATTCGTGCAAGATGAGTCAGGCAGCATTGGTTGTTTGCGCGTAAAGTTCCGTTGTTGCACAAGCCACTCCCTGTTTCCAAGAGCGATAGTGGGTTATCAGAGGCAGTTCTGACCTGTTCTTTTTTTTTTTTTAACATGCGAACAGCTTTATCGCTGTTTGATTCCTATGATGTTCTGGCCTTAAAATGTTCTCGATCCAGGGCCATAGAGATGATAGCTCTGAGCCTTGAGCATGGTCATGGGGGAGGGGGTGTGATTACGACCCTGTGCACGAACACACACACACACACACAAACATACGCCTTCTCCTTGTGACTCAGTCGATATATGTATTGTGGTTCAGAGCAAGGTCATTGCGAAAGTACAAGGTGTGATGGCTCCAATGATGCAACAAAACAAGACCATTCAACTGAGGTGTTGAAACTGGAAATAAGTTTTCAATAAAACCGTAGAAATACTGGTGCGGAATACATTTGTTTATGGGCACATTGGTGGATGAGCATAGCAATGTCCATTTATTTCCCTCATTCATAAAGCTGTGCTTGTGCTTTCTTTCACAACAACATGCCATCTGCCCGATTCCATTTATTTATTTGTCTGCACAGGATTGGTTTGGAAAATATTTCAGATAAAAATGTATCATGCGCTCAGGTTCAAAACAAGGGGATTTTTCTGGATTTATCAACTTGACAAGTAAAGTAATGTCCGAGCTTATAAATATATATATATATATACTGTAATTTTTTTTTTTAACCGTTGGCTAATGTCTATGTATAGCTTTACGTATGTACTTTCTTTTGTTGAGTTTCCACCATTGGGTAACGTTTTAGTCTGGTGTCTGTGTGCGCATGAATTTCATGTGAGTCGACTTTTAAAACCTGAGGCTTATGCCAATTTTCCAGAGAAATACCTCCCTGTGCAACCACAGCCGGACATTAAATTGATGTTTTCTGGCTCTTATTTTTCTTTAGGATAGTAAAACCGATGCACAGCAGGGACTTAAGTTGCCTTCACCAAATTATTGCATGAATGTACACATAAAGCTCGAAATGAGAGTAAAAATAATAGCCAAAGCAGCGGCAGAATCCTCTTCGGATCTACAGAAGAATAATGGATTCATGACATTACTTTTGTAATGAAATACACTACCACTCAAAAGTTTGGGATCACTTGCAAATTTCTTAGTTTTCCAAAGAAAAAAACATTTTCATGCATTTCACAAACATTTTTTTTTCCATTTCAAAAACATTTTTATCCATTTCATAAACGATTAAAATTAATCAGATGATTTTCAAAGAATGATCTACATTTTTGCATAGAGGCCTATTACCAGCAAATGTCAGTCCTCAGCATCAATCTTCTGGTATGGCTGCTAATCCAAGTTAAGCATTTTATAAGGCAAATTGATTATTAGAAAACCCTTCTGCAAATGTGTTGCACAGCTGAAACCCGTTGAACTAATAAGGGAGCGCAAAAGGGAGCATGGCATTCTTGAGGCTGGTTTAGTACCTGAAGCATCAGCAGTTGTTTGTTTTTTTACAGGCTCAAAATGGCCAGAAAGAAAGAACTTCCTTTAGAGACCCATCAGTCTATTTTTGTGCTTATAAAAGAAGGCTATTCAATGTGAGAAATTGAAAACTTAAAATCTCTTACCATGCTGTCAACTACTCCCTTTAGAGAGCAGCACAAACTGGCACTAACAAGGACAGAAAAAGGAGTGGGAGGCCCCGATGCACAACTGTGCAAGAAGACAAATATCTAGAGTGTGTAGTTTAAGACAAAGACGCCTCACAGGTCGTCAACTAGCAGCTGCGCTAAATAGTTCCCGTCAAACACCAGTTTCAGTATCAAAGGTGAATGTGTCTTTTTTTTGATAAAGGCAAAGTTTGAATTACATATTCATCATTTTCCATTAAAATCATTACTTCTAACTCAGAAAATGTCAGCATGCTCTGTTCATTTGCTATATTTCCTATTCAGACTAATTTCATGTGTGTTTCCATGGAAAACAAAAAAATTTCCGAGTGATCCCAAACTTTTGAGCGGTAGTGTATGTTAGAAAATGCGCACTAATCTGAATCAGGCTAAAAAATTAATGTATTGTTATCGCACTGGCATATAATGTGGTAGGATATAGTCATGGGTGCGGGTCTGTCCGTTTGTCAGTTCGTCTCTCTGTGAATATTTCGTTTCCGGAACATAACTTGAAAACCATTCAGTATTTCTTAACAAAACGTGATGTGTACTTTAATCATGAAGTGGAGCGTTTTGCTAGTCCGAAGTTCATGTGGGGTCGGAGGGCTATGCCATCTCCTGATGGCTCTTGTGTGCATTTTGTGTCTTGCACATCATGTTACTTAATGGAAGGGAAAAAACAAAATGGGGGCGAGTGGGACGTACTTATACCAAGACAGTGTGGCCCTGGAGCTGAAAAACAGGGCAGCATTTTGTTGGACTGGAACTTTGCTGAGCTGAACTGGAAAGATAGGAAAAAGACTTGTATTTTTATGCGCCTCTATTAAAATTCATACATGCGCGTGGGCTTGGGTTTCCAAAAAACCTTGACATTATAAGCTTGAACAGCAAAGCATGCTACTCATTAGCTGACATTTATGTGGAATGAAAAAAGTTCAGTTTCTTAGCAGTAGAAAGAGAGCACAGAACTTCTGAAGACCCTCCAGCCCAGCAGACTCTGTTACCGCATCAATAATTCAACAGTGCGCAGGACGAACACAAACAAAGGCACTGTGTAGCCAGTGGTCCCCCCAGAGCATTCATTAAAACACTGAGATGCAGAATGATAATTTATTTCCCAGAGGCACGAGTAAAAACTGTGTTTATCCAGGCAATTAAAATACATCTTTCATTCTGAGAGAGTCATTTAAGTGAAGTCATAGTCATAACATTGTATTTCACATTTTAGGTATTGTTTTAGCGGGAGCCTGAGGGTTGGAAGTTGAACATTCCAGCGTACATTGGCAGAAAGAGTCAAACAAAGGAATCATGAGGCGTCTTTTCTGATGCTTAGTTTTTGTGTTTTTATATTATTTGCACGACAACTGCATTAGATGGCATTCAGCTGTATTCATTGGTTTAAAAAGTGGTAAATGTACTATGTCTTTATGTTTTTCTTTGATTCATATTTTGTTAAAATTTGAATAACCTGAAAAAAAGTTGTAACTACCATATTTTTTTAGACTAATATGAACAACATTTCACAATGAATTACCGTTAAGAACTCGACGTTAATGAGAGTTCAACTGACAATATGGTTAGGTGTTACCCTAGTCTTGCACTATAGTAGGGTGAACTCTGCAAAACCTTTGCCTAAACAATCAGGACAAAATGGAGCACTTGTACTGTGATGGATTTTCTGCAATCCTCTGTTTTATGGCCTGAAGTCACAGGCATTTTCACAGCATCCCTGAATCATTCACAACAGGAGCTGAAATGCAGTCGATGGCTATGAATTTGAACACGTACTGCACTAGACATAAAATGGCAGCCCAGTGTAGGCCTGAATAATGCCACTCTGACTCTATTGTTGGATGTAATCTCTGATGTGAAATGTAAGTTCAGCTCCCCTTGGGGGTTTACTTAATGACCTTACTCTAATAGGTGTATCACACCACATCTCAGAGAATAATAAGCTCTATGATTCCTTCGATGAGCTGTAGAGAGGAGGCCCATGTTTTTGTTGAGTGAGTCGCAGTGATCGCATGTGTGTAGGTGGCAGGGTGGGGCGATATAAGGTTTCATGAATAGAAAAACAGGCACAGACACAAAGAACAGGTTAGCCGTGGCTGCCAGTGTTTTGCTTCGCTTGACTCATCCCGACGGGTTTCCACGAGAATCCCTACCTTTTTCTGCAGTCGTTGACAAAAATCTTTCCAATGGCACCCCTCCGGGATATTTCCATGAGTTTCCACACCCTTCGCCACGGACGTGTGGCAAGCTGTACCTGCATAAAAATGTGTGGTGTGTCAACAGTGGACCGTGGCGGTCTGAGATTTTGGGAGAAAGAATTCTGAGAATCTTGGCATCAGAGGAGACATCCCTTCTGAGAAAATTAAATGGTGTGGAGCGCTTAGACATAAGCACTTTAACCCATCAGAGCCTGAATGTTCAATCATGACAGAGTCGCTCAAAGCCACGCTGACTGACAACAGCAGCGAAGTCTTCTAGTTTAAACCGTTCATAATGGTATAATAATGAGAGGATTTCTCCTGTGGTCCAAGAAATTCTAGTTAACTCTTTAAGCATTCTTGGACACATATGCTCCACAATATTTCCATATGTCCTGTTGGGACATATGAGTCCCAGTAACCTTTAGGTCAAATCTGTATCATAGGATTACTTATTTTATGCTGAGAAGAACATTTTTACAGTGGGGCATTATGAGTAATTGCAAATGGCTGCTGAATGTTAAAGAAAACTTTTGGATTCAGGACTTTTCCAAACCAAAATGAATTAAATACTTAAAGCTAGATTTTGACATTTCATAAAACACTAATAGCCAAAGATTCTAATGCACAAGCAAAAAAAAAAAATTATTGCACTTAATGATTTTTTTTTATTTGAAATCTACAACACCACCCGAATCTGGAATGCCCAATCCGAGAACGATGTACAAGGCTTGCACCCCTATTGCACCCCTACTGGCTAATAGGAGGCGCTTGAGCAACGAACAATGCAACCATTTTTAATTACCCTTCCCAGCAGTCCCTTCCCAATTTGCATTCCCACAGTGCTTTTAGCCAATTGTGCGCTGTTCTGAAAAAGCTACCAACCACTGCTGGTTGGTATGACCAGGGATTGAACCTGCGCCGTAGTAGTCACCACTGCATCGCAATTGCGGTGCCTTAACTGAGTGAGCATGATAGTATGATAAAACGAAGTAGCCAAACCTAGTACGTGGAAATAATTGACAAACCCAGTTTCCTCCAAAAGTGACATTCTGGGTTTTTCCAGGTCACGGGAGATATAGCTATGGAGGAGAAAGGACAATTCTATGTGAATCATATTCAGTATTGAGAAATGTAATCGGTATGCATTGATTTACATTTTGAAGTATTATGATTCAATAATTATGCAAATGTACGTATTTATCCAGTACTCAGTGGGTCACAACAGGGCATCCAATTTAGATAGATATGTTAACCTCTTTTAAGGACATTTATGAAACGGTGCCTGTAATCATCCATACCTAACATTCTGTATCTTGTCGTGGGCATGGTCTTTGGTGCACAGCAGTTAAGCTGCTTTCACACCGGACACGAAACGAATTTTTCGCATGACAATGCATTGACTTTGAATGTATTCTGTCGTGCGAAAAATTCGTTTCGCGTCCAGTGTGAAAGCATCTTTAATTGGTATGAGTCACAACTCACAACCGAAACTATACATTGATAGCTTGAGCAGCGATGGTGACAGCTCTTGGAGATGAATTATGATGTGAAGATTATTTTACTGAGAGTCAAAGTGAGACACTGCAAAACCTGTTTTTACCTCCATGTGATTTACAAATGTCAGGGAGATCCATCAACAGTGGCCACAGTTCGTTCTGTGCAATTTTTTAAACTGTCAAAGGCCTTGTCAGCTTTATTTGGGATGCAGCCATTGCTATGCAATTTCAGGCAGAATCAGTCAGGGAGACCGGGATTACTTCGGGCACAGGGTTAGGTCCGTCACCCCAGTTTTTTTCATTGCAAACGCACTGGAGAGAAAACAAAATAGCACAAATTATGTGACATCCCAGCAACGTCATCTCTTGGAAAGAAGGGCCTGTAGAGTCATGTAAGTTTTTTCTGCCTAAAAACTTGAATTTTGACCCAAACTGTAAACTTTAAGTTTCTTAAAGAAATGCCTCTAGCTTCTTTGAAGACAAAGATTTCCACGGTGGTTTTACTGTTTTATAAACTTATGTAATTAGAGTTATTGACAACCCATAAGATAAAGGCCTGCTGCGATCATTAGATGAGAGATGCGGCCTGATTTCTAAAATTGCCACACGGGGCTACACTGGCCAAGCAGTATGGGGTTAGTTCTTCAGGGTTAGTAGCCCCCGGAATTCCGAAGTTGCCCCGTTTGTACACAACTTAGCTGTCAGGCAGCCTCAACCGGACTCTCTTGCCCGAGCAACAGCCTACAACGAACACTCAGGTCGTGATATCTTCACCAAGTTGGGTGAGCTGTGTGACAAGCACAAATTTGAACCCAAACACATATAGGTGACATGAAACCGGTGTTACAACGGTACAACAGCCTGGGTACGTAACCTTGTAAATAAACTGTAATATAAAAATGTTAACTATGCACAAGATAATAATACCAAATCATGATGATAATAATGATAATGATAATAGCCTAATTATATCAACTAATACTACTACTACTACTACTACTAATAATAATAATAATAAGCTTCAGCTTCAGCTGATTGCCAACTATAACGATTTTACCCCACCCATCTGACGAAGTAACCCCGGGTGTGGGGTTGTTTCGGCATGTTTGTGATGTATCGAAAATTGACTATTGTGACGTAAACATAAGTTATATTGAGATTGTATCAATACAAGTTTTGTAGGTGACATTCTGCACTACACATATACCATGAAAGTATTTCTGTAAGTTTAAACAACAAAGAGTTATGGAGCCAAATACAAAATCATGACGAGGTAACCCCAGTATCCCCTAGTCTTATACTTTCATGATATTACAATTTTCTCATTATGAGCAACCTGCCATCCGCATGGAGGCTGTCATTATATCGTCCTATGATCTGAAAATTCATTCTCTGAAATTAATTTCAAGAATCATATTTTCCATTGTGGCGAACTGTATTTATAAATTTTCACTGCATTAAGAGTTTGTCATTCAAGACACTTATACAAAAAACACAATAATACTACCAGTGCCATTGTAACACTAAAAGATTAGCCTCATGAGCTTAGTTGGCTCTGTTGTAATATTTGTATGAGTGCAAAACACTGGAATCCTTACCGTAGAACTCCTCCATATCGGTCCACACTTCACACAATACTTCTCCAATAAGTCAGTAAAGCTTCTATTCAACAATACATGATTTTCTTAACATGACTGTAACGTGTGACGATTTTCCGAAACCTTCGCGGGATATATTGGCTTGGGTGCGGCTGTGGCTGAGAAAATATGAATGAGAATATTTTCAGTGGTTTCTGAATCATTTATCCACAGCTTTTCCAGAACACACGCTGTACTTGAGCAGCTCCAGAAACATCTGGTGAATGCATTACTTCTCCTCCGACAAAACGGGCATCTTAATTCGAGCCATACAGGACATCCTGATTACTGAGCATACTTATTATTACTCCACTATTATTATCCTCTATTTGTATTTTTGGGATGTAGTTTCCAAATGCAGGCTAGTCAGTTCATTTGAGCAGGTTTCCTTCTCCGTTAGCCTTCTGATTGGTGCACATTCTATCTAATGGCTTGAAGATTAAACATCTGTGGTTGCGTAGCCATCTTGTGATGCTAAACCTTTATAGCAATGTGGAAAGTCAAAGCAAATCTATTATCTGATCAGATGGACTGTGAATAAGTTTCAATGCAGGGTCCCAGGTCAGTGTACAATATTTGGAGGTTAAAGGTTGTCTAATTGTTTAGAATTCTTAGGGAGGGAGTTATTAGGGTTCCAGAAAATAAGGTTATGATGCCATTTCATTTCCATTGCGTTATTGGCACCGTGTCCAATGGTCTTTTCTTTTTAGTCTTTTCTCTTGTTCAAACTTTTTCCTCTTTTATGCTTGTCATTGCAAGCTGGTTTATTGTTTTGCTGTCAACATTGATATATTGCCCTCCTGAGAAAAGAACAAAAAAACTGATGATTTTCATCACGCAAAGTGGCTAAGTTTGGCGCGATTGAAACTAGATGGTTCCGATTCTCCATTTGTCGCAACTCTCATTATCTCGGGACTCTGTCCCAGTGGCTTCTATGAACGGTAGTTAGGCATTTCTTCTTGGACAACAGTGTTAGGATAGGTAAATGCTAATTGCTTTAGCAGCAAAAATTGCATTGTGTCCAAGGCATTCCAAACATGCTTATAATTTTTTGCATTTCTGTAAGGGAATGAACGAGACCAATGTAATTTTTACAGCTCGAGCAATTCACATTAACTTATTCCTATCACTGCTTATTCTTATTCCCTGTCTGTGAGGGAATGAACTGTAGCTGAACAGTTTGTCCTTCCTAAATATAAACCATTGTTCATGAGCCCATATCTATTGTGTAATTGTTTATGCTGGAGATGAGAAGGATGGAATGGCCAACACTAGGATAGCAGGCGTGATATTCCACCCTCTTTAATCAGCGTGACCACGGAGACCACAAAGTGCCTGGAAGACTCATTTCTACACCACCAATCACTCACAGCAGTACACCTAATACTTTACTGAAATAACACAAAATAGACAATTAATGGCCAACTCAAATATTGACTCCATTCACGAGGGCTGTGCTCACTCAGTTTGCGAGCACTTCAAAGCTCCTGTGGTTCTGACGACATTCACAGGCAGCACGTGTTTAGGTCTTTTGCCTAAATACCCTCAGGAGGGTGATTTCGCTCCATAACATCTTTATCCCACAGAAACACAGGGTTCTGTATAATAATATTGTTTCTGAAGGGTGTCCAGCGTGAGGTGTTTGCACATCACAGTTCAACACCCCCCCCCTACCCCCCCCCCCCCCCCGGAAAGTGGGTTTTTGAGTTTGCACACATCCCTGACGGTGAAATATTGCAAGTAGGCATGTTGTTATTTTTAGGTTGATTATACAGGCGAGTACGCTACTGTTGCGACTCGCTGTCCCCGCGCCGCAGCTGTGGTTTTATCGACAGGATACCCCCGTGAAGTCGAGCTTATTGTTCTCAGTGTATGTGTTAACCGCAACATGACTTGAGTGAAGCCAAAATACTCAGCTTAAAAATAGCCCTGTGGTGGTCGACCTCATACAGAAAGGGCCGGAGAGAGTTTAGGCTTTCATTCCTGCCCCACAATTGAGCACGTGAATCTACAAATCACCCCCTTGAGTCTTTGCTAAGGAGCATGATTGGCAGAATCAAGTGCATAACCAATTGGTCGGAATGAAAACTAGGACCCAGCCTGATGCTTTCACCATAAGGTTGAATACCCCGGAATAAACAAAGCACACACACACCGATCAGTAATCCCAGATGACGCTTGGTGTTGTTAAGGTGAAGCAATACACGCAGTGTGCATAACACGGGGAGAGATAGGGTTGCAGGACGGTTCGTACCCGTGGCTCAGTAAGTGGTAACATAATCAAAAGAAACATGTAAATGCCTCCTTTGTCAATGGACATCAGTTCAAAATCAGCCTCTTGTCAAAGCAGTTAATCCTAACAATCTTTCTGTCTGCTAGACAACAATAACCTGTTTCTGTGGTTTGGTTTCACCTCCCGCATGTCACTGTGGCAGCACCTCCTGCTCCCCCGGAGTCTCAAAATCAAAACCAGAACGGTGCTGGTAGAGAACAATAGATCCAGTTTATACAAATAACTGCAAGAGAGATGAACATCAGTCCCGATTGTCGCCAAGGACGGCAATGTCTTTGATGGGGCTGCTTTTTTAAACCACAGAGAGAATACTGGCCTTAATCTGATCTTTCTTCCAGTCTGAGACACCTGACTGGTTTCGCCCATGCTCAAAAATACCTAGACACATCCTGGTAATGTTTTTTTTTTCCGTCTGCGGAACAAAAATCCATTGTTCGCGTATCACGTTTTCTAATGGTAAAGGAATGCAATAGTGGATTGACAGGTGAAGATACCAAAATACTGCGCGACCATGACACACTGCTAACCTATGACAGTTACACCAACTGTGTTTAAGTGGTAAAAACAGGAGCTAGTGCAGTGTAAAACTGTCACACTGGCTTGCATCAGAGTGGCCACAGACTGGGTTACCAAATTAGAAATTTGTCCAAACTGTGACGCAGTGCACAAATACTCAAGGTTGAACGCATTAGTGTGGTTACGGTGGGAGAGGGGGTTAATTCAAGGAGAAAAAAATATATACAAGAGCAATTGAAATATGAAAATTACAGCACAAGCCGTCAAATCGCCATCCATCCATCCATTAATTATTTATACCGCTTCTTCATCAAGGTCGGGGGGGAGGTGAACCCTATCCCAGCTGATTATGGGCGGCAGGCAGGGAAAGAGCTCAGGCAGCTCGCCAGTAGAATTAGTCGACACATTTCAGACTGGCCATTTCTGCTGTCCAGTCAGGACTGAAACCTGGCCTGCCAAAAAATATTCAAAAACTGGATATTCCAGTCGAAAGCCAGGCATCTGGCAATCTTAGCAGCAGAACAGGTCCGCAATATCCTCGAGGTGTAAAACATTGATATATTTCACTGTTGAATACAAAGAAAATGGTTCAGAAAAAGGTCTTGACAAATTTTGTCATTGGTCTCTCAATATCAAGAGGAAGAATTGTAAGACAAGTGACAAACGTCTGTCATCTTCAAGTTGCGAGTCACATACAAAAGGATGAAAAATCAAGGATTGACATGAGTTACCCACACTTGCAAAGCTAATATTTGAATTAGCATTAGCTCAAAATACTCTGGATTCAAGAGACATATTTAGTCAAAAGGGAAGAATGAATCTCCTTTTGTTAGTCCTGTTCACATGTTCGCCCCGTATGTTTCTCAGTCACGTTGTTCAGAAAGGGCGTACAGACCACTAATGTACATAAAAGTATGGACAAATTACTGAGGGGAGAGTCCAATCTCAAGCTAAGGCCAATTTGTCATGTTTAAAGTCAGTCCTGCACAAACACAGGCAGACACACCTTTCCGTCTCAATGTCGTAAAGGTGTTCTGCATGAAAAACATAACAGATATGCTACACTATTAGAGTATTGTTAATGTTAGCCTTCACTGGCTTCAGTAACCTGAGCCTTCTGAGAACATAATCTGTAACCAGTGAGGTCACTCACAAGGGCACCCCTACCACTTAATCTCCATTGGCCACACTTGCTGACAGAACAGATGATGTCACTCACCTTGATGGCACACATTGTATAGTGATCTCCCCTTTCATGCCTCGTTAGGTAAGTGTGCATTAATAGCAATGCATGCAAAAAAGCAGGAGCGAAATGTGAATCTTTGGATTCTCTTTCAACTGGGAAAAGGACAATGCTATTTAAACCCCTAAGTTGTCTCAAATGCCTCTATTTTTTACCACATGACGTGACCAGGTACCATTTCCTTTGCAGGAATCCATTTATGACTGATGGGCCATGTTCAGTTCTATGCTGAAGACTGAATGTGTCTGTGTAGTATTCCCAACACTGCACTGCTCGAGAGGTCCACAATCCTTCTGTACTGTCTGAAGCCATCAAAGAAAAATGTAAACATTGTATTTTATGCTTTATCACATCAAGAGCGATGATAAGACCTCACAGGACGTGGTGTTTCTCCAACTCTCAGCTCGCAATGTCAGGACCAAGAAGTGAACAGGTTGAGTGTGTTTTGAGGTATTTGCTTACTGGTATGTGTTGGTATGTTTATCTTAATTATCTCAACAAAAGACTTTTCTGTGTGAAAGAGTCAAGTTACACATATACACAAAACGCTCAGACTATACGTCCCATTTACTGAAAAAAAAAAAATCTGACCAGCCAAGCATTTATTTAAAGTGATGCACACAACTCTGTTTCATGAGGTTTAAATGTTAGATTATGCAAAATAGATTTTAATCTTTAAGGAATCACTGAAATTTCTTTATAGAATTTTCCCTAGGGCCGCACCTGAAGAGATTAAACGTGTTTTTTTTCCAGCAACATACACGACTGATCCTTATAAGTAATAGGGTTACTTCTTTGGTATTTATTAGATAGCGAGTGAGTGATTTAAGCACAAGTTTAAAGTTTGATTATATGTGGGGGAAAAACTGTCATTGAAAGAGCTTCACATGCTATTTATGTATGATAACGTTTTTTTCAACAAGAAGGACAAAAATGTGATGTTAAAATATTTTGTGGTACAATGTTGTTTCATTGAAGTAAAACTTTTAATAAATAAAATGCAAACGTGATTGATTGCTTAATTGGTATCCATTTGCATAATAAATTAATAACTGATAAGAAATAACAGATGCTTGCAGGGCTTTATTTGCTGAGGCAAATGCTGGTATCTGCTCTGAATTGCGTCAACTTGGTACAGCTATTTTTTTTTTGTTTTTCTTTATTGAAAAAAAATTACCTTTGTAAAATTTTTTTCAATTGAGAAAAACTAAAAAAAATTTGCTGTAAGAAGTCAACAAAATTTTTTTACTTTGATCCAAAGTCTCAATTTTTTCGGTGTGTCTGTCTTATGTTCTTGCGCCGCAACTGAGCCTGCATATTCGTGGAAGACGTAGGTGCGCACAGACATCAACTCATGAGAGAAAAATTCTGTGAATGTTAATAGTATAACAAAATTCCTCAACATGCTTACATTGTTATTAGGCACAGAAACTGAGCCTTGACAGCTTCTGACTATCTGTATAGATTTGCCGGTGAGCTTGGCTAGCGAAGGTGACACAATGATAATAGATAATAAATACAGAAGCCATTATGTGTGTGTAGCATGAGTGTGAGGACACCCTAGCTATTTCTGTGGGAACTCAGAAAAGTACTTAGCTATGACGGATGGGTGACATACCAACCGTTCCAGCATAAGGATTTTGAACGGCGGGTAATTGCAGGATAATGCAAATGCTGCTTTAAGTCCACGCTATTTGTAACCAGTAGACGATGCGTCATGTAATGGGAGTTGGCTCGGTAGACTTCACTACGAGTGCAGCCAACAGGTCAACTTGGGAAGCTTTTCATAACTGCTGGATGGCAAAGGAACTTTCAAAACAATGTCAGCACAATCAATGACTCAGCTTAGCTGCACGCAGAGACATTGCGCCAAAACCTCATTCAAAGACCAGCAAGTGCTCTCCTCCGTCTCCATCCAGCATAAACCCACTTCATGACATCACTGCTCCCCTGAACATATCACTCAGTTTGGATTCCAAATCTTTCTGTTATTCTTTATTTCTGCGTTTGCCATGGACACTAAGCTCTCATCTCAATCCTCCCAAGAAGGAGGCAACCAGGCCTCTTCACCATCTGCGCAAAAAACTCCACAGAAACTGCCTTGAGACAGGTCAACGTGTCAGTGTTCAGTACATCTGTTCATTTTATCTTTTTCATTTTATTTAGAGTTTTCTGTATTTCATTGCCTTAGATGTGATGATTTCAGTTCCTGTGTTTAGTTCCATGTACCCGTCTTTGTTCTCATTCACTTTCCTCGCCAGCCGTCCTTATTCTGTTTGTTAATGAGTTAAGTTAATTTCCTCATTTGTTGCCACGGCCTCAAACACGCTTCCTCGTTCTTCTCGTAACTGCTTTAAAAGTTTGTTCCCCTTGATTTGTTTGCCATTTAAGATCCCCATTTTTTTTTTGTAATGTTAGTTTATTGCACCAGTTACTTACAAGGCTTCTGTCTCCTTTTGTGATTATGCGGCTCTGATTTCTTTTTGTTTCTTGTTTTTTTTTTTTTTTTTTTCCAAGTTTGCCTAACTGTCTGTGTTTGATAGATTTTTGGTTATAACTTCAGACTGTTCCTGTCTTACAATTTTGCCTACTCCCTGGCAAGGCGTTCCCACCATTTGGCTTTTGACCTTCCACCTGATTATCGACCCTGATTGTAATATTCCTCTCTGTATTGCATCACTACTGATTGGTCACAAACTGGACTATTTGACTTTGCTTAATCATATAATAAAGCCACCGAAAAGAATTCTCCGACAGCGCCTGAGTCCCCCGAGTCTGAGTCCGCTGTCTGTCATAATGGTTTACTACAATAACTCAGTCTAAAAAATGGTTTGACTGACCAAAGGCTAAATGATCTCTTGTTGTTGTCCATTCAGTATTTGGGATAGCAGTTCAGGAGTTGGGACATGAGCCTGGTTTAGGGGGAGAGAGAGTCGGAGTTGCCGAAAACCAACATGGCATCCATCCAATAAATGGGGATTCAATGTGACTTATAAAACTAATACCACTCTACCCCCCACACCCCCAACAACCAGCGCTATCTAAGTCAACCAGGATGACAGCTCAGACCGTGCAAATATATGTATGGAGGGGACAGCCAAAGAGAGCTATTAGAGGAATGATATTAAAGGCTGATATTTGAAAGCAGAATGTCAGAGCAAAGATCAACAGCGCAGGGAGCCCTGTAATCATGGGAAAGGATTTAAGACTGTAGAAAAACAATAGCAAGAAGATCAAAGATTTATGTACTCGTAACTGACTGACCTAGTTCTCATTTGCTGTGGTGACTTGGAAGAAGGTAAGGAGACAGGCATAATGCATGAGCAAATATTAAGGTGGTTATTATGTATAAAAAAGGCTGTATTATTGAAGAAGCTTATCCAACATGCATGTGAGGACTCTCAAATTCTAGCTGACAGTTTAACCTCCTATTGATTGGTTTATTTCAATTTTACTCAGAGAACAAAGAAAAAAATATGCAAATATGCATCATGCAAATATATATTGTATTCCTGCTGAATGGCAATCAGTTCATTAGGAACAGTCAGGTTACTGAAATGCTTATTCGAGGCTTAGGCACATTCAGTCAATCACTGTTGTGGAACCTCTGAAGACTATGACACTGCTAAATGCCCATGGAATATCTTGACTCAACTGATGGTACTGGCAACAACAGGGCTTCCATATTTAATACAATTTTCCACCATTTGGTTGCAATCTCACAAAGTATACTGTTATGATCTGGACTGGTGTACTCTGGGCATTGGTTCATAGCAACGTGGGCCTCTGCACTAAATAAAAAAAAAAGTCACAGTGCCACGTGTGGAAAGGCAGGGGTGGAAATTCAGTAACCCATGGACAAGTTGTACATGCCAGCGCAAACAACGCTATTGGAGCTTTTGCGCGAAATATAGGAAAACCTGATGCCGATAAATGCCCATGTTTTTCACTGGAACTACCGCCACCCAAGCAGACGGCTACAGTTTTACGACTGTTATTCGGAGTGCTTCAACAAAGCAAATGAAGATCAGTCCCTTTGTAAAATAGACAGGCCGTGACCCCTGGAAGAGTCTTTTAATAACCGTGCTCAAGCAGGGTGGGCCCGGGCTTTATTTCAGTGACTGAAATAGGAACCATGCAACATTGCCCTCGTCAACGGCATAATTTCTGGTCTTTATATCAGAGGCATAGCAGTGACAGAAAACTACAGATAATGCCTTATACACGGTTATCTTTCCTTCCTCACGGCTATGAATGTAATTTGGGCGAAGATTAAATGAGCTGAGAAAGTGAGCACTGAAATTTAACAGAAATTTGTTGAGCTTAGTACAATCCAATCTATTCTGCATAAGATTGACAATATCAAAGACAGATTCACTTATCGAAGTAAAATAAAAAGATGCACCACTTAGTTTTCCAGTTTCCCAGAGTCGCTTGAATTTATAAAGATCAACGGTAACCCCCCATAATGTTGTGAGGGGGAGGGGTGGGTTGCTATGTACATAAGTTCTATAATTTCTGGATGCTGACACCAAAATTTAAAAATGTTCAACCAGTGTTTCCCGAAGGTTGACTATCTTGAAGTAGCAGGTGGCCCGTAGGGTGGGCACCAGGATTGAAGTTTTCACTTTGCATTGATTGATATTGATATTTTTCCAATTTTAGCGAGAGACATTCCTTGCTATAGTGCAAATATTTTTTATCTTAACAAGATACGTTCATATTGTGTTATGGTTTCCTGTTGAACAAAATATACTGCTAATGCTGTTATATTGAAAATGATTCTTGTTTAAACCAAGAAACATGCCATTTAATACAAAATTCTTATTATAACACAAATCAAAAAGTCATTTTGTTATTGCGAGAAATCTTTCCGCTTTTAAATGAGGAGCAGATTTTTATTACAGGCTGAAGTGTAATTGTGAAATTAAGTAAAGTATCTTTTCTGTGTAGCCTAGCTAAGCTCTCAAGTGCAAAAAAAAAAAAATTAACAGCAGCATTAAGAAAAACAACCATCAGATGGCCCAGGCACCTCCTGGCACACCTGTGACTGTCTGTGTGGGTCACATTTTTTCCACGTTGGATCTCCTATTTCACATGAAGACGACATCACACAGTACATATCACCCACAGTGCGCGATAATTGTTTGGTTACGGAGGGTTTGGGCTGGGGGAAGACTTCATGGTGCAACTGAAGACAAGCTCTTTAGTTTGAAGCTAACAAGTTACAGTGTTTAGAGTCAACTTAATGCACAGGCTTGCGTTCAAACTTACACAGCCGATTCTATAGTGTTAAATAAACTCAGAAAGAGTTCATTCTAACACAATGCTGGTACTTCTTTTGTCCCAATTTTTGCAGCGCTAATTTAATACTTCCTAAAGTGTTAATAATATAGCCGAGGTGTAGTTTTAAAATACCTCCAAGTTTAGTTAAAAATGGTATCTCCGCTTCTTCTTGACAAAATCATTTCCTGAATACGAAAGACGTACCAAGGGTGGGGTTTCATAATTATGTCGGAGTTGAATCTCCAACACCTATCAATGACACCAACTCTCTCATGCAATTGATTCCTTTAGTGTTAATTCATGTCTTCTCAGTGTCAATTCAACTCTATATTTATCATTTTTCCATAAAACCGAAAAATTGACTTGGAGGATTTTGCTGCGTATATACTGTTAAAATTAACTGCTGCAATAGGCCACTGGGCTCCACGGCTCCCTGTTGTTTGTGCATGGATGGGTGAAACCTTGCCTCAGTGAGACAGGGAGGAGGGAAACCTTTTTCAGAGAAAGGAGAAAAACCAGCATAACTCTAAACAACGGCAAAACTCATTAAAGATTGTCACACAGAGCTGAAATGACATGGATGCACATAAATTAAGTAACTAAATATTTTATTTCTTTGAGGCAGGGGCTACCTCCTCAGTATGATGGTAGAGGCAACATTGATTCACTTTTATAAATACTGTGAATCTGCACTGTAACCATTTAATAACTGACTGATGTGTAGCAATTCTAAAACTGAGGACCAAAAAGCCAAATTAAGAGAGAAAATATGTCTTTATCTCAAGCATTTAGTCTCATTATTGAGGACACAGTTAGCAGAAAGGTCTCAGCACATCCCAGTTGCGCATTTTATTATTGTTACTGAGCTGATGCTTCTGTCCAAAGACATCGACAGCTGATCTGATGAAGCAGGGGCCAATTACCATGATGCAATGTGGAGTTAACAGCCTTGCTTCAGGGTCCAACAGCTGCGCTGATCTAACTGCACTGGGGCTTCAACTTCTGACCGATGGAGTCCCGCTAAAAACATCTTAAGCGCTAGGCTTTAGGTCCCCTAATGACCTACAGCAGACCCACCCACTTTACCCATTTTCGTATCTAATCTTTTGCTCACACTTTACGGTAGGGGTATAACTCACCCGGAAAGAACCTAGATAAACATATAGGTTTTAATATAGGGCCACATATAGGTTTCGCATATATGCGACATACAGAAAATTGGCCGTTTTCATATATCATAGGTACATATATATGAAAACGGCCAATTAAAATCTCTAGGTTTTTTTTTATTTTTTTTATTTGGCATTTCCAATCCGAATCTGGGCTATCCAATTAGGATTCAATGTACATGTTCTGAGGCTTAATTGCATATGGGGCCCCCTATTGACAGCTCAGTTGAGTGCACTCAGCCTGCGGCTATTACCAATTGTTATTCCACATTTGTTGGGCTATAGACGACTCAGCTTGTACTGTTTGCCGCCACTGGACCGCTCTGAACAGAGTTGCATGCTAAACTGATGGTTTACGAAATAGCCAGTTGCCTCACATCCCTGATTCTCCGGTGAAATAGGTAAAAATAGCTGAATCAGTTTGCAGGCTGAGGAACTGTAGATTATAACTGGACCCTTGAAACAAAATTGCCAAGCATGCATTTTAAACTTGAAACTATTGGCCAATTCATCACTGGTGGAAATTTTTAGTTTAATGTTATATTGCAATGATGATAGCTGTTCTTTCCAAAAGCTAACTGTTTACTTTAAGGCAGGTCTCATAGTATACTTTTTTATACATTCATTTTGCTTGTGCGAACTTTGAGATGTTTGTTTGTGTGCTGCCATATTTGTCCAAAGATACTTTAAAAACACGCACCCTAGTGGAATTTTTACCAACTACACTGTTCATAAAATTACGTGAGGTACATTAAAAAATGAACAAAGGGAAAGCTATAAGGTCAATAAAACCTTGTGGGCATTCCAAAGCATTATATTTTCATTTATAGTGCAGTAGATCAAAGTCAGCAGCCACTAAAATCAAGATTGCAGACAGCTGAGAAATCTCTCTGATAACCAATCAGCATCCACTACACATCCTTGACCACGGCAGTGCCCCTTTAAAGCTCACGATCAGGAACATCACAAGCTATTGTACGACCTCTGACCCCTATCACGGGACGCCTCTGGACAAATGAGCCCAAAGCTAAGTTTGCTCCTCGTCATCTTTCGCAGGCCGAGCGTGTGACAACTCTGTGTTTGCCTCCGGCTCGGCGTTCGTTTTCTGATGAAAGCCAGAGCGGGCCGAGAGCACGCAAGAGACAGTACCTATCCCCTTCCTCTGCAACAGCGCTCCTGTTTCTCTCTCACACACAAACCCTTCCAGGCCGCCCCCCTCTCTTTCTCCCTCTCTTCCTTCTCCTATCCTTCTTCATTCTCTCCTTGATCTCATTCTGATGTCCAGGGCACTGTTTTGAAAAGCAAATTGCTGACCAGAAACACATTGATTGTTGCCTGCATAAGAGGTGTGATGTTCATAAGGGGTGAAGGTTAAGCATCAATGTTCACACAGTGAGACTAATTATCATTTAGCACGACCGTGTTTTTTTAAGCCCTGTTATTCCTGCATGGTTCATTCCGCGTTAGGGTAAATCCCTCGAAATTACCTCACCATTTTCACTTGATAGCATTTACATACACATGGACCGAGTCACTTATGAATTGCTGTCTTTTAAAATAAATAGCCGTCAAAATGCTTACAGATCTTAGCCCAGCAAAACGCTGCACTGAACATCATCGCTTCCCCAAGGCGAGGGTCACGACCTTAGATAACAATACTGACCATATCCCCGGATATAGAACATTCAGGATTCCGTCTCCCACTCATATGCGCTTCGTTCGCTGACTGAGGTCATGACCCCGTAAGCCTGTTGCTCACTTCATCATGAGGTAATGAAGCAGACAGGAAAGATCCGAGCCCCCACCCCCCCCCCCTCCCCACCCCCACTCATTTGACTGCTGTCATGACTCAGTATGCTTTTGGGCCGCTTCACACCTGCTCGTCAGACAGTAATTGCCGGTGGCACGCGATGGAGAAATGAGGATTTCACTCGCCACGCCTGATGAGCAGCATGTCTGACAGGGGCAGCGCTGAGTGTCAACGATTACCTGTTATGTAAGGACACAACGATAAAACTGGCAACCTCTACTCCCTTTATGCAGTCAGTTTCACTCGATGAAAACAATGATGACATTAAATGTGCAGCCAGGGTAAAATTCTAGCGGGAGAAAACGGAAATAATACCATAATGGTTTTTCAAGGATATTCATATTGAGCTCAGAACACTAAAATCATATTTCAGAATACCTATAACAGAAGACTAAATATGTTTTTCTTGGATAGGTATATTGAGCTTGAATTTCTGAATCTTGCAACCAGGCTTAGATGGAGAATTAGACTACGCCTTAAGACAGCGAGGTTGCTGGCATGAAGTCAAACTTCTCAGTCAGATGATGGCCTCACTCAGGCTCCATAATATAAAAATCACCTCTATCCGTGCGACATCTCAAAATGGATTCATTGCACAGTGCAGCTCATTAAAAAAACATTTGGGTGTTCTTTTACAGCAAAAAAATAAAAATAAAAATAAGCTTCAAACCCTGTGTCACGGTCTTCTCCAGTCTTAAAAATGAACAAAATGGAAGACCATTAAACTGAACAATGAACTGGGCAGTTTACATCCTCAATCTGACCCTGTCTGGGAGTAGAGCTCCAGGGCTGCCCAGGTACCATTGTTCTGCCAGCAGAGATACGGGCCGGCCAAACATTCCTTTCCGCGAAGCTCATTAGGAGGCACAGAGAGATTAAGCAGCGGTAAAGTCACGTGGGAGGGTCACCGAGCTGCTGCTGCTGCTAGCGTTACCCCTAATCTTCCCGCCCCGTTGCCTTCCAAATCTCGCTGTTAGCACGTGCCTCACCAGGCGGGCCTGCCCAGGGAATGGAAGAATAAGTTGCTGGCACTGAGCGAACAACTGCGGACAAAGCACTTCGAGCAGTCCCCGCGCTGACTGAAAAGCTTGGCAGAAGAGGGAGGACTTAAGGTCAGCTGAGTTTTGCCTCACTGCTGCCGAGCCCAAAGCTAATGACCCTGCTGTGGTGAAAGTCTCTGCCCAGCAGATCTAGGACTGGTTGTGGTATTGCCAGATAATAATAGGGTAATGATCGTCGGCGAAAGTGGTGCCTGTGTGTAGGGATGCATTTAAAAGCTAACATCGGGAGTCAATTATTGTGTGACACATTTGCTGTACATACCAGTGCAGTCAGTTGCATCGGATCATTGCACTTATGATTTCTTTTATATACTGTCTCGGTTGTTCTTTCTCCTTCTGTCTGTATTCCTTTCTCTTTGACTCACAGACACATTCACAGACATTCACAGATGCAAGAACAGACGCTCACAGCTCCTTGATTTTTTTTTTTTTCTTACAGTGATGGACTATATTCCTGTCAAACAGGTCATTAAATCCTGTCTTGGCGGTCATAGGTCCACAGACTGTTAGGCTATAGTCCTGTCTTTGAATAAAGTCTGGCGCTGACCACCGCAAATTTACAACAGCTTTCTTTAACTCTGCGAGTCACTGTGAAAACAAGCCTTGCTGCATACTGCAGAGCTGTGAGCCGTGCTGTCCGCTAGCATTAATAACTTCCTGAGCACACATTGGCGAAGTATTGAGGAAAGGAGGTGGGGCTGGGGAGGTGGGGGGGGATTTAATAACTACAGCAGACACGATTGAATTGCTTTTGTTGTTCCACATGGGAAAGGCATTATGGCAGAGGTTGAAAGCTTTTGGGAGTTAGGTTTGGCCTTCTTTGAAGGACAGATTAGAGGTGGCCGGCTAATGGTGCCCAGATCCTTGCGGACAGCATTGCTGACACGCGATTCTGCGGTCAGCGCTCAAACACCGTGACGCCTCTCATGCACGGATCACTGAAGCCCAAACATCCCTATTTCCAAAACCTCCCTCCCTTGTAACAACGGATGACCAGTAAAAAACCAAATTAAAAACCAATTTTACGTCCAGAAACATTATTCTTAAATTGATCAATTCGACCATGCAGTCATTCACAGACTTTTTATCCCCAATCATGTGATTGACCTGTTGGCGATGAACCTAATTAGCAGCGAGATGTTCCAACAGGTGTATTTTTTTAAGCATCATACAACTTTCCCAGTCTTTTTAGCCCTGTCCCAACTTTTTTGAAACTTACAGCTGGAATCAAATTCAAAATGAGTATATATTTTCCAAAAAAAAAAAAAACAATACAATTTTTCAGTTTCATCATCTGAAATGTTATCTTTCAAATATAGAGTTTTAATGATTTGCAAATCACTGCATTTTGTATTTTATTTACATTTTACACATTGTCCCAGCTTTGCTGAAAATAGGGTTGGACCCCTATTGCAGGTGCGGCTGTGCAGATTCAAGCATCCATTATAAAACCTCCTCATTCTTTGTCTGGGTGGCGGGGGGGTTGGAGCTTATCCCAGAATACCACACTCTAAGAGCACGACCACACTGGTCAGTTTGCAAACCATCGTGGGGATCACACATCACTTACTTGCAGACCCGCACACGGGCAATTTACAGTCACCAATCAGACTTAAGAGCAGCGGCAGGAAACCAGAGAACTCAGAGGAAACCCGTCTCAACACATGGGCTGCGGTTGAAAAGTCAAAAAAAAAAAATATTACATCCTATTCATTAAATCATTGGCACTTCTCCTTGGCCCCGATGGAAAAAATCATGAGGAAAAATCATGGAAAAAAATGTAAAGATGAATTCTTAAAGACTTCAGAAAAGACAGCCGCGATATCAGGAGAATCTGATTGCACTCTCAGTGCTTTATGTCACCAAGTCATTTTCTTTTTTTTTTTTTGTGGACAACCAAATGAATGGTGCGTTGCTACAAATACACCTTCTGCAAGGAAGTGTGGGATGCTGTTATCTTTTCGTGAAGGAAGGTCCAATGTACCCTATACTAAAGGAAACAAGTGAGGAAGCACTGAAGCTCCTTTCCATTGCATTTAGAGAATTTGAACTGCACGCATCATGGCAACCACGTATAGTGTATAATTCTGGGTCATTTACAAGGAGTCAGGAACTTTCCAAAGGAAAAACAGAACAGTCAACCATGGCAAAGGAAGAAACTCAAACTCCATGATCTTTTTGTTTTGAGGCAGCAGCACAACCCCCGGCAGCAACTCAGTGTATTTCCTGACCGCTAAAATGATAATGAATTCCATAATTTACTTATGGATTTTATTTTTGTGAAGACTGGACGGTATTTTAGGGCAGGGGATTGAAACCAGTCTACAAGTGCTGAGGCTGCATTCAAACAGTCTTTTCTGCTTAAGAAAGTCCCTCACTCCTTGAAAATGACAATGTACTTGACAGCCATGATAAGTGCGTTTGAATGCGCTGCGTGAAAAAACTGTGTTTCAATGCTTCCTCACTCATCTCCTTTAGCAGGCACTGCAGTGAACCATCCTATATGCAAAGGCTATAACATCATCTCACAGTTCCTTGTGGCAGCAAGATTTAAAGCAACGACCGTCCATCTGATCAATCATGAAAACAAACGAACACGACAAGCAGGGGAAGCATGATCACGTTGCCTAGTGTTAGCGCAGTAGGATTCCCTAAGAGCCACGGTTGTCTTTCTCAATTAATTCTCTTATTCATCTTTCTTTAACACATGACATTTTCCATCGAGTTTAAGGAAAAGTGGTTGGACAATTGGACGTAATATTTTTTACTATTTGACTGCAGCCCGGGTCTCAGGTTTTCTGATACTGGGGGCTGTGAGAGCACACAAGCTGCCCTGAAAGTTACTGGCAGGCAGTGGTGTCTAGCATGGAACAAAGTGAGGGAAGCCAATTTGGCTTAAAAATTTGTCTGCCTTGCAAAATCAGTTTTCACTGGTGCTATGCATGCGGTGAAATAATAATGCAAGTGAATTCCCAGGCAAGAAAGCAGAGAAATATTCCAAAGGCTGCACTGCAGTTACTTCAAGCAGACGGAGTCTCTCTGATACAGAAATGGAGGGTTAAGAGAACAGGGAAATCCTTTTGAAGTAAAAAAACAGATTACAAGATGACCCCGCTCTCTCTGAAACTAGTTGGAAAAGGACCATCCTCCCATTATGCATTTTATAATCTAATTGAGAATAATCACTAAGGGAATCCAAAATATCCCTAGGGAAAAATATAATGCACGTGGTTTGAGAAATCACGGCAACCAGGCACCCATACTGCTGTTCAAAAAACTACAATGATGCTTCAAAAGAGTGGCACCCATTTTCTAAGCGATGGGTCGACTGCATTTATTCCATTCAGAATGACTTGGGGATAAAGTGTCACAATATTCTCTTATGTAAGTCACCATTCTGCTGAAGCGGTATTGAATTTTAAAACTCAGCTGACGGGAAAGACTGACAAACCACAGTAACAAATCACAACATAAAATGGGAATGTAGCTTTCTGCTTGAAATCTAATTAAAAAACACCCCTTCCAATACACAATTTTTTACTAGGAGATTCAATTGTTTAAATAAAAGGAGCAACTAAAATGTCTTGCTATAAGGTCCTATTACCAGCACTTTATGAGATCACTCAGCAATCAGGCTCTCCAAATTCTCACAACTGGGAGCAAGATCAAAATAAACACAAAGCGTTCAGATTCTAGCCACTTAAAAATCCAGCAAAAAGGGCTCTGCGACACACTGGTTCAGGAAACAGAGTGCACTACTGATACTCTCAATTACCAATCGAGAATGGGTTTGAACACTGCTAGACACCGGAGTTCCAAAATACCATCCCTTTAATTTAACAGCCATTTTGAAATTTTGGATTCACTGGACACTTAATGGAAAAAAACCCTCAGAATAAGCAAAAACAGAAAAATAAAAATGAAAAGGAACAACCAAATGGACTGATACCGGCCAACACCACAGTATGGAATGATAATGACATTGCTGTTTAGTGATATATGGGGGAAGAGCTGGTTTGGTTTTTAAGAGAGGTAAAATTTTTACCTCTGCACTATGTTTAGTGTAGTGATTTCTTGCAAAATGAATTCCGGAGGCATCACTGTTTTTAATTTTTTTCTTTGGGTACAGTCTGGGACTCAGAAAGTTAATACAAAAACAAAAAACAAAAAAACTAATGTTGTGTAACAACAAGAGCACTGACAGTGACAATACAAGCTAATCCATATAAACTGTGCTGACTTTTTTTTTTAACATACATCTCAGGAATATGTCATGGAACAGTGTAGAAGTACAGATTCAGTTAAGGGGTCTTTGGGGTAAAGTGTAGAAAAAAAACCATAATAATGTAAAAACAAAGAAATAAACATACTCAACATGATTTCAACCTCATAAAATGTAGTATTTGGACAAAAATGTACATGTTTGCCTTGGAAACAGCACTTTAATGACAAAATCTGAAAATATTTGTGGCACTGATATTCAATAACCCGTGGTCAGATTTTACTCAAATTAGTCTCAGATGAAAGGTTTAATATAGTTCTATGAAATGACATATGATTTTTTGTTTGGAATATTTATGAATATTTAATGAGCTCTGTTGTGTAACCAAAGCGAAAATCGCTATCATCAACTGGGATCCTTTTCACCTATCTAGAAAATCCCATGTCATTTTATAGATCTCCCACAGATACAACTTCATTCCAAATTTCAAGTCAATCTGATTAATAATGATTATATGAATGTCACCCTGCCCATCTTCAAATCGAAACTCAAAACACATCTGTTCAGACTTGCTTACTCTCTCTAAACTGCTTTACATGGTCCACCCTCCCTATTTATTGTATGTTGTCTTTTATTTTGTATTTTGTATCTTATATTTCTGTTTATATTTTCTGAACAGTGACCTTGGGTGTCCTGAAAGGTGCTTTCAAAGAAAATGTATTATTATTTTACTAAAATCAGTAAAAATTGTGATTTTCAATAATTTGCATTTGAAGTAACGAGTAACAATTGAGGCAAAGGAAAAACATAGATTTTTGGTGTTTACTGGCATCTCACTGCATTTCTTTATTTATTTCATGTCAAAATCAAAAATATTGAAATTTTCAGAAAAAAAAAATTAAATGTTTACCCTGAAGACCCCTTAAAATGCATATATTGATAAAATGTTGCATTCAACTTATGGACCAAATAAATCATGGTAACTACCGCACTGTACAAATCAAGGGACATCATACGTAAGCAATAGTAGTTTAATCTATGTATGAAGGTAAAGAAATGATCCCCTGGAAGCTAAATGCTGTTTTGCTTTCTTTTAAGAGGGGTATATACCTGTAAGGAAAAAAATATAGAAAAACACTACCATCCATTAGAGGCTTGATTCCCTGTTCAGGCAAACAACAGACATCTTCGTGAGGTATTGATCTGGAACCAAACGCGAGAACACAGGATTGGAAAAGAAACGGCTTTTATTGAGCGAGGGGGGGAACCCCTGCAGGGCAGAAGTCAACAGTACAGAGTCCGCAATCCAAAAGTCAAAATCCAGTGGGGCAGAAATGGAATCGTAACCAGGGCAGCAAACACAAAAATCGTAGTCAGACGAAACAGATTCGGTACACAGGCAATGGTTTGTAGGAGAAGCAAACTCATAGACCAAAGGGCAATCTGAATCGTTCAGAGGGCAGCAATCCACAAAAATCGTCGTCGGGCAAAAAAGGGATCGAACACACAGATGCAACGGCAATCCAATAAGGGCAAGCCAAAAAATCAGTAGTCGGGCAATCCAGTCAGAATCAGAGACACAATGAGTAAAAGGCGAGAGAAATTGCAGCACAGGTAAACACAAGAAACGATCTGACAGAGAATGACTGTGAAGAGACACCTAATATACACTTCTTGGGAGATCACATGGTAAGACACGCAGGTGCAAGTAGTCAGACTGATTACAAAGGAGCAGTACATGAGGGAAAACCTAATTACATGAAATTTGGCAGAAGCCAAAACACGGACGGGGATAACGTGACTAACCTATACAAAGACATACAGCTCCAGTTAAGGAGTTCTAACGTGCATAGATAATTAGAGAAAGGACAGCGTGATCAGATGTGGAGTTTTCCACATAAATGCAGCACAGGAGATCAGGGAAAGAAAAGAGGCGAAGACTAGAACAGAGCGAGGGCTGAGAGCTTGTTAATCAATTACAAAGTGAAACTATACAATCCCTTGGTGCTTGTAGTAAGTTAGTATTATATACAATGTTAGTTGGTGTTAGTAACTTCTAGTGAAAATAACAAACTGTTAGTATGACTAGTAAGATAGAAGTAAGTATGGTGAAGTAAGTAAACGAGATCGGAAGGAAGACTGAAATCCTGAATCCAATAAATCACCTGAAGAGTAACCCGCAGGACTGGGGCTGAACAGAAAAACTTGATCAGACAGAACCGAAACATAACAATCTTGGCGATAATAGAAAGTAACATCCAGACATTATCAAACTACCTCTAGAAGGAAGACATGGAAGTTTTCTGGCATCCCACAGGTTTGAAATTGCTACCAGTTTCAGCTACTTCTCTACATATGAGTTTGCTATGCCAAGTGAGTGACTCAGATAAAGGATGTGTCATTGTTTGTCTACAGAGGCAGGGTTTCCTAGTGTATCACTGTTATGTGTACATACTGTTAGACACCAAGGCCATAAATTAGTCATCTACCAGGGGTGGCTTCAATATAATCAAGGTGCCTTTGCATGGAGACAAACAACAGTGTACATATTCCTGTAGTGGAATCTCATCTGACAATGAAGTCAAAGTACATATTTTCCTGTTTCAGCAGCAGTTGTGTTGTCTTATGTCTGCCTGTGTCCTGCCAAACAATAACTAAAGCAGTATTTTCATGACTTTGAATATTCTGGCTTAATTTGCCGTGACCTCAGTACTTTCTGCAGTTCGCCAAGATTCTCTGCCTCTGTGACGAAGGGAAGGTGTTTGAAATTTACTTCATTATACATTACATAATTTACATAAAGTAAATTTTACTTACATAGATCTTGTAAACAGCGGAGAATATAATATTTGTATACTTTATAAAACCTGTCTAATGCTAGATTTTTGTCATATGGGTTTTTTTTTTTTTTGCGCGCGAAACAGTCTGATGAATCTTTACCGAAGTGCGTTTTATTAGCTTGGTCCTATTTTTGGTAAAAATGTCAAATATCTCAGTTTCAACATGTGAAATGTTATCTTTGTTCTATTGTACATAACATATTGCCTGATGTGATCTGAAAGCCATTGCACTTTGATTTTATTCAGAATTTACACGTCCCAACAATTTCAGAATCAGGGTTTTATGCTATTTGCCGTCTCTTGCTTATAATGTGACAGATTTCAGAAGCAGAACTCAAGTGCAGGCAGCAGATCAGGTTCAGGTGTTTAGCTCTCTTGGTCATGCAATCTGGTTCAGAGCCACAGAGGGAGACTATAGAACAAGAGGGTAAAGCCAAATTGTTATCAGGGTATAGTCCAGGTCAGAAGCCAAACAGGAAGATTGCCAAGGCTGAGGAAGATCCACATCGTATACCCAGTAAAACAAGCCAAATTCATTACCAGTAAATCACAATACAAATGGGGCAGGCAATCTTGGAAAACCAAAACAGAATCAAACCAGGAAAGCTCTTGGGAATCAGAAAAGGCTTATAGAGCCAGGGATGGACACTCGCAAAGAACTAAAGAAAGAAAGTGGTTATATAGGGAAACTAAAGGGAACCAGGAAGTGAATTCAGGTGTGCCGGGAGCTGGGAGCGTGACGAAGGGTGTGGCTATAAACAAGTAAACGAGACAATTAACAAATAGAATGGGGAAAGAGAGTGTGGGAATGACAGGAAAGGTGCATGAGCAACTGAATGGGTCTGAGAATACTAAAGGGAAATAAAAGAATCAACAGAAAAACAAAAAATACATAAACAAAAAATAATGAATGTGCAAAACAATAAACAAAGCCCTGAACTCCATGAGCTTTCTTAAAATCTTTGATGAACTGAAGATCCAGAATGTCATGTGTGGGTGTCCAGTCGCGCTCCTCAGGCTCATACCCCTCCCAATCAACAAGATAGTGCTGTCCACTGCCCCGAGGCCTCACATCCGGAGCCATCAAACTGTAAAAGTCTCTGCCCCATCAACAAGGCCGGCAGGAGGGTTACATGGGGGGTGGTGGGGAAAAGCGCATCACAAGACAAACTTGAAGTGAGAGTTGTGAATTCTGGGATGGATTCTGTGTTGGGGTGCATGGGAGCTGGAGCTTGACCATCACCAGGTTAATCATCTTGAAAATTGGAAAGGAACCAATAAAACGAGAAGACAACATGGGGGAAACAGTCTTAACCCCTTTGCACAGATATAGACACCGGCGTCCGTAAATTCCGAATTTAATTTCCAAATAATTCTGTAATTAAATTTGCATGGCTTGCTTCACTGGAATAATTTTCAAGAGTCTCTGTGATGCAGAGAAGTTATAAAGCCTAAATAGGCTCATTTATAACAGGAAAAAATTAGCATTATTTGTATTCTGTGCAAAGGGGTTAATCGGAATGTGCTTAGTGGACAACCAAACTTTTTGAGGGGCAGGAACCCAGCGACAGTCAGCGGCTCTCTTTATGCATTTGCTGGCCCTTAGCAAGGCAGCTTGGGCCCATTTCCAAGTAGTAAGACAGCGTTTTAAGTATGATTCAATAGATGGGACTCCCACCTCAACCTCCTGAGCTGGGTGCAGTGGAGACTGGTAGCCCGTCAGCACTGGAAAGGTGAGAGTTCTATGAACCAGGAGGAGGGTGAGTTTATAGTGTATCTGGCCCATGGCAAAAACTTACTTCAGGAGGATGAGTCGGCAGAGTTGAGGTAGCAGAGCATGGTCTCCATTTACTGGTTGTCCCTCTCCCTCTGGTCATTATACTGGAGACGGTTCTGAGAGGAAAGGCTCATGGAGGTCACTGAGAACTTGCAGAAGCCTTTCCAGAAGTGAAAGACGAACCCCAATTAGAAAGAATGTCAGTGGGGAGACCATGAAACTGGTGTTACCATTAAACGAGGGAAGTCCATTGACGAGGTCCAGGGTAATGCGTGACCAGGGACGCTGAGAGACAGGTTATGTCCGAAGCAGACCCACTGGGGAAGTTCTGGAGGTCCTGCAGGTAGCACAGGTAGCACAGGCCTGGACAAATTCCTTCACATCTGCTTTGAAGGAAGGCCACTAGATGCATTATATGATGAACACCACCGCTGCTCTCACCGGTGTCCAGCCTGGTGAGAGGAGTGACCCCACTGAAAAACCTGCGAGCAGGCTGGTTACGGCGCACAGATGGTTCACTGGGCTGGCACTGGGAGCAAGATCCACTGGTTGCACACTGCGGATAACTATCTCTATGTCCACAGTCCCTCTGCGGCCCTACAGTGGAAAAGTAGCTTCAGTTCCCCTTCCTCTTCCTTGGAGTGATAGTAAACTCAGAATAGGGAGTCGGGTTTAGAGTTCTTAACCCAAAGGCGATTGGACAGCGTAAAGTTAAAGCATTGAAAAAACAAGGACCACCTGGGCTTTCTTCAACCTCTTGGCTGACTAGATACTCCTGATTGTGGTGGTGAGCCCATACAAAGAGTAGAACTAGGCTGCCCTCCAGGCAATGATGGCACTCCTCCAATACCAACTTGGTGGCTAGCAACTCCTGTTCTCCCACCGAGTCGTTGCATTCAGTGGGCATGAGACAGTGGGAAGAGTAGGCGCAGAATCTTGTGGCTGTCGGCGGACTCTTGGGATGGGATGGCCCCAACTGTAGTATCGAGTGCATCCACTTCCACATTCAACTGTTGCTGGCGATCAGGAAGGATAAGCACGGGAGCGCTGGTGAATCAGGTCTTGAGCCACTGGAAAGCTACCTCAGCCCATCTTCTCCGGGTAAATTTGGTGTATGCGGAGGTCAGAGGAGTGGCGACGGATCCATAATTTCTGATGAACCTCCGGTAAAAGTTTGCGTAGCCAAGGAACCTCTGTAAGTCTTTGTGGGTCTCTGGGGTGGACATAATATTTTGTGTTTTATTATCTTATCTTCAATCTCCTTCTGCATTATTTTTATGGCATTGGGTGTGTTTTATGGTGTTGTTCTACAGCCATGGCTGCTGTACAAGAGAAGTGTGATACAAATTAAGTTATTGCAAATGTTGTTGTTTTTTGCCGCAATTAATATGTTAAGACTTCCTGCTAAGACAGTAAGCTTTTACATGTATAGCCTGAAGTGACCCAGCATTAACCTGGTCCTATGAGGACATAACATTAAACTGAAAGAAGTCAATATTGACTAGGTCTCAGAAGGACTTAACATTAACCTGAAAGGACCCAACATTTACCAGGCTAAAATAATCCAATAAAGAAGGACTCGTGTTGACTGAGATGCAGAGAATGCAAAGCACTCATCTGGTTCGTGGCTCAGTGGAGCCTCTCTGTTTTGAATGGCTCTACCAGCTGTGAGGGTTTTAATAAATCATTGCTTCAGGCAACAAGCTCTGGTGATGTCTGCAGCGACCCCTTAACAGGGTCAGGCAGCGAGTCCGACACAGAAGGGTAGAATGATGGAGGGAGAGAGGTCATTCTTGAGTGGACTCCTTGCTTTGTCTACAAAGAAATACAGAGTTTGTTTACGGTTTCTCCCTCTCTTAAAGATTCTGCACACAGCTGATGTCAGTGGGTAGATATTTATGAGCTGCAAACATAAAAAAAAAAAACATGCGCACCAGCTAATTTATACCAGCTCTTGGCTGATGAGCTGTCAAACCGCGGAGGTTCAGTGGAGGGAAGAATGTGTTCGATAAAAGTAAATTTAGGCTAAAAATGTTAAAGCCAGAGCTAATTATTAGCGCTCACTCATCAGCATTCCAAGTGGCAGCAAAGCATCTACAAAATACAGGGTATTTGTATTTCCCAAAGGAATAAACTGGCATGTGGCTTGTCAACAATGGTAACATTTAAATGTGCATTAATGCCTTGATTATGGGGAGTGATCAGAGTATGCCAGCATTTACATCACTGCACACAGGGGTACAAGTAATGTGATTACTCCAATAGCAGTGTAGGCATAATTATTTCCATAAGCAGCACATTATCAATTTAAACCATGTGCGCTGCGACTGTGCTTGTTTTCATCCAGAAGATTTAACTACCGCCAATAACTGCAGTTTTAAAAAGCGCTTTTTTGAGCAAGAAATCTACATGCGTCAAAAATGGAAAGACTCAGCAAAAATACAAGCGCCTTTATTGCACTGACAATTTAGGTATTTACAAGACCATGTCAATAATCACAGTAGAGGCATAATCGTGGTGAGATCAGAGCATTCGTGTGTCTGAAAACACATACGCTGTCTTTGAACAAGCAAACAAGACAAGTCAAAGCTAGTTTTGAACAGGTCTCTCATTAAGCATTCTGCACCCATCCACACAAATGAACAGGCAACAGTTCCAGAACAGCATTCAGTGGTTAATATTGTCAACTCATTGAAGCTAGTAGTACTCTTATGGGTGACGGGAGAATTTCCTGGAGAATTTTGGATTCCCTGCCATAAATGCACAAAAATAAAAGAAGAAGACCGGCAAACGAGCTGAATAGAATATGACCAGGCAACAATCCTTTTTATGTGTCTGATGAACATGAGACTGAGTCACAGACAGTAAATGACAAACCAAAATTTTGTGAGACAGAGTCAAGGTCAGGCAGACAGAGTTCAGACCCAGGTGGGCAGAATAAGGTACAAAATCATATTTCATATTTGCAGTAAAAAGCAGGAACAGGGTCTTGATCATAGAATTTCAAAAATCAATACAGGGCAAATCCAAAATTGGAAACTCCATAGAAACAGGGTCAAAAAAATCTGCGAGTCAGGCCTGCAGACAAATAAAATGAGGTTCCTGGGACGCTGTAATGGAATCAAAATTACAAACTCACGCGCGCGCGCACACCCACACACACACACACACACACACACACACACACACACACACACACACACACACACACACACACACACACACACAAAAGAAACTTAAATACAGAGAGAGACAACGAGTAATAATGGGAAACAGGTGAGGAAGAGGCCTGAGGAATGAACACGGGGAGAAGTAACAAGACAATTAAAAAAAGTTGAAATCAATCAACGAAAAAAGATCTAAACTGACACAGACCGCCAGAAAACCAATCAACAAAGATGGCAAACATGAGACAAAGAAGGACAAAGTAAACAGGAGCACATACACATGGGAAACAATGATGAAAACAGAGACACCAAAATGAAGTTATCCGAGGGAAAATAAAATACAACAACATGACAAACAATTCAATACAGACTTCAGATTCTTGACACAAACTCAATGTAACAACAACATGATTGGACCGGGTCAGATGCACTGATATTTGGGAGCTGTGCACACTTATGCTGGTGCCAGGGATAACCCCGCGGGGGACCTGCTGACCTCAGACAGGCAGGGTGAGCAGGCCCTCAGGAACATCTGCTGCGCCGTCTGTAAAACTGGGGAACAGCTGGAAAAGTCCTTTTGATTACAGAGGCAGCGGATATACAGCGGAGTCTGAACCTGCTTGAGCAGAGACGATGCCTTGTAAATATGACTAAAATTCTTACATACTCCACCTGACATGGAACAACAGACCCTCAAATCAAACCTGAATATCTCAGCTTTTGCCTCTTATTTATCATTCTTTAATCTAACCTGCTTGGCTGCAAAGCCACAAATACACTATGAATTTTTGCAGGTCCAAATACGAATGGACTGCACCCAAAATAAATGGTATAAAAAAAAGAAAGCTAGTATTACAGTAATAGCACTGAGCCGAGACAAGCCAGCCGAGATTAAATGTATCATCACAACGCCAGAATGAGATCATTTGGGAAATGTGTGATATTCTTTTGTGACAAAGATGACAGTTTGAAAGTGTCTGCATTGCTGAAAATGTAAAAATAATGGACCCATCTCTGTTTTCCTTTGGCTCAAGTTCACAGTCAGTCAATCTTGTGGTGGTTTCGATTAATTACCATCGGTACAATCATGTTCCATTTATTTTGCATGGTTTTTTGGCCTAATGGCGTATCTTACATGAAGATCACGAGTCAAATTTGGGACCGTTATCGTAGAATCACTAAACAAGGTTATGATTTCCACCAGTATTTCCACCAGTCTCAGTTCTATGTGAAATTGACAAACTGCCCTTTGTGCATATCACTGCTCTACAAACCACCTTCAGGATGCTCTGAAATGTTGTCTCGCTAATAACAGGACATTATGAATATGCAGCACTCAGTAACTTTCTGTTTAAAATGCTGCTGCTGTATTCAAACTTGTGGAACTTCAGGCCTATTTTGAATTCCAGTGGTGATTCACAGGTTTCCAATGATCCTAAAAATGTCCTGTTAAATTACATGGAAATGTCTATAAAATGATGCACAAGATTCTCCATTTTGTGTAATGCTGTGGCCATGAAAACATGGTGCTCTGGGTTTGAATATTTCATTCAATACATGTGTGATGCAGCCTCAGTGATGCGCAACTATCGGCAGGTACAGAATATGTATGGGACATTGAAAAAAGTGCTTCATTAATGTTGAATGTACTTAAGGGAAAACTTAAGGGAAGAAGTAAATGCTTAAGGGGTTATGTTATAAATCCAAGCTCATCTACAAACGTGCAACTCATCAACGTGGAAAATGTGGAGTGACGGACAGCCTGAGGGCAGAATTAAGCCCACCATTGTTTTGTAACAAAAATGGCCGTATCTAAACACTGGATATGTATAGCTAGCATTGTCAGAACAATCTGCCCCAAATCTGCTGGGCTTCACTCATCCCTGTAATATGGTTATTTTCCATTGACAATGACAGTATATCTGAATGAAATGAAAAACACCCTGAGCTGAAGAGTTGTATTTTATATGAACAGAAACCACTGGGGTCTATTAAAGTATTCACACCTTGGTGATAAAAGTTCATCGGGCATACCAGAGTGTGATCGCGCTCGTACAATCAAAAGCCTCACCACAAGAATGCATATCCACTCAAACTGCAGTTACTCCCTCAAGCAATCATTAGCAATGAAAGACCATCATTCAAAAAAGTCAGAGGAGAGTTGACCGTAATGTGAACCTGAGGTAAACCACTAAATGGTTCCAGACTGCTTTTTGCGTGAGGAGCATAAAATTGTTTTGTCAAAGGTGATGTGCAAACATTTGCATGTGAGCAACCTTTCTCTAAGCCCAGGAATGGGGTGCCTCTTGCCCATAGCATCAAGCATCACGTCAAGATGGAATTTAAAACCAGACATTAGAATAAGTAGATTGTCTATGTACAGTGAGGTGCCGCAAACTTCTGCATTGTGAATTAGAGTTTTGTTTGTTTCATAAGGAAAAGAGTCCCCCATCACCAACACCTCTTTCAGGTGGCGTCTCACGAGGCAGTTCATAACAGGAGTGCCACAGGGTGTTGTCTCTTGGCAGGCTTGTCACTGAGATGTCCCTTCATCAACCTTATCTCTGACATCTCTGCTCAACAATCTCAGTGCAAGGAAAACATTAAAATGACAACAATGTTCGGTTGCCTTGGAGAATTAGTTTCACAAACATTACTTCCGACAGCCATCCGTACAACCACACCTTCGTTCAGGACAAACCTGTCTTCGACAGCAGTCGGCACTGCTACACAAGACCAGTATCTACATGCTTTAAAACTTCTTTTATATTCGTACTAGCATGGCTCAAAGAGGAAAATGTCAATCCAGACATTGAACTCTTCATCATCTTCACAAAGAAAACGTGACTTCCATTTCCTTCTTTTTTTTTTTTTTTTAAATTCAAACCAAGCACATAAATAGCACAGTAAAAAGCTCTCTCTGTTTGGAACAGATTACCAATGAAAAGCAGGTCTGGGCTTTTCAGTTCGCGCTTGATCTTTCATTTGAGTGCTTGAACTTGGATAGTCTTTAAGGGGAAAATTGCCAACTCCATTGAGGACAGCTACATTAGAGGAGGGGGCCAGGCTCTCACTGAGAGACACATGTTGCTTTTATTTTCTGTCTGTTAAGTGAGTATGTGCATTTAACTCAGGCAGGCTATTGTGCTCTGCCCTGTCTGCAAGATACTACCCATTTCGGTAAGATGTGTGTACATATACCTTCAGATATAAAAGATCAACATGTTTTTTTTCCCCCATTAACACACTTCCCCCCCAAATGTTCCCAGAAGGAACCATATAGAGCCATTTGGAAATATACTGCTTTTATAAGCAAAAAAGGAATAATTTTATTATACTTTCAGGCCACCATTCCCTGTGGCAGGCGGTTGTACCATTTTATGCTCTTCGTACATACTTTTCATGTCTTTTTCACTGAAATTATTCAGAAATAGTAGCGTCCCTTTCATCATCCCGTTTTGTCTCCTTTTGATCCAGAAAGTCGGAAATGACATGGTGGTGGAGTGGTTTGGCACTGTTACTTGGTAATAGGGAAGTTCTGTCTTCAAGTCAAGCCATCCAGGACCGCTTGTGTGGAGTTGATGTTTCTCCACGTTTGCAAAGGTTTCTTCTAGGTACCCTGGTTTTCTCCCACCCGGAGGGTCCCACACTGTCGAAACACTCCAGCTATGACCCCTTGCAAGTGCTCTGGCGTTACCACTGGAGGTAGTTTCTGGGTGCTGCACTGTGGTGGCCCTCTGCTCCAAGGCAACAAGGATGGGTCAAATGTGGAGGACAAATCTCTCTTTCCCAAGTCAAAAACATTTAAAGTGGAACAAATCAGATGCCCATTGTATATAAAACACATTTAGGGCAAGATTTATGAACTTTTGCACATGCAAAACCAATAATATGGCAAATGATTGATGCAAAACAAATATCCTGGCCAATCATTGGCTATGTTATTGGCTTTGCATGTACTAAAAGCCCCTGCATGTAAATCTGGTAAATTGAGGCACCTCTAGCAGCAGAGCGATAATCTCTTCAGCGATACACTGCTTCTTGAAGTTTAAAACACTTGGCCTCGAGCAGATACCACAGAGGGCAGCTAATTGCACGTACGACAGCCTGGGAAACGTAGTTCTCATTGGGTCACTAGGCTGAAACAGGCTGCCACAGGTGCAACAAAGTCAAATTACTACCCAGGATTTAAATGATTGCCATAAGTAAAGGACAGGACCGGACCATTAGAACACAGTGCTCTGTGTTTACCTTTTACAGGAGCAGATTCCTCGTCTGAGGCTGCTAACGAAATCTCCGCTGGCGATCTGTTTGTTCCATTTCTCTGAGCAGAGAAAGGCCACCTCGGGCTGTGAGAGGAAGCAGACTTGTAACTCCTAACTTTAGGAAATAATGCAGACGAATCCCTGGACAGATACTGAATTAATATGTTATTGCAGTCCTCTGTTTCTTCTTCCAAACAAAACAGGGTGCACTAATCCAAGGACAAATGCTGCCAGACAACAGTGCATTGTATTAAATATTGCAGGTAAAGACATTGTTGGTACGACAGTGAGATGCCATTGCAGGATGCCAGGACTCTGAATACCAAGGCTTGTGGCCTAACAGGTGTGGTTGCAAGGAGTAAGTTATAGGCCATCACTGATTTTACTTACCAGACCACAGTCTGATATGCCTTACGTTTGAGCAGGAAAGTGTTTTTCCGAGCTCATAATTACGTGGGAATAATTAAGTTCCTGAGAAACAACCTGTATACATTACAATCATTAGGAAGTGATTCTGACTTATTCTGTAACTGTGTAGGACCCAATACTGATATTTGCAGCACTGTATTGCGCATGACGGATTACGGAAGAGGCAGATGAGCTGTAAGGAAAAAACTTTGACTTGCATTATTCAAATTAAAAAGATTACCCGAGGCTGCTGCCACCTAGTGACCGTAGTCACATACAGGAAGCGAGACAGCTCAGTGGGAACCCGATTATTTCTGCATGCTTATGAGGTAGAATCTAATTACTATTGCTATAACTCTCATACACTGTCCTCATCCCAAAGGAATTCTACAATAATCACAGACATTTCCACTGCTGAAAGAATGAGACCAGTTCACACCACAGCTTCATACATTCTTTGCGTCAGACAGAACACAGAAAAACGTCTTTCCACGCAAGATAAATTGCAGCATTTTAACACAAATAAATACGGTGAGTTATTTGAGAACTATCAAATAGCAACAATAATTCAATGGGGGACAGAGTTAATCACACAGGGTTCAGAAACATATCAGTGCAGTTTATCTCATTGCGGTCACAGGGTCTAAAACAGCATGGACATCATAGACCGGATTGGACAGCAACGGCTCTACTACTCATAAGTGGGTCCTTGGTCAGGGTTGCGGAATTGGTCGTACTCATTAAGAGCTGCTATATTGTAGGGGAGGGGGGCTATCAATGGCAGTTTGTAGGTGTGTTCTTAAGAGGAAACAGAAGGGTGTGATGTGCTGTGTATTACTCTGCAGATAAGGTAACTCCTGAGGGTGTGCAACAGGACTGCCTCTTCCTGCAAGGGAGTGGCGCCAGGAAATGTCAATAAATGAAAGGCAAACATCAAGTACATAATCCCATCTCTGCTGTTCAAACATATCGGATTGGCCGGAATACATCAGTGATCTTCAGTACACACAGTTTTCAAGACTTCCAAGATTGAAGCTCTCATCCAGAGTGCGAAACCTACAAGTGAGAAGTAAAGATGTATATCAATGTAGTTGTATGATGTATATCAATGTAGTCACTGATCTTAATCTTTTTTCTTTCTTTCAAAAAGCCACATTCAAGTTTTCTTTCTTTAAAGTAAAACGCAGATGATAATGGTGTTTTAATCTCAACTGGAGGGTATTATAAGTTTGAAATCTTTCAAACTGCGGCTGTTAACCTCTCACCATTGCTTCTATTCCATTCAGATGTTAATTCGGCAATTACAATTCACTTGATCGTTATGCTATTCAGGGAAAACAGCCACAGGCTAGGGAAAGGCCCAGAATTTTTGAACAGTAGTTCCTTCTTGTCCTTAAGAAAAATTTAAGGACGAAATACCTTCTGTCATGGTAATTTGACTGATTTTGTCACCAGAGAGTTTTGTTGTATGTGACTGTCAAGATGGAGTGAAAACTGTATCAAAATATACAGTGGTTACCTCCAGAGACAATATAAGCATTTGAGATGTTTGACACCCTTTTGCCGCTTAATAGTCAATGGGGTTATTTAGTATTCAGCTGTAATACCTAAACTTTCTCTGATCTGAGTGGAAGTTGGATGATTCAGGTCTTATAACCAGGTGAACTCCACTGAGGAATTTCTGGGGGAAAAAAAAAAGGAATTACTGATATGCCTGGCTGTATCGTTTCACAGCAATGATGGCTTTCCACTGCGAACCGATTGAAAGAGCAAAACGCACACATAATCTCATGTCGTGGAAACATACCATAGTCGTGTTAAAAAATATTTCTATTTACTTTACAGTGTAGGCCTACATTATCTGTATCACTTTGCTTCCGCTTCAGATAGCAACGCATGAAAAATAAAGAGGCTCAAATGACTATGATTTGCCACTTCAGGACATTTTTAAAGAATTTACAAAATCAGCAGCATGTCAAATGTCTTGCCTCAGGTGTGTATATAAGATCGTTATACTAGTCCATTGTGCTGTCACTTGCTGGTACTGATACAATCAAACTTCTCTGATGCCCATTATGAACTAGAGTCAGTGTTGACCCAAAGAGCACCATATTTCTATACAGAAAAACAAACGCTGTTCTCAGACTAGTGATTAGTTGCCAAAAGTCAGTTTCAAATACGAGATTAACTAGTGTCTATACTGCCTGCGAGTAAAATGCCAAAAGGAAGGACAGTGTAGGATCTTTGAACCAATGCACCAATAAACAGCATGTCTACGCAGGTCAAAGACACCAAGTGGACCTGTTCCTTAATTCAGTACTCAAGATTTGTGTAGTGAGGGGACACCATAGCAAAAATAAACACAAACAGTGCCACCAGAGTTTTCCATTTCTAAAAGCTTTCAGCAAATCGCAAGGTATGTTGTTTTGCCCAATCAAAATGGAGTTCAAACAGCCGAATACATCTGGAGAGGATCAGGATGGTATTCACTGGGACAGCCAGTAATTCCTCAGATTCTTGTGAGCTGGCTGCCAGGTTATTGTTCAAATTATTTGACGACTATGATTCAGTTCCTTTTGAACTTCAGAACTTCAGGTAAAATACATTACTTTCATGTGTTGGAAACCTGTATCAGGGCAGGCTTTTAACACTGCTTGAACTTGTGGAAATTTATGTTCATCCAGCCCTCAATGACTGGAAGGAGTCTGGGGTCATTTACGTTCATTTGATTACTTTACCGCTAGGGTGAAAGTTTGGTTTGACCATCCAGGGGGTAGAGATGCGTAGATAGACGTTGTAATGCCTCCATCATGGAGGGGAGTCTTACTTGAATGTTTGCAATAATCGGGGAGGGTTTTGACCCCCCCAATCCCAAACCCCCTGTAAATTATACCCTTGACTACCATGTGTTATATTGTTTTTGGAATAAACTAAATAACCTAAACCCTGCGAGTTTCAAATAAATGAGCACACACAGGAGATAGTGCAGCCTCCCACCTCCATGGAGTTTTTCCATTCAGACATCCAGTGAAAAGGATTCCAGACGCCACCTAGCGGTGATAAAACAATGATCAATACGATATATCTGGAATCTCAGATAATACATTATTTTTCAAAATGTCAGTTACTGACTGTGCATGGACTCAACAATCTGAATGCACAGTATGTAACCACAGAATAATTTGAGCATCTTGCAGTCGTTTCTTGTAGTCGAAGTGCTTGGAGAGTGAAGTGAATCCGCACCGCCATTGTGACAAATTTTTCTGTGCCAAAAGGACCCTTTCTCACCACATAGCTCATTTCAGCAGTGTTAAGATTAGTTTGAACAATGCAATCTCCACCAGAAAGCAAGGTCTAAAAAAAGTATACCGGCCGCAATACATCTTCAGCATCCATGAGTGCGATAACCTGACCCCAACTGAAAAAATCCTGAGATTTTTTTTTTTTTTGCAGGGAAGTAATTTAAGTATGCTGCATTTCTGCAGATCAGGCCCACTGGCCAGATGTTCACCCCCAGGAAATGAATGCTTGTTTGTACTCTCTCAAATGATCAGGGATATACTGAAATACAGTGTGTGACACATACAGCTTCATATCACCATTGTGCTCCAAACCCTCAATATGTCCAGATTTTGTGATTTTGAGATTTTTACCTCCTGTCACACATTTCTATCAGCAAATTCTTGGAACACAATAATCATATGTCCATGTGCCTCAGATTTAAACGGAATTCACATTTTCATTTTGTGGTATGTCCAACAAAATCTGCTTATATGAATTAAACATTGATATTTTGATGAATGAACATGAAGAGAATTACAGAATCATCTGTCTTCCATTGCAAACGAAGTTAACTTCAATCTTTCACCACTGCGTTATGTAACATCAAGTGCTAGAATTATTACAGCACGGAGGGGACATGTCCATTTTGGCCACGATGTCGCAGCACCACACATAAAACTTACATGTTCAGTATACTTCTGAACCATGCAGTAAAAGAGTGACTGACAGAATAATGATGTAAATGATGTACCTGACTGAACATTTGCAAACCAAAAAAAAAAAACAATTTTTCTCAAAACCTAAAATGGACATAAAACCACTACGTTCCAAACCCTCGATATATAAACAGCCATTTTTTCCAAAACCAATACTGCAAACTATAAGACCATACTTTCTGATATTAATCTGATTCTTCATATGAAAAATATTTAAGGTATGATGCCCAATGAGGTGTCCATTATCAGAAATGAATGGACGAAGCGGAGGCGTGAACCGTCCAACGCAAAGCGAAGGACGGTTGCTTCCGCGAAGTCCTTTCATTTCTGATAATGGACACTTCGAAGGGCATTATCCCACTTATACCATGGTCACTTATGAAATAAATAAATATTAAATCAATAATTACTGCATTTTTTTTTTTTTTTTACCATTTTACCGGTAAAATTGTACGTTTTTCACAAGAAGTGACTGAGTGGACTACTTAATATCTCTCGTTGTGACGCGTTAAGGTAACCAGCTCTGGCCACAGAACTGCAGCTTGGTCGGCCGCAGCTGTTATTAAGGGAATAAGTCCCGAGAAGCAGTGGGTTACAATGATTTTATAACGGCGGAGGGGCGTTCTAAGGCACGACATATAACCAATAAAATTAACACACAAGACAAATAATCAATTTATTCGTAATAATGCAACAATAAAATTGAGGACTATTCGTTCCTCCACCAAGCAAGATAGAGAGGACAGAATGGTTGGCAAGCAACACAGACGCTAAGATTGCTTTTTCATCTAGCGCCGTTATGTCACATCAGGCTTTTTGGGCTCGTTAATGTAGATATACTATGAAAGCAGGCTATTTGAAATGTCTCCTCGGTCTCCCGAAGGCCCCGTTAAATAATTTTACGTTCGTTTCGGTTTTTGAGTTTCCTTGTTCTCAACTCGCGCTGATCGGCCAAATCATTACAACTAACAGCAAGATCGACTTTTGTCCTCCACACTTGCCGGTGTCCAGGAATATATGTTGAATTGTGCATTAGTTTGCTAGCCAGCTTGTCAACTAGCTAGCGTTCACTACAATAGATGTGGTTACCCTATACATCGCCCATAAAATAAACACACAACAAAAAAAAAAAAAAAAAAATCTATCGCTAATATTGAAACAGCGAGCTAGTTAGCAACGTAGGTAGCAAGCTAAAATGATATCGAATTCTGCAATGCAATAGCTAGCTAGATAGATAGCCAACTAGTTAGCAGGTTACAAGGCTAAAATTCACTAACACTGAAATAGCGAGCTAAAAGTCTTGAAAGAGACGCAACCTAACGATTCAGTTCAGCACCGAGCAGGTGGTTGCGCGCAGGGATATTTTGTGCTGCGTTCTGCCTCAGAATACAGTGGGTTACAATGATATTATACCGGCATGGAACGCAACTCAGCCAATCACATTTAAGGATGGGAAGCACCCGTTTTGTAAATTAGGTCTTATCAGTGGAGGGAAGTGAGATGATTGCTTAACGTCATGTTACGTTGATATGATACAAATGATACAAAGGATCATTTCAGAGGGAAAGTGCACCTCTTACCACTTGTGTGTCCCCAGAGGATGATGCGAAATTTGTTTCAAAGAATCGAAGTCCACAGATAGTTTCCTATATCGTTTTTATTGCAAGAAATATGATCCACCATTCACTCTGATCTTTAAATGTGCATCAAGCAAGTCAGTCTATCCTAAATAATTGTTATAAATATTATCCACCATTCACTCTGCATCAAGCAAGTAAGTAAGTAAGTAAGTAAGGTAAGCAAGACAGAAAGACAGGCAACTATTTTAAATTAAATGCAACATTGCCGTTGATCGTGAAATTTGATAGAGATACAGGCATGTCCATCATAGTGGCATTTGAAGGACGGATATTTTACGTTTGTGGACCCTGACCACTGCTGGTTGGGACGTTGCGGGACATCAAAATGTTGCTCCATTCTCGTCTCTCCTGGACTGACGGAGCCCATTAAGCCTGCAGGCTGCTTTCACAGCGATGCCCCCACGGTTACCACCAAACGTTTGAGCCAGCAAAATAATTTAGAACAATCAGGCTATTTGACCAGAACTTTCTTTATAGGTGTCCTACTACACTTTTTAACAGACAGCCCGCAGCCAATCAGAATCGAGTATCCACCCAGACCATGGTATAAGACAGGAGTGTCCAATCTTATCCATAAAGGGCCGGTGTGGGTGCAGGCTTTTGCTTTATCCCAGTGTCACAACACCTAATGCCACTAATTAACTGATCGGGGGGGTCAATCAAGACCTCGATAAGTAGAATCAGGTGTGTTAATGTCAGGGAGTAACAAAACCTGCACCCACACCGGCCCTTTGTGGATTAGATTGGACACCCCTGGTATAAGAAAATGTAATTTTTGTGGAACTCTCTGGTCAAAGACTAGAAACAGACACACATATAAGAGCCAGACAGCCCAATGTATTTACATTTGTTTTTTTTTTGTTTTTTTTTGCATTTACTTAGCTGATGCTCTTTGCCTGAAGCAACTTACAGTTAATAAGACTAAGCCGGAGCCAATGACCCCGGAACAATGTGAGGCCAAGTACCTTGCTCATCAGTTACACTGATCTCACCTTTAACTTGTGGATATACAAAGTGTAGAAACGAGTCATTGTCAGGACTCGGGTATGTTAGACAGTCGCTCTCTCCCTCACTCACTCAGCTGTTAACAGATCCACAACTGAATGTAGCAAATGCAAAATAACAAACATAGACTGTATAAAAAGATGGAGGAAGCAACTGTGACGTCACCCATTCATTTCAGCATACCATTTAGGAAGCCTCAATTCTGGCAATTTGAACAGCACCATTTTGTCATTTTGAAACCGGATGCGATTCTTATTGGACAAGAGTGTAAATTGAAGATACAGGGAGGAGCGTGGCTCTGGACCTGACCATAGCTGATGAAGACCAGAGGATTGCCACGCCCGTAAAGCATATTCTGGCTTTATCCTTTGTTCTAGTTCATTTGAGACCATGATTACAAGAGGCCCAAGGGCCTTAATGATCACCTGAGTTGTATAAAAACTGATGTTATTGATGTTAATGAACCAAGTATACACAAAAGTATAATTTGCTTCTATAAAGTATGGTAAACTTCACCCCCTCCCCAGGGCAAATATTGAGCCTGGGGGTGATGAAATTAGCGATTTTGATAAAGCACCTCAAGACCCCTCCATCTATGAAGAGTACTGGTTTCCAGCCCATCTCAGACTGGAGAGGAAGATTGTTGAAATTTTTGGCAATATGACCCCATTTGGGCCCCACCCCTCAGCTCCTGGGGAAGAGACAGGGTGAAAAATGTCATAATATCAAACTGTCATTTCATGGTTGTAATGCCAATCAAGTTTGAATGATATCCAGTTGAGAATGAACGAAATATACCCAAAAGTATCATTTTCCCATATAAACTATAGTAAATGTCACCCCCTCCCCAGGGGCAGACATGGAGCTCAAGGGTCATAAAGTTCAAAATTTTGAGTGGGTGGGCACAATATAATTCACAGTTTTGGTGCATATTTGACCAAGGAAGGTTCCTACCAAATTTTATTGAAATCAGATCAACGGTTTCTGAGAAAAAGAGGAAAATGTGTTGACCACTTCCAGCCCCGCCCCTCAGAGCCCCTGGGGGTGGGCACCAAATAATTCATAATTTTGATGCATATTTGACCAAGGAATACTCCGGCAAAATTTTACTGAAATTGGATCAGCGGTTTCTGAGAACAAGTTAAAAATAAACTGACCAGTTTTAGCCCCGCCTCTCAGAGCCGCTGGGGGTGGTCACCATATAATTCACAATTTTGGTGCATATTTGACTAAGGAAGGTTCCTGCAAAATTTTCTAGAAATCGGATCAGCGGTGTCTGAGAAGAAGTTGAAAATGTAAATTGTTTACGGCCGCACAACGCACGAGGACGGACAAAAGGCGATGAGGATATGTCACTTTGAGACTTCGTCTCAGGTGACCTAAAAATGCACATCACGATATATTGAAGGAGATTTGAAACTTGCGATAGATACCATAAAATGATGTGGAAAATCATTATTGAAATAATAAATCAGGTGGGAAAGTAGGGTCATTTTCTCATAGACTTTTATAGCATTGATCTTCTTTCTGCAACCACCGACGTCGCCATCTGCTGGCCAATAAACATAATACAATTTTTAGAAATTTTCACATTGGCCTCAATTTTCAGACCTGGGTGCCGCATCAATCTTTCTATACAGTTTATGGCCGCAACAGAGTTTGAAGACGCTACAACAAGGACAATAGGGTTTTCACGATATCGATGATCAGCCCATAAGGAACCTTTGCTTTATTATTGCTACACTGGAGCTTGAACGACCGGCCTTCCGAGTCTTATTCAAACTCTCAATCCACAGGGCTGAAGTCTGGTCCATATCATGTAACTGCCTGCTTCACCCAAAAGTCTGACTAAGGTGTAGCAGCATAGAGACCAGCAGCAGCAGCAGCCGATGAATCTTGGCTTAGCTGTTTAATAGAGTATTCACAGAGGGATGGAGGAAAAAAACACAAGAAGTCCTCTCAAGATTAAAATCCTGGAGGGAGCGATCACTGGCCTCAGCGGTCACACCTTCTCATATCCATCTTCCAACAGGTGGCAGGAGTGCGAAGGGCTCTCGGTGGGAAACAAAGTCGCTCTGGGTTTGAAGGAGTGACTCATCTCTCTGAACAGTTATAAAAATAAAAACCAACAGAGCACTGACGGTAATACTATCAATTTGTGACGAAAGTTTTACCTAATTGACTCACAGAAGTCTTCAGACACAGTATCATGACTAGCAAGCAGTAGCTGAAAATTGCCATGTCCAGGTGACGTTAAAGGTAACCAATTTGTTCCTTAGCCTCAACTTTTCGCATACTTTGCCAGGCTGTTCCAATAAAAACATTTGTGCGTAAGTTTTAATGTCGTCCTCGACCCCTAACAAGGATAAATTCCAAAGGAAAGCAATCACTCAACTGAAGATCAGCCACTGTGGCCGCTGGACCGCGGCCATTTCGAAGTGCCGACTACTTAATATGCACTACTTAAGCGATTTGGATGAAAAATCATGTCAGATCAGTCACCAGATTCGACTGCTAGTAAATAAATTACGTTTATGCCCTAGAAATTCATTACTATGGGACAATTTTAAGTACACTAACGATCTGAAAGTGCAAGGAAACAGGAAAATCAGGCATTTTGCACCAGGCATCAAGCTTACTTATGTATCCAGCAAAAGTTTGGCCACATCTTCATGGGAAATCTCTCTAAACCTGGCTTAAAAAGTTTGTCAGTGATCACTTTGGCCTTTTATATTTATCCTGGTCAATCGATCTTCTTCCTGGCATTTTCTAGCACTTTAACGGGCCGAATCAGTCAGATATCTCGTTGGCATTTTGCTGTTACCCAACTTCTTCTTCATTTCTGCTTACATCGTGCACATCCGCCTTCGCGTGACGTTACTTTTGCATACTCGTGAGTACTAATGAGGTATTTCAAATGGCTCAGGAGTTTTCGCTGGTCGCAAAAACCATTTACACATTCAATATTCGGGGGATGGCAAGCGTTCTGGAAGAAAACATTTATTTATTCCCCTTTGTTTTGGTCATATCTATTAAATTATATAAAAAAGCGAACACATTGGTTACCTTTAAACAGAAGTTGTCTCTTGATTAACTAATCAATCCCAGTGGATGGTAGGCAATTCTTTTCTGACTACTAAGCGCTCCTCCTTGATTTTCCAAGGACATTGTTTATAGTTGGATAATAAGGAAGGATCAGCAGTATGAGAGGAAGTCAATGATGCGGTTGGGTACGGTAAGCTTGGGCAAGACCTCCAGTGCTCTTTTACCCAGCACTCTTCTCAGGGTGACTCTAGTCAAGTGTTGCAGACTTCGGGGGTTACCTATAGACACACAGGAAACACAATGCATCATAGGACTTTAAAGGGATAGTTCACTTTTTTTGAAGTGGGGTTGTATGAGCTACAAATTGCCACTACTTACATTGGATGCAGTAGAAAGCTCTCTGATCTCCTCCAGGTAGCCGCACCAGGGCAGAGTGCAGGGCGGAAATTTTGGCGTTACACTGTTGTGAACGGGAACACAGAAACAGCGTATTTTCGGCCTAAAAGAGGTCCTACCTGAAAATAATACAACATTTCAATTGTACGCTATATTTAAAAAAAATTACAGCACTGTAACCGCTCGGAAAGAAAACAGTTGCTCTTGAACTAACCAACTGACGTATTCATGCGCGAGGTGCATCGTAGTTCACTGCGCGCAGTAGCGATCAGCTGTTTGGGCCACAGTAAAGCTGCTTGCACAAACCTGTGTATTAACGTTTTCGCATTGACTTTGAATGTAGTCAGTTTTGAAGGTAGTCAGTGTGTGAAAAACTCGTTTCGCGTCCAGTGTTCAAGAGGCTTAACTGCGGGTGCGAGATCGGACGGCCGTTTAACTTGTGCAAATATTTAAAAAATGGTCAGTGTGTGTCGCTGTCTTGGATGTGAAAGCAAAGCTGTATCCCGGTGCACTTACAGCTTCCACCGCATTCCTCTGCGGAATATTGGACTTGTAGCTGTGGCTAGTTGCCTCAACACGGATCTTGATACGCCACTCATATCCCTAAAAGAACTCCATGTTTGCAGTATTCATTTTTCCAAAGAGGATTTAGTTTGGGAAATCTCAACGGTGCACACCGAAGAGCACTGCTGTACCTAAGCATCACGTAGAAGAGTGAAACACCTGTGAAAAAGTCGAATGTAACATTGCAGCACAAATTGATATTGCATAGGGTAGGGCTCTTCAAATCTGGCCCTCGAATCCAACAGTCCTGGTTTTCCTTCCTTCCGGGCAATTAAGTGAACAATTAATGCTGCTGATTGGCCAGATTGCTATTACACCCGACTCCCAGGGAGGGTGGAAAGCCAGCGGTTCTCGGCCCTCGAGGACCGTGATTTGAGGAGCCCTGGCATAGGGTCTACGCAGCCACATACTGTGTATCTGCTGCGCTGGTTATTGTAGGGAGTTTTTTTTTTTTTTAATTTGAGACGTGATTCTATGCCATTGAAAATTCAGCTCTACCGCAAACCGCTCAGTCTGACCCAAACACCTGATTGCTACTGTGCGAAGTGAACTACCATGCGCCTCGCGCAGGAATACGTCAGTTGGTTAGTTCAAGAGCGACTGTGCTTTTTCCGAGCAGCTTAAGTGCTGTAATTTCTTTTAAAATATAGCGTACAATTGAAATGGCGTATTACTTTCAGGTAGGACCTCTTTTAGGCTGCGAAAATACACTGTTTCTGTGTTTCTGTTCACAACAGTGAATCGTCGAAATTTCCACCCAGTACTATGCTCTGGTACGGCTATCTAGAGATCAGAGAGCTTTCTACTGCATCTAATGCAAGTAGTGGCAATTTGTAGCTCATACAACCCCACTTCAAAAAAAGTGAACTATCACTTTAATCACAGGAAACGCTTGAGATAAAGGCAGTTGCCCTTGCAACAAGTCTAGCTGAATTTTGAACTAGCTTCATTGAACAAATTCCTTAGTTAATTCCAAAATATCGACAAGTCAATTGCGTTTCCTAAGCTGGCCACACTAGTGCAACAGATGTCACATCTACAAAACATAAGTCAGAATACAAACTGCGCAATACATTCTACAAATCTGCAACCAGAAAGATCACTTGGAAAGCTTATTCAGTTAGATAAGAAATCCCAGAGTTATGCGATTCCTATTAAAATCAGCATTCTTTCAATAATATAAAACATCAGTTTTGGGAAATCATTCAGTAAATTTAGTGCAGGTCCACCCCGGATCTTTTCCATTTGTCTTTCTCATGAAGATTAAATCTAACTGCTGGCTCAGTCTGGCCCTTGATGAATAACTGCATAATAAAAAGCAAAAATCATTTCCTCAGCACGCCACAGAGTCAGGAAAACAAGTCTTACTTTCATAATATTCCAGGCAGAGGCGAGCGGGGGACTCTGGTCCAGTGTAGTCGATGGGCTTTTTGCCAAGGTTGTCTCTGGCATACAAGTTTCCCCCAAACTCAACAAGCATATTTATGAGATCCACGTTCTTCACTTTCGCAGCGTGGTGGAGGGCTGTCTCGTGCAATTTCGCGGCATTCACGTTGGCACCTATAGAAATGCAGTGTGAAATGAGAATGGCAGAACTCAGTACTGCCATAATCACAAAGCAGCAGCAGTAGTGTTCTATAAAAATGGATTTAAGACCTAGACTGGACAAGCGTGGAGAAAAAGCCAGAAACCTCATAAACCCATGATATGGACTGAACGTGTAACTCAATGTAGTGTAGTTATCCAGCAGGCTGTATTCTTCCTTAACTCAATCCCAAAGACACTGCCAATTCCCAGTCAGTTATTTACGATCACAGCAAAAATCCTAGTGTTAATTCAAATCCAATAGAGTTCATTTGAGTCCCAAGATGGATGGGTAGGTTTTATATAAACTCTACTGGAGTTGAATTAACACCGGGATTTTTACTGTGATCGCTCGCACTTGGCAAATGTTTGTATATGCATAGCTACCCATTTTGCTTTTCCTCATTATTACTCAAAAAACATTGAACAAAATGACGGAAAGTGACAACCAAATGGTATCTATTGTTGATTCTGAGGAAGTGTTGGACCTAAATTCTAGTCCCGAAGAGTTTTCAAGTGTAAATTCTTTGGAATGCAGTGATATTGTCAAAAGATGAACAGCCTCCGGCATCAAAAAATAAAATATTTTAACAATTACATTTGTGAGGCAGTATCTTTCCTTAGCCATTTTGTCCTCACGGAGGCCAGTTGGGAAAGCCTTAATTAAACGGGGCCCTGGAATGGCGTTTAGCTCCCCAAACCACAGCTGACCTAACCTGGTAGGCCATTACTCACGCACACAACCAGCCGAGCAGTTGGCCTTAATTAACCCCAATCACAAAGCCAGAAGACGAAATCTTCAGCATCTCACCTGAGAAAAGAACCAAATAAACAATATGTTCCAATTGTTTGCGGAGCCTCTTGCTTAGAAGAGACACAAACTGTTGCCAGGCACAAAAAAGAGCAGTGCCTGCTCTCTTTTTCTATCTACCGAACACCAAACAATTAATGTCAGAGCCCAGGACAAGGCACTACTGGTGACTCACTAAATTACACTTGGCGACAGATATGTGTTATTTACCCAGTATGAATAATTGCATTTCCTTCCCGGCAAACTGTGCCAATTCATTGCACAGTTAATTTATATAGGGAATTGAAGGTTTGTGTATTACTGCTTTTATAAGAAGAAAATAAACAACAAGACGAAATCATAATGCCACGGTTAAACAAATACGAAACACTGAAGTATTTCCATGAAGGTACTATCAAACCTATTGCTTTTATTAACTGCTTCAGCTGTATCCAATTCAGGACGTCTGAACGCATAGTTTTACAATTCATAGTGAAATAACACGGCCTACCCACCCAGGACAGAAGAACAGGCCATTAATAAAACTTCACTGTATGTACAAATAGGGCATTCCCTTTTTGTCTCTAGCAGACAATCCTAGGCTGCAGAATCTCTGACAAAATCAAAGCAGATTTAGTCATGTTAAAAAAAAAACAAAAAAAAAAAAAACACACATTTCAATATTGTTATTTAACCTTTATTAACCAGGGAAGTCCCGTTGAGATTGTAGGCGGTTGAGGTGGGGAGGGAGAGGACAAGTTGCACAGCCAATTAGATCAGGGGATGATTAGGTGGCAGGTTGAAGGAGCCAGGTTGGGAATTTAGCCATGACACCAGGGAACCCCCTACTTTTATCGAAGTGTCATAGGATCTTTAATGACCACAGAGAGTCAGGACCTTGGTTTAAAGACAGCACCTCCTTCAGTACAGTGTCCCCACGGGGGTATTGGGTATTATTCCACCAGAGGGAAGATTGCAACCTACTGGCTCACCAACACCACTTGTAGCAGCAATTTTGCTTTCCCAGGTGGTCTCCCATCCAAGTACTAACCAAGTACACACCTGCTTAGCTTCAGCCAGTCAGCTGAGTAGATCAAGTTGTGGCATAGCTGCCGGCAGTATAAAAATCAATGGATATATTACAGACCATTATTTTCAAAGGGAAGCATAAACGGCAATTCAAGGGTCATGCCTCTGGCTGGATCCCGTATGAAGGAGAGTCAAACCTTTGGCTGCACCAAATATGTGAGTGTGGTCTGATGGGTAATGCAAACCTGCATCGAGTAACACTTTGGCACAGTCCAGGTGCTGCCGGGCACATGCCACATGCAGTGAGGTCCCAAAGTGACAGTCATGCGCCTCCATCTGGGCACCCTTGGCAACCAAGAGACTCACACAGCCTGGGTTACCTGCAAACAAACACGTTAGCACACTGGTGTGAGGTTATGAACGTGTTATTGCCAGTGGTGGTCGATGAGGTCCGTATCTGTTCCAGCCTTTCACGCCACCTTCTGGCCTTTAAACACTTATTTAGTCTATCCATGAAAGAAACTGGACATTTGAGCTGAATTTCTTGAAAAGCTCTCAAATAACCACCAAAGACAGTTCTTTTGTCCTAAAATGAAATGTTTTATTGTGATCTAATCAATGAATTAACCCATTTTTATGCATCTAACCAATTAGCTAGATCATAGTGCGTTACGTGCACTATTGTTGATATATTTTTGAAGCAACAAAGGGCAGTGGGGGGCATGGAGCAGCGGGCACATGGAAATTCAAAGCGGAAGAACATTCGTAATAACCTGAAATGTTTTTATTTAAATGCAAGTAGCATAAAAAATAAATTTCCGGAACTTGAGGCCGTTATGATTAATGAGGGCTATGACTCAGTTGGGATTACAGAGACATGGCTTAGTGAAGAGGATGGAGATGAATATAGAAGGTTATAAGCTCTTTAGGAAGGATAGATACAATAGGCGAGGAGGGGGTGTAGCACTCTACGTGAACAAAAACATAAATTTGCAGAAAATTCCTGAAATTGAACATTCCTTGCCCTGTGAAGATATCTGAGTCAGCCTCATTGGCAGACACGAGACAGATTTAAACACATCAGTATGCCAGCTTTGGATGGTATTATCAATGAAATGCTTTTTGGGAGGATTAAGCTTGTAGAGGAGAAAAGGCTATTATTATGGGAGACTTGAATTATCCTGGGAAAGGGTAAAAGGACAGGGTAAAGGGGAGGAAGAATTTCTAGATGTTACAAATGACAATTTTTTGGTGCAGTAAGTTAAAAAACCTGCAAGAGAGAAGGCAATTTTAGATTCAGTGCTCTATAATGACCCTGATAGAATTAGCAATGCTGAGGTACTGGAGCCACTTGGGACAAGTGACCACTCTGCTGTTAATTTTGATGTTTTATGGGAAGTTAAAAAAGTGTCTTCGAAAACCAAAATTTTCAATTTTAGGCGAGCAAAGTTTGACAGGATGCGCTCATATCTAAGCAAAATAAAATGGGAGACACTCCTGGGCTGTGAGATTGTAAATGAGATGAAGGAAAGATTTAAGGAGGTTTTACTTGATTCACTATTCAGTCATTTCAAAGGTGTCCAAAAGTAAGCTGAAAAAGCAGAATCCTCAGTGGATGACCACAGCTATTCGTAGGAGTTTGAGGAAAGAGAGGAATCTTTAAAAGATTAACATAGAGGACAGCAATGAGAATACTAAGGCTGAATACTGTAAAATGCAGGAGTGGGTTTTTATTCGGCCAGAGGGCATGTTCAATGCTCAAGATTATTTAGCAGAAATTGAGGTTAAGGATAATGAAGTATTAGACAAGTTGTATGAACTAAAGGCAGATAAGGTGGTGGGTCCTGATGGCTTATATCCCAGAGTGCTCAGAAAAGTTAGCGAGATCATCTTTAACCCCTTTGCGCAGAAGCCAAATCTGGCTATTTAGGTGTCATCTTATTTAAGGCTTTATAATTCAAGATTGCAGCTTCAGACAGAAAAACTTTGGTTCAATTGAGTCTAGACACTCGAAGCATTTAGACTCCCATTGTATTTCAGTTTATTTTTATGATTTTGGTAGAGAAAAGGGGCTGCAAACAAAAAATCTTCATGAAAATTCAACTTTGAAATTGCAAAAAAAAATAAATGATAATACTGAAAATTGAAAAACTGCTGGGGCTTAAAACTATACATTTCAGGGACCATGAACTTCTTGACCACAAGAACAATTCATCTTGAACATTACATTCTAGATTACCCGCTTGTTATGAGCCAAATTAAGGCTCCCCAAAGTCTGAGATCCATCAAAATCATAAAATAATCATATATTTAACACAAATTAACTTTTGGGGCATGAAATTCCGCATGACCTAATGATTTTAATGAGTTTAGCATGAATTTATCAATATCAGTGCAGTTGAACATCAGTGGTCACCAGTAACCTCTCCAAACACAAAACAAGCCTTTTCTCCATAATGAAGTTTACAATTTTGTATATTTTTCTTCAAAGTCCCCCAAGCATTAAGTAAACTGCTGGTTAAACTGCCAGAACATTCACCCTGCAATGAAAAGCGAACCGCTCTCACATCCGAGCTCACAACCTTACATCTCATAAAGGGTAAAAACTCACCAACTCAGTAATATCTGAATTCTGAAATACCTCATTTTAACTGAACAGAAATTCCGCTTTCAGGAAAAATAAAACAACACATGCCTCCCCAGATTCAACAGAATGGCGCAATGAACGTACCAAGGGATCTACCAATGTGAGTGGGCTGCATGCATTAGGAGAAATGAAAACCTCAGCATTCGATGTCTTTAAACACGGTGTAAATTCTACAGTAAAAAGCCATATTGAGCAAAATGCAAAAAGAGTAGAAGTGTAACCTGTTTTCCTTATTGATGCCCTCCTCCAGAGACAAATGTATCAGGTAGAAGGAACCCTCCAGTGCTGTTTCATTCGGAATAATTCCCATTGACCGCGTCCATACAACATTTATCTCGTAAATGAAACTGAACACTTCAAGCCGGTTTCGGGTGTCTTTTTCTTTGAACGCAGTGGATATTTTGCCGTTTGACCGGCACTTCCGGTGGACGTGCGCACTTGGGGTTAATACTTCATCTTGACGAAACAGGTGGCTGAAGTTCCCTCTACGAGTGTGGCTTGGGACAGGTGGATGAAATTCACTTTGTGAGTATGGCTCTCTCCATAGGAGAGGAGTTTGATTCATTTTTGGATGTAGAAAAGGCAATTAAGTCTTTTGAAGAAGAGCCGTTCATATTCTGGCGCCGATATAGCTGCACTCTAGAACGGGGTCACCAACTCCGTTCCTGGAGGGCCACTATCCTGTAGGTTTCTGCTCTACCTGCTGTTCAGCACACCTGATTCAACTAATTAGCTACTTAACAAGATCAGGAGCTGGGCAACTGAGTGGCTAATTAGCTGAATCAGGTGTGCTGAACAGCAGGTAGAGCAGAAACCTACAGGATAGTGGCCCTCCAGGAACGGAGTTGGTGACCACTGCTCTAGAAGGTGCTCAGAAAAAATTCAAGTTGATCGTTGTCGATGAAGCGGCGAAAGACAAACTTCGGTATTAATTCTGCAAGTTTACGTGCATGAAAGATGGCGGAGGTTATAAGCACAAGGGAACGGGACAACGACCAAATCAGTTTATGAAAGAAGTCTGGAAATAAACTCCTTATTATATCCCCGAACGCCGAATGGCGCTTCGGGGATATTATGTTTTTGGTCTGACCGCCACCGCCGTGCCGCCCTACGTGTTAACGCGATAACTTCAGTAATATTTCACTTAGAAATTTCATGTTTTTGCATATAAGCAAGTATCATAAAGAGGAATAACTGATTCGATTTTGGACAAATTACGATTTCTAGACCGGCCCCAACTGTGCAGTTACGCAGATGAATCTGAGTACATAATTGAATGATTGGCTATCGACACCAGTACTTGGGTGGATAAGGGAGTGCTGAATTTGTCAATGGAGGAATCTACGCGTTCATCAATGGGGTGGAACTATGCATTTTTGTGCGTGATGACTGTAATTGACAGTAGAATGTGAGAGAATCAATACCGTGTCGGATTTTTTGCTTCACAAAACGTATTTTTTTAACCACTAATTGGAATACTGTTGGCTCACTGTAGCTAAAGCGGTTGCTACAGAGTACAGTTTTTTTTCTGTCGCAGGTGATAATTTTTTTAAACTACTGGATCGATACTATGGGCAAGGATATTGACCAGGTTGCACATCAGGCCTAGCTGAGGAGTTGAATTCATGCAACTCCTGAAAAACAGGGATTGGAGGAAAATTCTCCATACTCTAAATCGTGTTTCAGCTCTGCCTGCTTATGAATATTCAATAACTGATCCGGGGGTGCCATCTCGTGGTCGAGTACTGTAACTATGTGCTTAAATTTGCAGTTCTATAGAAGCAAGCGTCTACATCTGCAGAAAGGAGCTAAACCACTCTCCACCATCTTCAGACGGTCTTTAGAAACTGAAGAAATGCCAAATGATTGGAAGCAGGGCAATATAATACCATTATATAAGAAAGGCGACTGAACTGAGCCAGGAAGTTACAGGCCAGTCAGTTTAACTTGCATTGCATGCAAAATACTGGAATCTATCATAAAAGACGAGCTGGAATTATTTCTTGAACGTAATAATATCTTGAGGGATAGCCAACATGGTTTCTGTTAGGGAAGGTCATGCCTGACAAACCTTCTGGAATTTTTTGAAGAGGCCACCAAGACTTATGATCAGAGCAGGGCTTATGACATCATATACTTTAATTGTCAGAAAGCATTTGATACAGTACCAGATAAGAGACAAATTTTTGAAATGAGCTCCATTAGAGTTACAGGAGGTATTCTCGAGTGGATTCAAACTGGTTACAGGACAGAACACAAAGAGTGGTGGTCAATGGAATCTTATCTGAGCTAGGTATGGTGGGGAGTTGCCTCCCTCCGGGATTGGTGTTGGGATCCCTGCTGTTCCTCATCTACATTAATTACCTTGATAGTAATATTGTGAGCAAATTAGTGAAATTTGCAGATGATACTAATTGGGAGGTTTGGCAAATAGTTCAGAGTCCACTAAAGTGATTCAGAATGATCTGGATAGAAGCCAGAATTGGGCAGAAATGTGGCAAATTAAATTTAATGCAGTGAAATGTAAAGTTGTACATGCAGGTAATAAAAACATTATACAGGATTACTTCGTGGGAGGTTTAAAACTGGAATGTGCTCCACACAAGATCGATCTGGGAGCGATTGTTGACCAAATCCTCACAGGCTCTAGCCATTGTGCCGTAGCAGTTAAAAAAGCCAATCGGATGCTGGAATTTATTGCTAAAAGTATTGAGTGCAAAGTCAAGGAGGTGATACACAACTTGCACAACACATTTTTCATACCACATCTGGAGTATTGTGTACAGTTCTTGGGACCATGCTTTAAGAAGGATATAGAGGCTCTAGAAATAGTTCAGAGAAGAGCCGCTAAGCTAACTCCAGGTTTAAAAGATGAAAGCTATAAGAAGAGGCTGAAGATCCTTAATCTCTTTAGTCTCCAGAAAAGGAGACTTGGGGGTGATCTGATTGAGGTCTTTAAATATGTTAAAGGGATAAACAAAATGAATTATGTAGGATTCCTCCGGCCAAGTTTTGTTAGTAGAACTTGGGGTCACAAATGGAAGTTGACCAAGGGTGAATTTAGCACTGAGCAATTAGCAATTTAGCAATTTTCAAGAGCAGGCTTGAATTAAAGCTAGATACCATTGAGTCATTGAGTATCTGAAGGGATATATTCACAATCGTAAAAAGAAACTGGCGAGCCTGGTTGGGCTGAACGGCCTGTTCTCGCCACTCATTCATGTTATGTTATTGATTCAGATTAAATGGCGGAACCAAAAACTGGCATAGAAACTGACCCCCACAGGACGGCAATTGCCCACCCTTGGCCAGTGCAAATGTCATTAATCTGAACCTGTTTTAAGATCCCCATCATAATGTGGCAGGTGTTCAGCAGTTATTTTTAGAGTCATTTTCTGTGAATCAGTTTCTCAAACGAAAGACTCGTTTTGTCGAGATGTACTTGTCCTCCTGCACGACTGAGGATCTGGGCCTCCCGCCTCTCTTTCTTTTTTTTTTTTTTTTAAATTTGGCATCTCCAATCCCACCCGAATCTGGAATGCCCAATTGGGGAACTATGTACAAAGCTTGCTCGTATGCGACCCCTTGCTGCCAACTCAGGATAGTGAAGACAGTTCACGGCTCTCCTCCGAAGCACGTGCCTGTCAGCCACTGATTCTTATACACTCGCTGGTTGAATCTTCGGAAGTTCAGAGCGAGGGCGGAGGATACCCGAACATGAACCAAGCTGGAGTCTTCCTGACGAGCGCCCGTCTGGCCAGCAGGAGGCGCTGGAGCAACGAACAAAGCTGTTATCGAATACCCAAATCCGGCAGTCCCTTCCCAATTTGTAACCCTGTAGCGCGATAGCCAATTGTGCACTACTCTGAAAAAGCTGCCGACCCCTGCCGGTGGGTACGCCGAGGCTCAAACCCGCGACGTGGTGATCACCTCTGCACTGCAGCACAGTGCCTTAACCGTGTGAGCCACCCGGCAGCTTCGCCTCTCTTTCTATCCTAGTATGACCCAGATGCTGCTTTTGTTTCAAGACATTGTCGCAAATCATAGTACAAAATCTCCAGTTTCTGGGCAATTTAATACTTGGAACAGGCTTGATCTCTCAAAATAAAAAATGTACGCGTTTCCTGAGAAATCTGTTTTCAGTGTATAATTTTTAAACCAAAATTTTAATTTGCAAGATGCCAAAATGTACAAGACAGCATGGTAATGAACAGAAAGATATTTCTTAGCTTCTGCTGCACAATATATGATGAAAGTTATTTCTCCTGTGCCAGCCATTTAGCACATAACAGACATTCGTTTTAGCTACTGCCACTTCAAAATGTTGTCCAGAGGGAAACTTGCAGTGTTAACCAGGGCCCATCTGTGAGTAATCTGTCATATTACATTTGTTATTTGGCTGATCCTTTCACTCTGTCAAATGTTTATGCTTTCATCTGTAAGCGATTCACAGTTGTTTGACAAAAGGAAAATGCTCTTGGACCCCCCATGTAGGCTCAAGGTACTTGCTCAAGGGTCTAGTACAAGCTCAAATCTCATCATGGCTACACTGATAGTTGCAGACCCAATTTTGCAGGTCTCGGTCAATCACGGCAACCACTTGGCCACAAGCAGTGAGGTTATAGCCTACAGCTTACCGCCCATACAAGCCTCATGCAGAGGTGAGAAGGTGAATAGTGGGGGGTTGACTGTTGCTCCGTGATCTACAAGCAGTCTCACGCAGTCCAGGCTTCCAGCAGCACAAGCATCGCACAGTGGGGTGCTCCCATCAATGTTCCGCGCATTAACCTGAGGGGGGCGCCAACGTAACCCAATGTGCCAGAGACAAATCACGCAACCCCACCTCCCCATGATTAGCTCTCACCCATAGACTGCATAAAAAGATGGACAAAGCAACAGTGACGTCACCCATTGGTTTCAGCATAACATTTAAGAAAGCCTCTACTTTGGCAATTTGAACAGGGCCATTTTGTCATTTTGAAACTGGATGCGATTCCTCTTGGACAAGAGCATGAACTGAAGATCCAGGTAGGAGCGAGGGGTGGATCTGACCGTATCAGACGAGGACAAGAGGATAGCCACGGTCCTAAAGTATATTCTGGCTTTATACTTTATTCTATATGGGACCATAATTTACAAAAATGAGTATCATGATATCGCCCCATGAATAAAAAAGGTCGCAAGTGACATTTCTGGTGCAGAAAAACAGGTTTCATCAGGAATGTCACTTGCAACCTTTTGTAATTCATGGGGAGATATAAAGGAGACTTGAAACTTGCAGTAGATACCATAAAATAATGTGGAAAATCGTTATTGAAATAAGGTCATTTTCTGAAACTTCTATAGCACTGAACTTTCTGCAACCATCAACGTTGCCATCTGCAGGCCATTAAGTAGAATGCAATTTTTAGATATTTCCGCTTTGGCTTCACTTTTCAGACCCAAGTGCTGCATCCACCTTTTTATACAGTCTATGCTCTCACCTGATTCCATTTTGTGTATTTTATCAATAACAAGGAAAGGTCCATTATTCTTTACAAAGTGATACAACTTTTAAAAGCAATTCCAGCAGGTTTCACTCAATCTGAATTAAAATATCCGCATATTGAAGGTCAGAGTCTGCCTGGAGCAAACCAGGTAGTTATTACAGCCCTTTAAAACTTTCACAGTCAAAATGCTTACAAATCTAACAGCATGTTCCTGGCACATTCCAGGGTGCAATACAATCTCTCTCACCTTATCTCAAGTGCACATGAGGGCTGAAGGTAGATCTCACTCACCTGTGCACCAGCATCCAGTAGCATTTTAACGCATTGGGTCTGACCCTGTATACAGGCCTCATGCAGGGCCGTGATGGAGTCCACGGCAACAGTGTTAACGGATGCTCCGTTAGCAATTAACCTCTGCAGGTCCGCTACCCGGCCCTGCGCTGCAGCCTCGTGCACCTCAGAGCGGTCCGTCCAAAAGCCGAGGCCGTGAACTGTGGTGAAAGGAGAGCCAGGAAACTTCAGACGAAAGAGGTGACAAACTACACAGCTCAGTTTTACTATTCAGAATATTTTTAATTTTTCCAACAAGCAAATAATGTACTGTGTCAAGCCAAAAGACTGCATGATGGTAGTGTAATAACAGAAGTTTCTTACGCAACTGTGGTCCTGTCAATTAGTGGAAGACAGCAAGGCTGCACTGACGTAGGCCGCCTAGCCAAAAAGTCGCCATTTGGATTTAAATAAGCAAGTATTTAAGAGACTATGATTGAATTATTATTGCTGTGATTAAAATGTTTCTGCTAGCAACAATTCTTTGAATCCCTACCTGATGCAATATGTTACTTCTTACTTCATAAACAAACATGTTGGAAGACATGTCCCAAAGTCATAAAAAAACACTACTGGTTTTCAAACGGGGCAAAATGTTGGCCTGCATCAAGCAAAGAAAACTGCTAAGAAGACTACTGAAATCACTGGAGTGGGTTAAGAGCAGTTCAGCGGGTGAATATCAATGTGGAGAGATAGTGGTGAACAATCAAATTTGCAAGAGGAAATGAGGTTGCAAAAAAATTTGGAAAGACTTTATGAAGTCTCATCTGGAATAAACTGACACTAGAACTGATGGCTAAGCTGAACTGTGAAAGTAAGAGCAATGCCATGACAATTTGCAGGATTGGGACTAAACAGCTGCTTGGCCGCCACAAAAGCCAAATGTTAGCGATGCTTATTTGGAAAAACAACTCCAGTGTGCCAGGAAGCATGAAGATTGCACTGTAAAGCAAAGGAAAAAGGTTGTGGTCTGACGATTTACCCTTTACCCTCGAAGCGATCGGTGCATTAGTGTAAGAGGGTAAATCCATCGTGACTGATGTTACAAGTTTGAGGTTTATGAAGACACAACTGTACAGCTGTCAATGCCATGAATTATTTAGCAGAAACTTTGTGGCTATACGTATTTGGCCTTTGCTTGACATGAAAATATTATCAACACATCATTAGCTCAATGTTTCTTATGTACTGAGGTGGAAATTTCAATTTGATGCAATGAAAGATGGACGTGGAAAAAATCTGGAAAACTTTGATTGAACTTTCACTTCAAAATACTGGAAATGGAAAGTTATGGCTTATATTATTACAAGACCATAACCCACTGAAATAGACAAGAAAAACAAGCTGCTGACATTGTCAAGCAATATCCCCCGCAACTGGCATTGCATTTTTGAATAGAGAATGTTTATATGCATTTAGATTTCTGAAGAACTGTACTAATCGCAAAGTTGTTAATTTTCCTTGCGAAAAAAAAAAAAAAAATATGCCGGAGAGTATGCATCAGAAAACTCGGAAAATTATACCAAATTGTTTTCATGACGCACCTTTATGTCACCTCGATGCTAAGTATGATCACGATCGGATGATTAGTTTCAAATTCATAGCCAATAATAGGACACATTACAGATTTCCCACAAATTTGTCGCTTTTTGCCCCAAAACGTGAAAAATTACAAAATTATTTTCAAAATTGTTTTTCATGACACACCTTTATGTGGTTTAACACCTCGATGCCAAATATGATCACAATCGGATGATTATTTTCAAAGTTATAGCCTGGACAACAAACGTGTCGGACCGACTGATGGACGGACGGACCCCATTTTTATATCCCCCGCAACAACGTTGTTGCGGGGGATAACAAAGAAAAAAATGCTTCTTTGTTTCACCCATAAGGTTCATGAGTATAGTTTGACTGACATTGCAGAATTCAGACCCTGCCCTGAGAGCACGAATAACCAAACGGGAGATTTTTTTTTTTCTGTGAAAGAGTTACTCACAACTTCTATTGAGAAAATTGTGAAAGACACATCTAAATCATGAGGCTTAGCTTAGCAGTGAAATTAATTTGTTTTCTGTGAATGACAATACACGTGTGCTATAACTACCTTTGAAACCATGAGCCGAGAAAAGGGTTTTTTTTTCTTCAAAGTTGAAAACAATGTAAATTATTCCATTGACTGTAACTTAAGTTGAAAATGTCAGACTGAGGGCCAGTCTATGCGTCACCATGGGGCAGCTGAATACTGGAAAACTTTACTGTTTTTGATGCCAGTCAAGTGGCATTTCTTTGTGACAGCCACACTGAAAATGATAAAATCCCACAGACCAAATCTATCATTTTTAGTGACTTTCAGGTCTAATAATGCTACCGCACCAGTGTAATCTTCTCTACTGTAATCTTGTTCGTCCCCGGCAGCCCATTCACAGATTTGACAAAGAAAAGAAGCCCATGAAGCCATGCACCCATCACACATAATGGCCACTATACAAGCCTCTGGAGGCAGTGTTTTGATCTGAGGTTGCAGTAGTTGGTCAGGTCTTGGCTCAGCACTGTTCGACAGCAATAAAATGAATTCAGCAGAAGACCTGAATGTCCTGAATGACCAGAGACCCATCAATGCACTTTGTAATCCCTGATGACACAGCCATATTCCAAGATGACAACGCCCAAATTTATTGGGCACAAACTGTGAGAGTGGTTCAGAGAGCACCGAGGAATCATTTTACCTATGAATTGGCCTGCACAGAGTCCTGACCTTAACCCTACTGCGAGTCTTTGGGAGGTGCTGGAGAATGCTTCACGGTGTGATTGAACTCTCCCTTTGTAAGTACAAGATCCAGGCCAAAAATTAATGGAACTCTGGACAGAAATAAATTCTGTGACACTGCAGAAGATTTTTGAAGCAATGCCATGGCAAATGTTCACCCTTAGCATCGCTAAAGGTGGTCCTACAAAATACTACTTTTTCCTTTTTCTTTGCCCAGGCAGTAGATCAGTAGGATCTGTATAAGTCTCTGGAATGCAGCTGCTATATACAAACCTGCGGAACTCAGGCTAATTTTTAGCTCTACGTTGGATTACAAGGTTTCCAACGATCCCAATTATATCTGGCTGAATTACAGGGAAATGTGCATAAAATTATGTGCAAGATCAAGATATTTGCCATTTGAGGTAATGCTGTGGCCAAAAAAACATGGAGTCCTGGGTTTGAATATCTAGAGTGATGTAGCTTCAGTGCAGCGCTGCAACCAACAGATACAGAATATGAATGTGACTTTGTCCTACAACATGAAAAAAAGCCTTTTCTGACTTTGACCATTCTTAAAGAACATCTTCCGCGAAAAGAAATTATTAAAGTTTGAGGGGTTAAGGTCAATCGCGTGGTGACAATTTTTCCCACGAGTCTTCAGCAAAGTCTTCAGCATGCACGCTTCCAAAAGTGCCAAAGCACCACCTGGCGGTTAGGTGTACAATTAAATAGAACAATGTCCCTTTTCCAGTGACGTACTTTTAACATCGCGGATTGATTCCTTCCTGGAAAAACCAACGAATAAGCTGCCAAACTACTACCGAATTACATCCGTCATAATAGCACAGAATAGAACTCCCTTCCGTGCGATGTCGTTTCAATATTCAGTCGAAAGTCTTTCTAAATTGTCAAAATGTACATCAAGACGGTTACTGCACTCATTGTGATACATGATATTAATCTTAAAAAGTCTAAAAAAAAAAAAAAAAAGCAGCTAACGCACTTAGCTTTAAACTTCAACGGAGAATGTCATGCATTCGCTGACGGTGAATTTAATTTACTTGACAACAAAATGGGATTAGGACTGGCGTAAAAATAGCCGCAGCCAAAAAAACAGATTGTATAATATTATCCAGTTCGAACGTCATACAGCTGACTAGCAAACGACGATAGCCCTAGCTAAGCATAAACTAAAATACCAAAAATCTGCGTTTATAAATCTACACGGTAAGTGCACAAGCGAGCGCGAATCATCACTGTTCTTACATACACTGAGCAATTACTCCACAAATAGTCGGGTTTTCTATGCCATGTGAGAAATGAAAACCCGCCGGCTAATTTTCCACTTACCAATGTCTCCGAAAAGGGACGGTCTTGCGTGGATAATTTCCATATCAGAAAATTTTGAAGCCTATGCCAAAGCTTCGTAGACTATAATAAATGTTTGATAGACAATTCCGTTACATTTAGATGCAAACCCGCACATCCATCAAGCTCCGAAAATTCTAACCTGAAGAAGCCCACAGTCACGTGACCCGTTTATTTACACCACAGAATTCTCAGAACAGGGTGAGTCAATCTAGGCCAGAGGTGGGCCGTATCTGTGCCTGGCTTTCCCATCAACTTCTGGCCGTCAATTATCAAAATTAGCCAAACAATTTATGAAATCTGCCATTTCTGGCACAATTCTTTAAATTATCACGAATGATCACTACAGACTGTTCTTGTCTCCGTTCAAAAACATCTCTTTGACCTAATCTTTGCACAAATCAATTAATTAACTCGATCAGTCTGGGTTATTGATACGAATAAAAACCTGCATATACAACGGCCCTCCAGGACCGGAATCGCCTACCCCTGATCTAGGCTACTGATTCTCAAAGTTAGCTCGGGGGTCCCACTGTAGATGCTGATTTTTTTGTTCCCAACCGCAATTGAAAATTTAGGTTTTGAAAAGCTGTGAATTTGTCTTAATTCGATGCATTTTATGTTTTGAGCAGTAACTTACTTTCTGAATCCACATATTGGCAGATATATCCATACATGCTGCATGGAATACAAATTTTTTATCCGCATTGTAATGTATAGGAAACCACCGCATAAAAATTTTAAAGTAAAATAATCATTAGGTTGCTAATTGATGCAGGCTAACTGAAAACTATCCATTAAGCTAATAACAGGGTTGACTCTGCGGTTAAGTTCAAGCAAAGTATTTTGGAAGAACTTAAAGCACGTGTAATCAGATACCTAATTTTGAGCATTATGATCTTCCGTGTTTGATCTGTTTGAAATTATCATCTGTGGCAACACAGAAAAAAAGCGGCACAAAGGTTCTAGGATTTTTTATTCTAAATAGCATGCATGGATACATCTTTAAAACGTGGTAGAAGAGGGTAAATAACTGCTCTAACCGTGAAATGCACCCAATTAAGACAAATAAACAGCCAGTTAAAATTGAGGTTGGAAATTAAACCAGCATAGGCAGCCTCAAGGAATGACACAGAACCACTGATCTTCACCCCTATTCCTTTAAAGAATCTCACATTCAACCTTTACTCTGACTGAATAAAATGGGGCAGAGAGAGGAGAGAGAGAGAACTACAGTCTGCAGACTGAAGATTTAAACTCATCGACTAAAACCCACATTAGCGTTGCCTTTGTTTCTTATCAGCATGCGTCTGGCCAGTTATAATACAAGGCTGTAACGAGACAGAAATTATTTTAGTGGGCACGAACATCTAAAAGCAAAAAATTGGTTGGAAACGCATGTTTCATTGTTAATTTTCATTTCGGCTTCAATGGCATTTAAATTTTTTTTTGTATGACGCCACGCCATTATGTGGATCATCTGCTCACCTTGCTGGAATTTGGATGAGTTGCACAGAACCTGTGATATGGTACATAGTTGCGGTTCTGTAGCTGAGGTCTCCCATTTTATCTGCAACTCAATACATTTACATACAATTGTTTGCCCCTGTGTATCCATAAGAAAGGTGCCCAATACAGTTATCAGACAATACACACACACACACACACACACACACACAAACCCACCTGCCTAATATTGTGTCACCATCAGCACTTACACAATACAAAAAAACAGCGCCATCGTACTGATGTCCACTTGAATTCTAGACCCCATGTTTTCCAGGAGAACATCGCACTTCTTGCACTAGCTTGTGTTCTTCCACAGTGCATTAGGGCGCCATCTCTCCCCCAATGCATGTGAGAGAGAATGGGACTCCATGGACCAAAATTCTTCCAAGGTCAAGTTCTGAAGCTCACATACTTCATTTTAGGCTCTTCTGGCAGTTGACTGAGGTCAGAATGGGCACTCTGACTGACAGCCACATGGTGATATACACTCAACAAAAATATTTACGCAACACTATCGTTTTTGCTCCCATTTGTCATGATGGACTCAAAGATCTAAAATTCATTCCAGAAACACAATATTACCATTTCTCTCAAACATTGTCCACAAATCTGTCTAAATGAGTGATAGTGAGCACTTTTGCTTTGCTGAGACAATCCATCCCACCTCACAGGTGTGCCACATCAAGATGCTCATCAGACACCATGATTAGTGCACAGGTGTACCTTAGACTGTCCATAATAAAAGGCCACCCTGAAATGTGCAGTTTTTGCTTTATTGGGGGTCTGGGGACTCAGAACCAGTCAGTATCTGGTGTGACCACCATCTGCCTCATGCAGTGCAACACATCTTCTTCGCATAGAGTTTATCAGATTGTCAATTGTGGCCTGTGGAATGTTGGTCCGCTCCTCTGCAGTGGCTGTGCGAAGTTGCTGGATATTAGTGGGAACTGGTACGCGCTGCCGTATACGCCGGTCAAGCACATCCCAAACATGCTCAATGGGTGACATGTCCGGTGAGTATGCTGGCCATGCAAGAACTGGGACATTTTCAGCTTCCAAGAATTGTGTACAGATCCTTGCAACATGGGGCCGTGCATTATCTTGCTGAAACATGAGGTGATGTTCATGGATGTATGGCACAACGATGGGCCTCAGGATCTCATCACGGTATCTCTGTGCATTCAAAATGCCATCAATAAAATGCACCTGTGTTCTTCGTCCATAACAGATGCCTGCCCATACCATAACCCCACACCACCATGGACCACTCGATCCACAACATTGACATCAACAAAGCGCTCACCCACACGACGCCACACACGCTGTCTGCCATCTGCCCTGAACAATGTAAACCGAGATTCATCCGTGAAGAGAACACCTCTCCAACATGCCAGGGTCTCTCCAACATGCCAGGGTCGTCATTCTAAAGTGATTGAGAGTTTAAATAAAATAGCGCCGTCACACGCGGGACCCTGCCGTGGCAGCTATACTGATTATCGCAGCGGGACAGAAATAGACAGAGAGCTTCCTCTAACTACCCCCAACATACCACCAGAAAATGAGAGCATTTGGCCAAGGCGTTTTTCAGCCATCATTCGGAAACGAGAAGTTAACAGACGGACAGACAGACGCCGCCGCTTGCCAAGTCAATACCCCTCCATGACTTTCGTCGGCTGAAGAGTGAAAAAACTAGAATGTGTTTTTACTCATAAAAATGTACGTCTCCCCCAGCCCCTCTCCCTGCCTTACCCACTGGCATGGGTCCGGACGGACGGACAGGCACATACCAAAAGGCACCACTGCAGGATTTGAGTAGTAAGTATGCAAAGTCTCGTTAAGATTACTCCAACGGTCTTGGAGGTGCACTCCGGACAAAATTTGATTACATCCGGACGGACACACAGGCACATACAGAAAGGCAGCACTTCAGGACCTGAGCAGCAAGTATGCAAAGTTTCCTTTAGATCATGTGAAGGCTTTTGGAGTTAATTACGCTCCAGAAACGAAGCAGGAATGCCAACGTGAACGCAAACAGGAACCGAGCCTAAAACAATGAGGGGGGAGGGGGGAGGGGGGGGGGGGGGGGACATTAAAAAAAAAAAAAAAAAAATGCAGTCAAAATGGCCAACCAGGCCCAAATAAATATCCTATCATTTATTAAGGCAATAAACATTTTTCCAAAGAACAATTCAAATACCTCTTACATCATATAGTTTCAGGGAACACCTCTGATTTTCGGAGTCAAAACCTTGTTTCTTCAAGTGACTTAGTAAAAGGGGGTAGTTTGTGCCAACACTGGAAAGATTTTGAAGAGATTTACTTCTTTGAGGGTGGCACAGTGGGTACCATTGCCGCCCAACGGCAGGTGGTTGTGGGTTCGAATACTGCCTGCTGCCTTTCAGGGCGGAGTTTACACGTTCTGCCTGTGCTCGCATGGCTCCCCCCGGGCACTCCAGTTTCCTCTCAGAGTCTAAAGACATCCACTCAGGTTAAGGGGAGACTCTACATCGTCTGGAGGCACAAGCTTGCGGGCAAATGGCGTATGCACCCAGTAATGTATTGGTAAACAGTCATTCACCCATACTCAGCTGGGATAGGCTCCAGCTCCTCCTGGTGCGGAAGAAGCGGTTCAGCTAATTGATGGATGGAGATTTTAAATAAAATACATTAACGCAGGGGAAAATGGGAAAAAACCGGACAGAGAGTTTGACCCCAGTTCAGCTTAAACTGAAAAACTCCCCAATTCCCAAGAAGACTAATAGATGAATTTAAAAACTATACCAAATATCAGGCCTTTGACAATATTAATATGCACAAACAAAATCTTAACATTTAGAAATGACACCACACAGATTTTAATCAGTTTAATTTTACAAAGCAGTTACAGAAATTGTTTGAATCTCATTGCTGACATCCACATTCAACTGTGGTAATGCAAGGCCGTTTGTCATGTCAATACTGCAATAGACATTTTGGTCCTCCGAAAGCCTCGTGATATATTAAATTCAGTCACAGATTTCACCGTTTTTAATCAGTTCAGTTTATTTGTTGAAATAAATGACAGGGTGCAGATTTCTTAGAGTTAACTTCCCTCAAAATGTTCGACACTTGACAGGGAGCAGAGATGAGACTGAGTATGGGGAAACTCAAGTCAGGAGGAATCAAAGACCCAAGGATTGTAAAGTCCTTCCCAACTGAAATGGTTTCCCTTAAAAAAACAATTTCAATACAAATAGTTCTATTACACATCCCAGAGTATAAAAAGAACTTAGTTTAATCATTGCCCATTTTCTAAATTTCTAATACATCTCCTTACAAATTTAAATTCCAGGAGCAGAGGTGTCCATTGTTATCCGCAAAAGGGCCAGCATTACGACAGACAGTTGAACTAAACTAAAACTGCAGTCTTTAATCAAGACCTTATGAGAAGTCAGGTGGTAGATGCTGGGCTAAAACAAAGCCCCACACCAGCCCTTTTATGGATAAAGCTGGACAATGAAATGATCTCAGATACCCTGCTGCGTTCACCCCCGTCTTCATGGCATACCTTACCCCTCAATAATTCAAAAATAGCAGAGGCTTTATCCTACCTGTGTAAATCGCTGAGCTTTGGTCATTCCAGAAATATCACTGCTGTTGTGTAACACCGACCTGATACACACTTAACACAAAACCACCCGTCATTTCAGTTTTGAAGAGAAAAATATGATTTAATGGTATTGACTATTCCTCCTGAAAACACTTGGTTAAAAACTAATTATTTGGCATCTCTGGCAAAACACCCTTAACTAGGCAGAGAAGAGAGAAAAATAATCCTGCGCATGATATCAAGATAAATGCGAGGTGTTCGCCAACAATCAGTGCAATACTTGTCAAGAGGCGATTATAAAAAGCAGGCTGCCCACTGCCTATCGAAACGATACAAAGTCACGCTTTATTGAGTTTGTGAATGGGCGAAACATCATTTCATCGTCATTCCATAATCCTAGTATGATTACAGTCATTCGTAAATATCACGGGAGAGGTGTAGACTCATTTACATATCTGCAGCATCACCGAAGGTGTCCTTGTTCTGCCGCTCCATTTCCTCAAATTCAAAGTCCGTGCCCGTCATCCTCTTGTAGATGTCCTTGATGTCATCGCAGGTAGTTTCGAAGTGAGTCGTGGCATCATAAGAGCGGGAAATGAAGATCTGCGAGAGAAAATGTGATTTCCCGTTGATAGGTGAATTTTTCTCTTCTCGCGTTTGGCATAACATGCACATAACACGACAGATTGAGGACCAACACTCATTTAGTGCCAACAGCCATATTAGATGGCCTGGGCAGTTAGAGGCATTTCTGCATTAAACTGGCCACCAACAACACAACACAAATCTACCACAGCTTGATTCAACTCCAATGTCCAACAATTCTCTGATTTAGAACTTTCCGTGGTGGGCAGTTTTCAGTTTGTCCAATCAAAAGGAGGATGTAAATGTAAAAGTTCTGTGTAGTCTGATGTCAGCTCAACAGTTTTTTCATTTCCCTCCTTGTGTTATTAAGAAGAGAAGCCACTGCGCTTATGAATTCCATCACAACCAGCTTCAACAATGGAGCATCATCATTCTAAAGAAAGAATTTAAATAACAAAAAAATGGACGGACTACCATTTTACAATCAAGGTAATTACAGTGGATCTGTAGTGATTTGAATTCAAAGATTGCAAATGAACAGCCCTGAGTGCATTAGAGAGATTCTGAGCAAACCCAGGCATAAACAAGACACTGACCTGACTTTCACTGCCCAGGTCAGTTGGCGCATGAAGATCGCTGATACTCACAAACCTGAGAAGAAACATGATCAAGAATTGCCTTGTTCCACCACCAAACTACAAATTTTATACCATACCAAAAATTCATTACGGTATTCAGTTGATGAAAGGACCCATAGAAAGAAAAATATATTTTTCCTCCCCCGATAAGACCACCAGTGGAAAACATAAGTTCCTGCCGGTTGATTTCGAAGACCTCCAGTTTAGCCTTGAGATGACCCCCCCGTCGCCCCACTTTTGAGGGCTAGAAAAACGCAGAGTGAATTTACTGCCGTTTCTTTACATCATAAACACACCTGCCCTGCATAGCTCCCTCCTAACAGCCCTGTCTGTGTGACTGCTCCCGCCCACTGCCTCGCTCCACCTCACATTATTTTTCACTTCTAGCTCTGTTTACCAGTAAGTATGAGCAGAGCTTAAACGGCGGGGAACCCCAGTCAAAAAAGCCTGATCTTCAAATGGGAGGTAATGACAGGGCAGCAAACAGCCCAGAAACAATGAATTTATCCCAGGATTTTTTACTATAAAGTTTATAAACCTCAATTTTGGACAAAAATACAAAAAAAAAAAAAAAACCAGCACAATATGGAACAGCTAATACAGCTGTACAGTTGCTGATTTAGATCAGCTACACTCAAGACAAACACACAGTACACTTTTACGTCCACACAGATGGTAATTGGAAAAATAGCAAAAACAATATAGGCCCAGAGGTCTAATATTTACCATTAGCGTTCGTCTGTCTGTAGTAAGGAGAAAGCTGAGGCTTCAGTATGACAAATGGTTGATGTCAACATCAGGGTTCTCACCAGAAATTTTTGACAGTGTAGTGGGGTGGCACATCACCCAAACCGGCTGGGGGTTTGGGGACCAAGGAGGCCCCCAACAGGGTCCAGGGGCGGAGCTATGGTGGGGGACCCGGGGGAGTGAAGCGCCCCGAAAGCTCTAGCAATTCATGGTTTTTTGAGGACTATTTCACAGTCTAAATGGTCCAATTTAAGGATATACATACTCACCTAGAATACAAATCTTGCATGTAAAATCTCTTGAAATAATACCTGGGACCACTGTAGCTAAAGGTAAACTTGAGAAGGCTTTGGTGTGATGTGAACTCAGGGGTTATGGCTCTCAAGTTTCACGCAATGAGCATGATTGTCATTAATTTCAGTCGGATGTCACGCAATTATACCACACACAGTATTTCTCACGTAAAAAAATCATAAAAATGAAAGCAATTTAGCACCGTTATAAGTATCAAGCACCCCCGTTCTTTCCTAAACAATCCCATATCACAATGTGCACACGGTTGTTTCTGTCAAAACAAACCATATGCTATTCGTTTGCAGCAAAGACAAAGACGGAGAAACAAGTTTTTTTTGGAAAATTTGTGCATATTTTACTGGAAAATGCATTAAACTTTGCAAGCACGCAGCTTGAAAGACAGCGTAGCAGGCCAAGACACATTTTTTCAGTTAACAGCGTAGAGGCCACCAAAATATATATTATTAGCCAAATATTACCAATTTGGCCAGCTGGGGAGGTAGTGATTTGGACAGATATTCTTTTATTTTGACAAATGAGAGTATGAACAAGGCAAAAATGAGTGAAAGTGCAATAATGCGAAGAATATGAGAAATTGTTGAGTGAGACGGAGAGAGAGTAGGGAGTGTAAAGCAGAAAAACTGTTTGAAGGATTCGTACTTTTGTTCCACCGGCTCCAGCAGGTCCAGGGCTGGTTTGATCTCCTTCTCGGGGTCGCTGGTTTCCACAGTAGTGCTGACGATGGCGATGTACTTGCCCTGGGCCGCCACGTTGTGTGCGAAGGAAATCATACATACGTAGATGTCTGCCCACAAAATCAACAGTGAGTTGCAGCCTTGTTTAAGCACACGACTGGCAGCAGAGAGAGGCAGCCAGGCTTTGGCACACAACCGGCAGCAGAATTAGGCTACAAGTATCAGCAGACACAGCCGCAGTAGTGTAAAGCAGCTATACTTTATCACACGATCGGCAGGAGAGAGATGCAGACTCACCGTGCTTCCTGTTGACCTGGTTCTGGGGAATGATTAGCTGGCAGGAGTTGGCATCGCCGGTGTTTTTGATGGGGTGGCTCATGATGCAGATGACCCTGATCACCTGACCAACCTTGGAAACCTTGTCCATCACGTAGCTGGGGTCACAGATCAGCTGCTTGCACCTGGCAATCTGGACAAAAGAGAGAGGAAGAGAAAGTGAGAGGGAGAGACTAATTGGACAGAATTTCATTTTATTTTTTTGTTGCAGTCAGTTTTGCACAATGCTCCCAAATAATTTTTTAAAAATTGTCATTGGAAGCCATTTAAATCTATTTCAGGCGATCTGTGGACTTGGTCATTTTTCAAAAACACCTAAAGTCCAGACACATCAGTACTGCCTTGTTGCTTCTCCAACATGCAATCATATACTAGATACCCAGCTAAAACTAGTTTGATCATTAACCTTTTGAGCGCCGAATATATTTTCAAGGAATTAAAAATGTACTTATTCTGAGTTCTTGAAAACCTATTATGTGGCAACTTAGTTGCCACGTGATAAGTTTTCAACAGCATCTGACTTTGATATCTTACATCATTAGGCAACTATAGTTGCCCACCGCTCTGAAAGGGTTAACTTTAGGATTACACGACACCTTCATTTTCACTGCACATGAAGGATTTCCACAGACTGCACTCATGGCGAAAAGCCAGATGCCCACAATTGCTAGAGTATCCCTTCCATGTCTGGAACTTCCTTTCATGGTACTATTACAGTATACAGTCTTGATAACTGTAAACGAGTCATAATGTTAATCTATCAAGACCTGATGCAACATTTGCCTGTATATCCCTTGCAGACCAGGTGCGTGATATCTACATGCCTCTCCCTCGAAGACCAGATATGACGTTTGTGTGTTTTTGATGCTTAAATCAATGATAAAGAATTATGGACACGTGTGCAGGAACTTTCCTAAAGGCCCAGATTTCTTTTAGTTGAGGAAATCAACATAGTTAGCTCAGTTAGAACAATGTGAGATTTTCCTCATTAATTTGAAGTTTGCCACAAATAAGAGAATTGGGCCTTATCCATTGATGAAATATTCATTAATATTATTGATAATTATACAATCTTGGCCTCTCATTTGTGAAGTCCACGTCAAATCTGAAATTGATAGAAATTCCGTTCATGATAATTTGACATTTTCATGTGTGATTACAAAGCATCTTTAAGTTTATTATGTAAAATATAAAACATGCCCTGCATGAGGTCTCTGAATTCCTACAAAGTTTGCAATTCAGATGTGATGATGAGATGGTCTAAATACCAAAAGGCAAAAGACAAAGCCTCACCTCGCCCTCGGACTTCACTCCCACCACTTTCCCATTTTCCATGACGATCTCCTCAATGGGCTTGTTCAGCATGTAGGTCCCTCCATAAATAGCAGATAACCTGAGGGGGGCAGCGTACGGAATGGGCGAGTATAATTTCATCACTTTCCCCAAATTATATGTTCAGATTGATAATTGATACTATGCTGCCCTACAGAGGCTAAGTGTAGTAACTACAAAATAATTTAAGCAGTAAAAAAAGGGCTTCAGAGTTTGTTAGCTGTTCCAACAAATGAATACTCCACATTAATGAAAGGTTATGGATAACCGACTTGCCATGGTATAATTTCTATCCAAGGAAATCCTAACTTCCATACTTTAAGGCCAAAAACTGCATAACTCACATTTTACCAAATATGTAGTTACTGCACTTAGGCTTTGTATGGTAGTATGGTTATACAAATCATCTTAGCATCATCTAAATTCCCATTCCAACTACTGTAGTTTTCATTCTTATCACCGTTTTTCGGTTCTATATCGCAATTCAAGTTCTTCAGGGGTATAACCCCATGCATTTGATTTGACATTCCAGCATATCTGAATTCAATCTGTTGACCAGAGAGCTAAATCACAGATAACAACAGTGTCCAGACACACAGGAAGAGAGAAACACTCAGTCCGCTTACCTACAGTCATTTCCTTTTTAAATCAAGTTTCACAACACCTCAGCACTTCCTTATTGATACACCATGTAACTCTTCATACTCAAATGTAGGGCTCACTAATCATCATCTCATACAGTGGGGAGCAAAAATGTGGGAAACCCTGGTTTAAATGTCCGTTACAATTAATCTCCAAGTGATTGAAAGCAAACCTGAACACTAAATGCCACAAAGTTAAACATGACATGTCACCACATTTTGAAGCAAGAATAATTTAACTTTTTACAGTTTCAATATAATAAAACAAGGAAAAAGGCATTGTGCAAAAGTTTGGGACCCCTGTCAGCTAGTACTTTGTAACTCCTTCTCAGGAAGCTATAACAGCTTGCAAACGCTTCCTGTAGACAGCTTAGAGTCTTTCAATTCCTGTCTTTAGATTTTACCCCCCCATTCTTTCTGACAGAACACCTCCAGCTCAGAAATATTCTTCAGCCTTCTTGCATGCACAACATGTTTGAGGTCTCTTCACAGATTTTCAATCATATTCAAGTCTGGGGACAGTGATGGCCATTCCAAAACCTTCATCCGCCTTTCCTGGAGGTAAGTCATGGTGGATTTTGAGGTATGTTTCGGGATTTTGTCTTGCTGGAGTACCCAATGTCTCTTCCACTTCAATTTCTGGACTGAGCTTTCTGAGCCTCTAGAAAGTCATAATATTTGGGGGAATCCATTAATCCTTCCATCCACACAATATTGCCTGTGTCCCCAGCTGCTACACAACCCCAAAGCATCATGGATCCACCTCCATGCTTAACTGTTGGCAATGTGTTCACTCAAAATGCTTCACAATTTTTTTTTCTCCAAACATACCTTCTTTGTTTGTGCCCAAAAAGTTAAATTTTGGTTTCATCTGTCTAAAGCATATTGTTCCAATAGGCTTGAGGTTTCTCAAAGTTTTCTTTTGCATACTTTGGACGCTTAATTTTGCATTAAGGTACTAGAAAAAGCGTCTTTCGTGCAACTCTGCCATGTAGGTCTTTGTTGTTTAAGGTATGCTGTATTGTTATCCTGTGAACAAGACCCGTGTCTGCTACTCTCTTTTTTTTGCAGCTCTTCTGCAATGATGTGTGGGTTCTTCTGAGCATTTCTCACCAGATCTCATACCGTTCCATCTGAAATTTTTCTTGGTCTTCAAGATCTTGCCTTGACTTCAATTGTTCCATTTATTTTCCATTTCTTACGATGTTTCTGACAGTATAAATGGGTAGTTTGAAATGTAGCGAGAGTTTTTTGTAGCCCTCTACTTGTGGGTGGAAGGGAATTACCTTGATTTTGACATCCTTCGACAACTGTTTAAAGGAACATATGGTTTTTAACACCAGACACAACAGCCACAACAGTCGGTTACTTAATAAGGCATGGAGTTATTTCAGAATATATACTGAGTCAAAAAAGAAACTTCACACTCAAATATTTTCTTGAAATTTTTAATAAAAGAGTTTTTATTATCACTAGAGGTAAATGCGTTGTCAAAGACTGCATGACACACATCAACTCCAACATGCACAGGTACATAGCACGTGCGAGCGTACTTTAAGCTAAAACCATGTTTTCTCGTGTTCCTAGTCACGTGACCATGTGAGAGATGTGCAACTGAGCTCACGTAAGCACGTTAGAGTGACATCTCGGAAAAACACGTTTTTACAGTTAATTATTCATTGATTTTCAATACCATGGCTGTCAAACATTTAGCGTGGACGCGCCATTGGCATGCTAAATACGGAAAGGTCCGTCACTGTCGTTGCAAGGGTTATGGGATGCAGTCAACGGACTATCCATGTTCTTCGGACACATCTCCAACAAACTGGCACCACAGCTGACCGACCTCGTTCTGGTAGCCCACGTGTGACGTCAAAAGCAGACGACCGACAAATTGTCTTACGTCATTTGCACAATCAATTTGTCATTGCAACGTCCACTAGGAATGAATTGTTTAGAGGTCATGTGACTGCCCAAACCATACGTAATCGTCTGCGCATTGCATATTCAAGTTGTAACTTACCATTTTTACTCTTGGACATTTCCGTAGCATTTCCGGTGGAACTGGTTACATTATGAAGATTATTGTTATGATACACCATCTTTAATGAGTACAGAATTAAATAAAATCATTATTTAATACCTCATTTCTTTTATGTTCAACTTATCGACCTCCAAACGAGTGTGAAGTTTTTACTTTGGCTGAGTATATAATCCAACCCTGGAATTATATTCACCTGACTCACTGAAGCCCTAATGAGTAAGTCACCTGAGTCTAGGCCTTAGTAATCATCTTCTTAAAAGGTAACAAAGAATAATCCAAAAGGGTTCCCAAGCTTTTGCACGGGGCCCTTTTTCCTTTCTTATCATTTATAAACTCAGAAAAATTTCAATAAAAAGACACCTTGCTTTAAAATTTGCAGAAAGGTGTCATTTTTAATTTTGCAGCATTTAGTGTTCAGGTTTGCTTTCAATCAGTTGGAGCTTAATGGCAAAAGACATTTAAACCAGGGGCGCCCAAGTTTTTGCACCCTACTATAACTATGGACAATTTTTAGCCCGCAGTTAGCTTAACACGCATGTCTTTGGACCACAGGACGAAAGCAGACTAGCAGGAAGAAACTTACAAAAACACAGAAACTCCACACCAAAAGGTCCCAGGCCAGGTTTGACCCACAGCCATCCTCCTGCATGGCAAAAGCACCACTGTGCCCCCCCAATTAACTTTCTTACCTGCTGGCCGTGTATCAGTAACATTCCATACTAATCACTATTTCCAGAACGTTACTCCCCATCGCCAATTGGTCCAAACCTAACTTCAGACACCAGAACTTTCTAAATTGAAGTGTGTGGTAGGTCCCTCAGAAAAACCTAACTTCAGACACCAGAACTTTCTAAATTGAACTGTGTGGTAGGTCCCTCAGAACTATCTAGCCCCACCCCAGAAGCTTTACTTCTTAATCACCATCATTTGAACTTTGTTTTGTTTTTTTCTTCCTTTTTTAACAATTTGCTATCTCCAATCCCACCCAAATCTGGAATGCCCAATCAGCGAGCTACGTACAAGGCTTGCTCATATGCAACCCCCTGTTGCCAGCTCAGGAGGGAGACAATTCGAAGCTCTCTTCCGAAGCACGCGCCTGTCAGCCCTTGCATCTTGACCCTTATTGGTCGAAACTATCGCAAGTTCTGAACGAGGGCGGAGGATACCCGAATATGAGCAAGCTCAGAATCTCACTGACGACTGCCCGGCTGGCCAACAGGAGGCGCTAGAGCAACGAGCAAGGCAATCATTAGTCATTTCCCTTCCCAGCAGTCCCTTCCCAATTTGCATTCCCACAATCTTGCAAAGCAAATTGTGCGCTGTTCTGAAAAAGCTGCCAACCACTGCTGGTTTATACGACCAAGGATCGAACCCGCGCCGTAGTAATCACTACTGCTCTGCAAATGCAGCTCCTTAACCAGGTGAGTTAACCCAGCAGCTTTTGATTTTTTTTTTTTTTTAAGTTTTTAATACACACTTGTAGGGGCCAGGTCTGACCTGACCTATCATTTGTCTACTTCCACAAATCCAATTTACTTGAGAAAAGAGCTTACAAGTGTGAGTCCTTGTCACCATGTAAGAAGTGACACACTAGTAAAATAGAATCCTCGGCCTGTAACAGTCCGAGCGACTCACCTGGCGAAGCCCTGGGGCAGCTCTCCTAGCCCGTAAAGTGGGTACAGGTACGGGCTCTTGCCGTATCTCGCCAACGACTCGCTGTACAGTTTGATTCGGTTTATAGTTTCCAGGCACGGCTGATTCAGATAACTGCGGGAGAAAGATACACCAAAAACAGGTCAATTTTCTCACCTGAAACATCTTGTCGCACAGCAGACTCTACTCACTTCGTGCACTAATGTGATTCCAGTAAGGAGCAGCTTGCACCATGGCATACAGCAGGCTCCATTTGAAGCCTTGGAGTGCGACAGAGGCCGAGGATACCAGGATAGTGAGTGAGAATCCAGCGCAACCAGTCCACTTAGCAAACTCCATCACATTGAGAAGAATCAATATTTAGAGAAAAGGGTAAAGCTAAGCTAGCTCCATTGGTCCCATCACTACACCTGGACCGGATGTCTGCAAACGGCAAAATCAAGAACATATCTTCTTTAAAATTCTCAGACTACTCAAGCCATATACAACCGGTGCCGTGTCTACACCGCAAAAAAAGCTAGAAAACTGGTCACAAGAAACCAGGGATTTATGCCTTGACCATCCCTTGAAGTCAGCGAAGTTCAGGAGAAGGTTCCGGGGCAGAATACAAGGGTATCCACAAACCCAGGCTCAGACATGCACCGTTCACTTCCACTGATTAGAAAAGCAAGACTCGAGCACTCACTCATCTGTCCTGTAGAGGGCGAGGGAGTGGCCTGTGAAATCCACGACATCCTGGCCCAAGCTAAACTTCTCATAAACTGCTTTCATGGTCGTGCTTTTGGGGTCGACGCCCTCGAACGTCTTGGGGTCGTTCTCGTCAAAGTTGGCAACGTAGAGCAGGAATTTCCGAAAACGTCGCTTTTCAAAAATGCCCATCAGACCTGTGAGAAGAAACTGCTGTTGACAATTCATATTGAACAGCTGAGGTACAGGATACTACAGAACCAGAATTCCCAGGTACCAGCAACGACAATCCTGGCACCAAGTGGCAATTATTTTTTTATTTTTTTGAAAGTCCGATGGTATAAAATTCAAAGTACAGTGAGTCTGACAGCTTTTTCATTGGGTGAAAGAAATCCAAATGTACCCAAGTTGTATAAAATTTAAAAACTTTGGTTTATACAGGTGCTCTTTGTCTAATGTTGTAACTCGACAGAGAGTCAAATATGCAATAGAATAAAACAGGAAAAGAGCAATTACTTTCCTGAAACTGCACAAAGTATTACAATGTACTTCAACAATATTTGAAATATATACAGAATAGACATTATCTGAGAAAAATATTTTTACATCAAAAGCTCTGAGCGACAAACTTATGCTTTGAATGAAAAATGAAGCATGTACCCTCTCAGGACTCATAGTCATTACAATCACCATTATTACTTTCCTATTCTTGCTCGTATTTCAATCCATGATAAGGCCAGTATCCATGAAAAGAACCAGGTGAAGACAAATGATTAGAGAAAAATGAATAAGTGCAGTGGAACGCTCTTGCTTCTTCGAAGGTCAGCTGGGAGCAAAGATGGTAACAGTCATATAATTTATACATCACCAATTCCATAAAACTAACTCTATAAATAGGAAGCTCTCTGGTTTTCTTGGTTGAGATATGTGAGGAGAACTGTAATTTGTGTATCCCACGCTGAGCCGGACAAAATGGATTATTTAAATTCAGTTAAAATCGTATTGCCAATCTGTATACAAGCGTAATGAGGTGAGAGCCCCAGCCTTCTTGCCATGAGCTTTCTCGAGTGTAAGAACTGAAAATGAGCAATGCGTCACTTGAAGTCAAACATTACAAAAAAAGTGTGACTCAGAGGAGCTGTGGCCTCGGTTGCAGAGGCCATATGTGGTTCGCTTCCCTCCCAGGCTCCCACGATAGTGTGTGCATACATAATTAGCTCCATAAATTTCAGAGCTTTCCTCTGATTGTTTGAACACAAAACTCAGCTCGAGTGTGCAGACGTTGTTGTGTGAGGGAAGCAAACCACATAAGATGTCTGCTACGGAGGCTAAAGGAGTTAAATTAATAGCAAGGGTAAATACAGTAAATGAATAGAGTAGCCATGCCACTGGTTGCCCGGAAGATGAATCTCGGTTTAGCAATATTCCTACCTACATTTACAAGTCACCTTATGCCGCAAGCAGTACTGGTCATGAACGACGAGTCGTTTGTAAGGCTACCTATAGTCACATATTTTAAATAGTGTCATTGAGATTCGACGTGAGTGTCTCCCTCCGGTTTGCTGGATTGCTACAACCAAAACAGCAGCACGTCGTGGCATGCACCTCAATACAACTTCCCTGTCCGCTGGGAGTCTGTAGGTTCTCTCTACCTGAACCACGATTGGTTGGAAATGGTACTGTTTTGCAACGCAAGTAGCCACATGCTTTAGTGCACCAGTTAGTCCATGAAAGCAAAGACATACAATCAAACATTTCTTATTTCAATTATGGGGAAAGTTGTATAATGATCAATATTGCTGGTGCTATATAATGATCAATATTGCGGGTATTTCTTTTTTTAATCTCTCACTTCTATTCCCCAGTCCTCGGACACACTTAACGGGTTGGAATCTCCTTAACTCTTTCCTGACGGCACTGCCAAATCCTGGTCAGACATGTCCAGCGGGAAAGGTTAGCCTATCAAACTTTCCGCGAACGAGTTACATCGGATTACCTCGAATTACACATCAAAGGAAAGCCAAGAATCTGCTCTTTTGATAATACTCAAGTGTTGCAGAATAATTTGGACCCTCAAAGCACAAAATGTGTTGAAGACGATGAGGATGACATTTCAAAGCATATTTCGTCCAATTCCGATGAGCTTTGGGGTTATATTTTTGGTTGATCATCAACAAAATTAATTCTTAATTTTTAATTAATTTCTCATTAATATTCATGAGCTCATCTGCATAGCGTGTTATATAAAAGGTAAATGTTTTCATAACCATGCTCACAAAGAAAGTGCAAGGTTCAAAGATTTCTAATGAGGTACAACGAAGACATGCTCGACATATAAGAACGCAAAATATAACTGAATTTTTTAGCCTGGCAGTTTTTATTCAGCCACTTTGTCCTTGAGTACGCCAGCTGGGAAAAGGTTAATGGTGGCAAACCTCAACTTGCACAAGGACAGGAAGGAGGAGGGAAAAGGAAGTCATCTGAATGAGACCTCGATTTTATAGAGTGTTCAATAAAATCACAGCAGAAAAAGCCAAGCTGGAAGAGCAGCTGTTCCAAACGAGGGGTTTTGACACAAACTCACTGGAGGCCAAGGCCTCCGTTTCGGTGGAGGGCACTTTGTATATGCTGCCCTTCTTGTAGACGTAGCTGCCTTCGATGACCTTGAAGTCCAGGTACCGGGTCACCTGTGTGATCAGCAGCATCTTTACCAGCTGACCTGGGTGAAGAGGAGCGGAGGTCAGGTGATCACTTCTCAATGAATCCCATTCCAGTCATGAAAAATACCTTTTATTTAGTTTGACTTGATTCATGCAGGACTCCTACACCTTGCCCAAAGTCAAATGCAACCATGTTTTCAACATTTTCAAGGTGCATTTTCTACCGACCACAAAAAAAATTCTGAATTTTCAAGGATTTCCAGCACCCATAGGAACCCCTTTCATAGCACAGTCAATATTACGAAACTATTTCACATATCAAATCCTGGGCAATGAAAAATCCCACTGCACTGAAGTTTCCACTGAATCAAAACGGACACAAACATATCCGTAAGTGGGCAACAAGGGCCGAATTAAATATTGAGGCAAATTGAGGAGGCCATCTTTGTGTGTTTCTCAGTCTGAAGCTCAGAGCCACTTTCAAAAAAGGCCCTTATTAATAGCCATGCTCCAACTTTATTCAAACACCAAGTCAATTTCTACACATTACGCCTCGCTAAAGGACTATGATGGTTCTTGGCCGAGGCAATCTTGACCAAAATGCAGCTGAGGGTAATGTGTCCTGTACAACCATAACTGTAAAGATTAACTTCTTTTCAAGTTAATGTAGGCTTTTCCCAGTTGCAATCTGCCGCCAGAAAAATGCACTACATTTATCATTGATCTTGTCAGCACTGCCAACAACACCAACGAGAGCCTAACGATTTCGATAGCTCACAAGTTTTTGCGCATCCTCAATTGAAATCATGTGCCATATAGCATATTCTGCACAATGAACAAATGCATACACATTGCATAAATTGGTGCGAGCAATTTCAATTCCTGGAATGCAAATATGAGATTTCTCTTTTTAGAGCATGCACAATCATTTACGGCAACATGCGACAGAGACAAAAATCATCCTTGAATAGATGATCAACAGATGACAATTTTAGATAATAATAACACAACGTTCCCACGCCTCTTCCAAAGTCAAATTCAATTACTTTTCAAGTTGCATTTGTTCCTACAGGTTTTCCTTACAACTGCGGAAAATTACACATTTATCAAACTGCCCTGTCAGATAGCAATTTGTTGCGAAAGTACTGCAATTAATATTACAATTTCAGGCAGTTTCATGCACTCCATTTTAAATCCGAAGCCCAAGTTATCAAATGCTGATAACAGCACATTAAAATTCAAGCATTTTCAAGAACTCCAACACCCGTAGTAACCCTGATAACAATACAGAGCTTGATACGATGGTTAGAATGAATCAGCATAGACATTATGTCCTCGAGACGGAGATGAGATTCATCGCTACTGGTCTTACCACTGGCCAAGAGGAACTTCGGGATGAGGTCCACATTCCAGTCCCTTCCCTTTCCCATGGAGTCTGGGGGACTGCCAGGCAAACCGAAGCGCTTGTACAGCTACAGGGATTGGCCATAAAGTCATGTAGCTAATTATCACGCTGACAGCACGGAGACACATTCATCTCTATTCTTTTGCAACTGCACAAAATATATACAAACAAAATGTTTAATTCACCGATTATACACATTTAATCATATCAATAATATATTTTAATACTATAACTGGAAAAGTTCCGTCGCTCAGGAAACTGGATGGGTTAGCTGAAAACTACAGAATAGTATCAATATTGCAATAAATAAGCTCAACATTTAAAAGTTTGACTAAGTTTCTAGCGGAAAGTATGAAAAATTGGGATCAAAATAAGTTTTAGACACACTTTTTTAAAGTTATGAGCCTTATCCCGGTTTTGACCATATTTGGAATATGGAGTTCACATGCACACAGAGAAATCTGGTAATTCTCATCCCTGTACGCATGATGAATTCTATTGTAGCCTGGTTCCTGATTTTTGCATCTTCTATTCACAGGTGCCAGTGATAATTTTCGTAACACAAACCCCAGCAATGTTGAACTTCAAGAAAAATGACTGGGACTACTTGGGGGCTTAGCACAATTAAATGCCAACATTGCGTTAAGGTATGGTTTATCCACCTCATTTCCAGCCACAGGAGAAGACCGCCACCGCAAGCACTGAACGCTTCAAAACTTTGAAAAGTAACCACGCACGTTTCCCAAAAGCACTACTGCCACCTCGCATTGCTGGAACCAAATACAGTATGTTTCAAACTATGGAAGTTGCTTAGGTGGTAAGCGACTAAGCTAGAAAAAAGTGGTTTACTCATCGCAGTCAACATTTGTTTGACCAGTTGGTTCTTCTGAGAAACGACAAATAGCTAATGAATGGCCAAAGGTCATCAGAAAATAGTTAACTTTATTTGTCGAAAGAAATCGAAGATGGAATGCAATTGCAACATATCGGCAGTGACTGAGCCAGGAGTGAACGTGTTTTCCAATGAACCATTCCGTTTTTTAGCTAGCTAGTTAGCTGACTAACGTTATTTTTATATATTTGGCTGGCGGTTTTCAGTTGATAAATGTTGTTTCCTTGAAAGTTCATTGCTCGAATAAACAATCCGCTTTGCAGATAGTCACCTGACTAAAGGCACGCCTGCGTGAGTAGTTGTTAGCTGTCAGAAACTGGGCTAAGGCACATACATGCCTTGAATAAAATTAATTTTGAGTATTGCTGCGGTAGTTTCTTCCCTTCCATATTCTTAAAGTGCAATCTAGCAATATGATGGCATGTGATATTGAAATAAGTTTGTAAAAGCGAGCAAATGAACCTTCCCTAACACTGTGACCTTTACAAAGCTGGAATTTATGGAGGTGTTTCTCAAGATTTGCATGAGAAAGTGGAGGATGTGTCTGATAAGTTCTGCTGATATGACAGAGACAGGACAGGTCGCTGCATGGGGGCGAGAAATTTCACTTACATCCTCAAGCGGTGTGATGGACGCACTCTCTCCTCCATAGTAACTGTTACGGTCCATGTGCAACACCTTCTTCCCCTTCACAGACATGATTCCCGAGAGGATGCATTCCTAAATATGGAAAAAAAATGGAGGTGTCACAATCAGACCCAGAAACTGCCAAGTTCTACAGAAATATTTACATCATCAGTATTATGCACAAATTCAAGATGATTTTTATTGAACACCCCATGATAACATCAACATGCAAGGCTGCTTTTGCAACAAACTATACTAAATCTCCAGTTATTTCATAAATGTTACATTATATTACATTTGTGAATATACTTCAGATAATTGAAACAGCAACGAAGGCAAGAACATAACATGCAAGGCACTTAAGACCCCTTGGCCTGGCAATTATATCAAACAGACCAGAATCGTCATTACCCAAGGCACAAATGCAAATTTTAAATTTAGATCAAGGTTCCATGCAAAAATGATTCAAGGTCATTGTGTAAAGGTCGATGGTCAAATGTAGACTAAAACTAAACGATGCACAGATCCATCCTATGTACTTTACATGCCGCCACTTTTACATTGCTGTAATTAATTATTGAAAAACAACCTGCACAAAATTTCCAAGGCCAAGGTCACTGCACCTAGGTCTAGGGTCAAATCCCAATAAAAGTAGATTGTTGCATAACTACAAGCCAAGGTCTTCACATATGATCAGTATGAGGTGCTAAACATTCATAGCAACTGAGCACTTGCCTGCACAATATGTGGTACAGACAGACACACAGACAGATGTAGATGATGATACAATGGCCAAGGGGTAAAAACTGAGTTAATACAAATCTAAAGGGGAAAGGATTAGCTTAACTGGTGAGCCAGCCGTAGCTTCTGTTTGCTGGAAGGGATACGCAACATTAGTTTGTTTTATGGGTCCTCCGGTGAGCTGCTATATTAGACAGAAAAATTCCCAAAGCTCTATGGCACGCCCATCATTTACAATCTACCACGAGGAAAACCATAACAATATCTCTGTGAAGTTCATCTGCAAGTCAGCAATGGAGAAGAACTTTCATTAACAGCATTAGCAATGAATATAAATGGACGCCATTTTAAATCTAATCAGAGCACTAAACTATGGAGGCATCTCCAATTCAAATATCGAGTGGTTATCTAGTCTTAAAGCAGAACATACAGTCTAGTGTTGTGATAAGGGCTTTGCATGGCTGCAAGTCAAAACTGAAAACCAAATGCTAACACAACACAGGACTGAAATTCTCTGAATTGAATCCATTTTTTGAAGGGGGTTTGGGGGGGGGGGGGGGGGGTGTTCTCCAACCCGCCACACAGCTGAACTGTTCAGTCCACTGCAGCGGCCTGCTCCCACTCAAGAGGAGGACACCCTGGGACTCGATCCCTCCGACTCCATGAAAACAGGCCTTTGCTTTTCCACTAATGCAGTTGGACTGCCTAACACACACTGCCTATGCCATCGGAGTACAACGTAGTCGGTGTGTAATTTACCCATACAGCAACAAGCGCCTGGCCAACCAGAGTAGCTACTTGAGTGAGATGGGACTAATAAACTTAACAGGCTAAACACCTCTAATCCCTGGCAAGGCTGAGCCAATTGTTGACTCCCCCCGTGAGGATGACGCAATGAAGCAGGAGGGATTTGAACAGCCGACGACAAACGTCTCAGTGGTGAGCAACTCCAAGGATGCCCTCCCCCACTTCGAATCTTAAAGCGATTAAGAGTGGCTCGGTTTAAAAATGGCAAATTCAATGTCATGTGATCAAAGAATGCAAGACTCTTGAGATCCGGGACCACTAATCAGTCAGGATTCAGACTTTCATTGAAACTAGAGCAACCAGGACAACATTTATAAACACCAAGAATCACATCTACACGGCATAGAAAACTAGAGCCAGCTCAGCTAATCATATAAAATCAAACTGTATACGATTATTAATTGTTTATTTCTGAACTGCCTTGGTATTGGTATTGGCCCGAGGCCGCAGGCCGAGGGATAATACCGCGACCCAAAGGCCAATACTAAATCAATGGGAAAATAAGCAATTTATAATATTTTTATTAATTGGTTCAGTATGTTGTGCCATCATAGCAATGACTATGACTTCTAAAGTACACGACTTCAAGACTCTGCCAATACAGCTTAAGGTCGGCCAATTCAGGTCGGCCTATACAGGATATATTGGCAGGCCGTTTTTGCTGCATTCGAGCAATAACATACTTAACCAATTAATAAAATATATTTATACACCCACTCCACCAGACGGGTATATGTTGCGATGTCCGTCCATCCAGAATTTATCGTTTACAGTTTTGTTTTATTCTTTTCATTTGTGTTCAGTGGGTGCAATGGTGACATGAAGAGGATCCCCAAAGATTTTGGTGATGAGTAGAAAATTTTTAGTCAAAAAACTCCTCATCAACAAGGCTGCCATGCGGGCATATTATTACCCTTCATGTGTCTATCTTTATTAATGGGATAATCATTACAATTCAAAGGACAAAACGGTAATCAATGGCAACGCCAGCCATTAAGATCGCACACACTTGGTCAAAAAAAATTGCGCTAATCAACCATAACTCACAGTGCTGGCACAGGCTACATTATTTGGTTTGCTCAATAAATATGAAACCTGTTTTTCCCAAGTACTACAACATGTACTGTACAAGCTAAGTTGCAGGTCTAACTGCAATTTCAAATTATTCCAGATCTAACCATCCATTACTCATTTTCTCCAAAACAAAACAAATTCAAGAGCCACATTTTTAATTTCACTGAACATCCTGCCAAATGGAGATGAGAGGATTTCACAACATACACGAATTAATCTTGCATCAGTCTAAAACTGACGAGCTCCCCAATCTGATCCTTGAAACCACATGCAGACAAATATTTTTGGCTGCTCCTTAAAATAACACAAACAAATACATGACCAGCATCACATACCATTTATTTCTAGAATGTATGGGCTACTACAGCATCAGGAGAAAACAACAGAAAGCTGAATCTAGGGTTAATTCAGTATTTGGTCGACTACATTCACCATGGCATCTGTTCCTTTGGATCCAGTTGCAACCACAGAAAAACACTGAAAAAATGTCTTACTTAGCGTGAGCAGTAAACACATCTTCAGTTTTATTGGTGCAGCACATCATAAAAGCCAGTTTTACGAAGGAGAGGCATCCATTGAGAGAAGAGGTCAACGATATTGTAAAAGCTTGTGACCATGTGTGACTGTTGTCAGATGACTCCAAAGTTCCTTGCATCATAAAAAAAAAAACGAAGAAAAACTTATTTTTTCCCCCACAAATGCAAATTTTCAAAAGATCAAACCAGATGGGGAAAAAGGCTGATACAACCACAAACATGTCAATGTCGTCCCTGGGTAAAATTTAATCTGAGCGAGAATAATCACACGACATACTCTGTTCACCCCCCTCCATTACTGCACCCCTGATACGTGCAGGTTATTGATTACACAACACTGAAAATTTCAGAGAGACCAACAGACAATGGAAAGGTAAGACAAAACACCAGCGCGCACCAGGATACTCTAGGCGGCACTTTTATTCAAAAATTACATTAAAAAAGGGGAGCGAATAACGCGTTTCAAATCAGCTTCATCAGATTCGCTCTAGATTCTAGAGCGAATCTGATGAAGCTGATGCGAAACGCGTTATTCGCTCCCCCTTTTTAATGTAATTTTTTTTTTGTCATTTTTGAATAAAAGTGCTGCTTAGAGTATCCTGCCGTGCGCTGGTATTTTGTCTTACGGTTTATGAATTTGTCCTGCACCAGCCGGCACCCAGGACTCTGTGCTGTGCACGGGGTATGCACAGTTTGTGAAAGACAGTGGAAAGAGTTGAGATGGGGTGTGAGGGAAAGGCAGAAAGCCATAAAAAGCATTGATCTTTAAAATTAAAAAAAAAAAAATCATGCAGCAAATTCGCTGTAATTCTGAACCGTTTCCTGGGTTTATCAGGAATTTCCGAACAACGGAAAGAACTGCAGGTTACACATTTCCTGCCAGGCTTCATCTCGGACTCAAAATACATCATTGCTCATTTCAGAAAAAAAAAAAAAAAAAAAAACTTAGAAAAGCAAGAGTTAGTGGTATTTACACCAATGCCACCTTGCCCATAAAATGAAAATTAGGTCCGGATAGCTCACTCGGTTAAGGCAGTGCCTTGCAGAGCAGAAGTATCTATCATGTCGCGGGTTCGAGCCCTGGTCGTACCAACCGACAGTGGTTGGCAGCTTTTTCAGAGAAGCGCATAACTGGCTATTGCGATACAGGGTTTCAAATCGGGAAGGGACTGCCGGGAAAGGGAATAAATATTTTTGTTCGTTGCTCAAGCGCCTCCTGTTGGCCAGACGGGCGCTCGTCAAGAAGATTCTAGGCCTGTTCATGTCAGGGTATCCTCCGCCCTTATTCTAAACTTGCCAAGATTCAACCAATGAGTGTATAAGAAGCGGTGGCTGACGTGCTTCGGAGGAGAGCCATGAACTGTCTTCACTCTCCTGAATTGGCAACAAGGGGTCACAAACCAGCAAGCCTTGTACATAGTTCACCAATTGGGCATTCCAGATTCGGGTGGGATTGGAGATGCCAAAAAAAAAAATAATAATAAAAAATAAAATTTGGAAATGAAACCGTGAAATGAAACCTTTTAAGTGGTCAACATTGCATTATTCCCTGCGAGCAGATATTTTCAATCTGTTCTGATCTGAGAATACATCATGTTATAGGAATGCATACATTCATGTGAGATGCAAAATGGTTTAACACATCAACAGAACTCATGTAAATACTAAATATGCTCAAGACTGTGTCATCTTCTCATGGGCAGTCTATGAGAAAATTGTCCCCCCCCCAATAATAACCATCTCACACAGGGAGGCCACAATATTGATCTGAATTATACAGTGATGACAAATGAAACGGTCAAGTGGCAGATTTTAGGACAATCACCATCAATTACATTCACTTCTGAATATAAGCATATGGTGTGTGAATTGCCCTTCAATAGAAAACTCATGGTTCATATGACGTGACTTTCAAGGGCTAATTACCCAGCAGAAATATTGGTATAACAGCATGTTCTTCTATTGCCTGGGATAATCTTCATTCCAGTTAATACCACAAAACCTGTAAAATCTGTATAATGCAGCTGCGGTTTTCAAACCTGTTGAACTTCAGGCCCATTTTAATTTCTAGCAGAGATCCCGCAAGGTTTTGAACAATCCCAAATATGTCCTGCTGAATTACAGGAAAATGTGTATAAAATGATGTCAAGATTTTCCATTTGATGCAATGCTATGGCCATAAAAACACGGCGACCTGAATTTGAATATTTCTCTCAATATCAGTGTGATGCAGCTTCAGTAAAGCGCTGCAAGTGCAACCGCCAGGTACAGAATATGCAGGCGACATTTTCCTACGCGATTAAAAAAATGCTTTTCTGACTGTGAACCACCTTGAGAGAAAACTTAAGAGCAGAGTTGGAGTTAAGTTAAAGAATGCGCAAATATGTTTGTTTTTTCTTCAAAATCCTATGATCCCAGACTGAGAGAATCATTCGCTGGAAAAAGAGAAGCTAAGTAAAAACTTCAGAGAAGAAGTGGTTTTGAGGTCTGTTGACTTTAGCCTAAAAAACAAACTGTTTTTTTCTTCTGAAAGCAGTTCTCATTTTTCTGCTTTGTGAATGTAGTTTTCAGTCGCGAGTCAACAAAAATAGTGGTTAAAGATGCAAATTTGTGGGCAGAATGTACAAAGAGGAGTCACAAATGTGTAGCCTCTCAAATCTGTAGACAGTCAGTGTCCACGGTCCACACCAACATCTGTGAGGGATTCCCTTGAGACCAGCTCCCCATGTGGTTGTTAAACGCGTAACGCTGACCCTGTGTGACCCAGATCCAAGCATAGATTGTTCTCTATTCACCAACAATACTGTTAGTGTCCCATCTAAGATCCTGCTGTGCAGCGATCATCATGGGCGTTCCAGGAAACCGAACCCAGATGGAGATGGTTCCACTTCAACATGAAAACAGCAAAAGGCAACCGCAACTTGACAAATTTTACAGACCTGAAATTATCACTGTCTCCCCCCCCCCCCCCCCCAAAAAAATACAACATTTAAAACAAAACCTCAGATCATACGAAATCCACCAGTCTTAATATCAAATATGCAAAGGTAGATTTTAAATGTAAAAACAACGGCAAAATCATGAACGTGGTTACTTTACTTCCTTCAAGTAATAGCAGCAATGAGGAAGAAAATGCTAATGGAAATGGCCAACACCTCAGATAATGGTAAAATAGACAATAATGTTGGCAACAGATGAGACACCAGCTTAATTCTGTTTCACCACCACAGTTTGTCTCCACTATTCACAGATGCATATTGTTTGAGATCTATTTTTATTTTTAAAAAAAGACCCGAAAGTTGGATTTGAATCAAGGATGAATATGGCAAGGCGATACATCTGACAGCTTTGATAGTGTTAAAGTTCAGTCAGGCTTTACTGTTGTCAAATATTCTGAAAACTTACCACTATGAAAAACTGGGCAAAACAGCAGGGACAGCCTATAAATCAGGTTGCACAGTAAGAAAAGGACAAAGTCCTTCATAAACCAGGAAAAGGTCAGAGTTTCCTGGTGGATCACATGTCCACGTCTCCAGACCTACAGCGAAAGGAAAAGCGCGCTGGGCTGCCTGCGCTGACCTCTGACCTTTCTGAGCACAGTTCCAGCTCCCACGCCCAATGGAAGCCAAACTGCTGCAATACTGAGAACACATCACCAAACGCAAAGAGCTGCTCTATATCACAGCATCACCGCTTCACCTCTCAGGCCAAGTCTCTTATAGGATGTTTATCAAGACAAGACAAACTAACCTCTTTAGCGCAGAAATCCAGCCCTGGTTGAACTGGTAAGGTCTGTTGGAACTATTATATTTCCATTTCATAAGTTTTTTTTTATCCCAGAAATGATTTGTGCTTATCCACAAAAAGCCCAAGAAACAAGTAGCCACACACAGAAAGTGAAATGATAATTGAGTGCCCAGAGTACTGCCCCTCTCAGTTCTTGACAAGAGCACAGCTTAAAAAAAAAAAAATCTAATTCTTTCAGCAGCTCAGTGAGGGCCCAAACCTAAATCTCATCCGTGAGCTGCAGAATGACCCGAGAGACCTACACACAGGAGACTCCATTGGAATTTGAAAGAACTTTCTTGCAAAGGAAAGGTGGGAAAGAATTCCAACAACTAGATGTGCAAAGTCAACTAAGACTTATTCACAAAAATTTGAGATTGAAGTACATGTAAAAAGTGCTTCCAGAAAGTATTAATCGTGGGATGTGAAGATTTATGCGACCAAGGTGTTGAAATAAAAACCTTTCAATTTTTTTCCCTATTGTGTTCCCAGTCCTCTAACAATAGTCAGAGCCAGCAGAATTACAGCATCAATGCCACACCCATCTCTGTTACCTTAGGGTCAGCTGGTTGCCAGGTAACCATCAGGTATGGCTAAATTTGAAGGATGGCAAAACCTCAGCGATGGGCAAAGGTCATGTAAGGTTCAAACAGGAGGAATGAAAACATTATCGCTCTCCTGTGTGGGAATCACATATGTTATGGCAAATATTTGGGATTCTAGCTCAAGGCACCTTCAGGGGGATAAAATGGCATAAGTATGAAAAAAAGTGTTTTTTTTTTTTTTTCCCTCAGCTCCCCATGACAAGATGCACTTCCAAATCAAATTAAAATGTCAGACCTTTAGAATTTATAAATGCCCTTTTTCTATCCATGTCAACAAGATTTCAGAGAGGTGTCCACACACCTTCGTCCATATACTGTAGAGAATCAAGCTATGAATGCAGGATAAAATAGTTTACTCCAGAAAAAAAAAACATAGGCGTGCAATGCACGAAATACCCCTCAGCCCAATGTCGAAGTTTTTGGAGACGCTCGCCCGCCCTCCCAACCGCACAAAGGATAGCAATACCCCGTCAGCCTTGAGGGCTGAGGGGTAAAAACAAAAAAAAAAACCTCAATGTCTTCTCTTTGCCACAGAAGCATGATAAACGAAGCCATTTTCACCTCACCTACGCATGCAGGAGAGACTCAGTTTTTCACCCAAATTCTGAGAAAAACAATTCACAACAGAGGCATTTACCTGGCTAATGAAAATGAATATCCTACTAACAGGCTAAGCTGTTCCATTTCCATCCAGCAGTTCACACTGTGATTAAATTTACTCCGTTTCCCACCGATGGCGGACTTGTTGGACAATACGATCACAGCCTCCCCCTTTCACTTATTCCACCACCTTCTAGAAAAGGTCAGCAGAATATTTGTGCATGTCCAAAAACCTCAAAATGTCAACATCTTCCATAATGTTTAAAAGCAGCTGAGCTTCTGCTTCTGACTATAATTGTGGGCTTAGCTGACTGTAACCAGATGGATTCAAGTTGAAAACTGCAGTACAAACCCCCAATCGGAATGCATACTTCGAACGCAGAATATACACGTCCAAGGAATGCCCCTGTGATGCGAACAAGCATGAATTCTCAGATCCTCAAGTCCTTCAACTAAGCCAGCTAGCCGACTAACCTTTACACAAAGAGAAAGAAACCGGTACTGTGCTCATATCAAAACCAACCCTTAGAACGGCAAAACCTATGGACCGATATTTGGGCCCGTAAAATGCACCCGCTGTATTCAAACCTATGGAACTTCAGGGTAATTTTGAATGCGAGATGAGATCCCAAGGTTTCCAATGATCCAAAATATGTCCTGCTGATTTACAGAAAAATGTGTGAAACATTATGTACCAAATCTAGATATTTTCAATTTGATGTGATGCTGTAGCCATAAAAACACTGCATCCTGGGTTTGACTGTATCTCTGTGTTGTTATGATGTAGCTTAACTGAAGCGCTGCACCCAACAGACGCATGATATGTATGTGACATCGTCCTACAATATTTTTTTAAAAAATGACTTTTTTGACACCAAACCTACTTAAGAGAAAGCTTAGGAGGAAAATTAAGAGATTACAGGGTTATGAAAAAACATCATATTGATTATTTGCCCTGATTTCATCAAAATTGAACCTAACCAGTGGTCCGTGGCCTACAATTGTTCTAACCACAATTGCAATCTTAATTTTAGAATTGCAATTTCACCTAGGGGTTCATTTTTCTTGATAAAACTTTCCTTAGGTACACGTGCTCATGTTCAACCATCAAGCCACAAGGTCAGAAAAAAACCACGAAGAAGAACCAAGAAGAATGAAAATTCCAAATCCACACAGTGAAATATCGAAACCTGCATTGAAGACGAGGCCAGTGTAACGTTAACCGCTCAAATGCATGCATCAGTGGGTTCCTAACGCCTGAAACAGAGGCCACATGGTCGCGAAAATGATCCACTACATTGATAAGCATATGGATCACAGCTGTTTTGTGTCACAGTAGTGTAAAAATGCAAGCAACGTGATTGAAAAGAAATTGCATCGCCAACGTTCAGAAACCCACTTGGCAAATTGCAAACGTTGTCGAAGTAGCTAAAATCTGATCTGCTAAAAATCGGATTAACAGTTAACGTTGCCTCAGATAACTTGCAATATAAAAAAAATAAACACAATACGATCTACTGTCTTTCATTCCTCTTTGCGTGCATTGATCGCCTGTTTAGTTTTTGAGGGGGTAAACAGCCGCTCTACGTACAAAAACACACCTAAAGCCGCTTTCACACCGGACGCGAAAGGAATTTTTCGCGCGACAGATTACATTCAAAGTCAATGCAAAGACGCGAGAATTCTCATTGACTTTGAACGTAATCTGTCGCGCGAAAAATTCCTTTCGCATCCGGTGTGAAAGCAGCTTAAGAAAGACAAATCAACAGCATTACGACAACAGTTGATCTTGGAGAGAAAAAAAAACGGCACATCAGCGGGAGGCCCTGGACCGACTTTGAGAACTACAGGCTGAGCTAACGAAGCCCAAAGGTTCCGGAAAGCCAAGAAACAACCTCCGCTGCAAACCACATTAATGAGGAGAAGCATGCCATTACACCTAATTAAAACGGAACCATCGTCACCCCGCGTCTTTTATCCGAAATGCAGCGAGTCCACGATGACTTAAAATCTTTATTTCCGAGCAGAGCAATGCGCCAAGAACACGAAAGCGAGACCGTTACCCTTGCTAGCTACTTCTGCCCAGGCCTCAATGCAAAGCCAGCAAGCTTGCTGGCCAACTTCCACCGAAGTCTGTCTCGGCTTCCACTACCGTTGCATTTGGAGGAGAAAAAAAAACGATTTGAGACAACTTGCATGCAGCCGTCCGCGAATTTTAAAAACTGTGCCCAGATTCAATTCCACTCCCGCTGTCATTTTCTTACCGTGAGCCCTGTCCCCAAAACGATAACATCGTATTCTTCATTCATTTTATTCTGATTTTTCTTTGCCGTAGGAGCGCCTCGGGTTACAGAAAATGGAGAACAGCAATGCTAGTAGTGAGAAAGAGGCTACGGTGTACGTCAGCGATGGGGGCGGAGTCAACTTCCTCGGCTATCAAAATTGCACGAAGTTTCCTGTCCCCTGGTCGCTCAGATTTGACATTTGACTGGTGCAGTATGGTATTGTCTGGGGGAGTGAAATAGAGTGACCTATATTGTCTCGATTTGTGCGGGACAACACCACTTGTTAATCCTTAGTCTCGCGTCAAGAATTAGAAAATTAAAAGAATGTCCGGAATTATTTACAACTTCCTTGTCTTTTTTTCTGGTCTTATAGTATGTGCACTCTTGTTCAGTGTCTGCTATTGCCCGTGCTGATGTGTTAGCTGTGTGCTCTAGTATAATCTGTGGTTTTACTGTTGGTGTACTACTTCTGTCCAAAGCAAGCTGCAGTCGGTGTTATTGTGTCCTCTTCGCTTTAGTGTCTCATGCACGCTGTGGTAGTGTATTGTCAACAGTGCTGTGAAAAAGTATTTGCCCCCTTCCTGATTTCTTATTTTTATGCATATTTGTCACACTTAAATGTTTCAGATCAGCAAATAAATGTCAATATTAGACAAAGACAACCCGAATAAATGCAAAATGCAGTTTTTAAATGATGATTTAATTTATTAAAGGGAAAAAGCAATCCAAACCTACCTGGCCTGGTGTGAAAAAAGTAATTGCCCCCTAAACCTAATAACTGGTTGTGCCGCCCTCAGGACAACAACAACTGCAATCAAGTGTTTGAGATAACTGGCTATGAGTCTTTCACATCGCTGTAGAGGAATTGTGTTCCACTCCTCTTTGCAGAATGTTTTAATTCAGCCACATTGGAGGGTTTTTGAGCATAAATGGCCTGTTTAAGGTCACAGCATCACAATCGGATTTAAGGCCGGACTTCGCTCAGGCCACTCCAAAACCTTCAGTTTGTTTTTTTAAACCATTCAGAGGTGGACTTGCTAGTGTGTTTCAGATCATTGTCCTGCTGCACAACCCAAGTGCGCTTGAGCTTGAGGTCACAAACTGATTTTTGGACGTTCTCCTTCAGGATTTTCTGGTAAAGAGCAGAATTTATAGTTCTATCAATTATGACAAGTCGTCCAGGTCCTGAAGCAGCAAAGCAGCCCCAAACCATCACACTGCCACCATCATGTTTGACTTTTGGTATGATGTTCTGCTTATGAAATGATATGTTAGTTTTATGCCTGATGTAACACCTTCCAAAAAGTTCAAATTTTGTCTCGTCAGACCACAGAATATTTTCCCAAAAGTCTTGGGGATCATCAAGATGTATTTTGGCAAATGTGAGACGAGCCCTTGTGTTCTTTTTGGTCAGCAGTAGTTTTGCCCTTGGAACCCTCACATTTTTGCCCAGTCTCTTTCCTATTGATGAATCATGAATACTGACTTTAAATGAGGCAAGTGAGGCCTGCAGTTCTTTAGATGTTGTTATGAGTTTTTTGTGACTTCCTGGATGAGTTGTCAATGCACTTTTGGAGTAATTCTGGTGGGCCAGCTACTCCTGGGAAGGTTCACCACTGTTCCAAGTTTCTTCATTTGTGGATAATGGCTTTCACCATGATTCATCGCAGTCCCAAAGCCTTAGAAATGGCTTTGCCACCCTTTCCAGACTGATAGATGTCAATTTCTGTTTCTTATCTGTTTTTGAATTTCTTTAATTCGCAGCATGACAGGTTGCTTTTTGAGGTTTTTTAGCCAACTTCACTTTGACAAACAGGTTCTATTTAAGTGATTTCTTGATTCAACAGGTCTGGCAGTAACCAGGCCTGGGTGTGGCTGGTGAAATTGGACTGAAAAATGTGGCTAATCACAGTAAATTCATGATTTAACAAGGGGGGCAATTACTTTTTCACATGGGGCCAGGTAGGTTTGAAAAGCTTTTCCCCTTAATAAATGAAATCATCATTTCAAAACTGCATTTTGCATTTACTCGGGTTATCTTTGCCTTATATTAAAACTTGTTTGATGATCTGAAACATTTAAGTATGAATAATGTGCAAAAAAAAGTAAGAAATCAGGAAGGGGGCAAATACTTTTTCACAGCACTGTATATGCCATTGTGTGCAAATGAGTCCTTTCCTTTTTTCATTGTCTTTCTTCAGTCCCTTACTTAGTTTTTCCATCTCTGTAACACATGCATTATTATTCTATCTTGTCTGCCTCTTAAACCTCTGGCCGGGGGCAGCAGATGAAGACCAGCCTTGCCGGCTGACTCTGACTCATTTACTATTTGACTATTGATTCATATGTAATGTCCATAAAAATGAACCAATAAGTATGATACATTTTAAAATCACTGTAACCCACTGCTTCAAGGGGCTTATTGGTTTAGTAAAACAGTTAACCTACAGATAGCCCATTAAATAAACATACAAGAAAAATAATCAACAATTTATTGGTAATAATGCAACAATAAAATTGAGAACTATTCGTTCTTCCACCAAGCGAAACAGAGTGGACAAAATGGTTGGAAAGCAACACAGACGATAAGATTGCTTTTCCATCTAGCATCCTTACCATGTCACATCATGGGCTATCTGGGCTCATTAATGTAGATATACTGTATAAGCAGGCTATTTGAAATGTCTCCTCGGTCTCCCGAAGGCCCCGTTTAATAATTTTACGTTCGTTTCGGTTTTCGAGTTTCCTTGTTCTCAACTTGCACCGATCGGCCATATCATTACAACCAGCAGTGAGAGTAGGGAACAAGATTGACTTTTGTCTTCCACACTTGCCGCTGTCCAGGAAAATATGTAGAATTGCACATTAGTCTGCTCGCCAGTGTGCCAACTAGCTAGCGTTCACTAAAATAGATGTGGTTACCCAACATATAGCCTATAGAATAAACATACAAGAAAAAAAATCAACAATGAATCGCTAATACTGAAATTGCGAGCTAGTTAGCAATGTAGCAAGCAAGCTAAAGTAATATCGAAATCTATAATGCTATCGCTAGCCAGGTAGATAGCCAACTGGTTAGCGGGCTAAAAGGCTAAACTTCGCAAACAATGAAATAGCAAGCTAAAAGTCTCGAAACAAACGTAACCAAACGAGTCAGTTGAGTGCACAGTAGTTGGTTGCAAGGCTAGGCACGAAAGGAAATTTTGTGCTGCTGTCTGCCTCAGAAAGCAGTGGGTTACATTGATTTTATACTGGCATGGAACGCGGTTCAGCCAATCATCTTTAAGGATGGGAAGCACCCGTTTTTATAATACAGTATATACAACAGTAGCGAAGTCGAACTATTACTAATATCCATGCTTGCATTACTATGTAAGTTTTTCTTTTTGCTTCTTTGCACTCTTAATTCTCTGAACTGGCTTGCTTTCCCACATGGGTTGAAGTAAGCTCTAGGAAATACTGTAGACAAAGGGTTCATTCAGAGTTAAATAGGAACTCATATCAGTTGCCTGGCAGCCATTTTGAATATGGAAGTGAGGGAACATAAATAATAATATAATAATAAATCATGGTAAAACTGTGTTCATGAGGAATTCTGTTTACAATAACAGCGAAAGATTCCTTGAGCAAGTTTCACATGAACAGCACTGAAAACTTGATAGTCAAAAGTAAAAGGAGGAGACAGCACCCCAGCAAAGTATATTTCAGCGGAAAGTAGAATTCTTGAAGTGTCTAAAACGCATTGTTTTATAAATTTAAATTTGGTAATGATTCAGTGCGATGCATTTTTAAACTGGAAAGTCTTCAAATCAGCGTCAATACCAGGGGGCAGACATTTTTACCTGGGGAATCTAAGGCTGCGTTCGGAATGCACACTTGTCCACTCGCTCTCTCACTCTACATTGTACTCAGGGTAGAACATTCACGATAGTCCCTTGTATAGTGAATGAGTGTGCATTTTGAACGCATTATCCAATCAAACGCCAGTGCCGCAGTGCTTGTGCGTCAGTTGTTCTCTTTCCTTTCATACGGGCCATGGAGGAGTTCAGAGGGCTTTCAATAAACTCGCCCTTTACGGTTTGGCTGCCGGCAAGCTGTTTTTATTTAGGCAGTTGCTACGGGTATGGCAGTTTTCCAATGCATTTCAATGTAGAGAGATATGGCAGTCCCCATTTCCAAGCCTGCCCTAACCTAACCCTGACCCTAACCCTAACCATGATCCCTAATCCTTATCCTAATCCCTTCAAATCAACAGCCGTACCCATAAAACTGCCATATCTCCTGACACTGCGTTTTATTTAAAATGGCCTGATTAACAATCAAACAATTTATCGACTGAGTGACCAAGACCCCAATACATGACCTATAATTAGGAATGGCAATGAAAGGTGAATTCCCATTGCCTACATGTATATAATTGATATGGCATTGTAATTCCAAAACTTTTGTTGACTTTGCAGCATTAGTTTTCACCGTCGTTGTCAAAGTTCCCTAGCATTTCTAGTTTCAAGTCTTGTCCTAGCCTCTTGTTTTGTGAATATATATATAGTCTTGTTATTTATTTTTCTAGAGCATCTTGCCTGGAGTAATCCCAAATTTTTTTATTGCAATGTAATCGCATGCATTGTACTCCTTAGACCTCCCTAACATAAACTGTATTTTTTATTTCATGATGGTTAAGTTCAAAGTTGCATTTTTTGCCCAAAGCCAACAACACTTTCAGAGCTTCCAGAAGTATTAAAATAAATAAATAATAGTAATAATAATTCAGTCTCAAATTTGACCGGTGGGATTAAACGGGTTAATAACTAATGGCAGAGAAGAGTGGTGCTCTAACCTGCAAGACTGGCTCAAGAACAATGAAGGACCTTACCATTAATATAACATAATATAAAATAGCACAATTAATTTTCCGGATGACAAACGTAATTTAAAAGAGAAATTATTCACTGTTGCAGCTGTGACCGATACGCTTGTTGTTACTAGAGGGCCAAAGAAAGGTCTCGCTGCCGTATTCTATTTTTCAGTATAAACCTACCTCTATTGTGATTGGGGTAGCTAAAATATTAAAGATAAATGAAATTGTACTGACAATGCTTTTTTATAAGTGCTAGTAATTGGTTATCTCGCGTTTTCTTTAAAAAAAAAAAAAAAAAAACATCGATTGATGTTATTGGTTTGACATTGCAATTTCGGAGAGGTTTTCCGCGGCCTGATGGCTAATTCGCATTAACAGATTTTTCCTCAACTGTCACTGAAATTCACGAAAGTGGAATTGCAATATAAATACCACTAGAGGCCACTGTTGGGCAACACTCGGGTAAAAATATGATGCGCGTTCGAGCGGTCGTGTGGTAGGTAACTGTGCCATAGAACCATGGCACAGTGTTTAAAGGCTGTTAATCTCACACTGTTCACCTCACGCAGCGGGTTAGAAACTTTCATTCCTGAAACTGCAAGCCAACATACATTTACCCCCCATTTTCATTGGAAATGATTAACTCATGGTCAATTTTCTTTGTTCTTAATTTGTAAAGTTAAGTGGAGAACCAAGAGAGTTATTTTTTCGTAAGCCCAAAACGCTGTTTCAGTTAAGATACGGACATAGCAAGAAAGCAAATGAATTAACCCATTATTTTTATTTAACTGGAAATATGAGTTGGACATCAAAGTCCATGCTCGGGTTTTATATGGAACTTGGTGGACAGATGAGAAGGGATTTGATTAATACACTATTGTTTAACGACACTTTCAGCTATTTTTCAACTATCTCATATCGACTTAGAATTAAGAGCCAGTTTTTATAAGAGTCAGGCAGGCGGCGATTCATGACCCCTTTGGATTTGTCTGAAATTCTTTTTTATTGATAGATGTGAGGTTAACGAAATGAACCAAGAGCAAACTCCAGTAAAATGCAAAAGGAGGCTTTATTTCTGAAGGGGGAAACCCCCCAACAGAGCTGGCAACAGTACAAAGTCCGCAATCCAAAATCAGAATCCAAAGGGCGAAATCCAGAGTCATACACAGGGCACCAATCACAAAAATCATAGTCAGACAAAAGAGGTCAAAAAACAAGAATGCGGCAAAAGTACAGGGAATAGGAAAAGCTCGATATCAAGGACGGTCCAGTCAGAAAGATAAACACTCAGAAATCAAGGCAAGAAACCTGGCACGAGAAAACTAGGGAGAACGATCTGACAAGAGAGTGAACCAAACAGACATCTACAGTATATACACATCCGGGGTAAACACATGACCAGGGAGAACAGGTGCAATCAATGGTAACAATGATCAGGGAGAGACACATGAGGAATAAACTAATTACATGAATTTGGCTGTAGCCAAAATGTAGACAGGGATCACAAGACAAACCTAAGTACAAAACAACAGCTCCAGTTAAGGGGTACTTAAGTGTCAAGATAAAAGAAAAGGAAAGCACAAGTATAAGTGGAAATCCACAGAAACTTGCAGCAGAGGACAGGCAAGGAGGCGGAGATTAGAATTGAGCGACTGCTGAGAGATCGTTAGTCAATTAGTAAGTGCAGCCATACAATCCTGGGTGCTTGTTAGTAAGTTAGTCCAAATATACAAGGTTAGTGTGGGTTAGTAATTAGCAAAAACAATAAACTGTTAGTATGCGTTAGTAAGACAGTAAAAGAGAGAGGAAGGAAGAACACAAGATAATGAAAGAAGATTGAAACCCAATAAACCCAATATTGAAACCAATAAATCACCTGAATGAGTGGCACGCAAGACTAGGGACCGTGGGCAAAGACCTACACAAGACAAGACAGGGTAGACGTAGTGCAATGCATGGAAATGAAAACATGGCATGGAAACTTAAATGATCTAAACATGAAAAATAATAAAACAAGAAATCTTAATACCAGGAACACAATACACAATCCTAAGAATTGTCAGACAGGCAGTGGTCACTAAACACGAGAATCCTAAACATGGCAGAGCCAGGCACAGAACTTAAACATGACAAGCAGAATTACCAAAACCAAAAGAGCAGAATCACAACAGTATGTTAGAAACAAAGAAAAATCACATTTTCTATCCTTAGTAGGGACCGCTTATTTTAGGGGGTCCTGTAAAATTGGGGTCAGAATCAGCCAAAATGGCAAAATCACCAAAATGAGGTACTTGAATGCTTGTATTTCTGTGCGGCCTGAGTGAGCCAAATTGATTTTGATTTGTGCAAGTCTATCGGGTATGGACGCTACAAAAATGTGAAAATGTTGGCGGCTGACTTAGGTCGCAGCCCATGGGTGGCGCTGCAAATCACTGCTTTTTGTAATTATGCACACTTTCCCAGGAGTTGTGACTTGCGCCCAAAGTCAGCCAAGGTATTTTATGCATGTCATTATAGGTTAGAACCTCTTACTTTGATTTGGATGAAAATTGCAGCGGCTGACTTAAGGTGCACAAGTATAGGGGCCGCTTTTTGCCACCGAAAGGTTAAATTACCACATTTGCACACTCTGATTTCTCCATGCACCCTAAGTCAAAAGTGATGAAATATGGCTCGTGTTGACACTCAGCATCTCTAGTGCCAGTGGCGAAGGGAGTTTCGTGGCTTGTTTCGGTATTAACCCTTTTTGCACCATTTTTCCAGAGCCACTTCACAAATCAGTTGAATATGGTAAACTGGGAACTTTCTCTGATTTTCATGAAACTTGCCGTATTTGTTTCCTTAACTGGGAGAAAGGTGTTCTGTAAGTTTGAGTGCAGCGTGGCAAGCCACTTTGTTTATAGGTTGCCACTTGGTGGCAAAATTGGAACTAAACTGCAAAAAGTAGCACTTTCTAACAACCTTACATTTCATAAATAAAGTAGTAAAGGAAGCAAATCCAACAAGTTTCATGAAAATTGAAGAAAGTTCCCAGTTTACCATATTTGGCTTTTTTGTGAAGTGGCCTAACAAAAATGGTGCAAAAAGGGTTAATACCGAAACCAGCCATGAAACTCTCTTTACCACTGACACTAGAGATGCTGAGTGACAACATGAGCCATATTTCATTAATTTTGACTTCGGGCACATGGAGAAATCGCTGTGCGAAACTGTGGTAATTTCACCTTTCGGTGGCAAAAAGCGCCCCCAATACTTGTGCGCCCTAAGTCAGCTGCCATAATTTTCATCCAAATCCAAAAAAGAGGTGCTGATCTATCATGACATGCATAAAATACCTTGGGTGACTAAGGGCGCAAGCCACACAACTCCTGGGAAAGTGTGCATAATTACAAAAAGCAGTGATTTGCAGCGCCACCTGTGGGCTGCGTCCTAAGTCAGCCGCCAAAATTTTCACATTTTTGGAGAATCCATACCCGATACACTTGCACAAATGAAAATTAATTTGGCTCACTCAGGGCAAACAGAAATACAGCATTAAAAAACCTAATTTTATTGATTTTGCCATTTTGACTGATTTTGACCTTAGTATTCCAGGACCCCCTAAAAAAGCAGACCCTATTAAGGAAAGAAAATGTGATTTTTGTTCCTTTCAAACATATAGCTATCAATAAAAAAATTCGGACAAATCCGAAGGGCTCACGAATCACCCTCTGATAGAAATCTGCCTGACTCTTAATACATACCAATGGGCAATGTAGATTATCCAATTAGCCAAACATGCATGTCTTTGGCCTGTGGGAGGAAACCCATGCAAAAAGGCCCCAAACTGGAGTCGAAATCATAACTCTCTTGCTGTGAGGTGGCAGTGCTACCCACTGTGCCACCAAGATATACTTTTAAGTAGGTGTTTTTTCTGCAGATTCAACAGCTTTCCAGTCTTTCTGTTCCCCTGTGCCATTTCTTTAATGTTTTCCAGGAATCAAATTTGCGAATATTTACAAAAGTCAGTTAATGAGATTTTTTTCCCCTATTTTAAACCTTCATGTTTTATTATTTTTTCATGCCTCAGTTTTCATGCCATGTTTTCATTTCCATGCATTGCACTTCGTCTACCCTGTCTTGTCTTGTGTAGGTCTTTGCCCACGGTCCCTAGTCTTGCATGCCACTCATTCGGGTGATCTATTTGTTTCTGGGTTTCCAATCTTCCTTCATTATCTTGTTTGCTTCCTTCCTCTCTATTTTACTATCTACTAACCGTACTAACAGTTTATTGTTTTCAATAACTACAAACCCTCATTATCATTGTATATTTTTACTAACTTACTAACATGCACTCAGGATTGTATAGCTGCACATACTAATTGACTAACAATCTCTCAGCAGTCGCTCAATTCTAATCTCCGCCTCCTTGCCTATCCCTAATTATCTCTGCTGCAAGTTTCTGTGGATTTCCACTCATACTTTGTGCTTTCCTTTTCTTTTATCTTGGCACTTTAGTACTCCTTAACCGGAGCTGTTGTTTTGTACTTAGGTTTGTCTTGTGATCCCTGTCTACGTTTTGGCTACAGCCAAATTCATGTAATTAGTTTATTCCTCATGTGTCTCTCCCTGACCATTGTTACCATTGATTGCACCTGTTCTCCCTGGTCATGTGTTTACCCTGGATGTGTATATAAGATGTCTGTTTGGTTCACTTTCTTGTCAGATCATTCTCCCTAGTTTTCTTGTGCCAGGTTTCTTGCCTTGATTTCGCAGTGTTTATCTTTCTGAGTGGACCGTCCTTGATATCGAGCTTTGCCTATTCCCTGTACTTTTGCCGCATTCTTGTTTTTTGACCTCTTTTGTCTGACTACGATTTTTGTTATTGGTGCCCTGTGTATGACTCTGGATTTCGCCCTTTGGATTCTGATTTTGGATTGTGGACTTTGTACTGTTGCCAGCTCTGTTGGGGGGTTTCCCCTTTCAGAAATAAAGCCTCCTTTTTGTATTCTACTGGTTGTCGCACTTGGTTCATTTCGTAAATTCCAACACCCTCGGCCCGTGCACATCTGAGTCAGAGTTACCATACCCAAACTGATGAAGCTGCCATCAATAGTTACTGAGTACTGGGCCAGACAATATTTCCACGATGAAGGTCACAGCGCAAAGGTCAAATCCAGCAAGAAACTGGACGATGCACATCTATGGGTCATAGTGAGTTATCATACCAAATTTAGTGAAACTGCGATCATTAGATGCTGAGTACTGAAAGTCATGGACAGACAATACCCCTCTGGCCAAAATTTGGCCGAGGGGTAAAAACCAACTAACCGCTTCAAACCTCATTTCAGTGAAGTCGCGTGGGCAGCAGGAACTGAGCAGGCTTAAGCACAAACTCAATCTTTTCTTTATACCTCACTATTTTCTGTGTATTAAATCATTCAACAGTATGCAAATCAGAAGCCCAATAGTGGCCAATTGCGCAGAGAGGGTCCGCTCTGATAAGATACCGCTACAGAATGGTTATATAGCTACAATACAGGCGTTAGTACTAAACCAGAAACTGTTTGATAAATGTGTTCATTATTACAGGAATCAGTAATACAAAAACTGAAAAGGTTCATCCAATGTCTAACTCACACGCTGCCAAGTAGTAGCTAAAGACTACAGTCAAATCACTGAGGGCAGAGAGGTTTTGCCGTAAGAATCGGGAAGTTCTAAATAACGGCATGAGTGCGCGCAACAAAGTAACCGTTCAGTCACTTCTGGCATCAGACAAGACGCGAGCGCCGGAGCTGTAGGTGCGCATAAGACAATGTGTTGATTTTTCCCCCTTTTTTTCTTACGCGTCTCTGGAAGTAGTGAAAAAATGATTCTGACGTTGATCTTCGTTGTTTTCCTAATCGGCCACAGTCAGACTGATGAAAGCCAAGCGTTAGATGAAAATGTCAGTATTTTCGCTGTTGTTAACAGTACAGTGTACGTCGCCACGAACAACAAACTCTACCAAATGCGCAGAGATCTAACCGTGGAAGTGAGGCGGGACACAGCGCGAGATAACAGAGTGAAGCTTTTGGTACCGTTTGAGAAGAACAACTCGCTGATCACCTGTGGAACCACAATGTGCGGATACTGTGATGTGCTGGATTTGAAAAATATTTCAAACACCATACATACAGAACTGCTCTCTGTCTCTTCTGTCATTCCCAAAGAAACGTCCATCGGTTTCCTTGTCGATATAGGGCGCAGCACCGAAAAGCCCAGCACGTACCTTTTGACTGGAGCCATACCAATGATGCCGAAGACATGTACTTCAGATGCTTATTTCATCACTCTCAGAAACACAAATCATTTGCAGGATGGAGATATATTTTCTACGATTGAAAATGGTCATCCGCAGATCACCTATAGAGGAAAGACACCGTGGGGATTGGATGTGGAGTTTGTGGATGGTTTCGCGAGGGATGAACACTGTTATATACTCCTAAATTTAAACGCAAGAGGTCCCCAACCACAAGTTCGATTGTTGTCGATGAGGCAGAAGGGCACTAAGCGAGAGACATTTGAATCCTTTAGGGGCACAACCCTTCGATGTTGTGAGAGTGGAAAGTACACGCGGCTCATCTCTTCTGCGGTGATAGAAGGCTCCCGACTGCTTTGGGCCGGTATCTTCAATCCCAGGGGTGACCCGCACGACACGGAGAATACAGTATTGGCCATATTCAACATCACGCATATAGACGCTCGCTCCGACGAGGATCCGGATTTTTGCATTGATTCTTGCTCTCCCTTAACTACGGTTAGTAAATGGCTGTACAAACTTGAATCTGTTCTCATGACATTATGACTTGCAGTTTGCAGGACAAGCCAATGGTTCCCAAACCTCCCCTCGTGAAGGGCTACCCTACCTATTTGTTGTGTTCCACCTGAAGCACACCTGATCGATTGAATACCTTGACTTTGCTGGGGTATTCTGGGGAGATTTGGGAACCATAGGGGTAGTTCCTCATTTTCATCCTCATTCCCTCCACTGGTCTCCTCGCCTCATACCTCCAGATAAGATAGGGAAACAATTGGAAAGTTGAGGATACACATTTAAACAAACTTGCTATTTGACTCTTTGATGCGTTGAGTACATGCAAATGCCTTTGGCCATTTGTTGGGATTTGGTGCAATATTTTGTGTGTGTCGTGTGTGTGTGTGTGTGTGTGTGTGTGTGTGTGTGGGGGGGGGGGGGGGGGGGGGTTGCTGATGGGGGGTGCAAGTGGGTGGTCTGTCTTTCCATCATTTTGGACATTATGCTTGTGGGATGCACACTGCCATCCAGTATTTTGGACATTATGCATGCGGAGTGACAGAAATAATATGAAGTTGAAGAAACCTGGGCATTGATATGCATGATGATCTAACTGTATTCTGGACATTGCTTATTTTAACTATTTACTCAGCATGCATAATGTCCAATATTTTTGATAGAGCATAAACTCAGATGTATTCCAACAAATAGACATGCACAGGTTATGTGTTTTCAGTTTGTGCTATATAATGTATTTCCATCCCCCAACAGAAAAAAGTCTGATCAAAACTTGGCCAATATATGACTATTTCTGACTTTCGTCAACTTACTTCTTACCTGTGGATGCAGCCATTGTGATTGTTTGTGGTAAATCATGTGACTTATCAGAGAGGCACCTATTGAGGAAATTATTATCTGGAAATGTACAGTAAAATCCAGTAAAATGTACATTTTGTGTTTTCAGGGTATCTATGAGCCTAGAGAAAGGGTATCTATGAGCCTAGAGAAAATAAACCCCGCTTAACTTGAACCCCATGGGGTAATTTGTCCTCTGCATTTAACTGCATAGGGGTACTTGTAGGAGTGTTCCTATAAATCATGTTTTTCCAGGCGTGGGAAATCAGTGTACCCTGAGGAAACCCACACAAACACAGGGAGTACATGCAAACTCCACACAGAAAGGCCCCAGGCCAGATTCGAACACACAACCTTCTTGCTGTGAGGCGGCAGTGCTAACAGGATAGTTGAATGGCTCATAAAAATAAAAAATAAAAAAAACAAACCCTCTACAGTTCTTAATTGTATTAAAAGACTGATAGAATTTGAAAAATCTCTGGGTAAAGGATGAGCTTAAAAATCAATGCTGAGTGCCTCTGATCATTGATCCTTCAGATAGCACTGCTCTGGACAAACCATTTTGAGAAGGATGTAAGTACATGATGTGGGGACAGCTTTGGAGAATTTTCACCAATAAACACCATTCATCAGTGCATCCCCACGTGCAAGTGAAGACTCTATTTTGCACAGAGGAAGCCAAATCTCAAAAGCATTCAGAGACGCCGCTGTCTTCTCTGGGCTTGAGCTCACATGAAAGGCACTGATGGACTTGTCAGACTAGTCAACTTTTCAAATTATCTATGATAATAATTGAAATTGTGTTCTCTCAGCTAAAGAAGAAAAGGTCTATTTAGATTGTATTGAACATAAGATTCAAAGCCAGCATCAGTTGCGTTATGGGGTTGTGTTATTGCGCATGGCATTGGTAACTTGAACATCTTTGTTGGTAGCATCAATGCTGAAGGATGTGTATGCATTTTGGTGCTGCAATGGCTGGTGTTTCGAGACACCAAAAAGCAGCAGCTGAAACAAAAGGAAGTCCAGGAAAATAAAAGAGAAAAACAGGCAAGAAGGGAAAGAGAGAGACTCTCGCTTCCAACGGACAAAGATCTTAGTCCAGGTACAAAAGGAAGCAAAGCAAGCAGGACTGAAACAAAATAAAGGGAATATCTCGGCTACCGAGATAACAAGATAAGGCACCAGATGGTGCATAGAAAGAGAGAAGTAATGAGAGAAAGATTCCCTTGCTAACTAGCACTTTCCTCTTTGCAACTAATTCCTCACACAACTCTCTTGCTAGAGACCTTACCGGCTATAGTACAAAGTAACACCGACTCTCGGCGGAGGCGAAACTTGGGTTTAAATAGAGTCCGGGTGCCACCCACAGTTAATGTCAGCTGGCCAAAGAATTAGATTGTGGGCCAAACGATATCGTCCTGGACGAGAGAAAGAAAGAAAGCTCGCCAGCCTCAAAAATCCATGACAGGTGCAAGCTGTCTTCTTTATGATGTTTTTCCGGGACTCTCTTGCCTATTTCAACAAAACAACGGCACTCAACATTCTGCACTTATTACAACATTTGGGCTTCTTTATCTGCAAAGATCTGCAAAGCTACTAGACTGACCTATCTGCAGTCCTGACCTCAGTCCCATTGAGAATTGGGGCTTTCAACTGAGCAAAATATGCCAATGAAGACCCTGGATGTTGGTGCAGCTGAACGTGTATAAAGAACAATGGGGGGAAAAATTCTTCAAAAGCGGAACAATTAGTTTCCTTTGTTTCCCGAATGATTACTAGGGGCACAGGGGCAGTTAAAAAGAAAGATGATGTAACACAGTCATTAACATAGACATGCCCCTGACCTAACTTTTCTGAGGTGTCTGTATCAAATTCACAATGAGAGTTTTTTAATTTATTTTTTTAAAAGAATCATAAAGTGGAGAAGGAAAAATATAGGATGTATTGCTCTGTTTTTGATTTAATACAGGATTATTTGCAAATCACTTTTTTTTTGTATTGCCATTTTCCATAGCATCCCAACTTTTATGGTAATGGGGTAGTTGACAAAGCGTAAACAGCTGTGTCCTGAAAAGAGTGATGGTCTTATTTTTTTATGCAGTTACTGTACATCGTATCATGCAGTATAGCAAAAATGACTGCAGGATGGTTCACGGCTGTGCGGCAGAAACACAGGGCCAGCAATAACCTTCACTACTTAATGATAGAGACCTCTCGCAGTTTACCTCCCCGATTAGAAACAGTTGCTCAGACAGATTGGTGGAACCGACGAGAATCAAATTTATTTTTGAAAGCCTTGTTATACATTGCACTACGAAAATATACGGCGTTTACTTCCGCGCATCAATGACTATGGAAAATATTAATTGCCTACGTCTTCATAATTTCTGGATTTGCATAAATTAGTTCGCGAGGTTCATTGAGCAATAAGCCATGAGAATCCATTCTATAGTCTGAATGTAGTGACAGCTAAAGTGTGTTGTTAGGTACGATGTACAGCTGAGTGATAACGAAAATAATTGCTGCGAAGTCAGCGAAAATTTGGAAATTTTGCAGATTGTCATCCTTGCGGAGTCACATCAATTATGTCAACATATTCAATTCAATTCAATTCAATTTTATTTTGTATAGCGCTTTTTACAGATACACTGTCACAAAGACGCTTTACAGTCAGAGATGGGTTACTGAAGGGCAGTGCCCAACCTATTCCCAGTACCTATTCCCTATTCCCACTACAGCGAGGCAAAAAAAACTCCCAGTAGGGAGAAAAAATCCTCAAACAGTGGTGAGAAAAAACTCCCCAGTGGGAAGAAATCTCAGGAGGAGCCCGGCTATAGTGGGGAAGCCCATCCTCCGCGGGCTAGCTAGTTGATAACAAGATAATGACAGGAGTTCCATTGAAATCCATCTAATCAGTGCTAAAATAATTTGTATATTTAAAACTGTCCAACAGATGTCTTGGCTAATGTAAAACAATTAGCAATTAGCAATCAACATAGCCAATAGGTAATCACTTGTTATTAGCATTCCTTAATCAGTACGTGTCATGCATTAGTGGTGGCTGTTCAGTAAATAAACTGTTTGATTGTTAATCAGGCAAACCTGATCACAAACAGTTTAAGAGCAATTATGCAAGTAAGGGTGATGTTACTGAAGGCCTTCCTGACATCTGACGGCACGCCACTGGTTCACATTGGTAACCAACCGCTTTCCTTGAAGTTTTTGAGAGGAGTTTTCACTCCAACCCCAACAAAGCACACCTCATTCAACAGCTACAGGTCCTGTTGAGCTGATAATTTGTAGAATCAAGTGCACCAGGGTAAGATTGTCGTCAAAACCTTCAGAATGATAGAGCTCCAGGGACAGGGTTGGTTACCATTGGATTTCGATATGCTGAGGAACACCACAGCACATCTGGTGGTAGTCCATGAATAATAGCAAGGATAGGTGGTAACAATATTGTGGCATTTAAATGGTCGAATTAAAATTGCACCACAGAATTCACAAATGCCACTTCAGTACTCCATGTTGAGATGTAATGATGGTGTTTCTGAACTAAAGCAATAGTGGTTATTTCTGCTTGGACCTTCAAGACTTTATTGAAGGCCAGTCCCTTTTCTCACACTCACGTAGCTTTATTGCTGAGATTGTGCTGACCACCCTTTTTTATGAAAATGCTGATGTAATATTCTTCCCAGAAAACATCAGTAACCATTGAACCAAAGGCCATGTATAAGCGCCGGTCGATGACGTCAGTGGCCACGGTGACTGTTGATTCCTGGCTAGTGCTCTTTATCGGGACCGCAGACGGGCAGCTGATTCAGGTGAGTGTCGTACACGCTGAAATTCCCAAAGCTTACAACCAGTGCTGAACCGATGTTCATCCCCAAACCCATCCATTGACTTATCTACTGAATTAGCAGATTAATTTATTGCATATAATAAAACACAGTATTGCATCGGCATACAGGTGTGCGAGTTCCCCTTGCTTGTTCTCAGTTTATCTATTGGAACCTACGCACCCACCAGGCATCAAGTTTCAAGGCGCGGTACCTCCATTGGAAAGTACGTTTACTGTTATCTGGCTATTCCGCTGCCACCATCTTTTGTGGATGGTTTACAATGGCCAACTTTGCCGAAATTAACAGTCTCAAGGACAATTACGCGCAAACGCGCACCTTTTCAGAAGCGGATATTGAGAGTATACTTTTTCCACGGACTGCTCTCACTGAAAGTCTCTCAATGGCTGCTACAACAGCGGACTTAAATCGCAAGTTTAAACAATTGTCGCTCAAGCAATCTCGCTATGTCCAACACGGCACAACACTGAGCTAATACGTGCGCGCCAAGAGGATTCCTCGGGGGTTACGCATTCAGAAGCCACCAACTTTGGGTCGCCAAGACCCAGAGTTTTGCCAGCAGTGGTGCCGGATCCTCAGCAAGGCTTCCCTTGACCTCACAGTTCTGATTATCGAACATACACAAAAGCAACTGACCTTTATCAGCGCTGAGACGGCCTGTCTACACAACTTCAGGCAGCTATGTCACCAGAGGACCTTTCCAAATTGAAGGATGAAATCAAGACTTCTACCGAAAGATATGAAGAGGAAGTGAAGAAAAGAAAACTGGGTAAGTTTAAACGAGACACATTGGATTATAAAAACGACAACGTGTATCCCTGGCTCAAAGAGAACAAAGATTCGACCCAGAGGCGCATCCGTTCCAGAGACGCTCCAACATCTGAGTCCAGCGCTTCCGAGCTGCCCTCCGACTCCGACGTGGATTTTTTAGACCCACCACACGTTCGTGGAGAGGCACAGCCGCGCCAGCTGACCGAGCCGTCCGTGCGCAGGGCAGGAGGGGCAGGAGGAGCAAGAGTGGATTCAAGATCTCGACCAGCCAGGACCTACAATGCTCCAATGAGACGGAGCAACAGAGACCGGAGGTATGCAAACTACTATTCAACCTCTCAGATGTAAATTTCGACCAAGAAGAGATTAGTCTTCTCAATAAAGGACTCTCTTTTGTTCCAACCCCGGTGACCGACCCTTTCCAAACGAAAGTTGAACTTTTCAAATTCTACCGTGCCATTAAATTAAAATACTTTTTTCATAAGGACACAGCTGCTTCCCCACTGACTACTGTTACCGCCGAGACATCTGCAACGCCTGTGACTGCTTATAGACCTAAGAGCACTTTCACAGCACCAGTTAACAATGCAGCCATAGATACCTTTTGTAAATTGGTTGACATGGATATTGAGTCCATGTATTCATCTGCATCTGCTACACCGAAGAGGCATAATTGCACCAAAGAACAACTAAGTTCGCTGTCATCCCTCTCTAAGAACAATAACGTCATTTTCAGGAGTGCCGACAAAGGAGGGGGTCTGGTCAGCATGAATCGTTCTGATTACGAACACGAAGTGTTAAGACAACTGTCAGATGCTGACTCTTATAAAAAGTTACCAAACAACCCCACAGCAGCTTACAAGAGGGAAATTGACATTTTTCTTAATGATGCATTTGAGAAGGGTTTTGTCACTACACAAGAGAGGAAATTCCTTTCCTCTGATAACCCAATCATTCCTGTCATTTACATACTACCCAAAGATCATAAAGCTTACAATACATTCCCTACTGGTCGCCCTATCGTGTCGAGCGTAGGCTCACTAACGGAACCCCTCTCGAAGTTCGTTGATGCGCACCTAAGACCCCTTGTGGAGGCCTTACCCTCCTACCTCAAGGACACAGGGGATTTCATTGAAACACTGGCGCAAGTTGATATAGGGGAAAGTGACACATTTTTAATCACCATGGACGTCACAAGCCTTTACACCAATATCCCCCACGACATTGGCCTTGCAGCGCTGCAGTTTTTTCTTAACACGCGCCCCCAACGTTCTCCGCCAACTGATTTTCTGACTGAAATGGCAAAATTGGCTCGAACCAAGAATTATTTCTTGTTTAACAATGACTTTTTCCTTCAGATCAGAGGGACAGCGATGGGCGCAACATTCGCTCCCGACTATGCGAATCTGTTCATGGGTTTCTTGGAACACAAACAAGTACACACAAACAACCCTTTTATTGACAACATTGTGATGTTCAAGCGTTACATAGACGACCTTTTTGTAGTATGGAAAGGCACAGAAGAACAACTAAAAGATTTCCACCGTTATATGAACTGCCTTGTTGATACCATTGCATTCAGTCTGGAATATGACAAGAGTCAAATACATTTCCTCGACACTTGGGTTATACGTAAAGATGGGAAACTTTTCACTACATTGTACAGAAAACCCACAGACAAAAACAGTTGTTTGCATGCTTCCAGTTTTCACCCTGAGCCCACCAAGCGTGGGTTACCCTTTAGTCAATTCCTACGCGTAAGGAGGATTTGTCAAAGGGATGATGATTTTCAGAAAGAGGCTGACAAGTTTTACGAACAGTTCGTCCAGCGTGGTTATGCCACCGATGTCCTCGATTCAGCCTTGGACCGGGCGAAATCTGTGGGTAACTCATGCCGCACTCGTCCAGGTGCGAAACCACCGCGCAAGGACCCTCCTCTCATCTGCTGCACCACGTACACACCCTTCAGCTACCAGAAAAAAAACATTGTTAAACAACACTGGCATGTCCTCCACAATGATGCGTTCTGCTCTGAACTCTTTTCTCACCTGCCCCTCTTCACATACTCCAGGTCCTCGAACCTAAAAGACAGGCTCGTGCATTCAGATACTTTTGATCACTCCAAATGCCCGTGTGCACGATTGGATGACATCACAGGTTTTTTCTCCTGCCGTAATTGCGCATCTTGTAACAACATCCATAAAACAGACCACTTCACCAGTTTTTCAACAGGAAGACGCTATACCATCAGACAATTCATAACATGCAATTCTGTGAATGTGATTTATCTCCTTAGCTGTCCCTGTGGTCTTCAATATGTTGGATGTACTCGCAGACAGTTGAGAATTTGTCTCAACGAACACCGGAGCGCAATAAACAGGGGGGACCTCAAATCGCCGGTTGTAAGGCACTTCAATGATGCCAAACATTCGGCCAAGGACTTGAAGTTTGCTTGATAGAGTTGATAGTGTTCTCCCCAACCGTAGGAGTAGCTGCTCTTGCCAATCTCTACTGAGATGTGAGGCCAAATGGATTTTTTATTTAAAAACACTGCAACCAAATGGACTGAACGATGACTTTGATTTAACTTGTTTTCTATAAATAGCCTTTATACTTGCATCTTGCGCCTATTGTCTGTTGGTGATGATATTTATTGTTTTGATATATAACCCCCCCCAGATGTTTTTCGCTATGATTAATTTTTATGTACTCATTGTTATCATTCTTATTTTCATTATTATTATCCTCATTATTATTTTTTGTTCTTATTATTATTTAGTCCCTTATGGTATTTACCATCTAGGTCATAGGTTTAACCACGACAGGAGCGGTACTGTTGATAGGATGTCTCCAGCCACATACCCTTGCCTGGAATCAAGCTTGGTTGTATACCTACTACCTGTCTTCCGTATACGTGGCCTAACCTATATAAGGGCGTGTTCTTTATTTTCAATGTTTGCACTGATGATGGTCTGACTGGGACCGAAACGTTTGCACTTCTCACTTGGGTAGCACTTTTTTTTTTCTTCTTCTTCTATGCTATAATCATTGTGAAATGATAATCGTACAGATAAGCTGCTTGAATGTGAGATTGTTTGATGGGAGTAATCTGGCTATTTAATTAAGAAAAAGAATATGAATTTTCTTGAAATTTAATTTCCCGCTGTAGAATTTCATTTCTTCAGAGATTATGAAAGATTACTTTGAGCGTACGAGTCCTACTTCGAAATGGCAATTTATTGAATTTTAGAATTATAAAACATGCATTTGAAGTGGAAAAATCTTTTTATGTATATCAAACCAATGAATTGTATAAAAGATGTTCACATTGGTAAAAACACCTAAATGTTACAGTATGCCAAACAACCAAATTTAAACAAATCTTCCGGACATTCTGAATTTCGCTGCAGATGAAACAACTTGTTCCATCTGCATTGAAATTCAGAACATCTGGAAGGCATTCACGTTTTATGCCATAATGCTCAATAAACCTTTTGAATAATACTGCAAGCTAAATGTCAATTCGTCATTCCTCCAACTAATGAAAGAAGGTCAATCAGTTGTTTGATTGAAAATCAAGCAATGCAGATGGGAACAGGTTGTGATTAATCATGTTTCAAAGCTGGGAACTGCGCCCAACCTCTCTCCCCTCACACATCACATATGCAGTAGAGTTTATATAATGACATCTCTGCAGTATCATTGTTCAAAATCATGTCAAAAATATTTTTGGAGAGATATTTTGATACCAATTACAATGTATATATATCTCACCAAAATCTATTATTGTATCTACTCCTTGTCTCTGAAGATCCACCATCCTGTAGGTTTTCATTTAAATTTGCTGCCCTTTAGTCAACCAATTAGCCACTCAATAAGATTATGAGCAGTTAAGTGAGGTGTGATTCATTAGGTCAAGAGTTGTAGTCTACAGGATGGGGGGAAGACCTCCCGTAACAATGTTGGTTTCCACTTATGGACTCTAGCAAACAAATCATCTGTGTTCCTTGTATATTGTGAAATGTAATTTGGAGCAGCAGCTAGGTATACCAATAAAATTCCTCCTGTAAGACTCTGCTAGCATGCAAATATACATATGCAGTACCCTGAAAAAGTATTCGCCCCTTCCTGATTTTTTTTTGCATATTTATCACACTTAAGCATTTCAGATTATCAAACAAATTTTCATATGAGACAAAGATAACCCGAGTGAACACAAAATGCAGTTTTTAAATGATGATTTCATTGATTGAGGGAAAAAGCTATCCAAACCTACCTATGTGAAAAAGTAATTGCCCCCTAAACCTAATAACTGGTTATGCCACCCTTGGCGACATCAACTGCAATCAAGCGTTTGTGATAACTGGCAATGAGTCTTTCACATTGCTGTGGAGGAATTTTGGCCCACTCTTCTTTGTAGAATTGTTTTAATTCAGCCACATTGTAGGGTTTGACAGTATGAACAGCCTGTTTAAGGTCATGCCACAGCATCTCGATCGGATTTTAGTCCGGACTTTGACTAGGCCACTCTAAAACCTTCATTTTGTTTTTTTAAGCCATTCAGAGTTGGACTTGCTGGTGTGTTTCAGATCATGTCCTGATGCATAACCCAAGTGCGCTTGAGCTTGAGGTCACAAACTGATGGTCCGATATTCTCCGTCAGGATTTTGTTGTCAGAGAGCAGAATGTATGCTTCCATCAATTGCAGCAAGTTGTCCAGGTCCTGAAGCAGCAAAGCAGCCCCAGACAATCACACTGCCACACCATGTTTGACTGTTGGTCTGATGTTCTTTTTATGAAATGCTGTGTTAGTAATAGGCCAGATGTAACGGGGTGCACACTTTCCAAAAAGGTCAGCCTTTGTCTCGTCAGTCCACAGAATATTTTCCCAAAAGTCTTAGGGGTCATCAAGATGTTTTTCTTTTAGCAAATGTGAGACGAGCCTTTGTTTTTGCTCAGCTGTGGTTTTTGCCTAGGAACTCTCTCATGGATGCCATTTTTGCTCAGTCTTTTTCTTATTGTTGAATCATGAACAATGACTTTAACTGAGGCAAGTGAGGCCTGCTCTTCTTTAAATGTTGTTCTGGGTTCTTTTGTGACCGTCTGGATGAGTTGTCGATGTGCTCTTGGAGTAATTTTAGTAGGCCGGCCACTCCTGGGAAGGTTCACTACTGGTCCAAGTTTTCTCCAGTTGTGGATAATGGCTCTCACCATGGTTCGCTGGAGTCCGAAAGCCTTATAAATGGCTTTTCCAGACTGATAGATGTCAATGACTTTGTTTCTCATCTGTTGTTGAATTTCTTTGAATAACTGCATGATGAGTTGCTCTCTGAGATCTTTTAGCCTACTTCACTAAGTTATTTCTTGATTCAACAGGTCTGGCAGTAATCAGGCATGGGTATGGCTAGTGAAATTGAACTAAAAAAATGTAGTTAATCACATTTAATTCACGATTTAACAAGGGGGGGATTTACTTTTTCAAACAGGGCCAGGTAGGTTTAGATAGCTTTTTCCCCCTCAATTAATGAAAGCACCATTTAAAAACTGCATTTGTATTCAGGTTATCTTTGACTAATATTAAAATTTGTTCAATTCTCTGAAACATTTAAGTGTGAAAAATATGCAAAAACATAAAAAAATCAGCAAGGGGGCCAATACTTTTTAGGACACTGTATTACATGCTGAAATCTACATAACTATAAAGTAAAATATGGCTCTTTTGTTTCAGATTTCAATGGACAAGGCCATGAAAACAACCTGTCCAATTGTCCTCCACAAGACTGATGATGACCGTCCTGTGCATCCCAAAATGATTCTGGACCCAATCAGCAAGAAGCACTTGTACTTGGCTTTGGGAAATCAGGTGCTGTTCAGTGACATTGTGTACATGGTTATGTTTAGGTCTCATTCGTACTACACGGTGAAAGTAATCATATCAAATTTTTCTTGGCTTATATGTGACCAGTGTAGCTGCAAAATTTGATATTTTTTTTTTTCAAATAAAATTTCTACACTTCTGTATGTGGTCCTAAACCTTATACCTATCTGATCTTTGACCATGCATCCTCACTGAGAACAGTCAGTTTATTTGCATTTCTCACTTCAGGACGTGGGTGTTGATCCCTGATGTTTTTGTTTTGGTAGCTCATGTGCATGTGAGAGATTTTCATGGGCAGAAATCCGTTTGCACTGATGACAGATCAGTCACCTGGCGAGACGTTTGTGAGCAATTGTGGGAACAAGATTAGATTTGGGCAAAAAATTCAGTTTTGAATGCTGTTGCGAATGTAGTCTAAAACTTGCAACAAATATGTCTGATTGTGTGACACAGATGAAACGGGTGCCTGTGGCTCAGTGCGGGATATACCTCACGGTGGAGGACTGTTGGTTCTCCCAGAATCCCTTCTGTGGATGGTGTGCGTCTCAGAGACGGTCAGTATCTTTACTACATGTCTTGTTTAGTCAGGCATTCCCTTATGAAAAAGTTTATTCAAGTATGCCATTAGTATACTTCTTCTAAACTAAAAATAAGAGAGTATACTTTCAGTTTACTTTTTATGTACTTATCGTAGATATACTTAGAAAAGTACACTTAGCTTTTACTGAAAAGTACACAGAAAAGTCATAGTATATTTGGCTTATACTTGTACCTAAACTTTTGATCGAGATATATTCGAGAACAATATAATAAAGTATTAAAATATTCATGCCTAATGTTCAAGTATACTTGGCTCGCGGTTAGGCTACTATCGAAAGAATAATAATAAAACCATACAGATTGGCTTCTTTGAAGTATAATGCATTATAGTTTTACTCAGTTTTTACTATCTCATTAACTTACAAATTCCACATGTACGTTTGCAGTAACAAGTCAGCTTTGGAGTAGCATAGCAGAGTAAATAGCTCATGGGTGGAGCTGAACTTGATTTTTATGCAGTGTTCTTAACCCACATTGAAACAGATAAACATTTGTCTGATTTTATTTGAGAAGAAATTTGACAATTCTTCCAGTATTGACAGACTTGATACACACCCTTACAAAAAACTATACTTCAAGTTTAAGCAGCGTAAACTTAAAGTGCCCATCTTGTTTACATCTAAGTTTTGTTTTGTACTGCAAGTACACTACAAGTGAACTTTTAAGCGGTGGCGTGCTGTCAGATGTCAGGAAGGCCTTCAGTGACATCATCCTTTATTGCATAATTGCTCTTAAACTGTTTGCGATCAGGTATGCCTGATTAACAATGAAACAGTGTATTAACTGACCAGCCACCACCAATGCATGACACGTAATGATTCAGGAATGATAATGACAAAGCGATTACCTATTGGTTAAGTTGATATAATTGATGTGACTCCGCAAGGATGACAATCTGCAAAAATTCTGAAACTTTCGCTGACTTTGCTGCAATTATTTTTGTTATCACTCAGCTGTACATCGTACCTAACAACACAGGTTAGCTGTCACTACATTCAGACTATATAATGGGTTCTCATCGCTTATTGCTCAATGAACCTCGCGAACTAATTTATGCAAATCCAGAAATTATAAAGACGTAGGCAATTGATATTTTCCATAGTCATTGATGTGCGGAAGTAAACGCCGTATATATTCGTAGTGCAATGTATAACAAGGCTTTCAAAAATAAATTAGATTCTCGTCGGTTCCACCAATCAGTCTGAGCAACTGTTTCTAATCGAGGAGGTTGAACCGAGAGAGGTGTCTGTCATTAAGTAGTGAAAGGTGAGGTTATTGCTGGCCCTGCTTTTCTGCAGACGGCCCGTCACTGCTTTCAAGTATACTGTGACTCAACTAGTTGTATTCCTCTAGCATGCTTTTCAGTTTATGAAACTATACATTAAAGTATACTGCAAGTAAACTTAGATATACTGCTAGTGTATTAGCTATAAACTTCTTGTTAACTTTTCAGTTCAGGAAAGTATACTGTACAGTACTGCATACTGTTAGTAAACTTAATGACGAACTATTAGTTCACTAGTTATATAATTCTAGCACAATGTCTAATTTATAAAAATATACTTTGAAGTATGCTGCGAGTAAATAAAAATGTACTACAACTTTACCTGTTATAAACTTCAAGCCAACTTTTTAGTTTATGAAAGTACACTTTGAAGTATACTGCAAGTCAACTTATAGGTACACAACTAGTCCACTATCCACTTTAAGATCTCTATAATTTAAATTTAGTTTTAAACTTTCAGGGAGCTAAAAGTTTTTTTTTTTTAACCTCTTTCTGCAGATGTAGACGCTCGCGTCTATAGACCTGCAAATTTAAGAACTTAGTTACACTACCAGATGGCACCCCCGGATCAGCAATTGAATTTTCCCAAGCAGGCAGAGCTGAAACGCGATTTTGAGTATAAAGAACTTCCCTCCAATCCCTGTTTTTCAGGAGTTGCATGAATTAAACTCCTCAGCCAAGCCTGATGTGCAAACTGGTCAATATCCTTGCCCAGAGTAGTCGATCCAGTAGTTTAAAAAAATTATCACTTGCGACAGATAAAAACTTAGTACTCTGTTGCAACCATTTTAGCTACAGTGAGCCAACAGTATTCCAATTAGTGGTTAAAAAAATACGTTTTGTGAAGCAAAAAATCCGACATTGTATTGATTCTCTCACATTCTACTGTCAATTACAGTCATCACACACAAAATATGCGTAGTTCCCTCCCAGGGATTAATGCGTAGATTCCTCCATTGACAAATTCAGTGCTCCCATATATCCACCCAAGTACTGGTGTCGATAGCCAGTCACTCATTATATTCTCAGATTCATCTGCGTTACTCTACAGTTATAGTTCATGCCCTCGTGAAGCTTCCCCTTATGAGGTGTAAGGTTATGAGCTTGGATGTGAGAGCAGTTAGCTTATCATTGCAGCACGAATGTTACAGCTGTTTAACCAGCACTTTATTTAATGCTTGGGGGACTTGGAAGAAAAATGGACAATATTGTTAACTTTATTATGGAGAAAAGGCATGTTTTGTGTTTGGAGAGGTTACAGGTGACCAATGAAGTTCAACTGCACTGATATTGATAAATGCATGCTAAACTCAACCAGAAAATCTTTAGTTCATGCTGAATTTCATGCCCCAAAAGTTAATTTGTGTTAAACATATGATTAATGTATGATTTGACAGTGAACCATTTTGATGGATCTCAGACTTTGGGGAGACACCTGGATAGCTGTCTAGTTTGGCTCATAGCAAGCGGGTAATCTAGAATGTAATGTTCAAGATGAATTGTACTCGTGGTCAAGAAGTTTATGATTCCAGAAATGTATGGTTTTCAGCCCCAGCAGTTTTTCAATTGTCAGTATTATTTTTTTTTTTGCTAATTCAAAGTTGAATTTTCATGAAGATTTTTTGTGTTTGCAGCCCCTTTTCTTCACCAAAATCATAAAAATAAACTGAAATACGATTGGAGTCTAAATTCTTCAAGTGTCTAGACTCAATTGAGCCAAAGTTTTCCTGCCTGTAAAGCTGCAATCTTGAATTATAAACCCAGGTAACACCTAAATAGTCAGATTTGGCTTCTGCGCAAAGGGGTTAAACTGCAAGTATACTTCAAAGTCTTCTTTAAGCTAACTTAAAATCATACTCACAGCTTATTATTATTGCGCTCTAAAATGTATTACTGTTGCTATTCAAATATTATTTGACGTAAGTAGACGAGAGTCTACAGAATGGTATTTTCTGATTGATAAATGATTTAATCATTTTTAAACAAGAGTGTGGACATCAAAGCCCTGCATATTGTACCTGTACCAAACATTGCTGTGTTTTAGTTGAGATATCAGTTCAGCCTAGCTAGCCATTATGTGCAGATTCACAGCTAAATGTACACAGTATTTTCTGACATGAGGTTAAGAAGAATGGAACTAGAGTGCTATATGGTGGTGGACTTAAGAAGGTGCAGGGCTAAGCCAAACACCATTTCTGTCCTGGGGGAAGAGGTAGAGGTGGTGGAGAGCTATAAATATCTGGGGGTTCACTTCGACAATAAGCTGGACTGGAAGCACAACTGGAGGCACAACACCGAGGCTGTCTACAAGAAGGGTCCGAGCAGGCTTTATTTCTTGAGGAAGCTTGGGTCTTTTAATGTGAGAACTAAGATGTTCCAAATGTTTTTTAGTCTTTGGTGGCAAGTGCAGTTTTCTTTGCTTTTATCTGTTGGGGTAGCAGTATCAGGGCCAGTGACTCTAACAGACTAAACAAGCTGATGAGGAGGGAATGGTTCTGTGCTGGGGATTACTCTGGAACCCCTATAATTGTTGGTGGAGAGGAGGATGTTACAGAAACTGTTACACATTATGGACAACACATCACATCCCCTACACAGTACACTGGCTAAGCAACAAAGTATTTTCAGTTGGAGGCTTTGCCAATTCAGGTGTAGTAAGGACAGATATAAAAGGAATTTCTTACCCAGAGCAATAGCACTTTATAATGACTTTCCTCTGAGCCGAGAGAGAAGAATATTTAAATTTTTTTTTTTTAACTGAAATCTTGAATTAATGCACTGTAACTCTCCCTGGTTGAGAGGGTTCATCTGTTATTCTCGTAATAACCTAATCGGGGAGAACAAGCAGCACCTGTTAACTGTGGAGTGCTCTCGGAGTGAACCTTCTGTTAATTATGAAAATGCCTGAAAAGTTGGTCAGGACTAATAATTGTTTTAAACAGACATTTTGTGCAACCCAATTCTCTGTTCTTGTTCCGAAACTGTACTGAATTTAGCCCATGATTTAATCGCTGTTAGATTGCATATGGAGAGAAACCATGACTTCGGTTGCTAATTACGATAGTTGGAAAATGCATCAATAAAGGAAAATGATTGAGAACTACTAACTGCAGTCAAAAAGGGACGTGTCTCAGCATCCCCGCTGGCTACGCTATTGGTGAGGTATTTAGTGCTAGAACATTTAAAATTTTGAAGAACAAAATACAAGCAAAATTCTTTCTCGCTTTAAGGCATGATGTCAGCTTTTGGCTGCATCTGTATTCTTTTAAAGGTAAATTTCCTGTCTTCTTCGCTCCAGGTGTATGTTTCGTGACCAATGCTTGAGGTCAACGTGGATCACCATTCCTGATGGTTCCGTGCAGAAACAAATAATTTCCTTCCAAATCAGGGAATTGCCATCTCAAAAGGTACATAGTATTTCTTTAAGGTGTTTTAAACTAGCGGTTCCCCACAGGGTGAGCCAGGGGCCAGAAGAGGGCTTCAGGGGATTGGGCTTGAGAGGCCTTGGCTTGATATGAAGTAACTAAAAGCTTCAGTCACAAAACTTCTCGGCACAAGTGCTTTCTCTGCTAAATAATTAAAGCAAATGTGAGCAAGTAATCATGTTCGAACCCTAGTAACCATTATACTTCCTGGTGTTGGCACGCATATTGCATGTTTTCTGTGAACAGGGAAAAAATTTGATAAACAATATTTATTGCTCTCGAAACACTTGATTTCACTACAAGTTTATAACATGGAGAAGTTCAAAAATCACTTTCATAATTTTGTGGGGATAAATGGGGAAGAGCTTAACCAACTGCATGGATGTGTGTCCAGAAGTTGCAACGATGGCATGCAGACGTGTGTTGATTTGTGGACTTAGCGGGCCTTGGGGGGTTGAAAACCTCTTGTGTCTGATTAAACTAACACAGCGCCCCTCCCCCCAGAGTATCATACTGAATGTGACAGCTCACTTGAGGGTGATATCTCAACAAAGTCCTAGCATCTCTTGCACCTTCACTGTGGAGCATGGGGAGAGTCTGTGTGCTGGGTTTTTGGACACCAATGTATTACCTGACTGCTCCTGTGCTATCTCAAGGGATAAGTTCCTCCAGTTTCCCTCAGGTAGGTTACCCCTAGTTAACCGGTTCATTACAATCTCTCTCTGCCGCCTGTGGTTTCCATTCTTTGAGGCTTATTGGAGAAAGGTGGTGCAAACATTGATTGGCAGGCTCCATAGCCGAGACGGTCTGACACAGACAATCAAAGGGCCGCCCATTACAGTGCTGCCAATGGTATAATTTGGGCTTCGCTCAGTTCACAAAGATATTTGACTTGTTCAACTGCAGGGAACCACAATGTGTGGGAAAACAGCTATCACGGTATAGCCTGATCCAATCCAATTGGCTGTGCTGTTAAAGTAGACATGTTTTGATTTGAAACTTGTCATATTTGGTATCATCCAAAAGGGTATGCAATATTTTCTCAAACTATCAAAATTTTTCACCCGAAAATGACGGTAGAATAGAGTAATCATGGATGTAATGCGGGCTTTTAATTACCCCCAGATCGCCCTTTAATAGCACTATGAATCAGGCCATGAGCTGTGACACCACTCATGGGATCAATTATGACTCAAGCTATCGTATGTGTATTTTAAACTGCAAGCAAGACATTTAAACTAAAAATGTAAGAATCTATGCTTGACTTGGACATCAAAGTTGAAGAGGATGATTCAAGTGCAAATTATACAACTAGCTACAGTGATGATGACGATGGAGAGGTTGGCGAGATGAAACTGAGGAAGGAATCGGTGAAGATGGAGATGCAGCTGAACACCAACAGCTACCGCAAGCTTACAAGCACAAACTGGAGCCTCGGTCACAGGCGAGTGAGCGGGCTGCAAGCTCTTGGGTGTGTTTCCCAAAAGCACAGTCGCTAACCTGCTATGTTGGAATCATTGACTGTATATAGCCGCATTAGCTTTGTAAGTTGCTTTCGGGAAACCTACTCCTGAGCGAGGGCGGAGGGAACCGAATATATAGAAGCTTAGAATTTTACTGACGAACGCCCGGCTGGCTAACAGGAGGTCCTTATGCAACAAACCATGCTAGCTACAGTATAATCTTGTAGTCCCAAACCAGAAATCTCGCCCAATGTATTTCCTTGCCGTGCAAAGACAATTGTGCACTGCTCTGAAAAGGCTTACAGGCACTTGCATAACCTAGGCTCCAATCAAAGCCATTGTGCTCGGTACATCTCCGCAAAGTGGTGCCTTGACTGGGTGAGCAATCCCAGTAGCCAAACAATAACATACTTTTTGACAATCATTACTCTAATCTGCTCGAAACATAAAATGAGATGAGACCAAGAAATGAACGAATTATGACAGCCAGACGATGGTCCATGCACTCGACTTCCTTAGCATGTGTCTTTGTCTCCCATGAATTACACAATCAAAAAGGGGCCATTTTCGCTTGGTTTTTCTGGTGATGTGTGCAAGTCGAAAGGGTTTTCAAAATACCTCTTTTATTCTCTTCCTGTTTGAGTGAGTGTCCAGGAAGTATTTTATTCATCCTCTCCATGATATTAGCATTCCATAGAGGTATAATTTGCCCATTTTTTTGATTTCTCAATACATGTTTACTTTAAGGGTGTAGGCAAGACTTCCAATTGGTTGTCGTGGGCAGTCAGGGCAGAGGTGGTATGTGGCTTTCCAATCGGTCTGAGGCACTTTTCTCCCATAAGCTTCCTGGTGCCTGACCAGGAAATCAATCCAGGTCCCACTAAGGAGATCCCAGCCTAAAGAATGAGCCTTGCCAGCACTTTTACAACCTTTTTATGTGCGCCATCCGAGTGGCTGAAGCTAAGTGTGGGCTTAGTTGGTACTCGGATGATGAAAGACCATCTGGGAAAACTAAATGACTACTGGAAGTGGTGTTCATGGGTGGCAATCCTCCTTCTGGACAAATTAACCCGAATGTCCCAGTGTGGGACATTGTGCTGTAGGAGACATCCTCTTTTGGATGACATGTTAAACCAAGGTCCTGAGTCATTGTGGTCATTAAAGATCTGATGACACTCTTCGACTAGAGTATGGAGTTCCCCAGTGTCCTGGCAAAGTTCCCAACTTGGCTCTTTCAACCAGCCACCTTATCCTAACCCAATTTAATTGGCTATGCAAAATTGTCCTCTCCCTCTCCACGAATACTGATGTGTGATGAGTGTTCTGGCTTAAAATGGGTGCTGTGAATCACCTAGGTGGGGGCCACTCATTGGTGGTGCCGAAGTGAGATTCCCCCATATCACTGTAAAAGGCTTTCAGTATCTATGAGGAAAGCGCTACGTAAATGTAATGTTAATTCATTCAAGGACTTCGACAATGTGAGTTAGGAGTTTCCTGAAGATAACTTGAGCGAATCAGAGTGTCCTTTTGTGGTAATTTTTTTGTTTTTTATTTTTTTAAATCCACAACGTATAATCGGTCAATTGATAAACCCAGTCTGCCCGTCTCTCATTCCTCATCTATCCCAGCAGTGGCTTCCAAATGAAGTTTAGAGGAGTGTGGACTTCCTGTGTTCCTAATTTGTGTATCTTTGACTGTCCCATATTGACTTTTCCCCTCTCACTTCTTTTCCTTGCTGTGTTGACAGGTGAGCAATAAAATTGAGCCCTTCATCTCTCCTCCAATCTACTCCTGCCTTTTTCATACTTCTTAGTATGTTTTGTGTCTGAAATTTATAATTTACGTATTTTCTTTTGCAGGCATCGGCATAACAGTGACGATCTCTGTGGATGGCCAGAACATCTCAGAATCGTGGAAACTGAAGAACTGCCCCTTCATTCGAGGAGAGCCTAAGTCTGCCCTGTTAGTGGCTTTAAGCTTTTATATCTAAAGGCTGAACTGACTAACTCTTTTCCCAGAGTTCTGTTGTCCTGTAGGTCTTGGTTCAATCAGTTTCAAACAAGTGCACCAGTTCAAAAAAAAAATCCAATGCTTTTGAGGTGTGATTTCTTAGGACTGGAATGAAAATCTTCAGAAATGCACAGTAGATTTCCAGGAACTGGGTATTGCTTCTCTTGTTAAGGGGATTGTTCACTTTCTGGGGAACACTGAAATAGCTGTATGTAACTACTATACATGATTTGCAGATTTTTGTATACAAAGAAAGAAAAAACACATTCTCATTATCTGCAGGTGCTCTGAGTGTATTACTGCTGGCTGCCAATGGTCATTTACTGAAAATACTTGTTCCTGGATGCCATGGAAATCATACAAGACTCAAACACTGGTAAGTCTTATTCCTTTCTCAACAACGGTTCAGCACTCGCATACCATGGTCTGTCTGAGGCTTTGCAATGTGTACAGTATTTGGTATTTGCTGAAGGCAATTTTCCTTACGACCATCACCACTCCATTGACTCAAGCTGTTTGGCCTGGCATTTGTGTTTTGTCAATTTATTGTATGTTTTTCATCCAAGTATCTACATCATATACAGGTTGGTAGGCTAGTTTTCGCAGAAGTTAAGAGTGAATCTCTGTTCTGATTAGTGATGGTGTCGGCATAAGCATCATTGTTGGATGGTTATGAACTGGATTGCGTTTGAGTACACCCCTTAGCTAAGCTTCTTACCTGTACTTTGTTTTTGTTTTTTTCTGTATATTGAATTGTGATATTTCTACTTGCAGGACAAGTGTCACAACTCTTCTTCTGGTTTGAATATCCCTGTAAGTCAAATTGTGTCTTTCCACCTCATAACCTGTATCTTTTGTTCAAGGAAGTGAAACCATAAGCTGGTCTTTACGTGCTGGAGACTGTACCACAGGAAATGAGAATGAGAACTGTTCCTTCCTGTTAAAGCTAAATTATCTCTCATAAAGATGAAAGTATAGAACTAGCTGTGGCTAGAATTTCCCACAGCAAAATAGATTTAACCCTTTACCCGCCTCAACCTTTTGGTTAAGCATGTTTTGAGTTACTGGGTCTCATTGAAAGATACTTTGATTAAGCCATCTCTAACACTCGGTTGAAAAATCCAATCTGTTAATGTGCTCTACCGAAAGGTTGAGTGGGCTGTCACAACCCGGCTCAAAGAAGGGACAGTGTGGAGAGGACATCACATGAGTTCAAGCAAAAATATTTATTTATTCAAAAATAAATCACCTAAGGCAACTAGAGTATGTAAATCTGTAACAGCAGTAATGCTATGCATGTATGAGTGAATTTACACTGAACAAAAATATAAACGCACCACTTGAAATATTGGCACCATTTCAAATATGCCGTTATGAAATACCAAATATATTTGTTTTCATTAGCAAAAGGAATGTTTCCATTGATTGATGTCTAAAATTTGAGTTCAGCTCAGACATTGAGTATTTTTTTCACCGATGTAATGATTGGTATGAGTAAATGAGTGCGGTGCACCCAGACACTGCTCAGACAGAATGAGCAGTACTCAGACAAACCTTGGGCCGGGGACTATAAAAGGCCACACCAAAATGTTGGATTTTGTCAGACGCAGCCATACCTCAGATGTCTCAAATTATGCGGGAGCGTGCCATTGGCATACTGAATGCTGGAATGTCCATCAGAGGGGTCGCTGCACAGCTGAATGTTCACTACACTACCATAGTTCGTCTACGACAGCGTTTCCGACAGACTGGAAGCACTGCGAACAGGCAGTGTTCGTCCACGTGTGACCACCCCTGCTCAGGATCGTCACATCCGACTGGTGCACTTGCGTGAACGTTTCAGACCAGCGACACGCACGGCCGATGAGACAGTCGGTCTGAACAATAGACGAATCTCTGCTCAAACAGTTCGCAACCGCCTCCGAGAAGCAGAATTGCATGCTCGACGCCCTCACCGTGGGCTGGACCTCACAGACGTACGCCGCCGGAATCGTCTCGCATGGGCTAACGCACACTTCCGGTGGCCCTTGGCACGATGGAGAAATATGCTGTTCACAGATGAATCAAGATTCAACTTGTGTCACGCGCATGGGAGACGTCGTGTGTGGCGCCGTGTCGGTGAACGGTTTGCTGACACAAATGTCGCCCGGAGAGCCGCCCATGGCGGAGGTGGTGTCATGGTGTGGGCAGGGATTGCACACAGACAGGGAACTCCATTGCATTTCATCGATGGCAACTTGGTACGCCCAAAATGCTCAAAGGTGCCGTGATGAGATCCTCGCACCAACTGTAGTACCGTTTGTCCAACAGCATAATGTCACGTTCCAGCATGATAACGCCTGTCCTCATGTCGCTAGGTTCTGCACCCAGTTCCTCACAGCACAGAACGTTCCGGTGCTGGACTGGCCCGCATATTCGCCCGACATGTCGCCCATAGAACACGTTTGGGATGCTCTGGATCGGCGTATCCGGGACTGTGTTCCAGTCCCAGGTAATGTCCGGCAACTCCGGATAGCGCTCCAGGAGCAGTGGAACAACATTCCACAGGCCACCATAGACACTCTGGTAAACTCCATGCATAGGAGATTTGTCGCGTTGAGAGATGTGCGTGGCGGACATACGCGATACTAAACTGTGAAATTTATGGTATCCACCCCTGCCCTGTTGAAACTGTTGACAAACTTTTGATTGTGCGTGTATCAAGGTGTAACGGACATCAATATGATCAGTATAGATGTCTTTATCATGTCGTAAAATTTGCTGAGGTTCACATTATCCCATATGTAATAAAATTCACAAAACATCTGGTGGTGCGTTTATATTTTTGTTCAGTGTAGTATGAGGTGTAGGAAACAAAAAAGAATCAAACACAAGAGAAAACCCAATAAAAACCATATGCCCAGGGTAACAGAGAGAAACTGACGGACTCCAGCAACTTATATAGCTGAAGAGCAGCAGCACAGGTGAGAAATCAATGATGCACTTCCTAGGAAAAACAATCCACTCAGGAAGTGAGGTAAAGAAGGCCCAACCATAGACTGAGAAAAGCTCAAGGGGCTGTCACAGGGCAGTTAAAGGGTTAAAGTGCCATCACATCAGCTCTCGTGGTTTATTATTCTTCATGTGTTCTACACTTTATTGCTTTGGGTGATTTATATTTTAGAAAATAATTAACCATAAGTATTTTTTTGTTACCAGAAATCTTACTTGCATTCTGCCAAAAATGAAGTGTTGCACAAAATTTCATTAATCATTAAAATCTGTTTATTAGTTATATTGCTATTAATTTCCTGTGTATTACAGTAATGATCTAAGTGCTTGGAAATATCTCATTTCTAATATATATATATATATACATATATCAGTGGCAGCTCGTGAACTGGCATCTGGGGAGGCTCAAAACAATCCCTTAAAAAGAATGATTGGTCACGACCTGTTTTCAATCATTTATTTAAATTTCCATAACAGAAACTCCGAAATCTCTCAACATTTTCAGGTCTCCCGTCCAATGGAAGAACCTAGTAACTCACTTTTATTTGATTTTGAGAAAAAAGCAGAAAATTAAACAATTTGATATTAAAGCCTGGTTATTTGGGGAAGGCTAGTTTTATAGTTCATTATTTTTCTCTAGGGATCACTAACTCAAGGACTATTTTAACCCTTAAAGGTCATTTTCTGCTTTTTTCTCAAAATCAAATAAAAGTGAGTTACTAGGTTCTGCCATTGGACGGCAGAGGTGTGGCCAGTGTTTTATATAAGGGTTGTGTCACGTACCCTAGTGACAGGCACTGCGGACTGTACTCAAGTGCAAGGATGAATTTGGTCGTATTTATATTAATTACGCCTTAGGCACATGAGTACGGCACATAGGACTACAAACACAGGAATACAAACACAGGACTAAAAGTCTGGTTAGCAATGGGTTACAAGTATGTGGAGAAAAGAAAAGGAAACAAGGTTCCTCTAAACCGCAAATAAGGTGCTAAAACAGCACTACCTTAAATAGTTATACTATCTGTGACACACGGACACTATATCTATGCAAAGCTAGAGCTGTGGTACAGACATATGGCTTTACTAGACTTCACAATGACTGAGTATGGTCTGCCTTAACCTCTTTGTGCAGATGCCAAATTTGCCTATTTATGGGTTACCCAATTTATTACTTTATAATTCAAGATTTTAGCTTCATAAAGAGGAAAAATGTGGCTCAACTCAGAAAAGACACTTACAGCACTTGGAATTGCATTGTATTTCAGTTTATTTTCATGATTTTGTTAGAGAAAATGACCTGCAAACATAAAACATCTTCATTAGAATTCACCATTAAAATTGCAAAAAAAAAAATAATAATAATAATTCTGAGGGATGAAAAACTGCTGGGGCTTAAATCTATACATTTCTGGGTTCATAAACTCCTTGACCACAAGTAGAATTCATCTTCAACATTACATTCTAGATTACCTACATGCTATTTGCGAAATTATACTGCTATCCAAGTGGCTCCCCAAAGTCTCAAAATGATGTACTGTCAAATAATAAAAAATCACGTATTTAACACAAATAAAGTTTTGAGGCATGAAATTTAATATGAACAAATGATTTTCTGGTTGAGTTTAACATGAATTTATCAATATCAGTGCAGTTGAACATCAGTGGTCAGCAGTAACCTCTCCAAACACAAAACATGCCTTTTCTCCATAATAAAGTTTAGAGTTTTGCCCATTTTTCTTGAAAGTCCCCCAAGCCAGCACAAACACGCATTCAATAAACTGCTAATTAAACGGTCAGAACATTCATCCTGTAATGAAAAACTACCAGTTCCCTCTTCCGAGCTCATTTCAACACTTATAAAGGAACAAGTACAACTCACTAACTCAGTAATATCTGAATTCTGAAATATACCTTATTTTAACAGAACAGACACTGAACTTTCAGGGACGACCACACAATATATCTGCGTCCCCAGATTCCACAGAATGGTGCAATGAATGTACCAGGGGGTCCACCCAAATTCATGGGCAGCATGTTTTAAACAGGAAAAAAAACTCGACATTCAACTTTGTTGAGTACGGTATCCACATTTTCTGAATCTTTTGTTGCTATTATGTGCTGCAGATGGTGGGACATTCAAAGTCTTTGCAATTTTGCATTGAAGAGCATTTTTCTGAACTTGTTTGTGAGGATTACGAGAGGAACCACAAGCGAGAACCAGTGAATACAAAAATGGAGGCTTTATTTCTGAAGGGGGGGAAACCCCCAATAGAGCAGGCAATGGTACAATGTCCACAATCCAAAAATCAGAATCCTAAGGGCAAAATCCAGAACCGTAAAACTGGGCACCAATCACAATACTCGTGGTCGGGAAAAAATAGGTTCAGTGCACAGGCACAGGTATGTCAGAGAAGCAAAAGCCAAAATCCAGTGGGCGTAAGCAGAGTTGAAAACCGGGGCAGCAATCACAAAACTCGTAGTCGGGCAAGAAGGATTCGTAAACAGATGCAGACAATAGTACCAAAGAGCAGAGCCAAAAAATCGTAAGTCGGACGGTACAGTCAGAAGAGTAACATTATGAGTACAAGCCGAAAAGATAGCAGCACAGGTAAACAAGACAAACGTTCTGACAAGGAAGTACTGTGAAAAGACTCCTCATATACACTCATGGGAAGTCACACGCTTAAGACAACACAGGTGGAGGAAGTCAAACTGATTACAAAGGAGGGAACATGAGGGAGAACCTAATCACATGAAATAGGCAACAGTCAAAAAGCGGACAGGGATTACGAGACAATCCTATAGACAGATATACAGCTCCGGTCAAGGAGTTCTAACGTGCATAGAGAATAAGAGAAAGGACAGCGCGAGCAGGTGTGGAGAATCCACAGCAACGCAGCAGAGAAGATTAGGGAGAGACAAGAGGCGTAGATTAGAACAGGGCGAGCACTGAGAGCTTGTAATCAATTAGTAAGTGCAGCTATACAATCCCTAGTGCTCATTAGTAAGTTAGTATTATATACAATGTTAGTTTGGGTTTGTAACTTTAACAAAAACAACAAACTTTTAGTATGGCTTAGTAATATAGAAAAAGCAAGATGAGGGAAGTAAACAAGATTAGAAGGAAAGGTTGAAATCCAGAAACCATTAAATCACCCGAAAGAGTGGCACGCAATACTGGGGCTGTGAGCAATGACAAGACAAGAGACCAGACAGGGGGAGACATAGTGCAATGCATGGTAGAAAGCAAAACATGGACCGGAATGAAACTATGGTAATATACAAAACATGGCAAAGACTAAACTAGACAATACATGAACAAATCTAAGTAACCAAATCACAATTCATAATTTAAGGCATGGTCAGGCAACAACAAGATCAATATACAAACAATCATAAATATAGCTGACAGATCAAAAGCATGGCAAACAGGCAGAATCACAACATTGTTTCACAATTTTTAAAAGCAGTTTTTCACAGATTGGTGAATGTCTGCCCATCTTCCATCTTTTTGAGGTTTTGTCCCAGTTTGACCTTTGACCTTACAGCAGTGACCTTGACTTTCAAAACATTGTCCCGGCTATTTCTCTGTAACCACTTGGGTTAGGAAGTTCATATTACATATGTGGACTCCCCATTGGGGTAGGTGTGCCTTTTTGAGGTTTCGTCCCAGTTTGACCTTTGACCTTGCAGCAGTGACCTTGACTTTCAAAACTTTGTCCGGACTATTTCTCTGTTACCACTTGGCTTAGGAAGTTCATATTGCATATGTGGACTCCCCATGGGGGGTAGGTGTGCCTTTTGGAGGTTTCGTTCCAGTTTGACCTTTGACCTTGCAGCAGTGATCTTCAGGGCTGAGGGGTATTGCCCGCTTCAGCGAGGCCCATTGTCGATGATAAGACCTTCAAAGCCTTTGCAATTTGATGTTGCGGAACATTTTAAAAGTATTCCACAATTTTTTTACGCAAGCCTTCATGGGTTGGAGAGCCTTTGTCCATCATTACTTCAGCCTCTCTAAGACATCCCTTTTAAAGCCAATCGTGTTACACACCTGATGCCAGTTAATGTAATTACTTGCTAAATGTTCTTTCAGCTGATTGTCTTATATATTCATTTGTTTTTCAGCCCTTTTCTGCCTGTGTCCCAACTTTTTGAGACCTGATGCAGCCAGATAATTTGAAATGAGCTCATTTTGTGGATGAAAATGTAAAATTTCTCAGTTTCAACATTTGAAATGTTATCTATGTTTTATTGGAAATAACACATTGGCTCATGTGATCTGAAAGTCATTGTATTTTGATTTTATTCACAATTTACACTCCGTCCCAACTATTTCAGAATTGGGGTTGTATATACAAATATATACATATATATATACACCATGCATCTGGTGGTCTATTATAAATGGGGGAGTTGTTTTACATGTGCTTTGCCGTGGGATCGTGCTGTAAAGTCATGACTAAGTGCCTTGCGTGGAGTTAGCTGTTTGATGGCTACTACATTTGCTGACTATTCAATAAGTTTTTATCCATTTAGCTCAACCAAAAAGACAACTGAGGAGTCCACTTGCAAAGCCTTCTAAGTCAAGTTGGTCCATTTTTTTTTTTAGAAAAATCTGATTTTTTGGTAGGCATAGAAATAGTCTTCCATAGTTACCAATTTTCACTATACCGTGGCAATTAGCCTTGCAGACATAATCCATGAGGCAGTTCAATATTTTGCTTTAAAAATTACTTTGATTTTGCAATACAGCGTTTTGACAGGTTTTGAAAGTGGAGCTATCGGTGGGACATGTGCAGGTGCCTGAAAGAAAGGCTAAGGGAGATTACACATTTATTTTCAAAACTTGACTTCACAGGTTTTGCAAGTCGACTCCTCAACTGCAACATTATTTCTTTATGTCAGACTGTACATTCTGTTGGATTATGAAAAACTGTTTTTTTCTAGAGCTTGGCGTGTGTTTGAACTGTCCTCCATTGCTTTGCAAATTTCAAATGCTCAAGTCAATGAGATGGCTCAATGGAGGATGAAGGATTTCAAGCCAAGATATCCATCTTCTTTATTTTTAGGTGCCGGAAATTCACTCAGTAATCCCAAATGAAATATCCTACTTTGGAAAAAACTATGCGAATATCAAAGGGAAAAACCTCAACCATGTGACAAAGATTCGTCTCCGTGGAAACATGGACTGCCATCTTAGAGAGTGAGAGCTCCTGATCTTTTATTGTATGTCTATTCTCTTATGGTGTCCCGGGAAGCAGAACCTGGATATTAACTTCCATTCTTTAATTGCAAATCTTTCATTATTATGATATTTCATGTATGTGTCTCAATTAATATTTTAGTTTATATTCATGCCACTGAATGTTTGAGTTGCTTTCATGATGTGATACTATGCATATATTTACTGAAGGAGTGGAGGGATTTTCACCAAATCAAATATTGTAGCTCCCCACAGAGGGTCGATGAACTAACTAGGTATTGGAGATAATTGGGTCGAAGGTCAAGGTCACATAAGGTCCTTTGTATGTGGGGGGCCGAAGACCATTTTTTGGCTGTATGAGGCTATGGCAGGCTGAGGCATAGCGATCAATGCTTTGTACTGAGTTGTACCCTGTTTACATTTGTGGTCACCCAACCTCTTCCTGGAGATGCACCATCCAGAGGGCTGTCATGACAACCCTAATTTTGCACAGTTGGTTCTACTCATCAGTGACTCAACTGGGTCTCTTGTTGTTGAATGAGATGTGCTTCTTCATTTATGCATTGCAAACCAGTATTGGCAAATCTACAGGAACAGGATCAGTGGCCACTATCTTAGACAGCAACCTGGAACCTGTTTTTCCCCAAACCTATTTCCGATGCTGTTTTGAAAAAGGATTATTTTAACCCGTTTGTGTTCTGCTCACAGGATTCCGTTTCAGAACCGTTCCGACAACAGAATTACGCTGCACATTCCGGCGGGGAATAAGGGTCGGATGACCATTTGCCTGGAGCTCCCTGACGGGAGGTGTTATGGGGAGGCCGAAATCGCTTTCCGATCCTTGCCGTCCTGCAGCGGTTGGCTCTCCCCGAACACAAGCTGGGCCAGGTGAATTTTTTGAAAACATTTTTGAAAATACATGAAAACATAATTTTATTTGTATTACACTTTGCATTTGTAAACAAATCTCAAAGTGCTACATAAGAAAAAAAGTGCAGACGATTAAAAACAACATTAAAACTATAAAAATAATGCTCAAAAAGGATAAAAAATAGAATAAAATTTGTTAAGTTAGTAAAAAGCTCCAGTAAAGATGTATGTTTTTAGGCCTTTTTTAAAGGCATCCACAGTCTGTGGTGCCCTCAGGTGATCAGGGAGGGCATTCCACAGTCTTGAAGCGGTGGAGCAGAAAGCCTGATTCCCCGTGGTGTGGAGCTTAGTCCTGGGGGGGGGGTTTATGGAGGTAGGTGATGGTGGGGCAGAGAGAGTGTGAGGAGATCTTAGGAGTGAGGAGGTCCTTGAGGTAGGTGGAGGCATTTCCATGAACACGCTGGTGGGTGAGGAGGGAGACCTTGTACTGTAGCCGGACTGAGACGGGGAGCCTGTGGAGTGTCTTGAGGATGGGGATGATATGTTGAAATTTGTACACCCTCATCAGGATCCTAGCAGCGGAGTTCTGAATGCACTGAAGCCTTTGGATGCTTCGGATGATGTTAGGAATCCCAGCGAGAAGAGCATTACAGTAGTCCAGCCTGGAGGAGGCAAAGGCGTAGACGAGTTTCTCAGCATCTGCCAGACAAAGAGATGGGCAGAGTTTAGCAATGTTTTTGGGGTGGGAGAAGGAGGTTTTACACAGTTGTAGAATGTGACGTTCAAATGTGATATGGGGATCCATTTTAACACCGAGGTTGGTGACTATTGAAGATTTGAAATGTCCTGTCCAGAGAAAGTTATGCTGGTGATAGTAGATGACTGGGCCTGGTGTGGGGTGCTGACTAGGATGGCTTCAGTCTTAGAGCTGTTTAGCTGCAAGACGTTGAGGTTCCTCCACACCTTTATCTTCATCGGGTAGATGTTGAGTGTGGCAGATGGCAGAGGTGCAGAGGAGGTGGGGTTTGTTTTGAGATAAAGCTGCGTGTCATCAGCATTACAATTGAAGGATATCCCAGGCCTGCTGATGACACAACCAAGGGCCCAGAAATACAGGGTGAAGAGGGTGGGCCCGAGCACCGAACCCTGGGGGACACCGCAAGTGACACTGTGTGTCATGGAGTTTGCCTCTCCCAGTACAACATGTTCTGTTCTCCCAGTGAGGTATGATTTAAACCATTTAAGAACAGAGTCATGGTGGTGTGTAGACGGTGCAGCAGGAGGTTATCAAAATGGTCAACGGTGTCAAAGACAGCTGCAGGCCTTGAACTACAGGTGATAAAGGCCACGGCAGAAGTTGCCGTGGTCCATGCTGAAAATATAAGGGCACTACGGCAAATGTGCCTCCATATAAAGGGCACCACAGCAAAGTCTGCCGCTACTTTAGGGGCACAGCAGCAAATCCACCATGGAGCTTTAGGTCATCACTTTAGCTAATAAAAAGTAAAGGTCCGCAGTCTCAGATGTTCCTCACGTAAAGTGACCAATCAGCATGTGCTATGCAAATAAAAACCATTCCAACACTCACATTCCAAGACTCACACTGACTGCAGCGCTAAATACTGGCTAAAAAGTCCACTTCCCAAGCTTTATCAACACATAACACGCAATCTATAAGAGAATTTCAGTACCTCATAACTTCATCAGTTTGCCGCACTTTGCGGCTGCCAACTGTAATTCGGCTCTTTTTTTTGTTCCTTTCACTTGTAGGCATCGAGATCTGAGTTAAAAATAGAGGAGATACATGCATTATTCAAGAATAATTCTGCGCCCACGATCGCAAGAAAAGGGCAAAAAAGACAGTTGTAAAAACCAGTGGCAATTCATCGGTCGTAACAAAGAAGCCAAAACCTCACCCTTCAAAGCTTAATGACTTAAACCTTTCGCAGTTTACTTTTCTCGATCAGTAGTTGCTCATACGAATTGGTAGAAGGACAGTCAAATTTATTTTCAGTAACATTGTTATACATTGCACCACGAAATTGAGGGGTTTTCTTTCACACATAAATTACAACGTAAATTACGATAGGGATACATCTTTATAAATTCCGCACTCAAGTAGCTTATGAAACTGCATAGATTTGCAAATTGATTAGTGAGGCTCATCATGGAATAAACTGCGTATCATTGCATTCTTTACTCCAATATTAAGATTGTAGTAAACAAATTCTCATGGCTTCTTGCGAAAGAAGCCTCGCAAACTGATTTATAAGGACGTATTGATAATTTGAGTCATCATTTGCTATCAAAAATAAATTTGACTGTCCTCCTACCAATTCATATGAGCAACTGCTGATCAAGAAAAGTAAACTGCGAAAGGTTTGAGTCATTAAGCTTTGAAGGGCGAGGTTTTGGCTTCCCTTTGTGACTGCCGACGAAATCGCCACTGGTAAAAATGGGAAATGCCGTGTGATTTATTTATTTTGAGAAGGTGTTTTGGCTGAGGGGCACTTACAGCAATGCGGGGAAAAGGCACGGCATTCTACTTTAATAGGTGGGCAGCACGGCAAACAGGCAATTGCCGTCAATGCCGTAGTGAAATTCGAGCCCTACAGCTGTCAGATCCAGGAGAATGAGGAGAGATGGGGAGCCAGCGCCAGCCATCATCAGAAGGTCGTAGGTGACCCTGACCAGCACTGTGTCTGTTCTGTGGCTAAGGCAGAAGCTGGATTGAAATGCTGCGTGAAGACTGTTTTGTTTGAGATGACTATGAAGTTATATGGCTACTACTTTTTCCAGCACCTTAGAAAGGAATGGAAGGTTGCAGTTTAGCCTGTAATTTGCAAGAACTTCAGGATCTAAGGTTGTTTTTTTTTTGAGAAGTGGTCTAATGACAGCTGTTTTCAGGTGGAACATGGTTGGCTTGAAGGGAGTGGTTTATGACCCAGGTGATGAGGGGGCTGATGGCATTGAGGTTGGACTTCATCAAGGCTGTGGGGAGAGGGTCTAGGACACAGGTGGATGGCTTCATCTTTCTAATGATTTTCTTAACCTCCTGCTTTTTGATGCTGAAAAAGCAGCCGAAGTATTGGGCCACCTCAAGGAGCTGGTCGATCATCTGCATGGGTGGGGTTGAGGGGCTGGAGAGGGCGTAGAGAATGGAATCAATTTTTTCTCTGAAAAAGCTGACAAAGTTATTGCACCTCACCACTCTGGCCTCTGTGTGAGAGTGGGTTGGTGGCTTTAGGAGGAAGTTGATGGTGGAGAAAAGCTGCTTGGAGTTGCCAGGGCTATTATTTCTGATGTTGCCGTAGAACAATGAACGTGAGTCTCTGAGGGATTTAGCAAAGGTCTTTTGATGGTCGTTATAGGCTTGTCTGTGCATGGTCAGTCCTGAAGCCATAATGCACCATCGAAGGACTTGCCCAGCTGTCGTCTTCTTCTGCAGCTCGTTAGTGTACCAAGGGGCTGAGCGTGAGAAGGCGACTGTACGAGTCCTGACAGGGGCAAGGTGATCCAGGAGACTGCTCAGAGACCGGTTGTAGACCTTTACTGACTCTGTAACTGAGAAGAGGTCCATAGGATGAGAGGAGAGATGTTGGAGGTCCAGGGTGAGGGCACCCGAGTCAATGTTTTTCAGGGACCTGAAGTGGATTTGCCACTTTGGCTTGGTGTTGGGGGAGGGGAGAAGTATTTCAAAGGAAACAACTTTATGGAAGGACCAACCCAGATCATATACATGTGGGCTGACGGTGGGGATGAAGTTTGTGATGACCAGGTCACGTGTGTACCCCCTGGAGTGAATGGGGAGGTCAACATGGGGAGGTTGAGACAGTCCAGTTGGTGAAGGAACTGAGCTACAAAGTGACAGGAGAGGGTGTTGACATGAAGATTTTTGTCCCCAAGATTTATCAATTTGGAAGAGGTTGAGCAGAGTGTGGTGAGGAGGTCATGGATCTCTGGGATGAGTGCTGAGTTTCGCTACCCATGGCTGTCCCTTTGACTTGTACAAAATATTCCTCCTTAAAAAGAAAATAATTGGTGGTGAGGACCAAGTGCCCAAGGTCTATGATGCACTCTGTGCACGGTTTAAGTGTAGGGGCCCTTCCATTTAGAAAAAACTGCATAGCCTCTATGCCGCCATCGTGTGGGATGTTTGTATAGAGGCTAGAGACGTGAAACGTCGCAAGTAAAATGTCAGTGTCAGGTAAAGTAGTCTTTTGCAGTTTGTTTATAAAATCAATTGAGTCCCTGATGGAGGAGGGTAGGGAACAAACAAAAGGTTTTATACAATGGTCAACAAACGTAGAAACATTAGATGTCAGAGACCCATTGCCACTCACTATAGGTCTGCCGACGGCAACTATAAATGTGGCAAATGCGCTCAATGTGGCTACACACAGAGGAGCAAAACATACACACATCCACTCAGCGGTAAAACTTTGGATATTCGTGGTGTCATCACATGTAATGCACAGCATGCTGTTTATTTGATTAAATGCCCATGTGGACTGGCCTACGTTGGCAAGACCAATAGAGCCTTAAGCACCCGCGTATCTGAGCACCGCAGCAATATAAGATGCGGTGACATTCGGAATCCCGTCGCGGCGCACTTCATTGCTGCAGGGCATAGTGTGTGCACCATGAGATACATGGGGATTGAAAAGGTTGAGAGGCCTCTAAGAGGTGGCAACCATGAGCGCCTACTCTTACAACGAGAGACATATTACATCTACTATCTCAATACTATGTCCCCATACGGGCTGAATGAGGAGTTCGACATCAAACCCTTTTTATAAGATGACTGAATTTGGGTAGTAATGTTTTCCATTACTTCTGTATATTTTTGTTTCTATCTGGTGAAACTACACTGGTACTGGTGATATGTATATATATTTTTTTCACTACGTGGGTTTTATACTTGTCTTTATTCTTGTCTTTCATTTCAATACTTTTTTTTTCTTTTGGGACATTTATGTCATTGTATATTATTAAGTGTTTGTTTTCTGACTTGTTGGGGTTGTCGAACATTGATGTTTTTCACCTGATACTAAGCCCGCCCCTTCCTGTTCTATAAAAGAACTGTCACTCAGACACAGACACATACACCTGACGAAGACCGTGTGAGGTCGAAACGTTGTGTTTAATAAATCGGTGAGCAGCAACAGTGTGCGGATTTTCTTCTCTCTCTTCAAAGAACATGACTGAATCATGTCCTTAATGATGTTTCATCTCGATGGTGATGCGCTTTGTGGCACATCTCCGGATCGTGATGCAGAAGGGACAAGCCCTCCCACTTCATTTCAGAATTAACCCATCATGGGGTTGCTGTATTTATTACAGTATTCTGCTGTCCTTTCAATCACCTATGGAGAGAAATAGTGGCTTGAGTGTCTCTCTGTTTGAAATCTCTTAAGGAATTTAGTCTGCCAGTACGGATAAACAAGCAGGTCTGCCTGCTTGACGTGCATCAAGCCTGTATTTTCGATTGCTTGACTTTGTTTCTCATTGGATAGAGGAGGAAGAGTGGTCACTGTCTTGGGAGCAAACTTGCAGTTTGTAGACTGGATACAACAAATGGATCCCCGACAGACCATTGGTGCTAATTTCAGCTCTTCGGTGAGTGCTAATTGTTGTCCCATCTATTGCAGTCCATTTCTGACTCCCAATTAATCACCTTTTTACAATTGGACTCATTTTCATCAATCTTGTTCATGTTCCTTTCATTAGATTTTCATACTACTGCCCCATAGAGTTTCATTGTCCCCTTCTCAATGTCAGGTCTGATAGCTGGAACTGTTACCATGGCTCAGTCATGAGAAATATTTGCATCTTCATTCAGTCAAATTGAGATTTCACATGATCAGTGTTCAGAGTTTTAGCTCTCGTGGTGAGTCATTGATAGGATGACAATCTTGACTGGCTCTTTCTATATCTCTGGAGTGTTTTTCTGGGGTTGAATTTTTTTTTTATAAAACAGGATTTTGTCTAGTAAACACTGCTATCTCATTCATCAGCGTCTCAATGCGTCCATCTGATATGTCACCACAACCACACAGCAGCCCAAGCTAACAGCACAGAAATGTTTATCATCTTATCTCTCGTGTCTTTAACTCTGCGATGCTGTTTCTGGTGCCAGAAATGTTTTTTGTTTTTTCAGATTCTTCGGTATTACTCTCCTCCTGTTGAAACTCGGACATCAAGAAATGTGACCTTGCGACTGAAGGTTGCCAATGAAACGATTGGATGCGCGACCCTTACCTACCTTCCTGATCCCGAGTTTATTCGGTTTACCACAGCGCTGTCTGGAGATGACCTACGCATCACTATCGAGGTTTATACAGCATTCATTCAGTTTCAAGCTGGGATCAAATCCAGTTTTGCTCTTAAATTTGATGGTCAGCCATAAAATTAATATGCAAGCTCTGTTTTTGCGCAAAGTTTGACGAACTCGGCGATCCCTAAGATGCACCTTGCTACATTTGTGAAGAGACAGTGTTATGATTCCAGTATGTTCACTTGTATATTGTGGCATAGCTGAGTGCTAATGCTAATCAAGCATTCAATGCTAATTAATCAATCAACGCTAATTAAAGGTCTGTGCAAGGCAGGCTTATTGGTCAAAATCATTTTAATACAAAACTACTTTACAATCCTCGTGAAGGCACAGCAGCATTTACGTGTCGGATATAACTGAGCTCAAAAATGTTTTTTTACACTGGAATATGCTGGGTTACTTTCAGAAAACCTCTGTGAAGAAGTGCTGACGTGGTACCAGCTTTCTGCGGCCCATACCCTACTCTTATCTAATATGAATTAAAAGATGGAACTGATCCCAGATCCGTGCACCTTCTCTAAAATGTGTTTTGAATATGAACTACTGGGTGTTTATGATGTTCTAACTACTGTGTGTTTGTTTCACTGCTTCTTTATATTTTCCAGAAAAAAAGGGACAAACTGAACATAAAGGAAACGGAATTGAGCATATCTGCATTTGAGGGTGACGAAGAATATGAGTGTGTGCGGATTAAAATTGCACCTGGTCATTTTTCAGGTGTGGATTCCATCGACTGTGAAATACATAACGGAGCTAAGTCTAAGATCGATTTAGTGAAGGTAAGTCACTGTTATAAATTCAATGCGCCATTGTTTTTAAAGAAAATATGAACCTTGTCACAAACAGAAATGTAATGGTTTTCTTTTCAATTTTTGCCTTATTGTAACTTGCCCCTGAATTATTGGTGGAATGCACGGACCACTCGCTGAAAGGTTCAATTTAATCTGTTACATCCATTTCAGGTATTTTTGGGCAAACAACTATTTGAAATAAAAGGGCCGCAGAGTTTGTGGTACTTGATTATATTGATCCTCTGCATCATACCCTTGATTATTGTGGGTGAGTACTGAGTACTGCTTACGTGCGTCTGTGATGTGCTGGGGTGGATGGATCCATTTCTTTGCTGATGTATTCTGCCCACTTTATGAACAGAAAATGAAAGGAATGTGGTATTAAAAGTCAAGATTCGGCTGTTATACTATATTGGGTTTTAATTGGCATGAAATATATAATATACCAACTGATCCAGAGCTCTATATAATTTATCTTAATACGATCGCTGCTGTTCCATCTGCACAAACTGGTAAAAAAGTGTTTTTTCTGTATGCTTGCGTTTGTTATCAGCAGTTTGAATATATTGCCCAAAACAAAAAGCTATTGTCTGAAAAAAGGCACGATATGGGGAAAAAGCTTAAGTAACTGCAGGTATCATGTGCTTTTGTCAGGTGTTGTGTGCATTTACCGGTCAAAGCAGAAGAAACGGTCCGAACAAATGAACAAACGTTTGAATCTGCTGGAATGTGACATCAGAAAGGAGAGTTGACAAGGTCAGTTGTTGTATATATGCCGCAACCTTCAATAAATCCTCACATCACCGAATTAACTCACTGCCTGTGACCTCGGCCATTTTTCGGGGACAACCTCCCACACTGGATTTGCAGCATATCGCCACAGGGCTAAGCCTTCCCCCAGTCAAAAAAACATAAAGGTCCTGTTCAGACAGTTTGAATCTTTCCTTTTGTCCATCTAAGTGACCTGAGGCTTCTGTTGACTGTATATAAAAGTAGCCCTTAAAGGGATAGTTCACCCAAAAATAAAAATTCACTCATCTACTCACCCCAAGGCTATTTGTAGGGTCCGTGATTTTATTTAATTTGGATAAATAAAAACACTTTTGGATTGTCAAAGAAAAACAGTATTGAAGGCAAATCTAAATCAACTGAAGTCATCAGTGACCACGCTTTCACACATAAAAAACAACATTTAAAAAACCACAAAATGCCTCCATGCTGCTTGTATGGCATAATCAGTGTCCGTAAGCCCCGACATTCAAATTTGACTTAAAGCAGTCTTTTCGCCATGTTTTTAGCCTGAATATCCAATGTAGCCACTTAGCTTTGTAAAATCCCACAAAACAATACCAAGGACGGACATTTTAGAGGGCTGAAGGTTTCACGTGTTCTTCTTGGCCGGTATTAATTCGAGCGACTTCCTGGCTGGTGTAAATCACAATATAATGGATATTTTTCTTCGTCCACAAACGGGGCGCAAAAGCACAACAGTTACGATCAATCTGACTCCATAATACATTTAGAATACCAAATTTAGTTACATCTTCGTTAAATATCTGACTCCAAATTAGAATTAGAATTTATAGTTTGGGGACAGCATTGAATGAATCTCAGGGCAGTGAAAACCAGTTACTCAGACTCTAGGGAAAAACATGAAGTTGATTATACCTTGAATTCCGAACAGACAACCACCGTCGCTACATTAATGTTCCCGGGTTTTAACACCATGTCCGGATCCTAGGTTCGTTGGTTAGATTAGAGGTTGGAAGTCAACCATCACTGCAATAGCCTCTGCTGGCATATATCTACAGTGAACCCAGATTATATGCACGCCCATGGGTTCCTTAAGGGAATTTTAACGGATAACCAGCTTTTCGTCCATGGGGTTCCTTCAGGCTAATACCCCAGAACCAGCAATACATAAATCCTTTCTGTAAGTAGATCATGGTTGTCTATCCAACTTAACCAAACCAATTCCCACACCGGGCCGCTGGCCAGTCGTTCCTCAGTAGGGATAGTACCCTTAGGTATCCGCCGAGACGGGGCGGATCTCGCACGCGAGATCTTGAAAAAAACAAAAAGGCTTTTCTATTTAGGATCTCTTGCCTTTAAGCCCTCAAAAGCACGCCTCCGATCAAGGTGGGCTTTCCCACATTGAGGTGATAAAACCATCTGGCATAGAGAGGAGAGCGGAATCTGACTAATTTTCAAGAGTGTCCCAAAGGGAATGGACTATAATTTCAAGGGAAATGAAACATGTTCCATTCAACTCCTTGGATTCCCCCGAGAATAACAAGACCAAACATGATAGGAATATGTACTAATATGATGCAGTTGTCATGAAAAAGCCTTAAGAAGGAGTATTAGGTTATAAGTATATAAGTGATTTCTTCACGGGACGTTGAACATCAACATATTATGAATTTCCCAGAGATTTAGATTATTTTAAACAGATTAATGTAACTGGACTTTAACTTCAGTGGGGACAGTGATTTGACGTTTACAGGAGACATGGGACCCGCAAAGCTTTGTGGCTCCGGCCCCCTGCTGAGCAAAGCCAGAGAGGCCACCCCCACAGGCAGACTGCAGGACCATCCTGGGTTATAAAAGTTTTACTGCTGGCTCTGGATTGAGCCAAATCAACCAAACATTCAGATTCTACACGTGTAAAGAGCATGTGTTCCAACAATATTATTTTTGACATTTGAAATATCTGTTGTGAGCTAAATCAACCAAACATTCAGATTCTACAGCTTGGTGCCCTGTGTATTATTGTGGAAGAAGCTGACGTAGCTACGGTGGCCAACGCGGTTAAATGCATAGTTCTGTCAGTAAATACTAACATTCAAAACTGCGGCGCGTTTCTCTAAATGGAGATGTTTTGGGCTGTTGCAGCATTATTTGCCTTCGTTGGCCACCGGAGGTAAATAATGAATTTTAAACTGCTTCCTTGAGCATGAAGGTAGCGATTTTCTAACCTTCACCATTGCCAGGTCATTACGAATCGTAGTTTATCAAGTGAACACTAGGTGATATTCTTCCGTTTTGGTCCGTGAACTAATCAGTGGCAAGTGCTGACTTCCGTGAACACAGAGCACGTGTCTGGCAATGTTGACATTTTTACAGGGTAGACACACACCTGTACTTTTAGACAAGTCAGAGTCTGGCAATAATTTATTACAATTTGATTTGATATTTCGGCTGCACTTTCTACAACCCCAATTCCAAATAGTTGGGACAAAGTGTAAATTGTGAATAAAATCAAAACGCAATGACACCAGCCAGTATTTTATTCACAATAGAACAGAGATAACACAGCAAATGCTGAAACAGAAATTTTACAATTTTATCCACAAAATGAACTCATTTCAAATTTGATGACTGCTACAGGTCTCAAAAAAGTTGGGACACATGAAAAAAGGGCTGAAAAACCAATTAACATATGAGAATCAGCTGAAAGAACATTTAGCGAGTAATTAAGTTAACTGATGAGTGGCTATAAAAGGCTATAAATTGCCATGAAAGGGCTATAAAAAGTTCATTGCATTTTGATTTTATTCACAATTTACACTTCATCCCAACTATTTCAGAATTGGGGTTGTAATTAACTCTTTCTCTTTTTTGCCTTGGAATGTGAATGGTCAAATTACCCTAAAATCGTTAGCATCACAGAGGACTAAGGCTGACGTAATGGTTTGGGCCTTTAACACTTTTACTGCCAGCGGTGTCTTCATCAGAATTTAGGCCTAAATGAATCTTTGAAAATTCCTCAAACCTAAGTGCGTTTATTTGCAGGGAAAGCTGTTAATATGAGAGCTTACATGTTTTTATTGGGCTGCTACATCGCCTCGACTGAACGTGATGTCGACATCAGACTCGGAAAAGCACGGGAAGCGCTAAATGGCATGGACAAAATTTGGAAATCAAACCTCCCAGACAAACTCAAGAGGAATTTCTTAAGAGCTACTGTGGAATCTGTTCTCACATATGGATCTATCACCTGGACCCTAACATCAAAATTAGAGAAGAGGATAGATGGGGCCTACACCCGCATGCTCCGTGCTGCTCGCGACCATCCAACGAACAAAGAGCTATTCGGAAACATTCCACCAATAAGCCACTCCATCCTTCAACAGAGACTTCGCTTTGCCAGACATTGCTGGAGAAGCAAGGAAGAGCTAGCTGGAGAAATGCTTCTCTGGACGCCCTCCCATGGAAGAAGATCGAAGGGCCGTCCCAAAAGAACATACCCTGAACAACTAGCAGATAACATCGGATGCCTGGCTGAAGAATTCCCCACCCTAATGAGCAACAAGATGGGGTGGAGGAGGAGAGTGTCTATGCTTAGCCGAGCTAGCTCGACACAGTAGTAGTAGTAGTAGTATATTTTTAATAAACATGCAGTTTTTTGGGTTAATTTTGAAAGATGTGATCGTATTTGAAATGGGAAGTCACTATTGGCAGTGATGGTTAACCTCCAAGGGTTTAACCATTCTGTGAAATGACGTGAAACGAGAAGGGGTGAGGGGCAGCATTTTCCTGTCCTCGCCCAGAGTTTCGAGAATAGAAACCACGGTTAGGGCAGGGAGGGACAGGGACATGAGGGAGAAGGCTGACCTGAGAATGTTTCTAGGTGACGTGCAATGCCAGTGGAGGTCTCATTCCATGTCCCTTTTGCAAGAGTTACCTCAGCCTTTTCACCCAATAAAAAGGCATCAGAACTGCAGTCCCACTATAATATCAGAATGGGCTAGGTTTCTACAACATAAAAGACAAAGTATATTTCTGATTTACTAATCATGACATTCACGAATTTGAGATCAAATGGTCCAAGTTTCATCCGTTCATCTTTTTGAAAACATGTCTAATTCCTTTCAGTGTTTCAAATGCATGACAAATTACAATACACCCTACATTTTTAAACAGATCTAGGGGTCACTAGTGGACTTCATACAAAAAAGTTCTCTGGAAGCTAGCATGCAGACATTTTGTTTCAGTAAGCATTCCTTACTGCCTTATAAAGAAATCTATCCACAGATCTCGGATATATTTAATCTGCATTTAAAAAGAAACAGTTTAACACAATATATTACAGATCACATTTTAAAACACAGGTCAACCCAATGCTTGCCAAACATTTTAAGGTGGTCGGTTAGGACTCCAGCAACAAGTTTGACAAGTGTGGCAACATTTGGGATGACCTGTGGTTACAGTACGGAGTAACTTTAAAATTTACAAAGCTCTGTTGAAACTGTTTGAAAGTGTAGTGTAATTTAGTATGAGCGATATGTTACACTGGCAAGTTGTAAAGTTTGTAATTGTCTCCCATTTTTTATTGTTTAATTGCCTGTTGTGTTCTCCCCTCTCAGTTAATTTAAAATTATTCCTCGCACCTGTTGCCCCAACTAGCTTGTTACCTCCCTTGTGTATATATAGTCCCTCACTTCTGCTTAGCTCTCGTCAGACTGTTGATCAACGTTTCCTGTGCCGAGCTCCTTGTACACCAGTGATTTGTTTGTGATTCTATGACACTCTTCTGCCCGATCCCAATTTCTGTCTGTGCCTGCCTGGATTTTTTGCCTTCTAATAACGACCCTATTTCTGCCCAACCTCGACTTCTGCGTATTGCTGCCCTGGCTTTTGAATTCGGATTTCGGACACTCCACTCTCCCACTGCCTTACAATTTGATACTGTCAATATCCATAAATCTATAAGTGGATATGCCGCATGACGATGTTGCTATTAGGAAACAAGCTGTATTTATGCTGCGTAATGATTGCCCCCGGGCCCGCGGTCATTTGGGTTTAAGAGGTTAACCTGTTAACTGTCACTGGGCCCTAATTACGGCCCTACGGAATTATCAAACAAACTTTTGAATCCTTCATTTGTAAACTATGATTTAAATCCTCAACCAATCCAGGCAGACGATATACCATTTGAAAGCTTAGATGCTCAGGATCTTAATTCTCCCCACGTTTTTGCCCTATGTCAGTCATAACAAATGCAATAAATCAATTTCTCAACATAGACACCACATACTTGAGTACAATGAAACTTGTCAGTCCTCATCATCAAAGTTGTGTTGTGCGGGTCAAACCATCTATTCTCCATTCCATTTGGTTTTGTTTGAAAGCTTAGAACCTATGCAATCAAGATACGCACATTGTTTTTCCCAAAATTGAAGATTACGCCATATATTTTATGTAAATACTTATAAGAGCAACAACAGACACGCAGTATTTTGTGTAATAGCACCATTGTATGTGGGAGCAGTGAGCATTTGAAATGTGGTATACCAATACGGGCCAAATGTGAGAAAATTCAGGTGAAAGTTAAGGAATTAATAAAACATACGCATCTTTGCATTTGGATCCAGCTTTCTTGTTTGCCATTTTTCTGTGCACCCATTTGGGTGCACAGATAAAGCCTTCACAGAAGACTTCACCAAAACCATAGACTCAGCAAATATCCCTCTTCCTGACGAGGGAGACTTTGCTTCAAACTCCCCCGTCATGATCAACGTGGTGGCGGCACAACAGAGGGTGACTGCCTGATTGGTTTCCACCTTGGAGGACTTAGTTTGTGGCTTCCGTGAGCCTGCCATCTCCTTGTCTATCACCACCACCCAATGCTCCAGTATCTCCTGCAAGTCCGCAGGCTTTCTGAGTCATTTTCCGGGGTGATTCACCAGTATGACTGACTGCCAGACTGCTATGAGGGTTACCGACAACATGCAGAAGATTCCTGCTCCAGTGTTCCGTCTACATCACCTACCACGCCACACTTGGTGATGCGGAGAAGATTGCTGTGTGTTGTGTTCCGTGGTCTGAGTGTCTGGTTAGTCATTTTAGGTTTCTATTATTTTGGTATGTCAGTTTTTTAGTCCATGTCTTAGTGTTCACTTTTCATTCCTCTCCCGTGTAGTCCAGTCCACGTTTTACCCATGTACTGTCTTTGCTTTCTCCCCGGTCACGTCATTGTTTGTAGCAGTTTCTGTCTTAATTGATTGTGACACTATTTCGGGTGATTTAATGGATTCTGGGTTTCATCCTTCCTTCTGTTCTCGTTTTCTAGTTTCCCCTTGCTTTTCTATTCATACTAACATTACTAACAGTTTGTTGTTTTCTAAAATTACTAACCAAACTAACCTTGTATATAATACTAATCTACTAACGAGCACCCGGGATTGTATAGCTGCACTTACTAATTGACTAATTATCTCTCAGCAGTCGCTCTGTTCTAGTCTCCCCCCCTCGCTTTACTGTTCATTGACTTTGCTAAAGTTTCCTGCTGAATCTCTGCATTCTTTTAATCTATTCTGGCTCTTTCTGTACACTTAGGAGTCTTTTTATCCAGTTTATTAATCCCATCTTTGGGATTGTCTTGTGATCCTTGTCTGTGTGTTAATGTTTATCTGTTTTCATGTAATTGGTTTCCCTCATGTTCCACCCTTTGTTAATTAGATGAAGTTTCTACACCTGTGTCTGTGTGTGCCCCTGCCCTATAAATCCGAGCAGTTTCTGCACGCGTGCAGATCTGACTTCGCATCAACCACTCTACCACACTCACTCACGCACATCCACATCTCCTCTTCCTACCTCTCACCCACTCCCGGTCCTGAGCACCAGCTGCCCTGCCTTTGTCCCGAGCACCAGCTGCCCTGCCGTTGTCCCGAGCACCAGCTGCCCTGCCGTTGTCCCGAGCACCAGCTGCCCTCCCGGTCCTGAGCACCAGCTGCCCTGCCTTTGTCCCGAGCACCAGCTGCCCTGCCGTTGTCCCGAGCACCAGCTGCCCTGCCGTTGTCCCGAGCACCAGCTGCCCTGCCGTTGTCCCGAGCACCAGCTGCCCTGCCTTTGTCCCGAGCACCAGCTGCCCTGCCTGTCCCGAGCACCAGCTGCCCTGCCTGTCCCGAGCACCAGCCGCCCTGCCATTGTTCCGAGCCCCAGCGTTCCTGCCATTGTCCCGAGCCCCAGCGTTCCTGCCATTGTCCCGAGCCCCAGCGTTCCTGCCATTGTCCCGAGCCCCAGTGTTCCTGCCTGCCCTTAGCCCTGTGTCCTGTCTGTCCCCCTCCTGATGTTCTCCCTTACCCTTTTCCTGGCCAGCTGCGCTACCCGAGTTAGCCATCTGCTAGCTGTGCCGAATGTCTTGTCCTGTGAGTATTCCCGAGCTTCCCGAGTCCCGGTTCCGCGTCTGTTCCTGTTCCCGAGTTTGCCCCCTGGTGTTTGTTCTGAGTCTGCCCCTTGGTATTTGTTAAAGTTTTGGATTCTGAGTTCTCCTTTTTCAGTGCTAGGCACGGTGTTTTTGTTGGCCGGAGTGCCCCCTTTTTCCCCCAGGTTTATTTCTGTGTTTATTTTAATAAATATCATTTTGGATCCCCGCATCTGGCGTCTCACTCCCCTTTTGTGTCTCCCTCCTGTTTCTAGAAAGGTATTCCGAGATATTCCGAGTTTCCGAGTTCCCTTGTGTTTTTCCCCCGTGTATCCGTAACACTGTGGTTATAACTTATCTATCTGGCAAGGCTCTCAAATGGGCTACCACAATTTAAGACAGTTTTCTATAACCCTGGGAAGAAGGTTAAGGTTCACCTGTTGGACCTGCGGCAGGGCTCCAGGTCAGCAGCAGAGTATGCCCTGTACCTCAGGACCCTGGCTGCAGCCAGTGGATGAAACGAGCCTACACTACGAACCATCTTCTGCAATGGGCTGCGGTCAAACATGAAGGCATAAATGGCGTGCAGGGACCATGCTGCTTCCCTTGGATTCCCACGTTGGCACCCCCATCCATCTGGACCAGCTGCTGCAGAAGACAGTGGAGCCAATCCAGAGACCCCATACAGTTGCTCGTACCGGAATTGGAGCCGATGGAGATTGGGTCCTCCAACCGTCACGACTTGAGAAAGTCAGGTCCTTGCACCCACTGTGGGGAAAAACACCCACCGCCTGTCACGGAAACCGTGTTTCCATTGATCATCAGTGCTCAGAGATTTCGGGTCCCAGTACAAGTGGCATATAATGACCTGCACCTCCACACAGAAGCACTGATTGACTCTGGTGAGGCAGAGAACTTCATCTCCGCACAACTGGCACGGCGACTCTGAGTTCCAGTCCACTGGCTAACACCCCCATCGCTGTGGCGACCCTGGATGGAAGACCTATGGGCAGCGGAAGCATCCACCACCAGTCGGCCTCGATCTCCCTCTGTGCACAGAAGAGCCACCAGGAGAAGCTCCTGGTCCTAATCTTGCTGTATTCCAGTCACCCAGTGATCCACGGCCTCCCATGGCTGCAAAGACACAACCCCATGATCTCCTAGCACAACAAACATCTCATGGTCCAGTCTCCATATTGTCAGCAGCACTGTAGCCCCCTCCCTTGTGCCTCCACTGCAGGTGAGAGCCTTAACCAGGAGACAAAACTGGATATCCACAGGGAGTACTGGCAACTCCAAGAGGTCTTCAGCAAGACCAGAGGTACCCAACTCCCTCCGCTTCGCCCATGTTATGTGCCATTGAGCTTCTGTCTGGTGCCTCACCTCTCAGAAGCCATGTCAACCCCATTCGGTAGCTGAAACTTAAAGGACCAGTATGTGAGATCTAGAGCCATCAAGTGGTAAGATTATAGATTGCAACCAACTGATCATTCCCTTTCTCAGAGAACCTACGGTGGCCGCAAAACTTGCAAAAATGCGAAAGGCGCGCTCTAGTGTCAGTGCTTTATTTAATTACTTTTTTCCCGTTATAGGCTACTGTAGAAATATGCCGGTGCAAAATTGCGAGCTCTGTGGAAGAGGACCCGCTCTCTCTGTTGATATAAAGGGCTCATTCTGGAAAAAAAAAACATTATGATTCTTATCTTAAGGAAATAATTCACTGATGTAAATTTACTTTTGAATATTCCATCTCTACCAGTTATTCAGCCAGATTGTCCGTCTAAATCTTTCACACTGGTCCTTTAAGCAATGAAACAGTAAGTCCAAGAAACACTCCAGCAGGGCTTCATCTGTCCCTCTACCACACCTGCTTCAGCCAGCAGCTTCTTTGTCCAGAAGAGGGATGGTGGTCTCTGGCCCTGCGTTGACTACAGAGGGTTGAATGAAGTCCGGTGAGGTACTGATACCCACTTTCTCTGGTTCCCAGTGTCGTGAAGCAACTCCAAGGTGCTAAAGTCTTCACCAAGCCACACCTCCACAGCAACTACAACCTCATCCACATTCAAAAGGGAGATGAGTGGAAGACAGCCTTCAGCACCACCTCCAGTTCGATGAGTACTGTGTGATGCCTTATGGCCTTGTTAACGTTCCATCTGTGTTCCAATCCTTCTTACATTTTGTGTATTTTTTTATAATTAAATATAATACATCATTAATCATTAAATATAATAATAATTATAATACTTATTATAATAATTATTATTATTACAGTATATGATTAACGATTATTATAACATTATGCCCCATTGCCAGCATAGCATCAGAGTATCTCCCATTGCGACGTCACAGTCATAACTTGGAATTTCAATAGAGAAGCAAAGCATTTAAACAAAAAAAAAAAAAAATCTGCATGACTAGTAAGCATCTAACTTCTCGTGTGTTATTTCTTTCTAGCGGGCAAGATGTTGTTAGGCATCTCATTTGTTTGTGCGTCATTTCCTGCCAGAGTTCAACAGATGACATTTTAGCACTATTTGGAATGCAAGAATGTACAAATGAGAATGACGCAAATTGTCTGACTTGCTGAGATAAAACTGAAAAGCTTAACCTGTGAAATGCTGAACACTTGAAGGCTTCTACATGCTTTGTTTGTTCACCCTTTGTGTGTTCTTGCTATTACTTTATATACACGTTGTCACACAGCACACAAGTTTGTACTTAGTGCAAAACTAAGTAAATCTTGTAAATCTTGTTTACATTTTTTTTGTGATTTTGCCGTGACAGACCCGTACTTACCGCATATAATTGACTTCAGACACTTTGTTCAGATATCATGTACTTCTAGCTAGAGCCCATTGTTTACATCAAAAATAAAATAAAAACCCCTGGTAATCAGGTTAACCAGTTCCATTACGTTTTTGAGAGGAGGTGGTTGGCCTGTGCTTCCAGCTACCACTGGTGACACCAGCATTCAGCTCTAGTTCTTACCGGCTACCTGCGCCTATTCTTCCTAGCGACCAGCTTAGATTCTTACTGGTTAGAATTTAAGCTGGTCGCTAGTAAGAACGGTCAATTACCCTCTCAGATTCTCAGCAGATACCAGGTCATATCATTCAGACCAGCACCTGCTAATATTCCCCAGTTTGCAGAAGATAGCATTTTGGTTAACAGTCAGAATTCAAGAAGTAAATCCGTGTAGACACCACTGTACATACAATTTTGATCTTCGTATTTACCTGTTGTGGCCACGCCCCTCTACCACGTCAGCACGCCCACAACAGCCGATTCTCCTCCCCCTCTCTCGGTGCCGAGCGGAACTTAAGCACCCTGGACAGCGGCCGGAGAGCTGACCCCCGCTCTGCACTCTCTAGACTCGCAGGAGCCTGGACAGTTCCCACCAGCTGCAGGTCATAAGGCTAAGCGGGCCTGGGAAAAGGGTACAGGAGGAGCTGCACCTGAGCCTCGTTGTAATAAGAGCTGACTACAGCTCAAAAGAGAGAGACAGGCAATTGCGAGGAAGCTGGTGAAGTGCGCACACAATGCAGTTGACTAACCGTGAATGTAATTTTTCTCCTTTAAGATTCTGATGGTGAGGAGACTGGGCGTTTGGGCAGAGACCTGCGGAGCCTCATTGAGCCGGCAACTCCCAAAGCAAGCCACTGAAAAGCAGTTTCCAGTCCAAGCCATAAAGCTACGCCACCCTCTTTCCGAATAAAAGCCTTCAACGTCCTTTTTTAGTTGTTTAAAAAACTGCATTTTGAGTGCCTTTACTAGTCGCACTATTAATGTGCTTTTTTTTTGTGTTGGGGGAAAGTTTAAATGAAGTTACTGCCCTGTGGGCTGGTTTTGACCCAGCCTCCCTCCTATTCTGCGCCTGATTTTCCGTTATTTCGCAACACTGTTTAAAAAATTTTAATTCCAACTGTGTTTACAATTTACAATGTTTGCCATGAGCAACAATAACCAAAAATGCACTTATGCACTAGCACTATTCTGTCATCACTGCCCTATCTGTGATCTCAAACTACACTGCTAGAAATGGACTGAATCTTACATTAAATTAACGCAGTGTTTTCTTTTAACTGTAAATCCAGTTCTACATGCATTTAGCTGTGGTTGCAGTTAACATACACGGAACAGCAACATTTTCACACGTCACTGCGGTGATCCAAGCTTTGCACACAGCCCATGTTGATGGGATACGGCTGCACCAGCTCGATCCGCAGAGGATCTGTTAGTTTCATATACATTTAATGGGTTTCACCCAAGCTGCAAGCGCAAGTTTGTAAGAATATGTAATTACAATAAGTTTACGATCTTCGTAAAAATAGCCATGGTCAGCAAGCAAAATACTTTTTACTGTGCAAAAAGGAAGACTTGTGTTAAGTGTTCAGAAAGCCTGTCTGCTTCTCTTGGATGCAGTGGTGGAAAAATAGTCCTAAAAACAAGTATAGCCATAATCACAGGTCACCAAAAACAGAGGCAGGTTTATATGGCTTTCTAAATAACTAAAAAAACAAATTCTTTGTTTCAAATCCTTTAAAGCATGTAACAAGTTTTCCAAAATGTCCATAATGGTAGCAGCTATGAGAGGCTTCATTAAAAAGAAGTGGTATATTTTGGATAAAACAGAGGGTCCGACTCCATGAGGATGGTATGAGGGCCCGACAACAGGTGGGGGTTGTGCTTACAGCCCAACACTGTGCAGAACATTTGACATTTGCCAGAGAACACCAAGATTGGCAAATTCGCCACTGGCGCCCTGTGCTCTTCAGATGAAAGCAGGTTCACACTGAGCACGTGACAGTCTGGAGACACCGTGGAGAATGTTTTGCTTCCTGCAAAATCCTCCAGCATGACCAGTTTGGCAGTGGGTCAGTAATGGTGTGGGGTGGCAGTTCTTTGGGGGGCCGCATAGCCCTCCATGTGCTCGCCAGAGGTAGCCTGACTGCCATTAGGTACCGAGATGAGATCCTCAGACCCATTGTGAGATCATATGCTGGTGCGGTTGGCCCTGGGTTCCTCCTAACGCAAGACAATGCTAGACCTCATGTAGCTGGAGTGTGTCCACAGTTCCTGCAAGACAAGGCATTGATGCTATGGACTGGCCCGCCCGTTCCCCAGACCTGAATCCAATTGAGCACATCTGGGATATCATGTCTCGCTCCATACACCAATGCCACGTTGCACCACAGACTGTCCAAAGTTTGTGGATGCTTTAGTCCAGGTCTGGGAGGAGATCCTTCAGGAGACCATCCACTGCCTCATCAGGAGCATGCCCAGGCGTTGTAGGGAGGTCATACAGGCACGTGGAGGCCACACTCACTACTGAGCCTCATTTTGACTTGTTTTAAGGACATTACATCATAGTTGGATCAGCCAGTGTGCTTTTCCACTTTAATTTTGAGTGTGACCTCCATGGGTTAAGAAATTGATAATCTGTGTGATTTTGTTGTAATTAAGATTTTTACTGCAGAATCATACTTTCACATTGAAAATGGTAGAAAAATGTAACCTTCAACTCAAGTGAATTTGAAGGTGGGGGACAATCCCTGACTAAGAAATACATTTTTTTCATAAAATCACCTGGTACAAAATTATTAGCACCCCCAAACAATCCTTAGAAAATAAATGTAATTGTGGTATTTCTGTCATTTCTACAGTAGTTTACAAAGTTGATCAGAGTGTCTAGGAACATTTAATTAGAAAATCATCACTTCCTGTTTCCCTGGGGTATAAATATGATGTGACACAGAGGCCATTTCTCTTATCCACTCTTCAACATGGGAAAGACAATGGAACAAACCATTCAAGTAAGGCAGATATGTGTCAACTTTCACAAGTCAGGCAGTGGCTGCAAGAAATTCCCGGTTCTAGCTTCGCCCCTGTTTAATTTCACTTCTGCTGCATTAAATCATGACAACAGGGGCTATGTAGGCTATGTATTTTAAAAATTAAAAACTCTATTGATGATTTTGGTTTGAAGTTACAATTTTTGAGAGGTATTCTGTGGCTTGGCTAAGTCGCATAAATAGAATTTTCCTCAACTGTCACTGAAGCTCACGAAAGGTGAATTGAAATGTACAAATGTGACCACTAGAGGCCACTGTTGGGAAACACTCGGGCAAAAATATGACGTCTATTGGAGAGGCCGTGTTGTTGGTAGCTGAGCAGTAGAATTGTGGCACAGTGTTTAAAGGCTGTTTATCTCAGTGTTCATCTCACGCTGCGGGTTAGAAACTGTCATTCCTGAAACTTTGCAAACCACCATATATTTACATCCCATTTTCATATTTTCATCCCTATTTTTGAAATGATTTAACCTCATGGTTATTTTCCTTTTTTCTTAATTTGAAAAGTTAAGTGGAAAAGCAAAAAAGTTATTTTTTCCTAAGCCCTAAACACTGTTTAAATTTCATGATGCGGTCATGGCAAGAAAGCAAATAAATGAACCCATTATCTTTATTTAACTGCAAATCTGAGTCCATGTTATGTTTTCTTCTGGAACATGGTGGACAGATGAGAAGGGATTTGATGAACTGATTCTTTATTGATTAATGACACTTTCAGCAATTTTTCAACTATCTCACATCAACTTACAATTCACTCATATCAATGGGCTATTTAGAGTTTCCAATTAGCCGAGCATGCATATCTATGGACTGTGGGAGGAAATCCACGTGAACATGGGGAGAGCATGCAAACCCCAGGCAGAAAAGCCCCAAACCAAAGTCAAACCCATGACCCTCTTGCTGTGAGGTGGCAGCGCTACCTGCTGTGCCACCAAGATGTAGATTTTAACAGGTGTTTTTCGTCAGATTCAACAGCTTTCCAGTCTTTCTTTTCCCCAATTCTTCAATGTTTTACAGGCATCAAATTTGTGAATATTAGCTAAATTCAGTGAATAAGGTGTAAATTTATTTTTTTCATTTGAACCATTTTGAACCAAATGGACACAGCAAAATGTTCAGTCAATTCAACTTTTCCGGAGTCAAATTTACTCTTAAAGGGTGTATTTGAGTCCACTGGTGTAAGAGTGGGACCAAATGGAAGTTCATTTTAACTCAGAACATTTTGCTGTGTAGGTAAAATTCGATTTACTTTTTTTATTGCCTTTTTTTTTGCATTTTTATTGCAAAAAAGTTTATACTTGCATTTGTGCATGCACCTGTAGATCTTTTCACAGATGGGGGAAGTTCGGCAGTAAACTTCAGAACCAAGGATAGGGGACACTAGAGTTTCATTTTAAAGGAACAGTCCACCGTATTTTCATAATGAAATATGTTTTTCTATGAAATGAGACGAGATGATACGTACCTCTCTGAGCTTTGAGCGACCACCCAGTCAGCCAGACGCGCTGCCACTCCTGTTAGCATTTGTAGCTAGACTCATTGTGGTCAACGGTATTTTTCGGGGCTGTAGTTAGATGCGACCAAAGTCTTCCACGTTTTTCCTGTTTTCATAGGTTTATATGACCAGTGACATGAGTTCGGGTTCGGGTACGCAAATCCAAACGTGGCTTTTTCTATGCTGTGGGAAGTGCATACTATAATGACAGGCGTAGTAACACCTTCTGCGCGCTTCGACAGCGCATTGATACCTTCACCTCTGATTTCTTTTCTCTCCCACAACCCCCCCCTACTTCCGTAAATACAACCAACGTGACTGCACTGCTCTACTAGGTACACAGTCAGGAAGCTAGAGCTTGCAGAAAATTATAAGTAAGGGATAATTAACGAGGTGTGCATTCCACGGTTTTAATGCACGACGCGGAGTTCGCGTCGGGTGGTTGCCTCCGCGAAGAGCATTAAAACCGTGGAATGCTCACCTTCGAGTTGATTATCCCGCTTATACCATGGTCATTTGCCAGCAATATCAAATCGCAGCATTAATCTGAAACGGAGATTATGCATAACCCAACATTATGCACGATTATGCGGGCTGTAGCTTACTTGCTACCCACAATTACAATTAACCTATGACGGTTTCCGCAGTCAGCGAGGTGAAATCAGTCTGCTGGCATAGCACGTAGCTAGCGAACTGTCAGCAGTCGCTGATACATGAAGTGGACACGTTAGCTTCATTTGTAACCGTACTCAATTACAATCTTTTAATGGATAAAGCCTGATTATTTTCGCTGCTACAATATTTACGATCATTATCGCTTGAGTACGAGTCAGCGAGGTGAAATCAGTCTGCTGGCAAAGCACGTAGCTTGCGAACCTTCACTTCACTTCTTCACATACGATTCATCTTCGTCTGTTTCTTCTTCCCTCTCACGGTCCATTTCGGCTAGCTCCTCCTCGGTATATTCCGGTTCAAATAGATAAGTTTCCGGCTCTGCCACAAGCCAGTCGTCGGCATCCATGTCCTCCATTTGAAAATGTTCCATAGTAGCACACTTGATTATTATCTTTTATACCATGGTCTGGGTGAATACTTTTTTCTAATTTTTTCTAATTGGCTGGCAGCTGGCAGGTATGCATTAAAACCGTGGAACCGCACAGGTAGTTCGGCTACGGTCGTTTCACCATTCGAAATTCATGCACTACCCAACTTGTAACCATAGCAATGTTAGAGCTGATATTTGACTGGGTACAACAGAAACCTAGCAGCTCATTTATTTCCACTAAATTTAGTGGCGTCATATAAGTGCGTCCTGCGGGGCGGTTAACAATGGGTACTGGAGCGATAATGACCGTAAATATTGTAGCAGCGAAGTAATCAAGCTTTATTCATTAAACAATTGTAACTGTACGGTTACAAATGAAGCTAACGTGTCCACTTCGTGTATCAGCAACTGTAGACAGTTCGCTAGCTACCTGCTATGCCAGCAGACTGATTTCACCTCGCTGACTCGTACTCAAGCGATAAAAACCGTAAATATTATAGCAGCGAAAAAATCAGGCTTTATCCATTAAAAGATTGTAATTGAGTACGGTTACAAATGAAGCTAACGTGTCTACTTCATGTATCAGCGACTGCTGACAGTTCGCTAGCCACGTGCTATGCCAGCAGACTGATTTCAGCTCGCTGACTGCGGAAACCGTCATAAGTTCATTGTAATTGTGGGTAGCAAAAAAGCTACACTCCGCATAATCGCGCATAATGTTGGGTTATGCATAATCTCCGTTTCAGATTAATGCTGCGATTTGATATTGCTGGCAAATGACCATGGTATAAGCGGGATAATCAACTCGTGGAATGCACACCTTCTCGTTAATTATCCCTTACTAATAATTTTCTGCGAGCTCTGGCTTCCTGACTGTGTACCTAGTAGTGTAGTGCAGTCACGTTGGTTGTATTTACGGAAGTAGGGGGGGTCGTGGGAGAGAAAAGAAATCAGAAGTGAAGGTATCAATGCGCTGTCGAAGCGCGCAGAAGGTGTTACTACGCCTGTCATTATAGTACGCACTTCCCACAGCATAGAAAAAGCCACGTTTGGATTTGCGTACTCGAACCCGAACTCATGTCACTGTTCATATAAACCTATGTAAACAGGAAAAACGTGGAAGACTTTGATCGCATCTAACTACAGCCCCGAAAAATACCGTTGACCACAATGAGTCTAGCTACAAATGCTAACAGGAGTGGCAGCGCGTCTGGCTGACTGGGTGGTCGCTCAAAGCTCGGAGAGGTACGTATCATCTCGTCACATTTCATAGAAAAACATTTTTCATTATGAAAATACGGTGGACTGTTCCTTTAAGAAATGAGTCCAGGATTTGAGAACTGGTGGCCAGAGCAATGCAGGACAGACTGTGCAAAGTCAAGGGACAGGCAGAGGTCAGATAGTGGCAGTCAGGATCTGGGGGGGAGGTAGGGGGGCAGCAGAGAGAAGTCAGGAATCAGGAATCCAAGCCAGACTCAAAAGCAGAAGAACAAAAAAAAAAGCACAAAACCTGTGGGGAAGGCGAACGCAAGATCTGAGCACCATTCACAAGCACACAGGGCTAAGACAGGAACAAGAGGCTTGACTGACCAGGGAAGGAGAAAACTACAAGAGAGCATGACAATCTAGCACTGTGACATCAAGCTAAAATACAGCGAGACAACATGTAACAGAGGGAAATGTGTGGAGTTAGACTTGAGGAATGCATACTGGGATTGGGAAGGTGACGAGATGGGCACTGCAGGACTGAATTCAAACAGGGAAGCAATTCTGAAATTAAAGCTGCAAGCAAGGGCCCTCGCACCCCTTGTGCACAATGGGGGTGATGGCAAGATGTTGACGGGTGCAGGTGTGCATTGACAGCCATTGGACATTGCTAGACTGTGTACAATGTGTTTTCCTGAGTGGATTGGAAACACCATTCCTGAAATCAATAGGTGGAGTATGTTAAAGTATGACACCTGTTCATGAAAAATGGTGAAATTTCAATTCAAAATAATGGACTTCCAGTTGGGGTTGGGTCATGGCGCTATATAATTATATCCCCGAATGGCGTTCCGGGGATATTATGTTTTTGGTCCGACCGCCGCCGCACTACGTGTTAACGCGATAAATTTCAAGTTTTGAATATAGGTAAGTATCATCAAGCGGAAGAACAGATTCGATTTTGGACAATTTACGATTTCTAGATTGGCCACCAGGGGCCAAAAACTGAAAAAAAAAATCACTTCTTATCATATCTCTGGAAATATTTGTCCGATTGACCTCAAATGATGTGCAAATGAAAGGTCATGACCTGAGGATGTGTCCCACGATGACATTATTCCTGTTTGGTTCAAAATTTTGACACAAGGTGAAGCTTTGTCACATAAAATTCACCATTTTTGCCATATCTTTGGAACTATTTGTCCAATTGACATGAAAGTACGTGCAACTGCAAGGTCATGACCTCACAACGTGTCACATGATAAGATCATACCTGTATGGTTCAATATTTTGCCACCAGGTGGCGATGAAATTAAGTTCAAATGAAAGTCTATTCAAGGTCTATTCAAGGATTGGGGAATTGGAGGATTGGGTCGTTCAGGGATATACCCCCAGCCGTCGCCTCCGACGGCATAAGCCTATCGGGCCAAAATGACATGTTAAAATTAAAATGACTGACATCCTGTTTGGAGTTGACTAATGGTGCCAGAGACTTTTTTGTTTGTATTGGTAACATACAAATGTGTACTAATTTTCATCTTCCTATTCCAAAAAAAGCCCAATAGGGAGGGGTTTTTCAAAATTTCAAGGGGGCGCTATTGAGGCATTTTGCTGCCCTCATGAGCAATGCCCCAATCAGATGTTAGAGCTCACAACCGTTGACCGGCATATCAATTTCCCTGATGATACGAATTCATTAAAGACATCAAAAACCCAAACGTATTTTCATGGCTAGGGATCCATAGTCGCCACGTTGCCACACACACACACCATTTCTCATTGCTTCACAGCATTCCTAACGTAGCTTCAACCACTTGTTCTACATGTTGTAGAGGGGGAATGAAGTTGATGGGTTCAACTATGTGTCATCAGTACAAGTGAAAGTAAAAACCGGTCACTTCCTGTTAGCTGCCACGCCCACTGACCAACAGACATGCAGAGCACAATTTTTGATCAGCATAGACTCTTGATGTTTACTAATAAATCTGGTGTTGATTGGATGAAATCTCTTGGAGGAGTGCGTTAAAATACCATGTGTGGAAATCAGGCAAAAATGACACGTTAAAATGAAAATGGCCAACTTCCTGTTTGGAGTCGACAAATGATGCCTGTGACTTTTTTGTGCACCCAGGCCAAATACACATGTGTACCAATTTCCATCTTCCTACTCCAAAAAAACCCCTATGGGAAGGGGTTTTTGAAAATTTCAAGGGGGCGCTATCGAGGCATTTTGCTGCCCTCATGGGCAACGCCCCAATCAGATATGAGAGCTCGCCACCCTTGACCTGTCTATGAATTTTTTTGATGATACAAGTTTATTAAAGACATCAAAAACCCAAATGTATTTTCATGGCGAGGGATGGGGCTTCACAGCATTCATAAGGTAGCTTCACCAATTTGTTCTGCATGTAATAGAAGTGGAATGAGGTTGATGAGTTCAACTATGTGTCATCAGTACAAGTGAAAGTAATAAATGGTCACTCCCTGTTACCACAGGGGGGCGCTATTAGCAAAATAGGAGTTTAATGCATCTGGACATTCAGGCCGGAGCAATCATCATGCCCATGAAGTTTGAAGCAGCTACAATCAAGTATGTAGGCGGAAGAGCATTGTGAATCCCAAATGTATTTTCATGGCGAGGGACCCAAAGTCGCCGTGTCGCCACACGGACGCCATTACTCGTAGCTCCACAGCGTTCATACTGTAGCTTCATCAACTTGTTCTGCATGTTTTAGAAGTAGAATGAAGTTGATGGGTTCAACAATTTGTCATCAATACAAGTGTGAGTAACGAGTGGTCACTTCCTGTGACTACAAGGAGGTGCTATTAGCAAAGAGGGAAGTTAATATATTGGGGTGTTCAGGGCGGAGCAGTCATCATATATAATCAAGTATTTGGGCGTGAAAGCATTTTGAACATTTTTGGTCGATTCGCCAAACTTTGTCAAGCCTTTGCAGCCACGCCCTTTGACCGACAGACATGCAGAGCACAACTTTTAATCAGCTTGGTCTCTAGGTGATGTGTACCAAATTTGAAGTCGATCAGGCTAAATCTCTACGAGGAGTTCGTTTTAAAATTCAAAAACTGGCTATGATACACATGTGTTTACCGAATGTCGTTTGCCTACGCGAAAGTAACCGAATTTCCACATTGGAATTTTGAAACGTGTTTGGGGGGCGCTATTAGGCATTTTGCGTCGACCGTGAACAGCGCCCAAAAACATTGAATTTCGGATGTGGACGGATGAATGTGAAAAGTTACACGCGTTCTCAAGTTTGACAAAGGGGCGAAATTGGCCCTTGAAATGTCGGAGGAATAATAATAATAATAATAATAAACAGCGCGATTTCAATAGGGTCCTCCGGGGAAGACTTGCAGTCGTTGCTCGGGCCCTAATAAAATAATAATAAGAAGAAGAAGACGAAGAAGAAGAATCCCATCAAAAACAATAGGTTCCTCGCACCTTTGGAACGGGTCGGTGCTCGGGCCCTAATTTACAGGAACAGCCAGGCACACGGGGCGACTAATTGGCAGAGACACGAGACCGATCGACCAGGTCCAATTCAAGTCTTATTCAGTCACCCTTCTTAAGTGGCTCTTGAGTTTTCCTTCCAATATCTAATCATTCTACTTCGAAGTTAAAATACGCTTTTAAAGAGTCATTAAGGCTCAAAAGGAAAGGGACGATGCCTGAAAAAAGATGAAGTCGCTGAAACAACAGCAACTTTATCCCTGAACCCTGAGCAGCTGAAATAACAAATTTAGCTTTTAAGTCAACTTATTGAATCAGTCCAAAAGAACAGAAACATGATATGCAGATTCATTGCTCAAAACATTCAGATAGCTGATATGTACCTTCCTAAAAAAACAAAAACAAACAAACAAAAAAACACCAGAAGATGGCAGTACATGACATTAAAGTTAGAGTGCAGATTTTGTACATTGAGTATATTGGTCGACTAGCGTACAGTCGGTGGGCCGCAAAAAGGTGACTACGCATGAGGGCAGTTCACCTCAGAACTGCTACTCCTTCGTTTTCACTCATTTTTATGGATTATTTTCTGCCCTTCTGTAGCCTAATTTTAAAATGGGCTGTCAAAACATTCTATAAAAACCAACTCACCGCTTCAAACCTCATTTCAGAAAGGTCGCGAGCTTTGACTGAAGCAGGCTTAAGCACAAACTCACTTATTATTTTTTTCTTTATACCTCATCATTATTTTCTGTGCATGAAATCATTCAACAGTATGCAATTCATCAGCCCACTTGAGGCCATTTGCTCAGAGTGGGCCTGCTCTGATAAGCTACCGCTGCAGAATGGTAATATAGCTTCAATATAGGAGACCAGAAACAGTTTGTTAAATGCGTTCATTATGACAGGAATCAATAATAGGAAAACTGAAAAGGTTCATCCAATGTCTAACTCACACGCTGCCAAGTAGTAGCTAAAGACTACAGTCAAATCACTGAGGGCAGAGAGGTTTTGCCGTAAGAATCGGGAAGTTCTAAATAACGGCATGAGTGCGCGCAACAAAGTAACCGTTCAGTCACTTCTGGCATCAGTCAAGACGTGAGCGCAGGAGCTGTAGCTACACCTAAGAGTATGTGTTCATTTTGTTTTCCCCACGCATTTCTGTAAGTATTGAGGAATGATGCTGACGTTGATCTTAGTCATTTTCCTGACCGGCAACAGTCAGTCCGATGAAAGCCAGCCGTTGGATGAAATTGTCAGCTTGTTCGCTGTTGTTAACAGTACAGTGTACGTCGCCACGAACAACAAACTCTACCAAATGCGCAGAGATCTAACCGTGGAAGTGAGGCGGGACACAGCGCAAGATAACAGAGTGAAGCTTTTGGTACCGTTTGAGAAGAACAACTCGCTGATCACCTGTGGAACCACAATGTGCGGATACTGTGATGTGCTGGATTTGAAAAATATTTCAAACACCATACATACAGAACAGCTGCCTGTCTCTTCTGTCTTTCCCAACGAGTCGTCCATCGCATTCCTGGTCCATATAGGGCGCAACACCGAAAAGTCCGGCACGTACCTTCTGACTGGAGCCATACCAACACTTCCAAAGAATTGCACCTCGGATATTTATTTCATAACTCTTAGAAACACCAATGATCAGCAGGACGGAACTATATTTTCTACGATTGAAAATGGTCATCCGCAGATCACCTATAGAGGAAAGACGCCGTGGGGTTTGGATGTGGAGTTTGTGGATGGTTTCGCGAGGGATGAACACTTTTATATACTCCTAAATTTAAACGCAAGAGGTCCTCAACCACGAGTTCGACTATTGTCGATGCGGCAGGAGGACAACAAGCGAAAGACGCTTGAATCCTTTAGGGGCACAACCCTTCGGTGCTGTGGGAGTGAAAACTATACGCGGCTCATCTCTTCTGCGGTGATAGAGGGTCCCCAACTTCTTTGGGCCGGTATCTTCAATCCCAGGGGTGACCCGCACGACACGGAGAATACAGTATTGGCCATATTCAACATCACGCATATAGACGCTCGCTCCGACGAGGATCCGGATTTTTGCATGGATTCTTGCTCTCCCGTAAAGGTTAGTAAATGGCGGTACAAACTTGAATCCGTTCTCATGACATTATTGCAGTTTGCAGGACAAGCCAATGGTTCCCAAACCTCCCCTCGTGAAGGGCTACCCTACCTATTTGTTGTGTTCCACCTGAAGCACACCTGATCGATTGAATACCTGGACTTTGCTGGGGTATTCTGGGGAGATTTGGGAACCATAGGGGTAGTTCCTCATTTTCATCCTCATTCCCTCCACTGGTCTCCTCACCTCATACCTCCAGATAAGATAGGGAAACAATTGGAAAGTTGAGGATACACATTTAAAGTTTTTCAACCACATTTCCAAATAAGATGGTATGATATGGAAAATATCAATGTAATCTGTGATTTTCAAATGGTCCTGTTACATCGAAAACAGCGCAAAGAGGAGATATTCAAGTTATTCCTGCTCAACATAACTGTATTTTTGGAAGGGCACACTCATTTTGAATTTGATGCCATCAACACATTTTTAAAAAGTTTGCAGTGGGAAAAAATGCAACTCAGAAAGTGTTAGAATGGTGAGAGCAGACGATTCGTGCTCAGATATGAAATAAGCATCCACACATGGCCTTGTTTGCAAGCAGTGAGTGGTTGAGGCTTACATGATGGGGTAGTCGAATAGCTCATTAAAAAAAATTAGAACAAACCCTCTACTGTTCATACTTGCATTCACTGACAGAATTTGGAGAAATCTCAGGAAATAATGAGCTTGAAAATCAATGCTGAGTGCCTCTAATCATTGATCCCTCAGATAGCACTGCGTTGAAAATCAAAATGATTTTGTTATGGATGTAAACACACAATGTGGAGACTGCTTTGAAGAATTTTTGCCTTTAAACACCATTCATCATTGGATCCCCATGTGCAAGTGATGACTCCTCTGTGCGCAGAGGAAGCCATATCTCAAAAGCATTGAGAGATACTGTAGTCTTCTCTGTGCTTGAGCTCACCTGAAAGGGACTGATGTACAGTGGAAACTAGACAGACTGGTCAACATTTCAAAGTGTTTATGGTAATAATGGAAATTGTGTTCTCTCGGCTAAAGAAGAAAGGGTCTATACCAGTTTTATTCAACGTAACGTTCAGAGCTTGCATCTGTTACTTTATGGGGGTGTGTTATTGCGCATGGCTTTGGTAACTTGTACATCTGTGTTGGTACCATCAATGCTGAAGGACAAATATGCATTTTGGTTCAACACATGCTGCCTTTAAGGTGATGTCTTTTCAGGAACACTGATTTCAACAAAACTAGGGCACACAAAATTCTGTACTTGTTACAGCAGTGGGGCTTCTATATCGGGGAGCGAGGCTAATAGACTGCCCCGCCTGCAGTCCAGACCTCGGTCTTAATGAAAAGTGATGCTTTCAGAGCTGCAAAATATGCCAATGAAGACCCTGGTTGTTGCTGTAGCTGAAACTGTATATTAAGGTTGAATGGGGAAAAAAATTTTCAAAAGTGGAACAATTGGTTCCCTAAAGGATTACTTGGTAGGCAATTGAAAAGAAAGATTGATGTAAACACACCCCTGTCCTAACTTTTCTGGAATGAGATGTCGGAATAAAATTCATAATGAGTGTTTTTTTTTTTAAAGTAATAAAGTGGAGAAGGAAAAAAATGTAAAATGTTTTGCACTGTTTAGATTTAATGCAGGATTTTTTAAAAATCAATGTTTTGTTTTTTACTTTATTGGCATTTTCCATTGCATCTAAACCTTTTCAGAAATGGGGTGGCAGACACTGTGCGTACAGCTGCGTCCTGAAAAAAAGTGTTGGGCTTCTTTTATAAGCAGTTACTGTATATCATATCATGAAGTATAGCAAAAATGATTGGGGGATGGTTCACGGTGGTGACCAACCCTTTTCCTGGAAGTTTTTGAGAAGAGTTTTCACTCCAACCCTCACAAAGCTCACTTCATTCAACAGCTACAGAATCAAGTTCGCCAGGGTAGGATTGTCATCAAAAACTTCAGAACGATAGACCTCCAGCGACAGGGTTGGTTACCATTGGTTTACAACTTGCCGATGAACACCACAGTACACCTGGCTGTTGTTCGTGAATAACTGCTAGGGTAGGTCCGTAGGTGGAAACAATATTGTGGCTTTTAATTGGTCACATTAAAACTGCACCATAGAATTCACAAATGCCACAGCAGTAATCCATGTTGTGACTTCATGATGGTGTTTCTGAACTAAAGCAATGAAGGTTACTTGTGCTTGGACCTTCAAGAGTTTATTGAAGGCCAGTCACTTTTCTCTCACTTATCTAGCCGTGTTGAGATTGTGCTGACCGAAATTGCCGATGTAATATTCTTCCCAGAAAACATCAGTAACCATTGAACCAAAGGCCATTTATAAGCACCGGTCGATGACGTCAGTGGCCACAGTGACTGTTGATTCCTGGCTAGTGCTCTTTATCGGGACCGCAGACGGGCAGCTGATTCAGGTTAGTGTCCTATACGCTGAAATTCCCAAAGCTTATAACCAGTGCTGAACCGATGTTCATCCCTAACCCCATTCATTGACTTATCCACTGAATTAGCAGAGTAATATGTGGCCTATAATCATTGTGAAATGATAATCGTGCAGGTAAGATGGCTGGAATGTGAGCTAGTAAAGATGGGAATAATCTGGATATTTAATGAGGAAAAAGAACGAGAACTTTCTTGAAATTTAATATCCCCTTGTAGAAGTTTATTTTTTCAGAGATTATAAAAGTTTAATTCAAACATATGAGTTTTACTTTGCTGTGGCAATTCATTGAATTTCAGAACTAAAAGGCACACATTTGAAGTGTAAATATCTTGTTATATATATATCAAACCAATTCATTTTATTGAAGACTTTCACATTGGTGAAAACGCCTAAATATAACAGTATGCCTAACAACCAAATTTAAACGAATCTGCATTGTTCCATCTGCATTGAAATTCAGAACTTTCAGAAGGCATTCATGTTTTATACCACAGTGCTTAATAAACTTTTTGAATAATATCACAATAATATCAATTTGTCTTTCTTCCAACTAGTGAAAGAATGTCAATCAGTTGCTTTATTGTTAATCTAACAAAGTAGATGGGAACAGGTTGTGATTAATCATGTTTCAAAGCTGAGGACTGTGCCTAACCTTTCTTCCCTCATATATCACACATGCAGTAGAGTTTCTATAGTAGCATCTCTGCATTATTAATCGAAATCATTTAAGAAATATTTTGGGAGGATTTTGATACTAATTACACAATATATTTATGTCACCAAAATCTACCGTTGTATCCACTCTTTGTTTCTGAAAATCCACCATCCTGTAGGTTTTCATTGCCATTTTAATATGGTGCCCCTTAGTCAACCAATTGCTCAATAAGATTTTGAGTAGTTAAGTGAGGCTTGATTCATTAGTTCAAGTTGTTGTCTACTGGTGGAGGAAGACCTCTGGCAACAATGTTGCTTTCCTCTTAGGGACTCTAGCAAACAAATCATCTGTGTTCCTTGAATATTGTGATTAAACAACAAGCTATTTATGCAATTTGGAGCAGCAGCTAGGTACACCAGCAAAAAACCTCCTTTAGGACTCTGCTAACATGCAAATATACATGATGAAACCTACATAACTATAAAGTAAAATATGGCTCTTTGTTTCAGATTTCAATGGACAAGGTCATGCAAACAACCTGTCCTATTGTCCTCCACAAGACTGACGACGACCGTCCTGTGCATCCCAAAATGATTCTGGACCCGATCAGCAAGAAGCACTTGTACTTGGCTTTGGGAAATCAGGTGCCATTCAGTGACATTGTATACATGGTTATGTTTAGGTCTCATTCGTTCTACATGGTGAAAGTAACCATATTGGATTTTTATTGGCTTATATGTGACCAGTGCAGATGCAAAATTAGTTTTTTTTTTTTTTCTAATCAGATTTGCTGCACTTCTGTATGTGGTCCTTAACCAAACACCTATCTGATCTGCAGTTATGCATCCTCATTGAGAACAGTCAGTTTATTTGCATGTCGCACTTCAGGACATGGGTGTTGATCCCAGACGCCTTAGTTTTGGTAGCTCCGTGTGCATGTGAGAGATTTTCATGGGCAAAAATCCCTTCACACTGACAACAGACCAGTCACAAGCAGAGACGTCTGTGAGCGATTGTGGGAACAAGATTGGATCTGTGCAAAATATTGTGTGTTTTACATGCTGATGTAAATACGGTTTAAAAGTTTCACAAAAGACTCATCTGACTGTGTGACAGATGAAACGGGTGCCGGTGGCTCAGTGCGGGATATACCTCACGGTGGAGGACTGTTGGTTCTCTCAGGATCCCTTCTGTGGATGGTGTGCGTCTCAGAGACGGTCAGTGTCTTTACTGCATGTCTTGCTTAGACATTTAAGAAGTGGTCACCAGCCCTGTGCTTAGAGATCTACCATCCTATAGGTTTTCACTCTTTCCCCAATACTCTGCACCTGATTTTATTAACTTGCTCAATGCAGATTTTTTGCTGTTGGATGAGGTTTGCCGGAGGCTTGCATGATGATAAATATACAGAAATGAGGATGGTGACCTCTGCTTTAAGGTATAATTACAGCTACAGGTCATGTGAGTGGGATGTTCTGGACCTCATAATGCTGATGATCCCTAATGGTGAGGTATTTAGTGCTAGAACACTTAAAATTTTCAAGAAAACAATATTTGCAAAATTCTTAATTATCTTTATGGCTTAATGTCAGCTTTTGGCTGCATCTGTATTCTTTTTCAGGTAAGGAATCTTCCTTACAAACAGGCATAATCCAGAAATAGTTTTCCCAGTAGCTATGACAAGGAGCGCCACATTGCCTATTTCATGAAGGAAAGGGAGCAATAAGCCTCTTAATTGCTTCCTTCCAGCAAGGAAATACAGGACTAACCTTGGTAGAGCAGGAAGATCGAATATGGACCGCAATCCTTTCTAGAGCTGCAGCGACTGGAAACGTCATTTGGTCCTGAAGTTGTTTGATAAATGGCAAAGGCTATCTTCATTGTTGAGCTCATGAAGTATTGAAGGAAAGGACATTTGATTTTTCTCAAACAGGTACCTTTAAAATGACCCAGCAACTTTGCCTTGACCAATTCAACATTTTTCTTTCGAAGTGAAGGAAAAGTGGAGAACAAAGGAAAAAGGCTGTTTAATAAGTGAATTTGGATGTCACATTGATTGGCCTCATCTGTGCCGAGGGCCTCCTTTAAATTATTGAGGGGCAAGCCACAGTTGCACATTTGTAGTTTTTGTGCGAAGGAATTCCGTGAAAGTTCTGTAGTCCTCAGGCGCAGGGGTTGATCGACCACTCAAGTGGGCAGTTTCCTGTTCAAAACGAAATTGGTATTGGCTGTGTGCATTCTTCTTAAACTAAATTTCTTGTCTTCTTCACTCCAGGTGTATGTTTCGTGACCAATGCTTGAGCTCAACGTGGATCACCATTCCTGATGGTTCTGTGCAGAGACAAATTATTTCCTTCCAAATCAGGGAAATGCCATCTCAAGAGGTACGTAGCATTTCTCTAAGGTGTTTTACACCAGGGGTTCCCCACAGGGTGAGCCAGGGGCCAAAAGAGAGCTTCAGGGGATTGGCCTGGAGGGTCTTGGCTTGATATGAAGTAACTACCAAAATCATCACAAAATGTCTCGGCACAAGTACCTTCTCAGCTAAATAAATAGATCAAATGTGAGCAAGTAATTATGTACAAACTATCCTAACCGTTCTTCTTCTTGCTGATGGCACACATACTGTATCTTTTCTCTGAATGGGGAAAGAATTAAATAAACAATATGTATTGCTCTCTAAGCAATTGATTATCACTGCAAGTTCATAACATGGACAATTTTTAGAAATCACTTTCATAATTTCAGGGGGATAAATGGGAAAAACCTTAACCAGCTGCATGGATGTGTGTGCAGAAGTTGCAACAATGACAGGCAGACATGTAACTGATAGTGCAGATCCACTATGCAGAATAGTTTAACCAAGATGAGTTTGGCTCGTGTAAATTTACTTAAACCTATGTATGGTAGTCAAGTCTGTAGCGCTTTGCAAAGTACAGTAAAGATCCGCAAACTGATGAGGGAGAGGATCTGCGGTCTCTAGAATATACAGGAACCTACACATTTTGGTATGGAGGACTTTTTTGCTATCAGGCTAGAAAACAACAACGTTGAATTATTTGGCTTTGAGGTGAGTCTGTTTTGTAAATATTAATACGTGTCTCGGATATTCTGATGTACTGGCAGCAGATTACCGTAAGCAGCAGATTCTGACGTAAAGGTACATCATGTTGCATGGCTGACTATTTTTCCAACATGCTGCAAAACTATTTGGTCGCCTGTTTTCATACGGAAAGACCCTTAATTTGATGTTATCGTACGTGGACCTAAGCAGCATTCTGTAAAAGCTGATCAGTTGGTTTGCAGTAAGTTTCAGCAAGAATGCCAAATTTCTGCAGTAAGTATATGTAAGGCATTACGTGACTTTACATGTGAAACCTTACTGCATAGTGGATCTGCTCTGTGAGACTCCAGTTCTGCAAAAGCCTGGAATACATCTGTGGACTTTGTGGGCCTTGAGGGGTTTAAAATCTCTTCTTTGTGTCAGACTAAACTAACACAGCACCCCTCTCCCCAGATTATCATACTGAATGTGACAGCTCACTTGAGGGTGATATCGCAACAAAGTCCTACCATCTCTTGCACCTTCACTGCTGAGCATGGGAAGAGTCTGTGTACTGGACTTGTGGACACCAATGGATTACCTGACTGCTCCTGTGCTATCTCAAGGGATAAGTTCCTCCAGTTTCCCTCAGGTCAGTCGCCCCTAGTCATCCGGCTCACTACAATCTCCTTCTCCTACCTCTGGTTTCTAGTCTTTTGGGCTCATTGGAGAAAGGTGGTGCAAACATTGACAGGGAGGCTGCCCAGCCTGGACGGCTTAACAGCCAATCAACAGGCCAGTTTCCTCCCATTACAGCTCTGCCAATGGTATAATTCAGGCTTCGCTCAGCTCACATTGATATTTGATTTGTTTGTGTATGCAATACAGAGGTAGTCATGATAGTCCTCAGGAAAACGTTTAAAACTCACCCTCTTCTAGGGTGATCATGGTAATTTTCAAACAGCCTGATCCAATCCAATTGGCTGTGCTGATAAGGTAGACATGCATCGATTTGAAACTATAAAAAATTGTCCTATTTGGAATCATCCAGATTGGCATGCAATACTCTCTCAAACCATCAACATTTTTGATAGTTCGATAGAGATAATACTGGGACAGAGTAATCACGGGTGTAAAATGGGCTTTTAGTAGCCCCCAATATTGCCCTTGAACAGTTTGGTGAATCAGGCCAAGAGCTGTGACATCACTCATGGCAACATAGGCTATCGTATGTGCATTTAACATTGCAAGCAAGACGTTTAAATCCACTAAAAATGTCAGAATTTATGCTCGACTTGGACATTGAAGTTGAAGAGGATGATTCAGGTGCAAGTTCAACAACTAGCAACAGTGATGATGAAGATGGAGAGGTAGGAGAGATGACACTGATGAAGAAATCGGTGAAAATGGGGATGAGGCTGAACCCCAACAGCTACCGCAAGCGTACTAGCATGAACTGGGGCCTCGGCCACGGGCGAGTGAGCGGGAATCAAGCTCTGGGATGTGTTTCCCAAAAGCATAGTTGCTAGCCTACTTAGTTGGAATCATTGACTGTATTGAGACACATTAGCTATTTAAGTTACTTTTGGGAAACCTATTCTTAAGCGAGGGGGAGGAAACCCAAACCTGTACAAGCTAGAAATTTGTCTGATGGGCACTCGGCTGGCTATGCAACAAACATGCTAGCTACACTACAGTATAATCCTGTAATCCCAAACTGGCAATCTCTCCCAATTTTTTTTCCCTGCAGCAAAAAGACAATTATGTGCTGCTCTGAAAAGACTAATGGGCTCCAACCATAGCCCTGGTGCTCAAAACTACTCCGCAAAGCGGTGCTTTAATTGGGTGACCAAACCCAGTAGCCAAGCCAGAACATACTTTTTGACATTGTTAATCTAAACCGTGAGAATATCAAATGAAACCAGACCAAGAAATGAACATATTACGACCGGTAGACAATGGTTGACACACTCGACTTCCTTACTGTGTGTCCCAGTTTCTCACGAATTCCACCAACAGAAAGGGACTATTTTCGCTTGGTTTTTTTTTGGATTGTGTGCAAGTTGAAAGGGTGTTCAAAATGCCTTTTTCGTGCTCTTCCTGTTGAGTGAGTGTCCAGGAAGTTCTTATTCATCATCTCCATGACAATACCTTTCCGTAGAGGTATTATTTGCCCATTTTTTGATTTCTCAATACATGTCTACTTTAAGGGTGTAGCCAAGCCTTCCAATTGGCTGTTGTGGGCAGAGGTGGTATGCGGCCTCCCAATTGGTTTGAAGCACTTTTCTCCTATTATCTTCCTGGAGCCTGATCAGGAAATCAAGCTTGATCCCACCAAGGAGATCCCTGTCCAAAGTCCAAATGAGCTTTGCCAGCACCCATACGACCTTATTATCTGCACCAAACGAGTGGCTGAAGTTACTTAGGTGTGGGCTTAGAATTAGTTGATTGACAAATCCAGTCTCCCCAACTCTCATTGCTCATCTGTCCCACCAGTGGCTTCCAAATGAAGTTTAGAGGAGTGTGGACTACCAATGTCCCTAATTTGTGTATCTTTGATTGTCCCACCTTGACTTCCCCCTCTCACTTCTTTTCCTCGCTATGTTGACAGGTGAACAATAGGATTGAGCCTGCCATCTCTCCTCTTCTCTTTCCGAGGATTCATCACCCACCTCCCTGCCTTCTCCATCTTTATTTTTCCATCTGTCATTTTTTCCCCCCGAGTACATTCTTCTCCAGCCAATTAATTCTATCTCTGTATGATTAGTGAAAGAGATGTATCATTTATGTCTTTTCTTTTGCAGGCCTTGATATTACAGTGACGATCTCTGTGGATGGCCAGAACATCTCTGACTCGTGGAAACTGAAGAACTGCTCTCTCATTCAAGGAGACCTCAAGTCTGCCTTGTAAGTGGCTTCAAGCTCTTATATCTAAAGACTGGACTGGTCAACCCTTTTCCTGGAGATCTTTTCCTGTTGGTCTTTGTTTAATCTGTTTGAATCTGGTGCACCAGCCCCAAAAAATGTGAAGCTGTTGAGGTATGATTTCTTAGGGTTGGAATGAAAATCTACAGAAAAGTACAATAGATTTCCAGGAACTGGGTTGTGCTTCTCTTTTAAAGGGGATTGTTCACTTTCTGAGAAATACAGAAACGGCTGTATATAAGTATTGTGTATGATATGTGTTGTGTGTCGTGAAAGGAATCTACTGCAAGTAGTTCAAAATGCAAAAATTTTGGTCTTTATTACTGTCCGAGTCCAAAGCCAGGTAATCACAGTAATGGTACATCAGGGCAATCCAAAGAATGGTTCCAAAGATATGGCAAAAATGGTGAATCTTATGTGACAAAGCTCCACCTTGTGTCAAAATTTTGAACCAAACAGGTATAATGTCATTGTGGGACACATCCTCAGGTCATGACCTTTCATTTGCACTTGATTTGAGGTCAATCGGAGAAATATTTCCACAGATATTATAAAAACAGTGATTTTTCAGTTTTTGGTCCCTGGTGGCCAATCTAGAAATTGTAAATAGTCCAAAATCGAATCAGTTCTTCCTCTTTATGATAATTTCTAATTGAAATATTTCTGAAGTTATCGCGTTAACAAGTAGGGCGGCGGCGGCAGCGGCAGCAACGGTCGGACCAAAAACATAATATCCCCGAAACGCCGTTCGGGGATATAATGATCATGTCCTTATTATATGCAGGTGCGCTGAGTGTATTACTGCTGGTTGCCAATGGTCATTCAATGAAAATACTTGTTCTTGGATGCCATGGAAATCATACAAGACTCAAACACTGGTAAGTTTTATTCCTTTCTCAACAAAAGTTCAACACTTGCATACCATAGTTAGTCTGACGCTTTGCAATGTGTACAGTATTTGGTATTTGCTGGAGATGATTTTCCTTACGACCATCGCCACTCCATTCACTCCAGCCGTTTGGCCTGGCTTTTGTGTTTTGTCAATTTGTTGTATGTTTTTCATCCAAGAATCTACATCATATACAGGTTGGTCTGCTAGTTTTCACAGAAGTGAAGAGTGATCCTCTGTTCTGGGTAGTGCTGGTATCGGCATAACCATCAACGTTGTTGGATGGTTATGAACCAGATTGCATTTTATTACACTCCCAGGCTAAGCTTCAAACCTTTTTCTTTGTTTTTTTTCTGTATACTGAATTGTGATATTTCTACTTGCAGGACAAGTGTTACAACTATTCTTCTGGTTTGAATATCCCTGTAAGTCAAATAATGTCTGTCTACCCTTGTAACCTGTGTCTTTTGTTCAAGGAAGTGTGACCATAAGCAGGTCTTTATGTGCTGGAGACCGTTCCACGGGAAGTGAGAATGAGAACTGGTCCTTCCTGTTAAAGATACATGATCTCTCACAATATATATAGAACTAGCTGTGACCAGAATTTACCACAGCAAAATAGATTAAAAGTGCTATCACATTAGCTCTCATGGTTGATTATTCTTCATGTGTTCTAGACTTTATTGCATTAGGTAATTTATATTTTAGAAAATAATTAACCATAAGTATTTTATTACCAGAAATCTTACTTGAATTCTGCCAAAAATGAAGTGTTGCACAATATTAGCTATATTGCTATTCATTTCCAGTGTATCAATGATCTAAGTGCCCTGAAATGTTTATTGAATTTCAATATGGTTCTTTTTCAGTCTTACTGACTTCCTTCTAAACTGCATAATTATAAATGGGGTGTCTGTTTTACATGTGTTTCGCCATTGGCACGTGTAGTCAAGTGATGACCAAGTGCCTTATGTGGAGTTAGCTGTTTTATGGCTGCATTTGCTTACTATTTAATTTGTTTTTAATCGATTTAGTGCAACCAAAAAGTTACTGCAACATTATTTCTTGATGTCAGACTTTAGATTCTGTTGGATTACAAAAAAGTCTTTTTTCTAGAGCTTGTGGTGTGTTTGAAATGTGCTCCATTGCTTTGCAAATTTCAAATGCTTGGGCCAATGAGATTGTTCCATGGAGGATGAAGGATTCATGCCCAGGTGTCTGTCTCCGTTATTTCTAGGTGCCGGAAATTTACTCAGTAATCCCAAATGAAATATCCTTCTTTGGGAAAAACAATGCAAATATCAAAGGGAAAAACCTTGGCCATGTGACAAAGATACGTATCCAAGGAAACATAGACTGCCATCTTAGAGAGTGAGAGCTCCTGGTCTTTTTTGTTTGTCTGTTCTCTTGTAGTGTCCTGGTGTTCCCAGCAATACCTGCATATTAACTTTCATCCTTTAATTGTAAAGCTTCCATTATTATAATATTCCTTGTATGTGTCTCACTTAATGATTTCAGCTCATGTTCATGTCACTTAATGTTTGAGTTGCTTTGATGATGTGACGCAAAACGTATAGTGGGGCAGATATGTAATCAAATAAGGCCAAGATGCTCACTTCTGGAAGAAAGTATGAAAATTTCTATTCAGGGGTTTTTGAGTATGCTGAATCCGATTTTCAATGGATCCACACTAGCAAATCAATGGTTCCCACTCAAAAATGTGAAATTCAAGATGGCCGCCACCCATATTAGAATTTTCTGTTTTTGGCAATAACTTTGGTTCTATTTGTCATAAAAACATGATCTTGGAGGCAAAATGTAGGTTTTAAGGGTCATGGAATTCAAATGTGTAGTTACCAACATCATAAATTGTACTCGGACCAAAATCCAAGATGGCCGCCATATATATTTGTTAATTTTAGTTCGGGACCATAATTTTACTTACTGCTGACATACATGCAACATCCTGGTGGTAAAACATAGGTTATTGGGGTCAAATGTGGCAAAATGTACATTTTATGGGTCAAGGAGTTCAAATATCTAGTTAGCAATATCATAAATTGTACTCAGTGCAAAATCCAAGATGGCCGCCCCACATATTTGTGAATTTTAGTTCGGGACCATAAAGCTAGTTCCAGCTGACGTATATGCAGGATCCTGATGGTAAAACATAAGTTATTCAGGCCAAAGATTAAAACGATATGGTTTTTAATAATTCTCGCTCAGATCATATTCATAGATTGCGCATTTTAGTGCTTGCTGTACTCGAAGTCAAAATTGAAGATATTTTCATGTTGAAACATTTAATTCAAACCAGTCATTTACTTTATTTTTTTTTTTTATTTGGCATCTCCGATCCCACCCGAATCTGGAATGTCCAATTGGTGAACTACAAAGCTTGGTGTACAAAGCTTGCTCGTATGCGACCCCTTGCTGCCAACACAGGATCGCGAGGACAGTTCACGGCTCTCCTCCGAAGGACGTGCCTGTCAACCACTGATTCTTAACCACTGAATCTTCGAGCGAGGGCGAAGGATACCCGGACATGAACAAACCCAGAGTCTTCCTGACGAGCGCCCGTCTGGCCTACAGGAGGCACTGGAGCAACGAACAAAGCTGGTTTCCGGCAGTCCCTTCCCTGTAGCGCGATGGCCAATTGTGCGCTACTATGAAAAGGCTGCCAACCCCTGCCGGTGGGTACGCCGTGGCTCGAACCCGCGACGTGATAGTCACCTCTGCACTGCAGCGCAGTGCCTTAACCGACTGAGCTATCCGGCAGCTCCAGTCATTTACTTTTTTGTGCAATCATGGTAGTTGACACTTTTCACATAGTTGCTCTATAAAAGTTGAAAAATCTTATCTGGATAATATTGTTCACTTCATATTTGAGCAGTAGTGACAAAAATATTAGTACATGTGACAAAAAAAAGAAAGAAAGAAAAAAAACAGGACTGGTTTGAGTGACATGAAAACAACAGCTAAACTTGATATTTGGACTTCATGAGCAACACATATTGTTCATTCCCTGAAAGACTCTGCACAAAGTCAATCACTGGATGTCCCGTTGTGTGCACTGGCCCCCACAGAAACAGAGTTGCGTGCAGGGGAGGCTGGATTTAGAACATTGGCATCGTCCTGTACATCGCTTTTTGCAGGCACATTTGATGAATTCTCTGCACCCCTTTGATGCCTCGGGGAGAGTGCTCCACAAGGGCACCCAAACCCCTCCACTGTCCAGTCTCCATCCCCACTCAGACGGACTCGGAAGGGTAGGTCTGGCCTTACAAGCCTGTCCCCAGATGTGTCCAGCTTGGTAAGCTGCTCGCTTTATGTGTTCTTCCAGTGCTGCTCGTGATGGTGAGATGTTTTCCACCTTCCGGTTACCATAGGAAAACAGCTGCTTCCTAGCTTCATTCACCTCAGTGAGCTGCGATGTACGAGGGTACAACAGAACGACATATCATGACAATTGTATGTTCATTGGCAGGGCATCAAGTGTATGCAGTACTTGTATGTGCTCGGCTAAGGATTCATAGCATATGGAGTCGCTTACTCTCTTGCTTTGGGATGGATCTCTCGGGGGTTCCGTTGAACTTTTTTGACACAAGACACACAACATCCAGTCTGTTTGTGTTGTTTCTGGGAGATGGACTGTACTATCAAGCTTTATTTTCTTAGATGGCATCGTTCTGTTCCAGTTCGTGGTATTAGACTAGTCTACTGGTTAGTTGCTACATTCTACAGTACATGTACCTGGTTCCATCCATCTCAATCCCTGGAAAAATAAAACAGAAAACATACATGTAGTCATGCCCTGTCCATTCATTATAATTTATATGCAGGAATTTCATTTATGCATGAAATAATGCTTATAATGATACTCTTGGAGTTTCTGTGAATCAAACATCATCAGCATCCCATACACAGGCAGTGTTTATGGAGTTTCTGAAAAACTAAATAAAAACGTTCATATTGAAATTCTCAGTGCGAATGGCGGCCATCTTGGAATGAGCTTTGAGTGGAATTTGCTATATTATAAATTATATCATTTTAACCTTTGACCCCACTTAACTATTTTTGGCAACAATGGTCCCACATGTGTCATCATTGTCAGGTAAAACTAAAATTATGTTCCTGAAATGAAATTTTTAAAAAATGTGTGGCGGCCATCTTGGATTTTGGTCCGAGTACAATTTATGATGTTGGCAACTACATATTTGAATTCCATGACCCTTAAAACCTCTATTTCGCCACCAAGATCATGTTTTTATGTCAAATAGAACCAAAGTTATGGCCAAAAACAGAAATTTCTAATATGGGTGGCGGCCATCTTGAATTTGCCTTTTTGAGTGGGAACCGTTGATTTGCCGGCTTGGATCCATTGAAAATCGGATTCAGCATACTCAAAAACCCCTGTATACAAATTTTCATGCTTTCTTCCAGCAGTGAACATCTTTTTGACATATCTGCCCAGCTAGTATATCTGCTGAAGGAGTTGAGGGATTTTCATCAAATCAAACATGGTAACCCCCCACAGAGGGTAGCTGAACTGATTAGGTATTGGAGATAATTGGGTCAAAAGTCAAGCACATGCTAGGTCAGTTGTATGTGAGGGCCCAAGATCAATTTTTTGGGTTTATTAAGTTATGGCAGGCTGAGGCATAGCGATCAAAGCTTTGTACTGAGTTGTACCCTGTTTACATTTGTGGTCACCCAACCTATTCCTGGAGATCCACCATCCAGAGGGCTGTCATGACAACCCTAATTTTGCACAGTTGGTTCTACTCATTAGTGACTCACCTGGGTCTCTTGTTGTTGAATGAGATGTGCTGCTTCATTTATGCATTGCAAACCAGTATTGGCAAATCTACAGGAACAGGATCAGTGGCCACTATCTTAGACAGCAACCTGGAACCTGTTTTTCCCAAACTTTTTTGCGATATCGTTTTGAAAAAGGATTATTTTAACCTGTTTGTGTTCTGCTCACAGGATTCCGTTTCAGAACCGTTCCGACAACAGAATTACGCTGCATATTCCGGCCGGGAATAAGGGTCGGATGACCATTTGCCTGGAGCTCCCTGACGGGAGGTGTTATGGGGAGGCCGAAATCACTTTTCGATCCTTGCCGTCCTGCAGCGGTAGTCTGTCCCCAAACACGAGCTGGGCTAGGTGAATTTTTTTGAAAAATGCAACAAAAATATAGCCTGTTGAATCTAGATTTACCAATGGGGTAAGAAAAGTTTAACTTAGGAGAGGCTAATTCATTCCTGTTGAGAAGACACAAAATACATTTTGACTCTTGTTTAGAAACTTGAAATATTGCGCAGGTTTTGCAGAGTCCAACTAATTTCAAAGCAAAGAACATGCCTGAATCATGTCCTTAATGGTGCTTCATCTTGATGGTGATGCACTTTGTGGCACATCTTCAGATGGTGATGTAGAACCTCTGGTTAAATCAGGACAAGCCCTCCTATCTCACAGGCAGAATTAACCCATGTTGGGGTTGCTGTATTAATTATGGTATTCTGCTGACCCTTTAATCACCAATGGAGAGAAATAGCATAAAAAGCCTGTATTTTCGATTGCTTGACTTTATTTCTCATTGGATAGAGGAGGAAGAGTGGTCAATGTCTCGGGCGCAAACTTGCAGTTTGTAGACTGGATACAACACATCGATCCCCCACAGAAGATTGGTGTTAATGTCAGCTCTTCGGTGAGTGCTAATTGTTGTCCTGTCTATTGCAGTCCATTTCTGACTCCTAATTAATCACCTTTAAACACCACTCATTTTCATCAATCTTTTCATGTTCCTTTCATCAGATTTTAATACTACTGCCCCATAGAGTTTTATTGTCCCCTTCTCAATGTCAAGTCTGATAGCTGGAACTGTCAGCATTGCTCAGTCATGAGAAATATTCGCATCTTTATTCAGTCAAATGAAGATTTCACGTGATCAATGTACAGAGTTACAGTCTCACAATGACTCACTTAGCTGTCATGTTGAGTCATTGATAGCATGACAATCTTGACTGGCTCTCTGCATCTCTGCGGTTTTTTTTTTTTTTTTTGGTGGGGGGGGGGCTTTTTTTAAATGAAACAGGATTTCGTCTAGTAAACACTGCTATCTCATTCTTCAGCGTCTCATTGCGTCCATCTGATATATCACCGCAACCACAAAGCTGCCCAAGCTAACAGCACAGACGCATATCATTTTCGATATCATGTCTTTCATTGTGCGATGCTGTTTCTGGTGCTGGAAATGTTTATTTTTTCAGATTCTTCAGTATTACTCTCCTCCTGTTGAAACTCGGACAACAAGAAACGTGACCTTGAGACTGAAGGTTGCCAATGAAACGATTGGATGCGCGACCCTCACCTACCTTCCTGATCCTGAGTTTATTCGGTTTACCACAGCGCTGTCTGGAGATGACCTACGCATCACTATCGAGGTTTATACAGCATTCATTCAGTTTCAAGCTGGGATCAAATCGAGTTTTGCTCTTAAATTTGACGGTCCGCCATGAAATTTATATACTTGTGCAAGCTTCAGTTTTTGCGCAACATTTGACGAACTTGGCAATCCCTAAAACGCACCAAGCTAGATTTGTCAAGAAATAGTGTTATGATTTCAGTATGTTCACTTGTATAGTATGGCAAAGCTATGTGCTAATGCTAATCAAATAAAGGTCTATTTAAGGCAGGCTTACTAATCAAAATCATTTTAATTCAAAATTATTTTACAATACACGTGAGGGCACAGCAGCATTTGTGTGTTTGATGTAACTGAACTCAATTTTTTTTTTTTTTTTACACTGGAATATGCTGAGTTATTTTCAGAAAACCTCTGTGAATAAGTGCTGGTCTAGGATCAGCCTTCTGTGGCGCATACCCCACTGTCATCATTTATGAATTAAAAGATGGGACTGATCCCCGATCAGTGTTCCCTCTCGAAATTGTGTTTTGAATATAAACTACTGTGTGTTTATGATGTTCCAAATACTGTGAGTTTATTTCACTGCTTCTTTTCTATTTTCCAGAAAAAAAAGGACCAACTGAACATTAATAAAACGGAATTGAGCATATCTGCACTCGAAGGTCGTAAAGTATATAAGTGTATCCCGATTGAAGTTGAAGCAAGTTATATTTCAGGTGTGGATTCCATTGACTGTGAAATACATAACGGAGCTAAGGCTACGATAGATTTAGTGAAGGTAAGTCACTGTTATAAATTCAATGCGCCATTGTTTTTAAAGAAAATATTATCCTTGTCACAAACATAAATGTAATCATTTTATTTTCAGTTTTTTACTTATTGTAACTTGTCCCTGAATTATTGGTGGAATGCATGAAACACTCGCTGAAAGGTTCAATTTAATCTGTTACATCCATTTCAGGTATTTTTGGGCAAGCAACTATTTGAAATAAAAGGGCCGCAGAGTTTGTGGTACTTGATTGTATTGATCCTCTGCATCATACCCTTGATTATTGCGGGTGAGTACTGAGTACTGCTAACATGTGTCTGTGATGTGCTGGGGTGGATGGAGCCATTTCTCTGCTGGTGTATTCTGCCCACTTTATGAACAGAAAATTAAAGGAATATAGAATCAAAAGTCAAGATTAGGCTGTTATATGTGAGGTTTTAATTGACGTGGAAAATATTCCTAAACTTCTCAAATCAACTGTGCCAAGGCTGCATATACTGTCTCTTAGTATGTAACTACGTTCGCTGCTGTTCCGTCTGCACTGTAAAAAAAAAAAAAAGTTGTCTCAACTGAAAAAAGTTAGTGTCCAGGCTGCCTTAAATTTTCAAGTTAACTGAATTTAAGATTATTAGTTGCATATTACCTCAACTTATCATCTCAAATTCAATGAGCTTATTGAAATTTTAAGGCAGCCTGGACACTAACTTTTTTCAGTTGAGACAACTCTTTTTTTTCGCAGTGTGTACAAACTGGTAAGAACGTGTTTTTTTTCCGTGCTTGCCTTTGTTACGTTGTTACAGTATCTGCAGTTTAAATATATTGTTCAAAACAAAACGTTATTGTCTGAAAAAAAGCAAAATATGGGGAAAAAAACTTAACTTACTGCATGCACCATGTGCTTTTGTCAGGTGTTGTGTGGATTTACCGGTCAAAGCAGAAGAAACTGTCCGAACAAATGAACGAACGTCTGGAGCTGCTGGAATGTGACATCAGAAAGGAGATTCGACAAGGTCAGTTGTGTAAATGCCGCAACCTTCAATAAAACCCTTGCATCATTCAGTGAACTCACTGCCTGCCATTTTTTTGTGTGACAACCACCCACACATGAAATACAGCATATCGCCACGGAGCTAAACCTTCTCCCAGTCAAAAAACATAAAGGTCCTGTTCAGACAGTCTGAGTCTCCCCTTCTGTCCCTCTAAGTGACCTCAGGCTTCTGTTGACTGTATATAAAAGTAGACAACTGACTTTAATAGGCCTTAACAAATGGCATTATAAACGCTGACTCTATGACAGAGGTGGGCAGCGAGGGCCGTATCTGTCCCTGGTTTTCACACCAACGTCTGGTCTTTAATTAGTTGATTGTCTCAATTAGCCAAACCATTTATGAAATCTGACGTTTCATGCGCATTTCTTTAAATTATCATGAAACTACAAAGACTAGTCTCGTCTCCCTTCATAAAACATTTTCCTTTGATCGAATCATTGCGAAAATCTATATTTGTGCATGCAATCAATTAACTCAATTAGTCAGGGTAATTGATAGGAATAAAAACCTGCATACACACCGGCCCTCCAGGACCGTGATTGCCCACCCCTGCTCTATGATGACTGGGTGATCCTCAACATTTGAAGTGGAAGTAAAATGCAATGAGAAATGTTAAAAAAGAACACTGACCGATAGCTTCCGTTTATTTTCTATATCTCTAACTCCTTGACCTCCTTGAGAAAGGGGACAAAAGGCCCTGCAGAATGTCACATAGTATTATCATGTTGTGATTCTGCATTCTGCCATGCCATGTACCATGTTTATGCTCATGTATCTGTTTCTGCCTAGCAATGTGCTATGTTTCTGATTGACCTCTGTGTTGTGAAATTCTGCTTATGTCTGACTATCCATCAGATCATGTGTTGTGTTTTTGGTAATTTAGATTCCATGTTTTATTATTTTCCATGTTTCAGTTCAGTTTATTCCATGCCATGTTTTCAGTCCCATGCATTGCACTTCGTCTCCCCCGTCTTGTCATGGGTGTTGTCTTTGCTCACAGTCCCTTGTCTAGCGTGCCACTCCTTCGGGTGATTTATTGGTTTCTGGGTTTCAATCTTCTTTCATTATCTCGTGTTCTTCCTTCCTCTTACTTTTGCTATATTACTAACGCATACTAACAGTTTGTTATTTTTGATAATTACTAGCCAACACTAATCTTGTATATTTTGACTAACTTACTAACAAGCACTCAGGATTGTGTAGCTGCACTTACTAATTGACTAACGATCTCTCAGCATTCGCCCTATTCTAGTCTCCGCCTCTTTTCTTTCCCTAATTATCTCTGCTGCGTTTCTGTGGGTCACCACAACTGCTTTGTGCTGTTCTTTCTCTCTCATTATCGATGCACTTCAGTACTCCTTGACTGGAGCTGTTTATCTGTCTATAGGTTTGTCTTGTGATCCTTGTCTGTGATTTGGCTACGGCCAATTGCATGTAATTAGTTTGTTCCCAATGTGTCTCTCCATTGTTATCATCCCCATTGATTGCACCTGTGTTCCTTTGTCATGTGGTCTCCCGGAAATGTATATTAGATGTCTGTTTGTAGCACTTCTTTGTCAGATCGTTACTTCCTTGTTACCTGTGCCACGCTTCTCTCGCCTTGTATCATTGTGATTATCTTTTCTGACTGGACCGTCCTAGACCTCGAGCTTTGCCTTCTCCCTGTACTTTGCCGCATTCTTGTTTATTGACCCATTTTTGTCTGACTACGATTTTTGTGATTGGTGCCCTGTTCACGGTTCTGGATTTCGCCCGTTGGATTCTGATTTTGGATTGTGGACTTTGTACTGTTGCCTGCTCTGTTGGGGGGGTTTCCCCCTTCAGAAATAAAGCCTTCTTTATGTATTTTACTGGCTGTCGCACTTGGTTCATTTTGTGAAACCTCACATCACTCAGCTGTGATGCTGTATGCAAAATGCATTCTGTTCTGTGGTGTTGATTCAGTTGGCATTAGGCATTTAATTGCTTGTTGCTTTTGGCATCCACTCAAAAATATTTGTCACAGGATGCCTGATTTAGCGCCCTGCAGTATTTTAAGCTGTTGTCATATAAGTGATGGATAGTGCTCAAAGCAAGGTTTGTTGTCAGTTTTCTGTGATATATAGGCTACTAGGCTACAATTTTAGAAGCACTTAAGAATTCCAAAATATCAATACAAATTGGATCCAGCGGAAGACATGGATGGCAGTATTGTTTTTGTTTTTAATCGCTTCACTTAACTTTCTAAGTGACTGAAGCAACTTGCTGTGCAACTGTTCTTTATGAAGAAGGGTAATGGAGAAGCTGAACTCTTTCTGAGGTTCGAAATCACCCACTTTAAGTGAAGTTCTTGTTGACAGATACTAAACCATGTTTATTACTGTTGTCAAGTTAGACTGCAGTGCTTAATGCCGGATGAAACACTCCACATTGTTTTGATAATTCTACTTTATCTCTTTTTCCTCTAAGTGGTAACACATCAAAAGAAATTACTTGTCAGCATGTGTTTTTGTCTCATATTTTTCATGAATCTCAAGTTTAAGATTTTCAGAGCTGATGTCTAGTAACATAAATTTTGTGTATATACTGCGTGCTTAACTTCCTGTTTAGAACACATAACACAGTCATAAGTAGTACACAGAATTTGTGTTAATTCGTAAGAATTTATATTTTCCCTCAATGTTTAGGTTTTGTGGATATGCAGACACAAAAGATGGATTTGAGTGAAAATGTTGGAGCAATCCCTTTCCTGGACTACAAACACTTTGCTTCCAGAATCTTTTTCCCCAGTGTGAGTAATAGTCAATTCAGTTTGGGTACCTCTCCCCAACACAACAGACCCCTAACTGACACAACAGTTATGTGATTTGAAGCTTGAATTAAAATTTATTTGGTTTTTTTTATCATTATCTTCATAGGAAACGGTGATGAACGGTTTTCTTAAAGACCTGGACCAGGTGAGTTTGGTCTCAGCCTAACCCTCTGATCTTCTGTGCATCCTCATATTATGACCGTTTGTCTGTCTCTAATTTGCCCTGTAGGGTAGTGGTCCTAGGGGTCCTACTGTGTTTACGTTTTTTTTTTTTTTTCCAACCACTGGTGCAATAGTAGGACTTTAACAAGCTGTTAGTTTGTCTTAATTAGGTTCAGAGGTGGACAATCCAGGTTCAGAAAGCAAAAGTCCTCCCCAGCATTTAGTTCCAGCCTCCTGGATTTGCTAAATAAAACAGCCCATCAGACCAGAGGTTGGACTAGTCAAGAAAATCAGCTGGTTGAGTTGATGGGTGGAAGTAAAACATGGTTGGGCTTTTACTGTCTGACACCTGGAATGTCCACCTCTGATTAGGTTTATTTAATGTTAAGAGCAGTAATTTACCCTCTTAACCCACATGTTCAGAAGAATATCCACGCATGCCATGAAATATTGAAAATTCATATTCTCATTGTGATATACTGGAAGCAACTGCATAAAAAGAGGGGAAAAATCAAACCAATGAAAATAAATTGTTTGGGCCCATATTGGTGAAAACACATTGTTGAGAGAACTAATTATATGAGTACATGATAGTGAGTTAAACTTGTTTTGTGTCATGTTCATGCAATTAAATTCAAGAAAATTATTTTGAGATACTTTGGGCTCCAAAATTACTGGCATCCCTGACTGGCAATGTGCAATGAATACTTCAAAAAAATATTTTATATATATACTGTATATATATATGGAGAAGCTCTAAATAACATGTGGAAAATTACTGTACGATATTAATAATCCAACGGAACCAACCAAAATCTTTTCTGATTTAATTAAAAATCAATTTCCTCCAAATGAAGATTTCACAATTAATGGCACCCTTAAAGATTATTGTCAATAACATCCACCAAAATTAAACAAGGTATTTAATTCTACTTTTTTAAGTTTTATCTAAGTGTTAAGGAACTATATTGAGCCATTACTTCGCTTCCTGTTTCTATTTTCTGATCAAAAATGTATGTTTCGGTCAGATACAGCATCGGCATATCTGGCAAAGAAACGGGTGCATACAAAGAGATGTTATGAGCTCTGTAGTACCTCACTGGGATGAGGCGGTTCCCTTTTTGTTGTTTGCCATTCGGAACACTGTGCAAGAATCCCTCGATTTTAGTCCGTCTGAATTGGTCTTTAGGCACGCGGTTCATGGACCACTAAAGATCCTGCAGGATCAGTGGTTGGGGACTGACCAGAGCCTATCTGCTCCACGCAATGTTTTGGACTACGTTAGCTACTTTCCGGGAACGGTTACACATGGCATGGCTTAAGCTCCGCCCAAGCCCAGATGAAGGCAGTACTACAGAGCCTTTAACAGAGAAGCACCCCGTTCCCACGGTGAAATATGGTGGTGCATTGGTCATGTTTTGGAGCTATCTCAATTCAAGAGGTCCCTGCCACTGGTTAAGATTAATGGCTTAATGAATTCCACCACTTATCAGGATATTTTGGCTGACAATCTGGTTACCTCCACCAGAAGGCTGGGACTTGGCCGTAGGTGGAATTTCGTACAAGACAATGACCCAAAGCATACCTCAAGATCCACACAGAAATGGTTCTGTGACAACAAAATCAACATTCTGCAGTGGCCATCAGGCCCTAGGCCTCAATCTGATTGACAACCTGTGGGCTGAGTTGTAGAGTGCAGTTGATAAATGCAAACCCAAGAATGTGAAGGATCTTGAAAGGATCTGCTCAGAGAAATGGTCCAAAATCCCCCCAGATGTGTCCCTTAACCTCATCAAAAAAAATTACAAGAATAGCCTCAATTCTATTATCCTCGCCAGACGTGGTTGCAATGAGTACAAAATGAAGGATGCCAATTATTATTAAGCCTTGATTTTGTTGAAATATATTTTTTATTAAATGATTGTGATGATTTTGGTTGTTTCCATCAAAACAATAAATTATGTCCCACATGTTGGTATGTTGCAATTCTCTATAATTATATTGTTTATGCAAACTGCTATTTTAGGCTGCTGGTATTGAACTGTTGTTTTACGATGCTGGTATAAAGTTACTTTTCAGGCAATTGGTATAGTACTGGTATTCCAGGCAGCTGTTATAGAGGTTGTTTTTTAAGCCCCTGGAATTTAGATGGTATTTCAGACTTTAGTATGGATCTTGTTTTTCAGGTTACTGTAATTAAGCTGGTATTTCAGGCCAATGACATTGAACTGATATATCAGTTTGATGGTGTAGAGCTGGTATTTCAGGCTGATGGTACAGAGCAGATATTTCAGTCTGATGGTATTGAGCAAGTATTTCAGGCTGATGGTGTAGATTTGGTATTTCAGTCTGACAGTACGGAGCTGGTATTTCATGTTGATGGCATAGAGCTGATATTTCAGGCTGCTCTTACTAAGCTGGTATTTTAGGTTGATGGTGTTGAGCAGATATTTCTGGCTGACGATATAGACCTTGTATTTCAGGCTGATGGTATAGAGCTGGTATTTCAGGCTGCTCGTCTTAGTTTTAGCTAGCGACCCGTGCAGCCGTGATTTGCACGGCTAATTTTCGAAAAACACGGCCAAAAAAATGGTGCACAGCTTGACCAAACCGTGCTGATTATGTATTATGCTGCTCGTACTCTGCTAGTATTTCAGTTTGATGCTGTAGCACAGATATTTCAGTCTGATGCTATAGAGCAGATATTTCAGTCTGATGGTATAAAGCTAGTATTTGCCTGATGGCATATAGCTGGTATTTCAGTCTGATGGTATATAGCTGGTACTTCAATCTGATGATATAGAGCTGGTATTTCAGGCTGCTCGTACTAAGCTGGTATCTCTGCTTGACGGTGTTGAGTAGATATTTCAGTCTGATGGTATCGAGCTAGTATTTGCCTGATGGTATAGAGCTGGTATTTCAGTCTCATGGCATAGACCTGATATTTCAGGCTCCTTGTACCAAGCTGATATTTCAGCTTGATGGTCTTAAGCTGGTATTTTAAGCCGATGGTTTTGAGCTGTTGTCTCTGCCCTCTCTTTCTGCAAGGCTTCAGAGAAAGCAGAGACAGACAGGGGCTGTGAAGCTCTGTCTGTTCTGATCCGGGACCGGCTCTTCCTCACCTCCTTCATCCATGCCATGGAGGAGCAGAAATCCTTCAGCATTAAAGACAAGTGAGTAACCACTGAGGGGCACTCATTTAATTGCAAAGGGTTTAAGCAGAACATTGATTATGTGAGAAAACTTGTACGAAAAAATGATATTGTGTGTTTGTCAGAAACGTGGCTCAGGCCGCAGGATTTAAGTGTTATAACTAATGCTGCAACAGGGTCCTACAACTGTGACCTTTATCATGTTTTCCCCAAGTCCAGTATGGCTGATATTGATGATGCTTATTCCGGCCGCCCAGTTATCACCAAAGTGAATTCTCAAACCAGTTTTAACGAGATAAAAACTAATTCTGATCAGATATTAGCTATTGGTGTTTATGTCAAAAACAAGGATCTTGTTCAAACCATAATATTATTGTACTATCCATTTCATCAGAAGGGAAATCCTGAGCAGCTATCCCTGTTCATTGAAACGCTCGATGAGTATTCATTGATGAATATGGAGATTGTGCCCCCCTCAAAATTTGTGGGGGCATGAACGCTAAACTGCTGATGGAATGTGTAGTGCAGAAGGACTGGGCAAAGAGAGGAAATTATCATTGCAACAGTGTTTTGCTCTATGATTTTCTATGTGGTAATGAGTCATGTGTTTTTGATTTTAAATTGAAGCAGAAGGTGCCATACACATATTTCATGCATGAATTAGATATATTTACCTGGATTGACCATATTGTGTCAAATGATTATGATCTAGAATCAGTCATTGACTGTAAAATTTTAACAGAATATTGTGATAACAATAGCGAATCATCTGCCTTTGCGATTAGTGTTTAAGGTATGTATACCTGATCAGATTAATACTCTGTGTAATGTCAATTATATGCCGATCACACTTACGTTCACATTTGAGAAACTGTTTGAATTTTATCTGAAACCTTCTGAAACTGAGATGAACCTATCAGGAGGTCAGTATGGTTTTCGAGAAAATCGAGGTTCAGAGTTCTGTACTACTATATTAAATGATTTAACTGTATTGTAAGGAGAAGCAAAACCCATTTCATGTATGCAGCTTAGATGCTGAAAAGTGTTCTGATAAAATTTGGCACCCAGGTCTCTTTCATAAACTCCTTGATAAGTTACCAATTGCTCACTGGAGGTTCCTCTACAGATGTTATAGTTTTATTAAGTCAACTGTTAGATGGAAGGGAATTTTTGGTCCTACCTTCAAAATGACTAGAGGCACCCGTCAGGGGAGTGCTCTCTCTCCGGTTCTTTTTAATGTTTTTATTAACGACTTGCTCATTGAGTTGGAGGAATCAGGCTGTGGTGGCATTAGAATAGGAAATTTTCTGTTTAACTTCTTTGCATATGCTGATGATATCACCTTGTTTAGTAGTACTGCGACAGGTCTGCAGGCCCTGATCGACATTTGTGTCGCTTTTGCAAAAAAATGGTGCTTCAATTTTGGAATTAAAAAGGCAAAATGTATGAAATTTGGTAGTAGTAACTTTAAGAATGGATCAAAGTGGTTTATGTCAGGTGCAGAGATAGACTCCCTTGATATTTCATAGTCCCTGTTTCTGGGGGAATGTATCAGGCTGAACAACGGGTACGTTCTTGTAAGAACGGCTATTTTACTCTTGAACAATGTGGTATTGGCCACCCAAGTAAACTGGCTGCTCAGGCTAAGGTGGAGTTGATCAAGTGCGTTTGCATTCCTAGCCTTTTCTACGGGTGCGGTTCTACTTTTCTCAGTAATGGCTGCACTAAGAAGATGAATGGATGGCAAGGCCAAATGTTTAAGAAGACATTTGGGCTTAGTAGGTTTTCACATCATTCTACAATTTTTATATCTCTTGGTGTTTTAGACGCCAAGGTTCATGTAAAACTTTTAATGTCATCTTTGTTGTATAGAATTGTTAAAGTTGACTGCCCAGTCAGAGACCTAGTTCTGAAAATCGGCGCCACTAAAGGCTCCCTTGTTAATTGCTTAGTCAAATCAGGTGTTAACATTGTTGTTATGGGTCTCAAAGGGCCACAGAAGGACAGCCGGCCGTGTGATGATGGGTATCATGACACTGTAAGGTCTCTCCTGCTGGGTGAGGGCCTCTGTCATAGGGACTCCACTGAGCGGGAGATGCTAATGAATCTTATTCACCCAATGTTTTAAAATAATTGACTGCCTGAATACGAACCTGTTTTAATCATGCATTGATGTTTTAATTATTCTGTCTATTTTAGAAATGTGTATGTATACATTTAATTGCTTCTGTAAAGGAGGATAACGAACTATTATTATTATTATTAAATAAGGGCACTAATTAATGCATTTGTTCCCAATCAGCAATCACTTATTCTGGGGTGTGATTTGTGGATGTATACTCCTCTTATAGTGGTGTACCAGGGCTCTGATGTAAAGCTCTAATGGTGGAGTACCAGTGTTCTGATGTAAGACTAATGGTGGAGCACCAGTGCTCTGATGTAAGGCTCTAATGGTTGAGTACTACTGTTCTGATGTAAATCTTTAATGGTCTTGCTCCAGTACTCTGTTAGGTTCTTGTAAGGGAGTATCAGTGTTCTGATGTATGGCTCTAATGGTGGAGTTCTAGTGTTTTGATGCAGGGTTCTAAAGATGTTCCACTCCTCTCGCGTAAGGTCCTAAGGGTTAGATAAGGGTTAATTGCACGCATTACGTGCACCATTGTCCCTCTGAGCCTGTTGAAACCAGGGGTCAGAGTGAGAGCTGTTGTTGGCCTGTAATATGAGTTGCTAAACCAAACGCGGGAAGTAAACCCAACTGTTTTTGCCTCAGGTGCCATTTTGCCTCCCTGCTGACCCTGGCCCTGCACAGTGACCTCCCTTACCTGACGGAGGTGATGGAGGTTCTCCTGAGGTCCCTCATGGACCAGTCCAGCAACAACCAGCTCAAACTCCTGTTGCGGCGCACCGAGTCCATCGTGGAGAAGCTTCTGACCAACTGGATGTCCATATGCCTTTACGGTTTCCTAAGGGTAAGTCTCTACTGCGCACTTCGGTTGCATTTAACCAGAGCAAGGTCGCAGGACGCCGGCCGTTTCTCAAAGCGTAGGCTGAATTTTTGGGCTGCTGCATCATAGCAGGCTTTTACATTGAGAATGTGCTTTTGAATACAGCCGTGAGATGCTGCCTTCGTCTTGCCTGATATCAGACTGAATTGTCAGCTTGTTTACACTCTGTTTCCATGGTGACAATCCTGTCTTATATCAGGTTGCATTTCTCGGCTGTATTCAAAATTTTTCTCGCTGTGAAACACCCTGCAATGATTTAGCAGCCTGAGACAGCAGCCAATGAAGGCCTCGGCCTACGCTTTGAGAAACGGCCATTGCCTGAGGTCCTCAAGTACTGGGCGGTGACAAAATTTCAGCCGCTTGTACTTCCCATATGATTCATTCAACACTGACACAAAGATACCAAATTACAGTCTTCACTTTTAGGTCAGGGTATTTACAGTCTGAACTGTCTGCTGTTTTTTATATCAGCACTTTTCGGTGTCTTTAAACCATAATTCACCAGTATCTGATCAAAATCAAACTAACCACCCCCCTCCCCCCGTCCCAGAGCAGTGGTTGTAGTAATAACATTTCCTCAAATTATAGTTTTTTTTTTTTTTTTAACCGCGTGCCTTTGATTTGGAGAACTGGTGTAACATTGGGGTGGAAAATTCTATTCCAGAAATCCAGGTTCTGAAAATATTTAAAAGCAGCACCTTGATGCATGAATTAGCTCAGCTCTTCAATCAGGCGATGGAATTGATTAGTGCAATCAACTGGCTGTGTTCATGAGTCGAAGAAAAAAAATGGCAGGCTTAAACTCTCTGGGCTGAGGATTTTTAACCTCCAATGATGCATGATTTTTATTTGTTTTGTTTTTTCTCCCAGGAGTCCGTGGGGCGACACCTGTTCCTGCTGGTGTCAGCACTGGAACAGCAGATCTCAAAGGGCCCGGTGGACTCGGTGACGGAGAAGGCCCTGTACACGCTCAACGAGGACTGGCTGCTGTGGCAGGCACAGGACTTCAGTGCCTTGGTGGGGAGCGGCTCGCCGGCATCGTCTTCTTTCCTCTTTCACTGCGACCAGCTAAGCGACCGCACAGTTTTGTTCTTAGTGTTGCTGTCTGGTAAAACGGTTTACGCCCACTTTCACCTTCGTTCACTGCATCACACTTCTCCTTGGAGCACAGGCGCCAGATCCAAGTATTTGTTGCATTCAGCTGTAAGAAAATCTTTAAAACGTAGGTCTTAACTCTGGCTGGTCGTAGCCACGTCCAACTTTGTGATTCAAATTTACACTGAGTGCACCCAGCCTGATCAAACGTGGTCATAGCTGTGCCTGGTCTCATGATGCTCGTTCCCGTAAATACACATGAATCGTAGGTTGTTGCCAAGCTATAGCTGTTATGGGAGAAAGGTACTCAGGACCCTACTGACAGACAGAGGAGCGTTAGTGCGAGCAAGTTAAGCCCTTCATGTCGGTTTGAATTCATTTCTGCCTCTTAAGAACATGTAAATCCTCCCTGTGCCTGAGGTTTTTTTTTAACCTACTTCAATGCAAGTGCCGAGGTTCTATACAGGAAATATTTTCATATGATAATGCATTTTGGAGATTAAACAAAGTGGTTTAGTTGAAGGTACCGCTGTACTTCTGAGGTTATAATAATGATGATTGTCAGCCAACTGCCTGGGTCTACCCACTGCTGTGGTTAGAAATAACCTGCTCACGTGCTTAGGTTCCTGTAGCCAGCTCATGGCATTATTATGAAACTAAACCTTAGGTAAACTCACGTGAGAGATACAACGCATACTTTCCACAAGCACGGACGGTGACAGTCATCGATAAATGCCAGCCGGTGTATACACTGCTATAAACTGGCACTTTTTTTGCCAGTTGTTTTAACTGTAATTTTACTATAACTTTATAACAGAGTTCCTAGTATGTTAACTGTGAACCACAGTTAAATGCGTGCAGGACTCTAACTTACAGTCAAAATGATAAGGAAACACTGAGTGAATTGAACTGTTAAATTCAGTCAATTTATAACAGTGTACTGGGTCAGACGGGTGGCAGACTTGCGGTGTTTGGCCCTGTGCTAGTTTGACCTGAGGAGGTCTAAGCGACCTACAACAGTTAGCTGGGGTTTTAACAGAGCAGACGCTTTCTGGATCTCGCCACTTCCTCTTTCTGCTTGCGGCACGCGACAAACAAACATACGTCACCTCACTGCAAAACAAGATATTTCCTGGCATTTCACTCTTGTATTTAGACTTTAACACTTACTTCCTTTACCATCTTTCTGAGAAAAAGAAATTCTACTTCTGTTTTGAAGTAATTTTGACTACTTTCTAGATTTTTCTTAGGAAATGCTACTTGCCCCTGATTTCACTTACCCCATGGACAAATCTAGAAATGAGCCAAAATTCCTTAACCCCTTTCTGCAGATGTAGACGCTCGCGTCTATAGAGATGCAAATTTAAGCACTTAGTTACAGTACTCGACCATGAGATGGCACCTTCGGATCAGCTATTGAATATTTACAAGCAGCCAGAGCTGAAACGCGATTTATAGTATGGAGAAGTTCCCTCCTTTCCCTGTTTTTCAGGAGTTGCATGAATTAAACTCCTCAGCTAAGCCTGATGTGCAAACTGGTCAATATCCTTGCCCATAGTATCGATCCAGTAGTTTTAAAAAATTATCACTTGCGACAGAAAAAAACTTAGTACTCTGTAGAAACCATTTTAGCTACAGTGAGCCAACAGTATTCCAATTAGTGGTTAAAAAAATACGTTCTGTGAAGCAAAAAATCTGACATAGTATTGATTCTCTCACATTCTACTGTCAATTACAGTCATAACACACAAAATATGCGTAGTTCCTTCCCATGGATTAACGCGTACATTCCTCCATTGACAAATTCAGTGCTTCCTTCTATCCACCCAAGTACTGGTGTCGATAGCCAGTCACTCAATTATATACTCAGATTCATCAGCGTAACTCTACAGTTATAGTTAACGCCCTCGTGAAGCTTCCCGGGTAACGATGTATTGATAGACTCGTTTCTTATCCAATTCGCGAGTGTTTAAACTTCCATCAATAACTGAAATCCATTGATCGGACAATAAAGATACAAAGCTAAGCGTAAAAGTAAGGTTGGTTGTGTTCTTTGAATGTTGGCCACGGTTGCGCAGCTGAAAATGATGCGATATCAAAGAAACAAAGACACCCGAAACCGGCCTGAAGTGTTCAGTTTCATTTACAAGATACATGTTGTATGGACGCGGTCAATGGGAATTATTCCGAATGAAACAGTACTGGAGGGTTCCTTCTACACAATACATCTGTCTCTGGAGGAGGGCATCAATGAAGAAAACAGGTTATACTTCTACTCTGTTTGCATTTTGTTCAATATGGCTTTTTGCTGTAGAATTTATACCGCGTTTAAAGACATTGAATGCCGAGGTTTTCGTTTCTCCAAATGCATGCAGCCCACGCACATCTGTAGATCCCTCAGTACGTTCATTACACCATTCTGTTGAATATGGAGGTATATGTCGTTTGATTTTTCCTGTAAGTGAAATTTCTGTTCTGTTAAAATTAGGTGTATTTCAGAATTAAGATATTACTGAGTTAGTGAGTTTTTACCCTTATAAGGTGTCGGGTTATGAGCTCTGATGTGAGAGCGGTTAGCTTTTCATTGCAGCGTGAATGTTATAGCTGTTTAATCAGCACTTTATTTAATGCTTGGGGGACTTCAAAGAAAAATAGACAATATTGGCATCGGACAATATTGAAAAGGTATGTTTTGTGTTTGGAGTGGTTACTGGCGACCAGTGATGTTCCACTGCTCTGATATTGATAAATTCATGCTAAACTCAACCAGGAAATCATTAGTTCATGCTGAATTTCATGCCCCAAAAGTTAATTTGTGTTAAATATATGATTAATGTATGATTTGACAGTGAACCATTTTGATGGATCTCAGACTTTGGGGAGACACCTGGATAGCTGTCTAATTTGGCTTATAGCAAGCGGGCAATCTAGAATTTAATGTTCAAGATGAATTGTACTTGTGGTCAAGAAGTTTATGATCCCAGAAATGTATAGATAAGCAGTTTTTCATTTGTCAGTATTATTTTTTTTTTTTTTGCTATTTCAATGGTGAATTCTCATGAAGATTTTTTATGTTTGCAGCCCCTTTTCTCAACCAAAATCATAAAAATAAACTGAAATACAATGGGAGTCTAAATGCTTCAAGTGTCTAGACTCAATTGAGCCAAAGTTTTTCTGTCTGTGAAGCTGCAATCTTGAATTATTAAGCCTAAAATCAGGTAACACTTAAAAAGCCAGATTTGGCTTCTGCGCAAAGGGGTTAAAATCAGGGGCAGGCAGCATTTCTTTTTCAAAGAATGGTTGTACAAATAAGTGCTCAAGTCAAAATACAAGGTTGAAATGCTTGGTAAGAATTTGTTCTGCTATAATTTACCAGTCTTGAGCGTTGCCCAATTTAACCTCTGTTTCTGTTTCTCTCCAAGTAAGCTTTAATCATTCGCCTTTCGTTGTGTGCTTTCATAGCTATTTGCATGTTTTTCTATTATGTCTGGGGTCCAGCTTGCATTTTTTCAGGCCACTTCTGTTTTAGTCCATGTGCAGAACAGAATTGTGAATGAACGTGTATCAAAAGGGCTGATACTCTTTTCTGCTGCAGCGAGAAGTGAATTTGGATGGTTGTTGGCTGTCTGCCTATTTGATGAATGCTGGCTGCAGTGTTCTTTAAAAGGGAAAAGGGTGGTAGATGGGAAATGAATCTTTTTCTCTCACTCAAATACTGCTGATGATATTTTAAAGCAAATATAACATAGAATAGTTTAACACACAGAGCGCTGAAATATATATTTTTTTAAATGTATACATTTAATTATCTTTTGCTGTCGAAAACCTATCATGTGGCAACATGTTTAAAAGAGATACCCTGCAGGTTCTCTTTTTAAAAAGTTGCCCATGATAGATTTTCAACAGTTTTGATTTTGATACCTTGCATCATTGAGCCACAATTGCTGCATTTAGCGCTCTGAGGGTTAATACTCCTGGCTATTTTGAATGATGATTTTCAGAAATAAGGATCATCAAAAAAAATTTGACTGAATTTAAGTAAATTTTAAACAAATGTATACTGAGTGCATACTGTATTGATGGTTCAGATATCAAAAACTTCTAGATCATTCTGGACTGTGGGGATAGCAGCTAGATGCAAAATTGTCTTTGCCACCATAAACCGAATACAAATTCTCACGTGTTTCATTTTTAGCAGCGCTTGGTTAAAATTGGGTGACAGCAAAAGTTTGCTATATCTCCTTGGAAAGGGAATCATTTTCTGTGTGTAAGTGCACGTATCCTGTTCTGGCAATAGTAATTTTTGACACTGTTCAATATGAATATGTCACTTGTTAGCTGAACAAGATGGATATCTGTGTTTGAATTTGCAATGTATTCCATTGGTGTTCTAACCTGTATGATAGTCGTTATGTTGCGCTCCTCACTGACTGACTGTTGCTATACTAACGCCTGTACGCGAAAGCTCTCAAAGTGCTTCGTGCCACCTCGTTATGAGTGGGAGGCTTCTTCTTCTTCTTTTTGGTTTTATGGCGGTTGACAGACCTGTTGGTGTATTACCGCCAACTACTGGATTCATTCAACATAAATTTCCCTATTCCTCTTTTATGGAATTCCCACCAAAGCCTCGCCAAAGTGAAAGGTGCATTGTGTCTAACAATGCGTTTGCACTCTGCATGTGTTCAGTGTGATTGCACTTTCGATTCGTGTAATCTACGAGCCGAATGTAGACGCAATGCATTGAAATGTCGCGATGGTTTAGATACAGTATTCTCGGTGAATTAGCAAGTGTGTTTGGAACTGATCGCAAGGTGTTACTCAAATCAGTAGCTAATGAACAGGAAGCCTTCTTGTGCAAAGAATGTTTCAGACTGCTGCAACAATATAGAACTGCAAAAAAAAAGTTGTTAAGTGCCAGTAAATCACTCATTCTCAAGGGTTCAAAAGGAGCATTCAGCGGCTTTTGCACTAGCAGAAGACGGCTTTTGAAGAAGGAAATGACGTCAACACCAAAGCTGCCTGCTGATTGGTCCAGCCAAAAAATTTCAGGCGAAGTGCCGCGAGGTAGCTTTCCTTTAACGCCCTGATGGGAGCGATCATCAAAGCCATCTAGCGGACACAAGGGCGTTAATCATTAACGTTATTGATGTTCGGTCAGTTGCAGGAAAGTTCATTTTTTAAATGTAAATCAAACCTGACAGGCTAAACTTTAGAGAGCATCGATCCATTGTTTTCAAATCCAAAGTGCTGGAGGACTGAGCCAAAGAGGAAAAATATTTTCACTTATGAAAATATTCATCATTATATTGCCAGTATCACTGGACTATTGCAAGCATGCCCGAAAATGTTAGGTCATCTGGGACCAATTGCGGAAAAGGTTGGGACGTGTCCTGGAACAATGTACACTATGTTCAGAATAGACCCCAATTGAATGTTTTGTCTCATATGCTGGAACTTAGTCTGCAAAAGGAAGAATTTTGTTGAAATGATGTATTATGCATTTTTTCATTAGTCCCTGCTTGGTCTTGTCATTGTGACCCTTTAGAAACTGTATGTGACCTTCGAAGTGGTGTCAGTGGGGGAAGACAGCACCGCCCTGGAGGTCAGTGTGCTGGACTGCGACACTGTGGAGCAGGTCAAGGAGAAGATCCTGGGGACCTACAAGAGAAAGTTTGGATTCCCATACAAAGAGCTGCTCAAAGACATAGACATTAGTAAGAAACGGCCTTTGAGTTATTCAGTTCAGTGAGCCATAAATCTGTAGCACAGTTCCATAGTTTAATGCAGCGGTGCACGGCATAGGCTGTTCTGCTTCAGGATTTTATGCCAACTTTTCCGAACAAGTTATTCAACTAGGTCTGTGCTGTCACACCCAGCAGCAGAGTGGGTGTATCGGTGAAGCCCCCAAGCAAAAGCTTCCCAAAAAGAAAGCTAATAGCTAAAGTCTTACCCCAGACAGTAAGGACAGTAAGGAATAATAGCAAGAATACAAGAATGATAGCACGAGAAAATGAGCGTTTTGTCCAAACACTGCGGTACCTCTGTAAATTATTATAAACTGAACCAATTTCATCTCATATATGCTCAAACTGACTATATTTACTCATTAATAATGAAAAATACTGTGGTCTATTTTTCATGTGGTCAGCAATAAATGTAACTACTTAACTTATTACTTAGCATCTTGATATTTTTACTGTAGTATTAAGCTATAATTGATCACGGCTGAAAGAATCAAATGGCCAAAGTTCAAGGTGATATTGTAGTGCAGCAGATTAACTCAATATACCATAGAATCTTTCACTTAGTGATACAAGCACTAAATTTGGCACAAATAATGTCCAAGACCTACTTTTTAAGAAAAGCACAATATCCACCTTAAAAAACAAGATGGCCGCTTTGACAACTGTGAAAAAACAGTTTTTGGTGTAGAACTTCAATGATTCGACATATGTAAGTATACAAAGCATCGAATTGAATGTATTCTGACTTGAAGGACTCGGTCAAATAATTTGTCAAATTATTTCAGTTATGACTGCCAATTTTCAAGATGGCGGCTATTGCACGGCTCAAATTACCATTCAGGCTGAGCTGTGTAATCAGAGTATACATAGTTTTTGATGTGTACTGGACCACAAGCCTGAAGGCTGAGACAAGATCAAGGAGAGGCAAAGGAGACCGACGTAGAGTTACAGACAAAACTAAGCTACCACCCAACTGGAAGAGCTTTCTGCGAGACAATGACAACAAGACTGAACTCTTTGGGTTCCTGGCTGACAAAATAGTGACACTGTGCCTCGACAATGTCATAGTTGTTACCAAGGGAGAACAGACTCTTTCCAACAAACCAATCAATTTGGTAAACTTAAACCATGCAACCACGAGGAAGCTGACTCCCGAATCTTCACACGTGTTTCATGCAGCCAAGCAACAAAAGAAATCTGTATTGATAAAAGCATGTGACACAGATATTCTTGTGATTGCAGTCAATGTTTTTGTGACTCTCCAGGATGAAGGCTTAGAAATGCTTTGGGTTGAATTTGGGCAGGGCCAGTCCATCAGGTGGTTGCCAATTCACGACATCGTAGCATACCTTGGCCCACAGAAATCTGGTGGAATGTTGTTCTTTCACGCCTTCACTCATTGTGATTCTGTGTCTGCTTTTCGTGGCAAAGGCAAGAAAACTGCATGGCAGTCATGGGAGATTTGTCCTGAAGTGACGCCTATCTTCAGAAAGCTCAGTCAATATCCACCAATCATAGAAGATGAAGACCTCAACATCCTTGAGATATTTGTCATCACTATGTATAACAAGAACTGCCATACAGATAAGGTTGATGAGGCAAGACTGGAGCTGTTTGCTCGGAAGCAAAGATCATATGATGCCATTCCACCAACAAGTGCATCCCTCATCCAGCATGTAAAACGGTCTGCCTTCCAAGCAGCCTGTATTTGGAGTCAAGCAACAGTCTGCAACATGCAACCTGAAAGCCCTGCCAACTGGGGGTGGCAAAAAGATGGTGAGGTCTTGGCAAGTTGTCTGGACCACCCTTCCACCAATTGTTAAGAGTTGTCAGCAGTTGACAAGATGTAGTTGTAAGACTGAATGCCGAAGACGATGCAAATGCTACCGTTTCAGCCTAAGGTGTACACAGCTGTATGCCTGCAAATGTCATGGCTGAAAAAAGAACATCCAAATAATACAGGTCTGATCACATGTGTAGATATCACATGGACAAGTTTGATAGTGTGTTATATCATTTAATTCATATTTTATCATGACAATTGTTTATAATTTCTATATTTTAAATTCAGAGTTGACTTCCTCATATTTGAAAACATATATTTGGATATATGGACCTTCCAAATTGGATTATTCAATCAAACTATTCCGTTTACAGTGTAAAATTCACTATGAATGGCGGCCATCCTGGAAAATGGCGGCCATCTTGTTTTTGCACGTGGATAGCGTACTTTTTTGTGAGAGTACATATGTATGTATATGTGTTCCAAATTTTATGCTTGTATCACCAAGTGAAAGATTGTTTCAGCAATCTGCTGCACTACTGCTCACATATCAGGCAAGACGATGGAACTTGCGTTCTAAGAAATTAATTAGTTAATTCATTATTATTATTAATTATACAGAACCCAAAATTAATCCAGTTCTCCATCTTAATGAGAGCTAATGGCATATTCAGTTTAAAGGATCTATAAAATCATTTTCGAGTAGTCACATTAACACAAAGGAACTGTGACGTATGCAGCAAGCTATTTTTCATGTGGTCTGTAATCAAATCAACAGCTTAACTAATAACTTAATCTATTGATGTTTTTGGTGTAATATTTGGCAATAATTGATCATAAGTGAGAGAATGAAATGGCAAAATTTCAAGGTGATATCACTCGAATATCGGGCAATATGATGGAACTCAGGACTTTCAGGAAATTAATGAAATTGATGTATTATTATTAAAGTGCAAATTCATGGAATTTTCTCAAATAAGAACCAATCTGGTATATGTTTGACCAAACAGTTGATGAAGAGTATCCTGCTAATTAAATGCCCCAAATTTGCTGCTTTTTATCGGAAATTAGCCTTTTACTGAGGTCCAAGCGGAGATTTTTGAAAAAAAATGAAGATTGATCCAAATTTGCCAATTAGCGGCTGTAGCATAACGGGGGATGTTCCTAACACGGAAGTCAAGAAAACAATAGGAGAACAAGATGTTGCCCAGGAATATTATTTCCTTATATCGATTAAAATATTTTTCACATCAGAGGGGGAAAAGGAACAACGTGACAATCAGCCTGTAGGCTTAGTGTACCGAAACAACTTACTGAGTGTTTTATTAGGCCATGGTGTGGAAAGGTGTCCGAAAATAGGTAGCCTACATACTGTACATGATGACAACGCAAGACCTTCAAAGTCCATTAACTCTGATCTCACAGTGCATGCTTGGCAAACAACAGGGCCCATATAGACCAAATGAGGCCCTGTTTGTACAGCTGAGATGTGTTACCCAAAATCACTTGATGCTAACTTACACAGTTGGTACCACTGACAGAATGGACAAACTATGAAGGTTGCTAATTTAGTTGGCAACTATGCTTTTGGGAAACGCACCCCTGGCTGGCTAGTATCCTTAAGCCTTCAGCTATGAAAGTATTAAGTTTCACGTGTGACAGTTTGTCCTAGAATCTTGAATTTATATATTTAATGGCGAAAAGCGTTAGCATGCTTGCCAGCAAATGATTTATCCCATTGACTTGATCAGACTAAAAGCGTATGCTATTTTCATTCTCCAGTTGCAGTTCCTGGTCTCATTCCGGTTTCGCTATCATGGCCAAAGTTTTGATTTTAGTCAAGGTCTTGTGGTGGAAGATGGATTTAGTTTCAGTTTGTCATTTTTTGCATAAACTTGTTTCTATTCATTTTTGGATGGGCTTATTAAGCAGCGGCCTGGGCTTATTAACCGACTTTTCTGAGTACAGAATAGATGAGGAATATTTGGGATCAGAGCATTTTGGGCTCGGCTTATTAGTTGATGGCTTATTAATAATATACAGTCCACAATTAATCGAGATCTTCATCTTCATGAGATCTAAAGGCTTATAAAATATGAAAAGGATCAATAAAATAGTTTTTGAGTCATGAAAGATCTGCGACGTAAGCGGATGCAGTGGCAATGACTGCAATGAACTATTTTTCATTATTACCTACTTAATATATTTAAATTTTTGTGATAGTATTCTGCAATAATTGGTTCATGAGTGAAAGAATCAAGTATTGCATACATGTCAGGCAATATGATGGAACTCTGATATTCCTGGAATTTAATTAGTTAATTTATTAGTATTAATAATACAGAGCCCAAAATCAATCCAGTTTCCCGTCTTGATGAGATCTAAAGGTAACCAGGCAATATGATGGAACTCAGGAATTGCACCCTTAGTCTGTTGGCATTGAAGCTTGACAGAAAGAAAAAGGTCTGAATCGCTCAATGTTGCTCTGTTCAGATCCCTCAGGAAAGCAGTGTGTGCTGACACATTAAGGGGCTGTCTTAAGGCTTTTGCTCAACTGCTAAATCCTCCCTTGTTAGAGGTTCACCTAGCCTCCTGTTGTTACTGAGGTACAGAACTGTGAGAAAGCATTACATATTCTCCAGCTCAGCACACATACAATTCATTTTATTGACAAAGATCAAGGTTGGTCCTAAATTGAATTTAGTTTCAGATGGGGGAGTCTTCCATTCAAAACATCAATTTAGTTCTTAGCATAGACCTAACCTGTCTGAGACACTGGTCCACAGTCTTGGCTGAGCTCTTTGTTGTTGTTGTTTTCATTTCAGTGTATGAAAAGGAAGGCAGCTCTCTCCTGCTACAGGAAGTGGACAACAGCTCAGAGGTTCTGGGATCAGTCACGATGCTGAACACACTCCGGCACTACAAGGTGAAGAAGAACACACCGCCAGGCGGCCGTGGCGAATGAAACCGGCTATTCTGTCTCCTCCAATACGGCGGATGTCTGCCAAGGCTGACCATATTTCACTGATATCCAAGTAAAATGACAAAAGCGGAAGGAGCGCGTGGCCTGTGATGTAATTAGTAATGTCAAAACCCTTCTGACCCTGCCGAAGAGGGCGAGGGTTTCTGATTTTGGTATCATTTATTTCTCTGTCAGCAGTTCAGCACAAAAACAGTTTGATAAAATTATTCTGAACTTTCAGGAAGTGGATGAAACTTGTTTGAGGTCGCCAAAAAACTGAAAATTGTTTAAAACTTCTATCTTTGGGGGGTTATGAGAGCTTTCTTAAAATTCAAAAATGTACCATACACAGAGATGAATTGTTAAAACCTAAATCAAAAAGATATTTGGTGTAACTACCCTTCACCAAAAAAATTGGGACACTTTTCTGTAGTTCCTTAGTTTTCAAAGATGATTGGCTTTTTGCCAGTTCTAACCATATTACAGAACTAGACACAGTCCTGAGAACATTGTGTCTTTCGCTTTCTCTGACCGCAGACAGCTATGATCATGTTGAGTTCAGGGCTCTAGAAAGCTTATATAATTTATATCAGCCATGACTAATGACACAGCAACATTGTTTTTTTTTTTTAATCAATATCTGATATCTTAAATCTGCATTTTATGGTCCGCAACACTGATGTGGAAACCAAGAAAATAAATGTCTAAGGCCAAATTCAGTTAGACAATTGAGGGGGTCTATAACTTCTACGCATTACTGCATGCCACAGCGTATTCTACACAAGATGGGACAGTCTGCACAAGTACCAAAGTTGAAAAATATTTATTTCCATCCCAGTCTCTCTGTGGGTGCTTGAGTAAGAGAAGAGTTGATTCGTAAAAAAAGAGCTTCTCTTCATATGAACATGTCAGTGAAGTCCGTGAGTATTTAAATGATGACATAATTTTAAAAGGCTGTAATTCCTTGGCAGATTATGGATTTATATACCTTCAAATTAAAGGGGAGATGCTGACTGTTCAGCCTCATCCAGTGAGGGCCTGTTGGAATCATACTCTTTTAAAATCATGTTACTATCCAAATACTTGCGGACTTGTAGTCCAGTACACAAGAGCGATAAAAAGCGGTTCTCTTCAATGTTTTTCAAAATATTTTTATAAATGTGTGGACGTCCTTGACCAGACTGTTTGGTGTTTGCAGATTCCTGATGGAGCCTCAGTCAAAGTCATCACTAAAGCAGGCCACGCCCCTCTGAGCACACAAGTTAGCTTGAAGGGTGAGTCCTGACCTCTTCAATCCAAATGTATCCATCCAAACAATTCTCAAATGTCAATCGAATTTTCAAAAAGTCTGCAAAATACAAATTACCATCAGAATGCATCTGCATTTGTGAACGTTATGCAGATACTCAGAAGAGGCTACAAGATTATGCCATTAAAAGAATGATTGTGGCCTTATCTGGTCTTTCTCGAGAAGACACACATCAACTTAGGTTCCTGTCAATTCATATATTTATTCCTGAAAACTTAATTTTTCTTAACCCTTGGTCACTCTTCCACTGCTGTCCAGCATACAGACTTTATTGCGTAATTTCCGCCTTTTATATTTCTTGTTTTTGCTCTGGTTTTCTTGTACACAATATAATTAAACAGTTGAATGCAAAGCCCACCAAAAAACTCATTATGATTTCTTTTGTTGTATGTTGAATGGCATTTTATTACGGCAGTGGAATGAAAATGCTTATACGGTCTGTACAGACTTATTTAAAAGTCCACTAAGTCATTTACCTCAAATCTCTTTTTTGCGTTGATCACTATACTGACACCCACCAACACGGTTGAATAGCAGCATGATTATATCGTACCTTTGCACTCGTGTACCCTGCAGTGCACAGTACATTCGTTTCATAGCAGAAAGTTAAAATGAATCAGTCACCATTGTTATCTCATGCAAGTGATGTCCGAATCAGATTTCAGTTTTTTGTCGCCCTGATGATAGTTGTTTTTTTCGCATATGAACAATCATATGAACTCGCAATTTTTTTAATGCGGCACACCTGGCCTTGCCCAATGTGCACCCGTCGTGTTGTGGTACAGTGATAAGGAACTCTGGGTCTGTCCCAGTGGAACGATGGCTTAAAAGAAGTTGTGACTGGCAGCTTCACTGTAATTGGCTGGAGGTGCTTTGGGATGCGTGGTTCAAATTAAACACTGATGAATCATAAGAGGTATCAAAGGTCTTGTTCAAACAAGCAACCTCTTAGTGCGCAGCTCCGCCCAGCAAACCTCTACACGTTCAACAAGCACTGAGTACGCACAAGGAGTTGTTGTGTTCCGTTTTCTTTCCCTTGAGGACTAGATGTGGTAATTGTCTGTTTCCATTAGCCGTCCGTAGCCACACTCTAGAAACTCATTTGGAAAATTCAAAGTGGTGTTGCAGTTTCTGAATGAATCAATTTCACCACCCAAGGGTCTTGTGGAGGGGAAAGCTGATTTGAAACCCCGTGTGGTCTGTTTGTGTTTTTGCAGAAGACAAGAACTACTCCATTAAGTACTTCCACTTGGTATGTAGCCCTATAATTTTCTATAATGTTTTTATTTTTTGGTTGTTAAGCACAATACTAAACAAAATTTCATTATTATAAAATAATTTTTTCCTATTATAATCATCCGACAGGAAATGAAAATTATTTTCAAAATGGTTGTCAGGTGAGGCTGCGGCTGATGTGTGTTCTGTGATGGATTGTTTTCGCAGATTGATCCTGATATTGACTCTGATCAGAGAGGAAATCCTGAGAGAAAAAAATTGAAACTCAAAGAGGTCTACCTAACAAAACTGCTTTCCACTAAGGTATTTCAACATAAAACTACTGTCAACAAAGGCACGTGAACATGAAACTGCTTTCAAAAAGGGTACACAATTAAAACTATACTCAGAAAAAGGTATGTAAACTTAAATCTACTCTCTACAAATGCGCTCAAGTGCAAAACTAGTAAAAACTAGTCAACAAAGGTACACAAACCTCTAACTTCTATAAATAATAGCGAACATTAATCTGCTGTCCTTCAGGGTGCGCAAATGTGAAACTGTTCTTCACAAATTTAACTTGAGTTAAATTACCGTACATGAAGGCATACATGCATGCAACCTCTTTCTATGGAGGTACATGGATTAATGAATTACTGTCCACGAAGGTACTTAAAGCTAAAACTACGAATACGCAAGAGTTATAGAGCTATTTTCAATCATTCTTTTAAGACGTGCTCAATCCCATCATTCCACAGGTGGCTGTGCACTCCTATGTGGAGAAGCTCTTCAGGTCGATATGGGGTGCGACCAACGACCGAGTCCCACTCGCTGTCAAGTACTTCTTTGATTTCCTGGATGCCCAGGGAGAGAGCAAGAAAATCAGCGACCCAGATGTGCTCCACATTTGGAAAACCAACAGGTGCCAAACTTAATTGCCCCTAGTCTTTCTCCAGTTGTGAGATAAACTTACAATAATAGAAACAACAACTACAGCAGCGATAATAATGATAATAATAATAATAATCTCACGGCAAGACGGTTGTGAGTTCACATCAAGGCCAGAGCCTTTCGGTGTACAGTGGCTCCAATAAGTATTTGTACACTACTGTACTTCATGGAGCCGGTTACGGATGGCCTGGGCACACACATGGCTTCCAGTTGCTTCCTCCACTTTGGTGGCAAGACTGGAGGCCGAGGACTGTCCCTCCCTCTGTACCAGCAGGGAGATGTACCGGTCAGTGCGCTGGCTAGTCTTTCTGGGACGTCCTTACCTGGCTGCATTGGCTATGCGTTCAGACTGTTTGTACTTCTTGATGATGTTCTGCACGGTCGTGTGGCGTAACGATAGCCGAGTTCCAATTTTTCTGGTGCTTTGGCCTTCTTTATGTAGCTGAATGATTTGCTCCCGTATTCGACGGGGTATCTCGCCTGTCTTAGCCATATATCACAGGAATACATTATGGGCATGGTCTGTGTACAGAGGGAGTGTCCAGTATGGTCACGCTTGACCAAATCAGACCAAGTGAGTCAACCATGTCCTGTAAACATCTTGAGTCAATTTTAGGTGAGTATTATAAGTTTTGTGACTCACTAATGGAACTGTACAGATACTTATTGGGTCAGATAATCGCCTTTCTGACCAAATATGCCATTTAGACATTAAATATTTGTTTAAAACATATTGATTATCAAATATTTTAATCACTTTTACACACAATAGCAAGCATTTAGCCGAATATACAAAAGCTGTTATGTAGTCGAATTTTCAAGTAGTGTACAAATACTTATTGGAGCCACTGTATAGTTTGTAATGTTCTCCCAAGTATTCTTGTGAGTTCTGTCTGGTTGCTGCGGATTTCTCCCATGGTTGAAGCCCAGACATCTTACATTGGTTCTTCATTTGAACAGTATCCATGCTTTTACAGGTAGATATTTATGAGCGGACCAGAAGAGCTATTGCCATGGGGCAGTGTCCGTCATCCGTCCCTCAGTCAACTTTTATTTAAACGATATCTTCTCTAGTTCTACCTAGAAGATTTTGATCGGACTTGGTAAAAATACTCCTCCCATGGCTCTGACTAAGTGTTATTTTTCAACTCAGTTTGGAATCCAGTATGGCTGCTCTGTCCCATGACCGGCTGATACATTTTCAACAACTTCTCTGATCAGATGTGGATCAGATGTGGTGTGTTTATTTGCGTCATGGCCCTGACCAAGTGTTGTTTTTCCTGGCTCGAAAGTCCAGTGATTGGATGATACATGTTCCGCTTCTGAAGTACTAATGGTCAGGTTTTAATCAGACTTGGTGCAAATGCCCTGCCTAAGCATTGTTATTTACAGGTTGATGCAAGATCCAATATGGCTACGGGCTACCCTAGCCAATGGTTGGCTGACACATTTTTTACTTTTTGGTTAGGTGTGGATCAAACTTGCAACACATTTTAAGCTCTAAGACCTGACCAAGTGTTGTCACATATCGGGCAGATTTACTGTCCAGTATGGTTCTCCTAGCGTCTGATTGGCTGACACATTGTCAGCTTCCTCTCCGGTTGCAGAGGGAAGATTTCGATCAAATTTGCTACTAGTGTTCAAATTCTTCATCTACGTAAGGTTGAGATGCTGATTTTTTTTTTTTTTTTTTGAGTGCATGGATTTTCTTATATTTGAGTGACTTCACACCAAGTTAATAGCGCATTTACTGCTACTTCTGTTTACAGTTTAACCTCTTTTCAGTACTTGTTCCACATGACAGCATGACTCTGTTGGCATGTTGTTGACTGATGTTTACTCTATAGTACTGCATAACTGAAAAGAACAGTTTCTATGTAAAAGGAGATGAGTGATATCGGCCCCTTGGGCCACTTGTTGGAGCAGTATGGGGAAAGTGCTTTGCTCATGGGTGCAATGGGCTTGTCTGACGCAGAAATCTAACCCAACCCTCTAACCGCGGTACTGCACTATTCTTATTAACCACTTTCTAACCACTAATATATTTAGCACAGTGTGTAATGGAAAGTGCTGCAGAAGTTGGCTGTGAAAAGTACGGCACTGTTAATCTCCTCATCTCATTTTCCTTCATCTTTCACCCCAGTCTACCCCTGCGATTCTGGGTAAACATTTTGAAGAACCCCCAGTTTGTGTTCGACATGGAAAAGACACCACTTCTGGACAGCTGTCTGTCGGTCATTGCCCAGGCCTTCATGGACTCCTTCTCCCTGGTCGAACAGCAGCTGGACAAGGTGACCCCTCACTTCAGGCCATGTCAGAATGCATCCAAAAAGGACGCATTTACTTCAAGTCCAGGTGGTAGAATTACATTTTTTGAGTAGAAAACTTGTGAAAGCTGCAAACTTTGAATGCCTTAGTTACGATGCAAATTTATATTTCTTTTTTCTGCAAAGAAGCCTGGTTAGTCCTTAGATGCCCCTGCATTCACTGCATTTCCCTGAAATTTTTCTCTGCATCTTCCTTTTTGAATGATTAAAATCTGTAGAAAGACCTAAAAGGGAACTGATGGCCCTGTTTGTACATTGTGTAGAGTTGGCCTGTCAGCTAACTGCTCAGGGTTGTGTTCCCCCCAGCTCTCGAAGGAGCGCAGTATGCATAATTTTCCAGAACTCTCCACTTAGTTGAGGAGATTTCTGTTTCATGCCCTTCAACAGGGTAAACTGTCCATTTTTTTATTTTAATGAAAGATTTTATCATTTCCAGTATGCTCCCACCAATAAACTCCTCTATGCCAAAGACATCCCCCAGTACAAGCAGGAGGTAAAGGACTACTACAAGCAAGTGAAAGACCTGACAGACTTCTCCAGCTCTGAGTTTAGGACTTTCTTACGGGAAGAATCAAAGGTAAGGATTGCAGGCTCAGAAACACTGAACTCACCTGTTGCATGTTGCAGAGCTGTTAAAAGGTTTGACTCACTCATACAGATTTGGCTTACTCACAGAATAAAGGGAGTTCAAAATTGATTCAGCCTGGAACTAAGCTTAATCTCCGCCTGTGAAACAGTGTGTTCTTTGGTGGCACAAGTGTCAGTTTTTACACCAAGATAACAGGACACAGGTGAGAGGCTGATAGACAAGGCTTTTTCCGCTAACTGTTGACTTTTTTTTCCAGAAACATGAAAATGAATTCAACGAGTTCGCTGCGCTAAGAGAGATCTACAAGTTCCTCCAGCAGCACTTCAGTGCGGTAGGCTTTGTTTAAAATGTAGAAGGACCACTGCGTATCTCAGAAAATGCATAGATCTGTTGTTTTATCTGCCAGAAGACAGACCATATACCTCACATAGAGGCAGTGGGTTGAGACAGTTGTGGCTTTTGGGACAAGCTGTCAGGGGAAGTCTGCAGGGGAGTTTTTCTTTCCGTTTAGTATGTTCTCTTGGTGGGAAATGTCGCAACTACTTTTCCTGGGTTGGGTATGTCAGGGTTGTTGCAAACTGAGCAATGTTAACTTGAGCTGCACTCCGTTTTTTTAACTATTGAACAAGGCAAAATGTGTTCAAGTCGTCTCGCTGATAATAACTTCTCTGTGGCTGGTTAAGCCAGCAAACTGGTAACCTAACCAACGGATTAGCTGGCTGTAGCACGCTTAATCAGTGAATAGCTGGATAACCACCCTAAAACCAGTCATAAGTATTTAAAACAAGGTATAAACCAATTGTTGGCTGATTTTAGACTGGAAATTTCTGCTAAGCTAAATGTTTTGACTACAACTCTTAATAATAGGAATAACTCTCAAGTAGGCTTGTGTTTTTGAATTGTAAGAATTCCAGGCAAAGTCCTGAAATGGTGTGGGCAGTCAGATAAGCATTACAAGGTCAGACAAAATGCATCAATGTGATAAGCTATTGAATTTGGAGGTCAATTGGGCATCACAAGTTTGTGCCCAGAGACCTTGGGGGGGGGGGGGATGGAGTCTGGGGCTTAAGCTTGTCTGGCACAGTCCTCGGATCCGCTGGGTTTGGTGACAGGATTTTCAAAAATATACTTTCTTACAGATTAACGAAACATTGTCTTGCTCATAGATAGAAAGATGATTCACCTAATGCAGAGGGATGCGGTATTCTTTCTCACAGCTAGCCCTCGTTTTTAAAAAAAGAAGTTGCCAACTATTACTGCACTTTCACAATTTTTTAAACAATTTATTATGCCTCTGCCCCTCCCAGTGGGAGGAAGGCATACTGTCCATCAGTCCGTCACACTTGTCCTGTGTGCACGATATCGAATGGGAGTGGACGGATTTGGACCATATCACTCATGGTACCTCCCTGCTGACAATGGCTGAACTGATTATGGGTGCGTTCGAGCGGGTCTGCAAGTAAGCCGGCTGCGGGAGATTTCCGGAAAATTATGCGAGAATCTTGCCAAAGTTGCGCGATAAGCCCTCCAAACCCGCTCAAACGAACCCTAGGTTCTTGAGGTCATCAGGTCAAAGGTCAAGGTCTTATTTGGTAAGCTGTATGCAAGGACTGAAGATCAACTTTAAGCGGGGGAGGCATTGCAATCAACGCTTTGAGTTGACTTTTACATTGTTTATACTAATGCATCTGAACAAATTTTCTTACCATAGTTGGAATCAATGATCATCCCAAATAACCTGTGATAAGTGCTTACCTTGACCGTACTTGGAAGATGTGTTAATTGCATTGCAAATATTGTGCAACCTAGCATTAAACTCTCTCAGGTAGAGCAGTTGTAAATCTTTTGGTGATGCCAGGGTTGGGTTCAATTATTTTTTCAATTACAATTACAGTAAATGTAATCAATTTCTTTCGTAATTGTAATTTATTTTAATTAAATTTTTATCGAAAAGTAACTGTAATTGTCATTGAACATTCTGTCCAGGAAGTCATTGTAATTGCAACTAAAATTACAATCAATTGCAATTGAAAAAAGAAATTGAACCCAACCCTGGGTGACGCAACTCACATTTTCCCATAAACAGGTTATGGAGAAGCTGGTACAAAATGGAGCTTCCAGTGACCTGATAGGGACGGTACAGCAGGTCAAGGATTTGTTCACAAACCTCAAGAGCTGTTCCTGGGAGTGAGCTCCCTTCCACTGCTTATGCCCAGAAGAAATGTTTATCGGCCACAGGGGCTGTTCCAGGGGCTGTCCTCCCTTCCTGTGCACACACTCGAGACAAGTTTACAAGCCAGAAGAGCTCTTCTTGGGATTGCGTTCCTTCCCGCTGCGTAATGCCACCAGACGTTTGCGGGCCAGAGGTGCAGTTTCTGGGACTGAAGTGCCTTCCTCTCATCCATGCAAACAGATGATAGCCAGGTTTTGAAACTTGAAACTATAACCATGACTTTCAAGGCCATTTTGCTACAGCCAGTGAGTAGCAAAGACAAAACTAAAAGCCAAGACGTTTTTGTGGCAGTGGGGCAACAGCTATTGCCGTTGCTTCTCAGGTTGAAAGGTCTTCAAACCCTGACACACTTTGGGTTCCCATTGTAACGGGTTTTTCTCATCAGCATGAATTATTGAAAGAATGTTCCGCAAGATTCTTTGAGTGGACTAACATAACCGCAATGCACTCACAACGGCCATACATGTTTAACCATTTTTTCCTCAGGGTGGACATATCTGCTTCGATATTTGCTTCTGTACAAGACTGTACTTTCTCAGCCACGACTTGGCATTAACTGTCCCTCGAAGGTACGGTTGAGGAACTCTCTCCGGACTATTTTTAAGGGATTTTTTTTGCGCAGAATAAACCTTATGAGAGGTTACGTACTGACCCAGGATATCTATAGGTCTGGGGCTATTTTCAAGGCCCCAAGACCAACAGTGTGCAATGGATTGATGAAAAATTGAATTGCAAGCAGTCGCCAATATATACAACCATAGTCCATGGTCCAGTTCGGTGAGTGGGAAGTGATGGCTGTCAAGTCTGATGGTTACTGTGAAAAGTCAGAGTTGGCACACTGCATTAGGGTTTCTCAGACTTGATGCTCATCCCAATTCCTGTTGTCTAAAATAGCTGATCCTCAACAGCTACTCTTAACAATTACATACCCAGTCCATCAACTTAAATGGTGACTGCATCTCATGGTGTCAATCCTGAAAATGCTGCAAATAAATCAGGCACAATGGCCTTCCTGTAACCTATCAGATTTGCTTTGGGTTTTCAGCGCTTGGGGCTTTCACATGTAAAAATGTGTTTGCGGGAGCGTGAAATCATCCATTCATGCTCCACCTTTGGATTCATGTATGTTTTTTGACTTATGAAATGCAATAGTTCTGGAAATATCCCTATCATGTGGTGATGTGTTTAATGTATACTAACATTATCTTACTTTGTACTTGTATATAACTTTATTACCAACTATCTGTCTGTGTCTACTGATATTTTCAAATCAAAGGGGGATAATGAGAAATGACAAACTGGTCTTGAGGTACAATCTTTTAAATTTGAACTGGGTTCTCAGATGTCATGACTATAAAAAAAAAGGCACAGCTGATTGCTTCCTGGGTTCCTCTTTTTAAACATTAGCATGATCCAAAAAAGCTCAGAATTAGTCAGCTGTTGATCCTGTTTTCAGCTGAATGCACTTCAGTCTTCTGAGAACTGTAACTGGAGCAGTCATGACTGTGACCAGTTGCAACTTTATGTAATATGCACATTTTTAGCTAGGTAATAACTTAAGCAAGAACTGTTCTCACAAAGAAATGTACACTCGAAATCAGGCAGCAGGACGGATAGATTACCAAACATAATTTGGCGTCAGTGTTGGGAGTGGGCAGGCGAATGCAGGCTTAACTTTTACTTGGAAGTAGTGATCTTTGAGTAACAAACCCCAACACAGATAATGCAAATCACAGTTAAATATACAGTGAGAACTGTAATTTATTGGATTTTTTTTATTGGATTGTGACCTCTATTTTGGTTCTGTACTTAGCATCTGAAAGGACACGATGACAATGAGGTGGAAATGTACTGTTGTTAGTTTTCATTTAAGGGCATGTTAGTTCATATTGGATGAACGGTTGAAAAATTACCTTTTCAGTAGACATGCCATTTCCTGGCACGCTGAAACATTGTACACACTGAATATAACATAGAATAATCAATTTTAACCCTTAGGGCGCTGAAATAAATTTTTTAAAAAGTACAGTTAATCTTGTGCTGTTGAAAACCGATCATGTGGCGTCTTGTTTAAAAGAGCTCCCCTGTAGAAGCTCTTTTTAAAAAGTGTCATGGTTTTCAACAGCTTTGATTTTATCATCTTACATCATTGAGCAACAATAGCCACATACAGCGCTCTATGGGATAATAATGGGTCACATCTTCTGTGCACAGTTGCTACTCAAAGGTGCATAGACATCACCACACACGGAGTATGATCCCTGGTGATGCTCTGCCGGGCAAGTATTGCAGCAGTCTTCTGTTCCTGCTCGTTTCGAGGACTTTTTGCCTTTAGTCTGTTCAGCATGTAAAATGCATGTTCAGTCGGATTCAGATCCAGTGACTGACATAGCGAAATGAAAAAACAGTACCGTCAGGGCGCTGTAGCTCACTTGTTTCATTTCAGGCTTTAGTGTTATGTCCGCTCACAAGTGGTAGTATTTTTAATGCTTGGGTCCAACATTAGGAAAATGCAGACGCCTTTTGTAATTTGAGGGGGGGGGGGGGGGGGAAACAAATATAACCGCAAGCAGTAATTACGGGGTCCAATCAACATAAGGTAATCATCCGTTTTGAAGCAGTGAGGACACAAATGGTATAAGTTTTTCAAACAATTTCCAGTTTATGGCACATATCTAAACTGTGCTTGCTACACTTTGGCCTGCAAATTTCAGGTCGATTAGTCACTGCCATGTCTTATAAATGGCAGCTGTAACTTGATTGTCAAATAGCAGGCAGACACTTAAATATTTATTTTACTGGTTGGAAAGACCATTTGATCCTCATACAGAGATGCAATATGCAAAATTAGAACCAGAGTCAAATGGTTGAAAACATATGCAATTTTACATTGATTTTCTTACTACATTGCCCCATATTGGCCAATCAATGTAATTTGCATTAGGACTGCCCTTTTACAAATCCTTAAAGTGAAAAGTAAAAGTTGGTGGCACAAGTGGTTTTAGATTTATACCATTTGTTTGCTATAGCATGACCTATGAGTGGAGTTGAACTAAACTCAGAGTGATGAAGTTGCATGGCCTATAGATGTGTGATCTCAAGCTTAGTAATGATGGGACATTGCATTAAGGAGTTACAGCTCTTAACATCAATATAAGCCACAACCTTAAATTTTGTGTGACTTGATCTCATTATCTAAGACGAGATTAAAGGGTCCGCAAACTATTCAAAGTGGCGGAAAGTTACAGATACAAAAGTGGGTGTGGCTTACATGGATCGATTCATCTTGATCATCAGAGTCTAACAAAAAAACATTTTGTTTCCACAGTATATGGCTTAGAAGTGATTGCCCGCGACATGTTGTACCTCTCTTTAGTGCAGCCATATGGCCAATCAAAGTAATTAATTAAAAAAAAAAGACCCTTTTCCACATCCATGTCAAGAATATTAAGTTTCATGACAACAGGTGACTGCTAAACTGAGTATAGGGGCTACTGAAATTTAATCGGCTGATGCTGGCCAAGTTGTTTCATTTATCACTGTTATTTCAGATTTTCATGGCAACCTTGACTAATATGAAACCTGAAAAATTTCAAGTTGATTGGACAAATGTTTTAAGAATTATGACAATTAGTTTGCTATAGCGCCTATGGATGGACTTACACCGAACAAATTTTAATCTGTAAATCCATATGTACCCTCCCCACCTAATTTCACACCGATCCCTTTAGTGGTTGGGCCGAAGATCAAAATGAATGCAGGCGCCACAGAGTCATTGCCAAGCTCACTTTGGTCTGTGGGATCAAGTGAGCTAAAGTGTCAGAGTAATCATTTATGATGGTCACTGTATGAACTGGGTTTTGTTAGTGTGACTGAACTGCACTGCAGTCCAAGTTAACCAGAAGGCCGCGGTTGCTAATATTTTTAAAAAATTTCCACCACCTTATGACAAACAACTTCTGCAAAGCAGTATTGTTTATCATGGATGAAATATAAAATAGATGGCTAAGAAAATTAAATTAATACTTTTTTCTTCAACTGCAAATCAATGCTTTGTCGCCTTATTGCTGTACAGCTATCAAAAATCGAAATGACCCAGCTGAATCACATGATACTAGGTGATCTGAAAATAGGAACAAATTAAACACATTCCACAGCGAAATATTAAATTGTTTTAAGGCACAAATGTTCCAGAGTGAAATATACAACTGTTTTAATGAAGAAAGTGTACAAAAGGTTATAAATATAAATCATTGGCTGACGCACGAGATATATTGTGATAGTCTTAAGACGGTCCTTTTGTGGCACTGGTGGTTTTGTCAACGTAGAGTTAAAGATGTGCTGAGGGAGGCTTGTTTCACAACAGGAAGTGGCAGTTAGAGATGCAAACACCGCCGCTGAGAGAATTACGCCATACGTTAGCACCAGAGGTCAGCTGTCGAATCAGAGCTCAGCGAAGGAAAGCCAACTACCAACTGCAGACCAGGAACTTTTAAGTTGAAGAGCAAGTCTGCGCTGCCCGCTGGGATGGTTAAGCTTCCTTTATGACAGGGAGGTCCAATCTTACAAGAAAAAGGACTGTTGTTAATGCAGGGTTTTGTTTTTGTACAGCATTACGGCACCCAACTCAGCCAAAAGAGGCCTTAACTGAAGTCAATGACTTAGAGAGAGAGAAGAGACTGTGGGAGAGAGAGAAGAGACTGTGGGAGAGAGAGAGAGACTGAGTCAGGGAGGGAGAGACACGGAGAGAGATGGAGATACTGAGGGAAGGGGAAGAGAGAGAGACTGATGGGGGGGGCTTGGTGTGCTGTTAGAGGAGGGCATTTTGTAGTGGGGAAGCTAGAACAACAGACTGTGGATTAGTGTACAACACTGTAAAATGTAAACTTTAAAATATTTTGTGCAAATCGAAGCACCTGTCAACACAAATATGTGCATAAAAAAAGCTTTTCTTTAAAAAAAAAAAAAAAAAAAAAAAAACATCGACTGTTCAGGCCCCCTCGCTCGAAGGGGGATTTCTGAGGTCAGAGTTGGGACGGGGTGTTCTTAGCACCCTGCATCTCCAGCTGCTCGAGGTCCCTTTTCTGGGGTCAGGGCTGGAGGTTCATAATAAATGTCTCCCTTTTTCAAGGACAAGACACAAAAAAAAAAAAAAAAAGTTTTGTCAGGGAAAGCAGTCTGAAGGAGAGAAAGAGAAATGGAGATAAAGTCCCTGGAACAGGTTTGGGTTGAGGGTTTTGCTCAAGGACCCAAAATCAGATTTGATGAAATTTCATCACTCCAGACATTAGCAAATAGGATTCTGGATCCCCAGTGGGGGTAAGAAAAAGTAGCTGTAGAGTTGCCAGTCGCTACCTGACCCTGCTGTTTCACTCCATCATGGACAGTAATTTAACTAAAGCCCATCTTCAACCCTATCCTCAAACCCATCTTCCTTTGATGGGAGGGTAGGGATTTCCATATAGAGTGGGCCATCTGGGAACAACTGACTTTTCTGAAATTGTGTTACAGTCTACATACTTCAACGAGAAGCTCTCCAGAGACCTTCCCAGCAAGCCAACACCAGATTACCCTGCTGCTGGGTCAGGGCAGGATGGGTTAGGGGTCAGGGCTGGAGGTTTGGGCTGGAAGGTCTCTCTCCAGAGGGGGTCCCAGCTCCTCCAGTTGCTGCTGCTGGTTGGATTCCAGTTCCTCCAGACGCCTCTGGAGCACTGCCAGCTCCCGCTGGTGCTCCATGTCCTGGGGAGGGGAGGCATTAGATCAGAGTACAGTTCCTAGATAGAGTGAGCTGCGACATCAGGGTTCCAGAAAATCTGGTCATGGAGCCATTTTGTTTCCATGGCATTATCAGACAATCTCAAAATGAGTTTTTTATTTTTTCTTGCTTGTTTTTTCTTTTCTCATGTCCCCCTCTTACACTTGTATTCATTTTGGGGCAAATGTTTTGACATTTCCTATCCTAGAAAAAAAAAAAAACAAAACAAATAATGAAAAAAATTAGATAACTGTCGCCGCAGGGATCGAGTAGTGTATCTCCCCAATCCCCAAAGTTCGGACAAAAATAGCAGCCGGCAGCCTTACTGGATGTCCAAAATTGCCGAAATTGGTCTTGAGCATTGTAAAATTATTATCTTCTGCTGTGCAAAATTTTTAAAAATTCCTGTAATAATTGTCGCTTCTTGAGCCCGGAACAGAAAATCTCTGCGGATGCGGCGGCCCTGGAACTACACCGTAGCACCTGCAGACTATTGTCGTCGGGGAGAAGCAACTAATAATTTCCACCGTAAGAAACAGCTCGGTTTCACCAGACAGAAACAAAATGGCTTCCGCTCAAGTTGTTGCAATTCTCACCATCTAGGGACTCTGCATCAGAGTACACCTCCATCAGCTAACCAAACCCACCCCAACAGCATGCAGTCTCTTTGCACTCTTCAAAAAAAATATCTGAATTAAAGGACTGAATTCATCCAATTCCTGTCCATGGTTTGTTAATCCAGCAAGCCATGTTCATCCCTGAACCCCATACCAATCTGGTCGAGTGTCGACAAAGGTTCTCCAAAACACAGTCATGCTGGAGTCATGGAAAGTCCTATATGTGGCTTTTGTATGTAGTACAGAGGCACACAATCAACCAGAGGAGGTCATTAGCGCATATAAATGCTGGCCGCCATCACACTAAACCCACCATATCTTGAAGCTACCAGCCACAGTCGACAATGTAGTGGTGAGACCTGACAAGAGGGGTCTTCCCCCAAATGCCCTGTTATTCTCTGAAATAACAGGCAAAAACTGCAGGGCCACACCACTTCAAGTAAGAAAAAGCAAACCAAATCTCAGCTCAAAATTACTCACCCGCTCGCACAGTCCTCAACTTTTTTTTATTTTTATTTTTTAAAAACGGGCCATAAAAAAAGGACAAAGAAAACACAATCAAACTTCGTTATATTTTATGAAAGGATGAGGCATCTCGCACAAAAATACATAACCACCCCCTCCACCCATTCCGTCCCGTCCCCAGGGGCTCGGCTCACCGGGAGGCCGGGGAAAATGGCCTCCGCCCCGGGCACCGAGGTGAGCTGCGTCCCCAGCAGGAGGCGTCGGAACTCCGTGTGCTTCCTCTGCAGCTCTTTTAGCCGCCGGTGGAGGTGCGCTTGCTCTTCGGAGTACGTCTGCTTCCTACGACGGGGGGACAGAGTCAGGGGGTGGCCAATAGGCTTGAGGAACAACTAGGGTGTCAGCCTAAAACTCAGAGGGTCAGTGTTTCAGGCCGTAGTGCATCCACAGAGATTCTAGGGCTGTATGAATAAATGCAACCCTGCGGTGTTGTCAACGGCCACGTTTTACTCCATTATACGTTTGTCACTTCTTTGCTGAGGGACGCGAGTATGCATTTTAATTTGGGTCATAATGACTTAGCCCAATTGCAAAAAACAACAGTTCAAAAATAATTTTCTTCCCCATGACATCTCGTCATCTATTTTGAGGGCAGACAGATACTTATATTTAAATAGAAGATGAGAATAGAATAAAAATCAAATTAAATAAAATGATGCATTTCGGCTTCATATTGAAACAATTTAGCTAGCTGGCTGAGGGGGCTATTGGCTGTTTTATGGCTATTTAATGAAACCGGTAAATTCTTCATACTGGTAAAATGATCCTCATTGTGCACTTCAGATTTAAATAAGCCAGCCATGACAGCTTCAGGAACAGGCCTAGCTGAAATATTGGGGTGCTGCGCGAGAGGTTATGTCGGCACATGGCGACGAATAAAACCCATCTCTCTGCCCTATCGGTATGTGGCTGAGGTAAAGGACGGCAAGACTGCGCACCCACAGAGATGATGGCCAAGCCCTTATGGGGAGCGTCTCGTGGGAGAGGGCAGTCGAGTTACAGCTGTGCCACTCTCACATAACTCTGCCGTTCTTGTTTGAAAAACCACTTAAACGCTAGACGAGAACGGGCTGCCCGCTGTGCTTTTCTAATATGAAAAGCAGGCTCATGCAAAACTGGTACAGAGCTCCTGCATACGCTCGTTTACATATTTGCAGCAATTAGGCAAACGCTGGTAATGCAAGTGAATTATAGCGAAGTGCAAAAGACTATGGTGCAGTATCACATCGAAAGTAGCACCACTAAACGAGAGCCTTCCGTTCCTGATAGTGTCCAGTAATTCCCTTTTACCAGGCAGGGGGTCAAACACTAAAACCACAGCTTCACACCTCGCAATTTGGGCCCATGCAGAGGAACTTGAGAAAAAGGCTCTCAAGTTCACACATACACACAGGGACACAAACACGTGCGCGCGCGCACACGCACACACACACACACACACACACACACACACACACACACACACACACACACAAATAAACAGACACAGACACACAGCCACACAGACATACCCAGACACATAGACACACACGCGTGCGCGCGCAATAAAACACGCACACACGCACGTACATGCACACACACACACGCACGCACACACAGAGGAACTAAAGGTCTGTACTTGGCTGCTCTGGTCTCCAGCTCCAGCTCTTGGATTTTGGCCTCCAGCAGCTGAATCTTATCCTGAAGCCTCTTCTCCCGATGCTCATTCATGGTCTTCCTCTGAAACATGACCAAACACAACCACGTTTTACAAGGACTCCTGCTGAACCATGACCAAACACAACCACGCTCAACATGGACTCAGACTGAGAACACAACCAAACACAACCAAATTTATTGTGGCCCTTTCCTGAAACAAGACCAAGCGTAACCGCTTTCACCATGGCCCTCTCAGAAACATGACCAAACATGCCCTGAGAATCAGGACCATAGTTGACCGTACGGACAGAAATCCTAAAATGCAATGGATGTCTGCATTACGGGAAGCGAAGGGATCACTTTCCCCTGAAAACTACCTAACTCGTGGTTAGTGGAGATGCCCGTCATCAGCTTCTAGTGCCAAAAATATTTTCCCTGTTAAGCTGGATTTATGATTCTGCGTCGAACCAACGCCGTCGCTACGCAGAGCCTCTGCAGCACCTGCCGTGCACCTCAAATTTTCTAACTGCACGTCAAAGCGACGCAGACCGCAAGGGCACCGATTGGTCCACTATACTCGAGTCTCATGTGATTTCACGACAGGTCCTTCGGAAACCTGAGGCCACCCAGCGGTTTGTCGGTGAATTGCTTCGCGGCACATGATACAACCATGGCTATGAGGTCATAACAAGAAGGGAGACCACACAGGGAAACAAAGGTTGAAACAAAGTAATTTATTTGACCAGGCATATTTGTCAAAGGCAACCCATAAACTCAGCACCATGGCCACAAACAAATCCAGTCTCCTTCCCCAGTTGGGAGAAGGCAGCTCATTAAATGGTGTCTTACACAGGTGGAGCTAATGAGCTTCAATTGTCTCTTCAAACACATGAGTTAATTGAATACTGATACCAATCAGCAAAGTGGAATTTTTCTGCGTGCTCTTATCTAAGTTTTAACAGAGCAGCAGGGCTGCAACAGCACAGCGTGACGCAAACGACCTCAACGCAGAACTGCGAAAGGTTCGCGACTGCATCAAGGCGACGGCGTGCCCTTTGCGTAGTCGACGCAGAGCCATAAATCCAGCTTTAGAAGTCCTTTGAACAATGTCTTTACCCAGGTGAATGTTCCATTTTTGACAGTGCTTTTAAACCCTGAAGTCCCTTCCAATTGAACCATTTACCCACCTAAAGCCAATTGCTCAGTATATTTAAAAAAAAAAAAAAAAAAAAAAAAAAAACTCGCTCGCTCGCTATTCAACAGTTCCTTTTACGGTACTAATTAAACATGCTCCGAAGCCAAAAAAAAAAAAAGCCCCGTGAGACAAATATGGCTGCTGCCCTGAACTGGCTTCCAGTGCCACTCAGCAGGTCTGACCGGAATGCATGCATCCGGTGAGCGGAGGTGGTCTGTAGCCGTCGCGCGTGTGGATGGTACCTTCTTCTGAGCCAGCGCAGCCCTCTGAAGCCTCTCCTTAGCCTGGCTGTACTTCTGCTGGAGCTCAGCCTCCCTCTCCTGCAGCTGGTGCTTCTCCTGCAGCCACTCCACACGCCGCTCCTCCAGAGCCCTGCAGGGGGAGCCAGAGAGCGCAAACACAGGTGAACAACAGTGCAGCTGTTGGGAGACCAGGACAGGCAAGGTGGGCAAATCAAAGGAGAGAAAGAGAGGGCAGGGGTAGAGAGAGAGAGCAAGGAAGGGAGATAGGGAGAATGAAAGAGAGAGAGGAGGGGGGAGTGATTGCATGGGGGAGAGAGAAAAGGAGAGAAGAGAGTCAGGGAAGGGGGGGATTGAGAGAGCGACAGGGGAGACAGAGTAAGAGAGATGGATGATATATAAAGCTTCACAGCCAAATGCAAGTGAGAAGCCCACAAGATGAGAGCAAAAATAAAGGACCTTGCAATGTGGTAGGAAGTTCAGTCAGACACTAAGATGTAAAGACAATGGCCACGCCTGGACTAAACTGAACAGTGACCAGATACTGCTCCCCCAGCTCAGAGGAGCCACTCCATAGGGACTCCTTAAAGGGGGGACTGTCGCAGCCGAGCTTGTGCAGGAAACAGAAAAAAATTGCCCATTTTTTTCCAAGCTGGTCACAGGCCGAAACAGCTAGTTTGTAAGGTGGTTTATAACAGCCATCCCGGCGCTTTTCGTTCCGAAAACGCATTATTCACTTTAAGTGGGACTCAAAGTATTGCATTTCCATTCTCTAAATATCCTTTGTGCTTGCAGGTGGTATGATAGAAAGAAAATTAACAGAAGTGAAGCCAAAACGTAAACTAGATTTTTTTTTTTTTTTTTTTTTGCCTTAAAAACAAACAAAAGTCTCCCCCCAACCCCAACTTAGCCGCTCCTCATTAATGTTCACACACATTTAGCAGGAAACTAGAGAAGTTAATGGCCTCAATATAGCTAAAGGCATAACTGCACAACCTGATGTAACTGTGTGCAAATTTTCATGGAAATATATCAAACGATTTCTGAGTTACGGTCTATAAATGATGGGAACCCCGACGCGGACGCATATGGGAAACCGTACAAAAACAATATGTCCTCCCGAAGCGGGGGAGAGACAGAAAAATCTCAGGTATCCACTATACAAGTTCAGCTGCGACAGAGGCACTTTAACAAGCCCTACAACACTGCGTGAGAGACACACCACCTCCTCTGCAGCACCATCTTGCACCACCTTGTGTGAAACGTCAACTTCATGACCTCAATTTCGCCCTGAGAATCATTTGCGAAGCGGAAGTGGATGACCACTGTTTCAATTCCCCTCTCAGTCACATGTACCCAAACAACTCAGCAGTCGCACATTCCGTTAGCACCTTAACTTCACAAATTCCAGTAATGGCAGCACACCCAACCCAAGGGCAGGACTGAACCAAGCTCGGTTTCAAACAAGTCCACCACAGATGCTCAACTTCATTTCTGTGAGTGTGTGCGCACATCCCAGCCAACATGTCAATACATTATCAAAAGTTTATGGCACAAACCTTGTGAAAGACAGGTCTGACTTCCACTGACTTTCAAACAAAAGCAAAGTAATGAAAGCTACGGACTAAAACTTTGCATCGAAGGTTCACACAGGGGAGCCTTCGTGAACAATGTGTGCGGTTTTCTCATTTGGCAACAGAAAAACTGAACGATGTAAAGATTGGTGCATGAGAGTAGTGGTTACCATGTGCGTGGTGTGCGTGACAGCTATCAAAAAGGGTCAACACAGTGGCGGAGGGGAGGGCAAGACAGAGAAGTCAAACTGAAAAAGGAACCCAGTCTTAAGAGTTTATGTCTTGAAAGTGGCGCAGTTTGCAAGTTCGACTGCAGTTTGTTTAAACCTGTAGAGCCCAACTTTGTGAAATAAAACACGGCAACAGTTCCTAAATAAGAAAATGGGTTATTAAAATTTAACTATATGAAATGAGATTGAATGTGGAGTAATGTAACAATTCATGCCTTACTGTCAGGGAAATTAGCTAGGTTAATAACACCGATAATAACATACGGATCAGATTAATGCATGTAGTTGCTTAGCGACGTTGGTTACAGTGATTGTGAAGGTAGTGATTACAAAGTCCGTCTAATGAAGCTGAACTTATTACCGCTTGGCTATCGGCGTGACATACTGGACTGTGTATTTCCGTGTAAATGTTTGGGGGGTGACTATGACATTTCCTATGAGCAGTTTGTTTCATTCCAATCTGAGGATATTTTTTAAATACAAATTCCAAATTTAGGACGGAAACTTACCGACATTCGTATTTGAATAGAATATTTTACTTATGGAGTGCCAGCGCAAATTTATCAACCTTCTGATACTACAGCTGTTTTCAAGTTGAAGTTATTCAATTATTACACAAAAACGTTCAATGATAATTTTTCGCCCAACAACTCTTGTACATGGGTTGGCAAATGCCGTTGTGCACGCTGTTGCCTAATATAGTTAAACTTTTTTTCTTGGCCGCTTTTATTCTGTATTTCTGAGGCTTCTTTTCTTTGATTTTAATTGGCTTTTTCTTTTTGCCATTTTCTGTACATGTAATTGGAGGATCCCTCACTATAGGTGCCTTGTCACCTGTGCGATCACATCCTGACGGCTGTCAAAGTTTAATAAATAAAAAATAAATAGAATGCAACTGTGGTTAGAACAACATATCACACTCAAAAGCCTTTAAAACAATTTATGAGAAATCATCTGTCCCCAGAATCATTTCATTTACAGCAGGCTTATAAAAACAACGACGACAAACAATTGTAACCTATTTCTGCAATACAATGTAATTGTTGATGCCAGTATTAAATTAGAAAAGCTCTCTGAGAGCGCAGACCTCCGCCAAGCACAACACTTCCCTCCATATTGCGACTTCCACCATAGATATTAGTCTTACATTTATTTTATCTTCATTTTTAGATTCCTTGACCATGAAAACATGGCAAATTGATTCATAATGCTATATCAATATTAGTTCCACAGCGTCTTGGCTGTTTAAAGATGTCTGTTGCATGTTTCTAGCTTCATTTGTTTTTTTTCCCTTATGATGCAACATTTCCCCTCATGTTGTGATTTACGCATAAATATTATGCGTAATATGCGTAATATAAATAGCTTCATTTGTTTTTTTTTCCCTTATGATGCAACATTTCCCCTCATGTTGTGATTTACACATAAATATTAGTCCAACATTTATTTCATCTATTTTTTCAGATTCCCTGACAAAATTTTCCATAATGGTGGTTTTCTTCTAGATCTAGTTCCCTGGCTTTTGAAGATGCAGTAAATCCGGTGACACCTTCCTAATTCTGCAATATCTTGGCTATATAATCATGTTTGTAGCTTCATTTGTTCTCTTCCTATACTGAAAGTTCTGAAGGTCCCCTACTTTCGTATTCTGGATCATAGTATCATAGTATCCGGAATTATTCCATTTTCAGGATCAGTCTGATATATTGTAGAACATGTTCAAAACTTGTCTCCCCCCCAAGTGCCCTGACGAATTTTGGTGGAGCTATATGCATAAATGTCGAAAATGGCCCTATCTCCCAATGTTAAAGAATCCTTTAAAAAATTCCTGGATCCAGAGGGAGATCCGGATCACTTCCAAAATCTAATCATTTCTTCCTTATATCAATCTGTACAATCCCTGAAAATTTCATCAAAATCTGTCCATAACTTACTTATTTTTATTTATTAACTTAATTTGTCCATAAGTTATTTTGGAAACCAACAAACAAACAAACAAACAAACCCAGGCAAAAACATAACCTCCTTGGCGGAGGTAATGAATGCTGCGAAACACTTAACGGTACAGAAGGGAAGGCCAGTCCCATTATCCATCGTTAAGAAAAGGTGATCCATGGTCCAGATTTTCAGTACACAGGTTCCATAGTCACAGCGACGTTCCTTCAGAACAAACTGTGCATGCAGACGCTCAAAATTGGGTCCAGGCCGCAAGGGAGAGAGATGCTCTAGATTCTTTTTTTCCACAGCAGTTGTTGTGATAAAAACGAACCAAAATGATTGAATTCTTTAGAAATGGCAGGCTAACGCAAACTCAGTGACCAGGCGAAGTGCGAGCTGGGGAGCAGCAAAGCCCAAAGAGGTCTTCTTTGTGCAAGTACGGCAATGTACCAGCAAACGCCTGAACCATCAGAGCAAGGGCTGAACAGCTTAATGACCCTTTTATCACCAAAAGGTGCTGATGAAACGCAACGCCTCGTGGGCCCCTCTAAGCCAGGCTGGTAGACTGTGGGATCCTTGCCTGCCTTTGCCGATCCGATTGGCCAATACTGTTTCAACTGTCAGCCAAGGTAGGAGGGGATGTTCATAAACCCTGATGGACAACATGCCTCCTCTTCAAGTAATTAGTAGCCCTACCCTGGTGCCATCATGTCTGGGAAGAGGGTTTGGTGACCCCATCAACATTCCACATCCCAAGTACCAGAGGAGCAGTTGCTTGTGACCCCTAATTATCTAACCTCTGCACTACATTGCAATGCAACATAACGTTTCTTCATCTATTTTTTATGACCACATTTGCTTGTTTCATGGTGCCGCTTTACAAGTAAAATTCTTCCCTCCTTTGACAAATCTTGAAATTGGGCAAACTGCTTAAATGCATTGGCTTCAATTTGATCTCTTTCACCAAAGAATAGAACAAAAATTAGATTTGCAGATGGTTTTAGACACATTTCTTCTTAATGATAGACAAACTGCATTCATTTTCGTCCAGGATCAAGTCTAATCCAAGTGAAATGAGCCCTGTAAGTCTAAAGAAAAAAAGGCAAAAAAATATTTAAAGGAAAGAAGAAGTTATTTAGATGTTTTTGTTTGCACTGCAGCAGGCAGAGTGGCGTACCTCTCGGCCTCATGCTGGGCCCGCTCGGCTTGTCCACGCGAATTCCTCAGCTCCTCCTTCAGGCGCTCCAGCATTTCCCTCAGCCGATGATTACCCTCCAGCGCCTCTGCCTCGGAGCGTCCCAAGGTGCCTAACTGCACATTCAGCTCCTGGTTTCTCTGGAGGGATGAAGGGGCAGTTACTATGGCAACAGTCAAAAAATGTGTGATGTTTGTTTTGATAATTTCCTGTTTCAGAACATCCCAGCAACTAACAGCAAATTGATTCTATCTGATTGGACATGTGATTGTGGTCAGTGTGTACAGTGTAGACCTGGGGTTGAACTGGCATTTGTTCTGGAGTCAAAAAATTATCTCTATGACTCCTGCCAGCCAGATGCAACTGAACCAGCAGATGGGTGGCTTTTTTTTTTTTCTTGCTCATGGGATTACTTCATTTGCTCAAACACACCAGGCAAGCTTAGTCAGAAAAGGATTTAAATCAATTCCACACAATCTGAACCCTCGTCTGGTGCAGTATGTATTCTAGTGTTTTAAAGACAGTACTCACACTGTACTCTGTAGTCCCCTATGTGGGTTCATCAAATGCAGCTGCGCTATTCAAACCTGTGGGGCTTTACACCTGCTTTAATTTCCAGTGGAGATGCCAAGGTACCGTATCTGTAGATGTCCCGCTAAACAACAGGGATTTATGAAATGAAGCGCAAGATCTAAATATTTTCGATTTTCTGTAATACCGCCGCCATAATAACAGCCAACCTAAGTTTGAACATTTCACTCTCTATGAGTACAATGTCACTTCAGTGAAATGCTGGAACCAGCAGTGGCAGAATATGTATGTGTTAGAGTCCTATAACAAGGATAAAATGCTTTTTTCAACTTTGAACCGACTTAGGGCAAAATTCAAGAAAAAAAAGTTTAAGGGGTTAAAAGACCGCAGTCATTGTGTATTCTGTGTAAAGAACACTGGTTTTAAAGCCAGCTGTCAGCGGCTAACCAAGCACATGGTTGCTGTGGATACCCACCTGCCTGAGGTCAGCGTTTTCCTGTTTCTCCCTCGCGAGCTCCTCCAGCTGAAGTCCCTGCTGCTGACCTTTAACCCTGCAAGTCACACCACAGTTACCAGGTAGCAGAACAGAACCTAAACCAGAGACTAAACAATGAACCAGACAGCAATATTCACTTCCAACCAAGATTGTGTACCTCTATTTACAGGTAAGATAATGAACATCACCAATAGCCAAAGTATAAAAACAGGTTTTCACTTCTTTTTCCCAATACCAGAGGTCATACTGTGATTTCCAGACATACTACAGTGTTTCCCACAGGCCAGGAGACGATGTGTGGTGACAGACCATGCTGTTGAACCTGGGGCGGGGGGTGTGTTGTTGGCTGCTGTAAGAGTGGGGAGTATTCTTCATTCAAGCAAAATCTAAAACTACCGCTCATAATGCCGTTGTTCGGAGCTCTCCCCAATTGCGCCAAGTTGCTTCTCGGTCACATTCCCTGCCTGTCCGGGTAACGGTTTCATAGGCTGAACACACAATGCAGAAAACAACCGCCTGTCAGCCTTTGCCCACGTGTTGAACGCGTGCATGTCTGAGAACTGCGTGCAGGGAGATGAGAATGCGATATAGAAAATCGCGGAGTCAATTTGGAGCAGTCCGATTTGGAAAGATTGCACAGATCACGTGGACAACGGGCTCCATTTTACATTGGGTTATGTACAACTAATATAAAGATTTATCCAAATCATATTTAACCAGCTTGCGTTAAAACCTAGTCATCAGACGTTTACCCAAGCAGCCGGACTGAAATCTGATCAGTAATCTGCCTGTAAAAGCAACCTTATGAAACCACATCCTGTTTCCCTCCACCCTTCGGTTGCGAAAGCGCAAAGGCAAGTCTTAAAGGGCGGCCACATCACTCCATATCACATGCCACGGAGTTTGGGTTGGCAAAAGCATTTTGTAAAGCTGTATGCATTTGCACTGCCAATGCATCCACATGATGCCCTGCTGATTACATGTTACGCACCTCTACCTGAAGAGGCTTAAGCAACTGGATCAGAATCTAGATCCTGCAGCATCTCTGGTTCATTTAAACCACCATTTATAGGCGGAAAATTCCAACTCGGACATGCTCATGACGCGTGAAACCAGCAGGAGTGAATGAGTTACCTTCAGAAGCCCAAGCTGCCCGCAGTGTTATTGGCTGTGCAAGGAGAGCTTCAATGAGTCTCAGTCAAATGGACACAGTCAGGTCCATTAATATCTGGACAGTGACACTGTTTCAAATATTTAATTCCTACTCTGTTCTCTGCAGATGCATGCACATCTCACTAAAGCAGGCTGTGACCTTCAACTCCTGAATTTAAGGGTACTCATATCCACGAGGTGCACTAGCCGAGTGTCCAACAGGTCAGCTGTCTGACCAGTAACAGCAGAGGGGCTGGTTTCTGTGATCAGTAGGGCTTTTGATTCTGACATGTATCAGGAGAGGAAAAGTTGGGGGGGGGGGGAATCCACCACTGGTTCCCTAAACAGGGGGCCTGTAACCCCAAGGCTATTCTAGGGACGTGACCCCGGTTTCTCTTCACAGCCTTTCATCCTCCCTGTCCTTGGAAAACAGAACCATGTTCTGAATGGTGAAATAAAAGATTTAGAAAAAGTGTTAAAATAGTCCCTCTCAAAATACTTACACCTCATGGGAAACAACAAAAAAAAAAAAAAAAAAAAAAAAGGGCAGACAGCGGTTGGAGGGCTCACCTCAGGCTCTGCGCCTCCCTCCGAGCCGACTCCTCCCCCAGCTGAGCAGCTCGCAGGCGCTCCTCCCACTCTCCTCTCTGCGAGCTGCTCGCCGCGTCCTGCAATGCCCTCTGCTGCTCAAGCTCGGAAATGCGCGTCTCCAGCTCCACCCTGCAAGTGCACAGGCAGCACGCATCGAGCACCAGCCGAAACCAGAGCGCACATCTCATTCAGTCTGATCAATTCTGAATAACCACATCAAAGCATCTTCAAATAAGTATTTCGCAAAAAATATTTTTTAAAAATTTACAAACTTGCGTATTTATACATCAAACATGGTTTCCATCTGAACATATACAAGAGGATGTAGACATTATTAAATCAGTAAGTCAGTTATCCATTCCCCTCAAAAAAGTCCCGTCTCAAGTCTTTAAAACATCACAGACAGAAATGAGTGTCCATATTTCAAGATTCTTAATTGGATTCTCCTCCCTCTGAAAATGCTGCCAAATGACTCGTTTATTTTTGTAAAACTGCAACTCCGTAAACTACAAAAAGCCAACTGACAAGCAGTAACAACAGTTACGTGGGCCCTGTTCAAGAGTGAAGGCATTGTTTGGTTTCAAGCAGACAGATGTAACCCATTCTGTGCAAGCTCAGGTTAAAGTTAATGTGCACAGCTAGCTAACGTTGTGGGGTGCTGCTACCCTCAGCCAGTGCGACGTACAGCCACCACAGAGATTACCCATTCCCACAAAATATTGTCAGGAAAACAAATAATGTACATCAGAAATGAACTTAAAAGGGAGCCAATAGCACGGAAATAGTTTGCCATATAGTAGTAAGCGATTGTTTGCCCAATCGCCATGAAAGAAAGTTAATATAAACGAGTAGAGATGGATGGAGTAACAGGCCGAAGGGGAAGAGAGAGGGGAGGTGTTGTGCCCTCACTTCTCCTCCTGCACGGCGGCCATCTTCAGAATCTCCTCCGCTCGCGCGGCCTGCACCCGCCGCACTGCATCCCGCTCCTTCTCCAGCAGGAGCTCCCGGCTGCGCTCCAGCGCCTCCTTCAGGCCCTCAACGTCCAACTGCAGCCCTGGCAAGGCAGGAGAATCAGAAATAAAAACAAGATCTGCCAACACTGAGCAAGTCAAACCACAACAAAGCTTACGGCCTGAGATGAGAAAAATTAAATGAAGACAAGAATTCTAAAATCTAATCTAACCATCACTCTGTGTACCTGCAACCAGGAAAATCTCAGTCTCAGGATTATTTAAAACCAGAAACGCCCGCGTTTGAACACCCTCGGCCTGACAGTGCACACACGGACAGACAGACAGACAGACGGACAGACAGACGACGAACTGATGACAATATACTTCGGCCTGAAGTCGGGCCGAGGGTAAGGAAAATATCTAAAAAATGGTTTTTGATAATTTTAACTCTTTCACCCCCAATAGTGCCATATTGCACTCTTGGGTGACTGGCATTTTTTCCCATTAATGCCATACTGCCCTCTTTTTGTTATGTCTCTTAATCAGGAATAATAACAGAAAGCCAGAAATTTAGTTAGAATGTCAACAAAGGCCATGGGGAGAAATAGCAGTGAGAACTGGGCATAAAAGCGTAAAGTGTAAAAACTGGTGGGGATAAAAGCGTAAAGTGTGTCATAATTATTCAGTAAGGTCATTTGACTGGAATGTTCTCTAGTAGCTCTGGCATATTAGAATGCTGATGAAAAATTCAGTACTATTAAGTGAACACAATGAAGTATTAAAGGTCCCCTATTATGCCAACAGGTGCACAGCTAATTAGCCAATATGAGCCAGTTCAAAATCTCCCCTTCCTGACATCACAAGGGGGAGCGACCACCCAGAATAATGAAATCTGATTGACTGCTTGGCTGAAATTGATCAGCTCTTCTTGCCTCTGGTTGGTTACTTCCCAATGTGATGTCAAGAGGGGAGAGATATTGAAATTGCTTGCAATAACCAATTGGACATAATAGGGGACCTTTAAAACACCAGCTTCAAATTCTTGTAAGGGGGAAAAAAAAAAAAAAAAACCCTAAAAACTACAACTCCTCACAGGGTTAAACGTGCAGCGTTACCTTCCGCCCGACTCTGCACCGCATCCCGTTCCCTCTCCATCTCGGCTCGGGTCCTAACGCTCTCCAACTTGACGTTCGCCACCTCCAGCTTGTGAGAGTGTTTCAGCTGCTCTACCTGAGGATAACATCTCTCTTTAGTGCATAGGACTTCATTACAAAACCTTTCCAAAAAGCTGTTGAAGAAACATAGAACGTGTGAGACTGGGCATCACAGGCGACCAGCAGAAGTCGCACTGTCTGCACAGAAACCATTTTGGCAGCAATGTTACATCAGCAGGTTTGGCTCCAGCATGAGAACTTGAGAGTAACATTTAAACGAGACCCACTATCCTGCCTCCTTTAACAGCTATAATATTCTTGTATGTCCAAAAGGGAGTTCTATACATTTTCAGCAAAAATGCCAAAAAAAAAAATCCAGGCAATTTCATTTATGTAATTCCTAACGCACTAAAAAACAGGCTTTCTAAGCGGGCACCCCTTCTATGACATGAGTTGCCAGCAACCAAAGCTACCAGCTCCATGTGACAACTGAGAATGATGATGCCAAAATTCCCCTGCTACTGACAAGTCCGTAAATACAGATGACTGAACATGAAACTAGCTAGCAATTAAACTACATACTGTGTATGGAAAAGTAACATCTGCAGGCTGAACAATCATGCTAGTTACATTCACAAAGATGCAAGACATGCAGTCACAATAAAAGTTTAACAACACTTGGAATTCATCCTCTAACAAAAAGACTGATCCGTGGCTTTAATCTGTACAGTGGCAATTGTGAGCTCACATTCCATTAATACTGCACTCTCTCAAACTGTGGCTTTCAAGCCATGGGAGGAGATATTCAGATAAGGGGCGAAATAACTGAGAGCCTGCATGTGACGCAGGAGGGGGAGCCAAATCTGGACGGCATGCTGAATGTCATGTGTAATGAAAAAGGCAGCCCACAAAAAACTGACTGGGTTGCCTTATTTCACAGTTATTCTGATGGTAGGCACTCCTGATGCTGAAATATAAGAGCATAAGCACTGAAAAATGAGTTTTTCATGATGTGTCCACTTTCAGGAAAGACATTAGCCGAGGCGAGCTGTTAAACTCAGCGCTGTAACAAGCCTAGGACAGAAAGGATGGCTAGACCGATCTTTGCTCACTGCTCATTCCTTCAACTTCATAAAAACATAAATAAATTAACTAATTTAATTAAATCCAAAATATTAAATAATTCTTTTCAGGAAAAACTTGCCTCTAACTGAATAAGGCAGAACTCTGTAGCTCTAAATTTTTGCCCATAGTTTTCAGATTAGACTCATGTTGTTCCTGCGGCTTCATAAAACCCACATCTCCCCCCGACTGTGTGCCACAACAACAGACTGGGGGCCTGGGCAGCCATTTTAATAGCAGAATTATGCCACTGAGGCATTAGTGGCAAACCACCTCTGCTAGCTGCACACTCTGGGGAGAGCCTCGCTGAACACTTTCTGTATCAACAGTACTACTGCATCACTCCGATATTAATATCTAGTGGCAAAAATAACTGCTAACAGTATAACCACAATGATTTACAGTTGGTGTTATTTGAAAAGCATGATGAATTCTCTGCATATGACTTGTTTGACTCATCCTGTACTACAGGAGATCTGGTTTTGTCTCATCATCGTGCTATTTTCATGAATTTTTGTATTTTAATTATAATTAGCAAACACTGCCGTCTTTCTTGTTTACCAATTTTTTAGTTAACCAGTTTTCGAACAAGTGTAAAAATTTTTATTCTTTTTTACACTGATTATTAATCCTTTTGGGAATTGTTCTTTTTTTTATTCTTTAAAGTTAAACCACATTTACCAGCGAATTTTCAGGGTCTAGAAGTTCATTAAAAACTGATGATGCTGACCTGAATTTGTTAGGCCCATTAATGGTTTTCTGCAAGCAATTTTCTTTCCTAAGACAGTGAAGGCATGACCCGCTGTCACAAAAAAAAAAAAAAACCTTGTTTTCTGCATCAGTGGCACATTATAGTCTTCTCAAAAGACTCAACATAGAGCAGAGCACAGTAAACTCCATCTGAAGGCCAAAGTCAGAGCATCCCAGTCAAAACACAGAAAAGAAAAAAAAAAAAAATCAACCATTCTACATTTTGCTCAAGACAAATTTTTTACTGCATCACTCCTGATCATGATTTCAATAAGTCAGTTTATGATCAAATTTTGAACAGTCATATAGAAAAAAGGACGGTGATGGGAAAACCTTAAGCTTCCACGGCTTCAGGGTCAGAGGATAAAGGTCAAAGATGAGCTCAGCTGACTGGTCTGCAGGTTGACCTGACACTAACCCTTAGACCCCTGAATAGGAGGTTAAAGTTCAAGGATGAGCTCACTTGACTGGGCAGCAGATTGACTTGGCACTAATCCTCAGACTCCAGAGCCAGAGGTCAAAGGTCACGGATGAGCTCACCTGACTGGTCAACAGGTTGACCTGGCGCTCGGCTTTGTGCAGTCTCCCCGTGAGCGTCGTGTTCTGTTCCCCAGCGAGCCGAAGCTCCTTCTCCAGTCGTTCCCCCTGCAACCGAAGAGACTGCTTCTCAGCCTGGGGGGATAAAATATGTTCCAGTGACAAGACAGCAAAATACTACTTTCTTTTTATTGAATGACCCTTGTATTGTACCAAACTAAACAGTAAAACTCATTGGCTGTGCACTCAGGACATGAGACCCACGTGACCTGCATGGTACAGAAATGGGTGCACATAACCTACTGAGACTTGGACACAAAGCATCAGGGGTCTGAGGGATCTGGTACCTCCAGGGCCTTGACTGCAGCCTGGGACTCGGCTAGCTGCCGAACCTGGATCCTCTGCACACTTTCGGACTGGGCGCCAGAGCTGTCCCTCTCAGCTCGGAGCTCAGCCACCTCGGCCTCCAGGCCTTTGAGCCTCAGGTGGAGTTGGGCCTTGTCCCGGAGGAGAACCTCCACCCGCTTGCTGTCCCGCGAGGGGTCAGAGGTCAGCAGCTGTGCACACAGGTCCTCCCTTTCCTTCCCCAGCCGAGAGATCTGCAGTTTCACTCCAATTATTAGTCTATGGGATGAGGCTAATCTGTGATGGACATTTCTCCAAATGAGCCAAAGTTAGCCAGAGAGGATGATTTACATACACATGCATTATTTTGGATTGAGGCAGGAAACCAGAATACTAAATACTCAAGGTAAAAAAACACTAACTCTACACACTGCGATCCCTGACCTTATTTGTAAGGTTACAGTTCTACCATGTCAAATCCAAGGCTCCACCTAGTGTACAACTTGTGTAGAGCAATACAGGTTCAAAAGAGGCACAAAGTTTCTCAATAAAGGCATTTCATTTGGAAAATGATATAATGCATTCATGGCATAAACTACAACCCAATCATTTGCATTTATATGAGAAAGGGCTCACATTTTTAACAAAACAAAACTTTCTACAAACCCGTATTGGTGCATTTTAATAAAATTTCCCACTCACAATCCACCAATAGCATAACGTTTTCCTCTTGGCAGAAACCCACAGGCTCCACCCACCTCTGCATCAAAGCGCATCTTCCTCTCCTCCAGAATGCGAACATGCTCCTCCCTCTCATGGTCAAACTCTGATTTCAGGAAGGTGTATTCGTATCGTAGCTTGTTGAAATCAGATCTGTACTTTTCTGTTTCCTAGAAATTTATATTTATGAGTCCAGTGAAGTAGCTGAGAATATGTGCTCTGACTGTGAACTAATAAAGGACACAAATTTCCATGGCGTCACATACAAACCTTACTGGGTGAGCTCACAAAAGATAAAAGCTTTCATTGGACGGTCAAAGAGTCTTGATTTTGATGTCAAAATTGGTGTAAGAATTTATATAGAGGTGAAAGAGGGTAGAAGCCTCCCCCGAAAGCTCACAGTATACATAATGCCTACAGAGAGCGACAGCGCTACCATAATTTAGTATGCGGCTTTGTTAGTATTATTCCCCTTCCAGTTCCAACGGTCTATAATTTACCAGAAAAATGAATGAGATTTTGGAAAAACGGGGAAAATAAGGTCCACGAGTAAATTTGTCACTCAAGATGGTGGTGTACGTTCTGTTTAGTGAAATAACATGCATTACCTCACAAACAAGTGAGAGTGATAAAGAAACCCTCCGTGTCCATTAAAATACACGGTGCCAACAATATGCCATCAAAGGCAGTAACTGAACTACAAGCACCAAATGATTGAATGAGCTGATGATCTGACACCAGTGAGTGACACCATTCCATATCACTTCAGTCTTAGAATGCCGACAGCAACAGTTCACTTCTAGGGTCTCAAAGTCTTTCATTTTTGAAAAAGGTTAGGAGTACTAAACCACTGGGATGCAGAGTAATCTAGTGGCAGGTTGCTTGACTGGCAAAGAATTACGGTTTCATGCCCTCAATGGGGTTTGGGATTCTGACTAGATTTGGTGGGAAGAAGTTGAGGAGAACCCTGCTGTTGGGCCCTTGATCAAGGCCCTTAACCCCAGAGCTACTCCAGATGCTTTACCCCCCGTTTCTCTCCATCTCCCCTCACTTGCAACAGTTATATTGGGAGTTTATCCCCGGGCATCCTTGAACGAGAGAGGCACATGTTCTCAGTGGAAATTCCCTGGTTAAATAAAGGTTAAAAAAAGGTTAAATAAAGGAAATGCTTTCCACGCATTAATTTAATCATAGACCTTAGTTTCGCCGATTTTCGAAAAAACCTCATTCATTTTTTTTCCATAGACACTGGACGGTCGGAACGGGAAGTAAAATAATGCTGACAGAGCAGCACATAAATCCCTTTAGAGAACACGAGCCTCGATGGCGGAGCCACAGAAGGACATCAGGAGGAGCAGAGCCCTCAGAGGGAGCTCACCTCCTCCAGCTTGTGGAAGCGCTCCCTCACAGGGCCCTCCAGTTCCTGCTGGATTTGAGCTCTCAACAGCTCCATCTTCTGGGGAGTGGGGACCTGAATACAGCACACAGGATTAGGAGAGAAGGTTATCTGCAAAACAGCACCAATCAGGGACTTGTAGCAAGCACACAGAATGGTGTACAAGGAATGACGCCACACACACACACACACACACACACACAAGCAGTGTTCATTGTTAAAAGGGAAAGAGTGATATTGCATCACTCATGTTTTCCATACAAAAGTCCAAAAATGTCCCTGGAGCAATATTCTAAGGACAGGTGAGTCAAACGTACAAAATAAAGTTTGCAGAACACCCAATACACTCTTAGGAGTAAGAAAGCACTACACATGCACACTATGAACCCTTTGCAAAACTAAAGCATAGTGAAGCATTATATATTGCATCCTACTGGCCTGGAAGATACATCAATGTTTTTAAATAAACAAATGAGTCCTGACCTCCAATCAAATTGGGATGCTGTGTCACACTCTACAGAAAGCCACAGATGTTTGAATTTCCAAAAATATTAATAAAATAAAACAGTTAACTAACAAAGAATGGTCTTGAACCTCTCCCAACCACAGCGCATGTATGATCGGTGCAAACAGTAAAAATTTTATTGGGGTTATCCCTGTTACATGAGGTTTCACCACTACTAAATCCAAGGGTTCAAATACTCTATCCAGTGAGGTTTGAGAATGAGCAGACAAATCTGCCATGAAGAAATTGAAAAGTACAATTATTTTCAAATCTTTCCTTTAGGTAAATGTAGTTTTTATACAAGTACTGCAGCTTAGTTGAAGATCACACAGTTTATAAAGGAAAATACTCTCTCTTTCTACTGTACTGCCACTGAGTGTTCATGTTTCTGTAGGACTCGAAGTAAGATTAAACACTGACACCTGCTGGTTGAAAAGGAACATGACAAGTACACAATAGGCCGAATAAAGTATGACAGTGGGTACATGAATTAAACAAACCAAAAAAAATAAAATGCATACATTCGCAAGACAATTTTATACTTTAGGAAGAGCTGTAACTTGAAGAACCAGGCTGTGTAAGGACTGTGGAGACCGCAGTCTTGAAGATAGCTGGAGCAGCACAGTAAAACACACAGGGCTTAGTATAGAAAGGCTTTCAGCATTCGCAAGATCTTTATACACAAGCAAAAACTAATAACACACCAAGGGATTGGAGCAAAACAAATCATGGCCAAGTCATTGGTTATGTTATTGGTTTTAGCTTTGCTAAAAGGCTTGCACATGCTGAAGGTCTTAGTAAATAAAGCTTTTTTTCTTATTGATATGCCAGGATGAGAGAATTTTTTTTGACAATTTTTTATTACTTTCTTGAGAATCGTGAGTTTTACATCTTGAGAATCAAAGTTTACATACATTTCATTAGTATTTGGTAGCATTGCCTTTAAACTGTATGACTTGGGACACATGTTTTGGATATGCTTCCACAAGCTTATCACAATAGTTTGCAGGAAGTTTGGCCCATTCCTTCTGACAGAACTAGTGTAACTGAGCCAAGTTTGTAGGTCGACTTTCTCGCACATGCCTTTTCAGCTCTGCTCATAAATTTTCAATAGGATTGAGATCAGGGCTTTGTGATGGCCACTCCAAAACATTGACTTTATCCTTAAGCCACTTTGTAACCAGTTCGGCAGTATGCTTCAGGTCATTGTCCATTTGGAAAACCCATTTGCGCCCAAGCTTTAGCTTCCAGGCCGATGTCTTGAGATGTTGCTTCAGTATTTCCACGTAATGTTCTTTCCTCATGATGCCATCTATTTTGTGAAGTGCACCAGTCGCTCCTGCAGCAACACAACCCCACAACATGCTGCTGCCACCCCCATATTTCACAGTTGGGATGGTGTTCTCAGGATTGCAAGCTTCCTTTTCCTCCAAATGTAACGACGGTAATAATGGCCAAAAAGTAAAATTTTAGTCTTGTCAGCCCACAGGACATCTCCAAAAATTAAGGTTTTTGTCCCTGTGTGCATTTGCAAACTGTAATCTGGCTTTTTTATGTTTCTTTTGGAGTAATGGCTTCTTCCTGGGAGAGTGACCTTTCAGCCCATGTCGGTACAGGACTCGTTTCACAGTTGATTATGACACACTCTTACCAGCTTCAGCCAGCATCTCAACAAGGTCTTTTGCTTCTGTTCTTGGGTTGATATGCACATTTTGGACCAAAGCACGTTCATCTCTGGGACACAGACCTCGTCTCCTTCCTGAGTGGTATGATGGCTGGAAATTGCATCCAAGGATGAACCAGATTTATGCAAGTCCACAATTCTCTTCCTGATATCTTGGCTGATTTCTTTTGATTTTCCCATGAGGTTACACAAAGAAGCAGTGTATTTCAGGTGTACCTTAAATACATCCATAGGTGTGCCTCTAACTAACTCAAATGTTGTCAATAAACCTATCAGAGGCTTCCAAAGACATGATATCATCTGGGCTTTCCTAAATTGTTTACAGGCACAGTAATCTTAGTGTATGTAAACTTCTGACCCTCAAGTAATAAAAAGATTGCCTAAACAATTCTCTCTCTTATTATTCTGGCATTTAGCAAATATAAATAATTTTGCTAATCCTAAATGACCAAAAACAGGAAAGGTTTAATCTAAATAATCTTAGACGGTGAGAAAAAAAAGGTTATGTGCCTTTTTATACAGTGTATGTAAACTTCTGGTTTCAACAGTATATTTCAAGGGAGGATTATGAATAATTCATGACTGCATGGAGTTGAGTTCCAAATAATCCAATCATAGATCAACCAAAATCCTGTGCCCAATCAAGTGGGAAATCAGAAAGCCCAGCCTGAATTATTACAAATTCAGTCAGCATTAACATTCTGGGAGGCGGAAGAATTGCACAAATTACTCTGGAAAATCCTTGGGCAATACAAGCGATCACTGCATGCATCTCGCAAATGCATCCCTTATCAAATTCTGCTATCTTCGCTTCTTTGTCATGATTTAAATGCGTCAGATCATCTGATTAATTTTTTAAATAAGACAAAGACAATGTGAGTGAATGCAAAATGCAGGTTTTAAATGATCATTTCATTTATTGAAGTTGGATTTATCCAACGCCTTTATAACCCATGTAGAAAAAAAACAATTGCCCCATAAACCTAATAAGTTGTGCCATTCTTGGCTGCAACAACTGCAACCAAACATTCGCGTTACGTGGGCTGGTGACTCCTAGGAAAGGTTACAACTGTTCCAAGTTTTCTACATTTGTCGAAAATGGCTCTCATCAAGGTTTGCTAGACTCAGAGAGCCTTAGAAATGGCCTTGTAACCCCTTCCAGACTGACAGATGACAACAGTTTTGTTTCTCATCAGTTCTTGAATTTCTTAAGATATTGGCATCTTGTGCAGCTTTGCGCCTCTTGCACATTGCCAGACAGGTTCTGCTTTAGTGATGTTTACATTCAGCAAAGCAGGCAGTATTCATGCCTGCTTATGACTAGAGAAATTGAAACATTTATTTAATTGGTTGATTTTGTGACTAAAGGGGCAATTACCTTTTCACATAAAGCCAGGAAGGGCTGGATAGCTTCCTTTTTTCCATCAGTAAATGAAATCAGCATTTCAAAACTGCAGTTTGAATTTACTGTGGTTATCACTGTCCAATATTAAAATTAGTTTGATGATCAGAAACATGCAAGAGTGAAAAATAAGCAAAAATAGAAGAAATAGGGAAGAAAGCAAATACGATTTCACAGCACTGTAAGAAAATACAGAACTAAGTGCATCATAATGCACAATTGGACGATTCACAACTCATTACCACTTCCTCTTACATTATTCTGTGATGTTTCCCCAGCCCATCCTAGATTTAAAAAAAAAGAAAAAAAAAGAAGAAACAACAATTGCACACAGTGCATTACCTGCGCCCTGAGTTCCTCCAGCTCTCGAGTTTTGTCCAGTAGCTCCCCCTGTAGCTGAGCCAGCAGCAGCTGGTGCTTGTCGTGCACGCCCTGCTTATCAGCCAGCAGCCTCTTCAGCTCCTGCTGGACACGTGTGAACTCCGTCTGCAACCTGCCGGGTGGGGGCGCACACATCACAATTTCAAGGGTGCAAGGGATTTGAGAGGGAAGTACAAGGATGTGATTATTACAGCGTATTTAAACACTTAAGTGCCACACAGTGCTGGTGCTACTTGTGTCAAGGTGTCATAACCACCTGGTACTGAACCGGGTAGGCCACGCCACTCACACTGGTGCACAGTGGGGATCAACTTAGGCAGGGCTGCGTGACAGTCAGATGATGGCAGCTATGACCAGGGCTGGTGTCAATTCTGTTTTATTCATTCCACTTCCAAATAATACATTCCAATTCCACTCAATTACCCAATTTCATTTCCAATTCCAATTGCAGAATCGGATGCCACCCCTGACGGCGCACTCTACTGTCTCACACCTCTGCTGCACTGCCAACTGTGAGAACATCTAACCAGAACATGCATTTCCCAATAGCTGGATTCTGTGGAATAGCAGTAAGGAGAAGGTAAAATGCATGACTGCAATGCCATTGCAAGAAGCCATACCAAAAAAAAAAACAGACAAGGGGGAGGAGCCATACCTGCAGAGATAACCTATAGGGAAGATAAAGGGGCAGGGCTGACCTCTGTAATATAAAGTGAGTCTAGAACACCGACTGGCTTTACACACATCTGTATGAGACTTGACACGGGCATCTAGGGTGGAGTTCACCAGTCAGTCATCCAGATATAAAATTTCCACAGTGTGTGCTGCTTCAGTCATCACATGATATTCATCATGCCATGCAGCATTCAACAACTTTGTTGTGATGCACACAGAGCAGCTAAACAGAACGCTTCTGAAACGATTAGATTAGATTTAGATTTATTCATCTTCACCGACTGTACATTACAAAGCACATCACAAAACCACAGCAACAACAGTAAACAGTATACAGCAAAAACAATAGTGCAAAGCAGTGCTAATAACAGTACAATACAATACAGTGACGGGCCAGGCAGACAGATCAGCGGGGCCTGCTGTTCAGGACGGCTATGACTGCAGGGATCAGGCTTTTCCCAAAGCAAGCCCTTCTAAACTTGACTGTTCTGTCTCTGCATCCTGAAGGAAGTGGGATGATGTACTGGTGTAGTGGGTGGGTGACATCCTGCACTATGGTGTTTGCTAGGCGAGTAATGGACCTGTTGTTTAATTCTGTGAGGTGAGGTGAGGGGAGACCGATTATTTTTGCAGCTGTGTTTGTGATGCGTGTGAGTTTGACCCGGTTGGTGACAGAAAACAGTGTAGAAACATGTGGAACAGTACAGAAGGATTGGGTTGGATGATGCTTTGGTAAAGTAACAGCAGAAGGTGGGGTGCGACATATACTCCTTTAAGTTTGCGTATGGCTGACAGTCTTGGTTGGCTTCTTTTTTGAATTTGCCTTCTTTAAATTTGCCAAATTTAAAAATTAGAGTGTATGACCCTGGGCATATTAACAAGGACTGAGAAGCTATTTTCCTAAATTAGGTTCTCAGGGTTCAAGTGCCTAACCAATGAAGGTGAACCCACGTGGTCAACAAGACTACCCCAGTTACCCCAATGGTGCTGCGCTCCACTTGATCTCATGAGAATTTAGAGGCATATTTGATCATCACATGATCGTAAGGTGACCTGACGTCCAAGCCAGTCGGACTATTGGGCTTACAGCCATTTCCTGACAAGCGCTGTAATTTACCCACAACCCAAAAGAAAAAAAAAGAAGAAACAGAGCTGTCTGAGGGCTCATGGGAGAAGATGGTGCTGAATGCCAGAAAGCTCAGTTAGAAAGCCTTCTGAACACATGGTTAACATTGTGAAAGGGTTTATTTTAACCCAAACAATGATCTTTTCCAAAACCTAACAAAATGGGTTCAATGCCTCAATCAATTCAAGAAGTTTTGTTGCCTAAACCATAAAATTTTTGTAACAAAGTCAACCAAACTGTGACTAGGAACAGAAAATTAAAACTAAGATTGAACACAAAGTCAACCGAGTCTACAAGTAATAAATCAGTGTATGGCTTAACATGGGATTCAAACCCGTTCGCCTGCATCAGAGTCCAATGCTTATCTCATCCATCCACTACAACTTGCTTGCTCAGCGAACTACGCGGTTCTTTTTATACTACCGGACTTCAAATGGACCCTTCTGGCAACAAAGTTTCAAGGCTAACTTCTCTCAAGTCCTCAAAAGCCAACTGCGTTAGCCGAACGGGCCTATAAAGCCAGATGTAATGAAAAGGGGAGGGGTTAAGCAAGTAATACTAAACCAATCGACAGGAACAATCAAGCGCTCTGTACATTCTGTTGCGTTGAGGCAGTGGTGAGTAGCTGCAACACTATGGCCATGTCTCATTTCACTAGGGGGGAATCAATCGAGCTCTATATATAATCAACCACATGGTATAGAATAGAAAATATTTCTACATATGCAGTACATCTAAATCTGCACGTATGCAGAATGTAAATCAAAATATCCATTTAAAGACATTGTACTGCAATACACATATCCCGCAAAGGTAATGAACCCGAAAGTGTCGTCGGTGTATGCAACGGAGCTTACTTGAGTGTCATAATTCTCATCACTAGCTACATTCCAGGAAATTAATGTAACTGTCATGTTAGTTCTGAAGTTTATAAGCTACCGTCTTCACACCAGACTTCCAGGTAAAAAAAAAAAGAAAGAGTCGGAACATCAACTCCAGTCGATCAGGATTTGATTAACACGCAGGTACAATAAAAGAAGCTTGATAATAAATTGAACTGATCTGCGCCACCTCGGCTTTTCGTAAGAAATACAGAAATCGAGTCAAAAATAGGTTGAGAGAACATGTCCACCCTCATCCTAGAACATACCTGGTGTGCTCCGCCTTGAGAGTCTGGTAGTTGGTTTTATGGTGCTCGCATCTCATCCGCTCATCAATAAGCATCTTCTGTAGCTCCATGTCGGAGTCCGGGGGGGCAGCGGGCATCAGGTTTGGGAACGCGGGAGCAGACTGCGACATGACGGGGAAAGTCGTCGCGCCCCAACGGAGCAGCTCCTCTTCTGTCAAAACAGGGTCTCCGATTTAAACCCTCCTGCAAACTGTAAAACATTAACAAGCAAGCGATTAACACTTCCGCCAGCTTGCTAGATACTTTGTCAAAAGATGCCGTTTTAGGTGCCACAATTTGCAAGACAGCTGACGTTTACGCTGCAGTCCCTAACGACGACCAACGCTGGACAGCAATGAGCAGCCAATCAAGCGCCCAAGCCCGGCGTGTTGTGGATACGAAGCCCACGGGGAGACTTGAGGGCTCCGCCTGCGTGGCTGCCAAGCTAGCAAACCAGCCATCTCCACCGTTATCTGGATTTCTCTCATCGGCCTAATCAGAGAGAGTATTCTATGGATTAGCCGCGACTTTGCCAAAGTTAACTGGATACAATGAAACATTTCGCCACCAAGTCAAACGGTGCCAATAAAGGGAACTGCGAGCTGCTATCATTACTCCCAAGGGGACACTGGCAGACAGGGTAGGACTAATCTGCTTAAAACACTCTGCAGAAGAGCTACAACCATCTACACTTTCCTTCATAGTTTCTTTATTACTTAATATATTGTGATTCAATTTTCACCAGTTATTCTTGATGTATATCTATCAATGAGAAATAATGAACCAAAGTATAAGTGGTTGTAGTTTTTCAATCAGAATGTTTTCAGAAGATTAGCCCTACCCCAAGGGGACACCCGCAGACACATTACACAGCAAACGAGCCATCTAGAAGACTCAGAAAATGCACACGTCGTTATTTTCTTAGCCAACACGACAGAATAATCACGCAGACGCCCTGCTCACTGCTAGCTGCTGAATTAATGCACTGTGCGATAACATAGTAAAGTTGGCCGAGACTTTTAAAACTGGCACATCGTTACAATGCAACCCAAAGATGAGAGAATAATCATGCGTAGCTACAGCCTGCTAGCAAACTAAGTGTCGAACTGATGCATAAGTTGGTGCAATAATTCGCTGACTGTAGTGGATGGTCTCAATGGTCAAAAACGTAACGTTGCAACTGCCCAGCACTTCTCTATATTTAAAAATGGCGCTTCGAACCCCGCCTGTGAATCACAATTATCAGCCAGCAAACCAGTGATGTTGACCCTTAGTTACCTAGCTAGATAGCAAGCTACCGAGGCTAGCAACGGCAACCATCAAACAGGAAATCACTTGAGAAATTAGCAACTACTTGCAGGAGTGAGCACGGTATCTTTCTCCGAGAGACGCTGCAACGCGTAGATCTCCTCACATGATACTGCTAACCAACGGTAGTTTTCTTGAGGACAGCAGTCAAAGTCCTCCGACAGTTCGCTGGGGTTGTTCTTCTTCTTCGTATTCTTCTTCCTCTACGGAGTTGTCTTGATATGCACCGAATGGTGTAATGCTGCCCCCACAAAATTCTGCACATTAAAAAATTATCTGCATCTTGTATTTCAAAAAAATTAAATAATATGTAAACACACACACCTCAACGGTCGAACATAATCCCATACCGAAGCCCCCTTTCCAAAACTTTACTTTCCTTTCACCTGACCTCCGCTAAATCCTCTCTCCAAAATTCTTTGAATCTCTTCCCCTCTGACATCCATTACTCCCAAAAACTCTCGCACTGCGTCAACCATCATTTTAATTCTCCCTTTTCTGCTTTCATTGTCTCTGGAACAAATCACCACTGTCATAATAAAAAGCCAAAATGTATTTCCTTTCCATTCTAATGATATCCCAGTCTTGTTTTCCTACTTCCGTAACCATATCCCGCTCTTTCCCAATCTTATCTTTTCCCACCTGCACCCTCTTTATTGCCTCTGCATGAGACATTCTCCCCTGTGTTCTTATTCTGTCCACCTCATGCTCCTTTTTTCTTCTTTTATATTCCAATGCACCAATTTCATGGTTCCCCCGCAGTGATAACGCACCACCTGCTCTATGGAAATACATTGATCCTCCATACATTCCTCTTTCCCACATCTTCAATGTGTCAGCCTCCTACATACTGTCACTACATACCTGTACTCTTGACACCAGTAACATCTAAGTGGCACCCTTTTACATTTCTGAGCCATATAACTGACATAATCTAAAAATATTTTTTGGTAACTCAGTTTTGAATCCCAGCAGCACTGAAAGGTGTTCCTGCTCCATCCCTTCCCTTTGGCTTTTCAACCTCCTTGCCTCACAAAATCGTTCAACATCCAAAAAAAATCACGAGCCTCTACAGATAGCAGATCACCGCTTATTACCCCCTTGAAGTGTTTGTTTCTTTTTAGTGGAAAACAAACAACATTTGTTAGATCAAACACTGTAATTTTCAACATCTCATCATACTGCTTCCCTTTTCTACATTCCGTGATTACTGTTCCAGCCCATGTTACTCTCACAGTCTTTACATATCTGAGATCAACTTTTATTAGTCTTCATGCATATCTTTAAAAAGACAGTTTGCTCCACTGCCTTCATTTCCACAACATATTCCACCTCCTGGTTTTCATTCCCTCTTCCCTTTTCCTTCTCTATGGTTGTATTCAGATAGAAAGAAGTGTTGCTGAAATGTTTCAGCACAGTCTTCAATCGCTGTGGTAACAGCCTTCATACAGCACTGAATTTGCATAGCAGCTGTGACTTTTTTCCATCTTAAAAAGCATAGACTATATAAAAAGTTGGACGAAGCTACCGTGACGTCACCCATTAGTTTCAGCATACGATTTAAGAAGCCTCGATTTTGGCAATTTGAACAGCGCCATTTTGTAATTTTGAAACCGGATGTGATTTCTATTGGACGAGAGCGTGAATTGAAGATCCAGGGAGGAGCGAGGGGTGGATCTACGCGTGGATCTGACCCATATCTGACGAGGACCAGAGGATATCCACACCCCCTAAAGCATACCTAGCTTTATCCTTTATTCTAGTCTATTTGGGACCACATTTACAAAAATGAACATCATGATATATCAAAGGAGACTTGAAACTTTCGATTGATACCATGAAATAATGTGTGAAATCATAATTGAAATAATAAATCAGGTGAGAAAGTAGGGTCATTTTCTTACTGAACTTCTTTCTGCAACCACCGACGTTGCCATCTGCTGGCGATGAAATAGAATGCAACTTTCAGAGAGTTCCACATGGGCTTCACTTTTCAGACCCCAGTGCCGCGTCCATCTTTTTATCCAGTCCATGGCAGGGCTCTTCAAATCTGGTCCTCAAATCCAAATATAGTCTGGGTTTTCCTTCCTTCCTGGCAATTAAGTGAGCAATTAATGCTGCTCATTGGCCAGACTGTCATCTCACCTGACTCCCTGGTAGAGGGAGGGTGGAAAACCAGAAGTACTCGGCCCTCAAAACCATGATTTGAGGAGCCCTGGTCTATGGTCTTAAGCCAGGGCTGCCAAACCTTGTTCCTGCAGAGCAACCATCCTGTACGTTTCTACTCCAACCCTAATTTAATACACCTGATTCAGCTTATGACCAGCTCATTAAGATCTGTAACTGGGAAAGCAGGTGTGGTTTGCTTTGGCTGGATTGATAACCCTCAGTATGGTAGCTCTCCAGGAACAGGGTTGGGCAGCCCTGTCTTAAGCCATTCAACTTCAACTGGAAAGGTGGAGCCGTTGCTTTAGCGTTGGTTATGTCCGCAATGTTGGTCGCTTCGCGATGCTGGTATCAAACATTTTTGGGAGGCTCCGTAACTTATTTCAGCTTGATGTTGACATCTCACTTTTTAACTTGAATATGCCTCCATCAGAAGTGATTAAAAGCAGAAAATACAGTCAACTAGTCTGAAAATGTCTGATAAATCAGACTATCATTTCACAGTTTGTGAAGGACAAAAAAGGGCTTGTAGCCAAATTGTAGTATGTAGGAAAAACATGCTTGTAAACATTTGTTAGCACTAGGGTTTGAAACCTTGGCAGTTCAGGTGTGCATTTTATGCATAATCACGTCTGCCCGTTTCCTTGCCCTGATGATTTCTCTTAAATCTGCCTAGCAGTGACGACTTGCCCCATTCACACAGATGTTGAAGCGCATTAGTTACTCCCTTTTGGTGGCGCTGAAACACCTCCAGCAGTGTATCAGTGACTGCTCACTTTAACACTCCTCTCAAACGCCTTGCACCATTCAGACAGAAACTGAAGCAGTAGCAGAGGCGTTTCAGGGACGGCGTGGTCACTCTGTCAGAATGTGGTCTTTGAGTACCCAGGGAACTATGTCCGGCTGCTTTTCATCGATTATAGCTCAGCTTTTAACACTATCATCCTGCACTTTCTGGTTAAAAATCTGATTGACCTGGACTTCCCTCCCCTCACCTGTGCCTGGATCAAGGACTTCCTCACTGACTGCCCACAAACTGAGAAGGTTGACCCCATCTGCTACTCTACCCTGACGCTCAGCACCAGCTCTCCTCAGGGGTGTGTGCCCAGTCCTCTCCTGTACGCCCTGTACATCTACGACTGCGTCCTCTCCCACCCCATCAACACCACTGTTAAATATATGGACGACACTATGGTGGCGGGACTTACAACTGGAGGTGATGAGTCAGCAAACAGGGAGGAAGTCCAGAAGCTGGCAGAGTGGTGCTCCCATAAACAATCTGGCACTCATCATCACCAGTAAAACTAAGGAGATGGAGGAGGACATCAGGAGGCACAGAGGAGATCCTACCCTGCTCTACATAAATGGTGACTGTATGGAGAGGGTGTCCTCCTTCTGGTTCCTGTGGACACGCATCACAGAGGACTTTACCGGGACTTCAACACAGCATCGGTGGTCTAAAAGGCCCAGCAATGACTGCACTTCCTCCGGGGATGCTGTGTAAATATGGCCTGGATGCGGAGCTGCTGGAAGCCCTTCAGTGTGTTCGCGTACTGCGTTACTGAGTGGTATGCGGGCTGTTCAGCCGACAGGAAAGCTCTGTAAGGAGCGATTAAAACAGCCCAGAAAATCATCAGGCCTCCCTAAATGACATCGCCAGCTCCCGGTGTCTCAGCCGGGTGAGGAAAATCTACTCTGACCCCTCTGACCCTGGACAGTGTCTCTTCAACCACCTGCCCGCAGACAGGTGGTACAGACGCATCAAAAGCAGGACGAATAAGACTTAATAACAGTTTTTATTCCGGGGCCATTTGACTGCTGAACTCATGAATATAGCCCACAAACCCTGGGAATTATGTGCAATAGCTATTGTGCAATTTTATGTGCGCATGTTAGATTTTATGTGGTTTTTATGTTTCTGTTGTTCTTAATTCATACTTCTTACTTATTGCTTATTGCTTTTACCATACACTGAGTAGGGGAGGCGCTCTCTAATTTTGTTGTAAATTGGTTGTACAATGACAATAAAGACTATTCTATTCTAATTCGTTTTCAAATTCCAACAACATGGACATACAATCCATTTTTATTCCATCTTGATAACAGTTTAAGCATCTAGCTCCACATATCCCTTCAACTTACAAAAATAAATCAACTGCTATTGACAACATAACTCCACAAATCAATCCCTAAATAGTGGGTCTGCTACGCAATGGAAAACAAGTTACTGACATCAAATCCAATTCTTTAATCTTCAATGCACTTTCTCGTTGCCTGGTTCACATTCAGTGATCACCAATCCCCTCCTGCACACCCTTACTGCTTTTACATGTCCTACTTCCTGTTTTACGAATCTACCAACAAAGTGTCTATCATGAAGTACACAATTTGTGTCTTAACTTTTTCCAGCTATTTTTATCCCCACAAGGAATATTTCATCCACTTCTTCATTTTCTTACGTAGTGATGTATAATCATTACTGCACACTACTGTATACTTTAAAACATTTTATTAGTTTAACCTCTCTTTTGTTTCACCGGTGAATAGGTTGCTGGGCGCTTGAATAAAGAAGTGAAAAATTATTCCACTTTCACTTTCAGTCAAATAGCATGTTTAGAAATCAAAAAACCCCAAAAATAACTACATCCACCCGTAGTCAACAATATTATTAACGCTTAGAGCCCTGAAATAAATGTAAAAAATATATACATTTCATTATCTTGTGCCGTTGAAAACCTATTATGTGCTCTTCTTTAACAGAGCTGGGCTCTTTTAAACAAGTTACTACCACGACAGGTTTTCAACAGCTTTGATTTTCATATCTTACATCATTAAGCAAAAAACAGCTGCATTTAGTGCTCTAAGGGTTAATAACTCTCATAAAGATAATTTTTATAAAGTTTTAAACAGACCTGGGGTGGATTAAGCATAATCTGAGCGATTACGCTGATTGAGACATTTTTTAAAGATCACGATTACAGTCCTCCAAAAAGTTTATGATTACGATTACATGGGTGTAGAATTTATGATTATGATTACGATTACAATCTAGATTACGGTCATTATTACAACTGGTTAGACCAGTGGTTCCCAAACTTTTTCTGCTGGGCCCCCCTTTGGTATAAAAAATTTTTTGCGCCCACCCCCCCCCCCAAAAAATAGGTAATACATACGCACATTTTGTTTTCAGAGACCATTGCAGTTTATTTCACTCATTGTAATTTATATAAACCTCAACCTTTTTGGAAAAAATGTAAGTAAACGGTCATAAACTGTAGATTGTCATAAACTAAAACTAGGCTACTTTTAGAATTGGAAATAGCAAAATAACAAACAACCACGGTGTAATTATTTTAAGTGTAACTGTTTTCAAGCACCTTAACTGTGTAATTATGTTCAGTGTAACAGGTTTATTTTTTTAATATACAACAACATTGCTATTTATGCATTTTCCGGACACCAACAGAAACTTACTTGCATACAGCCAATCAGCGACCTTGTGCGGACCGCTGAAGGAGTGTCTCGAGACAGTTACATTTTCCTCTCTTCACTGGCCTCGCACTTTTAAGTTAAAATACGTTAACCGAGATCGCGTCAGCTTATTATAGAGAATATTAATGCTCTGAACGGATGATTTTTGTCTAGCCTAGCTGGGAACATTAAAAATGATTGGCACGTTTGGAAACGGCCACAGTTATTTTCCAATTAAGGACACGAAAATTTAATAATGCAAAATCTCTTTTAAAGTATAAAATCATTAGGCTGTATCACACTCCTCTGCCTGAGTATAGCCGTCTACTTAGAATTATGTTTCTATGATGCAGAAAGACAGCGAAGTACGAAAAAAAATTCATGAACACCACTTGCCGAACCTGCCGATATGTTTGTAACGTTCAGTTGGTGGGCTAGATAAAAATAATCTGTCGGCATACAGAGCATTCATATTATCGAGAATAAGATGACGCAATCTCGGTTGTTTCTGCTTTGTATTCATCGGATTTTGTTCGGTGTCACTTACCATTTTATTATCAATATGCCAGATCAGTGCAGGATAAAAAGCGGCGAGTTGGGTATCGCGAGACTACATTACCGGCTTCAAATATTTGAACAACTACATTCATAAATTATTTATGAAAATGGCAGGCTAGATGAATGATTTGGCGAACAGTTATGTTGAGAGTAAGGCGGGCATTTACGATGTAATCACAGAATTCTGGGCAGCGAATGGACTGTATGCAAATGATTTTCTGTTGGTGTCCGGAACTCCCGCACCCCGCGCCCCCCCTGCAATTGCTCTGCGCCCCCCCTAGGGGGCGCGCCCCCCACTTTGGGAACCACTGGGTTAGACTAAGGTTTCTTTGTGGAGATATCTTTATAATGGTACAGGTATATCGATGCAAATATGTTTATAAAATGGCATGTGAAATGATTAAACATTGTTTTTGTATTGTAGAATTACTTGTGAAATAACAACAACTTGTAGAACAACAAATAATAACAACAGTCCCTGCAAAATTAGAGATTATGATTACGATTACGGGTCCATCGAAATTAGCGATTATGATTACAATCGTAAACGGAATCCGGATTGCAATCCGACCCCGGGTCTGGTTTGACAAAGCTGCCCCCAGTCTGACAGCCTATCAGCCCCAGATGCTTTATGGGTAGGACAAGCCGCGTGCAGTAATTGGAATATCTCACGGGTAAAAGCCAATACAGGGGAGATCCTCAAAGTTCGAATTCAAAATTCCATTCGGACTCAAAGGTAAAGTTATCTGGTTAAAATAATTAGATAACTGCGAACAAATAACTGGAATTGAAACCTTCCAGCAGAAAACTGAAATGAACCACTTCATTTCAAAAGGATCGTCATTGGTGGTGGACTGAATAGAACTACATTAATGAGGCTATTCAGAACGAAGATTGCCATTCTCTGTGAAGTGCCGAACCCCATTATAAACCGCATTGTATGATAAGCAATTAAGCATCATTAAACCAAGATTTAAATCAGAGGACCCTCAAATCCGGCATGAGCAATTTCAGTCAGCGTGCTAAATTAACTGCACAGAAGGGTTTGGATTAATTACGGATATTCAGCTCTTTGACAGAGGCACTGGCTCCTTTAGTGGGTGGTGTATCACATTTTTGGAGACATTTTGTGGAGATTTTGGCAATAGCGAGTTCTCATTAGGTTCGCAAAGATTTTTCAAAGGCAATCAATCCTTTTCAGCATTTTTGGAGACGACTCCTGGAATTATGCTTTCTCTGAATAGCAATACTCGTTAATAATGAAAAGATGGACACCCTGGTCTAGAAATTTGCTGGCTGCTCATACTGATGACTATTGTATTTTTTAAAGCAGAATACAATTATGACAATCTTTTCTTCGTCTATTCCCCTTTTAATACCAAGCTTCACTTAACGTCTTTAACAAACAAAAATAAGACACCAGTCATTCGCTGCACTACTTTTTCAATATGAGCACAAAGGAGGCAAAAGTTAGAAAAATGGGTTTATTCACAAGTTTTGGAGGGGAAAAAAAAAAAAAAAAAAAAGAGGTCTGGAACAAAGTGTCCAGATTTCCCAGAGATGTACAAATCCATTTCAACACACACACAAAAAAACTACATTCCTGATGCTGAAGCCACAAAATACAGAAAGGAACAGATGTAATGTGAATTTAGATGAAACTACCAAAGTGGCTTATGACAGTGTTAAAAAAATGACATGACGCAACTACACAGTCAGGTGTCAAGTCCTGGTTTCCTTTTACAATATGCATATGAGTGCAGACTGTCCCGAATGTACATTTACATAAAACATGAAGAGCCAGGAAACAGACACGACAGAAGATGCTGGGGGAAGGCACAGATTGACAAATCGGAGAGGCTAAAGAGAAAAATAAAATGCACACCCATTAATCGACATAAGGCAGGACAAACAAGCCGAGCGAAGTAGAATCTCACAGATGGACGGCACTCGTTCCATGCCCCCAAAGGAAAAGGAGTCACATCTTGGCCTAGATAAAGCAACCAGGAAAAATAAATTTCTCTGGTTGGAAAGAGGAGGCGAACATCGAACAAAGAACGACAAATTGTGAGGGCACTGTTGAGCAAAAAGGCAAGCATCGACCGAATCTGGAATGTCAGAGAGACGCCGTTTCGACATTCTCAGAATCTTGCTTTAAAAATGGTGAAAAGAAGAAAATAAAATCCTACAACGAAGTGTTGAGTCGAAAACCCGACCAAACCAGCTCAGAAACTGAAAAGGTATTTATTTATGAAGGGCAAGGTTCCTCTCCATCTGGAGTAGCTAATCATCCAGTACTGAAATCCAGCAAACCAGCTGGAGGTGGGGATTCCACAGTAATATACAGAACTATTTTCCCAATGAAAAATTGGTCATTAATCTCCCATTATTTACACTTTTAGGTAAAATAAATCTATCACATAAAATCTGTTGTGCATACCACCAACATAACATAAAATGTTGGCTTGTGAAATACATCCATCCCTCCACAATTTATCTAAACCGCATCTTCTCCATCAGGGCTGTTAGGGAGCTGGAGCCCATCCCAGCTGACTATGGGCAAAAGGCAGTACCACACCTTGGTGAATGCCCCAATCCGCCAGAGCTCTCAAGCACCGTTCACTCACTCATACGTAAGGGCAATTTAAAGTGTCCCATTGACCTAATATGCGTGTTTTTGGGTTGCGAGAGGAAAACTTCGTGAGCTGGCCCTTCATAAATAAAGCAGGACACACAAACATGGGGAGAACGTGCCAACTCCAAACACAGGCCCCAGGCCGGATACAAACCCACCACCTTCTTGCTGAAAGGCATCGGCACAACCGTGCTGCCCATATGAAAACATTTGTAGCATAAATCAAAGGTGAATGATGTCCAACTTCAAATAATTTGTTGCATAAATCCAACGTGACGGATGTCCAACTTTAAACAAGTATTAAATCATGTAGATTTATTTATTTGAGCTAGTTATCACAGTATGACATTTTTCAGCCCCTTAACAGTTATAATAGGAGGCCCAGATCCAAAAAGCCTAGAACCCAGATAAAACATGCAGGAGAAAGGCATTGTAGAAAGTATGACAGTAGAAAACCCATCCGCTAATGCCTGAAGGTAAAAAGCTTTGGGGCTCTGTAGACTTGGGCAGACCTTTGTTTCTGGAATCAGTTACTCCTGCCAATAGATAAGGCCAGAGTTACAGGTCAAGGAAATCACCCAGAGACAATCAGGTTAAACCACTTCAAAATCCTAATCTCCTTTAAACCCAGAGCCATATGAAAAAAATGGCTAATTATGCACTTAAGAGCCCAGTATCACTCCAAAAATGTAGTACCAATACATCAAAGGATCAGCCCAACTGTCATAGTGGGGAACACAGTCAAGATATTCAGTATAAATAATTTCCTACAAATAAATGCATAAAACTAACAGGCGTGCATGTCGCAATGTGCTAGTAGAACGCCCTTTAAATGAGTTTCACCTAAATTACAGATACATAGTGTCTGTTTGATGCGTAGTTTTACACTGGCAGATGCCACCTGATTGGTCACATCTGCAGGCAAAGGCAATGGTAGGTCAATGGTAGTACATATTTTCTACCACTCTCAAGAATACAGTAGCTAATCTCCTCAAGTTATGTGTCCAAAAGACAGGCAATTTTATACAAAACAAAATTCAGACTGTAAACAAGTGTGAATAACCAGTATTCAAAAACTATCAGTAGGTAAATTAACACATGCAACCAGAAACATGTCAGTATTAACGACGGTTACGCACAACACAAGTGTCTCAAAGACAGCAATACTGTAAATACACACAACCGTAAAACCAGAATCTGAATGAAAATAAGACAACAACGGCATACATGCAATCTAATGCCAGTCGGATTTCTTAATTGCATGCACTGAGCCAGTTAATGAGTTCGAAAAAGAATCCATCAATACACCATCTAACCCAGTTTTTCCTTGTTAGGGTCACAAGATGCCAGGAGCCTATCACAGCATACAATCACAGAGGCAGGATCACACCCTAGAGACTGTGCCAATCCATCACAAGGAGCTCATAAAATTCCCTTCTTAGAGACTCCTACCTATGGGGCATTCAGTCTCCAATTAGCCTCACCTGTATATCCTCGCTCTATCAGAGGAAACTGGAGTACTTGAGGAAACCCACGTAAACATGGGGAGAACATGCAAACTCCATTAAGACCGCAAAGACAGACCCCAGGCTGGAACTGAACCAACAACCTTCTTTCCCTCCACAGACAGAAACCGAATACTCCAAACAATGACAAAAAACCTCACTCTGGTCTCCCATCTTCATGGTCCCCAGTCCCCGCACCTGCATCGTTTTTGCGGTTTCCTGTGGTCACTCCATGTAATTACACCACTTACAATCGTTCCAGACTTGTTTGTCCATATTCAACTCTTGTACACAACAACACAACATTAAAACAACAAGGCTGCTCAACTCATAATGACGCACAATTTATAATCAGCTCCAAAACAGCAAAATCCATGAGATACTGTCAATGAGAAAAAAGGAAGAGTACCTCAAAACACAGCATAATTTTAAGGACTCCCCAGTTCTACTGATGACAATGAAAAGTTATACTCTAAACACCATCTGGGCTGTTTCCCTTGCATTTTCATTTCATTTCAAAGCAGAAGGTGCATTACCATAACAGTAGTGATCTGCATTCCATCTGGTCTCTCGAGCAAACGAGAGGCATAGAATATGCTTCAGAAATAAACAGAAAAAAAAGGAAAGGGTGTGCACTTCTTGGAATACAAAATACAAAAAATGCACACCGATTCCTATCTCTTTTAAAACAAAGTGATGGGATTTTCAAGAAACAACAAATATATTGCACGTTTTGACTGGTCCGATGTTACAGAAGTGTGGGTCGCCATAATGGGACAAAATAAACTCTCAGGTTGGCAGAAAATGCTACAAACTGAAAAAAAACTCAAAGAATGGAAGTCAAACTGGCTCGGCAAACCTTGAAAAAAAATCATAAAATACACGACGGAACAGCAGGTTCCAGAGTTCCTGCCTTACAGCCAACTAGCTTCACTAAGAGTCACAGTGACTTTGTTGTTCTCTTTGACAGATGAAAGACGGAGTCCATCTCTCGTTGCTCAGCACAAAAAGGAACAGTCTAGAGCTTGCTTGAGGAGTCCAGGGCACCGTGGTGGGAAAATAAAGCTGATTCCATGCCAGCCCAGCAGGGGGCAGATAAAACAACTCCAGGTAGCATGTCGGACAACTCAGAGGTCACATTGTCGGGCAGCGCAATCGTGGCTGGATCAGAGACATAAAATTCAGCTAGAGATAGCAAATGCCCCGGCCAGTATTTGCTCAGAAGGGAAAGTGAGCTAATCGGTGAAATCACCCGGCTTAGTACACGGGACTCATACAGCCGGACTCCCGAACTTCACGTCTCTGTGCAGTTCCTCCAGACTCCCATCCCCGGCAGTTTCAAGCACACACTCACGCCACCCCCACCCCCCATCCCCCAGCCCGCCGCCTGACTCAGCTGGGCACCAGCCTCCGCTCAAGTGCCAGCTGCAGGTGCTCCCAGTTCTTCCAGAAGATCGCCAGGAGCGACACGGCGAAGAAAGTGCAGACCACATGCACCCGGCTGCGCATGAGCGGCGCGGTGAACCTGGCGGCCGTGGAGACGCACACCAGGATGACGGTGACGATGGCCAGCATGACGTTGATGCACTTTCCCAGCAGCGCTTTGGCGTCCGTGCTCTCCCTCTGCACCACCTGCTGCTGCTGCTGCTGGAGCTCCAGTTTGGAGATGCGCGTCTGGCACGACTCCAGCACCTCCTGGTGGCAGAACAGAAGAAGTGAGTAGCAGCACAATTCGACTCTCACAGAGTAGGGCATAGCTGCAGTCAAGGAGGCTGCAGTTTCAGGACGACAGTTGTAGGACCGCATTTCTGGGACCCTGGTTTTTACAAGTCTTATCCCAATATGTGATATAGTGATGCTTTCTGACCACGCGTCGATGCACGACTAAAATAGAGTCTTTTTGCGTCATTATTTGACACCATTGTTAAGACAAACCAAACCCCCTAAACCTCGAACCCTGAAAATCTAGTGTCCAACAACTGTAGTCCTGAAAGTGCAGCCCTTAAACTGCAGCCTCCGCTACTGCAGGAATGTAACATTAACCTCACCTCACATGGACTATAATCACTACAAAACTGTGCTGAATATAAACCTATAACCATAGACTGCATAAAATGATGGACGAAGTCACCCATTGGTTTGAGCAAACCATTAAGGAAGCCTTGATTTTGGCAGTTTGAACAGTGAGATTTCATCATTTTGAAACCAGATGTGATTTGTATCAGACGAAAGCGTGAATTGAAGATCCAGGGACGAGCAAGGGGTGGATCTATGGGTGGATCTGACCCTATCTGAGGAGGACCAGAGGATAGCTACGCCCCTAAACCATATCTGGCTTAATCCTTTATTCTAGTCTATTTGGGACCATAATTTACAAAAATGAACATCATGATATATCGAGGGAGACTTGAAACTTGGGATAGATACCATAAAATAATGTGGAAAATCATTATTGAAATGAGAAATCAGGTGAGAAAGTAGGGTGATTTTCTTATAAATTTCTATAGGATTGAACTTCTTTCCGCAACCACTGAGATCGCCATCTGCTGGCAATTAAATAGGATACAAGTTTCATAGATGTCCGCATTGGCTTCACTTTTCAGACCCGGGTGCTGCGTCCATTGTTTTATGCAGTCTATGCCCGTCACAGCTTTTTTTTCCCCCCAATTAGTATGACTAGCACCTCCTGTAGGTTCAGAAGGGGAAGATTGAAAGACAGTTTTACCCTCAAGTCACAAGACACTGGGTTATGGATCCCAAACTTGCTTGTTTTTTTAATGTTCCTGAACAATGCAGTGAAGAAGTATTCGCCCAATCCCGATTTCCTTTATTTTTGCATATTTTTCACATCAAGATGTTTCAGATCAAACTAATTTTTTATATTTAGACAAACCTAACCCGATTGAATCACAAAATATAGTTAATAATAATGATTTTATTTATTGAAGGGAAAAAGCTATTCAACCGTACCCAGCCCTATGCAAAGAGGTAATTGCCCCTTTGTTACTAAAATCAAACTTAACTGAGAAAAAAACGTTAAAGACATACCAAGAACTAATTACTATCAGCCTTGCTGAATGTAAATATCACTATAAGTAGAACCTGTCTAGCAATATGAAGTAAGCAAAAAGAAAATCATGCTGCCACAATCGAAAATTCAAGATGAGGATTAATTGAATACAACAGCCCAGAACAGACAGCTTTTGGTTACAGCCACCATTATTCACTTTGCTTTGAGATGAGGCAGGGAATCAGAGCAGAGCACAATTCCTCCTCTCAGCCCTCTGGACACTGCGTATAATTAATGAGGGGAAAAAATCTGGCTGGAAAGTGACAAAAAATTCGGACTTTCTTTACAGGTCCTAAATTAGCCGCTAGTTCAATGTAAATCCCAAAATCCAGCCGAGATTGCAGCCCCTTCAGGACCAGCGCTCATTAATTTTGGACTCCATCCCAAAACAAGATTATTTAATAATAACGGACACCGGCCTGGTCACTTTAGCACAACTCTACCACCTCATAGAAATGGAGAACGTGAGCTGGATCAAACAAATCTTTTTACAGTCACCCTATGAAGAGCAGATTTCTGAAATTAACAAGTTTAATTACGCTCCCACCATTCAGGGTTAATGTACATTGGACTGGGGTTTGTATCATGCAGTAGGAACACAAAGCTGGATATCTCCACTGAAAATCAGATCGGGAAGGTTCTGAGATTTAGTCAAGGCAGGTGAAAAATTATCTATCCAAGTCTGTTTTGTGGAACAGGTCACTGAATTCTTTGAAAACGAGAAGCACTCAGAGAGTGCTAACCTCTGCCAAGCCTATCCCACAATGGTAAAGAAGCCTATAAAAAATTCCTGGATCCGGATGGTGTTCTTGATCACCACCAGAATTGTTCCGTGTACCGTCCCCAACTCCTCCAGAAAATTCATCAAAATCTGTTCATAATTTTTTTAGAAATGAGCAAATGAACAAACAAACAAACCAAGAGCAACAAAAACATAACCTCCTAGGCAGAGGGAAACATTGATGTTTAAGGACTCACAAGTTCTCATACTTTTTGCCAGGAAAAAAATTTTTCTGGTCCAGCAACAGCCAAAATGATCTCCGCCACATAGCTGCATTCCACCATGGAAAAGAACTTCAGAGAACTCAGGAGAATCTTAATGTGAAAACATGCTGAATACAGATCTTTCATGATACCGCCAAGGTATTAATTATGCCAGTCTCTGCAGCTCAATAACGCACACTAAGCAATTTACAATAAGTGGGGCTAAATGCTTTCACAGCAGTATAGGGTGCAGACCACAAGCATTCGGACACTGAGGCAATTTTTTATAGCTTACTCTTCAAGTTATAGCGCAAACTGTCAGCTTTAGTGTAAGGGTGGGCATCTTTTGGAATACTGCCATTTTTATACGTGATCACCATACAAACAATTAAGAACAGCACTGTTGGAGAGGCAGTGGCTAGATCGTGAAATTAGTGAAACTCCGACAGGCTGATAATGGCCCTGTGCATTCTGGGACGCACCTGGATGTCTCTGGCACGCTCGTACGCCTGGTACGCCACCTTCTCCTCTATACTGGCCAGCTCCTGCTTTAGATTAGTTGTCTCGTGCTGATGAAGCTCTGTAAGGTCATTCAACTGGTCCTCCAATCTCTCATACCTAAGAGTGAGAGAAGGAAGGAAGGAGAGAAAGAGCGAGAAAGAAAATACATAAGGGTACGGTTACAGGAAGAAACATACGATCAACTAGGATGTTAAAAAAGGAAATCAAAGAAATTAGAGGATGGAGTATCATCTTCCATTAGGACAACTGTGACATTCTTCAGTTGAAAATGAAAATAAATATTTGCAGTGGGAATACTTTAGGTATGAAAACATTTTAAATAAGATGCATTCTTAACTACAAACATGAACTTAACACATTAAGCATGAATCTCACACTTCTGCATATTAGCACACATGTAGAAAGAAGTATACCAGGCTTAGAAAAGTGTGACAAACGCAAGCAGAAAAAGTCTTCTTTTATAGCTTGGCCAATTCAAAGTCGACGTTATGCTAAACGGGTAACTAGCCTGTATCTCTCTTCCTGCAGCGTCTGCGTGATGAAGCCGTAATCTCTCTTAAACTGAGCCTTCAGGCCGTCCATGTCGTCGACCAGCTGGGTCTGGAGCTCCCGGATCTCCCGCACCTCATCCAGGAGCTCGGCCAGCTTGGTCTGGGTGTCCACAGGTCCGCACGCGTGGTTCCCGTTACTGTCGGCCGACACGGACGAGGAGCACTCGTCGTCACTCGGGTACTTGGGCTTGCCCACAATGGTGGCGCTGCCGCTCAACGCCCGCCCGCTGCCATCTGGGTGGAAGGACGACGGAGGGTCCAGCGAACTCTTGAGGTGTGCGATGTTGTCAGCGCTCCCGAACTTGTTGCGGATGAGGTTGGCGAACTCTCGCGACTTGTTGAAGAAGAAGGGCGGGGAGAGGGAGACGCCTGGACCGATGGTTTTTACTTTGTCCAGACAGGGGTGTCTCCCGCTGCCGCTAACGTCCTTCAGGCTGTCCTTCAAGCTATCCTTGGAGGAATCCTTGGCCTCCTTGGAGGAGGAGGAGTTGGAGGTCTTCGAGGAGCAGTTGCTCTCGTTGTCCCTCATCCTGCGGTGGTACTGCTCCAGCTTCTTCTGCAGGTGGGCGATGGTCTGCGCCGACTTCTGGTTCTTCTTCTCGAAGACCTGCTTGATGCGCGAGGCCTGCTGCTTGTCGGCGCTGTTGACGAGCTTCAGGTACTCCGCCACGTTCTCGTCCCGCGCCGTCTGCTCAATCTTCAGCTGCTCCGTCACCTTCAGGATCTTCTGCTGGAGCCCGTCGATGCCCAGCCGGCCCCGATGGAAGTCCAGCCCGAGGCCGTGACCTCCGTACGAGTCCAGGTCCAGGCTGGTCTCCGACCCGCCGCGGCGCATCGGCACCGGGATGCTGAGTACGTTCCCATCACCATTCCGGTCTGCCTGCAGGAAACGACAAAGGAAGCATGAGGTTAAAATGGCTGCCAAAACAGAACAGTAAGCGTGGGAGGTATGAATCAGTATGAATTGTGCCATAGTAACGGAACTGCCCATGCCAGAAAGCCAGAGATTTTGATGTTCTCATATAAGAATCACAGAGCAAAATGATTTCAGTCAGTAATCAGGACTGGTCAACAAGCAGTTGTTTCAGGCCAGGTGGTTCAAATGTTATTAGCTACAATGGCCAAGCAGCCCAAGTCAAACCCAGCTCACGTTCAGCAGCAATTTATAGAAAAAAAAATGGTGATAAACCTCATTAGCATCCAAAATTCGTAACATTTTTTGATTACAATTTTTGGCTTGATTACCAGCCCTTACAGGGAAGAAAACAAAATTTATCATCCACAGGGGCCAAATGAAACCTTCAATGCATCAGGTAATTATAGTGATACAGTTACTGAATGTAAACTAGATCCACAGCTCCAAGTGAAGGATGATAAATAGCTAAATAGTATAAAAGTCTATCAGCCACGAAGGAAATTAACCAAAGTTTAGTAAATGTTAATTTCACATCCATCTATAAAGTCAAAAAGTCAGAGCACAGCCCCAAGAAATAGAAGTGTGATTAGTCCAGTAATTGCCAAGTAATTTAAGGAGTGATTTATTTTTACTTTTTTTTTTGTCCCTTCGCTCTCTTTACTGAGAATGAAAAACAACACTGTCACACTGAAATCTGCCCAACTGGCAGACAGTACATACAACCGCACTCATTCACACAGCAGCAAAAGACCGCTCCAGTAGGGGGCACTGCTGCTATATTTTTACACCGGACGATTGGCACCGATTGATAAACGGGCTAGTTTTTTTTTTTCCCCGTGTCGCGATCTTCCTGCGACTCGTTTATCAATGCAACGTACGCGCGTGTTTTAGTTATGCGCGCGAGGTGAAAGCCTTCACTCAGGCCGATGAGCTTTTCAGTCGCCTCTTCTTGTTGAACAAGTAACTGTGAGCAAGGAACGTTCTCAGTTTCTAAAGAGAAGGATGTAACCGGTCGAAAGAAGACTTGACACATTTTACAGCATACAAATTCAGGTATAGAACTTTATTCCAGAGCATTATGGTAGCGCAGTACCAGGGATTCCAACCGTAAGACTTGCTGTAGCCAGCCACTGCCCCCATCAGACTGCCTCCCACTATGCTCTTATTTCATTGCAAATAAATATGGTTTAGTAATGCTATTTTTCAGCATCTTCCCATCTAGAGTCTCAGTGCATGAAATGGAGTTCTGTGCCAAGCATGACCTCTGGGCATGACAAATCTTGAACTCTCGAGATTCAGAAGCAAACGCCGCCAAAAAATTATACGTCCAAAAACTGCAGATTTTAAGAAAAAATTTCAGGGGTATAAGAGGACACGTAGCTTCAGTGACGTTAGTTTTATCATTCAGTTCAGCTTTTTCTTGTGACCAAAAACATTTTGTGACACCTAAGGGGCAGTTCTTGTTTCCAGTTCACTTCGTACAAAGGTCGACTTCCCCTTTAATTAGCTGCCCACTGGAGGATCAGCTCCCCCCATTATAGCCAAGCTCCTCCAGAGATTTATTTCCACTGGAGAGTTTTTTTTTCCCCTCACTGTTAGTGGATTTTTCTCCCCAATGCAGGCCACACACTTGATGATAGAAGGTCCGATTTAATGCCCACAACGACTTGAGGGGCGTGGCCCGATTCGAGGCTTATCTCAACCGATTATCTGTCCAAATAATCCCAAAGAGTATGGTGTCAATACGACTATTTCACTGCTCCAAATCGCTTCAGAGCCTCCCCTAATGGGAATTGTTTTTTTTTTTTTTTAAATCTCACTTGCTTCTCGGCACCTACATCTCTGCAGGCCTCTTCTAGTCTGAGAACACGTCAGCAGTCATTAAGAAGGCCCAGCAGCACCGCCTGAGGATGCTCAGGAAAAAAAACCCAGACAGTGAGCTGCAGGAGACCTTCTACAGAGCCTGTGTGGAGAGCCTGCTGACGTAAAACATCTCGGCGTGGTCCACCAGCCGCACTGAAGCTGACAGGACGAGGCTGCAGAGGATGGTTTAGGCAGCACAGAGGTTCGTTGGCCGCCCTCTGCGCACCCTGGACAGCATCTCCAACTCTCGCTGCCGCAGCAGAGCAACAAACATCATTAAAGACCGGACTCACCCAAGCCACCACTTGTTCCACCTGTTGCCCTTGGGGAGGCGCTACAGGTGCATCAAGTCCAGAACAACAGACTAAAGAACAGCTTCTTCCCCAGGGCCATAACCCTTTTAAACTCAAACATGCACAATGCCTTTTTTTCCACTTTATAACACTACCTCCACCCTACAATAATTTTTAAGCACGTTGCAGTTTAATTATGAACATGTGCTAAATGTTGGTCTTTGATTTCTTTTTGTTGTCTTTTTGTCTCCTTATGTGTGATGCTCGTTGTACTGGTACAATCACGATTGATTGATTGGTTGATTGATTGATTGGTTAATTGTTTTGAAGATTAGATTGAACAGTGTATAAAAGCGCAGTGCCCAGAGTCTTTCTGACAATCTTCCTGTAAAAAAAGTTATACAAAAAAATCGAATTGAATTGTCCATCAACAGTCCCCCATTGTTCCTTAGGACACTTGAAATTCTGTTCAGCTGCACATGCGGTGACTGATGAATCTGAAACCAGTGAACTGTGGCGTGAGAAGAATCAGTGCATCACATTTCAGGTGCAGTCCAGTACAGTCTCTATCAGTCTACAAGCTTTTTCATGTCTGGCCATCTATGAGCTGTCAACACTCAAAATCAGGGCAATGAACTGAGAGAAACACATTCTCTAAAACCCACGCAAAACCCGGGGGAGCAGTCAGGGTCGCAACGAGCAATACTGAGTCTCCCGTGAGCCCGTGAGCACGACTTCAACCTGTGACAGAAAACAGAACTATGAGGGGAACCCGCACCAATCAGAGAGCATGCAAGCCCCACACGAACAGGCCCCAGGCCAGATTCAAACCCACAACCTCCAAGCTGTGAGGCGGCAGTGCTACCCACTGTGCCACCGCACCACCAATCTGTGCCCATATATGATCGATGATCAGTCCAAATTAGAGCAATAAAATGCAAAAAAAAAAATTTTTTTTCTTGAGGCCCACATCATCATGGTGGGAGTGCGCACTCATGGGTAATATTTATTAAGATACACTCAAGAAAATGTAGTCGTTTGGCATGCTTGTGAAGAACAGAGTGCAAAGTGTTTTATGCGTAGAAGTATTGCCTACATTTTACTTCAGACAACACCTAAGCCAGAGTTGCAAAGGGAGCCAATTGACCTGGAGCAGTGAGTGAACAAGGGCCGGTCCCAAGGGCCCCAACAGCTACTATGATCTTATTATAGTAACACTGTGACTTGAACTACCATTCTTGTGAGTTCCAGTCAAGGGCCCTAGCCACCAAGAAATACACCAACCCAACATGCAATAAACTCCCTAGGATGAGAAAGATCAAATCTGAACAAATACCAGAACTGCAAGAAAAAAAAATCCTTGCATCTAACTGGGTTGAAATGCTGAGAGGTTTTATGTAAACTAATCAGTGGACTCCTTAAAAACCACTCGTGTAAGATTGTGTAGCGTTAATGTTCCCATGAGAGAAAAATACACCTATAGAGTCACGCAAATACCAGAGGGCTTGACTGCAATCCAGTTTTTAGCATTCAGCTCCTGAAACGGGGGGAGCACTTCACATTTTATATGAGCAAAATGCCTGTCACTGTGCTGTCAAGCTGGTATCAGGGGAGGGTTGGCTGAGCGTCCCCAGTCAGTGTGTGCTCTGGAGAACTGGATGCAAGCTGGATGTCTCCATCCCAAACTGAGTATTCTCCAAGCTGAAATAAATTCCAATACCTGACCGTTTAAATATTTATAAGACGAGCAGTCTCAAATATTTTTTGAGGCAACTGTCTTTTAAATGTTTGCATTCTTACCTTACCTGGCATTTAGAGAGTGAAGATACCACGTCCGAGCAATCAAAACACATACTTTTCATGAATTCAGTCCAAGTATTGCAAATTCCTTGTTATGGAAATGCCTAAATTGATTTCCTTCGTTTGGCTTCTCCAAGCATATAGGACAATGGACAATGACAGTAAGGGTGGTTAACAAAGAATAAATTTTTAAAAAACGCGAAAAAGACGGTAAAGCAAAGTATCGTAAGCGAGGATCCTGCGCGAGCAGAACAGTTTAAACGAAAACGAACGACAAACAGATTATGACACGCAGCCCGGTACGGCGCCGGGTCAAAACAGCATCTGCCGTGTCGGCTACAAATACAGCAGCGCGCTGGTAAACTCAATCGTCAAATGCGCGGTTTCGTGATTCACTGACTCGACGAATATCAATAATGACTTTCAAATTCCAACCTGTAAGTGAAGCTTTTCCCAGAGACATCGCTGTTCAACAAAAATATATAACTGTTACAGCAGTAAAGTAATGCGCAACAGCAACAAACGTTGCCTCCGGGTCCGGACGTGAATCGTGAGTCACACGGTAAAGAGGACAGATAGAACTGTGTCAATTACCACACTTTGCAATCAATCACTTTTTTTCCCTTAGGAAAGCACCGATGCTGGTTTCTGGGCAACCAGCAGACATGTTTCTAGGGATTTTTTCTTCAATACCACTATCTTAGGAGAGGTGCAGATATGCACCCATGCTTTAAGATAATTATCTCTCGGAGTTTACCGAGCAGAAAGAGTTTGAATAATATTGACAAGAAGCTGCAGGAACCCAAGCAATATTTGTTATATAAACAGAGTGGGGCTTGGCGGCCCTTCAAAACAATGAATATTTATAGGGAAAAAGACTATCCGGGCTACTTCTGCACCAGCATCCACATAAAGTGGCGTCCTTCTCAACAGAGAGTGATTCAGGGTTGTGCTTCCAGGCTTGATAACACTGACTAAATAACCATACAGACTGCCGAAGTCGAGGCTGTAATTCAACAGATTAGGAAATGACACGACAAGGAATAAGCAGGATGAGATCTTGGCCTATTTTTTTTTTTACCCTGCAAATTCAGTGCAAAGTTCCCACTCTGGTTTTTTGGACATTCTGTAATATTTATTCACATTCACAGAAAATGTGGTGTTCTGAGATTCTGGCAAAATTTGTTCCCCCCCCCCATCAAAATGGTAATAATTTCAGCTGTGAAGATGTCACTCTTACCTTCATTTAGAAACTTGAGGTGTAGTTTCCTGTCCTCAGTTAACCCTGAGACAATACCAGTGGTAGAAGAGTCAGCGAGTGTGTGTATGCGTGTGCGAATGTGAGTGTTGGTGCGCTAGTGTGTATGTGTGTGTGTGTGTGCGCGTGCGTGCGCAATGGCTGCACATACCCATGGATTTATGATACACAGTTAATTTAAACAGCCTCCAGAGGAACTCTTCATACATTGCTTTATACCACCATGTTTTAACAAGTAAAAAATTACATCTGTAGTACCTCTGACCCTGAAATCAGTCAGTCTGTGCAGCTCTGGTCACATTAGTTGCCAATGTGTAGGTTCAGTTCCATTGCAGTAATTACGACTTTTTCATATCCAGCCACCATTATTACAATTCCACAGGTCCTCCTTCAGAAAATTAACCTGTGGGCTCTTCTCTACACAATCTAATCTAAAAGCATGTCACTATTACAGATAACATCTTAAGAAGCCATTTAAAAACATCCTGATGGTCAGCACCAGGAGATGCCTTTGATCTTGTGAGCACTGCCTTCTTTCAGACATGCAGTAACATGCAGGCAACAACTCAGACCGGAATCAATCATGGGGCTGAGCCGTATTAACCCTTTACGAAAATGGGGGGGATGGAGGTGCGATGGGGGGGTAATCCAATAACATGCGAATCTAGGGCAGCGAATGTCACTGTTCCCCTCAGGGCCACCACATCTGGAATTATTACGCAATCTGTGGCCGGATCACCGCTGAGCTCATCGGCCTGGTGACATAAAGGAGCTTTAGCAAGGTTCCATCATCAGCGAAGACATCCATTATCTGCCTTACTGATTCTGATTCAGTGTCGCACACCATTCATTTGCGCCAATTCAGAGTCTTCGCTCATACCGAACATGCATGTATTTGGACTACAGGAAGAAACTCCTGCAACCAGAAGGAGACAATGCACAACCCACACATTCGAACCCACAACCTCACTGCTGTAAGCCTCCCCTGCAAATCCCTGAACTTTCACAGGGGGGGGAAAAAAAAAAAAAGGCTAAAATCTCAGACCACATTATCTACAAGCACCAGCCTCTCCCTCGCGGCAGTGAAATTTGGGTCCTCGATAATGCGCTAAAAATAAAGCATGGGATAGAAACGTATAATTAGGCAGATTCACCTTATGCAATTCCACGTGTTAACAGAAGCCCTAGATGGTGTTTGCAGCGCTGAATTAGGCCACTTTCCCTCCCTGCTGCTAACAGCAAGAAGAGCTCTTAAACGAACCCTGAGTTTAAGTAAGGCTGACCCGACTGCTCATTTAAATAAAAGCTGTCCGCACTACAAGCTGTGCTAATGCACGGAAGAGCAGCGAGAAAATTATCCCCTCGGAGACATCGCGGTCATCAAATAACAATTTGCGCTAAGTCTAAGAGAAAGCGAACCGTAAGACTGCTTTAAAAATTTGAGATCAACAAATAAAAATAATTCCCTGCAGGCGTTAAAAATAAACACTACATTGCAGAAGCGATCTACTCGGCTCCACCCGGAGTCTGCTCACTGGCAGGGCATCTCAGCAGAACCAGATTGCTTCAGGAACACCACATCTCCTGTCATTCATATGAAGTATAATTACATTTTACAGCCACACAGAGGGTGAGAAAGCTTTAATTAGCAAAGTATGTGTAAAGTCCATCACTGAAGATACAGAGCAGTGGAGTTAGGTAATGACCAGGCAACGTAATCTGGGTCATTTCCACAGTGATGCCGAGCGGAAACCACTCCTGCTGGGCTAGTAACAGCATTCGTTCACCTGACCCGCACTCACCCTCCATGCCAGCTGAACCATCTAACGTCATTTAGGCCCTCTGGTCGTGGAAGTCAATAAAACATCAATTACTGGGTCAGAGACGAAAGTTTTGTGACGTCCGTAATTCAATGAGTGCAAATCCTGGATGTGTAATAGTTAGGAAACTGGTGAAAACATGACTCAACAGCAATCATCCCTGTGGCAGTGACGCAGGTGGAAAAATCATTTTGGTAAATGCTGAAGCCACCACTGGAGCTACTACCGTAAGAGGTGTTTCTCGGGCTAAAACACTAGAAACCATCTGAATCGCACTAACCTTGACAATATCGTTTTCAGTAGAGCAGAACTCATTATAACGCGTTCAGCAAGTGTGTAATCAGACCACACTCATCTTCAAACTCCGCCTTCCTTTTTATCCCAGCTGTTTTCATGGCAGTGTCATAACGGTACATCACAAGATACCCAAAATTACATGAAATCAAGATCTTAATATTGCCCACCTCCCTTTTAAGTTTGGTCTAAATCAGTCAAGTGGTTTTTTGGAGTATCTAACTAATTTCACAACTTGCTAATGACCTTAAACACCCCTGCCAGAGCACTCCGCTCTGCTACTTCTGGTCGCCTGGCTCCTCCCCCTCTCCGCTCCTCCCCTTCCCGCTCAAGGCTGCTGTCTGTCCTGGTACCTCATTGGTGGAATGATCTACCTATCGAGGTCCGAACAGCAGAGTCCTTGAGCACCTTCAAGCGCCGCCTGAAAACCCACCTCTTCAGGCTCCACCTTTCCCCTGCTCCACTGCCCTGAATCCTGTCCCTACATCCCTTGATTTGTTCCCCTTGCACGATCTTGTTGCACTTAATTTTGTTTACTTTATTTCCTGATTTTGTTCCCGCTTAATTTGGTTGCCCTTCATTTTGTTGCTCCCCATTTTGTTGTTGGTTTACTCCATGTTCCTGCCCCTTTGTTACAGTTGACCTGTTACCCTTCTGTTGCACTTATTTTATTTTAGTGCCCTTTTTGCACTTGACCTTGTTGCCATTTTGTTCACTTGCCCTTTTGTTATTGGCTTAGATCTGTAAGAGTCTGTAACAATGGAAAGTGTTCTGTCACTGACTGTTAGCACTTGTATTTGTCTCCAACCACCTGCACTTTTGTACTGATCCTGAGCACTTTTGTACGTCGCTCTGGATAAGAGCGTCTGCTAAGAACCTGTAATGTAATGTAATGCTAATGGGGTATGAACATTTCACTCATCAAGCATCGGCTGGCTTTTCTACTTGAGAAAAAAAAAATTAAGGTTTTGAATCTCCTTAGCAGCCTTGAAACTTTAACACTTGAAACCTTGCAGCAGCGCACAGTTAGCAGCAGCCACTCTTCAGTTTTCACACAGACAGACACGTAATCACTGCCTGTTCTTGGTTTCTTTTCACCACAGACAGACGAGAATGACGTAGTTAACACGTTCACTTGGTCGCCTTCCCTACATTGTATTCCTGCCCAGTTTTCGTAACCGAGCGCTTATCAAGACTGAGTTTCAGTCATTCAGATGTTTAGTCCTGCAGGCAGACAGAGCTGCAGACATCCTCTGAGGGAAGATAATACAGGAAGGATGGAGAGAGTCCTTATACCATACTCCCACACACAAGAGAGGGAGGGAGAGGGGGAGAGAGAGTGTGAGGTAGAGGGAGGGAGAGAGATAGGAAGAGAGGGAGGCTATGGCGGGAGGGGGAAGAGTTTGCGAGGTAGATGGAGGTAGAGAGATAGGAAGAGAGGGAGGTAGAAGTAGAGAGAGAGAGAGAGAGAGAGAGAGAGAGAGAAAGGGGGAGGTAGAGGGAGGGAGAGAGACAGGGAAGGACGGAGAGAGAGAGAGGGATGTAGAAGGGGAGTGAAAGACAGTGAGGTAAAGGGAGAGAGAGAGAGAGAGATCGAGGGAGGGAGAGAGAGTGGGCAGACACAGTAAAAGTGCTTCAATGCCATTTATTATCACAGAAAGGAAACATGCAGCCCTTGTTACCATAACATAACACAGGACAGAGCTGGCGAGAGATGGAGAGAAGAAGAGAGACTGCAGGCAGAGGAGGGAGAGGAACATGTCAGGACGGCTCAGCTGTAATTCCTCCAGACATACTCCAGTGTGTGGAAACCGCTTCAGAAGGGGACAAATCATGAATGACAGGATAACTGCCAGCCGTTCTGTTTCTCCTCCAGCTACCGAGCCACAGATAAAACCTAACAACGCTGTCCATGCCTCCGCACAGGCCGAGAGGGGCACACCGAGTCCATTATTCTAGAGTGAGACAGACCAGACTAGGCAGGATTCAGATCGAGCCTGAGCCCAATTTTCTGTGTGTGAATCTGAAGGAAGGGGTGATTGAGTATCGCAGGAGGGTCGACTGCAGTGGTAGCTACTGGTCATCACTGCGATGGGCACAGATGTTCTTCCTGGGGCCCATAATGGCCAAATACAAAATAAATAAATAAATAAATAAATAAATATGAGAAAGATCCAATAAACCACCCTTGACTGACTCCTATTCAACAAGCAACAGGAAGCAACATATTCCATTGAACAGTGATACATTTTTTTTTTTATTTTGGTCTGTACTCCAGCACTTTAGGTTTGAAAGGATGCAATGACCATGAGGTTGAAGTGTAAACTGCTAGCTTTTCTGAGGACAATTTCATCCATATAAGATGACCTGTTCAAAAACAAAACTTTTGTTTTACAGTCACCCTCATTTTGAGGCCCATGAAAGAATTTAGCTTTCAACATAATTTAGAATAAAAGAATCATGCTTAATATTTGGACACATATGCAATAACTGCTTGAAGTCTGAGACACAGACATCCCCAGACTCTGGGTATCTTCCCTGACAACACTCTGCCTCAAAGGACTTTCTGCCTTCAGTCTCCTCTTCAGCATGCAATATGAACACTTGATTGGATTCTGATCTGGTGATTGACTCGGCCAACAAAATATGTCACTTTCTACTGAAGTATGGTCCTCGCTGTAGTAGCAAATAACACAGCATAACAAGAGTGGCAAAAACGGGCCATATATCCCAACTAGGTTCACCATCTCCTATCACTTTCTGTCTCTACGATATGGCCAGTTAAACTATTCCACACAGTTGTCATCCCAAGCATGAAAAAAATATTTCCTACCATCAGTGCTGAAGGTGGATTCCCATTAAGGTCATTTTCAGGTCCAAACCACCAATTTCAAAATAATTTTCAGCATTGATAAACCACTCCATGCGGTTCATGAATCCACCAGAGAAACCTGCAATATCAGTTTTCTTTATGACAAAAAATGATTTTAACTTTTTTTAGTTTTTGGGAGGAACCGCCCATTGTGGGGCCCCACAAAGTGTCACCAATGATTATAATCATGTTCTTATCAACGCATATTGTAGCCGATATATTTTCCTAATGAATAAAAAAAGAATTTGTTGAAGTTGATGTCATACTGCCGAGACAGGAAGGCCTTTGTTCTGAAAAACTGTGTTCTGAAATAGAGATTTCCAACGGCCACGTGTGTAAACGACGCTCCATTTGACAAAGTTCCTGGCCTTGACACGCTAAGGGAATTTTTTGAGACTTGCCCTAGAGTATGGCCAACATTCAATGAAAAAACCAGGATGTGTCGACACCGGTAACATCTTCATCCAAACACTTGCATCAACCAACCACAGTAAACCCTAAAATGGGGTGTGTTGATATGAAATGGATTGTGTGAGTATGGCTCTCATTTAATTCTTCTAGTTTAGGTTTTTACAGTAATATAGTTATTTACTATGACACTGATGATGTTCATGCTTAAAATTATTGCATATTCTTAGACCTTCAAACTGAATCTTATATAGCCTAGAAGCCTTTGAAAATTGTAACATTTTGCTTGACCTCAAGTTTGACCTTTCAAGGTCATCTGAGGTCAACGTTGGCACAGTCAAAATATAGGTTGTATGTGTCTTCCTAAATGTAGATAACACAAACATTAATATCTATCTGCAACCATTTGGCCTCCACAGACCATCTTGCATATTCTCTATAGGATCCAATATTAAAGTACAGCACCCCCACTGGACCCACTTCCGTTGATTCAATCAAAATGGCACTCACACTGTACATTGATGGTGTTGAGGAAAGTTGATTGCCGGATTTAGAAAAAAAATTTATTGTGCAGTTTTTGAGAAATAATTTTTTTTACATTTCTCAGTCCTATCTTTAACATTGGGGCCAAAATTTAAAGGGCCCATAAAACAGACAAAAATGATTCAATCAAAAATTTGAAAAAAAAAATCTGGAGATATGGCCTAGCATGTTACGGCAAATTTGCACGAAAATTCAATCAGGCTGAAAAAAGATAAAGAATGCTCCGGACGACAGACAACGGATGACGGACGCCACACCACGACAATAGCTTATCGGCCCATAACGCCGGTAAGCTAAAAATATATTCATCCGTTTGGCTCTTCTGTCTTGTGATTGGTGCTGGCCTTTGCACAAGCCACAGAGCGTTTCGGTAATTTGCTCTTCTTGCTCTTCAACTTGAGTGGAGATATTCAGATGAGGGACGGAAAAATTCTCACCACCCTGCATGTGACGTTGGAAGGGGAGCCAAGCCTGATGTCGCAAGTGATGTTTTATGAAAAAGGCATCCCACAAAAAAAAAAAAAAAAAACTGACAAGGTCGTCTTACTTCAGTTTGTGGGCTGGTAGGCACTTCATATACCAAAATTTACAAAATGTTACGTGAGTCTTACATAACATGTCCCCTTTAACTTTGTTAATCCCTTCCACTTATGTTAAGACTGCAAGACCGAGCACAGAGAAGCAGCACCAGCTACATAAAAGCGCTAAGTGTTTTGGCCATGAACTTTAAATCAGGTAATGGGAACAGATTGAGATCCCGAGGTGAAAACATTCTGAGTACAGCACTCTGAAACATGATCATTTAGGTGTCATTTAGGATGTTTCCGCTGTTCTGACATGTCTGCTTCTATGAAATGAAATGTGCACATTTGCTCCTTCGCGCAACAAAGGCCAGCATAATTACTTCCACTTCATGATGAGATGCAGATGGACTCTCAAAAGCAGGCTAGCGTCTCTCTCAATATCGGTCGATGCCGCGAGCCAAATGAATTGATTACAAGTGAACATAAGGTAGCAATTTCCTGTTCCCCCTCAGCTGCATTGAGGGAGGTGCCTCCAACAAGCTTTATGGAAGTAGAAATAATTTTTATTATATAGCCAGACCCAGACTAGAAAATTAGCACCTTTCAGGGACCTGCATAACATGCAAAATAAGACGCTACAGCTAAATTCCTGGATCCACCTCATATATTTCCATGTAGCATGGGTCCAAAATATGGGTAATGACCCATATTTTAAAAAACACTGCTTAAGGGTATCAATACATTGGCAATTCTCCTCAAGTTTGTTCCGATTTCAGCTAATAAGACAGAGCAGGGCATGAAGAATGTCTGTACGCAGAGAGAGACTGGAGCCGAGTTCCTCGGGTTCGGCACAAGACCCATGTTTAAGGGTATTCCCATTTTCATTGGTTTTCAACTAGCTCATCCGAGTCCACGCAGGACAACAAAAACCTGAATGCACTTCCTGCAATACAGTCAGTAAATGCAGACCACAGCATTCAGGACATTTGTATCATACAGCTAATCTGCACCCCAGGCTAAGATCCTGTGCGGCTCAACAGTTGAAAGTTTCATGCATTGAAATTGAACACAGCCGGGGACACTGAAGAAATCATTCCAATTCAGCGCACCGGGAGCTGGGTTCAACACTGTGCTGGCTGAGCAGTGAGAGTGACAGGCGCGAATCTGTTAATATGCAGAATACAAAATGAAGACAGAAGGAATTTGACTGACATCGGACGAGAACACAGACACAGCAGGTACGGCATATATGTGAGCGTGTGTGTGTGTGTGTGTGCGCGTGTGTGTGTACGCACACACGGCTATGTGTGGAAGTAAAACTACACTCAAGTTGGTACCTTTTTCCCCCTCACACATTTACAGCAGCCAAAGGCATCTTATTAAACAGCCCAAGACACAAAATTCCTCTCCTCAGACATTCAGATCCACCTGCACAGCCAGACAAATCCATCTAACCGAACCCTGTAGCACAAACATCCTCCAGGTTTTCACTTTGAATCCAATTTGCCACTACTGATTAAAATAATTTGCAATTCAATGAGATGGGTTTAATGAGGTGCCCATCCCTTGGATTTCACTGAAAATCTGCCTAAGAGCGGGGCAGAACACCAGGAATTGGTTAGAAACCCATTGCAGCGAGTTCCAGAACAGCAGTTCAAACTGAAAATGACTAAGTTTCAACATCAAGAACGGCTTTGCATGGGTAAAGCAAACTAAACCACGACACAGCCCATAAAGAGCTGAATCCGACTGTGAGCACCACAGACAACACGCTATTCCATGGCTTGGTTTCACTGCATTGTTCCCGGCTTCCTGTCACGGCCGCAACCCCAACAGGCCCCAGTGGATTCATTCCAGTTGCTTATTTTATCCATCCTAAACTTCTTGGCCCTTGCCCAACCCGGAAAGGAATCAAAGTTCCTCCATCTTTAAGGACATTCCAATGTGTTCATCGGAGCAGCAAAGAATCAGGTAAGGGGCTTGAGGAAGAGGTCTCTTCAAGGGCACTTCGGGGCATCCTGTACGCATTTATTTTTCAGAACGTTAGTCCTATATGCTGCACTCAGGCAATTCAGAGGTATTTAAACAAAATGTCCCCTCCGTGACGAGACACTAAACTGTCCCCCAAATTGAACTCTGTTGATGTATTAGAAAGTATTTTTTACAAGTTTTGTGTATAATAGTGCAGTACTATATTCGGGAGGAAAAAGCTTCATTTTTCCCTCCATTTCCATTCGGGGATCATTTTAGTGTCCGTCACGGTGGGGACATTTGGTTGACAATATCTCGAAATTGCCCACCCGTTGATCCACGTCTCTACATCCACCGTATCTGTTGTAGCTGAAGGCTTTTCACGCCGGCATACGGAAATGTCTGTATCGTGCCAATTGACTCCTCTCCCTAAATATGTACTTTTCTGTGTTTTGCGATCTTGTCCAGAAAGAGCCAGTGCTGGTGCAGGTTTCACTCCAACCAATGCAGTTACACCCTGAATTCCACTTTAGCAAAGTAGATAAAAATTCAAACTGACCATGCATCTCTCAATTCTTACTCTCAATATGCAAAATCTCTGGCATTTTGCTGTAAATAAATGCAACCAACTTCTGCAGATATGCATAAACAACATTTTACTTTACCATTTCACTGATTGATCCTCACAACTGAAACAAGTAACAATTAGTTGCTAATTTAGAAGCGTAAATGGAAAAGGGTTTTGAGAAGTAATGCGCTTTAAGGTGAGGTGATAGCCTGGGAATAAACCCTCCGATAGCAAGTCTCTAGTGGAAGGGGTTAACTTGGACAGAGCAGTCGTGTTTGGTTTTGTAAAAGCTGGGTGTAAAAGGGTTAAAAATGATGCATGACTGAGAGGGAATGTTCCCTTTTGTGAATACATATATTATCCATTCCTCCATCTTCAGATCTCTTCCTCGCATCCTTGCCCTGCATTCTTCATTGGGCGGAGTTTGGACCGAGAAAAGGATGCAAACAATAGATGAGAAAACAAGCCGATCAGGGACTGCAAAAATGCTCTACCAAAGGATGTACGCAAGGACAGACGGACAGACAATGGGCACAACTCAAACAGATCCCCGACCAACCTATTGAGTGGCAAGGGCGTAAAAAGCTATTTTGAAAGGCCATTGCTAGTTGTTTGAGATATAGGCTATTCTCCAGGAACAGAACAGATGTCAAGGTCAAATGTCAAAGGCCAGATAAAATGTTCAGCAGAGGTCATAGGTCAATTTTAACGCTGGCATTGGTTTCAGAAAGTTGTAAACATCAGAAAAAGGTCAAGTCAACAAAATATTCAAAAGGCTCAACTAGAGCATACGGTCAACTGACATGAGCAATTTCAAAAGGGAACCGTCAACAATGTCCGAGATATGCTCTGGAAATGAGAAACAGTGATGCAAGTCATTATTTAAGAAGGTCAAAGGTCTCAAAAAGGGCAACTGATATGAAGCTTTGGTAAAGGTCATAAAGTCAGTGTCAAATGGTAAAGCTGCAGCATTTAGTTTCAGAGTAATGGGTCCAGACGGACGTTGACGCATGGATGGTCGATTCAAGAATAGAAACAGCCTAAATCAATACTCCCCCAACCTACCCTTTTGGGTAGCCGGGGACTTACTACTCAATTGTGATGAAGCTCTGCGTTTCAGTGCCTCAGATCAGCGTTGATTTAGCATCAGGACCACAGTGTCCATCTCCATCCTATATAGGGGATAATCCTCCACGCCTTCTGCCAATTTATTGAGCCACTCTAAATGCAAATTTCCAGCTAGATAGCTCCGATAAACACAGTCCATCGCAAACATTCAGACCCGTTCCTGCACGACCCATATATTTTCATGATAGAGCAGAATAAAAGGTCATATTAATAGCGCTTCCCCATTAATGACACGCACGCAGGCGCAGGTCAGGGTGATACGATATCAAACTATCACGGCACATTAGCTCTGATCTTTTCAGCATACTTTTCGTTTGATGTGACCAAATCCACATAATTTGCATCATAGTAAGCACAAGTCACTCCGCTTGAACCCCCCCCACCACAAACCAGAGTTTGACCCCAAACCGCAGGAGTTATCCAAGCACACATTTAGAGGACTAACAAACATAAGATCACCACAATCACCACATAAGATCGTGTCCACTGAGACTGCTGGGAAAATGAGTCCCCTGATAGAACACAAAGTATTTTTGTTTTGAAAACAACAGACTTTTTTTCTGGAAAGATTTGCATAACGCAATGACAGGGGGGTAAAAGTAGAGGAGAAGCTCTGCCAAGACACCACGCAGAAGCAGCAGTTTAAAAAAAAAATAAATAAAAAAACACTACTAAGAAAAGTCTGAGGAGACAGAATACCAAATTCCATTTTCCAGGGATTGAAGCAAAATTCTGCATCAAAGCTTTTTTAGGGCAGAAAGTGAGCTCCACTTGGAAACTGCAAACACTGTGAGAGCAGGAGTTTCAAACGCCGACCTCGATCTACTCTATCGAATTCTGCAAAGCTGAAGAGAAGAATAACGCCAGGAGGAGCAGTCCTTACACTTACGGCTGTGCGCATAAGCCCAATATTTACATCATTCCAGAAGTAAACATGCGGAAGGAGACAAACTATCAAGGTCAGGTACAAATCGGACGTATTCAAGTGTGAAAATCACCTTACCTGGACTGCACAGAGGACACACATCTAAATTCCTCGTACTGGTGATCAGGGAGTTCCCAAACAAACAAGCTAATATTATTCATAGAAAACCTCCGGTCAAATTGACAGCTGCCGTGTTTATTCAGCTCTCTATCGAACAGACTCGTACATTCAAACAAAACCACGCTCTTGCATGGAGCAGCATGGTGGCGCAGTGGTTAGCGCTGCCGCTTCACAGCAGAAGGTTGAGGGGTTTGAATCTGGCCTGGGGCCTTTCTGTGTGGAGTGTGCATGTTCTTCCCGTCTCTGCGTGGGTTTATTCCGGATTCTCTGGTTTCCTCCCACAGTCCAAAGACATGCTCCCTAGGCTTGTTGGAGACTCTAAATATCCCACTCGTATGAATGAATGGTATGTGTTTTGATTCCTACATGTGCTTAGAGACGCATGGCAGGTAATATGAGGGAGTTGAAAAATTGCAAATTTAGTGTCATGAAACAAAAGACAAACAAGAGCAGTCAGAGACAGCAATATACGCCCGTCACGCAGCAGTTTGATGGGAAGGTACTTCTTCACTTTGTCTCCTTAGTTTGGTTGCCTCAGCATGTTTTTTAGCTTCTCTCTTTCGAATGTCTTCATTCTGTCGCCTTACTTTGTGTACTCTTTTTGTCGATTTCGGGGCATGAAAGGGTTGATTTTGAGAAAGAGGGTGATCCAATCAGGCTGCTTTCTGAACTCATCAAAGTTCCACCTGATATAGTGATGCTGTGTGAATTGTATTGTGAACATCAGCAACGGACAGACTGTTTTTGTCGATGTCTGGGCATGAAAGGGTTAATTTTGAGAAGAAGGGTGATCCAATCAGGCTGATTTCCGAACGCATAAAATTTCCACCTGATATGATCATGCTGTGTGAATTTGGATGAAATCGATTGAGAATTGGCGGAGTTATTGTGAACACAAACAACGGACGGACAGACAGACAGACAGACAGACAACATGATTCCATGATAATACGTCCTGTCTTATGACGGGCATATTAAAAAAAAAAAATAAAAGCTCGCATGCACACCCATAAATACATTCACCCTCCAAGACTTTCTTTCCCCCCCCCACCACACAAATACTCAAGTGTGCTCCGAATAGGGTCAAACTGCATGAGCGGTTGGAGCAGGCTCGAGAGTGAAGCTGTCTGACCTCAGGTAACAGAACTAAACGTGATGGAACTGGCAATTAGGCATACTGTTACAAACAGTGCCAGCGATGGGTCTTGCTCTGACTTGAAATACAGACTCAGGATTTCACGGACATGAGTCACACAAGCCAGACTAATTCCACAGCAGGAATTCTGAAAATGCTCTGCAGATCCGTTACAGGCACAAAACCTCAGCACTCAGACTTGTGGCCGATTCACTGGTCGCAGCTTCTATCATAATCACCCCAAGAGCAAGCACGCCATTTCAAAAATCCATTTTAAAGAGGAAAGTTTTCAGCAATAAGGTGGCACCATCATTGAAATGAAACTTAAACTACATAAGTCATGCTGAGAAAGAAAATCCGGCTCATTATGTCCCAGAGTCATAAGGTCATAGCGCTTGCATCTTGAACACTTCATTTAATAGATAGAGACAGTCTAATTGTATTCCATATTCATGCAAACTGAAATTTCACTGAAAAGACACCGAGGCGCTTCACGGAACGTTCTGGGTCAGGAGCACACCACCAGCTAAGGTAATCTAGAAACTGGATGCATATGTTTGTATTGCATAATTTCCACAGCCTAGATAGGGCATGTGCAAACAGCACTGTTGCTGTTATTAGAGGTGCTCTAAGTTTTGTTACGTGGTTTCTAGCTAGAACATTTTTTGTCACATATAGCAAACATCTCCTCACGATCCGCAAGCTGCCTGTCCCCTGTGAAAAAAAGACACAGACACAGACACAGACACTCTCACACTCTCACACTCTCACACTCTCACACTCTCACACTCTCACACTCTCACACTCTCACACACCCCCTGTGGACAGCCCAGGCTCCAAAAACTGCAACGAAAACAACCTGGTCCAGCCTGGACCATCCAGCCAATCACTGACAAGTGGGATGGGTAGGTGGGGTTTGGGTTTTTTTTCCCCCACTTTCCCCCATGGCAGCTTCAGGAAGTACTGGAGGGGGGGGGGGGGGGGGGCAAGTTTGATAATATTTCAAATGTTAACAGAAGTGATGGCACCCAACCATGCTTAGAGCGCATTTAAAAGACAGCCCAGCAAGCAGGCTTTGCCAGCAGAGAGTGATGGGTTATAATAATACCCTTCTCCTTGTAACCTGTTCATGCTCACCTTTCCGTCATGATCGTAACCCAACCATTGGGCCATGTGGTCTTTCGCACATGGGTTCATCGGCTGAAACGTAGCCTTTCGGTTTTTGCAAACATTGTAAATGCATAGGCTCTGTATTAAATAATGACATGATGGAATGTTTGATAACTTTAATCTCCATCTCCCTCTCTACCAAGAGAAACTTTACTCCTCCTACGGAATCAAACAGCAGCTTCTAATTTTCCTTCCCCCTATTCAACACTGCAGTATTATAAAGATAACCTTTGCATGACAAGGAACCCATCCCAAAAGTGACATCACTGCAGTCGTAGTGAGAAACTATAAGATTTTATCCATGCTTCAAATGGGGTTATGTACAGTGTTTTAGACAGTGAGCTCGTGGGCATTCTCCAGGAGACGGGGTTTCCTGTTCATACCAGTGACATGAACTAAAACACATCAGCAGAATGCATACGATCCAAACCATTCCCAAATCCAAACATAACAAACAAGAGTCATCAGAAGATGACATATCCCACCGGTTCCACATAAATCGTGATTTGTGGCAGAGTTTTTGAATTCTGCTGTAGAAAATGGACAAATTGCAATTTTTGGGCTGTTTTTGGTGTAGAAATGAAAGATTTTGGGCAGAATTGAACTGAAACCCCCAAAAGACAGCTACACCATAAGGGTAAGTTCCATACCAAATTTGAAGTTTGTAAGTGGCATAGTTCTTGAGTTCTGTCCCGGAAACGAGACAAAGTCCAATTTTAGGGCTGTTTTTGGCGAAAATTTCCGAAATTATGGGCAGCATGGAACTGAAACCCCCAGAAGGCACAACTACACCATAAGGGTAAGTTCCATAGCAAATCTGAAGGTTGTAAGAAGCATAGTTTTTGAGTTCAGCTCCGGAAATGAAAATGATTACGGACGGATGGACAGACGGACAGGGCGATGACTATATCCCACGGTATTAAATACCGGTGGGATAAAAAGTCAATTTTGGCCAACCCTGTTCATGTTCCACATGTTTTTAAGGAACCAATTTTTACTGTTCAGAATAAATTATACCTACACACTCATCATTCATTTGGATAATTAGACAAAATGGGGAAGGGTATGACATTAGATTTGGTATAAACACTGCAACCAGGGTGCATTTCACATTTTTAAAAAAATAAAAAAATACCCGCAGTTGGCAGCATTTCAGCTGTGTTGACTCATGGAGGCCAAATGCAAACGCGGCTGCTTGACCATGAGGTGAATAAGAAACTAACCCAACAAGCGCAGGGAGAATTCAGTATTCAAAACAACGTTTTTCAGTTAAATAAATCTTTGCATTGTAAACAAATGCAGTAAAAGCATGAAGGCACTGGAGTTAGAACCAGCAGAAATGGGAGCCAGTCTGGGCGCCACTCAAATATCCAGACAGGAACCGAGCTGAGATAAGTGGATTACTCACTTTTGTGTACAAGACAGACTGTGGCGCTGTCCTGTCAGCTTGTTCCAAAACACTAGCCAAATGGGCCATGCTCCCAGTACTTCCTACGGATTAAATATAGCACCCTTCAAGCCTGTGCACTTACGCCTCTCGAACAGAGCTGGTGTGTAAGATCTGCCTTCTTTTATCGATACATTGTTCATTCAGCAAAGTGTAATGCATAGACTTTAGTGCATAATACTACAATAAGGCAAAAACAGTAATAATGTAATGTCAATAATGTAAAAAAACTAAATCGAAGTTAAGAAACCCTGTAACAAAAAAAAAAAAAAGAGGACGGAAAGGAACAATAAAACTTGACTCGTGCCGTCGCACGTCGAGCAAGAATTCCAACACACTGGCCTCTTGCAGGCAGATCAACAGTTGGCTACCTGAAACTCTATTTGTGCTTCCTGTCAGGCAATGAATAATTTAACTCAGAGTCAATAAAGGGTCAGATGCACCCCAGCCCACCACGACCCACACACCCCACTGCCATAAAAATTACGCTGAGAGCACTGCCTCAGACCTCCAGCCAACGGAGTGAAACAAAATAAACTGAAAAAAAAAGCTAATTATGCATTTGCTGATGGAGAAAGAAGGCTGGTCAAATATACCTAGCAATTCATGCGAGAAATATGACCAAAGAGCATCACATAATAAGAATCACAGTCCAGGTGGCTTAACTTTAATTTGTAAATCAAACAGGTCTGTATTTTACCCAGCCAATAACACCCATGTAAATGGATTGCCTTTCATGCAGTGAGCGGTAAACCAGTAATGTTGTGGCACGAATAAGACATTGAAACCTGTAACTAACCTCATCTCTTCATACCACCTCCCAGGCCGTAAATTATTTAACCCCCAGTAAGTAATAACAACACTGGGGTGATTAAGGGAAAGGGGTCACATGACCCTTCAAAGATTACAGAGCGGGGCACTGCCCCATCCTCACAGCCCCTTCCACAAACATTATTTGAACGCCGTGTAGATACTTTTTGAAGAGCAGACTCACACAGTTAATTGAATAGAAATAACAAGAAGAAGAAGAGGAATAAAAAAATTAAACAATATTTAAAAAAAGGTAATAAACCAGCCGATCAGAGACCGCAGAAGTCCACCGTTAAATATCGGATGAAGGCATGGATAGATGGACACAGCCTAAATCAATAGTCCCCTGACCTACCCTTTGAGTAGCAGGGAATTAATAAAATAAAATTAAGTCATGAAATAGCAATGAAGTGATAGCAGAGTTAGATAAAAGCCAAAATAACATTACATCATGGAACATAAACAGGCAAGAACAGGCCATTCAACCAAACAAGGCTTGCAATTTTCCTTCAACTAAAGCGTACCAACACATAAGATATGCCAGCACTAGATTGTATCAAGCACAGTATCAAGCCAGGTTTTGAAAATCGCCAGTTTCACCTCTGTGACATGATCTGGAAAACTATGCGACATTGTGACCACCCTCCGTTTTAAAATGTTTCCAAGTATCTGCGGTAAATTTATCCCTGGAAAACTTCCATGTGTGACCTCACAGTTCCACAAAGGAAACTTCAATAATACTCTGCCCCACATACACCAGACTTAAAAACCATGAGGGTGAGGTTATAGAGGCTACGGTCAAGCTTTATTCATCTATACATCTACGTTGTAAGAACTACATTGAAATTCCACTTTTCTAATAGTTTGACGGTCCGAATACTTAAAGATTACACAGTGTGAACCGCTGAATACTGATGAAGAACTGGAATATGATTACAAGGACAAAATACATTACCAGCAATGACACAACAGACTGTGTGTGTCACCCTATTCTGAGTTGGACATCCAATTGAGTAATTTCACCCCCCCCCCTCCTCCTCGGACCCCTTATAATCAGGTCAGTTCATGGATGGTAACTGAACTTCAGTGAATCACCCAGGGAGACATGATGTTCCCACATTACATCAACAGTCCCATTATTTGTCTGTTTCCATTAACCTAAAATCCTCCCCAGATAACTGCAGAAGAACCACGGGCCACTCAGCGGCCTGGATATTGGATGTGCCCAAGGTTCGTGGGGAACACAAACAGATCGATGCTGCACGCCTGTCGATGCAGCTATTCATTTAGTCAGAATCCTCATCCTGTAATCATTTAGTTATCGGGATCCCAATGGATGTGCATTAAGAATATTGAACAGTGAACCATTGATAATGGACCTGACTTGGAGAACTGCCAAGAATCATGGTATAAAGGGTGCGGACAGCACGCTGATTATGTAGGTCACTGTGTTTTATGCAACGACAATAGTACCATTCAGCCCAGTTAAAACCTGGGCAGTTCATTTAGTTTGTACCAAACTGGATCTCAGGCATCAGTTATCCAAATGTCAGACAGGCTTTTAGGTAGTTCCAGTGACAAGATAGTTCACAAAAATAAAATGAAATTAAATATTTTTAAATTATTTATCACACTGATGGCTGGTCAGCTAAAACTAGAGGAGGTAAAAAAAAAAAAAAAAAATCTGACTAATAAGTAGTCTTGAGCTGTTCCAATCTCCTAAATTAGCAAGTTTTCAAATGATTCGAAAAATCAAGCGACAGTTTAACACACAGCTTCCTTCTTAATACAATGTTAAGGCGACTTAATAGTAAATTCAACCTAGAAAAATGTTACATTCACTTTACAAGGACAGTTAAACTGTGCCTCCTCTATCTTCAGGCATCACGGATTTACTGACTGATAATTATCATCATATTATAAAGCAAGGAATCTCTCTCTGTGTGGATGTATGTATGCATGAATTTACTTATGTTTGCATGTATGTATGTGTCCATTACATATCTTAGCAGCTCTTCATCCCATCAACTTCAAGCTTGGTGGGTTTATTGTTGAGGACCCACGGAAGCGCAGTGTCAAGTCTGAAGTTGTTTGGCATCGCAGTTCTCGAGAAATCATGAAAGATACAAGCACCAATACTGCTCATGAAGCGCTTGAACAGGCACTGCACTCACAGAGTGAAAGGTATTTTAGGGCTAGCAGTTAATCCGAGGAGCACTAAACTTGGGAATAATAAAACTACTGATTATGTTAATATATTCTGAACCTAAATGTGGAAATCAAAATGGTCGGTCCTGATTTAAGGTAACAAGCATATTCATTTAATAAACTGATAGAAAACGAAGTGTAAATCAGTTATGCAGCTCAAAGCAGCATAACAAGAGAAAAAACAGTTTCTACTTTCTCACCCTGGAGAAAAGAATCAAGACTATGTTCTCAAATTCTCCTGCGTGTGCTTTGTTAGCAGCACAAAATTAGCATAATTAAGACAGTCACGATTTATAAAAACCTTTCCATTTTCATTTTTAACTGCCAGGTAAACAGTGAGGTCCTCTGTAAGGGAGGTAGGAGAGATGGCCATTGCTTATTTCGCCCTTACATTATGTAACATGACAGCACTGAGGTCCATATAGGCAGAATGCATTACACAAATAGACATTAGCGATTACCAGCCAACCGTGAAATGTGCAACAGGCCACACAGTCTAGCCAATCAACTGGGTAGACAAGGTACATCACTCCCCTCCCTATGAAACTTTTATGGAAGCAATCGATAAATGCTGACATAAGACAAGGGACCAATAATTGAAAAGGCCAGATTATGGGGGAGACGGGGCTGTATTGCAGCAGTTTTCCCTGATCAAGAGGAAAGGAACAGAAATGGAGGTGGATCTGATTACACAGATATGACTGAAAATAGGATACACTGACTTGAACTCTGTGGGGAAATTTTGTCCTCCGCATTTAACCCACCCTGGCTACCTAGGGGCAGCGGGCAGCCACACTACAACACTAACAGAACAAGTCCAGTTCCGAAGGCAGAACTACCGAATGTGATAGGCATGACCTTTAGCACGGAAGAAAACCAAGATTTCTTGTGGGAAACAGCAGTTAACACGCAGAGAGCATGCAAACTGAACTCAGCGCAGATCCTGTGCTCACTGTGCTCAATGAACAGTGGTGAGCACTGGTGCTAACTCAATCAGCACTTTTCCCAGCTAAGGCACCTAGCAGCCTGGAGAAAGCTACCCTAATCTTGGTTTATAATACACAACTGTCAGAGGGAAAACAGAATATCCCCGCATGTACACCCGCCGCCGCCGCCGCCGCCGCCCCCCCCCCCAATGCAAACTCTCAAGAACTTGCAATGCCCATACTTGGCAATGGCCGAGAAACCCATGCATTCCCACTGCGTTAGAGGCTTACAGACTTATCAAAAACCCTACAGTGCAGATCTATTTCAGGGGATACTGAAAACGGACCATCTTAAAAAGAGAGAGCGAGTAAGGTCTGTGCTATGGGTTCTTGGATTTGCCTTATAAATAAAAAGGGGGAGGAGACTAACGTGCAAGGAGCACGCTAAAATTACCGCGACCGCAAGTCTATTTCCCAGGAGCGTCACACTAAATCCGACACGCTCCTTACTTCATGATGACTAATCTACAACCACCCGACAAGCTTTCAAAGCTGGTGCCAAGTAACGGTGACATAGCTTTAACTGCCTCAAAGCCACAACAGCAAGGAAAACTGGCACGAACTGTTGCAACTCTCCCGCGTACATGCTCGCACTTGGACTGAAGCCTCAGTCATGGCTTGATCTTAAGAGCGTAAAAGGAGGGGCACAAATTTGTTAAAAAATAAAACCCCACAGCACTCTCAACTTGGCAGCAGCATAGGCCAAGACTTAAGACCTGATTTACGAAACCGTTAAGCACACGCAAAGTAGATTCGCTGGTGCGAAACGACTACCAGAGCTTGAAATCGGTATCGGGAGCTCATTTGCCCCAACCACAAATCATGCCACTGCCGTTGCACATGCAAAATTATTAATATGCGCTGAGGGCTGTTGAGCAGTATGGTGCATACACTGCCTTTAACTCCTGTGCTCTCCAATCTCTTCCTAACTGCAATGCTTTCGCAGAATTCTTGTGCAGTGAATAACCAGCTGTTTATTTAACTTTTGTTATTCATAAAAAGTAATCCGTTCATTTCACAGATAAGTCTGCTGAACTGTGGAAAAGGGAATCTGTGACAATCTGAGTCTTAATACTAAAATACTGATATCACAATAAAACAGAATTGTTTTCAGACTCAATTCCTTAAAAAAAAATAACACATCAGTACATATTGTAGCCTGCCTGAAACACTTTTAATGCTTAATTAGGTTATGCAGTTAACTGAAATACAATGAGCTGTAGCCTTGGAACAGTGAAGGACTCAAGAGAAAAGGCTGGGCCTTCATGCATGTGGGTATTCTTCCAAAGTTACCATGGCAGCAGAATGCTGCAGTGTTTAACTGATCATACCGAGCCACGGTTTCCCGCAGTGTAAATGTTTGCAGCTTACATAATTATTAGGAGGTAAGTCTGGCTGTAACTCACACAAGATCTGCAAGTATCTGAACAGTGACACAGCTCTTAAAGGAGCAGTATGCAAGTTTGTGGCCAAAACTGTTAGTGCAATCACATTCAAAATAGTGCAGAGCGCAGTATCCCCTCCTCCTCTCCCCCAGACGAGAGGCTGCCAGCTAGGTTGCCGGATCCAGCAAGAACGTCTACTACACGGAGCTACCAAGGCTACGTTTCAATATCATCAATGATTTGTTCTGACAGGCTTGTGTTCAGTTCAGTTCAGAAAAGATCGAGACTAATGACCAACTAACTTTAGCAACGGTCATATTGGTCAACTTGCTCGTCACTCTTCTGTGTGGATAGCCCAAAGTCCATACTGTAATATGCATAAAGAATGAATGAAATGAATGAGGAATCATTTGACCGGTGTACTGTCTCAATTACATTTCATATTGCCATAATGGCTGTGCTAATGTTGGAACGGTTTCCACAGCATCTCAGCATAAAGACAGAGAAACGGACTAATAATGCATTGCTAATATTTGTTATGTACTCAACTCGACGACCCCACCTGCATACGCACTAACCTACGTGCCTGCATTAAATAGAATTAAGTTAGCCAAACTGAGCTGAATCTTACCTGCCCAGGAGAAAATGAGCAACTTCAGCGTCCGTCTTCAAATTCTTCTCTGCTTTCAGCCGTCTCCATCTTTCAAAGGCATGTCCTAAACAGATCCTTGTTTTTTTTCTGACTGTCACAACGTATTTTGGAATCATAACGAGGCGTTTTAGGTTTAGTAACGTAAGACATTTGCGCTCCGAAACGCTGGTAGAGGCAGCTCAGTGGTAACTGGCAACCTGGATGCCGAAATACTACTGACCTTGTGATTGGGAGATAGGTGGAGGGCGGCGCAACAGGCCAAAACACAAAATGACAACATCAATATTAGTTGTGGGCTGCAACTTTGCTTTTGTAATGAGAATATTCTGGCTGGACTACTGTTGTCAGTGATATAAGTGTTTGAAATAAACATCATTCCTTAATGTCTGGTGATATATCAGGGCCATTTCCTGATTAATCAACACACATTTCTTACAGATTACTCCTTTAAGGGCTGTATCTCATATGGGATTAGGATTATATAACCGTCTGTAATTCAATTTCAGGATATCTTTAATCTGTGAACATTTATATTCAGGCCAAGTGAATCAAGCAGGAATTACAGCCCTTTAAAGTGTACTATTGAGCTCACACTAACTGAGTCCACATTAATAACCTTTAAAATGATACTATTGTAAAGCACCATGCCACCATGTCAGGTTTTATGGCATTTTGACAAAGGACATGTGAAGATATCGTTTGCCAGCAAGGATCCATAATCATATAAACGAACAGGAACTGCACAGCTCCGGGGAGGGCTCCCAGCTCGATTTCCTCAATGTCCCTTGAAGTGGCCCAGAGCGGAGATTCACATTAACAGGGACATTGTGAAGTAAGAAAACAGGATGTTTTGTTTCTAATATTATGGTACACCTCTAAAACTAGGATAAACATCCAATGACCAAAATAGGGTTTGGTGTATACATTGCATAGCCAAAAGTGTGTGTGGACCTCTTTAACATACATAGAATATGGACATTTTAACATTCCAAATATCTGACATTTTCACTGACTTTGAAATGAACTGCTTAGTATGGGCTGATAGGACAGACTTGCAGGTTTCATTTGAGGGTATTTTCGTTCAATTCCACCCCACAATGAGAACACAGAAGCCTTTTCTGTACATGCCCCTCCCCCTTCACAACTCCAATTGGTTTTAATGGAGACTTCAGTAAGGGGGAGGGTAATGGGGGATACAAAGTGCCACAAAATCCTAATGATGATACAAATTTGACTTGACCCTCCAATGGACACTGAATGCCTGTTCTGTCAGGCCATGCTGAACAATTCGTTACGACTCAAATAAAAGGTCACATCTTAGAATTTTAAAATGTCCGTTTTCTACGCGTCAATGAGGTTTCGGTGGAGTGTCCACACACTTTTGGCTGCAAAGTGTACATTACTTCACAATCAAATGTCTCACAAAAAAAGAGAAAAGCAATTATAAAATAAAAATTCATCTCCACATTCCTCCTCGCAAATTGTGCAAGAATAAACCGGTTTCCCCCAAAAATTATTTGCATGAACAACCACATTGCAATTTCAGGCAATGGTGAAAATCTACAGCAGGTCCCCAGAGAAGCTGAACTCAAGACCAGGGCTGAAGGTGCCTTCAGCATATTCTGATAAACCCGGCAAAAATGAGCATTTAAGCAGTTAATCACCGAACTTCAGATAATAATCTCCAAGCGAGCAGATTTAACAAATCATCCATTATTTATCAGTTTTTAACAGTAAGTGCAATTAGAGAAAATTAAAAACCAACTAAGCAGCAGCAGAAAATAAAATTGAGTGAATAACCATCAGAATCTAAGCAGGTGAAAGTATTTCACTACAAAGCATCATATGCACTTCACAGCAATTATTTTATGAATTTTCCTAACATAAGGGACAATGTATAAAGAACAGTTAGGGGATTTTTTACAAAATATGTAAAGTAATAGCTTTCTTTTGGCTCTGTGTGAGGTACGAACTGTGTGCAAACAGTCAGAAAGCACTGAATAAATTGAAGTCAATAAAATGTAATTATACTGACCTGTTGAAAATATATCACGAGGCAACATGTTTAATAGAGCTCCCCTGCGACTAGGCAACTTAAGGGCTCTAAGGGTTAATCTGAGGATATTTACAGCCACATGAGGAAATCTTGGGTCTAAATGCACCGATACCGATACTGATATCAGTTATCGATCCGATACGGACACAAATAATTGGATTAGTTTTCGGTGACAATCTGGTATCAGACCCCATTAATAAATAAAAATTCAGCGCATTACGATCAATGTAATTACTTGTTATATTTTGTTTTACGAAGTAAAAAAAAAAAAAAAAAAACACACACAACGTTTAAGTCGATGTTGCCCTACATATAAAAGAATGATCCAAGACACTTCTACATAGTGAGGCATACAACTCATTATCCCCACGAAGTGGAAGTGGATGTAGGAATAAGCGTTGTCCTTTTTCGTGTCCATCTGTCCGTCCCTTCATCCACGCGTCCCTCCGCCATGCAAAGAACTTCGAGCCAGAACCTCTAAACCATTCGATATTTACCCTTGCTCCAGAAGGGGGAGCGAGGGTATTGTACTCGGGTCCATCTGTTTGTCTGTTTGTCCGTCTGTCCAGACGCATATCTTAAAAACTATTGGCACGATCTGTATAAAACTTTGACAGCAGAAAGGTCCAACCCGTGGCTTGGTCCTCCTTTAACGTCAGACTGCTTGGTCAAAAATCAAAGTCCCAAAAAAATCGCAAAACTCCCCATCTTTAATATGGGGCGAAAAATCATATATCCACCAAAACTTATCGAAATGACTTGAAATTTAATATAAATATATAGGGTAAAATTGTCTATCATCAGAAGAAGTTTCATCCAGGTCTGATCCAGACTGCGGATTTGGTGGCCATTTTAATTTAACATTGAAAATCCCATTCATCTTATATATTTTACAATAAATCTGCCAGGAATAAAGATACTGCCTTGAAATGTTCAGGTTACAGGCACAGTACCATTGCTTATCAACAACTGATAGATGATCCGGATCATGACTGAGGGCGACACAACCCCACATTCATCAGCTTTCCCGCAGTATATTTAATAAACTAGGCCTACGCTGTCGGCGGCCGACAGCAAGAGGTATATCCCCGAAATTCCCCAATCCTCGAAGCCCCCTTTATTAGATTCCCCTTTACTGGACCTACAATATGAGGCAGATAGCAATTGTTCCAGAGATATGGTTAAAAAAAACTCATTTTTTAAAAATATACAGCGTTACCTCACGGCAAACGTAGGACTGCATACTTGCCCAAAATCTTAATACGATGGAAAGACGCGCATCAGCTGGCGGACTATCGCCAAAAATTGGTGCCTCTCAGAAAGAGGGGGATAAAAATGCAAATATCAAAGGAAGAGGTCCTGGAGCACACAGTTATATAAGGCGATTTATTAAGGTGCAGGTGACTAACGTTTCAACACAAGGTCTTCTTCAGAGTCAAAATCTCTGACTCTGGAGAAGACCTTGTGTCGAAACGTTAGTCACCTGCACCTTAATCAATCGCCTTATATAACTGTGTGCTCCAGGACTTCTTCCTTTGATATTTTCCCAAAATCTAATCAGTTCATCCTCTCTACGATAACTACCCATGTGCTAGAAATGATTAGCCAATGTAAAGCTGTAAAACCCCACAATTCAATTCCAACGACGGACATTGCTATGGGTGAAGGCCTCACGTGTTCTCTTGGTCTAACTTTAATTAGAGCATTCTTCTGGCTGGAGTGAATCACAATAAAATGAATAATCTTTCACCGTCCGAGGACGGGGCATGAAAACGCAATGGTTACGATTAATCTGACTCCATAGAACAAGTAGAATACAAAATTTAGTTAGATCCTTGTTTAAATATCAGACTCCAAATTAGAATTAGAATTGATAATTTAGGGAACACCTGCGTGGATTTCGAGACAAATCTGCCATCAGATACGGCAGCGCAAACCATCATTGCTCAGTAAATACGTCCCCAGGGTTAATTAAACGCAACTGTCCTGGAATCAATTCGACAATACTTCTATTGGTTAAACGAGACTATTTTGATAGCAGCATCATGGCTTAAACAATATAGCACTGAGCGTGAACGTATCAAGAACCCAGATTATATATATATATACCAAAGGGCTCCTTAGAAAGATCAACCAGACACCGGCATATAAGGGTATCTTTAATAGCTAAACCCTAAGAGCCGGTATTCCATAAATCCTTAAGGGGTAGAACATAATCCCAAATCTAACTTAGAAGTATCGTTACCTACACATGTCTTAGTAGGAATTTCCCCTTAAGTCCCGGGTGCAACAAGGCTAGAATAGACCAGTGTTACAAATCAAGGAAAATCACGCAAGCTGAAAAAGAATAACAATAATTTATTCACCAGGTAGGCACAACTTGGATCAAACAAATCAACGCTAAGCCAATTACCAGTTACATGTAATTTAGAAGGATTTAGAATATTTTCATACCTGGAAAAGATGAATGGCCACGCGGAGCTAAAGTCGCCCCACGTGGTCGGGGAGAACTCAAATGCCCCCTCGCTCCGGAACAAGGTGACATGTGACTTCTCCCCACCTACTTACGCGTCAGACGTTGACAAAGAAGGGACAGGCAGGAAGAAGAAGCGAGCGCCCCCTTAGGATCTCGTACCTTTAAAGGCTCCAAACCACACCTCCGAACAAGGTAGAGGAAAGGGTGGCCGAATCAGAGTTTTACTGGCCTAGGTGAATTTGCATAGAGAGGAGACTAGGGTAGTTGCCCGCATGAATCTTGCAAACAAGATAAACCATAATTCCAAGGGAAATGAAACATGTTCCATTCAACTCCTTGGACTCCCCCGAGAATAAAGAGACCAAACATGATATGAATATGTGCTAAAATGATGCAGTTGTCATGGAAAAGCCTTAAAATGGAATATTATAGCCCAATAGTGTGATAAATATATATGAGGTTCCTTTCTAGGATATTGAACGTAAACATAATATGAATTTGACAGATTTAGATTGTTTTAAGCCGATTAATGTAGCTGGGCTTAAACTTCAATGGGGACTGTGATACAACTTTGAGGAACACTGGGCAGCCTGGACGTAATGGCTCCGGCTTCCTGCTGTGAACAGAGCAAAAGATGCCACTCTCACCGGCAGGTAGTAGGATTATAAAAGTTAACTGCTCGCTCTGGATTGTGTCAGATCACCCAAACATTCAGATTTTACCCGCGTAATGGACGCATGTTCCAACAATATGATTTTTGGTATATGTTTTGAGTAAAATCAAGCCAAATCAAACTTTCAGGTTCTACAAAGCATTTTATGAGTTATCGTGCTAACAGCGAAAATCTGCAGACGCGGCGCAGCGGCAGCAGTTGGGATGAAACCATGACATCCCCGAAACTCGGATTTCGGGGATATAATTACAAACTTTTACAGCTTTGATCAAAGCAATGGCGACCCCCGCAAAAATGGTCTGTTCATATTTTGTTCGGACTTGAAATGTATAAAACCATCTTGCCGAGAAAAGCTGGTGAAGTTGGGGCTGTGCCGCCCTCAGTCATGGCAACCAGAATACAGCAGGCATGTTCTGAGAACTTGAATGTCAAATGTATCATTTTGAAGAGAACTAGGAGCCAGGCATTCGTCATTGGAGTGAATGGGCACAGAAAGCGATGGTATATTGGATAGTATACTGGAGCGCAGTGGCTATGTCTGTACCATACCCTCCCAGCCCAAACTGTCCAATTGTCGTGATATTTCGTCCGTGGTCTGCCCGTTCGTGCATCCCTCCCTCCCTCATCTCTCCATTTCATGCTTGAGGAAATAAAGTCAAGAATCTCCAATAAGACTACCTATACTACTAAGGACACGTACATCATACGGTGGAGCCGCCGTGAGATATAACCCCCCCCCCCCCCCCCAACAGATTATCAATGACATTTGCCTCTGACCCTTGGAATCCAAAACGTTAACAAAGGTGACACCATACGCATGGCCCGTGCCATTTTAATTTGTGGCCGCTTCCCCCATTGTGAAAATGTAATACATTTGCAATGCAAAAAAAAAAAATAAATAAAAGTCAGAAAATGAAACAAATGTCAATGCGGTGAGGGCTTGCAATCTCTGATTGTCGTGTTCAAAATGAAGTTTAATGGATACATCTTATTGCGTAGATGTGCCCTTCCATACTGCCGTCCGTCCTCCTCCCCATCCGTCCGTCCGTCCCTCCACCATATTGTTTCCGAGCGAGAAAAGAGCCATCTTGAGGCAGGAGATCTGAGTATTTCATGCTTCTTTAACAATGGTATTGGACTGGTGCTCAGAATCAGCCTGTACCCGAAGTCAAGGTATTGGTATCAAGACTGATAAAGACAGATCAGTGCATCCATGAGCTTAGGAATAACAACCATTCTTCATGCACAGAGACGGTCCCACTACTGACTGACTCCACCCAATGTGTGTAAATAAAATGAACCTCCATTCATAACATGATAAATATGATAAATGAAAAGGGTGATGGATAACCAAAGCCAGTGGATACTCGCGAGCAGCAACGTGCAGATCAGCTGTAATTTGTACACGATTCCCTTTATACAGAAGAAAATTCTCTGCAATAAAATTGGACTGGCTGCACTCTGATATGATCACATTTTTACACCAATGCTGCATGAACCGCGTTGTAATTGTGGTCCTTCACAATTGTTCCACAGTGCAAACAATTTAAGATGCGGCTGGAACAGCGCAGAGTTGCCCCCGAAGGGAAAAAAAAAAAAAAACGATGCCATGTCTGGTTTCTTCAGGGAAGTGCGAGTGCTTCCGCCACACAAAGGGACCTTTATAACATGCACAGGACCCCCCGGCTAACACAGAAGCATTATCAGCTTTTAGAAGCCAGACAAAGCAGCAGGCAGATTTATTAGGTAATGGCATTAATGCTTTTCCCAGATTTCAGCTGTTCTGGGGCTTGTCCTTTGACAGAAAGTACCACTGAGGCCAGCAAACCCTGACTGTTTCAATTTTCTTGTCTGTTGGATGAAGGTCGCAAGTATTTGAGCCAGTTCACTTCACAAGTGATTTTGCAAAATCAACGTCAGGAATTGGAGCAATAACTACAGCCTTTAAAATTCAGAGGCAAGGCGCACTCTGAGGAGTAACAGTAGAAACTGATCACATTCGTCATAGGCCACAATAAGTCTGTTTCCAGATTCAAGGAAGTTTTGCCGCGGCACACAGTAAATATTACTGTACTGTGTAACACACATAAGCTGGCCAGAACTCAAGCCAGCCATAAATACACATAAATGAGAGCCATATTAATGGGGGGGGGGAAACAATTTTCAGAATATGCATAGTAAATAATTCAAGGTTTATCTGTAGTTGCGTGTAACAACCACTGACACTCCCTCCTTATCAAAGAGTCACAGACACCATAATAAAGACAACAAGTCGACATGGTCTACAACATCCCCCGCCAATCATGCACTTCTCATTTTCGAACTCAATGAAGGCCTTTATGGTCTGAAGCTGCACACCAAATTTGGTTACTGTATCTGTAGTAGTTCCTGAGTAAAGCTGTCCCCTTTATCTCGGACGGACGGACGGACGCACACACGGACGGACGGACGGAGGTCAAACCTATATCCCCCTCCCACTTCGTGTTGGCGGGGGATAATAAAAGATGTTCAAATGAAATGTTTGGCCAGACAGAGACGACAAACTGCCCTCACTGTCCACACAAAGCAAATTAAATAAAATGATGCTGTTGAATTGGGCCGCATCCACACCGTTCAGCTGAAATGCTTTAGGACCCTCCGGCTGCACTGAGATTCATCCAAGTCTCAACAGGAGGCGAGCCAGCAGAATAGTTGTTGCACCACATGACCAGACCGGAGACCTATTTATTATTTTCACACTTTATAACTGTGTGAAGATAAAAGGCTTGCGGTATACTTTTGTTTTCCTTCCTGTGGTCCAGGTACAGAACCCAATGCTACTGAACAATAACAAGTCAGCTACACTAGCACTCGCTACAGGCTGTATTAAAAAAAAAAAATTTACACTTTGAAAAATGTCTCCAAAATTGATATAATATCATTATCCACAAATTTATTATGATGCATTGATGGACCATGCCCTCATGCTCCTATTGACACCTTGTTAATCGCCTGCTGTTCCGCATGAGTGAACACGGGTTGTTTATTTTCACCCGATTTAAACTGGCTGGTGCACAGAAATGAGGGGGTTAAAAACAAAACAAACACAATGGTTAGCAAGTTTAGACATTTTATTTTTTCCTGACAAATTTTCATGAAAACTGGATTAACCCTTTGTCCACTACCAGCCCATTAACATCGGACTCACATTTTGCTATTCTCAGCACACTTACAACAGCATGGCTGTCCATGGTTCAAGGAACATTGCATTCAAATTTCAGTCTTCAACATGGGCTCCATTCCTTTGTACACAGACCCCTGCTCTAATCAGCATGTCATAAACAGGACATGCAGGATCCTGCCTCAAAATGGCAACCTTGGCAATGTGAGTCTGAAGTTGGCAGGCTGGTAGGAGACTGGTTAAGGGTTAAACTAATTTTCATGAAAATTGGTGAGAAAGAAATTAAATGCCTGAACTTGCCAACCATTGTGTTTGTTTTGTTTTTAACCACCTCATTTCTGCGCGCAAGCCAGTTTAATTCGGGTGAAAATAAACAATCCGTATTCACTCATGCAGAACAGCAGGCGATTAACAAGGTGTCAATAGGAGCATGAGCGCATGGTCCATCAATACATCAGAATAGATTTTTGGAAAATTATATTACATCAATTTTGGAGACATTTTTCAAGGAGTAAACTTTTTTTTGATATCTCTACAGGGTGTAAGTAAAGGCTGAAGTACACAGATTGATGCTACTTTCAGTTATCATGTCAACACATGATTCGCTGATCCTCTCCCGCCTGGACTACTGCAACGCACTCCTCGCCGGCCTCCCAGCATCTGCCATCAGACCCCTGCAGCTCATCCAGAACGCTGCAGCTCGTCTGGTCCACAACCTCCCAAGACACTCCCACGTCACCCCCCTGCTCACAAAGCTCCACTGGCTCCCTGTTGCTGCTCGCATCAAATTCAAGACTTTGGTGCTAGCATATCAGGGAGTCAACAAGACTGCTCCAGCCTACATCCAGAGACTGTTCAGGTCCTACACCCCTGCCAGAGCACTCCGCTCTGCCACTTCCGGTCGCCTGGCTCCTCCCCCTCTCCGCTCCTCCCCCTCCCGCTCAAGGCTGCTGTCTGTCCTGGCACCTCGTTGGTGGAATGATCTACCTATCGAGATCAGAACGGCAGAATCCTTGAGCATCTTCAAGCGCCGCCTGAAAACCCACCTCTTCAGGCTCCACCTCTCCCCTACTCCACTGCCTTGATTCCTGTCCCTACATCCTTTTGATTTGTTGCACTTTATTCTGTTTACTTCCTGACTGTATCACTTGATTTGGTTTCCCTTCATTTTGTTGCACTCTTGTCAGTTTACTTGATTTTCCTGCCCCTTTGTTGCACTTGACCTGTTGCACTTATTTTATTGCTCTTTGTTGCACTTGCCTCTGCCTTGTTGCCATTTTTGTTCACTTGCCTTTGACCTTGCCTTTTTGTTAATAGTCTAGATCTGTAACAATGGAGCGTGTTCTGTCACTTACTGTTAGCACTTTTACTTGTCTCCTAGGAGGTCTGCACTTTTGTACTGTTCTTATGCACTTTTGTACGTCTCTCTGGATAAGAGCGTCTGCTAAGTACCTGTAATGTAATGTAATGTAATGATTCATTCATGCTAATAGGCAATTTAGAGTCTCCGATTTGCCACGCTTGCATGTCTTTGGACTGTGAGAGGAAACCCTCGCGAACATGGAGAGAACATGCATACTCCCCACAGAAAAGTCCCGGGCTGGATCGAAAGCCGCAAATTCCCTTCTGTAAGGCAGCTACCTGCAGTGCCACCGTGGTACCGGAGGAAGTATTACGTGCCTCAGACAGTGTTAATGTTTGTGTGAATGGTGTGCTAACACATAGACTCTTCATCATTGTTCACAATAATAATTCTGCGATATGCTTAAACTTATATGACCTATTGTCGGAATCTCTACGTCAGTCCTCTGTCTAGCAGGAAAGGTACTCGTCCTTCAAAAGGTATTCCACCCAAAACACAATTTGGGCTCACGCATGAGAAAACTAAACTCCTCCGGACAGTTTTGCAAACTGTGTCCAGATTTGCATTTGCATGAATTGCAGTCCGTCAAAGACTCAGGCTGTGGCTCAGGCATGTTGTTATGACTTGAAAATCACAACAAAGAAAACCAGCAATGACAACTTAAACAAATTTATTCTTCACTGATTAGGTCCAAAAATTTCTTCAAATAATCCACTGTCCAATCTTATAATAACACTCTAATGCCACTATGTAACTCTGATGCCAAAACAAAAACCTCCTCAACTGACCAAAATCACAGCATTTATATAAACTAGGAACATCCTGGAAACATCTACAGGAGTCCTGGGTGATCCGGCCCCCTCCAGGCAAGATGATGTCAGAAACTTCTAAAAAGCACTAGTCTATTTCATCACACACAAGTGGTATTGCATCAGATCATGTTTTGTTACAGACACACCACCAGAGCGCGCTATATGATGAACAAACTAAACAAATAGCTGACCAGCAAGGCAGCAAAAACTGCATGTAACAAATCTCCATTTACAAATGATTTACAGCGCTGCACATAAAATACTCATTCATAACAATGTAAAATCAAGATAGCTTCCAGTGCTTTTGAAACTTGTTTTGAAGGACATAAACACCTACCGATTAAATATCTGACTGTTCATTGGTAAATATGACTAATGTTTTTTTTTTTTTTTTGTCGAGAATGCCAGAATTATGTTTATAAAGGAAAATGACAACACGGCTACTATAGGCTTTGGGGTTGCATGATAGCTGGGATCAGACTAACCCAAAGCAACCTTTGATAACCTTCAACAGAAATAAAGGTCAGCAAAACTGTCTGGATGAGTTCACTAAAGCACGAAATTAATGGGATTGAGCCCAAATCATGTCTTTGGATGAAGTACACTACCGCTCAGAAGTTTGGGATCACTTGGAAATTCTCTTGTTTTCCAAGGAAACACACATGAAATTCGTCTGAATAGGAAGTATAGAACATGAACAGAACATGCTGACATCGTCTGAGTTAGAAATGATGATTTTAATGGAAAATGATGACTATGTACTTCAAACTCTGCCTTCATCAAAAAAACCACCTTCAATGTTGATATTGAAACTGGTGTTTGACGGGACCTATTTAGCACAGCTGCTAGTTGACAACCTGTGAGGCGTCTTTGTCTTAAACTACACGCACTCAAATATTTGTCTTCCTGCACAGTTGCGCATCGGGGCCTCCCACTCCTTTTTCTGTCCTTGTTAGTGCCAGTTTGTGCTGCTCTCTGAAGGCAGTCGTTGACAGCATGGTAAGAGATTTTAAGTTTTCAATGTCTCACATTGAATAGCCTTCTTTTCTAAGCACAACAATAGACTGACTGGTCTCTAAAGGAAGTTCTTTCTTTCAGGCCATTTTGAGCCTGTAAACAAACAAACAAACAAACAAACAACTGCTGATGCTTCAGGTACTAAACCAACCTTGAGAGTGCCATGCTCCCTTTTGCGCTCCCTTATTAGTTCAACGGTTTTAAGTTGTGCAACACATTTGCAGACGGGTTTTCTAATAATCAATTAGCCTTATAAAATGCTTAACTTGGATTAGCAGCCATACCAGGAGATTGATGCAGAGGACTGACATTTGCTGGTAATAGGCCTCTATGCAAAAATGTAGATCATTCTTAGAAAATCATCTGAGTAATTTTAATAGTTTGTGAAATGGATAAAAATGTTTGTGAAATGCATGAAAATTTTTTTTTGGAAAACAAAGAAATTTGCAAGTGATCCCAAACTTTTGAGCGGTAGTGTACACCTTGAACATCAGAGCACTAGAAACTACACACTCCCAACATTGCTCAGCCATAGGCACAGTAGAGACAGAAGCTGCAAGTAATATGACTCATCTATACAGACGACACAAAACAATCAAATCACTAAGACCTCTGCACGGCCCATTAACATCCTCATTACTCATCTTCAAGTGCTCGCTTCACAAATACATGGCACATTACCGTTACCTCATTTGATCGTACTTAATGAATTGTTTCCCCAATTCTATGGCAAAAGCCCATCTCCATTCTGTTCATCTCTTTCATCCATTTCCAGCCCTCATTAAAGAACATTTTGAGCCCAGATTGTTTTTATCCCCCAAGGCCTCAAAGAAACCAGAGGACTACAATTAGAATATTCATTAGTTTACATGGACTCCCTTAGGAAACTCCCCTTAAATGAAAAGATTTTGAGCACCCACAGCAGATCTGAGGACAGCTACATTTGCAGTCGAACCACAAACGTATTAAAACAGCTCCAGAACTTAGTGCCGGACTCCAAATAACTCAAGTCCTGCAGGGCCACAGTGTCTGCTGGCCCCTGTGGTCTCCTTTAAATCGGCAGATAATTAAAGCCTACAGAACAAGCTGTGAGGACTCTTTGGCCAATCAGAGACTTGATTGAATCACTTGCGCTGAAACAAACCGAAGACTAGACTAGAGACCATCTGGGATCGCATCAGCCGCGACAGCGAGGCTGGCATTGTTTTCAGTACAGCAGTCCTCATTATAAGGCGCTCAGCGAGTGTGTCCTCAGACCACACTAATCTTCAACTTCAGTCTTTGTTTTTCTCGCAAATACTTGCCTGTAATGTTCGGTGATTGCATCTTTAATGATTGCGATGCTCTCATTTTCACAAAATTTGTCCTCAAACGGACACACCGGCATAAATATAAATATCCACCAAAAAAAAAAAAACTTACATAATAGTTTGATAATAGTTTTAGTAATTTTGCTATAGTTTGCCCTGATGGTAAGCACGCACACGCACCAAATTAAACAACACCAGTATCACTATAAAGGCTGGTGACCAGACAACACTTTCACTCTCCAAGACCCGAGTTTGACACCACTATCCCACTCAAATCTGGCGATTTCTCCAGTCAGGTGATTTCCGCAAGGGTTCCTCCAATCGTAAAGTGAAAGGAAAATATGGAGACCCATAGAACAAGCTGGGCAAGCACCCTTAAGAACCACCCACATTCCAAAGATGTGGGTCCAAGAGAGAGAAAGTTCAGCAATTACAGAACCCGAGAATCCAGAATCAAAAATTGACATTTCTTCAACTTACAATACTGCTTTAAAACTTGTGAAACTGCTTTAAAGTTAACCAAGAACACATGCCAAAACTAGTCCGGCATGTGGAAGCTAATTCTTGGAGACAAATCTCTCCTAAGGCGCAGTGGGTCCAAGCCTACACTTTCATAACTCTGACAGAAAATGAGTGAGGGCTTTTTGTGTCAGCAATTTGTTCAATTCTAAAAGCTACATGCTTCAAAGTGGCCTTAATCTGTCCAATTTTCCTCACTGAAGTATTTTACAGGCAAAGGGCTGGTCACATAGCCTGCTAAATCGAAGAATGCTTTTTCCTTCTTCTTAATCCTATACATTGAGCGCAACAAAGGCAGCGCACCAACGGAAGAAAAGAGTCTCTCATTAAAGAACCATGTCCCTTGCTTTTGCTTCAATTCGTTACTTACCACTAGAACATTAAAGAAACCATTCCTGACTGCAGGGTACACACTGAGGTTAACACCACCACTGCTTACACTGCAGAAACCGAAAAGTAATTCATTCTAAAACATTGTCTTATATTCACTCTTATTACCTCCAGCACTTTTTCGCTTAAAATCAAAATACAGCCAAGCAACTTAAAACAGTATGCTATGTCCCCCTTGAGAGAACTGACATTAATTCTCATCATAAGATGAAACACCTGTTTAGATGCAGTAAATGAGTCATTCCAGAAGTACAAAAGGGTTTTCTTCTGGTCAACGTAATTTGTACTGAAACAAGACCCAACTGCTAGTTGAAAGAGAGTTATACTCTCCACTAAAGATTCAAAAAAGCAAACCAAATAAGCAGTAGTGATTAAAAAGAGGAATTAACCGTTTTCAGAGCGGGACTTCACAAGTAACATTTTCCATGTGCCCTTTATGCAAAGGAATAAGAACATTTATAATGATGACCTGCATGACTCTGAAGCCTACCAACAAAGCAAAAGAAGTCTTTCACATTTTCTCCTTAGAGAGTTTCTGTAGCATCAGTGTAATTTCTAACATAATTAATTTATTCTCTGTGCCTGGAGCAACACCAGTATTTCCCCATAACAGAAACATGGGCAGCTCTCCAAAAAGCCAATGGCTCCCCTAGATCAGAGGGAGTAATTAATTGGTCAGTGAAGACCATTGCCTGTGAATCCTTGTCCCCAGCAGCTGTCTGCTGTATAAAGAAAATCTGTGCAGGACTTCCATCCAGCTGGCCGGCACTGATCCATATGTACCCAGCCAGCCTTCTGTTCCCAGCTTGGGCCTGGAAGCAGCAAGGTACTGCCAGGGAACCACCTGACTGATTCTCACCACCGCCACGACCACCACTACTGCCCACTCACTGGGAAATCCAGCCCTCACGACGGTCCCCCTCCTCCCCTCCTGCCGATTGGAGCAGACTGCTCTCTCACATCATGCAGTTCAGTGAGCAGGGGGGTGGGGGGTGGGGTGCCAGATCTACCACACAGACTCATAAATCTTCCCCTCAGGTCAATGGGTAGCCATATCTAACCTCCCTCCAGATGCCTACACAGACAGCCTGAGGACAGAGTCCCATGCTCTCTCAGTCTCAGGAAGTTTCATAACAAGAGGGGGGTGGTCAGGTTCGCAGAGTAAATCAGCAGCTTTCTAAACAGCTTTTATGTTTAAAACAGGGGGGGGGGGAGAACACTGGGGAGCAAAGCACTAGGACCCGCCGATCCAAGAGAATCATCCAGCGGTTGCCATGACTACGATGGGCCTCAGAATGTTAGCCACAATGCTACCGCAGAATGATGCACTCCCCCCCCCCCCCCCACCCCACCCCAGTTGCCTTGGAGGTAAAATAGCGATTTGACCCACATCTTGCTCAAAATCTATTCATTCTCCTCTACTAGCCTTGATGAAATAGAAATTTCACAGAGCTTGTGGGTGTTTGCCCATTCTCACATGGACGGCAAAATTAAGCGAGTTCTCAATTCTCATCAAAAGACCATCTCAGCAACACACATAGAGTACTGGATCATCCTGACAAACAATTGTACTTACAGTCAGGGGCATATATATTTGCACCCATGATTAAAAATCAATAAATAAATAAATCTAGAAAAAAGGCTGCAGATAATAAACAGCACATTTGTTAAGTTCAAACATATGGGAAAAATATGTGAATAAACATCCAAACAATATAGTTAAGTGTTTTTTCTAAGATTTTCCTAAACATATTGTGGTAAAAATGAATGGCACCTCTAGTGCTCAATACAAACACTGCTGGCAAAGATGAAAGTCGTGAATCCTTCCCTTCACCTCTATACTGCACTTCATTTTTTCCCCTGAAAAGCTTCAATCTCACAATTGTTAGCACTTTATACAAAATACTGCTGGTTGAGAATATTTTCCTACATTTACATAAGGATGGGAGTCACCAGCGGCCCCATGATACGATATCACAATACTTGAGTCACAATATGATATTATTGCAATATTGTGATACGTTTCTCCTGTTGCACTATTCCATCCTCCATCTTTGTTCTGGCTAACTTCTGGCTGAATCTCATGAGAGTCACACCTTTGCAGTGCTGACCAGACCAGACAGACAGTGTGGACTTGGGGTGCTTTCACACTAGGAACTCTGGCACAGTTCCAAGTGCACTTGACCCCTAAGTCCAGTTCATTTGATAAGTGGGTACACAAGTGCACCGTGCTCGGGAAATGTACACAAGTCCGCCTGGAAGAGGTGGTCTCGGGCGCAATTCAACCGTACTCGTAGCCCACCAAATGTGAAAGCAATCGTACTTGAGCACAGAAGTGGACTGTTACATGACGTTTTAACTATCTGACTCTTTTGTTTAAACAAAAATAGCAGCAAAAGGATTTCTCTGGTCAAACAAAGAAATTAAATGCTTGCTTGAAATTTGGGCAGACGGAAACATACAATCACATTTGGATACTACAGAAATGTGGAGATTTGTGTAATAATGTGCAAGTGTTTACTTTCAGGTGATTATATGTGGCTGTAACATCTTAAAAGTGTGAAATGCGGTGTGAAAGTCTGGCAGCTCAGGTGACAAAAAAGACATTTCTGTGGCTTCAACTTCTTTGTGTACATTTCCCCATTTCAAAACCACTTAGGCACATACAGTAAGAGGCAGTATCGAAATTTTGACAAAAGCAAGTGTACTCGGATACGGTATGACATTGCCAGTGCGAAAGCTGATCAGCGGGGGGGAGGGGATGGGGGGCAATTGTACTGTGGAACCGTATGGAACAATGGAAGCGGCCTTAGCACCATCTAATCCCTCATCTGGACTGAAAAGTCAATTGATTGTTTATCACTCTACTACCCAAAAGTTCAGTTAGTATTTGCAACACTTATAAAGAATTGAAGTAATATAAATCACAATACTCGGGGTCTTTGGACCAATACAATAAAGCTGCACAAATCATCGCAAAATTTTGCGGTACAGACACCCCCCCCCACCCCTAACCCCATTGCCATTTTTCCTCATCTTCATTAAATTTCCCAATAATCCCAAAGCTGAATATATGCATTTTTGTACTGACAGAAGAAAGGTAAGCCCAGAGGGTAGCGTGTGAGACGAGCATGATGTTCTTGCCTAAAAAAGGCTCTCCAGTACTGTGCGAAAACACTTCTCACCGTAGAATTACTGCTTTTCTGCTTCTCAGGCATTGGACAACAAAACCCTTTGAAAAGGCAAACAAGCTGGAGGTTTATAAAGCCATCATTACCTTGGCTTCTATGCCTTATGAATCCCTGGTGCCTCGCAGCTGTAAAGGCAACCCAGCAATCTTGGACAAAAATATTGAGATAAAAATAACTTGCAGTTTCTCCAGGATGCCAAAGCTGCACTGTTCTTCCTTTTCTTTATGCAGAGAAAAACAATTTTAGGGGGCTGAAGGAGGTCTGGGTTACGCAGCTAAAGCGACCAGGCTTTTGAACAAAATCCAGAGGAGAAATAAATTCCAAACTGCATCAAAGCCTTTCACAATGCCTTCAGTGATATACCGCTCATTACAAGTTAAATCTCTCAGCCATAAAGGGCAGCCAAAGTAGCTCTTAAGAAAAATTAACAGTTTAAATCCTTGAATTCCATTTTCCAAGTGCGGGCTGAGAGAGAGAGACGAGGCTTCATATTAGGGCCATTTGAATATTGCTTTTCTTTTAGTTATGAATTCAACTTTGCTGCGTGACCTGGGAATGTAATCTGACTTCCGTCTGAACCCCAGTTAACCCCAGTTACACATTGTATAATTGATAGGAAAAGCATAAAACCTACGAGAGAATCAGGCGCCAGAGAAGAGAAGAGAGGCTAAAAAAAATGTCTAAACACTTCACGCATATGATCCAAAAATTCTTACCTGAACATTACATACTAATGTAAAAATCCTCACTGCATGATTATGAAATTCAATTGAATTCTAAAACATTGACTCGGAATTTTGAACACTGAAAAGAAAAAAACCTAACTCTATTTGCTTAAGGGTTAAGACAGCACATGCATTCAGGTCAAAATGACGACGCCATAAATGAGCACCATCCGGTAATGGACTGCATGAAATTAAAGCTGCAAGATGGGTTTAAGCTAAAGCATTGAAATTTTCGTAAAAGAGCACAAGCCATACAAGTTATGACCACAAAGCACAGCATTACCCAAAAATTCAATGGAATTAATTTTCTCAGTTGACAGATGCAGCATGAATCATATGCTTGATTAGGCTATCAATTTTCACTGAGGGGACACAGGATTCATCAATACTTGGAAACATAGATCAGTAATTGCACTGACTGTGTGAGCAAATGAGCAGTAGGACAAATGAGTATAAACACAAAGATTTTCACGGATACTGGGAAAACTCTGAGCAATTAGTTTGTGAAAGAGAAATGGGAGAAAAGTATCAGACTGGTTCTACTTTTTTCTGACAAACACCTCAACATCAAAAGGTCCAGAAGAGAACCAAGCCAGACCATAACCAAAACAACTCATTAAATAGAAATGTAATGAGGCTCCCAGCAGCTCGTTAGGCCTAGGGGAGAAATGCTTCCAACGAACTGCTCCTTTTTCTGCCGTCAGCGAAGTTTTCGCTTTCCGTCCTGTCTCAGCCATTTAAACCTCAACCTGTCCTCGTGGATGGCTTTTGAACAGCAGGACATTGCAGATCATTTTACATTAAAAAAGAATCAATGTCCAGTTTGGGTTGTAAATGATAATGTTACACATGCCAACATCAATCTTATGCTTACGGGTCCACAGGAAGAAATTTAGGACCGTTTTGCTGACACTGGAATGAAGGGGGCAACATTTTGTTGACCAGCAGTCGCAGATAAAAACTGGTACTGTCTTAACATGAATATTTTACTGTAGGCTATTTATAGGGCCATTATAGGGCTGCCAACTCTCACGCATTTGGCGTGAGATTTATACACATATTCACGTTCCCGTGCTGTAGCCCGCAATTATTCAATCAACGCAATGCATGTTTTTTTAGGATTTTTCATTAAAACAATTTGAACTAAGACCATTTGAAATGATTTAATGCAATTCCATTGCTTTGAGCCCCTGAGTATAGAAAAGCGTGAGAATTTCGGAGTCATAATTGATATCTATGTTGCAAGTGGTGAAATCCACCATCACGCATGTGAAACTGATAAACCTCCAGGCACAATAACTTCAATTCCGTCCGAGAATCTCTTACAAACGCGCTGATTGAATAATTGCTTAAATTTTGGTGAATGTTGGGAACCCTGCTTGAACAAAGTTATCAGGATCCTCCTTCAGCCACTTTCACGAGACCGGTGTTCAGTAAGCTGACGTTCCAGGTGTTTTGCTGACCATATCACCATGAGGCTTTCCCTACTTCGTGAGCAAGAGCACCCACTTTCTAGAACAGAATATCTATAGATTTGGTCACCGTATATAATTGCACTCCGCCATAAAGATTCTGCGCTGCACGGACCCAGAAAATTTTGTCACGCAATTGATGCGCTATGCACTGAGTCTGTGCTCATCCACAGGTATAATGTCAACGAAATGGCCTATGCTCAAATGGATCCATGTCCAGAAATACCTCAAAAAACATTATTTTAAAAATCTGAATAAACTACATGTTTTCCAAGAGAAACTATAGTGATAGTGCTGCTGCTGCTGCTATTAAGTACGAGGCAACGGAAACCTCGCGCGAGGCTACTACAATTGACTAAAACGAGACCAAAGTATTGCAGTGAAATACTGGCTGCCGAAAACACGAATCATACGCATCCGCTTGAGGTAAAGACTAAATATTTCACACTGCATTGATCAGGACTTTGATGATTCCAGTTGATTAAACTTTACCGTTCTCATCCTGCCTCATAAACAGGTTTCGTAGGACCTAAAAACTAGACAGGAATATATTTTCAAAATGCATCAGAATGTCTAATACGGAATAAATGTTGAGTTTGACTGCTTCAACGCTTGCGCAACTGCAGCCTTACTGCGTTGTGTATGCATAAGCAACGAGTGGGGCTTAGAAACGGGTAAGGAAGGACAAACAATAAAGTAAGTGAGAGATCTGAATAAAACAAGGCAGCAGGGCTTACCAATAGCAAAGTTATTTTTCACCAGTAGCTGCGGGCTTCAACATGCCAAAATAAAATTTGAGTCATCCGCTTTGAACTGTAAGTTAGATACAGAGACTAATCCGACAAAAAAATGCAGCAGACGTCTCTACTTTTTAAAGCAATCATTTGAACTAAAGTTTCTAAAACGATAAATGCTTGCCGTTTTCCGCTTGATACTTACCATACTACGGGCAACAGCCGCGTTAAGCTCACAACAATAGATAATGCCATGTCACTAAGAGGCTGCATTTGCGAATGACTAACGTTATGAAGCAATTCATAACAGAAATACGGATCAGATTGAAGATGAGCCAGAATTCAGGTAGCTGTCTTGGTACAGCCTAGGCTCTAAAAGATACCATTCAACAAACCCCGGGACTCCGTCATCTCGCCATATGGAATCCCTACACACTAGGACATGCAAGTGTGAATAAAAGATCGTCATTTACCATTTCGTTTCTGTGATAGAACTCTTCACTTTGCTCAAAGTTTTATCCAGAGTGGTGTCGGCGCAGGGCATAATCCCCGGAATCCGCTCTGTTGAGACGTGCTTCAGGTTGCGTTTAGCGGGTACATCGTTATGCAGGGTGCTCCCATTTGTCTTCTAACTCTTACACAGATTTTTTCGGTCACTCGAATGTAATCCCCTCTCAACCAGACACGCTGCGAGCGTAATGTGCGCACAGATCCCGCCCATTGTGTTTTGGCAGTGGGTGAGGGCAAGGGAGGGGAGGGGGAGGAGTTAGCTCTGTCATCGTCCTTCAGCAATATTTTTCCAGATCAACTGTGTTGTTGTAATAATAATAATAATAATAATAATATCAAGCCTAAAATAATTCCCTCTTTCTTCTGATGCCATTCCCTTCCACAACACAGCCTGCGAGTTTTGGGACAGAACGTTACGTCCTGTTCCCCATGTTTGTAATTGCAGTCATACCACTACTCAATCTGCTCCAGCTGTATGGTAAAAAACTAAGCAGGTGTGGGCTTAGTTAGTATTTGGATGGGAGACCACCAGCAAAAACAAACCTCCTCATGGGAGAGGGGGGTATAGGTTGCCATCTTACCTCTGACGGAGTACTCCCCAGTACAGTGATAGAGATGTGTTTTTTGAATGAGGCGTGACACTGAGGTCCTGACTCACTATGGTCATTAAAGATCCTATCTTGCTCTTTAAGAAGAGTAGGGGGTTCCCCAGCGTCATGTCTAAATTCCCAACCTGGCCCTTTCAACCTGCCATCTAATCATCCCCTGATCTAATTGGTCATGCAATTTGTCCTCTTTTGCTCCGCCTCAACCCCCAGGGCTCCCTTGAAAAATAGATTTCAATCTCGACGGGACTTTTCTGGTCAAATAAAGGATAAATAATTAATGCTTTTCCCGTGATCCAGCAGTCTGTGTCTGTTTCAATCTATTTTTCATTAATCGGTCCTCGTTAATTACTTCCTCATCCCTCGTCCCTCCTCTTGAGCATTCCTCTCTCTACTGCCTTCACCTGCAACTTGGTGTCTTTGAGCATATCAGTTCTCATGTTTAATCTCCCCTTGGTGGATTGTTGTCTCGTCTAAATGCTCACCCTCTTGTGTTCATTTTTGTCTTGTGCTTTAAGCCAGTTCCAAATCAGGTTCTCTGAATTCTTCAGGCTTTGGTATTAAGTAGAAATACCAAGCAAACAGTTTATTAGGGATGGTCTCCCAGTGTTCTGTGGCAACCACAATGGTGATCTCACTCGGTCTCCCTGCCTTGAAGTCTGAAAGTGGGCATAGCCTGCATATCTATTTACCCATGGATTGCCTTCCCAGCACCAGACCACCCTCCGCCACAGCTTAACCACTCCCTCCAGAAACATGTTTGCCAATTTCCAGACCCTGACTGCCCTGGACCATTCTCCAGCCAAATCCCTTTTGTGCTGTTATAAATCATTTTGAGCCATTTGCAACTTGAAAAAATTTGCAATTAAAGTGCCGAGTGACTTTGAGTGGAGGTTGAGACACTAAAGATCTCAAGACGTGTTTCAAGTTGCCCCATTCGAACGAACAGGTATATAGGTGTGCAACAGGGTGGGGTCTTTGATGTCAAATTTTGCATTTCAAAGTGTGGCATGAGTTGTCGCTTGGGGACAAGTCAAGACTGTAGACATGCCTGTCCAACACCTGCTCTCTCTTCTTACACAGTCATGCCCTTGTAATGTGTGTTATATGTGGTTTTGTGTTGTCTTGTTGAAATATGCTTGGGCATCCCAGGAAAAGATGATGTCTTGAAGGCAGCGTTATGTTGCTTCAAAATTTCAGTGTACTTTTCAGCATCAATGCAGGCTTCGCAAAAGTGCAATTTACTCTCGCCAAGGGCACTAACACAACTCCAATTGTAAGTCAATTTTCTGGATTCAAAAATATCTGGAGTCCTTTTTTCCAAATTCAATAATTGAATTACGAATTTTAAGATGTACAATATGAACATCCCAATACCCATTTCAGATTAAAGAGTTACGGATAGCTATCTTCTAGGTAATGTAGTGTTGTGGTCGAGAGGCATAAACTCAAGCTAGAAAATACAATATATGGCACAGTCAGTGTGCTTTATGGAGGATAAATGATCGTGCAACTTTATGATATATTCAATAGATGCATGCATTCATAATTGCTCAATGTCAATATGTTCTACGTCTCAATGAAATGATTATTCGGGCATGACTTTCAAAAAATAGCATTCACTGGATCAAATCTACTGCCTTACCTCTACCAATAGGGATTAGCGCTTGCTGCAAATCTAATCAACAGCCAGTGATGAGCTGGGACCAGTGATTCATGGAAAGCAATTAGAGTTCCTCACAGAACAAGGTGAACCGTGTAATATCACATAAGGCACACTAGATCGATTTTCCCTGCCTGAATTCATTCTGAGTCTCACAGAGGACGGACAAAGTCTCCCAGTGGGTAAAATACAGCACCCAGTTCTTCAGGCACAGAGTAAGAACAACAGCATAAAACCCAGAAAGGTTCAAAAATCCCAAACTCACCTTGGCTGATGATCCATTGATCAGTTTTCTCATGAAGGCAACTGCAAATAAACTTTGTAGTAAATAACGGGCACTTGTTTCTTGATTAACAGTCCTTCCCTGTTTCCTGAGATGAAATGAGATCGTCTGACCTGTTGTAGCTTACAGGTGAGATACCGGGGATATTTTTGGCTTTGGGAGACCTGATCATTCTCATGAATAATAAAGTAGTCCAACCCTTCATTTGCTTTTTCCAGATGTATATGCGTCTATCGCTATTGTTTTCTTATCCTGTGTTTATACAAGCCTGACTCCCATTACACCAAGATGTAGCTGGTCTGATATTCGACACACTAATATTGACCACCTCTGTTTCTCTCCTGACTTCATTCATAATGCATTTTCAAATCTTTTCATAGATTTGTGTGTGTAGGATGTATTTTAATGGTACACTGGTTCTGTTTTAAGTACCTGTTTTCATGCCTTTACAGCAATTTGAATTGATTTGTGTCTAATTTGTAATGCTGAAAAACAAATTTATGAAACCGCGTAACAGCAGTACATCACAGTGTCAAGTACAATTACAGAACATATGGAATATATTTAATGACCGAGGCTAATAGTCGCACATATTAATTAGCTCCAGAATGAAGAGAGAGGAAAGTGGATAAATTACTTTGAAATCAATTTAAATCTGAAATCATCGCAAAACTAATGTATGTGTTCGGTGTTTTTACAGAGAACTGTCACCAATATACTTTAAAGTTGAAGCCTTTAAGCCCACAAATCAATAGCGCACTGCTGAAAACACTTAAGGGAGCAACATTTTGAATGCAGCCCATGTCAAAAACAAATAAATATCACTCAAAATGTTAAGTTCCACTTGAATTGTAGTCCCATTTGAACAACTCTGTTGTGGTTCAAGTTGTTTTTTTCAGACAGTGGGTGAGGTTAGTCTATGATGCCCAAAAATTGCTCCCTTAAATATTTTGGGCAGTACAGATTGGCAGAATTGCCAAACTTCACTGATATGTTGATGTTATGACCCAGCAAGCCAGATAAGGCGAAAGCTTTTATAAACTCACTGAGCTCGCACTATATTGTTGAACTGAACTACTTAATAGAGGAGGGTATAATGATGGTTCTATTTCTTTGTGAAGCGATCAGCAAAATATTCATCCAAGTTAATGTCATTGCTGGACAACAGTGACAATATGGCAACAGCGCAAATCTGCAGTGGTCCATGATGGTAACATTATGGTCTGGTTTCACACTTCAAAACTGCTTCTCAAGGAAAATGTTTGATTTCACTACCTACTCAAATTATTTTTGAAAATTTTTTAAATGGCATTTACCTTGTTCCATAAAGCTGCAATAATAAAGTTTATCATAGCCTGACGAGAGGATAAACAATACAATCATTTTGTTTCATTTAATTAATTTGTTTTGTTTCGTTTTTTCTTTCTTTTCTTTTACAATTAGTGTGAATTATTCATTACTATGCAGCAAAAACAATCATGTTGGTCCTGTGTGCGCAATCAGTGGAGTAACCTGATACCACCCGATACTCGAAAAGAATAGAGCGTTAATATTTAAAATGCCTCCTTTTCTGAATTATACATTTTTAAAGTTCATAGCCAAACTTGCAGCACTGTTGTTATCAATGAATAAAATGAGAATAGTAACACTCATACACCGATTGCTAAACACAAAGACACGCAACACATTTATTACATAACTCGCTTAATCCTTGTCCAAAGTGATCACATCCATTTTTCTGAATGTCGCTCAACCCAATATGATCTTTTTCTGAGCGACTCTTTAACATAACTCTCCTTAATAAGGCACCTTATTCAAATGACAGTTACACACTTCCGCTCTGCTTTCTGCTCGATTCAGGGAGGTAGATTTTGTGACCTCAATTTATCTCATTCCAGCTTGTGACATTACTGTCCTCTATTTATTGGCCCTGTTTATAGCCTTGACACTACTTTTACTGCCTATAAATGACAACTTTTATACACAGATAAGCCAAAACATAATGTCCACCAGCCAAATATGCTGCTGGTCCTCAGTGCATGACCAAAACGCCTCTCATCCACTAAGTCGAACCAGACCTCTGAAGATGCCCTACAGTAACTGGGGCTCAGACGTAAACAGCAGTTCCGTTAAATCCTGTAAAATTCTGTTCTGGGATCATCTGAGTCAGCAAATCCTACAGATGATTTATTAGATGGATCTTGGTGGAATTTCGAGGCCAAGACAACACCTTGAACGCTTCGTAATACATCTAAAACTATTTCTGACTATGTTTCACTGCGTGGCAGGGTCCATTATCCTGCTGAAAGGTGCTTCTGCCCTTGAGGAATGCTGTCGCCTTGAAGGGGTGCGCAGGGTCAGCAACAATAAGGGTGGCGCGAGTGAAACTGACGTTTCCACCAGAATGCCGCAACCCAGGTTTTTTTCCAGCGGAACACGATGCAGAGCATCACAATCCCCCCACAAAAGCTTGTCTTCTTCCCATGGTGCCTCCTGTTGCCATCTCTTCCCCAGGTAAATTTAATTCAACCCAACTCAAGCTTTATTTATAGAGCACGTTTACAACAACCAGAGTTGACCAAAGTGCTGCACAGGTAAATATACTAAATGCAGTGCAGTATATAAAAGTAAACCATACAATACCTTGAAAACATAAAATATGCCAAAATTACAATAAATAAAATATTGAAAAAATACATAAATACAGTGCAATAAAATAAGATTTGCTGGGTGTCGATTCAGCCTTGATTGAAAGCCAGGGAGAAGAGGTGTGTTTTTAAAGAGGATTTAAAAACCTCAATTGAATCTGCAGAGCGGATGTGCCAGGGCTGGCTATTCCAGAGCCTAGGGGCTGCCACAAAGGTCCACAGCCATCCACAAGATGTAAAACAAATCGAGACTGCCTGGAGCAGGTAACCTCTTCCACAGCTCCAAGGTCCAGTTCTGACGCTCGCATGCGCATTGTAGGTGCTTTCGACGATGGGCAGTGGGTAACATGAGCACTCTGGCCTACAGATAAGCGGCCTCATATTCATCATGGTGAGATGCCCTGTGCGCTGTAACACATTCCTCCAGTTACAGTCATTGAAATTTTCAGCGACTTCCATCAGTATAGCCCCTCAAATTGTAAAGACCAGACGAGATAGTCTTTGTTACCCCTGTGCATCAACATGCCTTGGACAACCAAAATTGGTTTGCAGTTTGTCCGTCCGCAGACCGCCACTGCTGATCGGAAGACCCCACAGGCTTTGCTGTTTCTCAGGTACTCCAACTCAGTCTTCAGGCCATAATGATTGACCTTTCTCAATGTCATTCAGGTCTATAAGCCTGCCAAGTTCTCCTTCATCCAGCTGATGGACTATGAGAACCAACTGTTCACTTATTATCTTATATTTACTATCCCTGACCTTTACATGCGGCATTGCTACCATTTATTTGCGTCATCGGTGGGAAGTCATAATGTTTCGGCTTAACGGGATATAGCAGCAGTGTGTTATCCAACTGCCTTAAAACAAAAATTGAAAAGCCTAGTGCAAAAAGTACTTGAGTCACAAAAATATCAATTTCGAGAAATTTGAGAAAATCAACTTCGGTAACGATAAAAGAATTTTCCCATCCTTATTACGCGGTGTGTGAAAATGTGACTTAAGTACTTTTATCGCTAGGCTCTTCAATTTGCCAATAATGAAATGCCATTGATAAAACTCGAATAATAAAATAAGTGATAATTTCTGGAAAAGGTCTGACTGTTTGACAATGAGCTGCAGGAAGCTTTGATACTGCAGCTCACACCCAGTCGGAAGGCCGCAGGCGTTTCAGACCGCTGAACAGACATCATATTCGTGGTTATCGTCTTTTCTGTAGGTTCCTTTAAAACCGGGAATTAGGATTAGTGTGAATTATGAAAATACCACCGCAGTCACATCAGGTCAGATTCGTATTGTGAACTCTAGGTTTCCTCTTTCAGGCTAAAAGCCTTTGGGGTCTCTTTGATCTACTTGTAATTGGCTTTGAGGTTTTGTAAAAGGTCAAAATAAATCAGTAAAGCAAGAGACAATGTTAAATACAGAGTAATCCAGGGGCTGCTTTGATGGGAGTTGCTCATGCTTGGCCCAAGCCAACGTATCACTCCTATGAAAGTTCTGTGATGGTGCTGTAATGTGACTGCATAACTGAGTCATAGCAGCTATATACAGTACTGGCCAAAAGTTTGGACACACCTTCTGATTCAATGCGTTTCCTTTATTTTCATGACTATTTACATTGTAGATTCTCACTGAAGGCATCAAAACTATGAATGAACACGTGGAATTATGTACTTAACAAAAAACCTGAAATGGTTTTCACTTCACAGGTGTGCCTTGTCAGGGTTAATTAGTGGAATATCTTGCCTTATCAATAGGGTTGGGACCATCAGTTGTGTTGTGCAGAAGTCAGGTTGATACACAGCCAACAGCCCTATTGGACAACTGTTTGATACATACATAATTCCACGTGTTCATTCATAGTTTTGATGCCTTCAGTGAGAATCTACAATGTAAATTGTCATGAAAATAAAGGAAACACATTGAATGAGAAGGTGTGTCCAAACCTTTGGCCTGTACCGTATAAGTAAGTATATAGTAGGTTCACACGCACACACACACACACACACACACACACACACATTCGGCCTGCAGTTGAAATGCATTTAGCAGCTTTTTTAAAAAAAAAGTCATTTGGCAGCCACTGCAGCTGTAAGCACAGCTTGTCACGGTTTACTGCTCTAGACCTTGGGCATTATGTCTTTCCATTTAATTTCATACTCTACGAGACCACAAGCCAGTGAAGTCTATAAAGTACAGTAAATCTTGCAGGAGCCAGGCTGTGTAGCTGAAACAGTCAGCTTGTGTTGTTCAGTACAGCTGTGATTGACAAGATGCTGAATGTAGTTCAGTTTATCACCCATCATTATGCAGTGCATTTCATAATAAAATAGCAGAGCATGTTGGCAACAGTATGTTAGAATATGCATGAATGAAAATGCCAGTAGCGGCATTACAAAATAATGAATTGTTTTGTAGAGTATTTGATTTTTGACTCTGTAAAACTCAGTTTATTTGAAAAGTGAATATTTATTGAGTGTGAATGTGTGTGTAATACAGTATATTTAGGCTAGCTTACACTGTAGACCAGCTTGCGGGGTCACATTGTTTTGAAACCAAATTATGTTTATTCTTGGTCATAATGGTTCAGGGATTAAGTGAGTGGCATAAAATTGGCCGAAAATTGAATAAAAATAAGTCTTACGGGCCTGAGTTTTCCTTATTGCATCTTGCAAGAGAGACATTGTCATAGTTAATTTGGCTTGTAGTCAGATGATGTCTTTAACCATTTTGATTTTGCCAGGCTGGCAGTGCAAATCACCTCAGCAAGGTGCTGACACACTGCTTAGCGCTGTGGGCAGCGATGTGTTGTTTAGCACTGAGCTCAAGAGAGCCGTAAAGCAATAGTACAATGCAAAGCGACACTGAGTACCAGCTTTGTTTTAGTAATGGTGCTGCTCATTCATTGATAAAAACATGCTTGTATTAATCACAGGGGGAGTATTTGAAGACCACAATGGAAAAACAATCAGTCACATTGTCAAGTTGTGGATTAAATGATGAATTAAAAATTCAAAACGATCTTAAAACAAAGCACTGAAAAATGCGCAAAAAAATATAAAATGTATAAAATATTATAATATAACATTATTATATAAAATACAAAAAAATGCAAAATTTGGAATCTGATCATTTCTCCTTTGTGGTCTTCATTTATTTTCTGTGGTGAACTTTTTTCCCATGTTCAAATATTGCTCTTTACAGTAAAACGAAATTGTTCAGGCACAATAATCCCCTATAATTACTGTGCTTCAGGTTCTCATCTACTGTTGCATTAATAAAAAATAAATAAATGTTATGAAAGCTTTATCAACTTTTAAGCAGACAACCCCATACAAATCCACTATTTCACAGCCATTCTATGCCCGTCATTCCCTCCCTTCTGAACAGGCTGTTTTGAGAGGGCATTTGCCTTACGATAATGAGCTTTGTCTTGATTGGCTGGCAAGCAGCGCTAAACAGGAAAAGGCAATAATAGTGCCATGTGGGAGAGAGTTGAACAAGGCTGTGGGAGGGAGCAGGCCAGACAGACAGAGCTGATAAGCGTGAACTATGCTGAGCAGTTCTGTTTGTGATGTAAAAAAACACAAGGAATTTCAAACTGCGTTTTTCAAAGGTTGAGGTGGAAAAGGGGAGTGTGTCTTCTACGTCAACCTTCTCTGAGCTTTAGACACAGTGAGGACCATTGTAAAGGTGGACTGAATTGGGAACTGGGAAAAATTATTTCCCATAATATGGGTCCTGTAAACTAGCATTATAAGATAACCAGTACATTTTGTCCAAGAGGAGCCTCCCTGTCTCAAGGTCCCATTATGTAAGTGCTCTAATTAACCCTAAGGACGCTGAAATAAATTTTCACACACTTAAACATTTAAATATATTGAGCTTTTGAAAACTTATCATGTGGCGACTTGTTGAAAAGAGCTCCGGCAACAAGTCGCCGTATAATAGGTTCTCAAAAACTTTGATTTTATTTCATTATATCAGCGAGCAGCAAATGTTGCGTTTAGCACTTTAAGAGTTAAACATTCTTGACGACCACTCCCTTTAACTCAAGGCGAAGAATACTCTGTTGAGCCCCAAACACCCGACGGTATTGCGTATTGTTTCTAGACCAGCGAGCAAGCAATAGCCAAACTCTGATGGAAACGTATCAGCACGAGATGCGATGAATAAGATATGACGAACATAATGGCACGTACACCTTCCTGAATAAATTATTGCAACTACGAGTGACACGGTTACAGCCCTGAGGTAAACAAGCTTTCCAGTGCCAGCGGGTCACCAACTCAGCTTACAACTTACTGATTTCAGCTATAAGGTGTTCCGCGTCCTATTTCATTACATTATTTGAATTTGATCTGGCGAGCTTCCATTGCCAGAGTCCTGTGAGGAAAAGCCATTGAATAGGGAACCGTACTGCGAACTTAATCGAATCTCTGAATTACTCCCATTATATTCAGCAATGCGGTGCAAAAGACGGGAAACAATGAGGCTTTTACCCCTGTGAGACATCTCCACAAATAGTCAATCCATAGCCAGCAATAGCACACAAAGACACATTTGAAAGAAAAAAATATCCTGCTTTGTTTATGAGGTCACGTCAGGCTTAGGAGTGAACAAAAATCATCCAGCGAGGTTTTTTTTCACCACACTAAATTAAAAAGTATTAAGTCATTAATTTAATAGTAAAATTGATTTTTTTTTTTTTGGCGCGCTGGATTGGAACTTTTTTTAAGTCTCTAAGTACATTGTATATGGACTGCCAGGATGTTTCAAAATGGCGGACAGTAGGCCTATTTCCGATGATGTCCACTCCAAATGATATGAATATAAATATCATAAAAGTAATTCTAACAGTTTACACCGTGGCCTCATATTCATCACTCCATTTCAATTTGCTGAAGTACTGGCCCAAGATAAGAGTGAGAGATGCACCACAGTTCAAATGCAACCATTAACCCAGCCAATAAAAACAGGTGCCACGCTGCTTCATTTGGACTGGCCAGGGGAGCTGACTGTCTGCAGATGTTCGAAGGTCCATAAAGCCTTATTACATCCATTGTCTAACCAGCTTTCCTGATCAGACTCTCAGGAGGCTGGAGTCTATACCAGTATAGAGTGGGCAATATGCATGAGTATACTGTTTCCCAATCCGATACCGGGCAAACCACACTATCTGCATACTTGCATACAAAACGTAGAGTTTCAAATTAGCCCTGGTCTTTGGAGAGCAACATGCAAACTCCTCCCAGAAAAACCGGATTTGGCAATTAGCCTGATTGGCATGCCTTTCGACTGCAGATGAAAACCAGAGCATTTTGAGTAAGTGGGAGAATGGGTAGCGCACTGCGCAGACAAGTGGAGCTCAGAGTTTGTTTAACATTCGAGATCAGCGGGATGACAGTCCACACCTGCAGGGAGTCGGAGTTCATCCCTTTCCTCACGTTTGAGCTCAAGAGCTGAATTTTTGACTCATATTTACTTTAAGCCTTATTTATCTGAAATTCACCGCAAAATCATTCAGAGACTGAAGATCACATTTAAAAAATTTTCGATCAGAGAACATTTTTGCTCGTTTTAAGTTTCGCTCGAGAAATTTTCTTATCGCATTGGAAAATCTTGAGGATGACTCAAACTGTTATTGCCTCATGGCTATACTTCAGAAATAGAGTGTATCGCAAAAATGTTAGATAAATATGGTTTTATGTCTAAAAATCAAGCTAAAATTCTCACTGGGACTAACAGTTTATTCTTTTTTTGTGCAGTGCAGGTCTCAGGTTTGTCAAGGTGCACGCTTGATGCAGTGCGTGAACAGTTTCACTTCTGGCTCGCCTCTTTCAGCTTGTTCTTCCAAAATCTGAGCAGTTCTCGGTCTGTCACCGGGGGCTAAATACAACCTTACGATGATTTCTTGTCCAGTGCCCCTCTCTTTAACCCTTGTGTTAAAATTCATTGTGGAAATGGATTTTGGTCTTTTCCCAAGGGACACTGTCCATCCTGAATTAATTCAGGGGACGAGATGTGTGTTTTTTCTGATATCTTTCCCTGTCTCCTAAGATTAGCCTTCACTCAGTGATTTAAATTGAATGGGAAATGTGTTTTCTGTATTTAATGAGCTGATCGCGTCCAAGCTGAACTATCTTCTCTCCACAGTCAGCAAATTAATCAAATTCAGGATACCTGTGTCACATTCGCTACAGAGGCAAACAACTATAATGTACTTTTGAACGCAGTTAAACAAGTATAAATATCAAGGGATGGCGGAGGAGACACCATGGAAGCATATTGTATGTCCTCTTCCTGGCAATTAAAATTTTTTCACTGCTGCCTGTCAACTGGAAGGCAAAATTCAGTTATACCAGCCTGATAAATATGAAAGGAAATATTAAGTTCACCAATGACGTTACCGCTGAAAGCAACGCTTGGAATACAACAGCTGCCTCCACCTGATACATATATTAGCTCTTTCGGAGGTCAACGGCTTTGGCAGATAATCTAATGAGAATTGTGAATCTTATGCTCATCATTCAGTGCTTGTTCGGCGATGGAAAATGCCAGACATCCAAGGGTATACATCCAGGTTCAGGTTAATACGGCTCATAGTTTGTTTGTAGTTGACTCTTTAAAAATGAATTTAAAATATGCAATTATTATGTCACAGCAGCAGCATCTGAATAAACTCAGTTTCAGTTTATTAGCATCTTAAGACTCCTTCTTAATCGCTAGCTCACTCTCAAGATCTGCTACAGAGGCCCATCTATGGCAGAATTTCTTACAAATGGTTTTATTGCAACAAGGGCATTTCAGCTAACGGTACATATGCAACGAGCAGTTCTCTTACATTAATTCCTCCAACTGTGATGAGACTGCTATTTCAGCCTGATATAATATCCATTTATAGTGCTGCTAGGGTTCCTATGCAATGCCACCGAATCTTTCCGAAAAAAAGATAGAGGAACCCACCCCCCAAAAGATAAGTGACTCCAGGCTGTTTATGTTCTGACTCTGGGCCTAAGGGAGTAGCTTACCATCTCAGACTACTTTGGTGTCTTCTAATGGATGTTTTATTAAAATGAAATACTTTCCAGAGAGGGTGCTGGATCTGCTCTCATGCTGGCGGTGATGTCAGAGAGCTTCGTGATCTTACAGGGACGACTCCTGTGGATAGTAGTTAGCGATTACGGAGCACTGATTTTAAATGTCATCATCGCAAGACATGAGCATCATCTCTTCACCCTTTGAGCGCTGAATAAATTTTCAAGGAATTAAAAATGTCATTATTCTGAGCTGTTGAAAACCTATCATGTGGCAACTTGTTTTAAAGAGCTCCCCCGCGGGAGCGCGGTTCAACAGCATCTGATTTTGATATCTTGCATCATTGGACAACTGAATGGCCTGTTCTCGCCACTCATGTTAGGTTATGTTATATTATGTTATAACTATAGTTGCCTATAGCGCTGAAAGGATTAAAGACACGTTCAAGCAGGTAGCACTGTTGTAATGGAAACGCAAATCCCAACCGAACAGGGCTGACATGCTGTGTTGAACTGAGTAAAGCCAGTACGTGCGTGGAAAAATGCCCTTTAGAGTTTTCCATTAGCCTAATGTGCATGTCTTTTGGCTGTGGGAGAGTCCAAAGGGTCTCGAGGAAAACCCCTTGTGACTTCAGCAAACTGCCCTCTTGTCGTCAGACAACCATGTTATCTGCTGTACCACTGTCACCCACTGACTCAGTACTAATCCTAATTCAGGCTCCATCTCATAAACTGTATAAAAAGATGGACACAGCACCCAGGTCTGAGAAGTGAGACGGATGCGAAAAATAGAATCTAATTTTTACAGATTAATTGCCCTCTGATGGCGACATCAGTGGTTTCAGAAAGAAGTTCAATGCTATAGAAGTCTATGAGAAAATGACCTTTTTCCCACCTGATTTTTAATTTAAATATTGATTTTCCACATAACTTTATGGTGTCATAGCAAGTTTCAAGTCTCTATCGATATATCATGATGTTACATTTTTGTAAATTATGGTCCCAAATAAACGACAATAAAGGATAAACCCAGAGTATGCCTTAGGGGCGTGGCTGTCCTCTGGTCCTCGTCCGATACGATCAGATCCAGAGCCACTTTCCTCCCTGTATCTTGTTCTCGTCGAATAGGAATCACGTCCAGTTTCAAAATGACAAAATGGTCCAGTTCAAATAGCGAAAATCGAGGCTTCCTTTATGGTATGCTGAAACCAATGGGTGACGTCACAGTTGCTTCGTCCATCTGTTATACAGTCTATGCTCCTCTGCACGATCAGTCTCACTGTTGTGTGGAAGAAAGTGCGCAAGCTCATTGGCGGGGGTTAATCCAACGCTCTTATTTTGTTTGACAGTGATGTGCAATGAGATGAAACCGAAAGAAAATTTTAATGTGGAATATAGATTAAATGTCAAATGACGTATGATTTATTGCCTTACGTAATCTCCAGCATCTGGGATGAGAAAGGCCTGTACTTATTCGTTTCTTTTTTTGGGTTTTTTTTTTGGAACATTGAGAAATTTATTCTGACATAAATAAGTGGTCACAAATTTCAGAACAGCATGAAGCACAAATCACTGGTAACCGTGGAAATTGGCCTTCATTTACAAAACTCGAGGCAACCCAAAAGGCTTCAGAGATGAAACGTGTTTGGAGTCAGGCTGTGGTCAAGGGGTCGCAAACGGGAACATGTTTGGAAGAGTAGTTCATGGGACTGGTCCTAGGTCAGTAACTGGGATGACAACCCGAATGACCCAGTGCACACTGGGCAGGTGCGCACCTTCGAACTGGAGAGAAGGAGGAACTGGAAGAAGCCACTCACCAGGACCGCCAACTCTGTGACTTCTTTTTTTTTTAAATAAATAGATTCTTTGTCTTCAGAAATCTTAACACCAAAAATTGAGGACACAAGACACCGAGGAAGAGAGTTAACAATCCAGCAAAGGGAAGGCGGAGAACAGGCACTTAAATGCACTAGACGACAATTAACAATGAGGGTGAACAGGTGTGCTGAGCACAAGAAGGTAGACCAGGAGGTGGGGTAATAAATGAGACAATAATTGAATAATGAGAATCGATTAACAAAACAACTCTAAAACTAACTCAGGGGAAAACAATTAACCGGGGGAACGGGATGTCACACAAGCTCCGATAAGTTCAACTCAAGTGGCCGTTCCTCTCAGGTGAAACACAATATTGGAAAACTACCCTTACTAACAAAGGACTACAGGTAGTAAGCATTGTCTGTCATCTTTTCTCCGTGAGATCCCACTGATAAGACCTGTAAAACATGTAAAACCTGTTTGTTTTTAGTTAATTTGGTGGGCTGGATGACTTCTATTCAGTTCATGCTTGAAACTTTGAGCGCAGTAACTTCAGCTGTACTGTGTACAATGGTATACAGACATAGCATTTTCGAGTCTATAGTATTCTGTAGTGTGCTGTACGCAGTGTAATTTTTACTCACAGCAGATTTGTGATCCATTTCACTGGAAGTTAATGACAACAACAATACAAATGTATAACCATTAAGAAAATACAGAGAGATACTTTGGGATCTTTTTTGTCCTGAAGAAAATGTCTTTCTACTCTGCACTCAAAACATGAAAATCTGCTCAGCCCCTTAATTTAGTGTTTATGCACAGTAGGCAGCTGAGCATCATTAGATCCTTAAATTACCCTGTGCTTGTGTTTTCAGTTTCCCTGAACTGTAGACTTCATTTCTTTTCCCTCTATGATATGTAATTCCAAAAAGCCCTCTAATTTGTGTAGTCGTTGAATTTTCTGATGAAAACATGAATTTGCAGGCATTTGTATGAATGCAGCCAAAACATGCGGGGGAGTGTTATGCTAATAATAATTTTTTCACTTCGAACATGATTTTTTTACACTCAGAAACCTAAAGTGTATCTTTTTTTCATACTATGCCTTGAGTATTTCTAGACATTTCATATAACAAGAGCATTGCTGTTTTGACTGCCAAACTGCTTCAAGGTGGCAAGGTGAAGCCACATTAGACTATCCTATTCAGATCTAGATAAGGGTCATCATCCAACCTTGGTCTTGGAAGTGCTGTTTCTTGTACTGTATATGCTCTAGCCCAGGAGTGTCCAATTTTCCCCATTAAGGGCTGATGTGGGTGCAGGTCTTTGTCTCAGCTCAGTGCCACAGCACCTGATGCCACTGAGCAACTGATCAGGGGGTTCAATCAAGACGTTGATGAGTAGAATCCAGTGTGTTAGTGTTGGGTTGTAACAGAAAGCAGCACCCACACTGTTGATTGTGTGCTGAAGAGCTCTCAAGGGATTTGCCGTTCAGCGTCAGGAATTCATGTTCGATCTTTAAATCATACATCAATTTCACAAACTCGGATGAAACAAAAACAGATTCTGGTTCTGGACAGATCAGGCAGTTCAGGACCAGGGCTGCCCACCCCAGACCTAAATTGAAGCACCTATTACTTTTTAGGTTGTTTTGCTTGTTTTTTTCATCAAGTATTTTTTCCCCCCAAATATTACGTCTTAATTGTTTATCCTGTCATGACTCTGCAAGTGGATGTCATTTATTTTAATCTCCTGGACTGGATTTTTTTTAAATTTCATTTATTTAACCCTTATTTAACCAGGGAAGTCCCGTTGAGATTGAAATCTCTTTTTCAAGGGAGCCCTGGGGGATGAGGTGGGGAGGAATAGCACAGCCAATTAGATCCGGGGATGATTTTAAGTAAATCACCACAGAACTAGGATTTTTGGGGCTATTTGGCAAGATTATTGTGGTACATTTTTGTGCCGGGTTTGGCTGAAAGCCATGCTAAATTGGATAAAATATGAGTAAATGACGCTTCAGGACAGTTACCTTTGCTTTGTGTATAGACGTATAAATTCTGCTTGTGTTATTTTGTTGTTTTTTTTTCTTCCATGGGATTTCCGCTAACTCTGATACTGCTCCCAGCACATTAGTGCTTTCTTAGATTATTTTTATTTTATTGGCTGTTGACAGCCTGCCTTGCATAAGTAGCTTGTTAAACCTGAAACCATAACAGCTCTGGCAAATATTTTTCTCTTGCTAGAAATCAAGGAGCAGTATGTTAGCCTTGGAGGTACCAGGGAGAGTAGACTTTTATTATTATTATAATTATTAGCATCATTATTATCATTACTATCCTTATATCCTGACAGGTGGCACAGTGGTGCAGTAGGTTATGCTGAAGCCTCACAGCAAGAAAGTTATGGGTTCCAATCCAACCTAGTGCCTATTTGTGTGGAGTTTGCATGTTCTTCACGTGTTTGGACGGGTTTCCGCCAGGTATTCTGGTTTTCTTGCACAGCTTCAAAGGCAGGCATCCCAGGCTAATTGGAGACACAAAATTGCCCACAGGCATGAGTTGTGTTAGTTGTGTGCAATCCAAACACATGCTTTGGAAAGAGTACAAAGAGCAAAGCAAAATAAAAAATAAATATATGCTGAGTCTCAGCAGTGTATTCAAGGCTTCAATTATTCAGAATAATTTGGAGCTACAGTCTAACATATTTGTTGCCTTGTCCGTGACAAATTGAGCGTATCTCCCTTTTTTTTACTTCGCAGTGTCTAGAGACATGGCAGTTTTTGTTGGTACGGCAGTCGATTTCAAGGGATTAGGATAAGGATTCGGGATTATGGCTAGCTGAAGGGTTAGGAGTTGGGGTTAGGGGTTAGGGTTAGGGGTTGGGGTTAGGAGTTAGGGTTAGGGTTAGGTTAGTGCAGGGCTTGAAATGGGGACTGCCGCCCCTCTCAACATTGAAATACATTGAAAAACTGCCGTACCCGCAGCAACTGCCTTTTTACTTTGCGTGAGTGCTCGCATTTAGTGGACTGCATCTTTTGCCCTCCTTCAAACACACTCTGCTGTAAGTCTGGTTTGCTCAGTTTATAACAATTTAATTCAAAGATACTAATTCTTACTGACCTGCATTCCCATCTTTTTCTCTCTGTCTGATATCTCTGTGTACTTCTCTAGTCAGTATCCTTGATGCTATCTCTGCTATCTCTCACTCTCTAACTCAACTCTCTCCATCAGCCCTCTGTTCCTCTGTAACACGCATTAAATCTCTGTCTCTCTCCTCTCACTTTCTCTCCCGCACTGTCTATCGCTTTTTCCCATCCCTTTTTCCATTCCTCTCTCAGGTATGATGAAGCGTTTTTCTCTCAGTCCAAGTTTCATCTGGCTCAGTGTCTCTGGAGTCACTCTGAGCCTGTCAGCATACATTTTCATTGTATCTCATGTAATATTGGCATTGGGCTTTGCCCTCTGACAGTTTCACTCAGTTTATAAAGAAATTGATCTGGCAGCACTGTATGTGTAGGTATTCTTCTGTAAGCCCTTTCTAGAGCTCACCATTCTCGCTCTGCGTCATGTCTGAGTCAAAAGTGTGACAGCTGTGGGCCAAAGCACAGCTAGAAAGTCCCAGAGTAATCAGCAGCTGTCTATGTTTGAGCCACAATGGCCACTGCAAAAACTCAGCGTTCCAGCCCAGGCAAGTCCTCAGACACTGAGAGAATCTATAAATCAATGCTGACAGTTTCTCTTCATCTGCTGGGAAAGCTGATGTTAAACTCTTGCGGCACTCTCTGAAGCCTATTCAAGACACTTTTGTCAGTGCATAACTGATCGCTTTGCTCAGGGTCTATTTTGAGTCACAATGCCACAGGCTTTTTTGACATTTCATGATTAGTGCTGCACTTTTCTGTAGAAAATTGGCTTTAGTGCAAAATGTCAGGCATGTGCAACAGCACAATATGACTAGAAACGTAATACTTAGCAATGCAAGTGGCTGGAATAACTCAATGATGCCCCAACGCGAGACTTCTCCTTTCATACATTTCAATCATTGTTGAAATTGAATTTTCGATTTCAGCGCAATGCATCTGCTCATGAATTAAGTCTTTGCTGCAAAATAATTAGTTCCCACAGACCATTTTCAGAGAAAATAGTAGTGGCTTGGTTAAATTTTGTGAACCATTTATCATTTCTTTTCTCCAATCACAGCTCTTCCCCTGCTGCCATTTCTTCATTTTCTTTGGCTCTTGATTTATGGCTCTTTTAATGTGAGATCTGGGGTGTTTCACGCAGGAGGAAGAATTACTGACCTGCTGCGCTCGCCAGATTCCCCTGCCCTATTCAGCACTGAAGTTTCACTGGGGGGTGGGGCCTGATTGATAGGAGGGGGGACTCGTATTAATTTTGAATCCCAACGGACGTTTGCTAACCCCTCAGCTTGAGGGGACATTCAGTCCTCTGAATAGTTCAGTAGTTTTGGCCCATTGCAGTCAGTCAGGTTTTTATAGTTCCCTTTTTAAGCTTTGAGTTAGTTGCATGAGCCAACTTTAGTTTAAAAATATAAATCACAAAATAATGCATTGGGAAGAAAGGGTAAAAATAGATTGTTTGTTTCATTGCTCTGCCTCATGGTTCATCATTAAATTTAATGGGGTAGAGAACTGCTTGACTTTGCATATAAACTCCACCATCTTAGTTTGTTTTATTACCATCTTTATAAGGCCCAGGGGCCAACAATATTGTTATGACCTTTTTTTCATTTAGGCTGAAAATCCTTTTTTGGAAAATATAACACAACTATATATTGTTTCCATTTTTTTTTTCTTTCAGGCAATATGGCTATTTTTTTCAGTTACAGTTCCATGTTGGGCTTTACTGAATGCACAGAGTGAAGTTTCTTGTATTTTTTTTAGAACTAACACATTTGTGAAAATTACATATTGCTCGCTACCTACTGGTATGATTCACTCCAGTGTTTGCACACAAACATATTCTGTGAAACGGCCTGCCCGCAGACAAAGCACAGCATAATGTTGAAATAAATTTGCATTACTCACCACTGCGTTTATTCCTGCCAAATAAATGATGTTTACCATTATTCCATGGAGTTCTTTTGTTTGCCATACATCAGTCTGACTCCTGAATAGTCATTACGGAGCAAGCGAGCCCAGTTGAAGCTCAAATTCCTCAAGATTGGGATAATAATTGCAGAGCACATTCAAAATGTGCTTGTTTGGTACACGGTAATTCCTTGGCCTACATTATTACTGCTTGCTGCTTACTTGAGAACCACTCAACTCAACAACTTCACACTTACCGGTGCACTGCCTTGGATCCTCAGCAATACACTCGCCAGGAGTAAACTCGATGAACAGTTGTTGAGAAAAGTATAGGACATATGTATGTCCTTACAGGCAGACAGACAGACAGACAGCCAGTCAGACAGGCATACTGTTATGATCCTGATCTTCCTGACCGTGTTTCTGTTTCTGCCCTGACCTCCATGTTTAATTATGATTCTGCTTTGTCTGACTTTGATTTGTGTTGTGATTCGGATTCCATGCCTCGTTTTGTTTTTGCCTTGTCTTTGTCTGTTTGCTATATTCCCTTGCAGTTATATTCCGATCCATGTTTTGTCTCATACTATGCACTGCACCTTGTCTCCCCCTGTCTGGTCTTTTGTCATGTGATCGCTCACTGCCCCAGTATTGTGTCCCACACTTTCGGGTGATTTCATGGTTTCTGGGATTTCAACCATTCCCTCCAATCTTGGTTACTTCCCTCACCTTGCTTTTCAATTTTACTTACAATACTAACAGTTTATTGTTTTAGTTAAACTTACTAACCAAGACTAACATTGTTTATAGTACTAACTTACTAACAAGCACTAGGGATTGTACAGCTGCACATTACTAATTGACTAACGAGCTCTCAGCACTCGCTCTGCTCTAGCCTCTGCCCCTTGCCTTCACTCAATTTACTTTGTTGTGCTTCAAGCAGAATTGCAGCACCTGGCTAATCACTGTTCTGCCTCTCACTCTGTGTACGGTAGAACTTCGTAACCGGAGCCGTGTCCACTTGTTGGCTTTTGCCAATTTCTTGTAATCAGGAACGTTCTCATGTTCATTCCTTTGTAATTAGTCTGATCCAACTCACCTCTTCCCTTATCATAGCATATGACTTCCCCTATGTGGATTTAAGCAGTTTTTTCACAGCCAGCTCCTTGTCAGAACGTTTTATCCTGGTTTACCTGTACTGCGACTGTTTATGCCTCGTACTCTCTGTGATTCACTTCTCACCGGACCGTCCCTCATAACGATTTTGGCTTTGTCTTGGATTTGTTTGCATCTGTCTATCGAACCTTTTTTGCCCGACCACGAGTTTTGTGTTTGCTGCCCTGATTCCGATTTGGATTACGTCCCTGGGATTTTGATTTCTGGATTGTGGACTTTGTACTGTTGCCTCGTGCTCTGCGGGGGTTCGCCCCCTTTCCAAATAAAACACAAGCTTTTTGGATTTCTTGGTTTTCACGTCTGGTTCCTGAGCATAACCTCACACATACAGACAGACAGCGACTCCTTCCATCACAGTCTGATCATGTCCTTTGACTCAGGGCAAAACATCTTATGAGAAGTCATTATGGCACAGATCCCCTTTCATTTTATTTAAACACGAGCTGCTTAATTTGTTTATTTGTCCAAATCTGATAAGATCATTAGCTGTGCAGCCTTTATTCATTAGGCATAATTTGCTATTTATCACACCTGAGCTTGTTGCGAAGGTATCGCTCCATCAGATCAATGGCTCATTACTTTGTTACCTGAGGGTACCCAGTCAGATGTGGGGGTGGGACTGTGTGATGTCATGCAGGGGGAGGGAAGTAATCTCACCGTAGCTAGAACTGGGAAACACTTTTCAGAGAGACACTTCATTAGCTGTAATATTCAAGGAAATGAATGGAGGCAAAAGTTCAATGAAAATAATTTATCGTGAATGCATGCCACAAACACATTACCAACCAAAAGAAATGAATGGAAGCCCACTTGAAACTTCATTATTGGTGTTACTTAAATCATAAAAACAATGATTATAAATGTTTAATACCCGTTTTTTAATTCTTGAGCAATAAAAAAATTGCCTACCTTGGGGCACGTCAGATCAGGAGGAATCTCGATAAATATTTAATAAAGTTTATAAAACAATTGTGCGGACTCATTTCACTTTTGATGATGAAGCATCAAAATTTTGCTATTGACGACCTCATCGTGCATCACTTAATTGACCGATGCATTCAACATTCGCGTTTCTGAATGCAGCTGGTCTGCGGTCCATTGTATCAGCACTCAGATATTGTTTATTAGCAAGGATGGTTTATTGGCAAGGATCCCCATTAGCTGACGCAGGACGTCAGCTAGTCTTCCTGGGATCCAACAACATTAAACCATTACAAAAAAACAAGATTCAAACATATCGAGACACATAATTCAAAGAAACCTAACCACATTACCACACAAACAAATTATAACAAAACACACCAATGTAGAGAAGATATTGCATAACACTACATTTGCATATTCATTGGCTCACTTGTGTGACCGTAATTCTTTTTTGAAGCTTGCAATACTTTTTATTTTACGAATGCCACTTGGAAGACTATTCCATGCCCTAATAGCCCTGTATAAAACAGTTCTTTGCATATTATTAGATTTTGCACATATAAATATGTCTAACCAACAGAATGAATGCAAAACTTCTTGGTGGAACAGTTACAAAATGCCCAACCCCTAATTACAGATGATAATTCGATTTTAGAGCAGGTGTAATAGGCTCGAGTGGAAGGCCAGCTGTGTGTGAGTTCGCTCACTATCACATTCACACACTGCTCATGAAAGATAATAAATTAGTGTGTCATTCCGTGAAGTGGGAGGGTAATTACTTTCTGTAGCTCATAAAACTGTGGTGGAATTCAATCCATTAAATGTATTACATAACCGCATATTTTATAGCCTCTTAATGCATCTCATAGCACAAATAATGAGCTTGCAGACCATGGAGAAAAACAAACCCCATTGAAATCCAAATACTCAGGGGTGCTAATGCAGCGGGAGACCTTGGCTCTGTGGGTGGATTTTATAAATGTTCTGCTGAAGATTGTCATTTATATTATTCTCAATCAACAGATATTATTTCCTCCAGGGCCATGAAGAATGAAGACCAAAGCTAGTTTTTTCTTCTTTTTTTAATAACCTGAGTAAACACAATTAAAGGTACGATAATTTGGTTGTTATTTAGAAAGCAGGGCACTTGAAAAGGGCCACAGAGATAGTTGAGCTGTAATAGCTGGCTTTCCGTTTAATGTGTAACAGCACGTAATGAGGTCAAATTAGTTCTAAATTCATCAAAACCAAAGATTGGTTGAAGTGTGGCCTATTGGCTGGTGGCTAGAATGTGGATTGAGACAGCTTGTAACGCAAACGTCAGTGCGACCACAGTCGGGGCCCTTAATTATGGCACTGAAGATTAAAACTGAGCAGAGGCGATCAGCCCCTGCTTAGTCTAATGTAACGTGCTGTTAGTTAAAAGCACAAGGATGCGTAATATAACTCTGAACCATTTCACTGGAGTGTTTGCGGCTCGTCACATCCCAACAGTACGACCACTGTGGGTCATTTGAGGCAGTGGCTCTCAAAGACAGTTCAGTGGACCCTCTGAGTATGCTGGGTTATTTTTTTTTCCAATCTCAATTACAATTCCTGAATTTTTACAAGGTTTTCATTTCTCTCAATTGCACTATTCATGTTTCTATGGATAATTTACCCATTTAAGCCTCATTATGTCAGAAATAGCTTTGTGCGACAGGAAAGGTTCCATATTAATATTGTGCTATATTGTAAATGTTTTATTGCATAAAAAGAGGGGGAAATAATCAAATTGGTGAAAGTGCAGACACTTTAATTAAATTAATGATTATTTATTTGCAAATGACAAATTAAAAGGCTGTGGCAAATGATAATGAGCCATTTGTGTAATTCTGTAAAGGTTACATGTTCACCAGTATGATGAGGACCCTATTAATTTCCCTCTTTTTTTTTCGATTTGTTCAGTTAAAATGCTTGCAATAATGCAGTTATAATCATATGTGCTATGCGGCTGTCACCATTTCTGACAATGTGGCTAAAGAAGGTAAGTAATGAAACTGAAAATGACCTAATTAGGAAGAAATTATAGCTTTGTAGAATACTGATTGCAGTTGCGGTTAAAAGGAAAACCACCGCACACAGGGGGTCACCAGGACTGACGATGAGAGCCATGAATCTATAGAAGCTGTTTTCCTGGTTCCCTTAAGTTGGCCCTTTTGAGAGGGCCATTGAAGTGCAGATTTTGAGAGTAAAGATATTACCCAGCCATTATTAAATTTCTCATCACGCTAATTAGTCAAACTGGCACTAGACTGATTCAGCATCTGACTAGGGGCCTGTTCATTCAACGCGGAGAGACATGAGACACAATGTCAAAAGCCTTGTCAAAGACATTCATGAACGTTGTAATGTGGGGGGGGAGCCACTAGATGGCAGTATTGACATTTTTTTGTTAACCCCAGTCTGGAGCTAGGTTTTTGGGCATGTCCCGGGCATGCCTCAGAGGGGAAAGTCCCAGAGAATTAAAAAAAGTCTGGAAGGTGGGAGGGGGCTGGAAAAGAGTATATAAGGAGAAAAATTGAGAGAGTAAAGTAGTAGGAGAAATTGCAAGGAGAAATAGTAGAAAGATACATTTGACCAGACCTGTCACTGTTTCAAGACCTGTGAAGCTTTTTGTGGATTTTCGCCTGAGTTGGAGCATTTTCCTGTCCCAGGACATAGCAAGATTGCAACCCCATCTCCATTACCAAGGCACTGTAACTATCTCATTTTTTAAATTTTATTTCAATCTTGTCAGACTTTGTTTTATTAAATCTTTTAAAGTTTTAAAATTTTGTCTGTCATCCCTTGCTGTCTGATATGTCATGACAAATTGGGGCCATAACAGCGTATTAAGACTCCATACTAAGATCAGGATGAAAGCGTAGAGTTGATTGGCGGCATTAGAAACCATCACACGAGCACCACAGGGAAAGCAAGGATGCTGAAACACATCAGTCCCCAGCAGAGGGAACGGAGGATGAGTGCCCAGAAGTTACCGCATTGGTAGTTTATTACATGCCATTCATTCACTGCCATAGTCATTACTACGTCATCTTGAGCAATTGCTCACGGCTATGGACAGCTGGTACTGATGACTATTGCAATTACAGTGTTAGCATTGCAACTGTTCTAATGAAGTGTGGGATGCATTTATTGTTTGTCACTTCAGATAAAAGCATCTGGAAAACGTGTAATGCAAGTCTTGACTGACAAAAGTACAGCAATCATGGAATTCTGGTGATGTGGACAGTTTCTACTGCAGGCCCCATGGTGTATCAGACAGGCTGAGGGAAATCATCAACAGTTACCTGTCATACGGTATCCCAACCAACAAGTTTAGAAAAGCAATAAGGGCATTACGGCCGGCAGGAGGAGGTGATGGTGGCAAAACACTTGCACATTCTCCAAAACAATTCTTATCAGCCATCTTCATAATTTATGAGTGCAACACCAAACAAAGCAGTTGAATACACTCAAATGGCAGTGTTTGTGTTTTGCACATTTCTCTGGATGAGACTATCTGCTACACAAACCCGTGCGCAATGTCTAGTCAGTGCCCACTTTGATGACATCACAGCTACAAGCCCACTGAGCCACTTGAGTTCAAACCAGCATCATCAATCAAGTGTGACCGCAAAAATATAAAAAGTCTCGAGTGTTTTATTCAGCTTGGCGACAGTTACCATGAACATTTCGATATTATGTGCTTCAAACAAAAATGAAATCTCTCTCTCTCTCTCTCTCTCTCTCTCTCTCTCTCTCTCTCTCTCTCTCTCTCTCTCTCTCTCTCTCTCTCTCTCTCTCTCTCTCTCTCCCCCTTGATTGAACTGAATTTCAAGCAGTGCGAAAATCATGAATTAATGTATTATCAGCCCCAGATTCAAGCTGGATTTACATTTGGCACTTGAAGAATGTTATTATTTTGCAGTCATTCCTACTTCAAATGGACCCGTGCAGCAGACTAACTATCTTCCTCATGAGCTCTCTGTATATTTTGTTAAATACAGCTATCATCTTTCTGCATACAAGCTAAACAGCCTTGACCACATGGGGGAGATATGCCAACATAACGGAAAATAACAGATAAAATTTTGCTGGCGATAAAATACATTTTGCCATTTCTTTTATTTGTTTGTTGTTGTTTGAAGAACTCAAATAAACCTGCTGTACTGAATGATTATTACTGTTGTAGGAGGCTAATAGTCCTGTTGCGGATTCGCGAACTGCTATATTCCATTTGATTTAGCAACTACCATCAATATGTGGTGAGGGGGTAGGACTCTTCAGGACTGTGCACAACTTCCTCTTTCCAGCTAACTGGCTGATGAGCTGCAGCTGTTTATCTGACTGTGACTGTAATTATCTCCACCAAGGAGGTATATTTTACGTTTCTGGAGTTTGTAATTATTACTTGCAAAAACTAATTTTTGCAAGTATGTTGATCGTTTGTCTGTTTGTCTCACTTTAGTATCCACAGTTCTTGAGGTATCAACTTTACATTTATACTACAAGAAGCATTGTGTCCTCGGATGAAGTTGTTCAGTTTTGAAAGGTTAAGGGCAAAGGTCAAGGTCATCGAAAAAGTTTAACACATTTTGGTCGATATCTCGCTTCAGAAAGATTATTGCAACATGGGGCCAAAATGATACATCTTGTCTAATGTTTTTTGGTTTTTGCAGCTTTGCTTCATGAGCGATTTTATGGTTTGTCTGTCTGATAGCAACTTTGCTCAAAAGGTTTTGAATGGATTTTGATGAAATTTTTTTGGAGGGATAGCGTATGGCCCAAGAAACAATCCATTTGAATTTGGTGGTGATCTGAATCCAGGAATTTTTTAGAGGATTCTTGACTATTGCGGGACAAGGACAATTTCAGTGTGGGCAGCTGAGTTGCCTTGGCAGAGGTTTGGACTATCTGAGTGCTGTCTAATTCTAAATGAAACCACAGACTTGTTACTGGAAAATTGCAATAATTAGCAATAAGCGCGGCAACTATTGACCAAAGGCAAATCGTGTCATTTCAAATTAGAAGCACTTCAATATTTTTGATATGACATAACAGCTGGAGGGAAGAGATGACCACTCAATGATGTTTAAAAAAATGTCCATCTGTGATGAATTGCCCGAGAGACTGGGGAAACACGACAAGATGGCAGTGTTTACATATGGTTTTCGGGTGACTGAGGCAATCAATCAGTCAGTGGGAAATGTCATTACCAGGAAGAACAGCTGTCTTTCCCAGAGTGAGCCTCTAGTCAAGTATGTCCATCCTGGCTGCAGTGGTAATGGGGCTCGGAGATATGTGCTTAAACACAGGATTTAGAGGGAGAGAAAGGGTTACGTCACGAGCCGTGATCAGAGATTACTGCCCAAAGTCGTTTAGTGGAAAGAGAGTTGAGGGAAAGTCCAAACACTGAATAAAGGATGAGGAGCAGGGGACAGTGAACTCATTTTAACTTCTTATTTTACCCATCATAGTTTCCTTAGTCCTTGGATGATGCAGAAATTAATCAAGGTCTTCTATTTTTAAAGTCACTCTGAAATACTCTGGTGTGGGGCACCAGAAATATTCCTGACCAAGGAAATGTGGGAGGTGCAGTATTTTTTCAGAGGGTGTGACGTAAAAATGACGGATTTGTAAATTCACCTCTCCAAATCCGCCAAGCAGTAAACAAAGTAGCTCAGTATTTCACATTAAAAATGCCAGGACATTCCATGTTGTGAACATACATTTTCCCATCTTTCTATCCTGTGGTCTCTTTTATGCTGTGTGTCAGTGCCTCCTCTGATGGGGGGTGGTAGGAGAACGCAATGTTTTTGAGAAGAAAGAGAAGATAAGAGTGACAGGAAAGATCCAGAAGTAAAAGGAGTCAGGATAAGGCGACCATTTCCTTCCAGGCCATCTGATAGAATGAGCCACTCAAACCATGTGATTGCAGCTCTCTTAATTAATGAGGGAATCCATTTACAGCGCTCATTGAACACAGAGCCTCTGTAACTGTGAGGACAGCAATCTAGGTTAAGAGCCCAGACGTGAACCCTGATTGGTTTGGGACAGGGAGGTTATTTTGTCGGAGATGGAGAGATAATTTATCACAATAGGAGCACTCAATTAAAAAAAGTAAATTAGAAGGGTGGAACAGGTCGGTTTTTTGTATATCTCCAGGGTATTTGGCGGGGTATTTAGAGAGAGAGGCACTGGCCATCTTATGAGCTGTGAAACCAGGGACAGTCGGGTCTGGAAGGCAGCAGTTCCTGAGACATAAAATTTTATGTGGCAGCCTTTCTTGCTGATTGCAGTGAAACCTTTTATTAGATGTAAGCAGCAGGAATTTTAACCTGGAATAATGTACAACGCAATGACAGCACTTCAGATTAACTGCTATAGAAGAGTCCGTAAAACAAACACGACAAGCTCCTCGGGAAATAAAAATGATCCTGTGCTGTGTAATATCGCTCCAAGGTTTAGTAGTATTGTTGGTTTGACCCATTTATTTTGCAAGTCCAGGCGCTTTTAAGAGTTTGGATGAAATAGACTTAACGGGCCCAATTTTTCCTATCATATGCCACATATGCCAGCACAATCGCTATCTCATCTGCGAACTGTCAATGGGAGTGGTTATTACGAGTATATTTAAACATACGCACACAATGCGTTAGCCATTGGTTGGTATAATTCAAAGAGCGGCAATCTGTAAAAACGGGCCGGCCCAGTCGATTACTAATACTGAAACCCTTTGTTGAGGCTCAGATTATCACTCCAGCCGAAGGTGCACGTGTAGCCTAACTGACTTTGCTTTCTTTCATTAAGGCCCTTGCCATTATATTGTGAACATTAATTAATAATTTTTTAATTGCATCGCCTACTGTATTAAAGAAACTTCTATGGTATATTTTTGTTGCAGAGCAGAAATGGAAAATGCATGCAGGGTGTTCGCTAAGCAACAATGGACGTGCTCAAAATTAATACATAATGTGTCAGTATTTGCTGGAAACCTCATACTTCTCTATATATTAGCAACTACAGAGTGCATAAGCCAGCAAATGACAATGACAATGTCCTGTACTACACAATCAGATGACCGCCAAGTTTTCACGAACACCTGGGTGTCAGTGGGACATTACCACTGATATAACAGTGTAAAAATAGTGCATTTCATTTGCTATATTACCACAATAAATTCTTTTTTATGATTTACTGCGACAGCAGGGACAGATATGCTTGTCATAAATGTAGAGGGACAAAAGAAAAATTTATTTTTATTGTTCCGATAATGGCTCCTGACACTCAAACCTGATTTGCCTCTGTACTCAAAAACCCTGAAATGGCAAACTTCAGGATAGATGCAGCAGTTGGTCTGTGCATTTATCTCCAGACATAGCACATGCATTAAAATCGGGCCTGATGAGAACAGTTTGATTATGAATAAACTTCAGTTGCTTCCATTTTTTCCATGTTACAAAATTCAGAGTGGTTAATAAATGAGAAGTGTCCATCTGTTATCCGATTCACTCATTCCACCGAGAGTCATGGGGGCTGGAGCCTATTCCAGCTCAAAATGGGCAAGAGGAATCAACACAACCCACAGAGTTCACACACACACACACTCACAGAGACTGTAAATTGTAGGGAATTTTCTGTCTCAAATTACAACCCCAATTCCAAAATAGTTGGGACAAAGTGTAATTTGTGAATAAAATCGAAACGCAATGACTTTCAAATCACACCAGCCAGTATTTTATTCACAATAGAACAGGGATAACATAACAAATGTTGAAACTGATCAATTTTACAATTTTGTCCACAAAATGAGCTCATTTCAAATTTGATGGCTGCTACAGGTCTCAAAAAAGTTGGGACAGGGGCCTATTTTCCATGGTGTAGCATCCCCTCTTCTTTTTAACACAGAGTGGAGGCATCTGGGCATTGAGGATGCAAGTTTCTTGAGTTTAGCCAGTGGAATTTAATCCCACTCTTGTTTAATACAGGCTTCCAGCTGCTGGAGAGTTTTGGGTCTCCTTGGACGGACTTTTCTTTTCATTATGCTCTAAATGTTTTCAATTAGGATCAGGACTGCAGGCAGGCCAGTTCAGCACACGGACTCTTTTATTACGAAGCCATGCTGTTGTAATAGCTGCAGTATGTGGTTTTGCATTGTCCTGCTGAAATACACAAGGCCTTCCCTGGAATAGATGTCATCTGGAGGGGAGCATACGTTGTTCTAAAACCTTTATATACCTTTCAGCATTCATGGTGCTCTTTAAAACATGCAAGTGTCCCATACCCTGTGCACTTAATGCTTCCCCATACCATCAGAGATTCTGGCTTTTGAACTGAATGCTGATAACAGGAGGGGTGGTCTTTCTCCTCTTCAGCCCGTAGGACACGATGCCCAGGATTTCCAACAAGAATGTCAAATTTGGACTCGTCTGACCACAGGACACTTTGCCTCTTAGCTACAGTCCATTTTAAATGAGCCTTGGCCCACAGAACACGGCGGCGCTTCTGGATCATGCTAAACAATGGCTTCCTTTTTGCATTCTAGAGTTTTAGGTGGCATCTGTGGATGGCACGGCGAACTGTGTTTACAGACAGTAGTTTCTTGAAGTTTTCCTGGCTCATTTTGTAATGTCAATGGCAGAATCATGCCGGTGAGTGATGCAGTGGCGTCTGAGGGCCTGAAGATCACGGGCATCCAGTAAAGGTCTTCGGCCTTGTCCCTTAGGCACAGAGACTTTTCCAGTTTCTCTGAATCTTTTGATGATGTTCTTGTTGTGAATCTGTCTTTGCCATTCCATGTCCCATGATTTATGCCCATGCCCATGTTCAAGTTCTGTGCCTGGCCTAGTGCTATGTTTTGATTGACCCATGTGACCTCTGATCACGTTTGACCAGTCTTTGATAATGTATTGTGTCTTGGTAATTTGATTTTCATGTTTTATTATTTTTCATGTTTTGGTTTATTCGTAGTTTCCATGCCATGTTTCATTTCCATGCCATGTTTTCAGTCCCATGCATTGCACTTCGTCTCCCCCGTCTTGTCTTGAGTGTTGTCTTTGCTCACAGTCCCTTGTTTAGTGTGCCACTCATTCGGGTGATTTATTGGTTTCTTGGTTTCAATCTTCTTTTATTATCTCATGTTCTTCCTTCCTCTTACTTTTGCTATCTTACTAACACCTACTAACAGTTTGTTATTTCGATAATTACTAACCTACATTAACCTTGCATATTCTGACTAACTTACTGTGGAGCACTCGGGATTGTATAGCTGCACTTACTAATTGACTAACGATCTCTCAGCATTTGCCCTATTCTAGTCTCCGCCTCTTGCCTTTCTCTAATAATCTCTGCTGCGATTTTCTGTGGGTCTCCACAAACTGCTCCATGCTTTCCTTTCTCTAAACTATGCACTTTTAATACTCCGTGACTGGAGCTGTTAGTCTGTCCACAGGTTTGTCTTGTGATCCCTGTCTGCGTTTTGGCTACAGCCAAATCATGTAATTAGTTTGTTCCTAATGTGTTTCTCCATGATTATTGTTTCCATTGATTGCACCTGTGTTCCCAAGTCATGTGGTTACCCAGAAATGTATATCAGATGTCTGTTTGTTACACTTCCTTTGTCTGATCGGTCCTTCCCTTGTTACCTGTGCCACGCTTCTCTCGCCTTGTCTCATTGTGATTATCTTTCCGACTGGACCGTCCTAGACTTCGAGCTTTGCCTTCTCCCTGTACTTTGCCGCATTCTTGTTTATTGACCCATTTTTTGTCTGACAACGATTTTTGTGATTGGTGCCCTGTTTATGATTCTGGATTTCGCCCCTTGGACTCGGATTTTGGATTGCGGACTTTGTACTGTCGCCAGCTCTGTTGGGGGTTTCCCCCTTCAAAAATAAAGCCTCCTTTTTGTATTTTACTGGTTGTCGCTATTGGTTCATTTCGTAAATCTTCACCGTTCTAAACTGTCGATGATAAGACCTTTAGAGCCTTTGCAATTTGACGTTGAAGAACATTGTTTTTAAAGTATTCCACAATTATTATTATTTTTTTTTATACAAGCCTTCACAGGTTGGAGAGCCTCTGGCTATTTTTACTTCTGAGAGACTCAGCCTCTCTAAGACATCCCTTTTATAGCCAATCATGTTACACACCTGATGCCAGTTAATGTAATTACTTGTAAAATGTTCTTTCGGCTGATTCTCTTGTATATTAACTTTTTCCTGTGTCCCAACTGTTTTGAAACCTGTTGCAGCCAGAAATTTTGAAATAAGCACTTTTTGTGGATAAAAATGTGAAATGTCTCAGTTTCAATGATGAAATAGATGAAATGTCATCTATGTTCTATTGTAGACAACATATTGGCTCATGTGATCTGAAACTCATTGCATTTTGATTTTATTCACAATTTACAAATCGTCCCAGCTATTTCGAAATTGGGGTTGTAGATTGACATGCCTGGCTTTGTGCCCCCGGCTGGATTGAAACCCACAACGTTCTTAATTGATGCTCCTCTGTACTCCAGTAAATAAGTTGGAAAAATGGGCTCCGTGTAAAAATGCAAATGTTCTGTGCACACACTTCAATGAATGCAAATGTAGTAATATGACAGGCAATTCTTTCAGAATTCTAAATAAGCTCTCCTTCAGACAGCAATCCCACACCAGAAATACCTTTGCACCTCGCATTGTGACCAGAGCCACGCATTTCCTGCATTATTTATTAATCATTCAGCTTCCTGTAGAATGCAATCACTCACTCACGCGCGCGCGCACACACGCACACACACAAAATCCATCTCCACCTGACAGCCCAGGCAATTGCACAATCGTGAATAAAATATGAGGGAAACAGGTGTTTGCAGGGGAGTGTCCAATGGGATGGTCAGCCTATTCCATCTCTTTCAGTCTACGGATCTCAGTTTATCTTATTTTCAACCCCGCAGAGAGAGGAGTAGAGTGGCTATGAAGAAAGCCTACCTTTAGCTTGCTCATGCATTTACAGTATGTACAAGGAAAAAGTTGTTGCAATATCATGCCCAGATACGGCTGTCACAGAGGGATTACGCCAATTATACATTGAGATATAGTTGTTTCTTGTATTCTGAGTTGAGGATATCCTTGGCAATAAATACTTTTTTGGCAGTAGTGTAGTGGTCACATATACTTTCCTATGTATTTCATTGGCTTTTTGGCTGATAGGTGAGCATACTGTAAATTGAGAGAAGAGGTGGCTGTACTCCAAATCGTCCACTACATCAGTGCTTTTTGGAATACTGTAACTACTAGGTTATGTAAAGAAAAATTTGGAAGGGTTTTCAGCAATGTACAAATGGGAAAAATATGGGACAAGTGGCATCCTAAATGAGGAAAACAATTTGCCCAAAAATATGGGATAGCATAAAAAAAAGTATTTAACCCTGAGGTCAAAGTTCGGACCAATAGCAGACATGATTCCCTCTTAAATCCTCTAAAACAATTCAATATCTCAAATTTGTTTGAACAAATGGTCGTGGAATCTGCCTAAGAGTGTCTGGCAAATTGAGCTAATATCACATGACAGGAATGATCTTTTTGTCCTCTCTAATGTACAGTATGAGCATAAAAATGCTAGCTTTTGCATAGCTTACTGACCAGTCATCCGATATCAAATAACCCTCAAAATGCTGCCATGAATGGACACAGTAAAGGTTCACTCTCACAATTCATCTGGCTTTACATAGCCTTACTGGCGCCTTGACATCACAATTCTGACTGGAATCAGCTGTGAGGAAATTCCGGGCAGAGTTAGCGGGATTAGCATGTAGCGACTCGTCACGCTCATGCCATCTCGCTGGCACGAAATATGCTGTATCAGGTAACGCAGCACCGGTGATGACACCCCAAAATTAGCAAACTGCATGACTCCAGCATCTGCAAAGTCACAATACCATGACCCTGATGACCTCAGGCCTTCAACTACGAAGCACTCAGAGAGCGCATACCTTCACCAATGCATTTGTCAGTGGTGACAGAATCCCTGATTATAAATCCATCCCTAAATGTCATCAATTGTTCCTTGGCCTCTGGCCCACACTTCCACAATCATCATTGAATTTCATTGAGAAATTTGAATGATACTGTCTGGACAACAGACACTTCTGGTCAAATTTTACTTTGAAAAAAAAAACTGCAATGTGTTTGAATTCCTTCCTGTCAGTTTGGAAAGGTTAAGTACATCAGCGAGTGTTACTGGATCCTGTCAGTTCAGGAGAACGGGGAGTATGATCTGCAAAGCCAAGCATAATCTTAATTCTTTTAACATTGCATTTCTCAAGTCCAGCAGGTTGATTACTGACGCCTAGTGCCAAGCTTAATGCGCACACTTAGAAGACAAAGTTGGAGTGCGAACATGTGAACATAAACATATTCTCAACAAAAAAAAGCCAAGAAACACTAGATTTTGACCTGAGCATGCGAAAAGTAAGAACTGAATGTCAATCCCAAGTATCGTTCATGTCATTGGTGTTAATCCAGGACACAAAATCCATCCAAACATTGGATCAGATGACTTTATCACCAAAAAAAAATATGGTATCCACAGGAAGAACAGAATCACAGAAAGTCCAGACCACTAAATCAAAATGTCAAACAATGTCCAAAGTCATTTCAATATCTTATGTGACCACCGCGTGCTCGAACCACAGCTTGACAGCGTCTTTGGAAGCTAAGAACATAAGAAAACTTGATGGTCCTTGATAACTTTTCGTCAAGTATAGACTGACTAAACTCCCTGTAACCATAGGCGCCCCGACCGCAAATTATGCAGCATCCTTTGTTTGTACCTCGGGTCCCTACTGTGCACAAGGATGATTCATATGCCCAACTTGACTTATTGAATTGTGCCTTAAAATCAGAAATCAGTTTCTCATCAATTAATTTTTAAGTCAAACCTGTGGACATATGCTGTCCCACTCTATAGTGTGGTTCGACATAAGTGTTCACAATAGTGTTTTTCTGTTTGCGATTTTAGAGACAGCTTGTAGGAATAGCGGCTTTACTGCTGTCTCAATTTTAATATTTTCCTGTTTATGGTTTCTGCTTATAGTTGCACTGGGTCTCTGCAGTAAGTGTGATGCAGTTAAAATGTAAACAAAGAGAAGATGGGAAAACTGAGTATTCAGTTCCTCATTTTTGTGCGAAAGTGGTTTATTTTGACAGCCTGTGAGCGGCGCACATAGGAATTTGTGTCCAGTGGCCACATCAGAGAAGTACACTGAAGGCATTGGCAGTGCCGCTGTATCAAAGATGGGGAGTGAGAACAATATTTGATTCGAAAACTGATCTGACTCTGAAGGGATTCATTCCGTTCGTATTGCTTGCTTTAACAGCTCTATTTCGTGCAGCTGGACTACAGAAGTTAGCTGGGTAACTGTCAAAGTTAAACAGGAGACGTCTCAAATCTAGAATATGGACTAAAGTAAAATGAGCTGTTCCAGGTTTAACTTAATGGAGTTATCCAGCTATCCTAGTATCCTACTTTACTATTAAAATGGTTTCATCGTGGATGCCTACGCTGCAGATTATTCGTGTTAGTGCGATTAGTTTCATGGGAATCCTAAAAAAACGTCTAATGTAGATTCCTGACGTATTGTGGATGGGACCCTATCATTTTGTGCGATCCTATGGCCTTTCCTATACCGCCATCACCAGGTCAAACTTTAAATTTCCAAACGCAAAAACTCAAACAGCCTTGATGGGCATCGTGTTTTACTTCTTGCTGTAAAACCACCACCAGGTAAAACTGAAATTTCCAAATGTAACATTTCCAAGTGCAACAGCTCAGACAGTTTTGATGGAAATCGCGTCACACCTCCTGCGATTGCTCCTGATGTAAAGATGTGATGCTGGTGACCCGATGACCTTCCCTCGAACACCACCACCAACCAAATTTTTCATTTTTTTTAAATTCAGTGACAGTTTTAATGATAAGCCTGTCAAATCTGCTATCAACATTCCTGGTGCAATGCGGAGGAACCATAGAGTAGGGTGTTCCAGCAGAACCAGAGGCAGCAGTTTCAGGCCCGCACTTTGACCATTACTATGACCATTCCTGTAGCTCCACCCTAAGGCAAAACTTAATTTATTTGAAAAAAGTCAAATAGTTCTTATGGGAATCTGGTAAAATTTGTTGTGTACATCCCAGCAGCCCAGAGTACTTCCCAAGATTTTCTGGCCCCTTTAACCTTTCCTGCAACGTGGCCCCTTGACCAAACTATGAATTTGTCCTGAGGGGAGAATGCTGTAGTTTTGGGGATATACCCAGTTGTTGTCCACCACCAACATTTTTCAAGTTAAACAACCCCAGGAAATCTACTGAAATCACTAATAGCGTGGCAAAAAAATCAAGTTGAGGTTATTTGACCTGACCTGACTCTCCTAATGAGCAGAAGTATTATGCTTCAAACCACAAGTATTTGGTCAGAAAAAACAAGTTTTGTGAGGTCCGTAAGTATGAGGACGGGGACTGTACAAGTACTCTTTCCTACAAAGTTCATGGTTCATTAGAGAGGAATGAACAAACCCTCCAACTGGAGCAGACGGTATGCACTTTTAGTGTGCACTTTATTTCATTAACGGAGATCCGCACCATAATTTGAGCATATTCAAATCTCCAAGATAGGGCCTACAGAGGAATTACAGCCCTTAAATCTGATAAATATCAGAATCACAAAACTGACAGACATCACTGAATTGGACTTCTAATCTGTACGAGAGGTTTGGCTGGGTGCTTTCATTTTTGACTGCTGCGGTGTAGCATCTGTAAATGCCATTCAGCAGCATTTATGCTCGAGAATGTAAGTGTTTATTTACTCTCTGCAGAGCAGAACATCGCTGGGGGACAATCTGAGAAAGCGCAGGCCCACTTAAATCCGTTCTTCCTCTTTAGCGGTGTGTTACCACGGCAACACAGCAAAGGCCAAGTAGCCAGAGCAACGGTACACTTCACAGATTAGTTCAGCGAGGGCACAGCAATAGAAAAGAGCTGTCGGCCAGAAAGCAAGCGACTCTAGGCCGTTAGATGGAGCAAGATCAATCACAAATCCTCATGCGACAATCATTTTATGAAGCCACAGGGAAACGAGGAGCGATAGATTACCTGGCATGCAGCAGTACTACTCAGTCATTGCAATGGGGTCCTTTTCAATTTTGAACCTGGAGAAATGCAGGTCCAAGTCATGATTGGTAATGATGGACACAAAGCGTACTCAGGAACCACTATTTAAAACATTTAACAAATGTCAAGAATCAAGACCTGTTACATATATTCTGGAATGATTTCTGTTCCATCACCATCGCTGCAGTTACAACTGGGAGGCACACAGTGCATTGCCTCCACTGGTTTGAAATTTGTTGGTGGAGGACGTCAAACTCAGATTTAGCCTAGCATAAGATGTCTGTTCCAAGAAGTCATCTGACAGCTCATGTGGGTGTTAGTGCCACATTAATCACCGGGATAACTTTTGCCATTGACACCGGTGGTCGACAGCGCTGTCTTTCCGCACACGGAAATTCTCTCGGATTCTGGATCAAGACTATGAGTCGGATCTCCACCAAAATTGAATCACTTCCCCCTTAGCACAGTACCTATCAACAAATAAAATGTCATTGACATCCCTCAATGACTTTTTGAGATGTTCTCTAAACTGACAAACAAACGAACGAACGCTGGTGACGATTCAATGAACAAACTAGCAAATGCCAATCAAAACATATCACACCTGGCAGATAAATTGCAAAATTTTTCCACAGGCTAAATTTGATCTGTCCAGAGAATAAGAAATCTGAGCTTTGGAGGAAGTATCAGAATCCTATTACAATAATTGTCAAAAACCTCATACATTACAGGGAAGATGTCAATGCAGCAAACTTGGCCAACCCTCATGTTCACTTTACAATTAAAACGGCCTTAAGTCATTCTGTCCTGTTGTATGACTTGATGTCAGTGAAAAGCAGAGCTGTGAATTGTGAAGGGAATTTCAAAGCCAGTTCTGGGCATTTACAGCAACTCTCTGATCCATTGACATTACACATTCATCAAAAGCCAGACACTCTTTTTATAAAATGAACAAACAGGCATCGTATTGGATTGTATATATCATGAAAAGAACATCTCCTTCAACCTTGCTGGGGGGTCACAGGCATCGTGACGATCCGTTGAAAAGGGTGTAAATTGATAGACAGTCAATTTGGCCGCAGACATAAATCTACACCTTCCAATTCCTTTGGACACTGGTCTTCAGTGTAATAACAAATACATCATGTGAGACAGCGAACATCAAAAAAGGGATTTCTAACAGAAATGGTATTTGTACTACAAGGCGTGGGTCGATGTACAATTCCCTAGTGGTGGGAGACGTCTTCTAAACGTTGTTCAAGCCTGACAGGAATTATGTGGGCTGTTCCGTCCCTGAAAAATGTACCCTGTCATATCAAAGAATAATGATGTGTATGGCACCCCAGCTGGCCAAAACAATATTATTGCATTTCACCAGGAAGAGAAAGATGGAGCAAAAGGCATGATGCACCGTTTTTATAACGGCACAAACATGCCATCAGTCACCAGTGACAGCTCCGCACTCCGGTCTATAAGGACATTCAATCTGAACAAGGGTCAAGGAATCATTACCGTCATGGTAACACCTGTCATAAATTACTGGTCACCTGTCAGGGAACTGGACCCCACATTTAATAAACATGCCGAGCAAATACATCTCTATTGCAAAGAATTTGTGTGACAGCTATTTTCTCATTCTACTGGACCAAGTCAAACATTTTATGCTGACATATACTCACCCCCCACCCCCACTTTTGTTCTCCCAAATTTTAGTGGTCATTGCAACTCTCAAAGCGCTTTCTGGAGAGCACAGCCAAGCAAAGAGCTCAGAAGTAAGATGCTGGCATAACTCATAGTAAAGGCATTCCTCCAAATTTCCATCTTTTAGATGAAATGTTCAAGGCATTTCCTGGCTCTCCTAAGAAGCTTGTCGAAATGAGCTGGGGGTTAGCTGGCAAAATCCCCTCAAGGCTCCATCAGTAGGCCTCCTTTCCTTAAAGCAGTGCTTCCCAAACCTCTCCTGGAGGACCACCAGTCCTGCATGTGTTAGATCTCTCCCGGCTCCAGCACAGGTGATTCAAACGATCGTCTCGTTAATCACCCCTAAAGCTGATTGATGACAACCTGATCATTTGAATCACCTTTGCTGGAGCAGGGAGATCTAAAACATGCAGGACAGGTGGTCCTCCAGGAGAGGTTTGGGAAGCACTGCCTTAAAGCATTTCCTGATTTAAATGGCTTTAAAATGGTAAAATCTCCCTCCATCTCAGCGGACGTTTGGTCAGCATTCTGGCACAAAATGGCCACCGAGCATCATACAGGTTGGGACAACACATCAGTCGTAGTGTAGGTGAGTTTCCCCCTTGTCACAGTGTAACACCTCAAAGTATGAGAAAAGGAATATATTTCTACAACCATCTATTGACATCTGTTCCCCGTCATTGAGAGCACAATGCAATGACATTGACGAATGAGAAGCAGTCTGGGCTTGAATGAGCTCAGCAGGACGTTTATATCAATAAGAGATACCCATTGACCCCATTTGCAAATGCTTTAATATCCTGGTAATGTTTGATGAAGACACTCCCAGAGGGCATTGTCTGCGCCCACTAAGGGATTCATTCACAAAAGCCACCCTCATGATCCCATCGACTCAAAGCACAAGACATACCATTCCGCTCCATCACATTACCACAAGTCATCAGCACTTATGCCCTTGAGGTGCTGACCCAAGCCTGCATGAAACATAATTAAAGCAAACCACTGAATCTTAGTTTTCCCCTGCTCTTGGCCTGAAATGGCCGAAAAGGCCAGTCACTGAGGATCACAGAGCGAGAAACATACAATCTGAGAAGTTTCGGTTTCACAAACACACTTCACACCTGATGAGAGATCATTGTCAATACCACATCCGGGAGAGAGACTGTTGTTCCTTCCTTCATTTAGCGGTCAAGTTTTTTTTTTTTTTTAAAGAAAGCATGTGGTGTTTACATGTCCAAAGTATCTCTGATATTGTGTTTACACAGCAGATGCGGGGGCACTGGTGGGGTTAGCAATAGTTTACACTCAAGCACAGCCATGAGCTCACAGGTCAAGCTTGGTCACTCATTTGCCCAACTTCACGAGTCCAACGAGCGTCAAGACAGTTCTGATGAATTGAAACGAGAGGATGTGTGCCAAAATATTTATTTTCAGCAGCTGGTATGAAGATTTGAGTTCTGAGCAGTGAAGCATTAGCTCTGCAGCTGGTTTTTTCAGTCCGGGTGGCGCAATTTCTGGCTATGACCGAGGTTGACATTGAGGTCACAGTCAAATTAAACCCTTTCCCAAATCATTCAGTCTCCATCTGCGCTTCATAATCGAGTGTCACTTTGTGTGGAGTCACCCTCAACTTTTTAGGACACTCCTCATAAAGAGGGAGGGTATGCTACATGTGTATTTTGGAAGGCTGTTGATTCCATCACTATAACTGTAGAAGGATGCATTCTGTTGACATCTCTTCCATGATCCAGCTTCCAGTGAGGGTGAGTGAGATTGGAAAGTCAGCATCGATGCAGACTCACAGCTGAAGGGTTTTACAGTCCAATCCTACTTGAATCTAATTGGACTGGGACTTCAAAGTGGCAGTCCTTCTGCATCAGAAAGAGGAGGAGCGGGTAGGGTGAGGGTGAAGAAGGTAATTTGGGATCGAGCCTCAGGGGGCAAGCTGGCAATTCAACAGGGCTTAGTAACTCAATTGCGGCCACTGCTGGTCAGAGATGGTGCCTGCAGCCACGGTAACAAAGAATATGCTGACTTTACTCGCTGACCGCAGAGCCGCGCAAGATTGCTGATGAGTTCGCAGTGTGGGAAAGGGGCATCACATGAAAGTATTAAAAATGAGGCTCAGCGCAGAGCAGCTGAGGTTGCGGCAGCATAATACTGCATACAGCAAACAGACATAATGGATTGAATTACACGGTGCCTTTCAGCTCAGAAGCCAAGGGCCTACATTTCCTTGAATTATTCATATATCATTTGTCACTGTAATGCAATTTACCTGTGCAGCTCCACAATGGCATAAATTCACTTGTAGAATCGTATGATGTGGTATACACTATAAAGTACATCTCCCTGCTGTGGGTACTCGTGGGGCATAAGGATGCTCCATTAATCCATATGAAATTTTATCTGCAGGTCCTGCAATTGCAATTTGCACAAAAAACTCTTAGCCTCTAGTACCACAGAAATACTTTCCAAGTTAAAGCATTATCATTTAGCCACATCTAATAACTAGAATGTGTTTTTACTCAGAAAAACTGATGTCCCCCCGGCCCCCTTCCCTGCCTAACCCACAGGACGGATGGACAGACGGACGGACGGATGGACGGATGGACAGACAGGCACATACTAAAAGGCACCACTGCAGGACCTGAGTAGCAATTATGCAAAGTTTTGTAAAAAGATTATGCAAAAGGTTTTGGAGTTATGTGGTGGACAAAACTTGATTACAGCCGGACGGACAGACGGACGGACGAATAGACAGCCAGTCACATATCGAAAAGCACCACTTCAGGACCTGAGTAGTAAGTATGCTAAGTTTTGTTTAGATCATGCGATCATGGAAATGAATTGGGAACGCCGACACAAATGCAAACGGAACCGAGCCTCTCTCTCTGGGGGGGGGGGGGGGGACATAATTGAAGCACTGATTACTAAAACCCCACAAGTCAAGTCAAATCAAGTGTGGGGGTTTTAGTAATAGGTGCTTCAATTCTGAGAGTACAAAATGTTGCCACTGCTCAAACATAAATGTATTAATCTTTTAAACTTGAAGGAAGCCTCCAATATATGAACAGCATAAGACAAAAAGTTGAGACGCAGAATAACTACAGTTGCAATCAAAATTATTCCACCCCCATTGCTATTTGAGTTTAATAGCAAAATTTACAAACTTTCAGCTGTTTGTGATAAACAGATTAAACAAGAACATTTTAGATAGGACGACACAACTAATATAACTATTGGTTTCTTCAAATTTAACACAAAATGTCATTTTTAATGACTATTGTAGTCTCAAAATTATTCAACCCCCCAAACAGCATCTGTCATAAGAGCATATTTGCAAATCAGACATTGTCTAAAGCACACCTAATGCAGCTAATCAAGAGATTAAAAAGTTGCGTCAGGTTTGCTTGAGATAGAACATAAATACTTGCACTCGCTAGGGGTTTGTTGACAGTGACATTTGATTGCATATTAGAAATATGGCTGTCAAAAATATTGTTCATAAAGCTAAGAGGGGATCACTGCCTGGCACAAATAAGGAAAGTGATACAACAAGGTAGCACAGGCACTGCATTTTCCTAGAGATACAGTTGGAAGCATAGTTCGCTAGTTCAGAGTTAAAAGGAAGACTGGCTACAGTACCAGGATGTGGCAGAAAGAGGAAGCTATCAATGGCTGTTATCAATCGTGGTCAAAAACCCTCAAGTGACTGCAGGAGACCCGCAGCAAGACTTGGAGGCAGGAGGCACCGGGGTTTCAGCCTGCACAGTAGGGCACATACTAAACGTTGAAGGTCTCCAAGACATACAACACGACTGATCCAAAAGCACAGGCTCCAACATGCTCAAAACCAAATAAATAAGCCACAGAAGTTTGTGGATATTGCTCTGTGGAGTGATGAAACAAAACTGGAATATATTGGGCTTATGAATCTGTGATATGTCTGCAGGAGGAATAAAGAAGCACATGCTGAAAAGTACATCCTGCCTACAGTGAAGATTGTGGGGGCTTTTTGATGCACTGCAGCTGGCTTGCTGGAAGCTGACGCTGGGGCATCATCGGATCTTCCAAAAGGACAATGATCCTAAGCATAGCTCAACATCCACCAAGGCTTGGTTTCATAAGAAGTCTGGGAAAATTCTAGATTGCCTATCACAGTCGCCTCACTTGAACCCCATAAAAAATCTCCGGTAGGATTTGAAGAAGACAGTTGCAGCATGCAAACCCTAGAAAATCAGTGAACAGGAGGCCATTGTCTATGAGGACTGGGCTAGGATTCCTTGAGAATGCTGCCAAAGGCTGTTGTCTGCCTATGAATCACATCTCCAGCAGGTCCTAGCAGCAAAAGGGTGCTCTACTCAGTATTTAAGATGCTTTTCATGAAGGGGTTGAATAATTTTGAGCCTGCAGCAGTCATTAAAAGTGGCATTTTGTGTTGAATTTGGAGGAGCCACTTGTAATATTTGTTGCCTGGAGCCATTTAAATTGTTCTTGTTTGATTTGTTCATTGCAAATAGCTGAAAGTTCGTAAATTTTGCCAGTACACCTAATTTGCAACAGGGGTTGAATAATTTTGATTGCAACAGTAGATGAACAAAATAGTTCCTTAATATCATCATGAAGGTTCAATTATGCTCAATCATAATGGCCTCATATAAATACACCAGTTCTTATGTTGAACCCACCTTGGATTCCAAATACCCATTCCACAATAAAGCACCCACTCATTAATAACAAAGAACATTCTCCATATTTGCCATCCCCAAGGTTAAAGGGAAAGAGGAGGTATGTGTTCTCCACCTCATTTGTGAAGTGAGAAATGTCCCATTACACTTCTATGCTGAGATTGCGAAACCATGGGCTACGTGTTCAAGAAAAGCTGGGAGTTACTCTAGAGGTCTGGTCCAATGGCAGACACCAAGTCCTGGTCACACAGCCTTACTAATGAAGAAGGTTCTGGAATGAGCCCCAGCACAGTAATGGCCTCCTTCACCTCTCCTGTCATTCCCAAACCCTGATCCACCACTCAAAGATCAAATTTTGCACACTGCTCTGTTTCAACAATAAAGATGGACCTCATTGCTTTGACACACTACAGAGCAAAAATATAAGAAAAGATCAGCCTCAACAAGGACGTAAAGGTGCACTATACAAGTTTGTTTATTTTTTGCGCACAACTCGCTGACATCTCCCCACGATCCGCTAGCTGCCTGACCCCAAATTCACTGTAAAAAAAAAAAAAAAAAAAAACCCAAGCTCTGGAGACCGCACAAGTGTCACAAACTGCAAATAAATTCAAGGGGCACAGACTGTACCCCATAACATAATAAACCGTCCTGGCCAATCACCGACAAGAGTTGACAGTTACGGAAGCATGAGAGGGAGGGAACTATGGGAGGGACGGGTGAGCTACCTCTGTTGTTTGAATTCGAATGTCAACAGAAGTGATGTCAACAAACTTGCATAGTGCACCTTTGAGCCTCTAGCCAGGGCCTCACAATCTTGCTGCTGTTGAAAACAAGGAGGGCCCTAATTTGATGACCTGTATGGAGTCGGCAAATGTAAGGTCTAACACTACAGCAAATCAAAAGTGGGTATGTCTAACTCCTCTCTGATATTTTTATGACAGGAGGCAATAGCGCAGTTGTGGTACTGTTGTCAAAAGAGGAGGATAAAGACAAATTAATTACCTGCAGGTAAGGTGGGGATTTTGGATCCATTTAAGCCAATCAGAATACTAGTGCTCATTCCTTTTAAAATCAGTGCGAACTGGCAACATTGTTTGGTGAAAAAACATGCACCTAACTTGCGTAATTCCCACCTCATTCGGTCCTTTGAGAACCACTCTCAAATGTAGTATTGTGTGGAGGCGTTTGGAGGATAGAGGTCGATTCACCGGTAATGCATTTTTTACAAAATATGTAGGAGTTTTAAACCGTATACAAAATATAACTTGTGGTATTGAAACAAAAGTGAGACTGAAGTTAATTGTTTGCTTTTCCCCCACACATAGAAAATAATCACAAGTATAAAAATACCCCTTCACTTTCCCCTTCCCATTAGACCAACTCTAATTCTATAAGCATTTTTGATATGGTACATAATGAAAATGGAACTGGGAAGAAAACAATAGGCATGTATTAGTCTGCAGCAGTTGCAAGATTGTACATGCATGGGAAATTATTTGGAAATTATTCACTGAGTTTGTACAATGTTCTAACACCTTGTCAGATCTGTCTTCACATCAGTATACACACACTCTTCCTACGCGCACAACCATAAACCATATGAAAAACAGTTCATAAATGGAGATGCACTCAAAAATGAATGTAGGTCAGCATGGAAAAAACACATTTTCACTGACGCAAGCACACACAAGGATTGTATAAAGGAACCAAGATACCAAGTTTATGCTGAGAGAGCATGAATTTCAATCTGTCAACTGTGTGAAATGTTCTCCCTGTGTAATATTCTGGAAACAGCTGGCTTTCACCAGTGCTGAAGCCTCCGTTTTTGCTCAATTTTAGACAGAGAAGAATGTTCTTGAGCCCCAGCATAAACATGACCAACGCTGTAGTGGTGTAAATGTTCTCAATACATGACTGCTTGGAACAAAATGGGATCTAGTTCTATTGCGCATGGCCTGGGACTCCAACCAAAGTGCGACATAATTCCTCCAGGAGATGAATGCTGAATTAGCCTCAAATTAATTTAATCAGTCTTTAAGGATATTGGTTTGGCAGAAAGCCTCAATAGCAGATATTCGTCCAGGCAGTGTTGGAGTCTATAAAAGGATCACCAACTGAGCCAGATCGGAATTGTTCCAGCCATTTTTTTGTTACAAAACCCCAGGATCCGACAGAAAGAACTCAAAGGTTAAACCGTCTCAGACAGTCAAGAGGGATATTTCTGCAATAAAGAATAAGCTAAACTTATGAGCAGTCTTCAGCCTGTGGGGAAGTAAGACATGAAAGGGAATGTCCCTTATTTGCATCAATTCATGCTTCGTTAATAAAAACTCATTATCTCTGTTCTCATCTTCTTCCCGTTCTCTCATAATGAAGCAGCATGATGCAACAGCACACGTTTGAAAAGCAACAGTCCCTCCATCCAATGCATCTTCACAACAAAAAAGCAATAAGTGTCTTTTTATTCTTCTGGTTAGTCTGACAATATTACTTCTATAATTCTTTTTAATAAAAACAGATCATTGCTAACACCAAGACAGTTTTATTAATTTCAAGATTTCTGAACAGAGTAAGATGAAAGTAACTTAAAAAAATACTTTCTCGCTGTCTTATTTTACTCTGCGGCCTGAAAGAACAGTCATTTCAGTCATTTTAGCTGATTTCAATGTGCTTCATAAACAAGTTTTTTTTTTTTTTTTTTGTTGAAGTTTTAGGCTGCAAGAGGAAGCATCAAGTTCTTCAAAAAAAGCAATGCCGTTCTCGGTCTTTGGTTTCAGGGAGGAAAGCTTGTGTTTCTCCCTCAAAGGGAAATGAAATGAAATGAAAAAGAAACATTCAAGAAATTCAACTGCCAGAGGACAGGAGAGCGATATACACAGGACGATGTGGAGCTGCCGCAGGCTCCTACCTGAGAGACAAAGATGAGTGGGATCACAGCGGTTTGCCTCTTCATCTCCCCTCCTCTCCCCTCATACCACTGATCACAGCCGAGACTGAGGAAGTCCGTGCTTTAACCCCTCAGGGAAGTGCACACTTGACCGGGTCCTGTTCAGCCGACGCAGAATCATTTGAGGGGAATGCGTTTCCTGCAAACCCCCCAAAAGAGCCCTTCCTTCCCTCTGTTGGGGATCGAAGGTCAATCTGAGTCAGAAACAACCCCTATTCCCAGATCGTGCAGGGCAAGATGCCGGACTCCCCACTGTCCTGCCCATGAACTGCCCTCCACTGGGGCGGACCATAGGAAATTTGGGAAATTAGGACTGATTAGGCCGTAAACAATGGCAGCCTAGATTCCCAGCAATCGCATGCCAGCCAAAGCCGCGACACTGAAAGCACTGGAATCATTCATTACTCTTGTTACGGGGAAGGTTTCCTCCAGAGGAAGTTCTGGACAATGTGTGTGCACACTTCAGAGGGCTGCCAGAGAGGAGGTCACATGGTGTCTATAGCGATAGGGCGACAGCGGGGACCCCAGGAGGTCCCAGAATGTCACAGGGAGGAATGCCAAACAACACTGAAAAAATGTTTAAACTGTGCTTTAGTCTTTTAATTTAGATTTGAAATCTTATTTTTTCCACACAAGTATGAAGTATTGACTTGTTATTAGCTGCAGTTTGCTTGACTAGTGGAATTATTGTACCGTTACCAATCTTGAAACATGCTGAATTGTCTCACCTCTGTGGAAATATTTTTGTCACATTCTAGCAAGACAAAAGCTATAGAAAAAAGATTCAAAGATTTTATAAGATTAAAATATGTGTGGAGATTGTCTTACTGCTCAGTTTTTGCAGTGCATTTCCGTAGTCACCGAGTGGATGCCACAAAGAAGAATGCTGAGCAGGCGGCCGGCGTGTTTATGCAAGCGCAGTCCTCATGAGTAAGACTCTCCTCTGCCACGCTGAACAGACAATGAGCCATTTATGACACCCAACCAATTTTAACTCTTGGTTAACGTTCAAAATTCACACTCGAACTGACTCTGGTGCTTAATCTGTCTCAGCTTGTAAAATAACACCCATTAAACATTGTCAGCAGCAATTATAGTACCAGATGATGAGTCAGGTTCATAGTCAGTTCCAAATGGTCCAAATATGCGGTTTGATACTTCCTGAGAGTCTATGACCAGAAGAACTGAAACAGGAAGAACAGCCGACTATAAAGACAATAAAACTCTTCTCATTTCTTCTCTCAGAGAATAAAGAAGCATTATAAGCCAAGATATTAGACAGGAAGCGCATCAAATGACACTGTGGTGTACATTATCTTAAACAGGAAGCGTGAAACAGGATAACTATCGCTCTCCCTTGTGAATAGACAACAAGCACTAAATTAAAAAGGAATTTATTACAAAAACGAGGGTATATTTTTTCACCCCGACAGTACTAGTGTTATGGCTCAGCTGACTATATTGCTGCTGCAAGATGGAGGACAACTTCTGCACTGGACAAAAGTCAGTCGATCAGAAAGTGCTTCTACCAGAGTTTCTTTCCCTCCTGAACTCAGCCAGTTGACTCCAAGAATTAACTTGTCTTCCTCGCTGAAGAATTGCACTTGTGAGCAAACACAGGTGATTTCATCCAATTACTAGGTAGGACTACTGACACAAAAAGAGAGGGAGAGAGATAAGGCTCCACATCTTTCAGATTATAAATGTGCCGCATGGTGCTGGTCTGAAGTTGACTTAGATTTGCTTTCATCTTCATTCTTTCAAAAAAAAAAAAAATGAAGAGCATTTTAAAATGCATCTTATTTCTTTGCTTTTTAAGCTGAGCACACTTGGAGTTGCCTTTATGCACGAAACGTGCTATACAGATCAATTTGCCTTTACTTTAATAGAAGTGAATGTATCCAGCCGTAACTCTACACTGAGAGAAAGTAGGGAAGTAGGGATGAAGAATACTGTTAAGGAGCCACTCATCCTCTCTCCGCCCCCCGCCCCCAACCCAAACCAAACCCTCTCCCGCCGCGACATAAGAAATGGACTCTGTTGGGATCCTACATTAGTTCAGTTTGCGGGTCCTGTGATCTCAGAACTTCATGGTTCATTTGTATTGAACCAACTAGATGAGAATCGCAGGTGATCCCGATCGAAGTTTGCCAGCTGGGCCTCTAAAATTACTGGAGTGATAAGAGTGGAAGCCCTGGGTGAGAGCAAGTTGCACCGAAGATCGCAGCACTTTCGCACAGCTGTCGGGAAAACGGATATTTTCACTCAGATCGAGAGCAAAGCTTCGCAGGGAAAACCAGGGCGGACTATTCAGCCAGACATCTCGTGACGCTGCGGGCAGTGATCGGCTGTCAAAGCTTTTTCAGATCCCTCAACCGTTTTTTACTCGCTTGACAAATTACTTTTGAAATAACTGATATCAGGTTTCAGGTATAATAATTAAGCTTCTGGGCCGCCCACCAGCCTCGATACTGCAGTGAGTCAATTCCAAACCCCTTACGCGCCGTAACTCATACTGCCGGGATGAATTAATTATCGAGGTTTATGACAAGTACGCACGACAGAGCCGTCCTTTCGAGTGTGGGTGGCGCATTCTGTGGTAAAATAGGTCACGCGAGTCAGGCCTGATAACAGACCTGTCAGGGGACCACAGGAAGAGATTGACAGAGGGAAGGCAAAAGAGGAGAAATGAAGGAATGATGGACAGGTATGTGGGCTGCTGAGGAACAGAGAGGCGGGGAGGGATGAAAAAGAGGACATTTGAGGCTAGACAGAGACTTATAACTGCAACTTGTGCCATGGGGAATACTCACTGCCATCAAATGATTAAGAAGCCATTTTTAATTCGTCACTTAAAAGAAAGCAGACATGCTGCACACCCTTGACAGTTCTCTTTTGTATTCAGACAGAAAAAAACTGCAATAGATACCTCTGCGGGAAATCCAGTGGGTGGTGCTCAATCCCTCAACTGCACTTGGGAATTCATACTCAGTCAGGGGTGAGTTTCCCCAAAAACGTAGTTGCTAACTAGGTTAGCAACTTACATAGTTTGTTCATTCACAGTCAATGGGTCCAACCATGCAAGTTAGCATCTGTGATTTTGGGAAATGTACCCCAGGTCCAGAAGTATTTGAACAGTGATATGTTGTTACCTTCATGACTCTGTAATCCAGTGAAAGTTGAGATGGACAAAATTAATTTGCTGGTATTTACATGCTTGTTTGGTGAACAGTGTAGGACAGGGATGGCAAGCATAGGTTCGGGGTGCAGGGTGAGTTGGTTTTTCGTTTTTAACACCCATTTTAAATCAATGAAGCCAGGGGAGTTGAGCGAACTGCGTTATCAATTGCTTCATTCGATCAATATTCCATGTAACAAGACAAAGCAGCAGACTGTTCTGGGTCTGCTGATTTGGCTGGTTACAAATGTACCTCTGGGATAGCGGGACCAAGCTTGGTTTGTGTAAGAATCACAGTTCTTTTCATAACTGGATAGAACCGACCAGAATGCTAGTGCACTGCTTGATGTTTGCCTGAGACCTAACTAAAGTATGGGCATGCAAGATGCGTATTGATCATTTAGACTCATGGAATTCAATAAATCAGCTCATTTTACAGAAAAAAATACCGTCAAGAAACCATTTTTCCTCTTTTACACGCTGTGTGGTCCAATTAATGAAAAATTGTGGATTTTGTTCGAAGAAATCGATTTGTCTGTTAAATAAAACATCTGGAACTGTTGGAATTGCCTGTCAGCTACCAGACTTTAGACAAACTCTAAAATCAGCTCATGTTTAAAAACAAAATGTTCATTTCAGGTTCTGATGCTAACATATTTCTGAATTCTGCAGCCTCCTTAGCAGTTGGGGTCAGAATGTAGTTCCTTATGTGTGTCAATAATAATAAGCACCCAACAAGGTACCGACCAGCAAACCTAATGACATCTACAACTAATACCACTGAAAATGTGGGTCTAAGGAAGTGCCTAGTTCCACTTTTGAGAGGTAAAGTGAGCAGCACAAAATGTCTTAGACTTTCTCACTATGAGGAAATGAGAAAAATCTCTTGAAATGGCTGTCTGGATCATTAACTTCCTAATTTAAAAGTTCCACAGCATATTGTGTTGCAGTAGTCGGTCAACAACGAAATAGCATTTACCACATGCTGGCAAATGTGGTAAATTTTCACTAATTACACCTGTAGTAAACAGCATCTCTGTGTCAGCAACATGAGATTACCTGGTGTGTATATTTTAACAACAAAATGGAGCCCAATCCTGTTTAGAAGGTCAGTCAATAAAATCTATTACACCATCTCAGGAGAAACAATTAACTATATAGGATAATACAGTATTCTGCGCTTTTCAGCACTAAATAAATAGTGTCATGTGTTTATCAGCTGGGTCATTCAGGAAGTAGCTGAAGTTAATTTTAAACAGCGCAGTACTGTAAATGCAGTGCAAGCAGCCCCACAGCTAAAGGAGAGAGCAAATATCCATGTACTTTTACTCTGTGCACTTATTATTTACACACGCTAATAAACCTGGCCATGTTTAACAGAGAAAAATAAATGCCACAGCCAGCGAGTTTGGAAGATAGATAGGGAGAAAATTGGAGACTTGTGAGCCTGTGTGTGAGCATCAGTGTGAATGTGTGCAGCGTGTGAGCATGTGTGTGTGGGGCGCAGAGGTACCCCCACGTACTGCTGTAATCCTGACCTACCTCTCCATCCATTTTACAGCATTTTACAGAATCTTACACTATAAATGAAAAGCAAGCTTTCGTTTGCAGCTCCTGTCCCAGTGAAGCCAACACAACCTCACTCTTTCTTGTACGGTGTGGTGACAGAATGAGCCAATTACTCATCAAAAATAAATAAAAGTACTCACCCATAATTTGAGAGTAATGCACGAGTTTCCACTTTCAATAATCACCTCGGATATATAAACTCAGATGTACAAAACAAACATTTCAGAAGTTAGAGATTTGCCCAAAGTCCCCGGTGACAGAGCTTTGCCAAAAGGGGACAAATAATAATAAGTACTGTACCCTTTTCAGCGAACAGGGAGCACAGACTGAAGCACTTTGTATTCTTTTCATTTGTTCAATTATAATCACTGCTGGCATGAGAGATATGTCCTTCAGCAGAACAAAAACAAAAACTGCATTTCCCGAACATTATCACAACAAATGCTTTCACAAAATGTCCTTTGGAAAGGAGCATGCAATTAATCTTCTTGTCAGTCAACCCACAGCACAAAAACAAGAATGTTGTGGAGTAATCTCCAATCAGCTCAGACGGGGAAAAAAAAAAAAAAACCTTGGCGATTACTGCCGATATCAGATTTTTATTCATTTATTTTTAATAAAGCCATCCTCTTACCTCACCGGCATTCCTCGAGAACAGCGACGACAGACTGATCCTTTTCATTTAACGGAACAGGCCTCGAGAAATATTCAGCAACAGGACTTGCAGCAAGACTTAGAAAGATGCATTACGAAGCCGGGGCGACTCAAGGCTTTATCCGAGTCACACGGATGCAATGCCCTGACACCGGGCCGCTTAAAGCTTCAATGCTCATCCAGACTTCCAGGGAGTTACAGCCCGAGTGCAGCACACAGGCTAAAATTCCCAGCCCTGCAGTGTTGGGAAGCTCTCTGCTGAAATCATATATGCAAACTGTGTGGCTCTCCAGCACTGCTCAGGCCCCTCTCCCGTCTCCCCATGCAGGGGGCCCCTGTATTGCTTACCCTGAGACCGACCCCCGCCCCGCCCCGGGCAGCGGGAGACAGAACAGGACACATATGTACTGTCACGCGAAATGGCGCTAACACGACTGCGGAGGTGTGAAATACTGCAGCCGGCCACCAGCCCTGCAGGAGAACAAGCCCACAGGCTGCAGTCATCTCCAGTGTACACACCCAACATCACAGAACAGACAGAGAGAGGATGGGGCATTTGCAAACAAACTCAGGCTCGGCTAGGGGGACTGTTCTCGTCACTGTGTGCTCTTGTGCTCTTCGAAGATCATACCGCACTGACAATCCGGAATAAAAGAATGCCGATGCATCAGAAAACACCACAGGGAGCACGTCTCTACTCGGAATCTAAAACGGCTCAGTGATGATGGCAGACTAAAAGCCATTACACTGTGCTGAAACACAGGTATAAACTTTTAAGGCCAGTTTGTATACAAGGCGTTGGCTTCAATGAGTGACGGAGGCAACTCCTTGCACTGTATTCATTCTTAAACCAGACACGCCACAGTGTTGAGCCACTCTTTGAATACAATTTTCATTGCAGCAGCACCTTAAATATCCCACCAGATGTTGTTGTTTCTGCCCCAGTGACAATGCAAAAGGAAATGAAACAGAATGACTGTGGTATGTTCACATTGGCAGCCTCGCTTTCGCTTAAAAGGCAGCAGGGGCTCACAGCTAAGACTTACGTCTGTGAGCCCCGTGGTCAGGTTTTCGAATCACAATCGCCCCATTACCGGCTACAGCCCAAGGTCCGCATGGGCAAAGCAACAACAGCGGCAGCCTTGCTGGGGATAGTGGGGTTAAGCTGGTTAAAATTTATTTCACCACGCTGTCACGACCACGTGTGGTCGGCCAGGCGCATGTAGCTGTACAAAATACGTTACACACCGACTACGTGATCCTCTGATGGCATAGGCAGTGTGTAGTTGGTGGTGTGACTGCATATTCAAAAAAAACCGGCGGCGGCGAAATAAACTATGAAGGCCGAGAAGCGGGCGCCTTCTGTGGCTATAGTGGTGATACTATAAAGGTGTTAACTGACAAGTGACAATAATAGCAAGAGCCATCTGGCAATGGCGTATCCCCCAGGCTCCCCACATTCATGGATTAACTGCTCAAGAAATTCCTAAATACCAAAAGGCACATCTACATATGACACCTGACCTACATGCCAAATTTCATGAAGAAATATTGAACGGTTTTCAAGTTATGCTCCGGACAAAAGAATGTTTACAGACGGACAGGCAGACAGACGGACGAACAGAGCGATAGCTATATCCCCCTGCATTATATGCCGGGAGGGATAATAACAAAGGTAACATTCAATAACCCAGCAGATTAATTAACAAGCAGAATCCCTTGGCACAACAACAGTTGGCTAGCAATGATGCGAGACAGGAAAGTTAATATTGGTGCAACCAGACTCTAAAACGGCCTTGTCTCATCACAAATCTTGTGCGTAACCTGGCCTGAAGAGCCAATATGGCAGTAACATATAAGAACTCAACTACACCAGAGTTGAGATTCTCAAATAAAATTTAGTTGAGTATTACGACACAAGAAAATCCACACATACTCCCCAAGAACACTGCTCCCCTACTCAACACACAGCTTTGCTTCACAAGGTTTTTAAGCCTTATTTTTATTAGAAGAGGCAAAATGTTCCAGAGAACACACACAGATTTGGAGACTTATAATTTACAGGACTGCACACAGTGTGTGCGGGTTGGGGGGGGGGGGCATGCACTGGTCACTGATTCCCTGTTTTGTGGGGTACCCACTCTTGTATCTTCTTTCGAGTGGTGGAATACGGGACGTACTGATTGGCTGAGCCACTTCGGTTGAAAGTGTGGATCTCAGCAAAGAACTTCCTGGGCACTGGAGGGTGAGTCGTCGGCGGGTCATCCGTCATACAGTGCAGCCAGCGATGCCTATAGGTTTGGGGGGGAAAGAAAAAACAAGAAGAGGAAAATTATAGTTCTACAATGCAGAATGCATTGTTTTAGGCAATGTTTCAAGAAATGAATATTGTTGACTATACCTAGTACGATTGAAATTTTTTCTGATGTATATTACATGAAATACTTGTGGTGTTTGGAATTGTGGGCATTATGGGGCTGGATCAGTCATTATTATGAATTTTATCATTATTAAAAAAATATGTTTTTGTTTGTTTTCCAGAGTTCTTGGCTGTACCAATTGTAATTTGACCCTGTTTTGGTTTGCCCCATTTTCCATTGTATATAAACCTCTACCCCCACCCCTGTCAAATGTGTGGAAGTGCACCTGACGAAGGCCACGTCGGCCGAAACGTTGTAAATAAACTCACTTGGGGAGCTATCTAAACAGTGTGCGGACCTTTGTTCTTTTTTCTAGTTCTCCACTGATGCCAGAGGAGGGCAGGGCTGAGCACTGGTCTGATCTACAGGCTAAAATCCAGGGACCAGGGACTGGCATTCCTCCAGAAATCGGCCTCCAATGGTTATTGAGGGTATTGCAGTTCATTACGCCTCTTCAATGAAGCGTCAGAAAGCAAATTTTCCCACTGAGGTCCATTCAAAACATTAACTACTCATTCACTCAATAATAACTCTGAGAACAATAAAGATCATTACAAAAGAAAAGCTGACAACTGTAATGAAATTATTTCATTTTTGAAATTACCTTTGAAACCTCCAATTTGTTCGCTGCTTGTACGAATAGCTCGAAGTACTCCACAATTAGCATTTTTTCCCCACGAGTCGAATGACAAAATATTAAGCAAGCTGTGAGGGTACCAACTGATCACGCTCTGGCGCCAAAAAGGCCATTGCACCACTCTCTGATTCCACCATAGCACAACATGACCGTCTCCATGAATTAGCATCATGCTACACTGAGGACCTCCCATAGGACTGTATGGAATTAGTCAGAGAAAGCAGTGTCCAGTTCTTTTCATCCAGATGGCAGGAACACTATTAACCAACCCCACACTATAAGAGTCATGAGTGAAAACAATGTTCACTAGAGTGTGTTTTCACTCATGAAAACAAATCTCTCTCCACCTCCACCCCCCCCCCCCACCCCCCACCCCCCCAAGAAGCCCCAAAATGCCGAAAGCCATCAGTGTAGAAGCCCATCAATGCACCTACAAAATTTGGTAAAGAACTATTGAGCGGTTTCTGAGATATGGTTGAAGTGTTTCCAGACCATAACACTTTGACCGAGCCAAAAACAAGCACATTACACCTCCAAAAAAATGCACACCCTCTCTTTCAGTAACCAAGACAAGGCTTATGGACAAATGTAGGCTTCCGTGTATAATAATATTAATCCAGTTAAGAACTTACTGGACTAAATCTGAATCTTAGCAAAGACCCGTGGGCTAAAATATCAATACTCATAATGGCAAAGGAAGCTATATTTTTTTTGAAATCATAAATATTGCTTTAAAAATGTCAGCAAAGCACAAAATTATGACAGAGCCAATTATGCCCACTGATTCATGAAGATCGAATTGTTCACCAATGAATAGAACTCCACCTTGAAAATGGTAAGATGTGAGAATACAAGTGCTCAGAATATATAGTGCACTTTTTTAGAAATCAAACCAAAGAATGGATTTCAGGATAACAAATACAAGCTAGAAAGAAGTGAACTTAAAACTAAAGGTACTCATATATTCATTCATGAATCTAGTTGATTTTTTCCCCTCAATTTTTTAACTCCATGGATTTACAGCAGAAAAGTTAAAATAAAAAAAAAAACAAAAACAAAACAAAAAAAAAAAAACTGAGAATTATCTAGCAACAATTTATTACCATTCAGCAGGAACCATGCTTCCGTCCACCTCCCAAAAAGTGTTCTTTCCGTTCATTTCCGTAGTGTAAACAACCCATCGGTGTCGTCCTATGATCAGGGAATGATGGAATGTAGACACAGGGGACAGAAGATAAAAATAGTGGGATTCAGTGTAACAGTGATCGAGTATAGATTATATTATATTACATTATCACATATACTATCATATTTCGTGAAATATACAACCCCTAATTCGAAATAGATGGGTTTAAGTGTAAATTGTGGATAAAATCAAAACGCAATGACTTTCAAATCACACCAGCCAGTATTTTATTCATAATAGAACAGAGATATACACAGCAAATATTGAAACTGAAAAATTTTACAATTTTTTCCACAAAAATGATCTCATTTCAAATTTGATGGCTGCTACAGGTCTCAAAAAAGTTGGGACAGGGGCCTGTTTACAATGGTATAGCATCCCCTCTTCTTTTTAACACAGAGTGGAGGTGTCTGGGCATTGAGGAGACAAGTTTTTTGAGTTTAGCCATTGGAATTTGATCCCACTCTTGTTTAATACTGGCTTCCAGCTGCTGGAGAGTTTTGAGTCTCCTTTGACAGACTTTTCATTTAATTACGCGTCAAATATTCTCAATCGGTGACCTTTCAGCATTCATGGTGCTTTTTAAAACATGCAAGTGTCCCACACCATATGCACTAAAGCATCCCCATACCATCAGAGATGCTGGCTTTTGAACAGAACGCTGAAAACAGGAGGGGTGGTCTTTCTCCTCTTTAGCCCGGAGGACACGACGCCCCTGATTTCCAACAAGAACGTCAAATTTGACTTGTCTGACCACAGGAAACTTTGCTACAATCCATTTTAAATGAGCCTTGGCCCACAGAACACAGCGGCGCTTCTGGATCATGCTCAACAATGGCTTCCTTTTTGCATGATAGAGTTTTAGGTGGCATCTGTGAATGGCAAAGTGGACTGTGTTTACAGACAGTGGTTTCTTGAATTCCTGGGCCCATTTAGTAATGTCAATGACAGAACCATGCCAGTGAGTGATGCAGTGGCGTCTTCACAGGTTGAAGAGTCTCTGGCCATCTTTACTTCTGAGAGACCCAGCCTCTCTAATAAATCCCCTTTTATAGCCAATCATGTTACACACCTGGCGCCAGTTAATTACTTGCTAAATGTTCTTCCAGCGGATTCTCAAATACATGAATAACTTTTTCAGCCCCCTTTTTTTCTGCCGATGTCCCAACTTTTTTGAGACCTGTTGCAGCCAGAAAATTTTGTTGATAAAAATGTTAAATATCTCAGTTTCAACATTTGAAATGTTATCCATGTTCTATTGTAAATAACATATTGGCTCATGTGATCTGAAAGTCATTGCATTTTGATTTTATTCGCAATTTACACTTCGTCCCAACCATTTCAAAATTGGCGTTGAAGATGTCTGTTTGAAATGGCACAAACAGAGTGTCGCCTAAACGAGAACTTAAAATTAATGTTGACATTTTTCAGCAAAAATCTTTCGGTGATGTGCCGAGCTTTGCTTTTAAACTCTGTTATTATTTTCTGTGTCAGCTACATTATTAGCAAGCGAAGAAGCAAATGACAGTGCTTTTTGTCTAAAATTACCCAAAATATCATATTTTTGGCCAATATTTATGCATTCGCACAATGTCTTCAACAATGAAGATAGAATTCATAAGGGTCTAATATCTTCGGTGATATAAATTGAAGAAATGATGTAACTGTTACATCGTCCACAAATATGGCGTCAAAATGAAAATGTACCCTGATTTCAAAACAAACCCTCTTATAACATAATATAATTTTCAAGAACGCACAAGCTTGAGACCTACCAAAGAAGTAACGGTTGTCTTCATAATACTTATTGCCATATTTGTCGACACCAATAAGTGCTCCAGTCTTCAAGTCATTTACTCTGCAAAACAAAAACAACACTCGTCAAAGGCTTCTGATAAACGCGCTTGTCTCTAGCGGGACGTCACAATTATCAGTGAGTCCATGTTCTCCTACAAGGTACGTTACCCATTCGGACAAGAGAAATTCAAAAACACATGCACAGTAATAATATGATTCTGATAAAAAGGTAAAGCCGAAGCAAGTACCAAACTAATGTTCACTTACAAGCAACCGTCAGACTCCTGGGACTTGACTGAAAGCTCCACAGTTAACGTTCGGACTGAAGGACCGATCGAGGTCATGGCCAACTAAGCCACTCGTCACAAGCAGTTTGGTCGCTACGCCAGCAATATAAACGAACATCGGGTTCGTCAATTATTTCCATTCAGTACTTACCTGAAGAATTGAACTAACAACCCACGGATGCCACCATGACCTCCCAACTGCTGCAAAGCCCTTCGAAATACTTGCACATATTCCGCCATCTTCTGACGGAAGTACTACAGGAATCAACAGGAAGAAATTCTGTCCTTCGGTAAATATTCCCAACTAAACATCGAGTAATAAGTAGTTCCACGAAGAAGACATTGAATTAATCCTTGCTGAACTGAAAAAAATGCCGTTAGGCGCAATTAATAAAATTTTCAAATGATTAAAAAAAAAATCTGGATAAAAAAAATCTGAATATGTACCAGATATCACAAAAATCCAGTCCATTTTGTAAAAGCAATGCAAAGATGGCATAGTATCATAGTTGACACATGTACTTAAGTAAATATGTCAACATGTATATAGTATATAAACAGAGGACAGGCAATAATGACAGTGAAAAGAATACTAATGATGAAAATATAAAGAGAGAATAAATAAAACCCAATGGCTACTATTAGCAAAGGACAGTTTTGAATCCTAACAGGCTTTGTGAATGAAACTTTCAACACCAGTTTTCCTCCTGTGGTTTCTGCGTTACCATCTTGAATCAGCAACTATTGTATTTGGCCACCGTCCAATGCAGATTAAACAAAATGTGTCCAAAATGAATTTCATTTTCAAGGAGAGGTTTTCATGCAAGTACCAGAAAGCCACAACTCTCAGTCGATCTTAAGACTTCCATAAGCTCCGCTTCAGTCCTCTATCAATTTTTGACCTCCTTGGCCCCTCAAGGGAATTGCTCATCCGCTGATTTCACAATGACCAAATTATGAGCATCTTGTAACTAGTATTGAACAGTATTGCAAATCTGTTAACTAGATTATTTTTACTCAAAACACTGACATCATAATTTGGCAAAATTCCTGCTGTACATTATGCCACTCTATGCCTGAGATTCAAGGTTTCCAGTTCTTATAGCAATGTCATAATGTGTACTCTCAAAATTTTTACCAAGCATACATATATGACATTTGTGGTTCTCCAAATGTTTTATTTTTGTTTAGCAATTCCATCAACACAGTTCAAAGTTCATAGGCACATGTGCAAATCACCGTGGGCCTTGATAGTCTTTTTTTCTTAATTATATATACATATTTATATATACACACACACAACAGAGAACCAGATGTGCAGGTCCAGGATACCAAAATCACAACAATGTGAGCATTACTCTCAGCAAGATAACTGAAATTTTCCATTGTCCATTTACAGGCATGTAATTTGAGGATTTGTTGAGAGCCAAGTTGATAAAGATGAGAAAATAGTGAAGTCCGTAAGCATTAAAAGACAGCAACACAAATCCAAAGGGCTACAATTCACTGATTCACTGAATATCGGTATTAATGCACCACGATTAAAGCTGAAAATCGGCACTTTTCTCGGAGGATTTCAAAGAGGGAACCCATTACTGCCCAATAAAAGGGTCACCATCCAAGTGCTTACAGACCGCACTGTAACATTGCCAGAGTCCTTCCAGGCTGCATTCCAGTCAGGTAAGAGATTGACAGTGGTCTATCAGAGCAGTGGTTCTCCTCCAGTTAGCACTACCTGACCAGCAGAGTTAGAAACGCTCTTCACCGAAGTATGAATGGGGAATGCGCATTCTCCAATGACAGGGCTCCCACACAGATGCGGGCAACGACTCGGCGGTTTGTCAAGAACACGGTAGAGAAATTCATGATTTCAGTAAGGGTAGAGGATGACCGGGAACAAAAAATAAGTGAGAACCCTTCAGCAGTCGGAGAGAATAATGTTCACATTCTATGACTGATTTACACACAAGGGACAGAATTAACACAAAAATTTAAGGAAGTAAGAATCCAAAAAAAAAAAAAAAACTAAAAGCAAAACCAAGGCTTTCTCTGCTTCTCAATATAGCCCTGCGAAGATAATCTGTGAGTTTAGTCCAACACTGTTCTGGCCCCAGTTACGAACTGAATGGCCACAATCTTTTTTTTTTTTTTTCTTTCGCCACAGGGATCTGCAGTTTCACTTTATACATTTGAATTTATAATCCAACCGTTCCAGCCCACAGACTGCATTTTATACATAACTGAGGTGCAAGATTGGCTACAACACAACTGAACTGATTGAGGTGAGACAAAATCAGGGATTGACAGCAGATTTTCAGGTAACACTGTCCAAGTGACTCTGACGACTATTTGACACTTGAAAGTTCAGAGTGTACACGTGGCAGAGGCACTAATCTTGGCTGCCATTTTATGTAGCCGCGTTGCCAATCTGGCCAGAGACTCTGAAGAGGTCCCTTTCCTTGGCTGCTTTACTGGATGACCGGCGCGCAGACTTGACTGTTGTAGTCGGTGGACTCCATCTTCAGGATGTAGGGAATGATGCTGTCGATTTGCACGTTGCCGATTAGCCCGGCGAAGAAGAGCTCCTCAGTGACGGCCGCGCTCATTAGCCGAAGGGCGGGAAGACGCAAGAGCAGTTTCGACAGCCTGAAACGGACAAACACAGAGACGCACACAGCTCAGACCCTAAGCATCTGAAAAGGAAGGCATAGCACACTCCATTAAAGTTGGTTTTGATGACAACGAGTACAAGGTTGAAGTAGAATCAGAGCTGGCCAATCTCAGCCCCAAGGAGCGGCGAGAGTGTTTGTTTTTCATCCAATAAAAATTAACCACTTCAAGAAGCTCATGGAATATTTGTTCTCAGCATACGTTGCAGTCTGCGAGTGACCAGCTGTAACTATATTCAACCATACTCATTCTCTGCATAAGCTCAGTACAAGAGGGCGAGAGAGAGTAGCAGCACAGAGCACTGGCGCCGGGAAGGGGGGGGCGGGCGCAGGGGGCCATTGGCCCCCCCACTTTTACCCTCCTCCCACTTTCTTTTTAAGCATAAACAGTTTGGGAGGTTTGCGCACGCATAGTCTATTGTCACCCTGTCTTCAATGGGCATCATTTAGGCACAGCGCTTCTCTGCCAAGTGGCGTAACAACAGGGGGCGCAGCAAGTGCAACGGCACTAGGACCCAGTGGCGGGGGGGCCATGATGGGCACATTCACGACAGGGTCGGGTCTCTACCGTCGTCAGCATAGGTATATTTCAAAACTGACATTATCATACTGATGCAATTAGTGCAACTGCATTCCACTGTGCTACTGGATATTTCTACCACTGCAACTGCATTCATTTCTCAGTTACAATGCTGGCAAGTCTATGTCATCACGGTACATTATTCATCATTTTAATTGAACATAAGCTGTTATAACATTAAACAATTTAAATTTCTCTTTGGAAAATGCTAAATAAAACAAATAATGATAATTTTATTTTGCCGTTGATATCGTCATTGAGACAGCAAGTGTTTCCGGGTAATGGCCATGAGTATGAGCGCAGATCAACAGTTTTTACGATGTCCACTCACTCGCCGATTATTGTTCCCGCAGTTCCTTGCTGTTCACAAAATTTCAAATCATCCCAATAAACTTATGTTAACGTGTCATTCATTTGCTCATTATGCCTTATTGTTCTTGATGATGTCCATTATTAAGATAATAATTTTAAGATGATAATGTTAAGAAAGAAAAAGGAAACTTTATATTATAGAATGAAACAGTGTGGTAACCCTTAGTGTGTTTTTCGTAGGTCTATAGCACTTCGAGGAGCGTGCAATATCATCTTTCGGATAGATTGGAATTTATGAAGTCACCGCTTTGGAAACGTCTTAATTAGGGCTGGGCAACGATTAAAATCTTTAATCGCAATTAATTGCATAATTTGCCTGATTAATCACGATTAATCGCATTGTACACGCAAACTCCAAGAATGAATTCAAAAGTAGTGTAAAGAGCACGTTTATTTCAATGTTCTGCTACCATAACAATGCCATAAGTGCCATAACATTTGTTGTGCAAACACTTTTAACATCAGCACTTATTTAGTGTAAATCTCAACTACAGTCGGTAGCTATCCACTTCGCAATGGCATTTGCTAGCTTCTCTTGCTTTTGTTTATCGGTACTTCTCCCAAACACTGCATTAAGTGTGGTCTGCCGAAGCTTCGCTCCACTCTCAGATTCATTAAATTGGTTGGTGATGTCTACAGTGTGTTTGGCATTTAAGTGATATTTTAAGCTCGAGTTGCTCCGGTGATAAGCAAGTTCAGCTTGGCAGTGGTTACAAATAACCTTGTTTCTATCATATCCGCCGCCTGAAAGAACTTAAAAGTGAAAATGGCCATTTAAAAGGTCTGCGACTTTACCCTTCTCCATGCTTTGTTTTTTTCGCGTTTTCCTTTTTCTTTTCCGGGTTCCCCAACAGCCAGCTCTATTCTCATTCTTCTTCTTCTGTTTGAAACGGCGCTGGGCTGACAGCCAGCTCATTGGCGCATTATCGCCACCTACTGTTCTGGAGTGTGAGTCAAACCCCCTACACCGCAGCAGCCAGCAACAGACTTTCACAAAATAAAAGCATGTGAGCAACATGCTTTAATGCGTGATAAACTAAATATCGGCGTTAATAGTCTAACGAATTAACGTGAAAATAACGCGTTAACTTGCCCAGCCCTAGTCTTAATCCGTGTGGAAAAAACACATGCGTAACTGAGTGCGATTACGACTTTCAAGTAATAGTTTGCAAGCTACAATCCGCAGATGTCAGAAGCTTGATTGATTTTGCAGTGGTTTTAATAATGAGTTCTACTTATTTTTGCATGCATGTGCTAAGCGATTTAAGCTCTGGCTGATCCTGCCTACCCAGCCTTGGACCTCACAACGCGTTAATTCATGATGTACATTGAAACGAAAAGTCCAAAGCATTAGTTTTAAACAAGAGGTGATGGATTTGGAGCATGTGTATCTGGGTTAACGAGAAGTAGCCAAATGCCTTTTTATTTTTATACCGTAAGTGTTGCAATATAGGGGCACAGATGAGGTGCACGGAATAGGGGCACCGTTAATGAGCTGAACACACAACACGGCACTTTTTGGCCCCCACACTTAAGTGAATCCGGCGCCCCTGGCAGAGGCAGTTTAAGGGGTCTTCGGGGTAAAACTTTCAATATTTTTGATTTTCTCATGAAATAACCAAAAAAAATGCAGTGAGATGCCAGTAAACACCAAGAATCCATGTTTTTCCTCTGCCTCAATTTTTTCTGGTGACTATAAATGCAAATTACTGAAAATCACAATTTTGACTGATTTTCAACCTTGTGGCATTCATAAAATCATTAATATTCATCTAATTGACTTTGGACTGAGATTTTCTCTGTTAGAGATCAATGAAATGACATAGGAGCATCCCCAGGGGTTAATTTTGAAAATGAAGCAAGTTGATGATAGCGATTTTCATTATATTTACATAACCGAGCTCATTAAATATTCATAAATGTTCCAAACATAAAAATCCAAAGTCATTTCATAGAACTATCTTAAACCTTTCATATGAGACTAATTTGAGTAACATCTGACCACGGGTTATTGAAATATCACAAAATATTTTCAGATTTTGTCATTAAAGTGCTGTTTCCATGGTAACCATGTTAACCAATTTTTAATCAAAATACTACATTTTATGAGGCTAAAATCATGTTGAGTATGTTCATTTCTCTGTCTTCACATTATTATGATTATTTCTACACTTTTCCCAGAAGACCCCTCAACAGAAGCTCCCTCATTAGTCTGGAAGGGCTTTAGTCACAGTCTCACCTGTATGTGTCCTCTGGATAAGTCCTGGTTAGTCAGAGTCTCACCTGTATGTGTCCTCTGGAAAAGTCCTGGTTACGTAATCCTGCAGCTCCATATAAGCCTTCTCCTGGAAGCTCTCAATCTGAAGCGTGTTGTCAATACCTGGGTGGTCTGAAGAATCAAAGGCAATGAGACCAGGACACACGCCAAGACGATGGAACTTAAGTACACTGTGCAATAGCAATGCTAATGTATGGTACGCATTCAGCTTCTAAAACAGAAATCCACAAAGCTGGCCACTAGAATCCAAATTTGGCACCACCTTTCTTTTCCTCCAAGTGATTAACTAAAAAAAAAAAAAAAAACTATAATCATTATTGACTAAACTGTCCACCCTCTCAGTCCCCTAAAGCACAATTCGTTAACTTTACATTAACATTAAAATCAATTCTGTGCATATTCCAAAGAGGTTGTTTTTAACCTGCAGTCCCCAAGATTGATGTTTCAACAGTTTTGGCAGGAACCCAGAACACTATGGGAGGAATGCGGGAGGTAAAAGGAAACACCATGAACTTGAGGTGCATACACTAACTTCATCAGGAAGACCTGGCCAAGGTCCATAAACTCATTCTTCTGAGGAAATGCAGCAAATCACTTCATTACCACTTCAGACACGCTTTTCCTTTTTGTACTTGTTTTTACACTTTGCCCATTTTTAAACCCTTTCCTATTCGTATGTACAAATCAGGGTTGTAGAACACCTTTTCGTGTCCGCTGCACGGTATGATGACACTGAAGTGCAGTTGACTGAATTTGCCGTACCTGGGCTGAAGAGCACGATGGCTTTGAGGTACGCGTACTCGTAGGCGTCGGGCGCCAGCTTGGACATGCTGTTGCAGAACTCCTGCATCCTCCAGATGTGTTCCATCACTAGCTTCACTCTCTCAGCCGACAGCTTCTCTGCAAGACCGCACACACACAGCGCTGATGAGGCCTTCGCACGGCTGCACGTGTCACTTCCTGTCTGCGCGGACCGACTTTCAAAACTGGGTTAAGACCAACTGTCAAAGGCGCAGATCACTGAATCAAAGCTACTCCCATTACTGATATTTAGTAACTTCTTTCATCCAAAGAATGTAACAGTTGACTCAACTAAGCAGGGGACAATCCCCTGGATCAATAATAGGTCGAAGGCCTTTCTTAAGGACCAACACCAGCAAAGTGGCTGCATTTGGCTTCAATGCCTTGACCACCCTGCCATCCTAAGGCGACCATCGAAGGGCCTTGGTTCCCAACCCTCTCCTCAGCAGCCTCCAGGCAGAACAAGCCTTGATTTGTGCCACGTAAAAACATACATAATGTAAATAAGGATGATAATATTAGACAGGAAATCTAATTTACCTGGATCTGGTTCATAAGAAAGGGTTGAGCACCACTGACCTGGGGTTTATGAGGATGGGACGCTGCTATTGAATTATCAACTACTGAGATGCGCACAAGATCTGACAAGTCTGGCACTTACCACTGAATTTGAAATACACCAAGAACCCAGTACTATAAAACTTTATTTTTTTGGCCCCATTTTTTCAGTTTTTTTACAACCGTTTCCAATTTGATATGCACTTTTCTTCTCATCGGGCCATTTTATTGGATTTTTTATTTTAGTTTTATTTACTCTCTGACACAAAGCGCTCTGGAGTACATGTCATGTAAAATATATGAGTGCATTTGCCTTTCCCTCTTATAAGCATCATGTGCACTATAATTCAGCAGCAGCCATCTATCTCATTGTGAGGGTCTGCGAATCTGCAGTGCAAATGCTTATTTATGCTCAACGTTAAATATGAACAGCACTGCAAAAGTCTTCGGCACATACAAAGCAATTTCGTAGGGGAAAAATATACTTGCAAAAATAGCTAAATTAAAAGTTTCTAGTGGCTGAGAAATGTGCAATACAGAGCTATAACCTGTTCTAAATCAAACGTGACTACGCTTTGCCTAGAAATTTTGGACACTGCTCTGTTGCGTTATAGTTTCAAAAGATGATTGGCATTCTGCCTGTTCCCAGCAGAGTGGAGTACTTGCCACCATTCTTCTGTAAACTGACCACCTCACCTGTGTCTATCCCTCCAGGTAATTACAAACAGCCATGATTATGTTGACATCAGGGCCCTCTGGAGATTATATTATCTGTATCAACTGTTTTTAATGAAACACACTTATTTATAAAGTAATTTTTTAAATGAACATTTGGAATTTCTTACATATTTCTCATCTTCAGCAACCCAAATGTGAAAAACAAAATGTACACATCTAAGGGCAGGTTTAAATTGCAAAAAATGTAGGGTGCCTAAGACTTTAACACAGCTCTACATACGAATACAGACGGAGCCTTCTGTCCAGACTCAGAGTTCATTTCATCCGTATTTCCGCAGAATGAATAGATACGGATGAAAAAAAAGCTGTACCACCGAAAATTTGGGGGGCAGCGAAGCCAATACTTCAAATGAGAAGTACAACAAAGAAATGTAAAAATGGCAAAACTTGTGAAACTATTTGAAATGACGTTGTGCATTTAGGCGACTTCTCTCCTCTTTTCACAATGTACTGAATTACATGGCCTCACAGATCAGCGTCGTCTCACTACCTTGCTTTTGCCTCTCTTTCAACACGTACATTATCACTACCTCCTCCACCGCCACTATGTTTGTTGAAGTCAGAAATTATTGACTCTGAGCTGCCCTCTAGAGGACACACTGCTTAACATCCATGGCAACATAAATGACGCATGGAATTATCTGGCCAGCGACGGTTACAGTGTTAGAAGTCATTAGACTGTATAAAAAGATGGACGCAGCACTCGGGTCTGAAAACTGATACCCTTGCGGAAATCTCAGAAATTTGCATTCTATTTAATGGCCAGCAGATGGAGACGTCGGTGGTTGCAGATAGAAGTTTAATTCTATAGAAGTCCATGAGAAAATGACCCTACTTTCCCACCTGATTTATTATTTCAATAATGATTTTCCACATTACTTTATTGTATCTATCGCAAGTTTCAAGTCTCCTTCGATATAATATGGTGTTCATTTTTGTAAATTAAAGTCCCAAGTAGACTAGAATAAAGGATAAAGCCAGAATATGCTTTAGGGGCGTGGCTAACCTCTGGTCCTCGTCCGATACGGTAGGATGTGGAGCTATGGTTCTCCACGGATCTTCAATACACGCTCTCGTCCAGTAGGAATCACAACCGGTTTCAAAATGACAAAATGGTGCTGTTCAAATTGCCAAAATCGAGGCTTCCTAAATGTTATGCTGAAACCAATGGGTGACGTCACTGTTGCTTCGTCCATCTTTTTATACAGTCTATGTTTGAAATGCACGCATTTATTTTAGGAGGTATTTATTTCCGTATGTAAAGAGAGCATAAAAAAGCCTCGAGTCTCTGACGTGTTTCACAGCGGAAAAGGGCCCACAAGAGGACGAGGATGTCGTGTCCCCTACCTTCCTCCAGGCTGGTCTGCAGGTGGTTGATAATGGCAGCCAGGATGGTGGCGACGTTCATCACGTGCGCACACTGCGCCAGCCCCAGGGCAAAGAGCTCGTTCCAGCAGGCCTTCATCAGGTTAATGTGGTTGTCCTGACTATGGAGGGGAACAGGGTTATAACGAGTTATAAAGGGTCATGACACTGTGTTTTAACAGGCTTGGTAATGAAGTGGCTTTAATTAGGGTTTTATTTCCTGGGAACATTAATAATTAATTCCCTTTAATCCATACTTTTGAGATATAAGGGGCATACGGTGCACATAGACAAAGTATTAGAGGACTATTTTCCCCCAAAATAAATTTACAAATTTGAAGATTTTTCTTTTCAAGTGGCTAGATTTAAATTGGGATTGAAACTTTTGATCACAAGGTCACAGCGTACTCGAGTCATCCATTTAATTTCTCAACCAATCAAAAACATAAATTTCCCCCTTCCCCTGAAGCATTCATTACAGCCACACAAAAACAGACCACAGATTAACTCTGGTAGGTTATTAATGGATTGATTCTTCATTGTTCAGCAACAATTTCAGCAATTTATTTAGCCATCTCATGTCACCCATATAAAGTAATCAAAGCAAATATGATTTATTCATACCAATTGAGAGCCTCCAATTAGCCTAGGATGCATGTCTTTGGATAGCTAGAGGAAACCCATGTGAACATGAGGAGAACATGCAAACTCCAAACAGAAAGGCCCCAGGAATTTCAAACCTGCCCCTCTTGCTGTGAGGCAACAGTGTTACCCACTGCCTCACTGTGCCACCTGAGGAGTGTACTCAGTCATGTTTGTTAAGCAGTCCATCATTTGCATGTTCATTTTTCCATTTGAACTCTGGTGGCTGCCACAGAACAAGGTCAAATTTGAAAACCTTCACGGGAATCGGCACTTCAACATTCTCAGAACTGTCGTATTCACGTGCAAGGGACTACATCCAGTTCTGGAAATTCTTTTGCAAAACGGGCAGAAAAAAAAGAGAGTGGTAGGGCACGGAAAACACTCACCCGAGGGCCTGGAAGGCAGGTATTGAGCGTGCCCAGTGCATAGACAGGAAAAGCAGCCGCGAGGCCGACTCGCAGATGTAATTCACGTTGAGGTACTCTGGCACAGGCAATGGCATCATTAACTATGAAAGAAGGCAATGCACGGTTAGCATAGCATTAGCTGCTGTATTAGCCAGCAGAGACCAGGGTCCATTCTAATGAACCAGAACTGAGGATTTCCTGTAACAGCCCCTCTTTATCATGGTGCTGATTTGACAGGGTTTCCAAGTTTTACTCAGTGCAGTAATTCAGCTAACTCTGTAATCCTGCTTTGTGAAACAGCTTGAAGCAACACCAATCACAACAACACCATCACTTGGGGAAGATTTAACTTATTCCACTGAGATTCAAGATTCAAAATTCACTGTATCGTCCCATATTGTAGGAAATCTGTATTGGGCTTCCACCCATACTGCATCAATGAAAAACATTCAACAAAAACACAAAACACAGAGTAAACCATGAAAGCTAATGATAAAAACATACACTTACAAATACAGAGAAACAAATATACAGAGAGAACAGATTAAAGCCTGTAATATAACGGAAGAGGTAGTACACTCAGAAAACAATCCATCATCAATATACAGAACATAGAAGCTGCAGGATAGCCATTTATGAAAAAGGTAAAACATCTGCATTCAGATCGAATTATAACTGACCGTTTTCTGGCTTTTAAATATTGGTAATGCACAGCACAGTCCATACGCATTTGTACAGTTAAACAATGAATTTCTGCTGTTAGTTCAGTATGTTACAGCTTTAATTTGGGGGACACTGTCCCACCTTCTGAGGATTCGTGGGAATTAAGTATAGTGACGACCAAAGATGGCCGTCTCGTCCTCACCTTAAAGGGGACGTGCATGTCTGAGAGCAGTGGGCCCACCAGCTCCATCACGCTCCCTGATTGGTCGCCTGAGACCAGCTGCATGCCGGACTCCATGCTCTCTCCAGCCGAGGCCTCGCCTGGGTTCAGCGCTTTGGCCAGGGTGTCAAACGCCCTGCAGACCCAATGCAACCAATCAGCACAAATGTTATGGCCCCAATTCGTTATGACATTAACGACAGCAAAGGATGACAGACAAAAATTTTAAAACTAAAACACATTTAATTAAACCAAACACTTTTAACTAAACTACTATCTACACTACAGACCAAGATTGATTATATACAAAAACAGAAATATTTACAGTCCCTTTGGTGGGTTGCTTGATGTCGTCCTGGGTGAGGAAAAAGCTCTAACACAGGCAAAAATCCACTAAAAGCTTCACAGGTCTTAAACAGAATGACAGGTCTGGTCACATGTATCCTTCTCCTTGCAATTTCTCCTACTTCTTCACTGTCTCAATTCTCCCCCTTATATACTCTTTTGCAGACCCCTCCCACCTTTTAGGCTTTTTTTTATTTTTCTCTGGGACTTGTTTCAGACATGCCCAGAACATGTCCAAACCTAGCTCCAGTCTGGGCTTAACAAAAAAAAGGTAAATACTGCCATCCACTGGCCTATATTCACATTACGCAAAGCATCACCTACAGGCAGCTCAAGGGCACACAGTAATGACGCACATTCAATATGGACTTAACCAACAGAAACAAGCATGAAATACTCAGATCCCCATCACATGATGGCTGATGTCTGGCCAGGAAACAAAAGACAGAGGAGGGATGGACAGACAGGAGGACAGAGGGAAGTGTGAAAAGGCACATCTACACTATAATATGGAGCCATAGTGAATGATTATGAAGTTCTGGCCCGGCAAAGAACAATATGGCTGATAAGCAGCCCAGTAACAAAAAAGACGTATCAATATATGAAATTTTGTTGTGAAATATTGATCAGTTCAGTAGTTCTGGCCCACAAAAGAAATGTGACGGACTGACGGACGGACACACAAAGGGAAACAGTCATTCTCATATCCTCGTCCACTTCGAGGCAGAGAGAGAGAGAGGAAAAAAACAAGAGCCATCAGGCAATGGCACATCCCCCCCGGCCCCCACAATCATGGACTAACGGTTCAATTTACAAGTAAGTAAATGTACTACAGTATTAAAGGACTTGATCTGAAGTAATAAGGTAACAAACCTGCCTGACTATGAAATGTCAATCCAGACAATGTTGTGGTCAGACCAATACGTGTTCAGTGTCCCTGTGTCATTTGTCTGTTGAGGCATGTTGGCGTAGATGCGGTCAATCTGTGTTCTACTGTCTGTCTGAGGACATTAGCTGTAGTAGTTGTGGTTGTTTGTTGATCTTGCTGTTCATGTTACCGGCACTCAGTACGAGGAGGTGGGCTGCTATGAGTTTCCCAGCTTCACATTTTATTAATATAAAAATAATGCTGGGGGGATAAGAAACATTTCAAAAGACAACAAGGATTTGGGACGTACGGACGGACGGACGTACAGACGTACAGTCGTGAATACTATGTCCCACCGCTTCGCGCGTTCCGCGCGGCATGGGACAATAAATCAAATTGAACATATTAAACTAAGTTTCACTGACACTGGTGTAGACGAAGGTGGCTTCAGAGGTATTGCCCAAACTAACTTACTAAGGTGAACTAAGTCCACCTTCACAAACATTTGCATGAAAGATGCAGAAAAGAATTTTTACAGGAACTCCTAAATGTCAAAAGACACATATAGAAATCATGCTGAACATGTTAATCAAGTTTGGTCAAAATTATCAGTGAGCTTAGTCCAAATTCACCCAAGTTTCCAAGTAAAGTGCAAAACTCAGAAATTGTAGAAATTCCAAAGTATCAAAAGGCACATATCAACATAATGCTTAACAAATCTATTAAGTTTGGTGAAGGTCGGATGTGCAGTTTAAGAGATGTGGCCCGGACGAGCTAAGTTCCAATTGAGAATTCACATAAGTTTCCAAGGAAAGTGCAAAAATTAAAAATTCCAGAAATTCCTACGTATGAAAAGGCACATCCAGACATCATGCTCGACAAATCTGTGAAGTTGCGTGAAGATCGGATGTATAGTTTCCAAGATATGGCCCGGACAAGGTATATGATTACAGACGGACGGACGGACGGACAGACACACTGATGACTATACCCCCCCCCTGCATTAATGCTGCCTGGGGGATAAAAAGTAGACGGGAAGTCACGCGTAAGTTTGCATGTCTGCAACAATGCGCATGAAACGCTGTATCAGCCAATAAAATGAAGTCCTCAAGTAAACAACATTTAAGGGCTCCAATTCATAATTCGTTCCATTTGGTTGGCAGCCTGTACTCTTAACCCCTTTCCTATTAAGGACGTACATACAAATCCTTGCTTTAGCCATTCAGCGATGCAAGACGTAAATATACTTCCAAAAACAACCATCTGACCCAGTGTCAACTTGTCTGGACACAATCAAACTACTTACGCTGGTGACAGAGGAGAGTCTGGCACTGACTGGTCACGACCGCTGACAACAAGCACTCTCTCACTTCCCAGAAAACCCCACTTGTCTAAGCTTTGAATAGCAAAATGGGGCGTCGCCCTCGTGTATACACACAATAGGAAGATGGGAACAAACGTTTTGCAGATGAAAACTCAGAATACGGCAAAAATAGCAAAGACTGTGATTGGTATTTGCCAAGCGGTAAAGAGGAGGCTTTAGATACGACCAGGTGCTAACAACTGGTTCACTGTTGTCCTCATCTTCCTACGTATGATCATCCTGCACACCAGGATTTTCTTCTTCCGAACTCTTCTCTAAACTGCTTGACGCATACAAAAATTTTGTATTCATACACGTCCTAACTAGGGAAGAGGTTAACTCGGGAACCTTTATGTCCGGAAAGGAATAAAACGTGTAGGAATTACAGTGTTTAAAAGTTGGGCAACAAACTTCACTGTACAAGTATCCAGAATACACACAGACAAACACATGAATACTGTATATAGTAAGTGGTGCCAGGCACAATAAACCCCGCCCCTCGCACATACTGTCACCTACTTTTCCTAAATTCAATAGGCATCTATTCTGGGTCAGTGGCAATCCCTAAACCCAATTTGGAAGAATCTGGCCATTAGTTTTGCTGCTAAAGTGTTAACAAACAAACACACAGAACCAAAAACAATACCCCTTGCCCTCCCCCGTCGGGCGGGGCAGGGTAATAACTACTCCTCATCTTCCATTTTGTGTCATCTGAGGCGAAAACATGTATTGGCAAATATGCTGAACTCTTAAGTTATTAAGATCAGCGTCAAAATAATGCAAATATATACTCTCACATTTCTGACAACAGCGGGTCAGATCCTCAGGGTTACTTGGAAAGGGACAGCGACTACAACTTCTCACCATGTTTCAACAGCGAGTCACACTCACCGCGAGATGTCGGTCGAGGCCTGCTCCTCAGCTTGAACCTCCGTCAGGGACCCGTCTCCGTTGCTAAGCGTCTCCATCAGCGATAGGTCCGTGTTGCTGTCACTCATCTCTCTCGCCTTGCTCAGGTGGGCGAGCGAGGTGACAACATTGGCCAGTGTGCTTAGGTCGTCCTGGCAGGGGTCATACTGAGATGATGAGAGAGAGTTGAGATTATAGCTACTGGAGCTTCATACGGTCACAATGGTCAATTGTTACACCGCGCAACAAGCACAGACAGCTCGGCAATCCACAATGAACATTCATAGCAGAGAAACAATTACCACAATCATCATTAATTCGCTATTCATTCAGCACTGGTGCTATCGTTTATCACGTACGCATGGTGGCAAGCAATTAAGAACATGAGTTTTAGTTTGCATTGGCAAAATCACATCCAAAAACATTAACAAAACCATAAACACAACAGCACCCGCAGGAACACTAAGACTTAATGCAGAATTGTAACAATACCGCTCCGTATTTGAGCTCCATTTAAAATAGGGGAATTCCTCTTGACCGGAAATTATAAGTGTGGTTAAGGAATCTAGATCTTGGATCATTACTGAAAGACAGTTAAGGAACCAAAGATGTAATACTGTAGTTTCATGTTGGTGCAATTCTTAATTTCATTGTTGGAAGGAGCAGTTAGATTTTTTTTTTTTTAAAGGTCCCGCTGCCGCGCGGTGCAGGAGCTATAGTATCGGGCTCCGTCCATACGTGTGTGTGTGCGTCTGTCAAGAAAAACTTCGACATTTTGCTTTAACTCATCAACTATTTCAGTTAGCTCGTAATTTTCACTGGACAAGCATCTCATAAAAGCCTACAAATGACATGCCTAAAGGTGACCTTGGCCTATTTTTTTCCAAGGTCACTGGCCTAAAAATATCCCCAAAAACTTTGACGTTTTGCTTTATCTTATCAACTATTTCAGTTACAGGCTCCTAATTGGCTCCTGCAGCCTGAGTGGCACAGGAGCTATGGTATTGGATGCACGCACGGACGAAGCCCATCAACAAAAATCAATTTTGTTTATCTTAACGGCAGGACCTTCTGGGGCTGCCAGTGCCCTATATATTTTTTTTAATAGTTGAGAATTATTCGGGACTTCTGATAAGACGTCTAAATAATTTTTAAAAAAGATTTAACCTGGCTTCAGTCTAATAATACTGCAAGTTAGATTACATATGCATTCCATCTTTAAGGGTTCGAAACGTTCGGAAAGAGGATACAGCATCCCCTGGTTGAGAGGAGGTGGATGTCGTACCTTCTCTGGGGATGATGGGACCATGATGGTGTTCTCCAGTTTATGAAAGGGCTGCTGGATGTTCAACAACATACCAGACTCCAGCACACTAGTGGACCTGCAAACACAGCAACAAATGCAAGTCATTAACACAAACAATGGGCTGTATGCACAAACATCACGGATCTTCGCGTACTTTCCCACATCCCCGCGTTTCTTCCCCATAACCCTGTACCACAGCAGGACCAAACAACGTACTGTAACTGCAACAGCAAATATACAAAACAAATCATTTACAAAATTTGCCCTTCGGCTTCAGACTCCAATTTAGCATTGGAAAATTCAGAAAACTTCCGAGCTTACTCTGATATTCGCGACAACGGGCAGAAAAAATTGGTCCCACAATAGGCAACAGACAGCCAACTAGCTAGTGCTTTCATGAAACTGACCCCAAATCACATTGTTTCTTGCTTCATCTCTCACTGGAGCCTGGGTCTCGACTACCGACAAAAAAAGTAGGTTACGCTTTTTGTGGCAAGTTATAAATAAATGTTCTTGTTGTGATACAACAATGTGAGGGCATTTTCAACTCAGTCTGCAGGGCGCTAAAGCCCCGCCTCCACACTGCACAGAGTTGTTCACTTGTTAATTCACCCATTCATTAATACTGAACATGCTGCCTGTACAAATTGCACCATATTTGAGGCCGCTCGTCCTTCAGTCCTCAGCAAGTCCTCGGAAGTCCCCCCACCCCCCCAACCGAAGTCTGGAGTAGATCAGATACAAAGGACACACATTCACAGGCAGAGATTCTTGACTTAATGATTTAACAAGAAAAATTTCAGAAATTGTACCAGTAATCTACTGCCATGCAATGACTCTTAATTAACACTGAAAATCGTCCAGTTTTCAGGCGAGTTTTGATCTGAATCGATGTTCGCCCTCCAGCAGAGCATTTCATGAAGCTGCATCAGAGTTAATTAGACAGATAGCCGTGCCGACAGACACTCAACAGAGCTCTTTCTTTAATTCGGTCAAAGTTCCAAATAGTGGAAGGTACGAAGTCTCATTCAGCATATACATCACCAAATTTTGTAATCCTGCTGTGCGAAAGACACCCAGCCATTAACTGGGCAAAGCAAAGAGTTCAAGCAGACATCTGCTATAATTCACAAGGCATCCAATGAGGTCCATGAGCGTGCCCGCAGCAAGTCAGATTGCGGCCAGAGTGAACGCACCTGGCGGTCTCCTTGTCCGTCACAAAAGTGGGAGTGGCTGCCAGGGGACTGCAGAGATTCTTCCGGATGTAAATCTTTTCCGTAGAGGCTGCGCAGTTGACGGGCTTTTCCCTGGACACCTCCACTGGCTTCCGCTCGCACTGCACCGCTGCGGAGAGGATGGGGGGGGCTTACTGTCGTGTATTTACTTAATAAATGCTTAACTACACTTGAACATAACGTGTCACTATTCACACTCTTTCCTTAGCAACCCTAGTAACAAACAAAAACTGAGAAAGTGCTCCTTTTTCCAAGAAATTCCTATAAAAACTTAGAATACATTGAGGTTTACTTAAGATTTGAGGCCAACTCTGTTAACCTCGGAAAAATTTTACCGCGGTATCCCAAAGTCTGTACAGTTCACTGAAGTTTGGACAAAACCTCAGTAAACCTTGATTAAATTTTCCCGAGACACACCAAGGATTGTCTGGCCCTGGATTGTCAGATTTCGGGATATCTCAGTAAAATTTTTCCGAAGTTAACTGAGTTGGCCCCAGATCTTCAGAAAACCTCGGTGTATTCTCAGGTTTCCGAGGAATTTCTCGGAAAAAGGTGCACTTTCTCAATTTTTAGGTGCTACTAGTGCAAGTGTAGGGCTTGCAAGCCAATCACTCACACACTCATACCTATGGGCAATTTAGTCTCCAATACAACTGCATGCATGTCTTTGACGTAGTGTATTGATTTGCAATATTGTAATTGACTGGTGCCCAGATGAGGGCCCTGCTTCAAGAGTACCGCCAAAGGGTTATAGGAGACAAGTCAGCGGCTCACTTTAACCATAACATTTACGGAAATGAATGGTAGCAACAGCTTGCAAATATTCCATTCATTGCAGATGGATTTGCTATGTCTCATGAGTAATGATGTTAATATGTTACGAAAGAGTGCTCAGCCCTTTTTTGGCTGAAAAAAAAATTAATGTAAGCTAGTTGAGAACTTCAACAAAGAATGAATTTCAATGAATGTTAAATTTAGCAGATTTGTGATTAGCTGGTAGAGGGCCTGTACCCATGCTGTAACTGGCTGGTAGTCACAGCGTAATGTGGGCATCTCATGTAGCAGTGTTGTAATTTCCTGGGACTCATGGAGTAATATGGGCCCTTTAGAGTAACAGTTTTGGAATTGGTTAGTTGTGGGACTTTTAATGTAGCAGAATATAACTGGCCGGTAATGGGCCTTATAGTGTGGTGTGGTAATTGGCTGGCAGTGGGATCTTAAATGTGGCAATGCTGTAACCGGCTGGTACCCACAGCATAATGCGGGACCTTTAATGTAGCAGTGTTGTAACTGACTGGTAGTAGTACCTTTAATGCAGCAGTGTTGTAGTTGGCCGGTAATGGGCCCTTTATTCTAGCAATGCTCCAATTGGCTGGTAGTGGTTAATGTGGCAGTGCTGTAATTGGCTGGTGGTGGGACTTTTAATGTAGCAGTATTGCAATTGGCTGATACCCACAGCATAATGTGGGACCTTTAATGATGCAGTGCTGTAATCGGCTGGTACTCACAGTCCTGCTTCATTCCGTAGGAGATGCAGCGCTGCAGGCGGCAGTACTGGCAGCGGTTGCGGTGGTGCTTGTTGATAACGCACTCGCCGTTTCCCCGGCAGGTGTACACCAGGTTCTTCCTCACGCTGCGCTTGAAGAAGCCCTTACAGCCCTCACAGCTTACTGCTCCGTAATGACGCCCTGAGAAAAACACGGTACTCAAAACAAACCACCCGAATGCTGTTTTGTACATTTATGCCAAGTTTCCATTTCTGCCAAGCAAGCTGAAATCGACCTTGAGTGTCCGGAAAGAAATAAAATCAATAACAAAGCATTTGTGGCTCACCTGAAGCCTTGTCGCCACAAACCACGCAGTACTCAACGACAGGTTTGATGATCGACTGGTCTGAGCCATCTTCTGTCACAAACTGGGAGAAACAACAGAAATATACTCTGCATCATTACCCAAATTTAAAAACAGTAAAAGCATATTTTCTTTTTTAATTCATAACAAAATAATAATAGTCACTGAAAATGAAAAGGGAGACATAAGAACTGCACCGATCTGGATTGTTCATGACAGCCTAACAGTGACAACGTAAACTGGAAATAAATAACTGATCAAATGCTATTATGAGCATTACATTTATAATTCAGAAATCCATCTGTTTTTAAATGGTTTACAACCACAGTGGAAGATTTAAGTTTCTTTTCCAGTCATTCAGGACATGCCTTCCACTAAAGCCTTTGACACCACATGACAGGCATCCCCAAATCTGGCCCTCGAATCAGAACCCAGCCCTGGTTTTCTCCCCTTCCAGCCAATTAACTGAGTCATTATTGCCACTGATTGACTGCGAATCGGGGAGCCCTGCCACATCAGCTTACAAGAGATGCATTTGGCAGCGTAATAGATGTATGCATCAAGATTCTCAATTTTTTGAGCTAAAAACCATGAATTCAAGAATCAGAGTAATTTAAGAGTTGCCACTATCAGATAAGGTACTTGGTGTCTAAAGTGTTTATCAGATAAGGTACTTGACAGGTACTTCAAAAGGTCGGTGGTCCAAACCCCAGCATAATGACAGTCAGATCAGGGCAGCAGTCAGTCCCTGGCCTTACCCCAGCACTGCTCCAAGGAGGATTTGGCCCCAGCTTAGTCTAATTCACTGTAAGTCACTATGCACAAACCCATCAAACAAATAACAGCATCACCTGTACGAATAAGTTCAACAGTCTCAAGTTGAAATGAGGATGAATTATTTCACCCTTCTGCGCCGATAAAGACGCCAGCGTCTGTGAATTCCAAAATGTATTTCCTAAACAGTTCTGTAGTTGAATTTCCAAATGTCTTGTTTCACTGGAATAATTTTCCAATGTCTCAGTGACAAAAATACTGAGATATAAAGCTTAAACAGGCTCATGCACAACAGGAAAATTTGGCATAATTTTGTAGTCTGCACAAAGGGGTAAAAATATGGTCATTATTAGTGGGCAGAGCCTGCTCCAGGCTCATACCTGGATTTGCTGACCGGCCAGCTCGGGCGAGGTAAAGAGCAGCTGATTGACAGCATTGCCGTCGGGGGTTGCAAGGATGACTTTTCCTGGGGTCGGCTCTTGCTTGGCTAGGATAAACTGCTGCCGTCCGGCAGCTGCCTGATCGAACGCTGTAACGATCTGAATCTTCTGGCCTGTCTGCTCATCGGTCACGATCTGAAGGCCAAAGCATGAATAGCACGTATAAAGTGATGCACTACACAAGGTCACAGCATAACAGGGACACTGTAAGGAAGGTTACAATGTCCGGTACGGCAGCACGTAACACAAGGTTACGGTAGTGACACACTATGCAAGGTTACTTTATGTGCTGTGGCACAGTGTGGGAGTTGGCAGTGGATTATACAGCTGTGCCAAACACAACATTACAGCATATGCAGTAATGCACAATGGAAGGTTACTGCACATAAAACAATACAGCCTTCATTGAATTCTGTGCCAATAACGTGGATGTTCGCACGAGTCTGACTGAGATAATAGCCAAAAACTGGCCAGGTCGGTAGAGCATTTGACAGGCATGGGTCCTTTGACGGTAGGTGAGTAACAGAGGTGGGCAATATGGCCAAAAATGTACATCACAATATATTTTGCATTTCATAACACAATATATTACAGCGGCCCATCCATGTCCACCCATATAGTCTTAGCAATTTTTTTTTCGCTCTGAAGCGCCAATATAAATGTAACTTTTTTTTCCCAAAATGGTATGGATGGTACAGCTAAATTCATACTGTAGGGGCATATTTTCCGCTGTACATCATTTTTGCCTACATATCACCAACTACTAGTCCGTCGTCCCCCAAAAGTAATTTGTTCCAGGGACTTCTAGCCAACACAAAAAACTAGGTATGCACTTCTTTGATCATATAACTCATCTCCCAAACTGCATAGACACAACTCATCACAAACAGGCTGAACAAATGATGGACAAGGGCTGTACAATACCATTTGTGTACCATCCCGCTACTGGATTTACATCAATTCAGCACATTATTAAATAAATGCAAGGGCTTGGGTGGGTCCAGGAATCAGTCTGTGGTGCACCGTGCTAGTATGATTATTATGAGTATGAGTTTCTGAAAGGCACGTTTCATAATTTTGGCATAAACATTTCGAAAACCGGCTATGTCCTATTCGGGTCACAACATATAAAGGTTCAAAAACCAGTGCTGAAATGACATCACCGAAGCTTGTCGTTTACTGCGTTACATCAGAATATTTATTTAGAGTGTCTCTGAGCAGCGTTTGTAAGTGCATGTGCATGACAGGTAAGCAGAATGGGTGCTCTGGACTTGGCCACCTGTATTCTGTGGCCCAACGCCACGCCTCCATCTGCTGACACCAACTGTATCCTCTGGGGCTGTCCATCCATGGCGGTGTGTCGTCCTACAGAAACTTCACAGCTCCTATGCCCATGAGGCAGGCAGACTCTGAGCGAGCAATCTAAATAATGTAAGTCAAAGAGTAAATTGATTGACCAATTATCAGGAAACGGTTTCATATACTCGCATGAGTAACACAACAAAACACTACTATGAATAACAGTGAATAACAGAAGACCATCCCTAATCATACTGGTACATAAAGTAACCCAGCCGTTACCAACTTCAGACTGGGCTGTGACTTTATTAACTAATCGCAGCGTTAGCTAGATTAACTTTCTTGAAAATGGACCAAGATGTTAAGGCATCAGGAAGTTCGAGAGCTTTGAAGCAGTCTTCTTAACGAAGTATTTAAGCTAAATAGATGACAGGCCAACCAGTTCGTTGCATTGCATTTAAAAAAAAACGCAATGTTTGGCTAATAACCGTAGAAGAAGAAGCCAACTCCAGAATGAGTCGCAACCATGCAAGCGGCTAATCTAATTAGCCATCTAGCTAACATATGTCACAAAACTAGCTGCATGGAATTGTAAACAAGAACATGTGATTGGGCTTGAAGACTCGATATTAAGGTTGAAACAGCCGGCCCGGCTAAATCGAAATCTGGAGAACATCCGAGAATGTCACAGTCTATCAAGATCATCCTCCATGTTTTCTTTATTATTATTATTTTTTAGCAACTAGTGCTACAAGCCACTTAGCTAACAAGTTCGCTAACGTTAGCTAGCAATGACCAAAATTAAGCCGACAGTGTGCGATGGCCACCAAACTAATGGTTTGTTTCCCCAACAAAGGTCACAGTTTGAAAACCAATACGGAAGATAAAAGTTATTTCTTTTCCTGTGGGTGAAAGGTCAACATTGATAGGTTAAAGCGTGCTACATACCCGAGGGTTCAAGCAGCCAGTGCGGCCGCCTGTCAAGAGGAAGGGTTTAGACTGGCGGGATTTTCCTCCTAAAGTGGAACTACAGCAACAAATCACCTTTCAAAAACCCAAAGTATACGGATCTGTTGCAGAGCCTTCAATAATTAATCATCCTAACCTGCGTATGCAAGAGTATTTTCGCAGTTAGTCAGGTAACGTAGCCCAAGATATCCAGCGATGTTGCAAAAACAGGAACTAAGTCGCTCTACGTGGTTCCAAAAATGGCAGTCCTAGCGCCGTGTAGTGTTTGATCGCGCTGCTGGGTTTATTTCCGTCGATGGTCAATGCCCATGTCCAATTTATATCAAGATATTTTTTGCCATTATTCATATGCAAGAACCGAAGACTGGCCACAACAAACATGCGACTGTCGGTCCTTCTCGCCTCGATCCGCTACTGTAAACCTTAAGCCGCTTTCACACCGGACGCGAAACGAATTTTTCGCGCGACAGATTATATTCATAGCCAATGCGAAGGAGCGAATACACGCGAAACGCACGTATTCGCGTCTTTGAACTGACTTTGAATGTAATCTGTCGCGCGAAAAATTCGTTTCGCGACCGGTGTGAAAGCGGCTTTTAACCAGCGCGGAATGCTAGCATGCTAGCCAGTGCTGGCAATTGCCTATTTCCCGCAGCGCGCCCCAAATACCGCAAACGCAGCCGCTGTGTTGTGTAAACTAGCGCGTCGCACAAAACAAAAGTTACCTGAGATCCTGCAATTACTTTCCTCTTGAATGTTACAACCTTTTTTCTTAAAAATGTGTTTCTACCGTTCACTGCTCCGGGGAGGGTCAGAGTTCGTGACCTTTTTTTCCGCAAAATGTGCCGTACTGCTCATGCGCAACTAGCAGAAGTGACCTGTATTTTTTTCACGAGTTCTGGGCCGGCTGGTGTGATCGCAAATTCAGACCTGAATTCAATTAATGTTCTGGGTATTTAACTTTCGGGTGCGTGTCTTCAGCTTTTGAGTAGCTATATACTAAATAAGTGCAGCACTGAAGACGGTACATGACGAATAATACATAAAAATTATTCCAATGCCTAGTTCTGAGCCTGGTATGTAGCTAGCTAAAGTCCACCTTTCTAATATTGAAACAGCTGTTTATTAAGCCTCTTGACTTTGTGTTCGCGCGTAGATTGTATGGACGGATATTCTGATGACAGGCAAAATACGGTGCCGGAGATTATTGGTATTATTCCCTCGAGCTCTATATTCTCGGGCGAGGGTTGGTTGTGTCGCAGAAAATGTTTTGAACACTTAGATGAGCCATATTTTTGTCTGTAAAATTGTATTAATCTTGCATGGGAAATACTCGAGTATAACCTACGCATAATGCATCCCTAAACGTATTTGGAATAAAATATTATGGCCATGGGAGAACTTAGAATGTGGATCCAACTCAAGGGGACTTCAGGCTACAGTGTAGAAATAACCATAATAATGTACTAAACTGAGAAATAAACATACTCAACATGATTTTAACCTCATAAAATGTAGTATTTTGATAAAAAAAAAATTTTCATGGTTGCCATGGAAATGTCACTTTAATGAAAAAATCTGAAAATATTTTGTGGCACTGATATTTCAATAAACCATGGTCAGATTTTACTCAAATTAGTCTTATGAATGGTTTAAGATAGTTTAAGGTTAAGGTAGGATCTTTCTGTATGGAACATTTATAAATATTCAATGAGCTCTGTCATGTAACCATAACAAAAATCAACTAGCTTCATTTTTTAAATTAACCCCCTAGGGATGCACCTATCTAGAGAATTCTATGTCATTTCATAGATCTCCAACAGATAAAACGTCAGTCCAAATTTCAAGTCAATTGGATGAATGTTAATGATTTTATGAATTACACAAGGTTGAAAATCAGTCAAAATTGTGATTTTCAATAATTGGCATTTAAAGTCACAAGTAACAATTGAGGCAGAGGGAAAACATAGATTCTTGGTGTTTACTGGTGTCTCACTGTTTTCCTTTATTTTATGTGAAAATCAGAAATAATGAAATTTTTTTGGGGGGGGCGGGGGGGGAGGAATTTGACATTTTTACCCTGAAGACCCCTTAACTGAGCAAATTTAAGCAAGTAGGCCTAACTTTAACTGAGCAGAAGTTGTTAAATGCAAGTATGATCAGACACACACCAGAAGAAATGATTGAAAACAAATGACACAAGAAAATTTTAACATTTGAGCAGCATGGCAATACCCATTTTATTCAGTCAGTACTGTACACAGAGTCCAATAGAAACATACAGTTATGAAAAGGTGATACTGACAACAATGAATCAACTCATTTCATGTCCTCTTCACTTCATAACATGGTAGTGCAACCTATAGTGACTGGACCAGTACATGTACAAAATGTAAACTTGAAGTTCATTATAAATAAATCATGGATAATTACACCTGGGTATGTTAAGCAGAAAAGCAGGTTTATATCTAAGGGTGAGTACTCCAGTTAATTCACACATTTCAATGATCAATTACTGATTTATCTTGTATAGAAATGTCACAGGACTGAGAATTATTGATTAGTCACTCTCAGAGAACAACTGCATATGCAGAAAATCAGTAATTTCCCCAAACGTCTTCAGTTTTTTTTCCACTGCCCCCTCATGTCAATCCTTACCATTGTGTTTTTCAGTGTTTAACAAAACTAATAAGGAATTGTGCTTGATTATTGCAGCTTAAAATCATAACGGTGGTACATTTCACATCATTACCAGTCTCCTAATTGCATATTCCAGGTCAAGAGCCTCATATCGTTTTAGGACCTCCCACACTGCCTAACACTGGTGGGTAGCAGGTCCAGTACTCAGTGGTAACAGCATGTACTTGACGTATAGTATTTCACAGAAAAATTCTTTACAAAATGCCTAACATTGGATTCAGAATGTAATTTCCCACTATGAATTCTCTAAAGACGTTAAAACTCAAGTGAGGGTAAACGACTGACCCCAGAAAAATTAGCACCACAAATGGCTCAACAAAGAACATTGGTTTACGGTGGGAACTGCTATTACAGTAATCAATCATTTTGACCATCATCTTGTAAAAAAAAAAAAAAACATTATGAACTCCATAACTATTAAATACATTTATATTACATGTAATTATATTACATTAGTCATTTCAAACTACTTCCAGTTTCTGAACTACACATTTCCCAATCCTGTATTACTCCCTCAATTTAAAGAAAATGGGCCTATCTGAAGCGGGCAATACCCCTCAGCCCCGAAGGTCACTGCTGCAAGGTCATAGGTCAAACTGGGACGAAACCTTGAAAAAGCACACCTACCCCCCATGGAGAGTCCACATATGCAATATGAACTTCCCAACCCAAGTGGTTACAGAGAAATAGCCCGGACAAAATTGGCAGCCGCCCCGGACGCCCGCCCGCCCGCCGAAGGGACGACAATACCCCTCGTGCCCGTGTCGGGCTGAGGGGTAAAAAAAAAAAAACTGCTGGACTTAAATGTTTACCGAAAATGCAAATCACAGTTTCTTTCCTTTTAGTGGGAAGATGCTTTTTCTTCTTTTGTTGGAGGACAGTCTAACAACAGAAAGAATGGGAAGTGAGAGTGAGAGAAGTGTGACAGCAGTCAGTGGCTCATAACAAGCATGTACAGTACATGCTCTCATTAATGGCTGCACCACTGGGATGGCCCTGCTGGGGGAGTATTTTAACTTAATGTACTGCTCCTTCCCATCTGAAGAATGCAAGAATCATTCATTCACCCCGGAGACATAAGTAAATAAAAAATCTCCCACAGGGTAATGCACAAAGACAGGGACAACGCAAACTAATCTCCTGCAATCTATTTCAAGTTGACACACTCAAAGAGCATTTCAGTAACACTTCCGCAGACTCTCTCTCGACTTCACCTTTGACCAGCATCTGAGACAAAGGGCCATTGTTAAGGTAAAAAAAAAACCTCCATTGTGGCTGAAAGATTTTTATTTTCTTATTTGGAAGAAATTGAATTATATCAGAATGTCTTAATAAAATACCAGCCAGCCACCTGCTGCTTGCACTACGCTGAATGGTAGTGAATGGTGAACAGAGATTGTAAAATCTGGCCCAGGATCCAGCCCGAGGTTTTCTTTCCTTCAGTGTCATTAGATAAACAATTAGGCCTACAGATTGGTCAGGCTGGATAATTTCCGGACTCCCGGACATTGGAAGTTTGGAAAACCGACTGTTCTCAAGAACTTGGGATTGAAGGCACAGGGAACTACATGCCATTGTGTCCTCTCTGTGGAAAGAAACTGCTGGACTTTCCCTGGTTTTTATGCTTCCAAGTCACTGTTCACCACACAATATAGACCTAATGGTAGATATTTTTATGGCTCAGAGCTCACGGAGACACAAGAATTCCTCAAATGCCTCTCTATCCACCACACTGTACTGTTGCACTTTGCAGCACATGGGAGATGCTAGTTACAACACTGGATAGTCTGTGCCACTTGAAAGTTCACCCCATTGGCTGAAAGCAGTCTACTCTCCTTGTGATTGGGCTTGACATCAAAACAGTGGAATGATCAGAGGATCATTGCTTCCTGGAATGCATCAATCCACCTGTGAAAGACACCAACACAGGCCAAAGGACAAGTTTAAAACTATAAACTTCAGCACAGAGGAGGTCAGATCTAGAATCAGACAGATGCAAATATGACCTATGCTTATAGCATGCCTATATCATGTATATATAAAAAAAACTCTCAGAGACACAAATGTTCATGAAAACAGCCCCAGATAATAATGCCCCCACCACACGCTGACACCCCCAGACACTGAAACAGACACTGTGCAACACGCACACGATAACACTGCTCACCTTTGTGCAGTATGAGTGTCATCGGCCTTGAAAATGTAGAAGAGTGTGTTTTTGTGGTATAGCTTGAACTGCAGTTTTTTAGTGTCACCTGACTTGTCCTCCCTCAAGTAGAGCCCCAGTAAGGGCTGGCTCTCCAGCGCTGCCACATCCTACAGAGAGACTGGTTACTCATCACACACAATACTCACATGGAACACAACAGTTCAACAATACTAATCATATGTAACACAAAGAAACCAAGTCAGGACATTTAATCAGTTGATTAGATACTTTATGCAATGGATGAAAATGCTTCAAAAGGCAGTAAGCATTAGGGATGGCAAATTTGAAGCTTCAAAACATGAATGAATGAATGAATGAAAGAAATTTATTTTGGTTCACTTGCGACAAAAACAACTTAGTAGATCAAAGGAAAGATTCAAAGATTTCAAGCTCACCGAAAGGGTGTAGGCAGAAGCCAAAGCTTATTTAAGCCTACCCCTTCAACAAAACAGAACTATCCCCAAAAAAAATTACAGCAAAAACAATGCTAATGCATTGTTGTATGCTAATGCATTGTTTTAACCATTGTTTCGAATGCTTTGAAACATTTCAAAACTTGCTCGCTCGACACGCACTGGCCGAATTTGTCATTGCAGCCTTTATTCATTGTTGGTGTTGACGTGCTGAAGCCCCCCTTTTCACAAATCCAAAAATATTAATAGTTTTGACACAGGCACGATCAGTCAAATTTTTTTTTGTACGATATGACTACTATTTCTTATTGGATGGCACTGTTTGTTTATTTTGCCGTTAAATGTTCTCATTCATTCATTGAGAATGATTGTGTCAGGTCAGCCTTTTTGTATATAAATGGACTTGACAATTACAATTTTTGATAATGCCTGGTTGGTATTGCACCTCATTGAGATTATACACAACAACAAAAGGCCCATGGGCCTTAAGGGTCACCTGAGTTGTATAAAGCTGATGTTATTGATGTCAATGAACCAAATATACCCAAAAGTATCATTTTCTTATATAAAGTATAAAATAAAAATTATATTATTTATATATAACATAATTTTATAAAGTATAAAATAAGAATTATATGAAATTCACCCCCTCCCCAGGGGCAAATAGGAGCCTGGGGGCCATGAAATTCACAATTTTGATAAAGCACCTCAAGACCCTTCCATCTATGAAGAGTATTGATTTCCAGCCCATCTGGGTCTGGAGAAGAAGATTGTTAAAATTTTTGGCAATATGACCCCATGTGGGCCCCACCCCTCAGCCCCTGGGGAAGATACAGGGTCAAAATTGTCATAGTATCAAACTGTCATTTCATGGTTATAATGCCAATCAAGTTTGAATGATTTCCAGTAGAACATGAACAAAATATACCCAGAAGTATCATTTTCCTATATAAACTATAGTAAATTTCACCCCCTCCCCAGGGGCAAACATAGAGCTAGAGGGTCATGAAATTCACAATTTTGATAAGGCACCTCAAGAGCCTACTATCTAGTATTGGTTTCCAGCCTATCTGGGTCTGGAGAAGAAGATTTAAAAATTTTCAGCCAATTTGACCACTTTTAGCCTGACCCCTCAGAGCAGGTGGGCACTATATAAATCACAATTTTGGTGCATATTTGACCAAGAAAGGTTCCTCCAAAATGTTATTGAAATCGGATCAGTGGTTCTTGAGAAGTGGAAAATGTATTGACCAGTTTTAGCCCCGCCCCTCAGAGCCCCTGGGGGTGGGCACCATATAATTCACAATTTTGGTGCATATTTGACCAAGGAAGGCTCCTTCAAAATTTAATTGAAATCAGATCAGCGGTTTATGAGAAGTCGTCGAAAATGTATGACCAGTTTTCACCCCGCCCCTCAGAGCCTCTGGGGGTCGGCACCATATATTTCAAAATTTTCCTGCATATTTGACTAAGGAAGGTTCCTACAAAATTTTATTGAAATCGGATCAGCGGTTTCTGAGAAGAAGTCGAAAACGTGAATTGGTTACGGACACACGACGGGCGACGACGGACAAAAGGTGATCAGAATAGGTCACTTGAGACTCGTCTCAGGTGACCTAATAAATGATTAATACTCAGAAACATTTTGCTCAAAGATTTTTATTCAGGGATAATATTTGTTGCACATTTTTTTGATTCAGCTGGCTTGTCTGCTTCTCTACCATCTTCAAACAAAAAAACAAATAAACAAACATGCTTCAACTTATTGACTCATTGGAAAATCTATCTATCCATCTACAAAAGGTATCTATCTGTCTATCTATCTATCCATCCATCCATCTAGTATTTTGAACAACTAGCAAAATCCTCACAAAATCTCTCATCACAGCTCAAGGTAACAAAACACCTCAAGCACCTGTATTTTCCCTTGGCTTTTTAAAACCTTTCGCAGTGGACGGATATCCATCACGTGACGTTTCGGTACATCTCTCGAACACCGCGTCGGAACCGTAAGCGCTGAAACATTTTGAAGCCTTTCGAACTTCGGTGTCGAAATTGCCATCTGTAGTAAACATGCACCTTATACTATTACTCTGTGCCACCTGCATTTTCTTTTTAAGCTTTGTGAACTAATAATGCACCACATCAGTACTTGGGCTTCTTTGACAGAGCTTTGCACCTGCACTGCTGCACATAGAAGCCTCAGATTCAAATGCTATGCCTTGCTTGTACACAGACTCCTTTCAAGAAAGGTAATTGCCTTTACTCTCCTCAGACAGTTACAATATGGTTCCCCACAGACATAAGGGAGAATGTGAATTACCTCGCTCGCAGCGTATGTGTACAGAACTTTGTTCTTGATGACGAACCATAGCCTTTTCCAGTGTTTTTTACTACCCTTTGACCGTAGAAGGTAACCGCTCATTGAAGAGTTCTCTGTATTTGCAGACACCTGAAAGCAGAAATCAGTCATAAATCTGTGCTCCTTTCCCAGCTGTGAGAGTAGCAGGCACAGTTCACACAATTTTCTTTGCACTACTCAAGGCAAGTCCATTTTTCCGAAAGCACTTCAATTTACATTTACATTACCAAGCATTGAGATCCGTACATATTTGAAGGGTGCTTTTTGGGACTTTACTGCGGCGCATTGGATTTGAAAACAATGTATATTCAGTCAGAGTCGTGTGTACTGTTAGTCTCAGTTTGTATTTTACACCAGACCACACAGGAAATGCAGTCTATTTTACGGCCCACACCAGACATGGGCACGATTACAGATCTACGATTACGATTATGAAGCAGGATGATTACGATTATAATTACAATTACACATGTACATGTGTAATCGTAATTGTAATCGTAATCATCCTGCTTCATAATCGTAATCGTAGATCTGTAATCGTGCCCATGTCTGGCCCACACGGCAAAAAAAAAAAAGTACCAAGTATTTTCATTGTGTATTTAGACTTGAACATGATTCCTGTTACCGTTTTTTCCTCAGAAAAACAAAAATTCTGCTGCTGATGTCAGATCATTTTGACCCATTTGTAGATTTGTCCATGAGTAAGGAAATTTCACTCGTGAAATAGAGCATCTTTATTTTTCTCTCACAAGTAGAAAGTTTAGGTTAAAGTCTCCCAATATGATAAAAGTACTGTTAAGACTGATCCTTTCTACAGTGCAAATACTATCGTACATCACTGCGCTCTGGTATGGCAAAACAGTCTCATCCTCACAGCCCATCTTATTATCAGCGTAATTACTTGAGAGAAGAAATCTTCAGCATGTATGTATGTCACAGTCATTCAGCCCTTACACATTCTGCTCCACACTTGTATAATAGATTTTTGAATTTCCATTTAATAGCACTGCTCACAGAGATGACCTCAAATTCAATAAATTAATTTCAGTTTTCTCCAAGAGCCTTTGACAGTGCTAAAATAACAACTGCATGGGCTCTGTCTGAGAAGACATTGGGATTAACCCTTTGAGCACTGAATACATTTTCAAGGAATTAAAAAAGTAGTTATCCTGAGCTTTTAAACAAGTTGTCGCATGATAGGTTTTCAACAGCATCCGAATTTGATATCTTACATCATTGGGCCACCATGGCGCTGAAAGGGTTAAAGGAGTTTGGAACATAGACAAGTGCTCAGATCAATATTTATTATACTGTCATATGGAGACATTGTGCTGTGACACCATTGCAGCCATTCTCCTCACCTCTTTGAGCGCAGAAGGGATCTTTTTTTGCTTTCTGGAGGCGTTGAGCACAGAAGAGAGGGTCCCGGTGGAAGATTTTGTACTGGGGGACAGAGTAGTGGATGCAGGCCGGTCACCTGGTGGGGGGTCAAATACACACCGATGATTCTCAAAGTTGGGCACTATGTCTTATTGTACTGTACTTTTATACTTGACCGAGTATTTTATTTATCATGTTCTCTTGTTCTCAGCTTCCCAAGGCATTCAAGCTGTGGTGAGAGCAGGAGGTGGTCACACAAGGTGGTGAAATGACTTTTGACATTGTTTGACATTTTGATTTAATGTTTCGGGCTTGGTGTGATTTTGGTCTTCCCCTTCCCTGTGAATACCCTGTTTGTTTTGATGCATTTTTGTGTCTTGGATAAACACCAATGACGTAACAAGAGTTGACAGAAAGACAACAAAGCACGCCGGGGCAAGGTTAAAGTTTTTCTGCATGCGGACGGACGCGGACGGCGGGGGTACGACAATAGCTCTCCGGACGTTATTCGTCCCGGTGAGCTAAAAACACTTAGGATTTTGGTTCAGTTTTTATATTTCACATCCTCGGGTAAAAATTGAGTGTTCCTTAACTTTTGTTGAGCAAAGTATGAGCTCAGGTGCATGAGGAATGCAAGGATGGTCTTTGGTTCTTTATCAGTGAAAGATATCGCTGTGCTTGTATAATGGTAGATGAAGAGAGAGATGTCCCTGCTAATTTATCTATCTATTCTACTCAAGGGTGCAAAGTCATGCCATTTTTTTTCTTCCTCTATTACGCTTCACCAGCTGATTAGCCCTACTTCCTGGCTGAAGAATTGTGCTAATCAGCAAATCCAGGCAACAGGGATGTAATACTGGGCAGGAATTTTATGTTCTGAAACTGCACCATCCACCTCTGATTCTATTCTGGGCAACCAATGAAATGACAGGCATTCCGTACTCTTCTGCAGTTTGAGGAAGCAGTGGTCACACACTCGGGCCAGCCGGTTCTTCAGATACTCCAGATAGTGCTTGTGGGAGGAGCAAGTCTGACACACCACCTATAAAACACAAACAAACACACACATGCAATCTAAATAAGTGTGCCAATGGATAATTTATGGAAAATGATCTTAGCGCATGATCAGTGCCTCCATGGACTTTTGTGAAGCAAGTTTTTGCAACCCAAAACCATATCCTTAATAGGCTAGACAGGTCATGCAGGATTAGCGAAATCTGAAAGCCAGACATCCAATGGTGCTAGATACTGGTTTGCAGGTAAGCAGTGAGCACCGTAGAGCGTTGTTGTTTGAAATGGCCAATTTTGGTCATTACATTATGGTAGTTGATGCGAAATGAAAGTTAGTGTAAATTCATTAATCGGTCTTAAAATTTTTATGCTGGACTTTCGGAATTAACCGCTACGAAGAAACTTGACAACTGAACTGAAAGGGTGAGGGCTACAGTGTTGTCTAGCTGTTTGCAAAAACGGTTTCAGTTGGAAAGCAGCGACATAATCCAGTGTAGTGATGTCTCCATATAAAAATGTTCAATTTTAAATGCCAGCATTTAACACAGACTGTGACGGAGAAGATTATGAGAAAGCCCCATTTATTTTTTCAGTAAAGATATTTGCTTGAACCAAAAGTCTGTAAATTGTCAGCCCACTGCTATTAGTTAGTTACATCACACATCCAAGGCTTGTAAGCTAGGGAGATAATGGATATATGGATGGAGTGATCAGTCCGGGACTAGTGGAGCCTGTATCACCTTCCCGCAGGCTCGGCAGTGATGTCGTCTCCACGTCAGGGTGAACTCGCAGGTGCAGATCATGCACATGGTCGCTCGCAGGTCTGGGATCCAGATGGGGGCCTTGGACCCAAGAGGAGCCCCAGAGTCTCCCCCAGCCCCCCAAGCCTGTAAGGGAACAGGGGAAAGGCCACAGTCTGTCAACTTGGCCATCCTGTTCCACATGCTGAGAGCCAGTAGTACACGTGGGAAGAGGCGTAAATGCCACAATTGGTAAACATAGCTGGACTGTTCCATGTGAGCTGGACCTCTAGTACAAAAGGGAACAGGGTAACTGCAACGGTCATTAAGCAGAGCTGGACTGTTCCATATGATTTGACCCCATAGCATTCAAGGGAACATGTCAGAGATTACAGTCAGTAAGCAAAGCCAGCCTGTTCCATAGTATGCATTTTCAGCCTCCACAATACATGAGGGATCTGAAAAAGACTACATTCAGTAAGCAGGGTCAGCCTGCTCCAAAAGATCGAGATCTATATCACACATGGGTACAGGGGAAAGGCCACATTATTAAGCACAACTTAGCCTGTTCCACATGATTAGTGCCAGCAATAAATATGGTTACAGTCTGTGAGCATGGCTGGCCAGTTCTGCAGAATCAGGATCTGCCCGCCATTAGCAACAGAGCATGAAGCATGACTGGCCCTCTAATGAAATCACTGCACAGTGCCGCCGATGGATTGTCAAATGGCAAGAAATGACCGACAGCAGCTTGCACTTTGATAACACACTGAGTCATGCCCTGAATGAAACCCATTGAAAGGTCATATACTCTAGCAAGATAAACAATGATCTGGCATTACTTTACTCTTTCAAAAGTGCAATGGTGGCACTATATGTCATTTAAATGCAAATTAAGTGTTAATGAAATCATGAACATGTTAGCACTTACCAATTACTATTCCTTTAGACAAGCATTTTAAGTTTTTTGTCGCTTTCTGTTATGTCTGCTGAAAGCAAATTGCATTTTGAAGTTGCTTGAAAGTTTCACCATGAAAAGCCAGCCTTAGGTTTCAGGAATGACAATTGTGGGTGGGAGAAAAACAAAGATACAGGAAGACCCCCTCGGAATCTTCTAGCAAATAACGACCATTAACAGACAGAGTTACCCTGTCAAATTATAAAGCAAGGAATCTGTGCGTGCGTGTTTGTATGCATCTCATTTCTAATATCTCAAGAGCCCCTCATCCGCTCAGCTTCAGAGATGGCGGGTATATTACTGAGGACCCATGGAGGAACAGTGTCGAGTTTGAAGTTGTTTGACCGAGCAGTTCTTGGGAAATAGAGAAACTTGCAAGCACCAGTACTGCCACGCAGCAATTGAACAGGCACTGCAATTTATCACACATGCTGCAGTTGAATGGGCTCTGCAACTAGTGCGGTCAGCTACTGATTGTTCATTACTTTTTTTCTCCCCCCACTTCATAAGTACCTCTTCCTGGCTCTTGCTGCAGAAGAAAGTGATCTTCTTCCTGGTGTAGTCCTCCATGGCTTTGGAGATCGCTTCCAGCCACTCGTCTCGCTCTGTCGCCGAGCTGAAGGATAGACAGAGAGGGTCAACCGCCAGACACACAAACCGGAAAAGTTCAAAGTCCGCGCCATCTGAAAGAAGCACACACGCCCAAAAAACCTTATCCGACTAAACTGCAGCTTGGTGGTACATTAATTTCTCCAACAGCTCATATTTCAAACACATTCTTCCATGAGGGAGATAAATGGGAATGGAAACACTTTAAAGCTATCTGGGAAAGCTATAAGGGAAAAATGGTTGTCCTCTTCCCCATAGCTAATCTGTACTTGGCAGCACTTCGCATGTCAAGAGTCAGAGCAGTGAAACGTACGGCCCAATGTGATATAATCATAGCCAGCCTCTTGAAGGCCATGGCAGTGGAGGGAGGGGTGGGAGTTCAGAGAAGTGGAGATACAGCAGGCAGTGCCGTCTCTCAAGCAGGTCGAGCAGAATTTGAACTTTCCAGTGATGCACACAGCCTTACGATACCGGGGCTACACTGCCTTGGCGCTGAAGTTACACAGGTCTTTGTCTGCAAAAGTCTCCCAGACTAAACGCTCAGCATTGAGAGCAGAACAGATTTTATCTGTACTCTGCCCACACACTTCCTGGCAGGGTTGCCAGATTCAGAATATCAAAATGGGTCGAAGGCAAATTAAAAACACGGTCAGGAGCTCACAGCGAAGGAAGGGATGGGGGTGCCTCTCCTGAAGCTTGACGAACGAGGTACCCTGCGGCCACTACTCTGGACCAAGGAGTCAATTAAAATTACTAGTTCATTACAAACCATTAGTAAAATTCTTACAATCAGTACTCAAACTGGTCGTTATATTGTCCGTTAAGGACCACAAACCAAAGTTATGAAGGCTGTTCCTTAGGCATAACAGTTAGTTTATTATTGGGGGTTGGGGGGGGCAGGACACTGAAAAGGTCAAGTTAGCGAAAATACATATAATTTTATGACAGCGCATTATTGGCCCCCTTATATTTCCTCCTAGAAAACCGGCTAATCCAGTCAGAAACTGGACTGTCAGTCAAACTTACTCATTGGACACCAGATGGCGGATATTAAAGCGATTGCTGTGATTGGCTCCTACCTGGCCGAAAGGATGAAGGAGCGCTCCACGCTCTCAATGTTCAGCTCGTTCTGATAAGCCTCCAGCGTGGGTTTGCTCACCTGGGAGGACATATTAATGGAGTCATAAAAAAGACTCCATCAGAGGCCAATGCAGGCAATCAGTCCATCTTTATCTAATGAACACGCCCCAGAAATACGGACCAGGTTGCAAAATACTTCATCAACAAGTAAAAGTAAAAAGAATTCGAGCTCACTTGATCAGTGCAATTAAATTTATAACATGGCTCAACCACATAAGATTGACTGAGATCATTGAATTCATCGACATTTGTAAGACAGTAAAATTCCACAACGATATTAGGAGTTGCATCTTTGTAAAGACCGTAACATAGGAGTGAAATATCTAACCAGGTTTTAGTTGTAGATGCTGAAACTGTGGGACTTTCAAGCTAGAAAGGCAGCTGAACGCTCTCCGTTGTGTCGGTGTACGGTAAGTACCATGTATCCATTAGTGATAGGGAAATGGTAACAGCAGTTGATTTAATTGCCTGTATTCATCATTAATCAACTGAATGGTCCGTGCAGCATTACATGCATCTATGTGATACATACTAAATAATCTAGCTAGTTCATTTTGTGAGTCACTTGTCGCCTTTCATTACACACTTTCTGTAGATCTACCATTCCATCATTTTTAACTTTAACATAAAAAAAGCTTGCCTCATTCGACAGCAAGAGATCTTGTTGATCTGATAATGAGTTGAATCATTTGTGCTAAATCCACATTGAAATAAAATGCTAAATCAAGGTGGCACCAGTCACACATTAGATCTCTGAAAACAGTCATGGGCAGCCCGGCCTTACACGTTTGAGAAATGTGTTCCAGTGTAATGAAGCCTTACCTTCATCCCAGCCAGAGAGAGCATGCAGTTAAGCTTATACTGGCCAGACTGGAGAGGGGTGGTGTACAGCACAGTGTCATTAAACTGAAAGAGATCAAAGGAGTAAGTACAACAGCCTTTTTTGTCATATCATCTGATCATCTCTACAGCAGTCATCAACCGGATGCAAAATAGTCAAAACTAGCCCTCAACTGTAAACACAGCCAAGGAGTTCCTCCTCCTTCTCAGGTATCCAACTCAACAATTAGAGCCAGTAACTGGCTAGGCTGTTTACTCACTTGATTCCTCTACTATTGTGGACCATCGAGGAACAAGAAGTTTGAGGAACAAGGTGTGTTTATGTTTCTAGTATGATAGTAATGCTGACAGCATAAATTCATTTGACAAGCTATCACAGCCACTAGCTCTCTGAAATACAGTCACAGTTTTCCAAACCAACATTAGACCCCAAATGAAACCTTGCAGTGCATAACTATTGAATTGAACTAACAGCAGGTAAAAGCACTGTATAGTGTAATGGGCATGATCTCACCAGGAAGAACTTTCTGGGCTGCATGACTTTCCGGGACAGTTTCATCAGCGTTCCCTCTTTAAGAAACACCTGTCGAGAACAGCCCTCTTTGGCATGAGTGCAATTCTCAAATCAATATGATTTTTACCTCACCCCTGCATGACATTAAAAATACAGGATAATGGGGTTCTTCAGTGAACATTCCAATGTGGCTGTAACAGAGTAATCGTAATAATGTTTTTAAAAGCGGATTTAAAATTGTGAAAAAAATTAACATTTTTCTTAAAGGGGTTAACCAGGGAAGCATATTAGGCCCCGAGAGCAGAAGTGGTCTACTTCCATATTTGTCTTTTTTAAGTTCTAATCTAAAGCTGATTCCTCAGTGGTCAATGTGTTTAGTGCAATACTATATTAACTCAAAGTAGTTCCAGTACTATACAATAAATGGATCATTTGAAGAGTTTGTTTCCAAAATGCAATATAGCCATTTTACTCATTTTGAGTAAATCAGCATTATCTGTGTTGGAGCCTATCACATTTTATTGAAAAACACAAACTTTGAACATGAAAAAACACACCTTATAGTATGAATTTCTAAAAATTGATTTTTGCACCATGTGTAAGAAGCACAGGGTTATCGCCCTATAGTATTATCTCAACTTTTGTCATTTTGGCACTTACTGCATTTTGGAAACAAAGCCTTCATATGTTCTACAATTCAAAAATGCACAAAGAGCTCAATGCAATAATGATCCAAAATGACGAACGAACAATAATGAGTAGGACCACTCTTGTTCTAAGGGGCTCAGCTCATCCTTAGAAGGGCATTTAAAATGCTGTTTTTTTTAGATACTGTTTGTGACAGCAAAAGCATTCACAGAGTCCCACTTACTCTCCCAGGCTGGACGATCTCGTGGTGGCCGGTCAAACTGTACTGAACCTGCATGAGTTTCTGAAAGTTATCCTGGGCAGGTAGAGAGAGAGTGAGAGAGAGAGAGAGAAACTCAGATGAGCAGTCCGCTGGGGTTTGCAGGTGCTCTGACGGTCCACGAACACTCTGCTCTTACCCCTTGTTTCATGATGTCGTTGGCATGGTTGGCCACTTCCTTCACTATACTCAGGGCAGCTGTGTACACAGATACAGAGATTACGCTGAGGAATCCTTCAAAAATGTTTGCAAAGTCATCAGTTTTGTTTCCAGGAAGGATATTTTTTGCCGAGGCAACTCATAACATGGATCTTAAACAAATAAAAATTAACACTCTTCATAGCAGGGATTCATAACAGATGACGGTTCAAACAGTTTTTCAACAACAGTTAAATTAAAGATAAATACATTCAATTAAGCAGAAAGGAGAATGGATATAAAAATTACTAGTTGGCATGACTTTGCGTTTCCCTTTCAATAAAAAGTGCCAACTCAAATGAATTATAGTGCTCCAAAAACCAGACATCATATGTTGAACAAGATTACAGAATATAGAAAAAAACACTTGCCTTGAGTGTCTTTATAGTCAGATGAGTCTTCAGTGAGGTTTTTCAAATAATCTGAATAACAGACCAATAAAAACGATAAACATAAGGAAGCACATCATTATTTTCAAGTGTGGTACTTAAAATAGGGGATCTGCAGTCAGGATGAAGACAGCTTAACTTCAGCATGGAGGATTGTGAGACACCGATACAACAAACAATTTGAACATATCTCGAGCGACTTGTGCTTCTTAGCGGCTGGACGCTGTCATACCATGCCACCAATTCTTACTGACAGAAATTGCCGTTAATCATATTAGCACACACTGGCTCTCAAAACAGATTATTATTCCAGGGACCTCTGCAATTAGCATACGTCTCCTCTAGATGGCACTGCACTGCCACTTCCAACAGCAGTCTCTTAACTACGAGGGCAGAGCATATTTTCTGTTTTTTTTTTTCCCTAGGTTAGTGGGACGGTAGAGTCTATTTGCCCTATTCATTCAGGTAGAAACCAGCAAGAGCAACAGACAGAGAAGGGATTACGGGCCATAGCGCATGGAAAAGCATAACTAATGAGCAGTGTGAAGAAAAAAGAGTTGTCTCCTACAGTTTTGGACAGCAAAACTGTTCAAAAGTGGAGTTTTTTTCATTAACATTTAAGATATAGAGAATGTCACCAACTGAAAAAGATTGGTTTTTTTGTGTGAATAGGATAAGGATCCCTCAAATCTCCCAGATATATAGCTGGGGTTTAAGGCAAGAAAATGCACTTCAAGTAACTCCAGAGAGGCCTGCCACAAAAATTTCAGATTAAAGGCAAAACTGCTATCCAGTGTGCTGGTTAATCAACACGTGAGAAAGAAACCACAGAACGCAATGACATAGAGAAAAAACTAGATCGAAAGTCCCCTTTCTCATGGTAAATTGGCTTTAACATTCAGTCATGGCAAAACAAAGCATGTGGTGCTTGAACCAATTTGAATGCATATGATTTATGTGTCAAAATAGCTAGTTCCTGTTGCACTGTTGGCTGTGGAAACAGTGCAGACTGTGAAGAAATATGTTTTCATTCTCTCTGAAACCGTAGTTTTTCTCATATTTATGGATAAATATTTGAGTTTTTTTAACTCAGTTTACCTGATTTTTGGTTATATCTTGAAAGCTTCTGCTTATAAGTATGTTCATATTTGGAAAAGTGCCCAATAACAACCTTATTTTTTATTTTAGATTATTTATTTCAGAACAGGGGTTTCCTATATTTACTATGCGTTTTGCCATGACCGGCCCAGGCGCCTGATATGACTACGTCAGGATGCACCATGAATAGAGGGCACACGGTCTAGTTTTTTTTATCAACGTCACTGGCAGAATGTCTCAGAAATAAAGAAGTGGCAGGAGCCAGGAAGTGACCAGCGCAGATGAGCACATGGCAGATGACAAAGCTCCGTGGGTGTGCTACCAGTGCTCACTTTCGCCCCCTACCTGTGAGCAGCAGCTGGTACTGAGGGATTCTCTGAACTGGCTTCAGAAGGTAGTGCTTCAGAGCCAAGTTTGCACAGCGAGGGCTCATCTGGAACATGTGACGTGATGTCATCAGTAAAAATAATCTACATCCTCCGTATTCACAGACTCATGCCCATTATGAGTGGGATGCACGCACACACGGATGTACACACATACCCAAACTCAAGTACATGCAAGCACTTGATACACGCACATCGACTAAAAATACAGAAACATTAGTTAGTAGGTTGCGAGTGATGCTGTGGAACAATTCGTTCCACCCCATCATTCCCACACACACACAAAAATCACAAGGTCCTAGTGAACAGGCACAAGCTCGCACTCGCACACGCTCACACGCACGCAGTGTGGTGCTTAATGGGAGACCTCATCGAACAGATCAGTTTACCTCAAACTCCCGTACAACCCCGGCGAAGGTCGAGTTTTTGCGGCACTGCTCGTCTAGAAGAGCCACGTTCCTGTCAAACTCGCGGATGTAGGTGGAGTACATCTTCAGGTAAGGACCTTTCTTCACAAAAATGTCCGCCAGGCACTGATGGTCATTCCTGCCCAAAAGATAAAAACAGAACGAGTTAAAAGAGGGACTGGGGGCCTTTCACAGATACTCAAAAACACCTAAATACTGAACTCACAAGGTTCATAAATGTATCATGTGTACAGTGGGTCAGGTGTAGCCCAGGGTGTGCTGGTTTGAGTTCACACTGCCCACTTTGGATTAGAAAAACCAGGTGAGGCGAGTTAACTGTGAAATCTACTGCCTTAGCTGATAGATCAAGCTCGGAGTCACACAGTAAACCAGCACACGCTGCGGCTCTCCAGGACCAAGGCTGGCTACACCTGCAGTAAATGCGCAGCTCATAACAATTACAGACGGTTGATTTGTTTGCAGATGTTACAGGTGTTGGCTAGGGCTATGTGGTGATTAGTGATATCCACATATGCATTTGGTCAGGCTGTCGTACATGTGAATGGTAGGTTTGGAAGAAGAACAGTAAATGATAGGTGGTGCAGTATCGACAAATACGTGTTTAAAAGTCTGAGGGGTATTTTAAAGTATGACCAGTTGGAACACATGACAGGTCAGTCTAAAACAGTAACACAACTGTCGCGTTGAAGGGCCAGGTCACTCGGTTTTTGTTCCAACCCGCATTTGTATTTTTAATTTTCCTACAGCTTGATAATCTACCCTGGTTCAATCCTGACAAAAGGCCTAAAGTAGAGACCGTCTGGGATCGCACCAGCCGCGACAGCAATGCTGGTATTGTTTACTGTATATCAAGACTCGTATAACACCTTCAGCGACTGTAAACTCAGACCAAACCCATCTTCAAACTTGGCCTCCTTTTTGTCTCCAACTGGAGTAAAGTTTGAAAACATTTGATTTAAGGTTGAAGTAAGCAAGTGGCAGATAGAGCAGCGGTTGGTTCTGGTACCATCGGGCCACCCTCTCGTCCAGCTCTCTCAGCAGGTCCCGGTTCAGCTCGTACAGCTGGGGCAGGTAGTACAGGATCTGGGTCAGGACCCGATCCTCGATAATGGGCTTCCCACTTAGTCGCGAGGCCTTCGCCACTGCATCCCGAAAATCCTGCCAGGGGAGAGAGAGACAGGGTGCGTTGTGGGTAAATGAAGAAGGAAAACATCCCGCCAGCCGTCTGTGCTGGAGGCAGAGCTTTGCATGATGCATTATAAAGTGCTGAACTGTAGGAGTAGATTGTGGGGAACTGACGCTGCACATAAACACCAGTGCATTCAGTGAACGGAGTGTAGATAGGTGTTCCTGGAAAAGGATGGGCAAATAGTCCGGGCTGCATTAAAGTCACACACTCAGTGGAAGCTCAGACAATGAACACTCGGACATTCTAACTCTCCCAGAAGGTCCCGGAATCTCCTCTTACCCGTGATCCTTTTCCCTACCAAACCAAGCTCTAACCAAAATGGCAGATTCAGAATTTGTGTTATTGTGTATTGCCAACTGCCAATAAGACAAATAGATGCAAATTCACAAAATGTAATGTTGAGAGGTTAGCCTGTTTGTTAGCTGGGATGTGCTCCAGTACTACAGAACTCTGACCAGGAGCAAAGCAAGATAATGGATGTGTGGATGCTGAAGGATCTGATCAAAAAGAATGTAGAGGATAATGACCCAATATTGCAAACTCCAGTATTAATTTCTCTTGGTATCAATTAGCATTTCAATTCTCTCAGGTGTTCAAAGCTAATTGAGACTGAGTAGTATAAATAATGCAGCTTATGTACAGCAAGACATTTACAGCTAATTGGGAGAATGCTACGCCCAGAGGAGTAATCTGACTGGTCAGGCAATCTGGGCTTTAATAACGACGCAAAACATCAGGGAATATTCAGCTCTCAGCCCAATCTGTGTGTGCTTGCATGTCTCTCTTTCCATCACACACCCAAATATGTACGCACACACACACACACTCATGCGCAGTTACACACAAACACACACACATGCACACTCGTTTGAATAGCTATATTTGTGAGGACATTACATTGACTTAACTTTCATTCTGTACAGCCTTTACCAAACTAACCATGGCCACATCATGCCAAACCCTAACCTTAACCTAACGCAAACCATAACCGTAACTGTTTGACAAAATAGCTGTAATCCTCCGTAGTCCTCTGTGAGGACCACCCAAAATGTATTCACAACTGCAGATGTCCTCACAACACAGTGGTTTCTCAAGAGTTGGTTCTGATTAGTATGGATTAACAAGCCCACACACACATACACGCCAACATGCACACAAACAATGTTTGCACTAGCAGCTGCACATGGACGCACACTCACACACAGACACACACATGCACATATACACATACAGACAATGTATGCACAAGCAGCTGCACATAGACACACACTCACACTCGTATAGACACACGCACATACACACACACACACACACACGCACGCACATACACACTTCCTCTCCGTCAGGGCAATGAGGGGTGAAAATAGCAGCAGGCAGACAGAACCATGACTCTGAGACTGTCCCGGCAGCAGTCATGAGGTCCCACACTCCCACACTCCTTGAGTCAAATATCCTCCACATGACCATCAGAGACACACATGAATGCAGAGAGACTGCACGTGCAATAATGGCCACTTCTAAAAATACACAGCGCATCACACTGCATTCCGCCCAAAATCTAAATCCGGGATGTTGTAAATAAAAAGGCTCTGATTGGTTAGAGTGGTGAGGTCATAGTTCAGAGCTCTGGCGTGGAGATAACATAACCTATAAGAAACAGAGTTTATGGCTCTTCTCGCTAATCTGGTTCCTGTGCACACTTTCACATCATTTATAGACCTACCTTAAAATAAAAGAAAAAAGAAATTACAGACACAGCAGCCATTTTGGTTCATTTGAAGAGATGCAGGAACTGCAGCTGTCAAAAAACAGGCCATTTTTTCGAGAGGCATGTGGGCCACAGGTAAACAGAACAGTCTAAATAACAAAAGACACATATGCCTGCAAACACAGACACACACACACAAAATGATACACATATTTGTACAGCCCCTCTTACAAAGATGCACAAAACCGATACTATACAAGAACACTAAAGCTACATTTCCACCAAACGTAAAGCACATTTTGTGGACAAATTACATTCAAAGTCAATGCAAAGACACTAATAACAAGCAAAAAGAGGCTAGTTCATGGCGGGCGACACGATGCAATGCAAATGGCACAAGCAATGCATGTGAATGGTGCGAATGCACGAAATTCGCATTTCGCTCGAGCTAAAAATATTCATCTTTTGTGAAAAACTTGTGAGGGTAGAGTTGTACTTTGAATAGCATCATTGCTACTGGCAGTAACATAGGCTAGCTAGGCAACCAAGCTACATGTTCAAACAGCATTTATGTTGCTTGAGAAAACAGAAAGGCTAGCTTCCTAGCTAGTCAGCTAGCTTCATCAAATAACCTATGTAACACAGTTTCGCAAAAAAATTGTGATCTACCTAAATATGATATGACAACAAAATCAAATTTGTGAGTATGTTTATTCTCAAATAGGCACAATATTCTTCAAGTAAAATGTCTGTAACGTTAGCATGACAACATAAGTGACACCCTGTTGTTGCTGTTTTTTAGAGATTCCAGGTAGTACCGCCCCATGAGTGTAAAAAAGGCTCAACTCGCATTGCTATTGGTCAGCAGTGTGAATTTGCGTGCCAACTCTCGACCCAGTTTACTTCTCATAGAAGTGAATGTGTTGTTCTGGCAAACAGAGCTGCAAATCTTCAAAGCAACAAAATAAAACTGATCCTGCAGTCAAACTACTGCGAGTGAAGCAAGGAGAAATGCTGTTTCACGTTTGATGGAAATGTAGCTTCAGAGAGCGCATACCTATGGCATGGCATTTGGCACTTTACTACCATCTAGCAGATTTCAAGATGCATTTATTACTCCAATTTTCCAATCTCACAATGGCAAAGAATCCTTTAAAAAAATTCCTGGATCCAAAAATAAAATCACATCTAAGATTGGCTAAGACTCACCCCTTGTGAAAATTTTATAAAAATCTGTCCACAACTTTTTCTGCAATGTTGCTAACAAACAAACCAAAGGTAAAACAATCTCCTTGGCGGAGGTAAAAATTCAACTCACAACACGAAGGTGAAACTGCACTATTCCAATTGTGATACACAACTATCATCTCCATGACAGGTGCAAAAACCTGACTTGACACTTCAATTCACGACACGCAAAACTACCAAAACAGCTTCCCGTGGAGTTACTGGACTCCATAATAATACTCCCCCACCAAAAAAGAAAAAAAAAAAAAACGCCACTTCAGTGGGTACATTTGAAGCAACCTTGCAGGCCAGATTTTTTTAAAACACCTTTCAACCTTTACCACACAAAAAACTGATGACATGACCAATGATTTGCTACAAATTCTGTTTAAAACAATTGGTTATGCTATCGGTTTTAAATGTGAAAAAAAACTTTATCCACCATCATCTCACTCACTTATGCTCAGTCAATCGGGGCTGGAGCCAATCATGGAGAACATGCAAGCTCCACACAAAAAGGCCCCGGGCCAGATTAAAATCTATGACCCTCTTTCCGTAAGGTAACAGCAACGCACTGAACCACCATGCAGCTTCGCTAAATGAGTTCTGCTTATGATAACAGTCTTAGCAAATCAGGCCCAATTCATTCCATACACTTGCATAGTTGATGGTGAGAGTGGGGTGATACACTACAGGCCACATTCTCTGACTGATTCCTTCGGCGCCTCAAACAACCCAGCCGTCCGTTAATAAACCAAGCCGAAACAATTATCGCCATTCAGACAAACGTGGCAAGACCGAGGACAAGGTGTCGCATATGCAACAATTGGAATCGGCCAACAAAGCAAAGTGACAGTTGCAGTGCTGTGAAAACACTCAAAGGGTCGCAAGTTCGCACCTCAAGTTGGCCACAGCATTTGACAAGCTGTGGTGAAAACCTTATAAAGGGTTACTGGGTGCGGGATTCTGTAACCTGAGGCTATAGGAAGGATGAAAGTCAGTTTGAGTGAAGCAACAACCCAAATCTCTGCCCCACAGAGAGCCCGTCGCAACCAATTTAAATTGTAAAAAAAAAAAAAAAACAACTTGACTGAAGACTCGACTCACAAGCTGAAGAGTTGAATGAACCGGTGTACATGGGTGACCCTGCCGACCCCAACTCCACTCCCCCTCCAGACTGTCACACCTCCCCGAAACAAAGCAAACGGCCAGTAAAAGCCACCGCATAGCAGCGCGGCCTCAACACACATCACAGTTTATCTCCATTTTCTAAACAAGACAGCGCCAACAAAATGCTTCCTGTCCTTCTTCTCGAGTTCGCGGTGATTAGCGGTCTGGAATGCGAGACAGAAATACATGCGGACGGGTCGGTTTTCACCACTCTCTCTCTCTTTCTCTCTCTCTCTCTTACTGACAGATTAGAGGAGTGTACGTTTCAGACGGAGGGCAAACACTGGGGCGAGGGGCAGCTGTCGTGGGGTCAGGAGCAGTAATTTGGCCTTTTGTAAGAGGGATCTCTCACGTGCCTCTCTGCGGAGCTGTGGGCTTAAATCCCCTCAGAGGTCCAGCGATCGCCCCGCTCCGGAGCCGACCGCACTAATCCAGCTGGAGCGTGAGGATTTCAGACAGGTGGGATGCAGTGTTTGTGTGAGTGTGTGTGTAAGTAGAACTGTGCGCGTGCACGCACGAAAGCGTGCTTGCGTCTGTGTGTCTGTGCGCATGTGAGCATGAAAGTGTGTACGATTGTGTGTGTGTGTGTGTGTGTGTGTGTGTGTGTGTGAGAGAAAGAGAGAGAGGGAGGGGGGAGTCCACAGATGTGAGTCTATTTGTGTGTTACTGTATGCTTGAGTATGAGAGTGTGTGAAAGTGTGTATGATTGTATGTGGGCGTACATGTAAATACAGTCGTGCCCAAAATTATTCATTCCCCTATCAATTTTTGAGTTTTTTCGAGATATTTTTTGACAAATCAAATTAATTCTTGCACAAATGACACAGTAAGTTGACATCAGGCTGAAAGAAGTACAGTAAACAAAATTTCAAGAAATACATTACTTTTTGGTATTTTATTTAACAGATTTACAAAAAATGCCATGTCCAGAATTATTCATACCCTTTTCTGAGTAATTGATGGCAAAGCCTTTATTCACGATTACAGCCTCCAAACGCTTCCTGAAGTTGATCACAAGGTTTTTACAGGTTTCCACAGGGATTTTGGCCCACTCCTCTTTGGCAAACTTCTCCAGGTCCTTAAGGTTTGAGGGTTTCCTTGCCATGACCTTGGTTTTCAGTTCCCTCCACAGATTCTGGATAACATTGAGGACGGAGCTCTGGCTTGGCCACTCCAAAACGTTCACTTTGTTGTCCACTAACCATTTCTTGACTGATTTGGCCGTGTGTTTAGGATCATTATCCTGTTGGAAGATCAATTCCTCCCCAAGATCAAGTTGTTCGCCGGATTGTTTGATGTTTTTACTGAGGATCTGGATATACTGGTCCTGTTTCATAGTTCCATTAACTTTAACAAGGTTTCCAGGCCCATTCTCTGAAAAACAACCCCAGAGCATGATACTCCCACCACCGTGTTTGACCGTTGGGACCGTGCTTTTCAGGTTGAATGCTTCCCCGTTATTGCGCCAAACAAAAGCCACACATCTGTACCCAAACAGCTGATCTTTGTTTCATCCGTCCATAACATTGACAGCCAGAAGCTTATATCTTCATCCAGGTGAGCTTTTGCGAAGGGTAGACGAGTGCTTGTGTGTCTGGGTTGGAGAAGTGTAAGTGGCGTAAGAAAGGTGAAGTCTTCAACCGAAAAACACGGTCCCAACAGTCAAACATGGTGGCGGGAGTATAATGCTCTGGAGTTGCTTTTCAGCGAATGGGCCCGGAAACGTTGTTAAAGTTAATGACACTATGAAACAGGACCAGTATATCCAGAACCTCAGTGAAAACATTAAGCAATCCACCGAAAAACTTGGTCTTGGGCAGGAATTGATCTTCCATCAGGATACTGATCCGAAACAGCCAAATCCCTCAAGAAATGGTTAGTGGACAACAAAGTGAACGTTTTGGAGTGGCCAAGCCAGAGCTCCGTCCTCAATGCTATCCAGAATCTGTGGAGGGAACTGAAGACCAAGGTCATCGCAAGGAAACCCTATACTTAAGGACCTGGAGAAGTTTGCTAAAGAGGAGGGGGCCAAAATCAACGTGGAAACCTGTAATAACCTTGTGATCAACCTCAGGAAACGTTTGGAGGCAGTAATCGTGAATAAAGGCTTTGCCAGAAACTACTGAGAAAAGGGTATGCATAATTCTGGACATGACTTTTTTTTGTAAATCTGTCAAATAAAATACCAAAAAATAATATATTTCTCGAAAAATTGTTTATATATATATATATATATATATATGTGTGTGTGTGTGTGTGTGTGTGTGTGTGTGTGTGTGTGTGTCTGTGTAACACTGTGCCTGTCTGTGATTACTCTCTGAATCCTCTCTCGGTTCAGCATGTCATGAGTGAGCGCAGCCCCTCAGGGCAAACTAAAAACAGCCCCCCCAGCTCATCCGCACCCCAGAGATGCACAGCTGAACAGATGGGGGACTCACTGCCGCTCTTGCACAGAACCTCACCATCTCACAGGCCTCTTTCCAAACCACATAGTGCGTTCAAGCAGTAATGAAGTGTGCCACGCAGGAGTGTCCTTCTTGCGTTTCCAAAGGCGAGTTTCTGTGAGCGAACACCCGTTAAACCCCACCGCCAACCCCACAGCGCATCTGCTAACACCCCGCTCCACCCCCTCCGAAGTTTGTCTGTGCGCTAATGTCGACATGCTCATTAGAACACACCTGTCACACCTGTCGCGGCCCCCTGAGCCGGGATTAAGACACTAACGACCGGTCGCCATGGATACCTTTCACCTAACCGCCAATCAGCCAGGATGTGTGCATTTTAGGAGCTGACAGGGACAAACACAGAGCCAAACTTTGATCAGGACAGCAGTTTTTTGTGTGTTACCACAAAAAAAAAAAAAAAAATCACAGTCGGGGGGAATCTGACTTTAAAACTCGCTCGACAGATCAAAGGACAGATGTGTTATGGTCATCAGTGAGCTCCAGTCAGAGCAGAACAGAATTTCCACTGTAAATGCACTACACTGAGATTATGCATGACTTGCACACAAAGCAATATGTATAGAAGCACATCCTCCCACTTCCATTACCAACTCATATTATCATTTTCATTACAGCTGGAAAGGACAATGAATAAGGTCACCAAAGTTCAGATTTTTAACCAGGATCTCAAAAGGTTTTTATGTGTACAGGTTTAGGTCCTGAACAGGAATATAACGCCTGGCCCTTGTAATTCACTGGGAAAATAATCCACTTGCTCGTAGTCGTAATAAATTCATGTCGCAGGCTCCACAAGTCTGATGTCTCTTCTGAGGGGAACCTTTCCGATTCGACACCTCGCGGCTTTGAATGCGATTACGCTTTCGATGTCCATTTTCTCCGGCTTCCTTAAGTCTATATCTAGAAACCTCAACTCAGAACAACTTCACCGGGCTTCTAACGTTAATTCACTAGGTGACAGCAGAGGTAGACACACATCATCAGCAAAGTATTTTAATTATCACTCCAGCTGGTTTCAATCTTCTGAATTACAGTGTTTTGCAAATCCAACCGTAATATGAACAGGAGGACACTTACTATGTGTAGAAGCTTCAAAACGTCCACAAATCTATGGATGAAAGAACAGGGTAAGAAGTTCGGTGAGAAACACGCTCAGATATGTGACTGAACCTGAAGAATTTTAGGCTTCAAAATACAAGTACTCACACTTTCTCGGAGCTCACGATCTCTCTCGCGATGTGCACCACCTTGGCCTTCTTCAGTCCAACGTCGTGCTGGCATGGAAAGATAAAACAACATCTCATTAATGCTTTTATTTTGACACAATATATCATGACGGAGAAGGAAGTGGTCGCAAATGCCTCACAATGTCACTGAAGCCGACCATCTTATCGTCCGGAGTACAGCCACAGTGACAAGCTTTGATCCGTGATGCGTTAATCCAAATGTGGGCGGCGTCTGAATGTATGAGCAAGTGTGTGTTATATAGAGACCAGCAAGGATACAGTGCACCAGGCCATGAGATCCTCAATACCATTACACCCATTTCTCCCTCCCTCTCTCTCTTTCTCTCTCTCACACCCTCCCCCTCCCTCTCTCAGTCTCCCTCTCCCCTTCTCTCTCTTTCTCTCATTCCCTCCCTCCCTCGGTCTCTCTCACTTGCCCTCCCCTGGTTTTTCTAGATCTGTTTTTTTCTCTATATCTCTCACTAAGCCCTCTCTCTCTCTTTCTCTCCTCCTCCCTCTCTCGGCATCTCTCATTTTCTTTCCTCACTCAATCTCCCTCTTTTTCCCTCCCTTTCTCTCTCTCCCCCCTCCTGCCGAGTCTGGGGTCACTGCTCTTCGATGGTTCTGAGAAGTCTGCGAGTCTATATTTAGACCAAGTTATTTCGCTCTGATATGAGCCGGCAGTCTGGTCTGCCTACAGGGGACTCAGTTTTTTTTTCAACTTTCCTGCCCAGTGACAACAATGTCAAGTCAACTGCTTGGTACTTTTTTCTGTGTGCGAATTTGTGCACTCATGCACAGTTTCATGGGTCAACACTGCAAAACTAGAGCCTGAACAGAGCGGTGTCATGCATCATGCTCTGTGCTCATGTGGGCTTTCTCTAGTCGCACTGTTCTCCACCCATGGCCCAAACTTTGCATGTCTGGCTACCTGATTATCCTATTGCCGACTGGTGTGAGTGTTTGGGAGAATGGTGCGTGGATCCCTTTGATGGATTGGTGAACTGGCAAGAAAATGTTCCCGCGTTTCACCCATTGCATGCTGGGATAGGCTCCCACCCATGCCCAGGACCCTGACCAGGAGTAAGTGGGTAAGATAACGCAAGAAGTCTGTGGCGCTATTGGATATAGAGCGCTGGGGGAATGTCAGCAAAATGTAACTGCCGGGCCGTTTGGGCCGATTAACAGCACACTGGTGTCATTTCCACGCTATCTGAGCATTAGCCACAGCTAATTGGCTTTCTCAAGTGTTTACATTACTACCAAGGGCTAGCATGTCACAGTCCGAGTCACTCCTCTGCCGCTCCCACCGTTTCAAAGACAAATACGTTTGTATGCTTTATTGAGACGACTGCACATACCGCATACGCACACTGGGAAAAAATAATAATCCGCACGCTGCCAATAAATGGCAGTTTCAAATAAACAATAGTTATTCAACGGTATGCTCAAAAAAAACAGGATGACTGCACTGAATGTTCTATTATCTTACCTACTCTAATTTTAAGAACAGCTTTGATTGCTGATATGCTAAAAATTATTTAAGTAGCTGGTGACAAGCCAAATATCATTCCATCGATTTTCGTCAGTGCTAAAATTGGCGCCTTATCACCGATTTAGACCGGAAGGGGGAAGGGTAATTTCATAATTACACGGCACGGCTGCTGCTGACAAGCAAGAAAAATAAACGAGGCAAAAACTAGCTGGATGATCATTTTCTTTCATCTACTTCCGCTGGCATGAAACTTTGTTTCTCTGAAAACCGTGACAATAAGCTTACAGGGAAAAAAAACACAATGCAGGAGCCTGACCGAGAGATTAGAGTTATTTTGAGGTTTAAATTAGGAAGAGTGGCATTACTAAACACCTCACCCTCTGACAGGACCCCTACTGCCAGCCAATCATCTGACACCCCATGAAAGCAAAGCTGATGTCGATGAGGGGTCCTTATCACCTTCACTACATCACCTCCCCATATACACTTCAGACAGGCAGCCGCGTGGCCACCTCTTCACAAGTCAGCAGACTCCAATCAGAACAGCTGTCATTCCACACGAGCCTGGACTTGGAACTTGGATGCCGTCCAAATCAGCACTTATGCCAAGTCTTGAGGATACTTGCTGAGTGTACTAGACGGGGGGCTGTTATGAAGAGTTGCAATATTTTCTGTAATCCCTCCCCCCCAAAGGGGATGGGCGAGGGTATTGTCTTTGGTTTGGTTTGTTTTTTTGTCTGTTTGTTTGTTTGTTAACACTTTAGCAGCACTACTAATGGCCAGATTCACCCCAAATTGGGTTTAGGGATTGCCACTGACCCAGAATAGATGCCTATTGAATTTAGGAAAGGTAGGTCAAAGTTCAACATGTGCCAGGGGTGGGGTTTGTCGTGCCTAGCACCACTTGTTAAAGTTTACTTCTAATTCCCAGACAATCCTTCTAAAACTGAGGAAATCTCCATCCCTCTGTCCCTCTGTCAGTCTGAATCTATCTTTCTCTTTAATAGGTCAGCCAATCCATTAAAAACTCTACCAAGCACTGAGCATTAGCATAGGCAGGGACTCACAAAGCTTATTTTCCCATTTTCCCCTGATTTAAGCAGTTTAAGAATTTTAAGTATTTACAATCATTTTTGCCAAGTTTACATGGCATTCTGGTGTGTGCATCCCTGGGTGTGTGTGAGTACACCTATAAAGGGTGAAATATATCACACATGGTGGTTTACAGCGAAGATCCCACTGCAGACTCTTCTGGAGCCAAAAAAATTTTGGTCTCATAATTATGAATCGCATTGCTTAGAGTGGGTCAGTTCAAAAACATTTAAAACACTACATGCTATGTTAGCCCACCATGAGCTGGTTTGTATCACTTCTGTTTCATTGCTCTCCTGTTGTTCTCAGAGGTGGAATCATATTCATTTTAATAGCAGCACTCCTCTAGCACAGCTGCCAAATAAAGATGTGCTAGCAGTAATAAGCAAGTAGGTAAGTACTGTCTCCCACACATGGCACCCTGCCACAGAGTACATAAACCAGCAGTTTTCCAAAAGGGCACTGCAACCTAAGCACTGAAGCTTGCCGTGGTGAATTCAAATGATCTGAAAATCTTATGCTGGGCAACAGCTTTTCTGGACTATGGTCAATCTCAGTTCAGAAGAGTGGGGGGGGCTTATCCCAGCATGCACTCGGTGAGGGTCAGGAAGACATCCTACAGTCTCCAGATCATCCAATCGTTCTACGCGTCCCAGAATTGTTACATTCAAACAGCCTGACTTGAGTTACTTAAAGTTCCCTATTATGCCACTAGGTGCACAGCTAAGTAGCCATTATGAGCTACTTCAAAAATCTCCCCTTCCTGACATCACAAGGGGGATTGACCACCCAGAATAATGAAATCTGATTGACTGCTCGGCTGAAGGTGATCAGTTCTTCTTGCCTTCCCCATGTATTGTCGAGAGGGGAAAGAATTTGAAATGGCTTGTAATAACTAAATGGCTGTGCACCTGATGACAAAATGGGGGGCCTTTAATGAATCGGCTCTTCTGCGCCATTTTGGCTGTCCAAGTGTCCGATGATATTTAAAATGTAGAAAATGCCTCACCTGCCTGTCGGCCGAGAGCTCCAGTTCCCCTTTGCTGGAGGCGAAGCTGTCATCGTCATCGTCCTCGGCGGAGCTGCCCGCCACTTCCTCCTCTCCGGAGTTCCGAACGTCCGAGCAGTCGCTCCGCTGCGCACGGAGCCTGCCGGGAAAACAGGAAGCAGCGTTAACCTCGCTCCAGTCCGCGGAAAACCAGCTGGGCAGCTAACACTCATCCACAGGGGCGTGGCACAAAACTCTGGGCCCTATGAATAAGAAACCTCTGCGCCCCCCCCCGGCATTTCAGTCCAAGCCTCTTGAGTGGCCCCTGCCCCTTGGGGCCCTGGGTAACTCATTCCAACTTTTGCCCCCACTACGACACCCCTGTTCATCCATAAGCACATGCATACACGCTCACACGTAACGCATACACACACAGGCATGCATACACACATACAAATACACACACACACACACACACACATACACGTGCACGCATGCAGAAATACTTGCACATACACGCAATAATACTAACCCACACATACACACAAATACAGTACTATCACATGCTCCCACAAACACACTCACGTGATGTACAAAGACTAAGTTCATTCACAAACACACAGACTTCCTCCTGACTCCTGACTCCCCCTCTTCAATACAGATATATATATATTTTTTTTCCCCATTCACAGTTCACACAGCAAAACTCAAATGCAAAACTTCAATCCCTCCCACGTATGCCGGCCGCTTCTCTATATTGTAAGATATCTTAATTAGAGGAACGGGCCACTAAGCTCAACAATGCCCTCCATTTTCGTGGCAGAAAGCAGAAAGCAAAATGTCATAACAATGCCATATTGTTATAACCCTGACAGAGTTAGCCGTGGGCATATTTCCTCAGGGAAAATAAAGACGGCAGCACATATTTTTATTGCCAGATTCTTAGTTCTCTCCCATTAACACGGCGTCTCATTGTTCCTTGACATTTTAACGTGGAATAAGACGATGCTCGAGGACTGGGAGGTTAGAGGCCAGAGGGAAATCCTGTGTCTAACTCCACTCTTCGGGGAAAAAAGACATCAATAACAAGGTCCCTCGGATCAGAGAAGCTCTGGCTAGTGTACGACGCGAGTGAAAAATGCAACTGCTTCCCTTGCAGTTAAAATGTTTACATAATTTGACAATAAGGATACAACAGTCAGGGAGTGGTGTCATAATGGCTTGAGGATGCGTGTGTTTTAAGTCGAGGCCTATCAAAAACAAGAAAATAATTGCCTTCTACAAAGGTAAAAAAAGGCCAAAATATCAGGGACTGACTGTTGATCAGCAAGTTATCTGTGGCTGCTCTTTTTCATTAATGCACAAAATTGTCATAAAGCTGCTGTAACCTGGCAACATACTCGCTAAGGTTCAAGAAGCTACTCATCAGTGGGGTAGCAGCAAGTCCAGCTAATGCAAAAAAGTTCATAAATTGTTACTGCAATATTACGGTAAACATGTGTTACAAATTGTGGTATAAATATGATTCAAAAACATTCCAGTAACATTGTGAGAGCACTTGTATTAGCTCAGGGCAGTAAAGCAGGAGAAAGAAGATTGAGTTATGCTAAAACACAGTATGAACCTTTCTAAAGAAACTGGGGGTAATAACAGTTGGTTCTGCCTGTGCTCTGTGGCAAAGCCTCCTTACTGGCAGACACAAATTTCCTGTGTAGCTCCCTCCTCTACCACTGCCACATGCCTCTCTTTGGCGCTCGCATTTCTGGTTCATGACCCCATCCCACAGAACAAACACAACACTGGAAGAAACGCAAAGCAATCACTCGTCTAATAGCATGGAGAGACGCATATTGATTCGTTTGTCTCCAAAGCTCGATGAGGCCCATCGTCTGCATGAAGTTGGTAATTTCTGGAGTTAATCACAGCAAAGGCAAACCTTAAGTCTCATTCCCATAATTCACCAAAAACCTAACACTGTAATTAACAGGAGCTAACAGTAAATCCCACAAAGCAATGATTTTGGGGCTCAGAATACTTCTTAAAATTCAGGATATTCTGTCTAATGGAATTATGGGTCTTGTACCAGAGAGTACAAATTGAAAAATTACATTAACCTGCCAGTTACTGCCATTATAGTCAAACAAACATCTTGTCTTCGGGCAAATTTCAAAGGGTCAATGATAACACCCCTACAGCCTCTTGGAACTTGTTTTGAAAGAGGGCAAGTGCAATAAATTGAGCACTGACCTTAGCCAGTGCCACCTGAAAGCGTTTTCACAGCCACTATGTGTGTAAAAATGGCAAAAAGAAAGAAAAAAATTAACAGAAATAGATGCAAGTGCACTAAAATCGATGTGGACAGTTTGCAGTCTAACATCACACTTATTGTTTCATTTCAAGTGCCCAAAAGTACAGAGTCAATACAAAACAAAACTGGGTCACAGGCTCACTGCGCCATATTTAACATTTTTAGCCAATCACCACGTACATTGAAGGACAGGGCAGCTAATTTTTTACCCAAACAACCAAGGCAAATATTTAAACCTATATTTGCCTCGCGTTGTCCCCACATTACCTATAGCATGCATAGGAGGTAGACCTAGATATTCAGAGCAGGAGTGATTTATGGAACAAAGTCGTTGTATTTAAATACAAATGTTCTCCACTCCCAAAACTACCCCAGCATCTGTTATATCCTTTCCCATACGCTCCTTCTTTTGTCCCGGACCTCCCCCAGCCAGATACCCCGAGAAGTAGGAGCAGCCATAAATCAAGTGGAACAGAATCATGCACATGCTTCACTCGCTCATGGCATGATGGATTCCGGTAATTGTATGCTGTAGACTTGTGATTCCCATGTGAAAAATTAGGGATTTCAGCAACATGTAAGGGGTGCAGCTTCATGCAGGCTTTTAGCAAGTGTACACTACAGGCCAAAAGTTTGGGGCCACCCTCAGTTTTTCAATTGGTGCACCAGGTGCAATGTGACCCCTTGGTTTTGCGGAAGGCATTTACACAGCATGCCTTCTTGTTACATAAAATTATTCACGTCCTAATGACAAAAAATCATGTTGTAACACAAAGGCATTGGAACTCAATTATGAAACATTGTGGTCGGTGATCAGTCAGTCAAGACAGCTTTAAAATGTGGTCTGAGGTCTGGAATTCACACAAAACCTTTTGGCTTCCTATATTTAATGCACGGAAGTCATTTCATGTGCAAATACCAAAGGAAAGAACAGTTGATGTGTTTTTTTTTTTTTTAATCTGAGGATGGCCCCAAACTTTTGGCCTCGGTTCATTGTTTTTTTTTAGCGGTGGTTCGCAAACTCTCTCACCCCCCAACTTCCGAGTTCTATTTAAATCCTCTGTCTGTCACACCAAGCATACTGACAGTGGAATGAACACCAGGGCATCTGCGGTAGGTACTCAAGGTGAGGTTTGAGGGCCACTATTCTATAACAGCAAGGCCATGAGGCCAAATCCAGACAGGACAATTGGCCAACGGCACAGGCCAAATCCTGTCATCTTCAGCTGCGAATGGGACAGCCACAGTGCCAGTCAGAGACTGGGGAGGTCTGATTTCAGGAGGAACCATCCATATTACCCCCCGCTGCCGCCGTCGCCACCACCACCACCGCCTCCGCCCCCCCCCCCCCGTTATCACTCACAAGCACCTTCAGTTTGTCCTAAAACGGTCTGAGAAATGAGTGAGATCAGAGTTGCTTCCCAGGTCCAGGGTAGTGATGCTCGTAAAAATTTCCTCCTACATGATACAACCAACGCAATGCAGTCCATGCGCGTTCGGACAGACACATGCATTAGGGGTTGCAGTTTGAAGAGGTTTCATGTGATATGGATGAAGGTGAACATGCGCCAAATAAGCTGACAGCCTCTACTTCAATGCCACATTCTTCGGTTTTAAAATCAAGGCACTGGGGAACAGCCAAAAACCCAATATTTATATACTGGTCTGTACAATATGCTGGAGGAATCTGATATGTCAGATGAATTCTATTAGCATTTAAGTTAGAATACATCAAACTCAACTGCACTCTTGAATAGCTTAAAAGTAAAAGTCTATAACTCCCCTAGGGGAGAATTCTCCATAGGCCTCAAAACTCACATGGTTTCTATTCATTGGTACAGAGAATACCCACATACTGCTCGACAGGAGAGGTTCCCAGTTTGCCAGACTCCCACAACCAGCATGCAAGGTGGCAGAGTAGCCTAGTGGTCAGACTGGCAACTGTACAGTTACTGGCACAAGCCCCCCATGAGCTTTGGGATTCTGATGTGCATCTGAAGACAGGAAATTGGGAAGAACTCCGCCATTGGACCCTTGACCAAGGGCCTACAGCCCAGAACTGCTCCAGAAGCTTTACCCAGTTTCTCTGTATCCCTCCCTACTTACAACTACCCACTACCCAAAGAAAAAAAGGCAAAAACAATGTATGGCCTACTTTGCAAACTGACCGTGAAGACACATAAAGAAATTCTTCTGTCCTTGTGGCTCTGGATCAGGGCATGGGGGCCAATCTTGGCCTCCTGCTTTAGCAGACAGGCCGGGTCTGGCTGGTGCACTGCTTTCAGTGCGGGAACAAAAGGGCAACTAAGGGCTTTACATCCTTGTAAACAGGGGCCTTCCCCAGAATGCCGCGATAAAACCAGCAATTACAAAACATAAAGGGTCTACGTGAGTTTGTTATGACCCAGAAAAGGAATCAAACGCAATTTCAGAATATGTATACATCACGGGAGAGTATATATTAACAAGAACACGGTAATAGAAGCAGAAAAGGCCGTAGCCCAGAATTGTAGAGGGGCAGTTCTGCTAAGTTGATAATGACTGGAGGGAGCGTGGGCGTGTCCATGCCAGGCCAGTGGCTGTCCTGGGGCAGGACCCAGGTGGTTGATCCTCCTCACAGAGGCAGGACTGCCTCACCATAGACCCTAAGGGTTTAGCAGGAATGCAGCCCCAATCCTGGCGACTACTGAAGGCTTGAGGGCTGTTCCTAATAGATTGACTCAGAGAAAAAGGCAGGTGCCGAGGATGAATAAGAATGCAGTCCCAATCCTGGAAACCAACGGCAAGGATTGGGAGCTAGTTTGTATTCATTAGACTCCATTAATATACTGAAACACACAGAGGAGCTGCGCTCAATGCTAGAGGACACACACTGACAGAAAGGATTAAACCATGACAATCCAGCAACCACACTGACACCACAATGAACTGATATAGACAGGACATTCACAAAAGGGGTGAGGCATACAAATGATAACACCTGGTAGCTAGGGAGGAGGTGGGACAATAAATCAATTCAAGGAAACAAACCACAAAAACACATGCATACTGCTGGAACAGGAGCCGGTAAAGGGCACACAAGGGTTGTGACAGAGTTCAATCGTGAGCGTTGAAATAATCAGATGCCATAACATGATGTGCTGAAAGAGAAATAAGGTGGATCAGAGGCAAACTGTGGACAAAATAGTGGTTCTGCGATTCTACTCTGAACACCAGCTACAAAACTGACCTCAGAACCTGGACCAGTAGAGTTGAAACAACCTTAGGTCATGTTTAGTGGAATGTAAATGATCTCTGTGCACTTTCTGGTTTTATATTTCCGGTTTTCAAAGTATATTGGCTCAGTTCTTACAGCATTTTATTTGGTACATTAACAATTATATTAAAGAACTGACAGGATTTCCTTCCAGCATAAGTTCCGTCCAGAGTGAAAGATATTTCACGTATAATTTTCATTACAGCCAAAAAAGTGGATATCACTCTGTAAGACCATAGCTTAGAATTTTGTGAAGATTGTTTCACTGTATACTTGTATTTTAAATCAGTAAACACAAAGAAATGAAGCCTTCCTAATTTTTTTTTTTCCAGTAGTTCCTTTCCATATGAGCGCATTGTGACTCAGCTCTTTTCCTACCACTTAGTGGCTTCCTGATGATCCTTTTTTCAGACCAGAGTAAGTATAACTTATGCACTGGTCTGTGTAATTAGTTACTCAGGTGAAACGGAGTTTCTTTCTCTCCCATCATTACCACAGAGTGGAGTTTCAGACAGAAGGTACGTGCAGGGGAAGATGTAATGCACATAAAGCAGGACCATGAGACATGATCTGGGCAAGAGCCCACTGACACCTCATTTCCTGAAACAAAGACCACTACACCCCTAAATGTACACAACCATAAATACCAAATCCTAACTGTGAAAGCATTTGAAGTTATTCACTCCCGAACTCAAGCAGATGGACAATTTTGAGTTGTTAAGAACCAGCTGATCAGACGCTTGTGATCCCGAGCCATAAAGGCAGACATTTTCAGATAGACAGACAGACAGACAGAGACAGACGTATGGGAGGGGAGCGAGACAGAAAGGCCGACAGAAATGTGGGCAGTAATGTTCTTCTTCCCCAAGTTAAAATTCACCAGCTTTGCTTTTTTATTCAAACGTTTCCTGCGCGGGGCCACTGAAAATAACCCACAGGAAGAAAGGCCGAACCGAGAGCCCAATGAATGCCCCTTTCATCGCCTGCGCTCTCAGCCCCGCTCTTCAACAAGCAGCTTACCGCTGCGGTCGAGCAGGCCGACTTTGGCCGCAAAACAACACAAGCAGGCCAGGCTCGGAGAACATCAGACAGCCTGTCTCAAGCCCTGCAGCTACGCTTTCATTTGCAAGTTCAAATCGCAAAAAAGTTTGTTGCGACATGGCGGAACCCTAGTGGGAAAATATTTAAGCTTCAACCAACGATGACTGTACAGGTGCAGCGCAGTCCATAAGTATTTAAACAGACAAAATCTTTGTGTTTTTGCCATTGCACTCAGACAGAATAGACCTGATAACAAATGAATATGATCACTGTATAGGCCTGAAGTCACCAACCCTGTTCCTAGAGAACTACCATCTTGAAGCTTTTCACTCCAACCAAAGCAAAACACACCTCATTTCCCAGTTAGAGACCTTGCTGGGCTGATAATTGGCTGAATCAGAAGTGATGAATTAGGGTTGGAGTAAAAACCTACAACCTAGTTCTCTGGTAGAGGGTTGGAGACCACTGGTATAGACTGACATTTTATTAACAGGTATTTTCTTCTATATTATATAAACTATGAAAGAATTTATTTTCATAAATACAGTGTCTATGCAAAATTACTAACAAACTATAATATATATCAGCAGTAGGCCAGATAACATTTAGATAAAGACACCCAGGGGTGTAAAGTTCGGGTTCAGAAAGTAAAAATCCTCCCCAGAACTTTATTCCAACCATCTGGATTTATTTCGGACAGGTGATAGAGCCAATATGAGTGATCAGCTCATTCTGTGGGAAAGAGAAAAACTTGGCAGGACTTTTACTTTCTGACCCCTGGATTTTACACCTCTGAAGACACCTTACAGAGAATTGATTGAATGTATTTGTATGGAGCGCATCACAACATCTCAACAGCATACATCGAGGACTTATGTGTTCTCTGGACTTGAGAGGATATGCAGAAATATTTTAAAAGGTGTCAACAATTTACATCATGGGGTTAGTCTTTGGTTGGATGTACTTAGTACGTACCAGGAATTCAGACACTAAGCTGTTTAAAACATAGCAATCTGTTATGCAACCTCTAATCCAGGGTTTGATGTTGGTTGGATACCTCTTGACTTCTAATAGAAGAATTTTATGCTGTAATTCTATAGCAGACACATAACAGATAAGCAATAATTCAAATAAAATGAATGGTAGTCAAAAAAAAAAAAAAAATCACCATCCTCTGACACCACCTTGAAAGAATGTTGGACAGATATCGCCTTTCTTCTACTTGTAAGTGAAGACAAAAAAAAGATCTGGCAGTCTGCTCACGTCAGAATTTGAGAAGTGCTGAAGAATCGCCACACACAGACTCCCTCGCTCCCAAACAGAAAACGAAAAGCCAATCACAAACTACATAAATAGCACATCTTAACATTCTTCAGCAGTGACTGATGTACCTGACAGGGCGCTGAATTAAAGTATTGTTCTGGAAAATTCCTCCCCCATAGTAATTAGCTCACAGTAACAAACTTGCTGCGGCTAAAGAAGTCTCATTACTCCTGCACTCCCGGCCTGAGGGTGAAGAGCAGTTGATTCCTGAAACACCATACACTCAGCGCCAAGAGCATCATTATCGCTACAGCCTGAAAACCACTGGGCTCAAATTTACTAAAAATACACGTCCAATTTGGAAGGTGTGTGGAGGAAGAGGACGCCACAGCTCAAACGTAGTAATCACCTGAAAGGGAGCTTCCACCTTTGCCAGTCATACTTTCTTAAGCTTTTGCTAACGGGACAGTCAAAAAAGTGCAGTCCGTCAGTACCTGAATGGCGGCAGTTTCTGTCGCTTTGCTCTGCGCACCAACAAACTGGATTTGAAATGAAAGAACATGTGAACAAGGTGCGGGCTGGCCACTTTCATCTTAAGATCCATGTTAGGTGATCCATGTAGGTACTGCAATCTTTTTTATATGATTTTGCCAATTGTCTGCACTGTATCTCACGATGCTCACAGCAGTTCGACACCAAGTTTGACTATGATGCATTAAATGATTTATGATGAATGCCATTACCTCTTGTGCCCTTGGCTACGCTGCTCATCTGGTAGGTATTCTCCACGAGACATGTACGGCTCCTGCTCCTCGTAGATGTCCTCATCGCCGTCTTCCATGCTGGAAGAGTTGTGCCAGCTCAAATAGGCCGGCCGGCGCGTCAGTGCCCCAGTAGCGTTCAAGAACGGCAGGTTCATATACGCTGGTATTTCCTCGTAGAACGGAACATTTTCATATTCCCCTGTCCTCTCCCCCCAGATCCCAAAATTTTCACTCTCGACACTCTCATCCAGGCTGCTCTGTGGACTCAACGGTTCATGCGCAACAGATAAATTACTACCAGCAGATTCGTTTTGGCCATTCGGCAAAGGGCCCTGTTGGTCCTTGTCGGCACAATCTTCCAAGTCTGCCTCATCGTCAAGAGGCTTTTCTGTTTCCACGGTGGTGCAGTCTAGAGAGTGGGTGCCCCTGGCAAACAGCTTAGGTAGCATTCTCACAGACAGCTTCAGCTCCAGAAGCTTCCGGAAAGATCTTCTTTTCTGGCTGCCTGCTTGTGCTAAGTCCGCTGAGGACAAGGACTTGGCCCTCTTTACTTCAAGGCCTGATCTGGGAGTCTTGCAGACTGTGTCACAGGCGCCCCCATTTCTGGACACTTGTTTCACAGAAAATGGCATTACAGTGCGAGGAAACCTCCTCGATGGTTTTTCCACCGCAGGCACCACAGGCTGAATCCTCACCTCGCCCCCATCATTGACAGGATTACTTTGCTGGTCTACACGCAGATTCTCATCCTTTGCAGGCAAACAACTGCCTCCTTCGCTGCCAGTACCCTCCACTCTTTCCGAAACCACCACTGACCGCTCCTTTCTCACCAGTCCAGACGCAGGTAAACTGTGCCTCTGTGGTTTTTTTGGGGCAACCTTGGGAGACCTCTCCTCTGCAGAAGACGCCCTGGCCTCCATTGAGAGCAGGTTGTGGCCATGTTTGACATGCACAGGTGGAGCTCTGGAGATGGGGAATCTAGCAAAGTCACAGTACCAACCCCCATCCTCCTTCTCTACGTCCACAGTGGAATTCTTAGGAGAGGCAAACCCGCCTAATCTGAGCTCATCATCCTCAACCTCCAGCGGTAGCACTTCAGCGCATGAAGGAGGAACAATCTGCTCACGTTCCAGCAGAAGGGACAGTTGCCTTGGAGGGGGAACAGGCGGACTTGAGTCCTCCACAGTGCCAGTACCCAGGCAGAGCGGGAAATCATCCTGATCCGTGGATGAGCTTTGGGCATTGAGCATGCTTTGTGCGTGAATCAAAATGTCAGAGGCCTGAGACAGATTGTTTGAAATTAGCAGCTCCTTTTCCTCCAACATTTTGGAATCTTCCTCCGGTGTGGTCATGTCCGTTCCATCCTGTCTCACTAGGACCAGTTTCTTGGACTTACGTGGAGTGGGAACTGGCAGGGGCTTCCTTGGTGCCGCAGGGACTGGGGACCCATGATTTAACTCCCCAGATTCCCTGATGGAAAAGTCACAATCTGTGGAGATGGAAGAACTGTCGGAGCATGTGGGAATATCCTGAGTTTCGTTTAATGTTAAAATGGAGACATTACCATTGGTATCATCACCTGGTCCGTCAGAGATGGTTGACTGGTTCTCAACAGAGCCCTCATCATCTCCAACTGGGTTCAGGTTCTGATCCAGCATCCCCACTCTGTCTTTCCGCACCATTGACTCTACCAGAGGTTCTTGACTTTGGTAGCAATCAGTGGAAACAGCCTGGACCCAAACATCGCTAAGTTTCTGCTCCAGAAAGTTGGCATTAACAACTTTCCTTTCATCAAATTCAATCTCATCGAGCTCATTCTCCATTTCAGACTGAACCTCCGGAACTTTAGAAATCTGTGATCCAGGTGTCTCCATTTCACCAGTCTGCCATGTTTCCAGAGGTTCTTCCAAGGGCTCAAACAGGATTTCAGTAGTACCACAGATCCCCGTGTGCTGACAGCCTGAACAACCATCTTGGCTGCATGGACAGGCCAGTATAATGTAGTCCGAGTCTACTTTGAGGATCTCCCCGTGCATTCCATTTTTAGAGTTAAGCAGGCCCAGGTTTTCAGGACATTGACATCTCTCCTGGCCATGGTTAAAAGGAACAGGTGTGGACTCAGAGGCCTTTGAGCTTTTTGAAATGCATGGCTTTGGGGCGACTGCTGGCTTGGACTTTTTCAGCGATGCCGGGGACGACAGTGATAAAACAATATCTGGTTTGGGGGCGACAGGGGGAGGAGATAGTTTTTGTGTCTGAGGGAGTCTGGGCTTTGGAGCCACTGGGGGCTTCTTCAGACCTGTAAAAAGGTAAAGAACTGATATCAATGAAAATAACAGAGGCAATATTAACATTAAAATCTCAGCCCAATCTTAATACAGCATCTGCAGCTTCTGAGTTTCAGTTTCATTAACCACCATTAATTTAATATCAAAGTTTTCATTAGTAGATGTTACTTTGGCCAGGAAAACAATGTGACATTGGAAGTTGCACTTCAAAGGCCATACCTGTGAATTCACATGCTTAAGTTAACATCTAGCGAGCCAGGTGTTAATCGACTTCAGTTATTACCTGGCTAGCTAATAAAGATGGCAAGTGAGATTGCATAAACATATAAACTCTGCTCTAAATAGGGTTGATAATTGCAAAATTGTTAGCAGCCAGTTTCTTTTGAAAAAAAAAAAAAACTAGTAGGATTCAGTTCAGGCAATGCATCAGATACAAAGACTTTCTCCTCAACAGTTAATGCTAGTTTGTTTGCCCTCAATCAACAGCTTTTCTGGAATAGGAATCCGTTGCCATTTCTCCATGACCAGCTGAGCTCTTCACTTTGGAATATATATGCTTTGGATACATAATAAAAAGAAAAACTAAATCAACAAAAAAGGCAAGGGGTTCAGAAGGCCATGCAGTAAATCTCACTCTGTCACAGATATTATTGTCATTAAATATGCCCCCCCCCCAACTCAATTCTGTTAAAACTCAATTTAATACCAGTCTGGTCTGCTGGACATAAGATAAACAATCAGAAGTCTAGACCTTGCCTCAGAAAACCAGGAAACATTTTAATGACAAATGTGTGTTTATTAGACAGATCTATTGTGCAGGTTTTCAAGTGCAGAACTCAGCAGAATTCATCTACAACACCCAAATAGCCCTACATATGTGATGCTATAGTAGACTACAGATAATTTATTTTAAGAAAAAGGCCAACATGAAGCTGTTCCCTAAAGAGGAAAAGACTAAATGATTCAAGAAATTCTAAAAAATACAAATAAATATTTTTTATTAGAATATAACCCATGTTCATCATACTGTTGATCTATTCTGTTCATATCTGCATGTGTACTAAATTGTTCAATGAGATCTCAAAATAAAATAGTTCTCAGCAAGAGAGAAGGGATTTATGTATATTATAGAATAAAACTGTGTAGCCAAGATATTACTTTTCAGTGATGTTGCACGATAGCCTAAGATAATCATACTGCACTGGTTCCCGAGCCAGATTTTATACTATTGTCATAGACAACTCCCACGAACAGCTGACCAAGTTCCGGAATAGAACTGTAACTATCTTTGCTTTCCACATCCTCCACCCAATCCTTGAATTAGCACTTAAAACCAGAATAGGCAACAATCCGAGTAACCGTAACAATAAACTTTATTTCAGGTTTCACGGGATGCCGTTTCAAATGGACATGAAATGTTAACGGACACGTGAAGAATAGTATTGATAACTCCGCTAGACACGAGGCCTAGTTTTCAAACATAATGTGAGTCAACAATTCATGCACCTCCCATAGATAATCTCAAGTTGTTCACTAGTCCACGCACCGCATCATAGGGTTTTCCCTCGGTTTTTCAGTCAGGGTATGATCTCAAGAAGGAACTCGAGTTACATGGACATGGAATGATGTCATCGCCACAAAAAAGGCAGAAAAAAAGTCTCTCCGCAAACGCTGTTGGCAGATATCCCTCAATAGCAAGGTTAAACCATATTTATGCATGCGTAAATTAATGAACGACTCCATCATAAACACACCCCTATATAGAAGCTATATATGGAACCACTGTCAAATACAGGATGGGCAATTTCAAAATTATGGTATATCACAACACCTTATAGTACACCAAGTGTGTATTTCCATGAAAATTTCATCAGAATAGTCCATGGAATATGAGCCGTGGGATATGGGGAAACAGACGAATGAAGTTCTCATGATCAACATGTCACTTGAGTCCAGATGATTTTTAGTGTACGCACAGGCAGCACGGGTGCATACATTCTCCCTTTGACGTAATGGTCCCTTGAGTTCCTGCTAATTTTTCATAGATAATTCCAATCCACACCTGAAATTTATAAGCCAAATTGTACATCTCTATGAAATCTACAAACATAGTTACTTTTCAAGTGCTCAATTCAATACAATACTGGATGCAGTGTAGCCTACATTTATTTTCAGCGATGTTTTACATAGCAGACAAAACTGAACTGCAGTGTAAGCCTGCGTTTAAGCCTCAATCCCCGGAGCCAACATCTGAAACGTGGTTTTAACAAAGAAAGCAAGCAGTGGCCGGTGTCTTATTCCATCAGTATCAAGGCACAAAAGGAGGGTTTCAAAGCTTCGCTGCCGTGTCCTACTAAATGCGTCTTGTTTAGAATTTTTATGCCATAATGCAACGTCAGCGGTGTCTATGATAGTAATAAATTTCCTGTGAAGTTCTCATAAATAAAGATGGGACCAAATATTAGCACACAGAAAGTCAAAAAACTCTTTTGTCCCAGTATCCACAGTGGTGTGCGTCACCCTCAGCTCTCACCATATGGAACATGACTTGTCTCCAAAACGTATCCCCAAAGCCCAAAGTAGTGTGGAAATTACGGAGGCTACAGGCGAAAACATGTCAGATAAACTGTATTAGAACTGTATGAATGGTTGAACATGCGCAGGTATCAAGTTTTTAAATGTTTCTTTTTTTCCTCCAAATCCCTCAGTATATGCACCAAAACTGCTGTTTAAATTGGAATAATATGTGTAACCGATATCTCTGAAATGTGTAAGACTCGCAGTAGGGTAGCTGAATTTGAATATAATTCATTACAGTCGAATATGAATATTCCTGTATTCTTTTTGGATTTAAGTCAAGTGGTTGAAGTCCCAAAAGTAAGTGTTATCAACGATTCTAAAAATTACCGCAAAAAACATTATGCATTATTCGCTAAAGTTGGAATGTAAAAATGCAAAAATTAGTTTAACCTGCAAGTTCTCAAGAGTTATCCCGCATTTCCGCTTTTCAGCCAGGTATCCTCAAGTTACTCGACTTAAGGACAGTTGGCAACAACTAAACTGCTTATTCAGCAACATCCAACCACTTTGACCACTCAAGAAATTTGCTAACCTGTGCTCATGATTCCCAGATGTTGATCCTTGACTCCATTAAAGACTTTCTTTCGGAGTGGTGGCGATGTTCGTAGATCTTTTCCATGATGCTCCGTTAGTAACCCCGTCCACAAGACAATGATATGACCAGAACAACGCCAGCAAATCCATCTCCTTAACGATGAGAAACAGGTAACACAAAACAACAGATCACAAGTATAAGGATATTTCACGGTAATCTCTTATTCACTTTCGCAGTTCATTTGCAGACATCAGCACTGCATCAATCACAATTAGCCACTGAATATTTGCCTGGAGCTAAGAAGTTCCGTAAAACTTCCACTAGAGGTGCTTCACCACGGCCGCTAGTAACCGACTGTGCCTAAACGTGAGCACAAGACGTGGGTCTGTGTTTGTTTAGCATGGTGGTGCATTTTGGTAATTGTAGTTTTCTTGGACACAGAGCGTAATGCATACAACACGTGCACTACTTTTTTTGCTCCCGTTGACGACATTGGACTACAATCCCAGAATGCGTAACGCGCAGATACCTATGGCGGAGCGCAATGACTGAGGAGTACGATGAAGAGGTGGTGTTTGAGGTTTGTGCTGGATTTGTTGATGTTTTGCTTAGCCATCTGAGTGCGAGGTGTGGTTGTGGCATCTGGCGTCAATGCGTCTTCCTTGCACTTGTCAAGCTGCTTTCACACCGGACGCGAAGCACATTTTTCGCACGACAGATTACATTCAAAGTCAATGCAAAGACGCGAATACACGCATAACGAGTGTCTTCGCGTCTTTGCATCCTGCGATAAATTCATTTCGCGTCCAGTGTGAAAGCGGCTTTAGTCACGTTAGCTGTTGCTACTAATATTCCTTGTCCATTGCGGTCGCTATGTGCGACAAACCCTGCTGCGTTATGAGCGGTGTTGATCTACTTGCGACTAGCTGTCCTGAATGGTAATTACCTTGCAAGCTAATCTACCAAAGCTGGAGAAATCAGTGTAGCTAAATTCTTATTCAATAGCCTCTCGCCAAAAGTGACCGTCTACATGGCTACCATTGCGATTTTGGTGAGCTACAGCTGGTTAACTTTCTCAGTCCATTGCCAGGCACTGCCGCGTTGAAATTCGTTTCGACCAGAATGACTTGGCTAACGTCATATTTTATGCACATTTCCGAGCGCACACCCCTGTTGCTTGAGCTGAACCAGGCGGTGTAAGTAGCCGATGGTGTGCGTGTGGATAACGACTGGCCACTATCAATTTTTGCCTGCTAACCAGCAATGATGTCAACAAAAACAAAACAAAACAAAAAAAACCCATGCTATACTACGATTGACTGTTGCCAGGGGGTGTACTTCAAAACTGGTTTTGTGACTAAGCCTGGCTTTAAGCTTAAGTAACACTCAGAGCAGCTCCTTTTACTGAAGACCATGCTCCAGATTTCGAGATGCTCCTGGTTTTACTAAGTGCTGATGTCAGGCTTAATCAAAAAGCCAGCTTCGTATTAACAGTTACTGTCTGCCGAAGTGTTAACTAGTCGAAAGTGAATAACGTTACGGATTTCTCGTTAGATGTCTAAACGGCAAACGTGATTGCATTGGTTTCATAAATGACATTTGACACTGAAATGCATGTCTCCTGTTCATTTGTCCTGCATTTGTTCTCTAGTTTGGCTGTCGTGAGTTATACTGCTCGTCTGGTGTTTTGTTCCATAAATAAACCTCAGCTGAAGCTTTCTATTTGTAAACGGTCCTGCGAGCTGTCATTGCATTTTTGTTGTGCACTATAATAATCAATGTAACTGCTGTTTATGAAATAATTGTGCAATTAAAAATGTTGCTATCCGACTGATTATTTGTTTTCCCGTGAGCCGAAGAGATTAGCTTTTCGTTTGATTGCATTTTATTCTGGAAGGCGTCTGTCAGTCTTACACTTAAGCAGACGTGGGCTAAGAGACTAGATGACAGTTTATGTGGTGTTTCCATTTGAGAGCTTCTGTTCAGCAGGAATTGTCCAATCTACATGTATTTGGAGTTGAATTGGAGCTTCATTGTCAATATTCATGCTATCGATTTGATATCGGGCACATAGGTTTCCATTCTTTCATAATCAATGCGTGAAATTCGATTGAGAGATGATGCATCAACAAATTGATTTTTTGTGTGTTGCCATTGACGACTTCCATATTTGTACACGATGGAATGATGCTTCTAGTCATGCCAAAGAGACCTTTGTTAGAATGAATTCGATAGGGCAGGATAAGCTTAGGTCGTACGTCAGAAATAGGTGTATACAAAAGGGTGGAGTTGTTACAATCCAATATTTTTTTTCAGCATTCACTTTTGATTTTTCTCGGGTTGTGGTGAATACATCTGAATAAATCTAGCACCAATTTGTTCCTTATTTCCTTGGCTTTAATTTGATACCCTCCATTCACCATCTGAGGCAAGAGCTGCAGAGCTAGGGCACATAAACTAAACGGAAGTCAGGTGTGGAGGGGAGGCGGTGGAGGAGGCGGTGGAGGGGGTAATAACACAATGTATTGCAGACAGCTTGAAACCTAGGTTTGGTTCATGGATTAGCCCCTAGGTGTCTCTGGTGACAGGAAATGATCCAGTAGAAATAAAAGGAAGCCATTTTTAATCAAGGTCAAACCATGTGCTTTGGCCTGGAAGAGCATGCTGGATGATATCAGCCCAATCTAAGTTGTACTTCAGTGTATCATTTGACGAATTAACTCCTCAACAGCAGGTAAATGATATGAAGATATTGAAAAAGTAAATAAGTCAGAAGTCAAGTCTAAATCAATGGCCAGGTTCATCAGAGGGGTGCATTGAGTGGATGGACCATGTGGTTGGCCAAAGTTCTGAGTCTCCAGCCTCTGGCTCTGTGGGAAGTTAGCATCCCAGCTGTAACAACTTTACTGAAAGGTCAACTCGCCCAACCAAAAGCACACAAGCTTGGAGTGCTACTACTGACAATTTTCCTAGTATCCTTTCAGGTTCAAGATGTCTGAGAAAAAATTTAACTGTGACAGGTGTGGAAAGACATTTGTTAGGGCAGACCATTTTTGAGTCACTCAGTGACTACTTCTTATTCCACATGACTTTCGAGGGTGTGGTCACCCTTTCAGAGGATCTTACTTGTGATGGCCATGGTCTTGACTTGACTGAAAAAGACGGTCATTTCCTCCTTTAACATCAGGCCTATGAGGATATCATGCGTGTCATGATTCAAATGTTCATTAGGAAGCAATCTCAGGGCAGAGCTGTGACCAAGTCATCATGTTCAAGTCAAATCAAGTCACTGGTTGTTAGTTCAAACTCAAAGCAGACGAGGGAGAGCAATGAGGAGTGAAAGGGGGTAGGGGAACAAATTAGACAATGAGCTAATAGTGAACAAGCAGAGTGGGGAAAGCTGAGAGCCATGAGCTGCATTTCATGTCGACATTGACCCCTTTCTGATCCTAAATGTATCTCAGCTTTTAACTCGCTCAGCTTTCCCAACTCTGCTTGTTCATCAGTTAGCTCATTGTCTAATTTGTTCCCCTACCCCCTTTCACTCCTCACTGCTCTCCCTCGTCAGCTTTAGTTTGAGCTAATGATCAGTGACTTGATTTGACTTGAACATGATGACTTGGTCACAACTCCATCTCAGGGACAGTGAACTGACCTGGCAACATACTAAACTGAGTCTACTGAGGGTTATTAGAGACCTTAAATGTCCCATTGGTTGATTTAGCAATTTCCACCTGTGAAAAGGGTTGAAATTTTTGTTGATTTTCAATGCTTGAGGCATGGACCTTCAAGTACGCAATTTGGAAATTTGATGGTTTTATGTTGAAGAGGAATCTTTCTTCTTCCTTTTGCAAAAAACCAGACAGAGTTATGTTCCGTATTAAGTGAGCTATGACCTCTTATTATCTTACACCCTATTTTGAGAAAACGAACAAAACGTTTTCAAATTCTAATGCATTTTCCTATTAAGCTGAAGTGTGTGGTCCCTCATAATTCTGGTTCTAAACTGCTAATTGGTGTTTTGATTGTATTTTCTGAAAGTACTTTTGCATTCTAATAAAATATCAAAAAATCAAAAATTTGTCATTTTTGACCATGTAACGCAAATTAGCACCTATCTGTGACATACGACCCTTAATAAAATGCCAAGCTTGGTTCAGCCTGAGAGCCTTCTCCACCTTTTTATGCGAGACTGAGACTGCTTGCCCCGAGGTACAAATTCACCCCCGTTTAACCTGTGGAAATCGAGTTGGGCTGTTTACTGCGCTCCATCTCCAGTGATACACTATGCTCATTTATCTTCACCATGTGCCCTTTCGTAATATATAATTCCTCTATGAAATTGGCAGCTTTCAGAAAATCGGGAGCTTTTTTTCGTCGGTTAGTGGTCTGGAAAATAAGATATGAGAAGATGGCAACAGAATTGTGGGGTTCGGATATTGCCACTGCTGTGAAGAGTACATCTATGTTTTTAGCTCATCCTTTTGAATGTAAGAGAGTTTTGCCTTTTCTTGTTTAAAAGGTCTGCGATTGACTGTTTCCCTGTACCCCTTAAATCTTTCCATCTCTTTCAGTTGTGTCACAAAATGCCGTCTGTATATTTTTTTTCCCCTCATGCACTTGTGATATTGAGCCTAAGTAATGCCTGACTACCTGAACCGTTCAAGTTCTGAATCAATAAAGGACTCACTTGATCCTCAAAAAAAAAAAAAGAAAAGAATCATAATGTCATTTATTGACAAACAAAACGGTTAGGATTTAAACATAATCAGTCTCCACAACGTTCGGCATTGAACAGAACAGCGTGCAGAAGAATTGCTTGGTTTTGGCGATATGTGTGCCTGTGTGTTCCAAGGCTGGTCCCTGACTGCCCCGCCCCTCCCTTTTCCTCTGCAGAACTCTCCGCTGTTCCAGTACTTGCAGGATCTAGGGCACACAGATTTCGAGGCATGTCCGACGCCGTCGAGGGAGGAAGAGGAGCTGGGCGCGGGGGGAGAGGAGGGTCCCTTCCCGCAGGATGTGCCCGGCCTGTCCAAGGTGAGTGCCACCCTCTCCTGGCCTCAGTCACTCCGCACCGGGCCCTTTTCCTGTCTCAGCGAGGCCCTCCCTGTTCTTTCATTACCGTTATTCAACCAGCTAATGAGTCCTGAAGTCATCTCTCTTGCGCTATTGTCCAAAATGACCTGCACTGGATTTATCCAGCGCAGATTTTCATCGCGGATAAGGATGTCCATCTCCCTTAGAGCAATGAGGAGTCATAGGACCAGCAGATTGTATACGGCGACGATACTGAGGCTTGAAATCCTCTTTCAACTTTTACAATTTATTCATCCTACTCATCTTCCTGTGTTGCTACATAGTCCTGGGCTGGCCAACATGATTGGCTTATTTGAACTGCCTGGGTCACATTACATACCCTTAACAGAATTACACACCTTGGTCAGTGGGTTGGTTCATGATTTCTGTGACACAAGCTCTTCCAAGAGATCTACCTGGCTTCCTCCCCAACCCTAACAAAGCGCATCTTATTCAACAGCCGAAGATGTCGCTGAGCTGCCAATTAGTGAGATCAGGAGTGCCAATTTAGAGTGGAAAATGACACTTGCAGTATGGTGAATCTTCAGGAACAGGGTTGGTTGCCACTGGGCTGTGGGTACAAAATGGATTTCCTTGCTTTTTAGAAAGAATTTGACTGTAGATGTGACATTACACTAAACTGCATTGCATTTTTTGGAAGTTGTCTTTATGCTAAAGGATGGACAATAAGAGCATCGAATAAAGTCACAGAAAGGGCTACACGGCAGATCAGACTGGTTCATTTTGGATGGAGTGTCAATCAGCTCAGTCATGAACAAGAATGTAAAATACAAGGTAAGCGTAGACCAGTTAGAGTCCAATAATTCGCAGACGGGTATGCAAACAAACAAGGGATTAGAATTGAAAAAGCAAACATTGTAAAGGCCAGGAAGACGAATGAACCTGGTGTGGTTTTGTGCTCAGCAGGGAGAATTAACGTTACCACGGTGTTTGTTTTATTTCTTTGGATTTTGGCCTTTCCAGACTTTTGTCATTTTCCATTAGGTGTAGGTTTTAATTACTGGATGCTAGTCTAGGTGTTATGGTGCCTTGGGTTTGTCATGATCACAGCTGATGACACATTGTCATGGTTGAGAATACGCAGATGATTAATATCAGTGCTGACATTAGCCTTGCTACCCGAGTCGGAGATCAAAGCCATTTTATAACCCTATACAGTGTGAGGTCACAAACTAATGGTTGAAATGTGCTACACTGAAAATTCTACTGCTGATGCATCCATCACTGCTTGTTTTTAATGGCAATGCAGTTAAAGCACACCAACTTAGAATTTAAAAAAATAATTTCAGAAACCATATTCTTCAATACACTTTCCTATTCAGTTAGATTTAGGCTTGGGTAGGCTACTAGTAAATCCGGGTGAAAATTGCGTATATTGGGGCCAATTGATTTTTCTTACTATTGATTATTTTTTTGATTACTGTGGGAGGTGCAATGGCACTTGCGTAAGCATCTGTTGAGATTTTTATGCGTCCAAACGTCACTTACATGGTGATCTCTGGGCTCTTTAACTGCGCCTTCGGAAAAACCTTCGCCAATGCCACGTTTCCTGCGGGAGCATTCTGCTGGTGATATGGCCATGTTGCTGCAGCTGTAATTCCGTAAGGTCTTTCCGGTTTGTTGTTCATCCTGTAGAAACGGGCTGCCAACACAAAGCCAAGGCTATTTTGTATGTGCCCTCTCTTCGTTTATATGAGTTTGTTTTATACAGAGTGAGTCAAAAAAACTATACATTTTTTAAATGTCTAATTATTATATTCTGTTGCAATGTATACAAAATCATTTTACATGTACATTTTCAGCGGCTCTTTCTGCTTCTTTTGATACTTGTTTGCACCTTGTTAGATTAAACCGATGACTGCTCTGGAACAATTTAAGGAGTTAAGTGAAATTTCACTTGTGCCAACTGATCAGGCTCTGATACCAAGCAAACAAAGCAGGTTCCCTCCGTGAAGTTTCAAGTCAACATAAAACATTTATGGCACGTTAGGAAACTGACGCCGAAAACTCTGCAGCACATTTGGTATGTTCCGTGTCCTATGATATTCAGTTACCAAGAGGGCCCTTTGCCTGGGGGTAAACTGTTGACGCACCATGATTGGCAGTGCCAGGTCATTACGACCAATGCACAGGCAAGATTTATATGCCTGTTTTTAAGTTTGAATGACTATGCAACCCATTATGACATGCATGGTGGTCAATTTCATATCCAGCCCTGGTCAGTTGGCACAAGTCAGATTTCACTTGAGTCCCTTAATTGTCCCCTGTGCAGTCATGCCTGAAACCTAATGAGGTGTAACTGGTACCAATATCAGTGGAAAGATCTGAGGCAAAAGTGCAAAATATGTTGTATACATGTGTATTGCTACACCATCACAAAATGACCCGTTTAAAAGTGTATCGTTTTTATTTTTTGACTCGCTCTGTATAGTTTAGTGGCTGTGTCATTAGACTCATATGGTTGGCGGTTAATGCCGCAGCATAGCTTCTGTGTTGATCCGGAGAGTTGTTAGGCCTTTGACGAAGACTCATAACCCCATGCAGCTCTCGTGGAATGGGCCTGTTGTGAGTTCTTTGGATAAAAGTGTCAGCGGAGTCACTGTAATTCAATTTAACTTGAATTTTAAAAATGCATATAGTGAGCTTCCCAGCTCTACTGCACACTGAGGTGAGCAAAAAAATGTACTGGGTCGACTGCTCTGCATTACTAGGAGCCGTGGTGCATTAACCCTGCATGCTAAGTGTCTCACCATTGCTTAGGCTGTACACTCGCTGGCATGAAAGCAGTGAAGTCGTTGGTGGTGCTTTGTTTTGTCAGTGTGGATAGGGAAGATGAATCTTGATGAACTTAATGGCCTCTATTCTTCTGGAATTATTTCCCTCTCACTCAAAGAAGAATTATTTTCTCCTAAAATAATATTTTTATCCTCTGCTATGAAGTTGACAGGGGGATATAGGAATGAGTGTTTGCCTTCTGCGTGTCTGTCGATCCATTCGATCCATTCATACTTCTGTCCATTCTTCTCTCCAACATCCCTTCATTTTGTTCCCAGGCCAAAACGCCAGAACCCTGGTGGGAGATCTGAGTGTTTCCTACGTGTTTAAGCCAAGTCTCTTTAAACTATTATAGTTTGGGATTATCAATGTGCGTTAATGGGAGATTTCATGAAGTGTAATGTTTTTTTTTTTTTGTTTGTTTGTTTGTTTTTTTTTTTTGATTTTTTTTTTATGTATGCTGGCTTATAATGCCTTGTAAAATTATTGGCACCAGTGGTCCTTTTGTCTGCTCTTGTTGATCTTCTATTCAAGCCTCTGAAGTTGGTTTGGGTGGCATTCAGCTGATGTTCTGGGAGCCATGACTGAAGCTGTTGTAACTGGTTGCTCAGCTGTAGTGTTCCTTATGAACAAAACTTGTCCTTCGAATCATAAACCATCTCCTATGCTAAAGGCTGTTGAATAGAATTTTGGTCTCATCTGGCCATGACTTCTGAACTCAAAGTTCAGCTCAGTGTGTTTCGGTACTGCTCAAGTATTGGTTCATGGGGTTTGTCCATTGAGAGCCTGATAATTGGACAGGCAGATTAAAGCATAATGTGAGGGTCAGGTGCATGTAGACTGTTGGATATGTATGTATGTATGTGTGTGTGTGTTTGTGTCCTTTGTTTAATATTATGAGAACCTTAGTTGTGTACACGCATAGCTGCATGTGTCCTTTTACAGGGGGTTATTGTGTGCTTGCGGCAAGCAACACATTGTTTTTTTATTTGTTCTTTTTCCATTTCTGCTCACTTTTTTGTCCTTTATCAAGTGCCCGAGTGTTTCCGATAGAGCCGCAGTTCAAATGCTGAAATGTCCGGCCTGACCGTGTCTCTTGGCCTCCTACAAATGGTTGCATAACCCCTTTTCATTCTTTCGCAATCCCTCTTTTCCATCCCTTTTTATCTTCATTAAAAATGCATGGTGGAGTTCTGCCATTATGACATCACGGACGCTAGAGGGCAGCCTCAACACCACAACCAGTTTATAGACAAATTTCAGAGCGTGAAGTGCACTGAAATTTGTCCTTTAAACAATGTCAGATGATAACTGTGTGTGTGTGTGTGTGTGTGTGTGTGTGTGTGTGTGTGTGTGTGAGAATGTGTGCACGCTTGTATTTTAGCAAGCACACTCGAGGTTCGTCCTGACAAACCACAGTTCTAGTTTCAGTTGAAATTGATTGATTGTTTTGTACATTGGGCAGAGTGATTCTGTTAGGCTGCGGCCAAAATGTGATTGGTGTCGATTGCAACATAATTTATTGGGCTTGTCTGTAGATTTGCTTTGGACTGGAAACGGGAATGTCATTCGAATGGCGTTTTGCAGGGTTTTGTTATCGTGATGCAGGCAGGGTTATCTGCTACCATTATCCTCCTGTTGCAAAAAGTAAGGCAGTCAGATAGGATAATGGTAGCGATAACATTATATACATTACTTGGGAAATGTGGATCAGCTAATGGTGCAGGAAAACATAAATGCACTCACCTGGGGAGCAATGCCAGAAATTAATGCTGACCATCTATGACCAGGGCAGTGTGCATCCGGCATTTCTAAAGCACAGATGTAAGTGAATCATGCTTACCAGTTGCCGAAATGCATATTATGTCCATAACGCATTATACAAAGGGAACCTTGGGACCATAAAAACAGCATAAAAACCATAAAATACCGTCAGCTACGCGGGTACAGATGGGTTGTTTTGTGAATGGGAAGTACATCTGATTGCAGTCTGGAGGCCTTACTGTTTGTACTGCACTGGGAGAGATGATACTTCACCTCTGTACCTATATTCGGTACTGATGAAAGATCAGTGTGGGGTCCCAAAGGACTCCAGTGGAGGCAACTTTTCCCAGTTTTTTTTTTTTTTTTACCTCAACTTTACCGTCAGAAAGTACAAATAAAATATAAATTTGGTTGGTTATATGCAGGCCTACCAAAGAAAACGGCCAAGCTGTAGCAAAAGTTTCTCAGATGTCCTCGTTTTTCAAATAACCAGCAACACGAAATCGAAAACATGCCACATTCCAACTGAATTTTGCACCTCAACATTTTGAAGTCCATACATTTTCACCAGAACCAAACTCCTAAAATCGCACAGCCTGTAACAAACCCAGTGAGGAACCAACTGCACATGCGCACTCTCCTCTTGCATTTCTTTCTCCGCCAAAACTTCCGCAGGAGAGTGCGCATGGGCAGTTGGTTAGTCTCTGGGTTTGTTACAGGTTCCGGTGAAAATATATGGACTTCAAAGTGTTGTGGTATGAAGTTTTGCGGGAATGTGGCGTGTTTTTGATTTTGTGTTAGCAGGTTATTTTTAAAAGGTAGACATCAGACAAACTTTTGTTACAGCTTTACTGTTTTCATTGGTAGGCCTGATCTAGTCAGTAAAAATGCAATTTACCTGCTGTGAAGTAGGAGGACTGTGTTTGAGTGTGATGTTATGTGCCATAGGTGGGACTGTTTGGGGGTTGGTACTTCGGGGCGAGATTTCACAGGGTCACCAGGGGTTGTTCACTCCCCTCTTTCTCCTGCTGAGGGCCTGTATGTCCTGACCTTCTCCCAATCCGTTCTCATGCCCTCTGGACCTTTGGCACTAAGCCTATGGGATGAAACAGCTGTGGAGAAACCAGAGTCTATTGCTTTTTAAGTCGGAAAGGGGAGATGTAAGTTAAATCCACGGCTTTATGAAGTTTTTACCTGGTCTGTGGCTCCAAGAAAGTTTGGCCGTGGAGTGTGTAATCTTTGGTGTGGGGGTTGAGGTTTGGCATTTCAGTGTGCCCTAGCTGTGTAGAAGCAGACGGTATAACTTAAGTCTGCCATAGAGTGCTTCGTAAGAATTGCTACGGTAGGATGGAAATAACTTTGATCACCTGATTGTCTCAGCTAAGCTGGAGGTCCTGACAGACCCAGTTAAACTGCTATCTATCTGTGCATAAGAATATTTTCCTTTGGTGAGGTGTTGAAATGAGGTTTTTTAGAAGAGCAAATGTTGCATTCTTATTGATCCCACTAAAACAAATAGCTTGAAAGCATCTCAATGAAAATGGTCTAAGAAAAAGTGTCTAGGGACATTTCACGATATTCAAATCATTGCATACGGGACAATAACAAACTTTCCAGTGTTGCTGTGGAACACCGAGAGAGAACAAAAATGTTCTGTTACTTGAGTAGGCCTATGGAACCTTTACCTAGAAGGTAATAATATTTTTGAATTCTCCTGTTCAATTAGGCTAATTAACTAAAAGGGTTAGCGTTCCATACGGGACACTCTGCGACATGGATTTCTGGAACTTGTGGATATTTGAAGAATCCTGTTCAAGAAAAGAAGCTATCAAATTGATACTCAGTTCACCATTTGCCAGATTGTTGCGCTACATTTTGGCCAAACAGGATTTTGATCTGACCCCTAATTAGGGAGTGAGCTCGTTAAGACTGCGTTGTGTGCGGGACATACAAAAACATTGCGTACGGGACAGATTTGTCACACTGCAATCTAGTCGCTACAAAAGCATCATTGCCAGGGTAGTGTAACTGAAATTCATGTAAAAATGACTAAAAAATGTCATGTGATCATAGAACATATTTATTTTAATGTGTGATCAATAGCAAAAATGATTGATTATGAATAATCAATAAGGGCGCCCACAGAATGATCTTACCACTTACCTACAGATTTGATCTTAACCATGATGATGTTCAATGGAGTTAAGCATAAAAATAAAGTATCATAATAATATACAATACTGAATACTAAATGATGGGAACAATAAAATTATGGGAAAATTAGACGAATGAAAACATGATTGGAATGTTTGTGTGCAATGCGATAAATGATAAAAAATGTCAATCAACCAAACAATTGGCCTTTGAAGCCAAGCAACTAAGCAACACCTACTTTGTCACTGAGCTGAGCGATTCTAGGCATGAGTTATGCCAACAGTTGCATGCTGATCACTTGAGTGCGGGCTAATTGTGTCTTAATTAGTCTCTGTAATTAATGAAACAATGTCTCCAATGCACAGCAGCTAAGCAAACGGCACATGACAAAGTTGTTTGAGCTGAATGATTCTTGGCAGGTGATACATGAGTGCTTGCTGAGCACTGCAAGTGAGTATGTTAGTCTGGTCAAGGGTGACTCTTGTCTTTTGTTTCTTCAAAACTTCCAATAAGAATGAACCTTCTGTTACTTCTGTTGCATTTCCTGTGTAAAACAATGCAGATATCTGAGGGTATCAGTTCAGTTTCAGTCTATTATTGCCTCGTGAAAATGTATTTTTGTCCCGTACGCAACATTTTCGTTGCGTACAGGACAAAATTTATTGTTTTTTTTTTTTTTTGGACGTGCTAACTTTTTTTCTTAAATTCAGTTTACTTTTATCTGTCTCCATCTCTAATAAGACCAAATCGTGTAGAAGACCTATGTTCTTGTTAGTTTTGAAGAAATGAAAGCTTTCTGTTGTCTTTTTGTGAAATTTAGTGAAATCCATTTTTTGGTTTTTTTTGTATTTTTCAGGACATGCCAATAACAAATCACATTTTGGTTATGTAACAACATTAGTCTTGTAATAGGCTATAACCTACCCAAATATTCCACAAAAAATGTGTCACACAGCAGAATGAACTTTTTTTTTTTTTTTTTTTTCTCCCCAAAAACCCATATTGCATTTACTGTGAAATGGCCGTTTAATCATACTTCTGGAAATGTATTTCAAACTATTTAAGTCCACCTCTGGTTTCCAATGAGTCATTGTGTCCTGCAGGAATTGTGAGGACAATGGGTACTCTTTAAAATTTCTCCTGTTTGCATGTACAGCAGATGATAAGGAGTGTAATTTCTTGGAGTTATTTTGTGACCAAGTGAACTGATGGTGAAAAGGCATTGAAAATTAAATCTACCATTAGGCCTAGAAAGAGTTTACTCTGAACTGTCCTCTACTCTGAACTGTGGGAGGCAGTGTTCGTAAATCCAAAGTTTTACAAGGAACAAATATTAGACCGTCCGTCGTCCAAAAGTAGCAGATCCAATGTTTGTGGTTAAAAAGCAGGAAAGTATTTATTACATGAGCCAGCAAGGAAACGGAATCTCCCTGTATTCAAATTTGTGTGTGAAATAAGTTTTAACCTCTGATTGGTTGTAAACAGTTGTGTGCCATATTTGGCACTGTGGATTGGATTACTCAAATCCCGAATGGTCGTGGGGTCTCGCCCTCTTTGCCCCTGTGGACTAGTGGAAAATCCCCAAAGGTGGAACTGCCAGCGGTCCTGTCTCTCCACTGTATTCAAAAGCACAAATTTCTCTTTCTCCACATCAGCGACACAGGACCTGGAACATTCTTCAGTCTTTTCTGCATTTATAGTGATGCAAGAGCTCAAACAAGGAGAGAGTGTAAAAACGGCAGTTGCTAATGATTGCTTGCACCCACAGTCTAGCATACCAGCTGTTAATCCACAAAGGGATCGTGACTGAGACCAGTTGCTCCTGTTGAAGAATAAGTAGGTATAATTCAGATATTACGCAGGTGAGTTGAGTCAGGTTGTCTCTTCAGCAAAGGAGTAAGAACAAACTGCTTGTCTGGTGTGAAATTTCACAGACGGAAATCCCTGTTTGGCATAAACCCTTAGAGTGCTAAATGCATCTACATTTGCCCAATGATGTAAGATCTCAAAATCAAAGCTGTTGAAAAGCCATCACGTGGTGACTTGTTTAAAAGAGCTCCCTGGGAGCTTTTTTAAACAAGTCGCCACGTGAAAGGTTTTGAACACCTCAAGATGATTAAATTTATATTTTAAAAAAATGTATTTCAGTGCTCTGAGGGTTAAAGATGGATGTGTGTGGAAAGCCAGGGGGAAGAAGCAGCTGTTGGGGGGTAGGGGGGTGGGGGGCGGGGTGTGTATGTGGTGTCATCTGATATCCTGGAAACCGCGAACAGCCCCCCTGGTGCTCCACTTACACACCTACAAACTCTCCTGTGCGCTCATGTGCACATGCCACGCTCATCAGTGAATCTTAGAGCCATGACATCTCTGTTAGGGAAGTGAGATCGCGCGTGCTTTCATTTGTTTATTTGACTTTTCATATAATGAAGGAGTCTGTGGTGTTCTATCAGTGCGATTGCCTGGTACATGCATGTCCTGCAGGGCACCAGTCAGTAAAAAAGGGAGGTTTTTACTGAAGTTGATTGGTAACTGTGCTGCAAACCGCACTGCCTTAAAATAAACTGATTTCCCAACGCTGTCTCAGATCGATTCTCATTGCAGGATTGAGGATGTGTCCTGCCGTATACACAGCTTGGTGTAGAAGGCACCAGTCAGAATTGTTTCGTCTGGTCATCAATAGATAATGCACTCCAGCATGTCGGATCAATCGTGATGCATCCTCTTGTTCGGGCACTTCAGCAGATGTTAATGAACAGTCGTCCATACTCTGCTCAGAGGATGGACTAATCCATCGAGCTTTTAATAACTAGAGACTCCATATATATATCCATGGCCTCTTGCAAATATGTTATAAGGAAAGGACTTTGAGGTAAATGCATATTTTGATTGTGATGCGTAATTCTCGGTACCGCGAATATGCAAAAAATGCCTGGATGTAGAGCTTTCGGCAAAATATCTTTCTACTTCCGGAACCCACTCACTTCCGGTGCGTTGCTGAGATCACAGCTATCGTTTAGCGTCTGCTAGCTACGGTTCAGTCGAACACGCACGCATAAGTGTGTGCGGTCATTGAGCATATAAGTCTCTCATCCAGGAGCATTTCTGAAGTTTTTTCAGTTTATTTTCGTTCGACGAACAATTCTTCACAGTAATGACCCATGGCCTTAATGACTACAGTTCATTTACTGTTGAGCTCTGTAGAGATTGGAAGCGACTGGGCCACAAAACAATCCCATAATGCATCTGAAAAGAGGCACGAATGCAACATCCGGGCATGATTTGCGTATTGGCGATACCCTCAATTCTGACTGTTCACTCCATATGGGTGCACTTGTCATCAGTGTAGGCTGTTAGTTTTACGACTATTTTAAGTGATTTTAGTTAGTACTATACATCCAAATCAAGTGAACCATTTCAGGCATGACGTCTGAATATTTCTGACTGTCCAAATATTTAAGAACCTCACTGTAAGAACAAGATCTGTGTTGCTTTACTTTTCTATAGCATTCAAGAGGGCCCTCCCCTCCCTCTCTTTGAGTGTTTAAGAGGGGGTTTCTGTAAGGTGATTAGTGGACTGCTAAGTTTGTTCCTTTGTTGACGACTTTACACACAGTGCATTTTTTGCATATTTTAGGCGCGGGTGCTTGGCATCCTGGAAAAAGAAGCTTTATTGGGTGTAAACAAGGGTCTTTTTTTTAAGTTAAGGGGGGGTCTAAAGTTTACTGGAGTCTAGAGAGGGGAGTGGGGTTTGGGACAAGCCCAGAGGCATTATGGGTGCCTGAAAGGGTTTGTTTCCTGTGGTAGTTTACTCGGCTCCTGCATAATGAGGCTTTCTCCTCACATTCAGGACCAGAGCTGCAGAGACACGCAGAGCCGCTAATTTGCTGGCTGTTTAGTATCCTGAGAAAGTGGAGAGTATGTGAACGTCGGCGTCCCTCGCCTGTGCGTTTCGGCACGTTTTAAATTCCCTTCTCCGGAACGTGCCTCTGTTTCTGCGCTGTGCTGGGAAGCGAATTCAGATGCAGATCAGGCGATGATGTAATCGTGGTTTGTTCCCCAGCATTGGATTTTTAGAAAGGGGGTCAGTGGGAGGGTAGGATAAGTTGGTGGCTGGGAACATCGGGTGCGTGTGTGGGTGTAGATCTGTGTGTTGGGTTTTCATGCGTCTGAATCCTCATTGGTGGTGAGCAGTCAATGTTCATGTTTGAGTTGATTAACTCTTACTTAATATAAATTATACCTGATCTGACTTATTTTGTGTTGTTGCTACTATGACCTGGAATGCTCTTACTGTATGTCCCTTTTTATAAAACCATCTGTCAAAGAAATGTTCAGCAAATCAGGAGTAGGGACTACAGTACTGTGAAAAAGTATTTGGCCTTTCCCAAGTTTTTGCGTATTTGTCAGTCTTAAGTCTTTCAGATCATCAAAATAATACTCAAATTAACTTTGTCTAATTTTGAAAAACACGAAATGCTGTTTCTAAATGATGATTTCATTTATTGAAGGAAAAAAATGATCCAAGCCAACCTGACCCTATGTGGAAAAAGTAATTGCCCCTGTAGTCTCTAAATCAAAAGGTAAAAAAAAACTATTGGAAATTGAGTCCAATTTCAATAGACACACTCACAAATGAATACTACCAACCTTGTTGAATCTAAACACCATTTAAGTAGAACCTGTCTGATGATGTAAAAAAAAAAAACGCTGCACCTGATGCCGCAGTCTACAGAAATTCAACACCGATGAGACACAGTTTTTGACATTTATAAGTCTGGAAAGGGTTATGAAGCCATTTAAGGCTTTGGGACTCTAGCAAATCATGCTGCGAGCCATTATATCAAATCGAGAAAACCTGGAACAGTGGTGAACCTTGCCTAGGTGTTGCCAGCCAACCAAAATTCCTTCAAGAGGGCATTGAGGACTCATCCAGGTGGTCACAACAGAACCCAGGCTAATATCTAAAGAACAGCAGGCCTCACTTTCCTCAGTTAAGGCCAGTGTTCACGACTCTACCATGTGGGAGAAGCTGGGTGAAAATGGCATCCATGGCTGAGCTGCAAGGCAAAAATCCTTGCTTAACGAAAAGAACACAAAGGCTCGTCTCACGCTTGCCAAAAAACATCTTGATGACCTCCAAGGCTTTAAGGGTGAAATTCTATGGACTGATTAGTCAAAACTGTGACTTTTTGGAAGACCTGGTCCCTATTACATTTGGCGCAAAGCAAACATGACCATCATCCCTACACTCAAACGTGGTGGTAGTGTGATGGTCTGGGGCTGTTTTGTTGTCTCAAGACCTGGAAGACATGCTGTAATTGATGAAACTATGAATTTTGCTCTCTACCAGAACATCCTGAAACGGCATGTTGGGCCATCAGTTTGTGACCTAAAGCTCAAGCGCTGTTCGGTGATGCAGCAGGAAAATTGAATCAATGCACACAAGCATAGTCCAGCTCTGAATGGCCTAAAAGAAACAAAATTAAGGTTTTGAATGGCATTATATAAGTCCTGATTTGAAACCGACTAGCATGCGGCGTGACCTTATGCAGTCAGTTCCTGCTCAACAATCCTCAAATCTAGTTAAAATTAAACTATTCTGTAAATTAGAGTAGCCCAAAATTCCTCCACAGCAATGAAAAAGACTCATTCTTGCTGAGAATTGCAGACATTTGATTGCCTTTGTTGCTGCCAAAGGTGGCCAACCAGGTATTCGGTCTAGGGGTGCAATTATCATTTCACATGGGTGATGTTGGTTTTGAATAACTCTTGACCTTCAATAAATGAAATGATCGTTTAAAAGCTGCATTTGTGTTAACTGGTGTTGTCTTGTATCGTAAAATTACTTGGATGGACAAATCGGCAAAAATGGAAGAAATCGAGGAGGAAAATACTTACTCATCGCACTGTATTCAGGTACGAATGATGTGCCAGAATATGAATTTGGCTACAATGCCCTTTCTGGAGCCACGGTGTGTATTTGGGTATACTGGCCGTACTGGTGGCACGATATGAATTTGGCTGTGGTGCGCTTTGTTCTCGAATTCCAAATGCTAGTGGTATTCCTTACTGTACGCACATACTGTAAGTCGCTTTGGATAAAAGCGTCTGCTAAATAAATGTAATGTAATGGTATAAATTTTAGGCCATATTCCTCTGTCCTAATGTAAAAGAATGTTTTAGCCTGACCTCCTGTTGAGGTCCTTCTGCATCATGTTTGCGGTCACATCTGTTACTGTCTAGGCTGAATATATCGACCCATATACAGTACTGGGCAAAAGTCGTAGGCACCCTACATTTTTAATAATTTACATCTGCCATTAGATGTTTATTTTTTGCTTTCCTCATTAGTGTTGCTGAAGATGGAAAATTTATCAGAATTCTAAATTATAATTTAAAAAACAGTTTCATAAATAAATGTTGGTATTTCAATAAAAACAGTTGATGCGGGTAATGTAGTCCTGACAGGGCCCTGATGTCAACATCATCATCACTGTATGCAGTGACTCTGAGGGATGGACGCCAGTGAGACAGTCAGTCTGCAGAAGAACAGTGACAAGTTTTCCACTCTGCTTGGAACAAACGAAGGCCAATCATCTTATAAAACTATAGCACAACAGGGCACTGTCCCAAATTTTTAGGAAAAGTGCAGTAACACCAAATATTGGCTTTATTGTATCTCCCCGACGACAATAGTTGGGATATACTATGGTTTAGTTCCGGGGTCGCCGCCGCACCTGCAGAGATTTTCTGTTCCGGGCTCTCGAAGCGACAATTATTACAGGATTTTGTCTTTTTTTTTTCCTAATTTTGTACTGGCGAAGATATTTATTTGTCAATGCTCAAGACTGATTTTCGGCAATTTTGGATGTCCAAAATGGCTGCCGGCAGCCATTTTGTCCGAAATTTGGGCATCGGGAAGATGCACGGCTCGGTCCCTGTGGCGACAGAGTTATCTAGTTTAGTTTGTAACAGTTTACAACTCTGTGTCGCACATTTCTCAGTTATTTGAACGTTTTAATTTCATTATTTTTGGAAGTGTATTTGCCCTATGAAATTGCTGTAAAGGTGCCTGAGACTTTTACACAGTGCTGTATATCTTTCTGCTGTACAGGAAGGCCTCCTCTGGAAGCTGGCTGAAGCCGTCTGGATGCAAGGCGTCCTCCACCAGGGCAGCGGTGCAGTGGCTCAGGAGAAACGGCTGGTATGGAGGCCTCGCGGCCGGGGAGTCTGGGGTCTGGGTGGGCAATTCGGGAACATGGGACCCTGTGTTTATTACTGTGAAGGTGTAGCTGATATCTGATATATATATACCCATTTTACATCAAATCATTCATAATTGAGGTTATTTGCAGTATTCTGACCTTTTTTAATCCCTATTCCCTCTTCTTTGGAAAAAATCTTATTTTCCACTAGTCTGCTTACCTGGTGAGTTTTGTCTGTTGAGATTGTACTGTATTTCTATTCATTCATCCAGTACTTACTTACATTCTTAAATCCCTTGTACTTATTTGCACTTTGGAGCCAGATTCCAGACATTTTGTTGGTAGTACTTGAAGACTGAATTGCTCATGTTGGAACACAATACTGTGTTCAAGTCTTGGATACCCTTGACTTTTAACCCTTAGAGCGCTAAATGCAGCTATTATTGCTCAATGATGTAAGATATCAAAATCAAAGCTGTTGAAAACCTATCATTTGGCAACTTGTTTAAAAGTATGATAGGTTTTAAGCAGCACAAGATAATTAAATTTATACATTTTTAAACTTTATTTCAGTGCTCTAAAGGTTAAAATACTCAAATCTAGTCTTGGGTGTTTATTGTTTTGTTTTCCTCATTGGTGTTGCTGTTGATAACAAAGCGCATTTGAGATACCGAAGGCAAATTTAGAAGTAATTTTATAAATAAATGTTCACATTTTAATAAAAGCACTTAATATAGATGGCATAGCCCAGACAGAGCTTTGATCTCAATATCATCAGGCCTGTCTGGGATTACCTGGAAAGACCAAAGCAAGTAAGACAGGCTGCAGGAGAATTGTGACACGTTTCTAGAACACCAGGACCAATGAAACGGCCTGTTGAACTGAAGGACAGTGTATCTATTTTTTCTGTGACGGGTTGTGGCACCAAATATTGATTTACTTTTTCAGCTGTTGATGGCTCAGTATAAGACAGTATTCAACAATTAGAAACACTTAATGTCAGGATTTTTGAAGGCAGCTTTGTTGTTAAGAATTGTTTGAAGTGAGGCCAAGGACTTCAGCACTGCCATTTGTGTAAGTGAAATATTTCATACCCTTGTGAGCTGTAGAAGTGGCGTTGAGAAGAGTGGAACAGTGGTGATTGTGGTCACTGCTGGTCTGCATGAAGGCGGCTCTGGGTTTGAGTCTTGTCTGGATCCTCTTACTCTGTGGTTTCGCCTCCTGGGCCAAATCTGCAGTTTTTTTGTGAAAATAATCAATGGAGATGGATTCAATGGAGATGAATCAGGGATTTTTCTTTGCATAATTTGGGGAGCGTGCTGAGGGCCCACTGTCTGTCCCCTGTCTCCCCCAGGATCACGAGTTTCGCCAGTACTCCCTGCGCTCCATCTTGGATCAGGACGTGCTCCTGCAGGAGGACATTGAGCTGATCGAGCTGCTGGACCCCAGCGTCCTGTCCGCTGGCTCGTCATGTGACCAGGCCCCCGCCGCCACCCTGTCCGCACCTCGCTTCATAGCCACGCCTTCTTTCTGGTACAGCCCAGTCTATATCGGTCTCTCTCCCTTCATCTACATCACCCCCCCTTATTTAACCCCATGATACATACTCACTCAGAAGTGGGTTCATCAAATGTAGCTGCTGTCTTCAAACCTGTGGATTATTAGGCCTATTTTAAATTCTAAAAGAGATCCGTCGGCTTCCAACAATCCCAAATAAGCCCTGCTAAATTACAAGGAAATGTGCATAAGATGATATACAAGATCCATTTTATGTAATCCTGGGGCTATAAAAACATGGCCTCCTGGGTTTGAATATTTCTCTCAATATGAGTGTGATGTAGCTACAGTGAAGCGTTGCAGCCAGCAGTTAGGGTATCTATATGATACTGTCCTACAGTAAGTAAAAAAAAAAAAGATTTTCTAACGTGGAACTTACCGTGAAATTGGAGTGAAAATCACAGTTTAAGGGGTGGAACTCTGAGGATTTTTTTGCAAAACTCCAAGTTGGTGTTCTAGAACCCCTTTCCTGTTTATTGCCAGTGCTGGAAATCTTGCATTGCTTGTGTACTGTGGAAGACTCCAATAACATGCCGTACTAGCAATCTTGCATTTTTTTATTTTCCTTTTCTTGCATTTTACATCAGTGGTGACCAACCCTGCTGGTGGAGATATACCATCCCAGAGGTTTTTAATTTCAACCATAATTTGGCTCATCTGACCCTACTAATTCGCCCAATTAGCAGCTGAAGAACAGGGTTAGATGCCAAAGTCTCACAAAGTCATGGCTAAGCATGTTTCTGTGTGTGTGATTGTGTGTCTCTCTCTCTCTCTCTCTCTGTACACAGGGATCTGTCGATCATGGTGGCATTCGTGTCAGTTTTGGCGGCCCTGCGCTCTCTGGAAGGCGGGCCCAGCTTGTTGGTGCTGGTGCCCTGGGTTCTGGGTTTGGGGGGGTTCTTGGTTCTGCGTGGGACGGTTCTGTGGAGGAGGGGGTGCCTGCAGAGGACCCTGAGGTACAGGGCGGGACAGCTGGAGCGGCTGGTCCAGGAGAGCCGGGCGCTAACTGGGCTCGCGCGCAAATCCCTGCGCCTGCTGCAGGAGACTGAAGTCATCTCCCGAGGGTTTACACTGTAAGAGTTTAATAATAACTCCTCTCTGTCCTGCTGTAACACTTTTTGTGTGATTCATATTGTGACCTATTCCTCACTCTTATCTGCCCTGCACTATTTTATTTTCCTCTCTCTTTCGAGGGTTCACAGTGTGAGAGCTCAAAAACTCCCCTCTCTCATGCTCTAATTTGCTCAATCTAAAACGTTGTAAGTTTCAACTCTGGCAGATCAACCACACCGTTGCTCACTCTCAAAGGTTCACATCATTAAGTTTTATCGCTTATCTCTCTTTAAACTCTTCCACTGCAATAGTCCCACACTACTCGCACATTTCTCTCTCTCTCAGTGACTCTGTCACACTTTATCCAAGGTCATCGCCTCAGTAAGCGTTTTCTAGCCCATCCTTGCCGCATTCCCACGCTTATTGCTGTCAGTCTCAATCTAACTTGCATTGTATTCGTCCCATGCTCATCTCTCTTGGCCCCTGAAACTTTCTCACTTTAGATACTGGCAGTGATTGATGCATCTGCATTGGAATTTTCCATTGAAATCATTCCATCACATGACCGGGTTAAATCTGGAGATCAGCCATCATTTGAGTGTCCATTTTAGGGCCCAGTTGGCTCTCTGGATTCCACTTGTCAGCAGTTCGGCAATAGCTTTTGCTGTAGAATGAATTGTGGTTTTTTATGGTTTGAGTGAGGTCTAAAGAGAAAATCTCTGGGAACGGGGTTGGACAGATTTGCCTTAAGCTACCTATCCCTGTCCCTCCAGCCTCGAGATTGTCCAACTCTCTCCGCCCCGCAGATGTCAGACTGTCTTACTTTCTGTCCCTCTCAAAACACCCAACCTTCCACTACATACATGAAGGATCTGACACGAGTGGTCGTGTCATTTGAAAGTTATGAAACGAGTTGAGTACATTTTGCATTTGTCGCGAGCTTTTGAGCAACAAACCCAAAATTTACTCATTGAGTTTCATAACTTTCTTATGACCAAGAGTATTAGATTCTGTTTATCACATAACTGAATTGCGTAATTTAATAGAAAACAAATATAATTTTCATTAGTGCCTCTGTAGTAATTCCCACTATATGTTGGCATTGAGCTTCCTCCACTACTCTGCTAACTTGCTCAGTCACTGTGTCTCAGACATTCACGGTTTGGACTAAAAATTGGTTGTAAATTCAAACTCAACTGAGTAGCTAGTTAACGTTAGCTCGCTAGCAATCAAACCAATGTTGCGTAAGTGGTTATGGACTGCTACTGCTTGCGTGGTAGCTTGCTGGCTTGGTAAAATTAACTTGGTTATGTGAGTGGCACTTAGGAAGCTAACTACAGCACTAAGCTATGCCAATTTAACCAACTTTACACTTAAAGTTGGTTAAATTAACAGTTTGGCTAAATATTAGCAGTTTGACGTAACACGGAGTGCTTTTCTTTTCTTTTTTTTTTTTTTTTTATTACCTCCACGCTCTCAGCCAATGAGATTTTTGTAAAAGTAATGTGTATCAAAAATCTATCATGACCTGGGCTATGGGAGAAGTACTTCAGTTATGTGAGAAACTGAGTTATGGCCCCCGACCCCACCCTCCACCATATACACCCAGTAGTGCTTCACCCTCCAGATATTGTTGTATTGGACCCCACTGTAGACCACATTATAGCTACACTGTTCACTCTTGTGATTGAAACTACAGGCTTGTATGCACAAACCTGGCTCTTCCACAAACATTCTACTCATGTTTCCCATGGAATACTTCGTTAAATATTTTTTTGTCATGTTTTTTTTTTATTTTGGGATGTTTGCAGTGTATATCTTTCTGAAGCAGTTTGACTCTGTCCCTCTGCTCTCTCCCGAGGTCTCATCCTCCTTCCTCAGTTTCGCTCACATTTTTCCCACATTCTAAGCCGTTACTGTTATCTGCTGTGGTCCGCATCTTCAAAAGACTGGGCTGTCTTGGTAAATACTGGGGGGGCACATAGGATGTGCGTTTTCGTTGCTCTCGTTCCACTGCCAGTTCAGGCTTTAAGAACAAGGTGCATTGAGCCGTAGTCTGATCCATGATTTAGGAACCAGTTGCACTGAGAACCCCTGAATGATCTGTGCTCATCTTTAGTTGTATAGGCCTCTTAACATGGGTATAAAAAGGCAGCCTATGCATCAAACCATTTTACTGTGTCGTTTAATGTGATTCGTCCTCCATGCTTGTAGTATTGGGTGATGTATGTGTTTATCTGCGCTTGCATGTGCTTTGGTATGACGGTGTAAAAGGTTGGTATATAAGGTGTAAAAAAGGGCAACTTGGTGGTATTTCAATGTGCATTGTAGAGATTTGTGTTTGTGTTGCATGCTTTTTTGTGTGTGTTTGTGTGTGTGTGTGAGAGAGTGAGCTGATTTGGGATGTCTGCACAGTTGTATCACGTTTCACTCCTAAAGTTTGCTCGACAGGGTCAGTGCGGCCTGTCCCTTTAACAGAGCAGGGCACACCCGCGGCCAACAGCTCCTGGGGCTGCGGAAGGCCTGTTACAGGACCCTGCGAGCCGCGTTCAGGGCGTCCCGCCTGGCCACCAGCCACATGCTCAAGTCATATCCTCCTGCGCACGTCCGCCCCCCCCACCCCGCCCCCCTCTCTACCTCAACACCCTGCCGCCGAACCCTGACCTGTGCAGGATACAGGGCCGTCCCCACCCAGGGAGCCCCAGAGCATGAGTCCGGAAAGATCCGCTCCACCTGTCTGTCTTCCCCTTCCTATGTGCGACCTCTCTCTGTCTCTCTTTCTTTCTCTCACTCTCTGCTCTCTCTTTCAAATCAGTCTCTCTCTCTGTCTCCGTCCCTTGGTCCATCCTTTTCACTCATTTTACGGACTCCATTTGCGTGTGTGAAACCTCTTAACCCCTTAAACTCTAATTTTTCACTTAAGTTTTCCCTTATATAGGTTCAAAGTCAAAAAAAGGATTTTATTCATATTGCAGTACAGTGTTACATATTCTGTATCTGCTGGTTGCAGTGTTTCAATGAGGCTATATTATATTATTATATATATACTCTTATATTGAGAGAAATATTCAAACCCAGGACGCCATGTTTTTATGGCCACTGCAAGTCGTCGATTTGAAAATATCTAGATCTTCTCCATTTTATACACATTTGCCTGCAATTCAGCTGGAAATATTTGGGATAGTTGGACACCTTGGGATCGCCACAAGAAATTACATAAGGCTTGAAGATCCACAAGTTTGAATAGAGCAGCTACGTTTGATGGACTCATGTATGGCTCTGTGGGTTTTATGGGGTAAACCAGCACCAAAATAAAAGTATAATCTCATTTATGCTGTTGTGTGTTTTGCACACGCTAAAGGCCTTTGTAAATAATGTCTGTCGTGCACCTCAGTGGACAGTGTAGTTGGTTTTGAGAGTTATGTGGAGTCCAGAGCTGTATACGCTTCCCTTAACTCATCCCGCCACGTATCCCATGGACTCGGAGATCGACAACGTGACGAACTACGTGTCCACGGTCCCCCTGAAACAACTGGGACTGGGATTGGGGGCGGAGCATCTGAGTGACGCGCAGGTGCAGGAGCTGACAGATGACTTCAGCCTCCCCGCTCTCAAGGTTGGTGCGTCCTACGTGTAACACCTCCTCACCGCCTCGCATATCTTCACCTGTAACACCTCACCCGTTATCGTGACTGTAATGTCACACTGCTCACCATCGGTCATCATCTCTTCACCCTCTCCCTGGAGAACTACCATTCTGAGTGTTTTCATTCTGACCAAAGGGAAGCACAGCTCATTTCCTACTTAGAAGTCTTGATGAGCTGCTATTTAGCTGAATCAGCTGTACTGAATTGGTGTCGGAATAAAAACCTACTGGATAGTAGCTCTCCGGGGACAGGATTGGATAATACTGCCTCAGATTGTTGGCCATTTTGCATTTGCCAAATTGTAGCCGCAACCCCTGCCAGTTTCTCATTGTTTCACGCTCTGTGTGAAGTATGCTTGCATGCATATTGGCATACCATCTTAAAAATTGTCTTTAAAATTCAGTGTTCTGTTTGTGTTGTAAAAGCATACATCTGAACTCTCTAGCACCTTGTAGTGTATTCATTCTCACCGGTGAAGATCTGTTGAGCAGTGTTTTGCTGGTATATTTGTGTAGACAGCCGTTCTAGCTACACTTGTGCTGAGTCTTGTATTGACCCCCAAGTTGTGACGACTGAACAAGCGATTGCTGTCTGAGCTGAACTGCAGTTTTGCAGTAAGTGGCCGCATTTTCCTGGCTTTGCGTTGATTGTCCCTGTGGTGTTGCCGTCCATGCAGGTGCTGTTCCAGCTATGGGTTGGGCAGAGCTCAGAGTTTTTCCGCCGACTGGCACTGCTGCTGTCTCCGGCCCAGCAGGAGGCGGGGCAGAGGAGAGAGGGTGGCGGAGGAGGCGGCGAAGGGGGAGGGGTCGAGGAGGAGCAGCAGCAGGGCTGGCAGCGCGCTCACCGGGTCGTTGCAGAGGTCACGGGACCACTCCTTCACGCCCTCTCGAGTTGCCTGGGTAACCTGCAGCGCAGCTACGACTTTCACCGCTACTTCGAGACACAGCGGCAGTCACAGGGCTCGGAGCGGGCGCGGGCGGCGAGGCAGAAGTGCCATGAGCTCAACAGCCTCCACGCGTCCGTGCGCAGCCTGCAACTGCACCTCAAGGCCTTGCTCAACGAGTGGGTACCTCCTGAATCAGCCCACACCCATCCAGTTACACGAGGCATTACATAATTACCACCTGCACTCAGGCCTCGTCTAATCACATGAAGCATTACATACTCACCGCCTACACACAGGCTTCAGCCAGTTACACAGGGAATTATTTATGTACATACCAAATACACACACGCTTCAGCTACATACTTACCATTTAAAGGGATAGACAACTCAAAAACTATAATTTGTATATCAATTTCTCATCTTTTAGATGTCTCGAACGGACAAAGTTGTTTTTCACCTAACACAACTTTATGGCCATTGGAGAGTTTTGTAAAATTAGCTATGGTATTTTATTATTTTTAGCAAAAAATAACCACGTTTCTAGAGTTCAAGTGGACAAAGCAGACTTTGATTATACTGCACGATGGTCTGAAAGTTTGTCAGTAGACGTTTTGTGGACTTTTTACTGTTGCTACTGGGTGACCCCATTTGCTTCCAGCAAAAAAAGGAATTTGGATAATTTTTCAAAACACTCCAGTGGCCATAAATTGCACCAGGTGAAAAACAACTTCGTCAGTTCGAGACATCTAATGGTGAGTAATTGATATACAAATTTTTGTTTTTGGTTGGACTATTCCTTTAACCCTGGCTTGAGCTAATTAGATAAAATGTTACATGCATACAGCCTACACACTGGCTTCAGCCAATAACCTGTCTCATTAAAAACATGGCAGCACCACAGCAGCTTCCAGGCTTCAATTAATAAATTGTTTTCAATTTTTTGTTTCCACACTGGTCTCAACCTATAAAATGTAACATCATAATCATTTGATTTTCATATTGGCACTCACCAATAGCCTTTTATAATATTGTCACATCATTATTACCTCCACCAGTAGGTCATATTTTTGCTTCCGTTTAGTTTATTTATTTGTTCGTCTGTTTGTTAGCAGGATATCTCAGAAACAGCTGGATGAATTTTAACCAAACTTTGCAGGATGTTGGAGTAGCCCAAGAGGAACAAATGTTTAAATTTTGGCATATCTAGGCCCAAGTACTGCTGAGATGTAGACAAAAGTTCAAATCCAGCTATGTTGGCGGAGATGTGGGCTCTCACAAGTCCAGCTCTAGTTCACCATGTAAAATGGTGGTTCTCTGCAGTAGAGACCCTCTCTGCTCAAAATTTACGGGCCTTAGCCACACTGCCCCTCAACACGGACTGTCACCCCTACCATTCTGCAGTTGTCAATTTAAAGTGTCCTCAGGAGCAGCTGATTGTTGTAGAATGACCTGCCAATCGACTCTCTGCTTGGGGGCAGAAACACAGACCAATTAGGACTCTGTACGTTGACCTTTGAAGCTGATGTAATGCACTAAATTAGAGGTGCTGTTGCAGTGAGACGTGATGGCCAGAGCAAGTCTGGTGGTGGATCAGTGATCTCGCCAGCGAATTTCAGCGTAGCAGATCAAGACCCTGTGCAAAAGGTTATTAACTGCCAAGATATCATTAATCAGGACACTCAAAATTGAAAAATAATGCCTCCAAATGTGCTAAAATGCCAGAGCTTCCGGGGGGCTTTGCTGCCCCGGGTCCCCCAGGCGGTCATTACCCCTACGCTACAAAAAAATCCTGGTGAGAACCCCAGATCATGCTCTCAGTTGTAAGAAAGAATGAAGGTTGAGCAGTGTCTCTTAAGGGGGTCAATTTGGTTTTGTCTGTTCCTTTAGTGTTTTATACAGTTTTTTGAGCACAAAATGTCTCAAAGTTTGAAAGTGCAATGTTAACACCAAAGGGATTTATTCTCTCCAGCGGAAAAAACGGCTCATGAACTGCTTGAAACACCTTATTTGTAGTTGAGCCTTTTCTTCAAAAAATGTATGTCAGGATGTAACTAACTGATACAATGTTCAACTTGTGCCTGATTTCTGTTTGGTTAGTATATATCGCCTTGTTGAGAGGACACTGTTCAGTCTGAAGGCAAATTCCCTTTGTATGGACTTCCAAAGTAAGAACAAATGAAGAATCTGTGCTTAAATTACATTTTTTTGTCACTGTTCCTCAGCATTACAACTCCAACCTTTCATTGTCACTCATTTTAGTGAGCTGCACTTTCTTATTGGCACTTGGCCAATCACAGTAGAGTGGGCTTTAACACATTGACTGCCAACTATGAGATAACGGGTAATGGCGGGTCAGGGCCGGCACTAGACCTGAAAATTCAGGGGCAAATATCCATCCCTTTATTGACATCAATTTGTCCTGGCTAATTCTAGATGGTTTTCCTTTATTAGCATGTTTTACAATTCAAGAATAATCAAGTGGCACTTGAAGACATGGCTTCTCTCCCCCATGCGATCTAACAGCAACAAAATAATGGGCTACATTCAGTACAGAAAAATAATTTAATCATAAATATGAATGCAGTGGCATTCAGCAGCAGTATTTTTTTCGCAGCGAGAGCGGCATTTCAGAACTCTTTTGCAAATGAAGGTAATTTCGGTGACAAGTAGGCACACCTGTTTTTGCAGCACGGTCACGCAACTTGCTGTAAAAAATAGACAGCTGTCCAGTTGGAAAATGTAAACGGAGAAAACCACATGCTAGCCACCAAAATTACCTTCATTCGCTGAAGAGTTCTGAAATGCTGTCGCCGAGTGCCAGTGCATAAACCCAATTATAATTAAATTATTATTCTGTACTGAATGTAGCCCATTATTTTGTCACTGTTAGATCGCATGGGGGAGAGAAGCCATGTCTTCAAGTGCCACTTGATTATTCTTGAATTGTACAAAACCCAAAACCAGTGAAGTTGGCACGTTATGTAAATCGTAGATAGAAACAGAATACAATGATTTGCAAATCCTTTTAAACTTATATTCAACTGAATACACTGCAAAGACAAGATGTTTAATGTTCAAACTGAGAAACTTTTTTTTTGTTTTGCAAATAATCATTAACTTAGAATTTAAAGGCAGCAACACATTACAAAAAAGTTGGCACAGGGGCCTTTTTACCACTGTGTTACATCGCCTTTCCTTTTAACGACACTCGGTAAACTTTTGGGAACTGAGGAGACCAATTTTTGAAGCTTTTCAAGTGGAACTCTTTCCCATTCTTGCTTGATGGACAGCTGAAGTTGTTCAACAGTCCAGGGTCTCCGTTGTCGAATTTTACGCTTCATAATGCGCCACACATTTTCAATGGGAGACGGGTCTGGACTACTGGCAGGCCAGTCTAGTACCCGCACTCTTTTACTACGGAGCCATGCTGTTGTAACACGTGCAGAATGTGGCTTGGCATTGTCTTGCTGAAATAAGCAGGGGCGTCCATGAAAATGACGTTGCTTGGATGGCAACATATGTTGCTCCAAAACCTGTATGTACCTTTCAGCATTAATGGTGCCTTCACATATCTTTAAGTTGTCCGTGCCTTGGACACTAATACACCCCCATACCATCACAAATGCTGGCTTTTGAACTTTGCGCCTATAACAGTCCAGATGGTTTTTTTCCTCTTTGGTCCGGAGAGCACGACGTCCACAGTTTCCAAAAACAATTTGAAATGTGGACTCGTCAGACCACAAAACACTTTTCCACTTTGCATCAGTCCATCTTAGATGAGCTTGGGCCCAGCGAAGCCGGCGGCATTTCTGGGTGCTGTTGATAAATGGCTTTCGCTTTGCATTGTAGAGTTTTAACTTGCTCTTGCAGATGTAGCGATGAACTGTAGTTACTGACAGTGGTTTTCTGACGTGTTCCTGAGCCCATGTGGTGATGTCTTTTACACACTGATGTCAGTTTTTGATGCAGTACCGCCTGAGGGATCGAAGGTCACGGGAATTCAATATTGGTTTTCGGCCTTGTCACTTACGTGCAGTGATTTCTCCAGATTCTCTGAACCTTTTGACCATATTACGGACCGTAGATGATGATAATCCCTAAATTTCTTGCAATAGCTCGTTGAGGAATGTTGTTTTTAAACTGCCCGACAATCAAGTCACGCGTTTGTTCACTAAGTGGTGACCCTCGCCCCATCCTTGTTTGTGAATGACTGAGCACTTCAGGGTAGCTGCTTTTATACCCAATCATGGCACCCACCTGTTCCCAATTAGCCCGTTTACCTGTGGGATGTTCCAAATAAATGTTTGATGAGCATTCCTCAACTCTTTCAGTCTTTTTTGCCACTTGTACCAGCTTTTTTGAAACATGTCGCAGGCATCAAATTCCAAATGAGCTAATATTTGCAAAAAATTACAAAGTTAACCTGTTCGAACATTAAGTAACTTGTCTTTGCAGTGTATTCAATTGAATATAGGTTGAAAAGGATTTGCAAATCATTGTATTCTGTTTTTATTTACAATTTACACAACGTGCCAACTTCACTGGTTTTGGGTTTTGTAAAACTCATCTAGAATTAGCCAGGACTAATTGTCATCAATAAAGGGATGGATACTTGCCTCAGAATTTTCAGGTCTAGCGCCGGCCCTGACCTGCCATTACAACTCATCTCGGAGGCGGCAGTCAACGTGTTAAGGGAGGGGCCCTTAAAGAGACAGGAGCCAAAACAGGCCGTTTCAGGCAGAGTGAGCCTGAAGTGCTGCACACACAGCCTGCACAGCTATAGCTATGTGCTTTTTGTCCATAAATGTTTAAATGCCAATGTTTGTATATAGACTGAGAAAATAAAAAAAAATAAGTTGGGAAAAGGCAGTAATATGAGTTCTTTAATGCCTAAAATTGGTCTTGGGGAAGAGGTTGGTTAAATCTCTGGTCCATTAATCCACGCTAGAATGTGTGTTTGAAAGGTGCTTAATTACGAACTTGGGTCCAGATGTTATGAAGTATTTGTAATTTGGGGTCTTGAGTCTAAAAGGTTGAGGAAATGTGCAGTAATGAGCTACAGTCAGGGGCTCAGTCGTGAGGAGGGAGTGGTGTGGCACCTCAAAATGGCCGCCTTCTGGAAATGAAGAAATTGATGGCTTGTACCTTCACTCTTATAACTTGAACTTAAATCCCAGTCGATTTTTATTAGGTTTAACCCTCAGGGAAAGCACTATTCATCTGCTGTTGCTACGGCTGCACGTGAACCCTCAGGATTCATCGTTATCCACCCTATGTATAAGCCAGTATTATTTGAAGGTCAGTGCTGGTGGTAGTTTAGTTCAGCCCAGTGCTATGACAAGAAATACTACTTATTTCTGTTTTCTAGATTGACAGCCAAGGTTAATTCAACTAGGCAGTGTAGAGCTTGGACAAACTAAATCCTTGATATTGGTTTAGCTACTGTATCTTTCATGAGTGACCCTGAAACCTACTGTGTGTAATGAGTGTCCAACATCATCACACTATGTTAAATCACATCTTTACGGTTCAGGCTCTTTCTGTATATGCGGACCCAGTGTTTGTACAGGTTTTTCCATGTGAATGTTGCGAGGTCGAAAGACTTGTGTTTTGAGGAGGCTTCTGCACCCGGTGATGTGCATGTGTGGCTAATTGTAGAGTCTAAACTACTCATATGCATGAGTGTGTGCCTGTGATGGATTGGAATACTGTCCGGGGTGTGTTTCTGCCTCTCACCCTATGCATGCTGGGATTGGATCCAGCTCCCTGCAACCCTGATTGTTCAGATTGTTGATTCATAGCTGCACTGCATTAACATAAATGATGCTCTTACACAATTTAAGATAATTTAAGTGCATTTACAGCACTGTTTAACGTCCAGTCCGTGAAAGGATGTGTAATATCAGTCTGGCACAAATGCAGTTCACAGAATTATGGCTCCCATTTGGGAAAAATGTCCTGCTGACATGACGAAAAAGGGATCATGTAACAGACATTTCGCTTTTCACCTTTGCACTAGTCTGTTTAATTCAGTGCTCCCTCAGAATTTCCCTTGGCTAAATACTGTGACTAATGCAATTCAGTGATTGTTGTATGTGAATTCTTGGGTTTTTGTTTTAGATTTTTTGAATTTTTACTCATCAAGCATCCCTTAGAGGGACAGTGAAGTAATGTACTGATTACCCAAACTAAACAACTACCTGCCCCCTCCCCCCCCAATGTGATTACTCCTTCTCTCTTCCTTTTCTCACCAGGATGATTATTCTGGAGGATGAGCTGGAGAAGCTTATGGTTTCCCAGGAGACAGCGACTTTGACAGACAGCGGTTGCCAGGAGTTGCAGGAGAGGCTCCGCCTCCTGCAGCCACACATGCAGGCCAGCTCCTGCTGCTGGGACGAGACTGTGGCGCAGGTGGAGCGCATGATGCGTCGAGCCCACGACGGGCGCGAGGACTCACTTGCAGGTGAGTGAAAACGGAGTCAAATATTGAATGCACAGCCATAGGTGAATCCTAATCCAGTGTTTCCCCATTAATCACGGAGACTATCATTGCCTTCCACAGTCTAATTTGTCCCACTACGGCTGCATAATTGTGTGTTTGCTCAAATGTATGCTCTAGTCGATTTTGGTTTTGACCACTGTGAAATGTCTTTAACGAAAACTCATTTACCATGCTTAGTGGGTGTGAATTTTTTGCTGAGTCAGTATTCATATCAATACAACCGATGTGTTCATGATTATATTATTTACAAAAGCCAAAACCAGTGAAGTTGGCACGTTGTGTAAATCGTAAATAAAAACAGAATACAATGATTTGCGAATCCTTCTCGACCTATGTTCAATTGAATACACTGCGAAGACAAGTTACTTAATGTTCGAACAGGTAAACTTAGTAATTTTTTGCAAATATTTGCTCATTTGGAATTTAATGCTTGCAACATGTTAAAAGGAGAGGCGATGTAACACAGTGGTAAAAAGGCCCCTGTGCCAACTTTTTTGCAATGTGTTGCTGCCTTTAAATTCTAAGTTAATGATTATTTGCAAAAAAAAAGGTTTCTCAGTTTGAACATTAAACATCTTGTCTTTGCAGTGTATTCAATTGAATATAAGTTGAAAAGGATTTGCAAATCATTGTATTCTGTTTTTATCTACGATTTGCATAACGTGCCAACTTCACTGGTTTTGGGTTTTGTATTTGACCAGAAAATTGTTTACAAAACCTTAAAGTTCCTCATAAATCTTGCCTCTAATTTTGCTCTCGTCGACCCACCAAAGTTTCTCAGAATCTTGTGCGAAAACCTGCAGTCGAGGGAGAGTCAAAATCAAATCCAATGCAGGTTACTCACCCATGGTGAACCTCGACTTACTGCTGAACCCAGCATAAATCAAACTTGAGGTCCGGTCATAAAGTCAACGGCGAGTCAAACCCAATTCAAATGAGAGTTACAAACCCCAAGTGAATCTCAACTCACTGAGTTCGGCATGATTGAAACTCAAAATCCTCGAAAACAACCAACTCACAGGTAATTCAATCATGTGACAACCTCAAACTTGGGTTACCCAGTCACTACTGAAATTCAAGGACGCAGCCAGATGACCCACGCCAGTAAAACACAGTTAAAATAGTCGCATGTGAGTCAATTGCAGGTTACAAAGCCTTAGGTGAAATCCTCAAAGGCTGTTAACTGGCAGATGAATCGAGCACGAGTCAAACTCTGGGCAAACTGTCAAGTGGAAGTTGCTTGAGTAACCGACTCGGAGTTGATTCAAATGTAGGTGAAACCTTCCCATGTGAACCTCAGGGAGCCAAAAAAAACTTGGAGCTGATTCAAATGCTGGTCATTTCTATTTGGTAAAAAAAAAAAATTTTGGGAACAGAATCATATGATCCTCCTTCGCCCATGAAAGCCCTCCTTGCCATCCCCTCTGGCTGAGTCTTTTGTCCCTTGGTTGGATGACGTAGCGAAGGATAGCTGGCTGTGTTTTGCCGAATTGAGTCTCTAGTTCAGCATGGATCAAAGGGGATCAGAATACGGGGAACTCCGTGTGCAATCTGAGACCGTTACCATGGCATCACCTGTCGGTCTGAATCCACCGCAGTAGGGTAGTGTGTAATTGGATGACTGCAATGCACACAACCAGCGGGACTTGCGCGTCACTCATTAATAACATGGATTTGTGGAGGGCGGTGGTTACAGTTACTGAATTGGCACTAAAGAAATATCCCTTTCCAAAAACCGTTCCTCCGGCTCACCATAGGAGCCAAACTTAGTTCTTTGCACATACCTTTTTTACATTTCTGCTATTATTACATCTGCTATTGCTAAATCCTATTAATTCCCCTTCTTTTGAATGACCATTGTTTTCTAATGAGCTTGTTCCCTTACTGTAGTTTCACCTCTGGTGATGTCATTGCTAACACTTGCCCCAAGAGCTGCAATTATCCAGGCAGTGTCGCAATTTTAAAATGCCGTAATTTCTACACAGCTGCATTGATAGGGTTGTAAATGCCTGCAAATTTAAATGCAGTCCTGCATCCTTATGGAGTGAACTCTTATACAACCCAAAACACGAAATGACAGCCCTTTTTAACTGTCTACTCGTCCAAATATTTATGGACCTCCCTGTAACACTCTGTCCATCTCTACATCCGTCCCCGCCATGTGTTTCTCCTTACCTGCGCAGGAGTGGGAGAAGACAGTGTTTCACATGCACATCTGCTACAGTTTAGAGCTTAATAAATCAAAGGGGTGGAGATTATTTAACGGTCGTCTCCCTGTCAGGTGCGCTTTTTTCAGCCCAGACTCATAAGTCACAGGAATATGAGAATCGTTTTCAGGCCAGACACTCTTGCGTAGGGGAGGTCTTGCATTGTTTTATCTGTTCCCATCCCCTCATATGTGTACGGATATGTTCCACAGCGATTTACATCGAGGATTTTTATGAATCGTTACTTGGCCTCTCTGTGTTCTTATTGAGTCAACCTCCAAATTGTATCCAAATGTTTTCACTCTTATGTTGTGATTTGAAACATTTTGAGGCATTGCTGTGATGGACTTATACTGTAGCTTCTTGTGTAGACTGTGCGGCTCATGCCAACCTCAGCTGTAGAGGTGAAGTGTTACTCCGTTTTAATATTTTGAAACGATGGACCACCTCAGTGGAAACCTGTTGTGTTTAGTTCAGATGTGATGCTTTTCCCTGTCTCGTCTGACTGTTATGACTCCCTCATGGTGGAATGACCTCTCTGCAGAGGTCAGCACAGTAAAGATGCTGACCACCTTCAACAGCTCTGAAGACTCACCTCGTCTGATTGCTGCTCCTCCATCTTCCCTGGCTCTGCGATTTCTTATACCTTTAGTTAGCAAGAAGTTTTTATTTTTAATGGAGCAAACTTGTATTCATTATTGCATTGATCACTATTTTTTGTATCGGATAGGATCGTCTTAGTGATGTTTTCTTATCTACGTGTCGCTCGAGGGTCCAGTTTATATCCGTGTGATCACTTACGCCATTTGTGAAGTTCCTTCTCTCTAGTTTTGAGCTGTTTTCTTTCAAGTAAACTTATGCACTTCGTATGGCACGTCACTCTGGGTAAGTCTCTAGTCTGACGGGTACCTGTAATGTCATGTAATGGCACTTTTAACTGCCTCCGCTCAATGAAAATGACTGGTCATAATTGGGAAATTAAAATGCAATCGCATTTGAGGGGGATTTGTTTTTTGTTTGCGTACTTTTGTGTGTCAAGCATCATCGCTAATGGAATATAATTTCAATGTAAAGCAAGTCATTGGTTGTGTGTGTCATTGAAGTGTTATAGAATAGAGCAGTAGCAGACTTTGTTGCCTGCTGCTGTGCAGTAAACCTGCTGGGGGACTCACCTGAACATTTGTGACAGGGACACCTGGAGAGGAGGAGCTGAACCCCATCCTGCTGACGCCCCCACCTCCCCCGAAAATCACCTTCATCCAGGACAGAGATCCAGTACCTGAGGAGCAGGTACTCGTCCTGGGGGAGTGTGTGTTTGTGTGTGTGTGTGTGTGTGTGTGTGTCTGTCTGTGCGTGTGTGCGTGTGCGTGCGTGTGTGCGTGTGCGCGTGCATGTGTCTACATGCATGTTTGTGAATGCGTGCAAGCGAGTGTGCATGCGTGTGTGTGTGTGTGTGTGTGTGTGTGTGTGTGTGTGTGTGTGTGTGTGTTAGTGCGTGTGGGCCTGTGTTTGTGTCTGCGTGTGAGTGTGTGTGTGTGTGTGTGTTAGTGCGTGTCTGCCTGTTTGTGTGCACGCATTGATGCGTGTGTGTGTGTGTGCGCGTGTGCATGTATGAGTGTGTGCTTTCGATTGGGGTTACTCGTTGGGTAGTGTATGGTGGTTTCTCATTGCTTAATTTATGTGTATCTTTATGTAATGTCTGGAGATATGAGGGGTCAGTCTTCCTTCGGTTATTTATTGAAGCTCATATTAGTACTGAGCCAAATTTCCTCTGCACTTTGAAAAGTTGGAGACTGGAATAAATTTATCACCTTTGGTGTCTGTTTCGTAATTCTAGTGTGTGACCTGCCTGGGGAAAGTCGAGCTTTGGGTGGTGTGCATGTCTGGAGTCCAGACTTGTCCCTGTGGGAACATTAAATATCTACATTATATTGGCTTTTTTAACTGGAAATGCATTTCCAGTTTCCGCTCAGAATATTAGATTTTTTTTATTATCCCCCCAGGATAAAATTTGGGGGGATGTGGGCATTGCCACGTCTGTCTGTCTGTCCATCCGTCCGTCCGTAATCTCCGGAGTAGAATTCGGAAACTATGCAAGATATTGGCACCAAACTTGGTACATGTTTTTTATGTATAGTCTAGGTGTGCCTTTTGCTACTTTAGAAATTTCGTGATTCCTATTTTTATCCCCCCGGCAGCATAATGCAGGGGGGATAAAGTCATCAGTGTGTCTGTCCGTCCGTCCGTCCGTCCGTTAGTAATATCTTGTCGGGGCTATATTTTCGAAACTATATATCCAATCTTCACGCAACTTCACAGATATGTTGAGCATGATGTCTAGATGTGCCTTTTCATACTTGGGGATTTCTGGAATTTCTCATTTTTGCGGTTTCCATGGAAACTTGTGTGAATTGGAACTTTGCTTGTCCAGGCCATATCTCAGAAACTATACATTCCCCCTTCAACAAACTTGACAGATTTGTTGAGCATGATGTCTACAGGTGCCTTTTGACACTTAGGAATTTCTGGAATTTTTCATTTTCGTGCTTTTCAAGGAAACTTGTGTGAATTCTGAATTGGAACTTAGCATCTCAGAAACCATTCATCCGACCTTCACCAAACTTAATAGATCTGTTAAGCATTATGTCTAGATGTGCTTTTTGATACTTAAGAATTTCTACAATTTTTGATTTTTGCACTTTACAAGGAAACATGGTTGAATTTGGACTAAGCTCACTGATCATTTTGACCTAACTTGAGCATGATTCAGCATGATTTCTATATGTACCTTTTCACATTTTGGAGTTTCTGAACAAATTATTTTCTGTGTCTTTCATGCAAATGTTTGTGAAGGTGGACTTCACTGATAATTACCTCTGAAGCCATTTCCGACTACACCAGTGTCAGTGAAACTTAGTTTAATATGTTCAATTTGATTTATTGTCTTTTGAAATGTTACTTATCCCCCCGCCATTATTTTTATATAAAGAAAGTACGAAGCTAGCAAACTCCTGGCACTCGTGGCAGCCCACTTCCTCGTACTGAGTGCCGGTAACATGAACAGCAAGATCAACAAACAACCATAAATACTACAGCTAATGTCCTCAGACAGACAGTAGAACACAGATTGACCACATCTACACCAACATGCCTCGACAGATGGACGCAGGGACACTGAACATGTATAGGTCTGACCACAACATTGTCTGGATTGCCATTTCATAGTCAGGCAAGTTCGTTACCTTATTACTTCAGATCAAGTCCTTTAATACTGTAGTACATTTACTCCTGTAAACGGTTAATAGCCAGAATGGCTATTTTCACATCAGGGTGAAAATCAGACTGCGCTTTCACATTTAGAAGGTTCAAGTATCCTAGGATAAGAGGACATCATGAATTGTGTGGCATATGTGAACAATTAACCACAGTATTCCAGCCAGAATTTGCTGTTTTTCTCAATTTTGACCCTGACAGCCACACTACCGGGGGGCGCTGTCACCAAACCGTTGCAGATGTGGACCCGCCGCCTTGGGATTTTCCGTCATACATGCCATATTAACTTTCCACCCTGCCTCAGCCAATTCTGAGGTGTCAATTCCAAAAATTGTCTGAAAAGTGCCACATTTTCAGAATATGACTCGTAATAGATGAATGTGGGGGTCTGGGGGGATATGCCATTGCCTGATGGCTCTTGTTGTTGTTTCAATGGAAACAAATCTGAACTAAGTGCAAATTAGACTATTTCGTTTCCTGAGCAGAACTGAAGAACTATGTAAGATATCAGCACCAAACTTTGTACATGTATTCTATGTATAGTCTAGATGTGCCTTTTGCTACTTTGGAGACTTCAGGATTACTATCTTTGCCATTTCTATGGAAACAAATCTGGACTTAGTGCACATCAGGCCTAGTTTGTTTCCGGAGCAGAACTCAAAAACAGTTCAATATATCTTACTGAAACTTTGCATGTGTATTACCCACATACTGAGGTGGTGCCTTTTGATATTTTCAGATTTATGACATTTGTTTTTTGTTTGTTTCTATGGAAAACGGTTGCATTTTGGGCCCTGTACGGAAATAGGTTCGTTTTCAGAGCACGACTCAAAGACTGTTCATTATATCTTTCAGAAACTTTGCATGCGTCTTACCCGCATACTGAAGTGATTCCTTTTGATAATTTCAAATTTCTGAAAATATTTTTTTTTTCTTTTTTCCGTTTCCATGGAAACCAGTTGCATTTGTACTCCGCACAGAAATAGGTTTGTTTCCAGAGCACCACTCAAAAACCGTTCGTTATATCTCTCTGAAGCTTTGCATTTGTATTACCCACATACTGAAGTGGGGCCTTTTGATACTTTCAGATTTCTTAACGAAAAAAAATGTTTTTTTTTTTTTGTTTTTTTTTCATGGAAGCCAGTTGGATTTGGACTCAGTCGCAGGGATGGGTTTGCTTCCGGAGCAAAACTAAAACACTGTTCATTAATGACTTGTTTTATTATTGCCTTTGTCAACATGTGGTTCATAGTGTTTAGTTGATGTTACCAGTACATGCTTCCAGATGAAAATCACCTGAACATTCTTGTTTGAATTTCTTTGAAGGTTGTAGGATTGACATGACTTTTGCAAATAATCAGGGGCCGGGAGGGATATGTCATCTTCTGGTGACTCGTTTCCTTTTTAGAGGAATCGAGGAAGTGTAATGTGGAATGCTCATTTTACAAAAACAAAAATATGGCTAACAAAGTAGCAAAAGATAAAAGTAATGTTGCAAATACGGGGCTCAAGGTTATGTGATTTTGTTAGAGAGATTTCACTGGCAAATTGAGCTGAGAGTGGATTTGATTGGATACTTGATCGTCGGAAAGAATATGATTGGAAAATTAAGCTGAGATTCTGATTTTATCAGCTGACTGTGTAGAGAGAGGGATTTGATTGGCTAACTGCACAGGGGTAGGCATTTATTTTTGATAACATCTGTGGAGGTGAGCTTAAAAGCTTTGAGAAATGGTGTTTGGGCCCTGCGCAGGATATCTCCATAGACGATAAAAGAAGTGGATGGCAGGATGGTGCCATTTTCAACGGGAGAGTGTGAAGCTCAATTGAACGAGTTTTTAGTGGGGCACCACGCCTACTGCACAGACTCGAAGTCAGCTAGCTGACGTAAATCAACGTCCTGAGAAGCGGTAACTCGTCTGGTAGATGTACCCTACACATAATTCCCAGCGAGCACGCGATTCAGTCTGTCAGTATAGTCTGATTCCGTTCGATGTTATTATGTTTTGCGAATTATTACTTCATAGGTACTTCACTTCGTTAGCGATGTGGCCCAATCGTCTTCTGTCTATGATTCGTGATGGGCTTCTGGTCTTAACAGTACGGTTATTTACGTCATGCGCGACAGAAAGCCGCCGGCATTTCAAGGCACTTTTAGCCTAGCCTGGTGCCATCGACTAAAAATGCTTACTACTAGACCATAACGCTACATACGAAGTAAAGACGTCTGCTACAAAATATAGTTTCTCTGTAGAAAATATGAACGCTGACATGAAGGCTCATAATGTTTTTAGTGTAAAGTTATTTGATGTCCAAAGTCAGGCAAAATGAATGGGGGTGAATGGAGAAACTACCGCTAGTTGATCATCTGCTATCTTGTAGACCGTTCAATTGAGCTTCAACTTCCTGGTGTATTCGTACATCCTTGGATATCTCTGCGGGTGAAGGATTTGAGCGACCATTTTTGATCAGCACTGAGCCCAGCTGTGTTTTGTGATTGGACAGGAGCTGGAGGCGTACGTGTCGGACTCTGACTCGGACTCGGAGTGGAGGGGGCCGCTGCTGGACCTCCTGTCCCCGGAGGAGAGGGAGAGACAGAGGAGGGAGAGGGAGGAGTCACGCAGGGTGCTGCAGGAGCTGAAGTCTGTGCTGGGAATGAGGGCGTCTGAGGGAGAGAGGAGGAAGTGGAAACAGCTGCTGTTCAGCGACAGAGGTGTGGGGGCGCAGTCAGTCTCGCACGCCCTGCGCAACACACGTGCGCATATCCTACACACACACACACACACACACGCTCATGCCCTGCATAAGAGACAAGTGGGCACAAATCTTATTCCACACACGCCCTCAGATCCTGCGCAGTGAGACACACACACACACACACACACACACAGGCACATGCCTGTACAGGGACTGACACTCACACCGTGACCTATACACACCCTATAAACACTGACACACATGCATACAGAGATGCAAACGCTCAGATACGTAAGCACGCTCACCTGAACTGACACACACTTCTGCACGTAGATAGACAATCACGCACGCGTAATTTCAGATGTACACATCATGATTCCCATCCACTCTCACCCAGAGACACATCCTCATTGGTAGACAGTGTTGTCATGTGACTCAGGCCTTCTTCTGCTTCCCCGTCTCCCCCAGCCGCCTTGAGCACAGCCCTGCCTACAGAACCACAAACGGACCCATCAGAATCGCCAGAACCAGAAAGCGCAGAGAGCTGCCAGGCAGCGGACGGGCGAGAGATTGGTCCGAACCACCCAGAACCGCCTCCATCACAAACGGAGTTCAGCTGCGGGACCTCAGAACCGGCCCGGGAAACGCCCCTCGCTCCAGCCTCAGACGGCAGAGCAGAGACCCTGCACTACCAGTACGATGGAGAGGAGCCAGGGGCGGAGACAAACGGCAGCGATTGGCCGTTCCAGGCCAAGGTCCCGGCCGTCTCCGTGATGGATAGGCTGACAGAACTGCACGGCTCGGCCGCCCTAAGCTTCAGCTCTGCCCTCGCGGCCCAGGTCGCCGCTCGCTCCCACACCTTCACGAACATGGAGGAGCAGACCTTCGGAGACGAGGATAGAGAGGATGATGATGAAGAGGAAGAGCGGGGACTGGAAGAGGAAGTGATGTCACTGCCACAGTCATCAAGGCAAGAGGGAGTGACTTCGCAGTCTTGGACACCGCGGCAAACAGATCCGGACTTGAGACATTAGGATTTGGGCTCTGTTATATTTTAAAAAGATGTACAGCCAAGATATTTATTTTGACAGTTTTTTTTTTTTAATTTATTTAATGAGTTTTGAATTCCCATTTTCAATCTTTTTTTTTTTATTTCCGCTGATTTGGATTGTTTTGACTTGCTGTGCATTTACCTGCATCTCCGTGTGTCTGAAGTTACTGTGATTGATTTTGCACTTTCTGTGGGCGTCATTAGAGCCTCATCACGTTCTAATCCTGTCATGTCCCTCAGCACGGCCCGTCTTGAGTCAGGTTTCAGTGTCCAATCACAGCCACGGTTACAGTATCTCTGAGATTTCCTCAGTCCTTACCTCTCCGCCCTACACGAAGAACACATACACTGAAACCTTCAAGGAACACCGACCCTCAGCTTTTCTTTTTTCCTGTCAGTTATCAGTTTGTGGTCATTTTGTTTACCGTTGTAATTGCGATGGCGTCAGGAGGGAATCTGTTTCTTATTGAGCTACAGTGCCTATATTCACCACAGTAACTAGATTTTTATATTTCTCTTATTCATCCTAGAAGGGAGTTCTGCCTGTTGCATGATCACAATTGTCGTCACCTTATTCAGTGTAAACTACTCTGTGAACTTGAGCTGCTACTAGAATGAGAATTACCAGTTTTTTTTCTACCACCACCGATTCCTCTGATGCTCATTTTCTGGGACCAGATTACTGATTATACAGTTATGAACGAAACATGGTTTACAGGTGAATGTTTTTTTTCTTGCCTCCAGGATTTTGTGAATGTGAGATGGCCGGCTGCTGTGTTGCGAGTCCTTTCTCCTAATGTCAAAAATTAACATTTTGTATTCTTGCCAAATTTTGTGATATAAATTTTCAGTACAGGCCATGTCCTAGCTTTTAGGCCTAGAATCTATCGTTCAGCGGCATCTTTTGTCCATAAAGCTGTTGCCAACGATGATGTTATATCTTCTCGGCCTTAAAGTGGTACAGTTGGTTGTTTCACGGTGAGATTGCAGTGACAGCTACCCATTTGTGATGGATGGAGGAACAGATGGACAGTTTACCAGGAAAGCCTCATTTTAGCCTCTTCTGTAGCGCACCCTTGTCAGTGGAGTGATGGCCTTGAGCCGAACACTCCTTATTCTATGGTATTAGTACCTCGTGTAGTCCTCCATCCGGCAACCATGTCCAGCTCCAGTCTCATCACGTGCTGCCACCTGCTGTAGACCTGCTTTAAAGAGTGTCATGGACTTCTCCCAGATTCAGATTTGTGTGCATCTCCGTCAAGTTTTAAACCCGTCCCACTACCCCACGGGCCGCGGTTCTGTTTACCCGGGCCGGGTCTGTCGGCAGCTGTGTCACTTGAAGCCTTGTCTATACCGTGTCTTTAACTTCCCCTGTGTTGTCTTGCATTTTGTTTAAGCAATAAAATTGCGTTTTTCCAATGGTTTTCTTTGTTCAGTCTTCCTTGGCTGTACTTCCTGTGACCGCACCTCTGGGTCGGCTATGGGCATAACAGAGTGGTGTTTTCTTCCTCTAGCAGGCTGGGAGTGGAGTTTGGGATTTGTTCACCTGTGCTGGTTTGTGCGAGTATGGAGTATGGAGTATAGAGAATAGCTAGATGGTGTCCATTTCTGACTATGGCTGTACAGCTATGTGTTGCGGATTCCATTTCCTGAAATATCAGACTCATCAAGGGTCCCTGAGCTCAACCAGTCAAATGCTTCAGTACAGCCAGCACTGGGAGCTGATAAGGTTTATATATTCACCCACTTAACCGGTGTTTATAACTGTAGATCTGTCACAATTGAATGTTGGCTTTTGGCAGCCTTCACCAGCGGTGCAGTGTGTGTCTTTAAGTTTTTATATCCTGGTGCCTGACTAACTTTCACAGTTTGATGTACTGCATCTTCACGTTGGAGGACTCTGCTTTTCTATGGAAGAGATTTAACCCCTTACCACTCCGACGGCCTGTATACGGGCCCATCAGGGAAGTTAAAAACAAGAAAAGATTTCATTTTACCTTGAGTACGTCCTTCATATGCATTTTAAGAAAATATTACTGGAATGGTAAAGGGGTTAAATCCCTTTTCCATGGAAGAGATTCACATTTCAACCCCATCTTCCTCCACCAACAATGACCGACAATGAGATGGGAAGAGGTGGCATTTTTATGCTCTGTACTCCTATGAGCTAGTGATATTCCTCAAATATATTGACATTGAGACATGATCATCAGCTCTTTTTGTGGAAAATGTTGTATTTGACCGTTGAACCTTAGAAGAGGGGTTTTGGCCTTAGAGCAAATAGACGTACATTGGGCAATTACAGTTTCGAGGTGACATGTCCCGGACTGCTTTGTGACAAGGCCCCTAATGCGGGTACACCTGTGATGATGATGGAATGGGGTCAGATATTTTCTTGCACAATCTGCTGCAATGACGCTAGGGCGCATTGTGTTACTCCTATCGCCTTCCCATATGTTCTTGCATCCTGTGGGATGGGAACCCTGGAGGATAAGATTTTTGGAATGCAATTCTAAACTGCAGTCTCTCTTCTTTGAGCTTTACTCCTTGGGTCTACTCCACAGAAATTCTAGAACCAATAATTTTGCGCTTTTTGTGAATTTGCCACTTCCTGCTTCATCATGTTGTGTAGAGATGTTCATTGAGAAGGAGCAAAATGGGGTCCCATGCCGGTCTCAGTTTTACAAAAAAAGGCTTTGCAGATCTTCATATGCAAATATTCAAACCTCAGGATTCTTTGATTCTATTCGCTAACCAGCACATAGTCTTATTATTCAGGAGATTAACAAAATTATTCACTTTTCATATTTAATGGTAACAGATCCATTGTTATGGGCTCCATGGGCTGTGGTGTCAAGTGGGATGTGCTCTCGACAGTTTTTAACATCTCTATTGCTGCCTTCAGTTGTTGACCTTCTGTTGAGTTGTATAGCATCAGAGGGCTGATCTCTCACACATTCTGTTAGGTCAGTAATGGCAGCTGCTGCTCAGGCGTAACAATAGGCCTGTCACATAAACGGCAGACAGATGCCTGTAATAAAAGCCAACTCGGCTGAAGTTGGAGCCACCGGGAAATAGACATAACAGGAACCGTTGCCTCCTAAATGGCAATTTGGTTTTTTGTCCTGTGGACAAACTGTTGGACATGGTGTGTATATCGATCTAGCAACAAACATTTTATGCTTGAATAAAACATTATGTCTGCACTCGATCAGACAAACCCAATAAGGTAAAACAACACGAGAGAGACAGGAACGAGGCCCCTCCTCCAGGAAGCAAATATCTAATTGCCAGTTTGGTTTTATCCTGTGGATAAAATGTTGGACATTTTGTGTATTGATCTAGCAATAGCCTTGTTAGGCTTTGAAAAAGATATAATGTAGGCACTTGATCAGCCAAACCCCTTAAGGTAAATTAGAATCAGAGAGATATGAACAAGGCCCCTCTTCCAGGTACTGTAGCTCTGAAACGGTCTTATTTTCTTGTTCGGGCCTATTTTGGCTATCAAAGGAAATCCATTGAAAGCGAGGCATTAAGACTCCTCAGTAAAGCTTGGGTTTGAGTGCTTTCCCCAGGGAGGAGCTTGCATTAAGATGATCCCTCTCTGCTTCCTGCTGCTAGTCTTGGTGCAGGGGGTGGGGTCAAATGGGTTTGCGGTGAAAGAGGGATCACATCCCTGACAGATTTTCTCGAGCAAGCACAGAAAGGAAAGAGCAAGGGGAAAGCACTGGGGGTGCCGCAACAAAAGTGAAGACACACACGGGCCCTTTTCGGATGCAAATCTCAGCGCTCGGAGTTGAGGTTTTAGTGGCGGAATCTGAATAGACAAGTCTGTGTGGAGTGTGTATGCTTGGGAGAGGACAGACTAGTTCAAGAATAATGATACCATATGCACAGGGGACATGATTTATATTTCAGGAACTAAAAAGCTGCTCTTATCTGGAGAAAACTGCAAAGGTTGCTCATTTCAATTCTAAGTATTTTTGCAGCTTCATTTGTCCTGAAGTGGTTTTAAGTACATTATTCAAGGACACAAATGAGTGCATTTAGGAATGAAATGTAAATATCAGAATGAGAATTCTAGTAACATAAGAGGAGAAAGATCACAAGAATGGGTCATTCTGTCCAATAAGGATTTCCACAATGATGCAGCAGAAAAACACAGACTGCTTCATTCATGCTGCTCTTCTCAAATACAGCAATGAAGACAACATGATAACTGCACTCAGAATACTGTAAAATAATGCGACAGAGCACTGAAAAAACCTATAACATTATATTGCACAGCTTAAAAAATGTTCCACATCTCAATTTTTGAAAATAAAATGCTGCAGGTATGGATTATTACATGACATTTACTAAAATTTTGTGGCTATAGATAGATAGATAGGTTTTATTTCAGACATTTCAGTCCATATACATTATACATATAAAAAAGCAAATAACACATACAAATATACATATGAAAAGACCACAGTGACATACGATTTAAAAAAAAGTGCACCTTACACATATAAAATGGTTTTCCACTGCTGCCGTAGTCAAACACAATTAAAATTGGATTGCACAAGGGAATTGCTGCAATTAAAAACTCTCATTTTAAAAACATAGGTGAATTTTCTCCTCAATTCCCCTAAAGAGTTTACAGAATGAGAAACAAACATATTACTAGCACTGCAATGACTCGGTAGGGAAAGGATGCATCGAACAGTATTATTGTAGGCTACAGTCAATTTATGCAGTGACCTATTCATAATTGCACCATAGCGGCGCTATTTGTTATATGTTGGTATAATGTTAGAAATCTGTATTTTAGTGATTTATTGAGCATATATTCTTACAGATTGGATCTTTGAGTATATTCTGTAATTTGTAGATTCTGAATGTGAAACTCTGCTAAATGTAGAAATGACTGGGATCCATCCTGGGTGCTTGTAATATGATTCTCAAAACAACTGCCTTTTGTGCATTAAGGCCTATAAACAGATTGTGTACTTGTTCATGTCTTTGAAAGAGAAAATATTTGACTCAGGGTTTGTCTGCAAATATAGACTTGGCTGCCTGACAGGCCTCTTGGCATCATTGCTTAAAAACCACTTAAATCTCCACAAAGTAACACTGACTCTGGAGTCAGGGTCCAGTTTCATTGTTTCAATCCCAAAGGGTCATGGCTCTGTTCAGCAAATCACTCTGGCCTAACACCTGTCTTGGCCATCAGTCTTCATGGCAGCGACACTCAGTGATCCTGACCTCTGCTACGCTGCTCAAATATCAATCAATGATGGAAGCTCTCTGACTGACCATTGGCTGAACTTAAGAAAGGAAAGATGATTTCCTTAGGCGTAACATTCGAAATCAGATCCTCTGGGGTGTCTTATTTTATGTAAAACATGGGAATTATAGTTCAATGCTTTCACTTCAAAGTGAGAACCGACCACCCAGGACGTCGTGCCTGCGCGCTGGAGGTAGTTCTGCAGTCACCTACTTCGTTGTCACTTTTGTGTTACCTTGGACAGCTCTGCCCCCGATGGTAATACTGTGCTACTGCATCTTACTTTGCTGCTGTTATTTCATCAGCAAGTATACGCAGTAGCAGGTTCTGCATCCCAAGCAAAGAAATTCATACTCGTTTCAGTAAATCTGTGTCCCGGGGAGCAAAATAGCTTAAGAGAGTCTCTTTTGTGCCTTTCATATGGCTGAGTAAGCGCATGAGCCGCAAATTTTGAATCTGGTTTTCTTTATAGCCTTAACACGGCGTTTTCCTCGCTTGAAAATTCCGGTTTATATGAAATTAAAAGCCCAGGCTTCATCCTGAGTGAAAATACCATAGAAATGAACATCAGCAATTTTGGCTTTGTTAGTCCTCTACTTTTCAGGCAGACTGCCAGCAGCTGTTCCGTAACTCTTCATCAAATTTTACAAAGAATTGTGCAACATCAATGAGACCCATAAAATCACGCAGCAGAGCAGAGCCATCCCAACAAGACCTAGAATTGCTTCCATCTTCTGGCCAAGCAAGTCATTACACGTAAAGAATCTGCATATCCGTTACAAAAACACGAATGCTGTTGATTAAGGACACTATAGCGCTGCCTATATTGTACACACTGCAGTAAAATATGAGTCACATCTAATCAGGGCTGGTTTCATTTCGGGACCCTAATCGGCTGGAATATAATATTTTATGCGTAACATGAGCAGAAAGAGGTGCGAAGACATAATGCGTGGGAACAGTAACGTTATCATTTGATCACCAGGTTACCAGGAACATGTTTGGAGTCTGGTATATCGAGTCTCCAAAGCAAGTAGGCATATTACTCTTGAAATATGGACGGTAAAGTGGCACATCAGTGAGAAAACCAAGACAATTCAGGATTTTTTGTTGACAGACTGCTTGCTGGAACCAAACAAAAACTCTCAGTGAGTTGCATTGACATATACCTCAGTGACGTGACTATATCCACGATATTTTTCTCTATGCTCTACCCTCGTGGTGAAGCTACAAATTTTTGTTAAAACATCACGCCTGTGAGTGAAATATAATTTTGACATCAATTTGAAAAAAAAAAGGTTTTCTGATAAATTGCAAAGTAGCCTAAATAAAAAGATTCACCAGTGAATTAAGCCTTTGCACTGATGGCCAAGATTTTTGTTCCAGCACCATTTTCCACATATGTCATAAGGCACTGTTGTACTGAGAAAATCTCAAAATTATTGTTGAAAAAATCATCTTCAGTACTTTGTCTCCCAAGATGTAACGTCGTTTGTGGGTTTTTCTACACCAGTGGGAAAGACCCCATTTTCTTCCTTTTTAATCTTAGGCCTTTTTCTTAAAGAAAGTTTGCGACATTTTTTTTCTGTCAACAAATGCTATTAAAATAAAAATTGACATGTAAAATAGTTCCTCCTACAAAGGCACACTGCAGTCTTAACGGCTGATTCAGTGACCTGGCATGCTCGATTTGAAAAAGCAAGATTACCGTTTTTTGTGACTGTGCTCGCATTCATGCATTAAAGCAACAATCAGCAGAATAATGAATAGTAGTATGGACGATGTATTTATAGACCCTTGGCTGCTGGCTAAGCTTATTCTAACACAAGGCAGCTGTTATGCTGCTATCTTCAGAAATGTTGCCTTAAATTCCCACTCGATCCAAAGGCAGTGAAACACTGCATAATGTGCGAGTATATAACTTCATGGCTCAAATAGAGCAATCTGAACCAAATCGTTCCTGAAATACATCTTAAGAGCACGCAGTGCTATATGCTTGGGTGAGGAGGGCTGATGCTTTTACCGACTGAGCTATGCAAGTAATGAACTAATCACACATTTAAAACGCTCAAGAACTGGAGCTCCAACTCTCCTGCCAGGCTACTGGGTGTTGGATCGTTACTTTCAATTCTGCTGAAAGGAGTCGTTAACTATCCGCTCAGCTGATTCGGCACGTTTCAAGACTCGGCCTCTGCCTGCTGCCTCCCAGCAGCCACTGCGCTCTCTCCCATTAGGGTATGCGATCATGGCGGATGTGCTGCGGCAGCAGGTCCAGGAGGACAAGCCCGATCAGGAGATAGTCCTGAACGGGGACGTTCAACTCGAGGGGAAAGACGAGGGAGACACTACTGAAGAGACGGCAAAGAAGAAAAGGAAAAAGAAGAAGAAGAACAAAGCGGCGGGCCCCGGTAAGAATGCGTGACAGTGCGTGCTAAGCTAGGCCGTGCCAGTGCGGCGCTGAAGTGCTGCTGTGCGGCGCGAGGCAGAGGCCACGCGCAGCGTTCATCGCACTCACTGGTCGGGACTACAAATGCTGCCCATCGCAAGAAGTGTCCATTTCAGGGGACAACACCTATCAGACCTGCAAAGACCAGAAACGCGCCAGTGTTAAGAGCTAATCCGCGTGCAGTGCAGTGCGATGCGCGAGGGAGCGAGCCGGGATGCTAAGGAGACCGCGGGCTTAAACTGGATCACGGCTCGTGCTACTTTTCGCTCGAAGTTTTCCAGTTTGGTGTGGACTTGTTATGCAGCCGTGTTTATTACGTAAGCAGGCGGGACACTATAAAACAAGCAGACCGTCAGTTCACTGACGAACTTTCGTTATCTTTAATGTTGATGTTACTTAATAGTGTGGAAGCTATGCTTATAATTTCTCAGTTCGCCCTAAATTCTGTCAGGTCAGTCTTATATTGTTGGCGGATGAGAAGCATCCTGGCTCTTTAACTGTAGTTAAACCTCAACGACAGCCTGCAGTTTGTTTGCTTGAACAGTTGCGTTTTGACTTGACTAACTTAGCGACGACCTAAAAATTTATGTTTAGGGAACATTATTCTGACCACTGGCCGAAAGAGAGAAATAATAGCATAATAGCAGGTTGCTTTATTGGGCAGCTAACATTGTTTAGAATCCAAATGACCAACTGTTGTTCGCTCCAGCGCTGTATCATGATGTTTAAAACTAACACAGTGCACTTCGGTTTGGTAGCCACCTCACTAGTTGTTTTTTTTTCTTTTTCTGGCTCATCCATTTTCTTGGGTTGGTAGTTGGAAGATAAGGTTGGGTGAAAGCAAATGCTTCGCTATTTATCGTGACAGACACGAAAATTCATGTCAGGAATTTGCGGAGCGGCTCGCTCAGTGACCGTAGTGGCTGCAAAATAAACAGTCATGGGTTATTGTTTATTCTTATTCAAAAGTGCATAGCCTACTTAGATATCGATTCTTTTCAGCTCTCATGCGACAAACTTTACTCCAGGTACAGCAAAATGTGCTGTAAATTGTGCATCTCTGTCCAAGAGGTGGCTTGTTCTGCATGTTATGTCACATTCAAAACACTGATCAGACTGTTTTTAAATTGATGCTTACATTTGCACTGGATGAGAAACGGATGGCACCAGAAAGGTCAAAGAGGGCATCCTGACATTCTGGCTCAAGCGGAGCATCATCCCATTTTCAGTTGATCTGGTGCCGAAAGGTTTTGTTAATGATGAATAATGCATTCATTTTGGGGAGGGGAATGGGTATATTGATCTATTCTATGTCCTTTTAGATTCAAAAAGGCATCATAGGCATATATTCAAAGGGTTCATTGAGCTGGGAGAGAGGTTGGCCTTTCTCACAATAATATTGCCAAAATACGAAATGCACTCTGGTATGCCACCTGCAGCAGGGTGTTGATTTATGCTGCATCTTTAAATGTGTTTTTACACGAAACAAGAAGGATCAGAAGGAACAATACTTATCCAGGTAGTGCTGGGGATGGGGATTTTGTCATTTGATTTTGAGAACACCAACAAATGAAAATTGCTATGTCTGTATTGAATCTTTGGTGACTTAATAAATCTTGTAACTTCACTGAGAGATACAAATTTGTTTGATGATTCTCCAAACAAGGCTGTATTTACTCCAGGGGGGTATACTACGAAACAAGGTAAGTGGGTTAGCGAGGTTTATTGAGCCTAAACCTTGGCTTTTTAATGTCACAAAGGTGCCTTTTTAACGTGGCTAGATTACCATGGTAACTTACGCTGCAAACTTAACCTGGTCAGGAACAGGTTATGTGCTGAATTTCGACTTAAATCGGCTATACATGTGCCACCTTATCACTAAGCACCTCCTTTGAAGTTGGCATCACCTTTTTTGAATAATCCTGTGGACTTTGGTGCCTGAATCGTACGCGGTTCTCTTTGGAGGGAGACTGGCATGACCTGTTCGCTTTTTCTGACCATATTTTCTATGATAATATTATGAATCTCAATTACAATTTCCCAAGTGTCTACTCAAGTAAGCGCATGAAAAATCATGCAGTCTTTCAAGTTTCCAACCAATCAGCGTAAAACTTCTTATGTGTCTCCCATTAAGGCGCTGGCGGCGCCCCCTGGCACTGCAGCGGGGACATCCCACTGTCTTCCTGATCTGGATCAGGAATAGCTTCCTCGGAGAAACATTCAGCACGCGATCGGTCATTTTATGAACGGAAATGGCGTAAATTGAGGCTTGGAACGCCCTATAACTGAGAGCGCTCGCAGTGTTGAAAGCACAAAGCCGAGGTTAACAAATGAAGGTTATAACCACTGTTGTGGTACCAGTTTTCTCAGATTGTGTGTTCAGGGTTTGTTGAACGAGCTCACTCAAATAAACCCTGTCTGTTGAGCTTGCTTCGTAGTATATCCCCCAGGAGTAAGCATATAGCAATTTTCAGTCATGATGACGTCAATGTTTAGATACAAAGTTGGGAAAAAAGGCTCATCTTGCACTAGTAGATCTGTCTCTATATGTACAAAGTAAAACATCTAAAATGGCTATGCCAGTCAGCTGTTGTGGTTTTTTCAGGATTTTAAGTGAAGAACCAAAGAGGATACTAACCATGTTATTTATGTCCTTACCACGCCTTCCGCCAACTGCCAAACTGCACATGCACAGCTTTGACGTCATTGTTTGTAAACAGTGAACATTGCTATATGTGCTGAGAATTATTGTTGGTAATAATCTTCATTGACTAGAAGAACAAGCACAAACTCTGTGGACCCACAGTGCGTGATGTGCAAGCGTCCCGCTAAATGTCCTTGGGTGAGCAACCGACTGTGATTTACCACGCATAGCCCACGGCGGCGGTTTGCAGTGCTGGGGGGTGGGGAAGAGTTCAAAGTATAGTATACATGAAAAGTTCTGGGGGAAAATTTTGCTGCATTATGGTCATAATGCTGAGTGGCTCTAATGTCATTCCTGTGGCAAATGATATATTATTGCCAATATGACTCTTTTTATTTTGCATGCCGTGTGATGGTAAGTAGTTGTCCTGCTTCCAGAAGCTTAATTTTATTGTGCTGCTATTTCCCACCTGAATGCACTCACTCGTTTCTCTCTGTCCTACTCCTCGGTTGGCTTTTGGCTGCCCTCTAAGACAGAATTACCACTTTGTAGAATAAGTTTTATTTATTTTTTTTTTTTTTTCCCCCCCCCTAAGGGATCTTTTATGTCCACACTAATACGTTTTCAATTTAAAATGGTGCTTTAAAACAGAAACGATCTCTGCCGCATTTTAAAACGAAAATGATCTCCGTCCACACTTAACCGCAATCCCGGAGTTCTGAAACTGAGACGGCATCCACAGCGTTTCTCAAATATTCCCTTTTAGGGGTTCGAAAACACCGTAGTAATGTGGAAGGTGGGTGGAAGCGTTGCAAAGGTTTTGTATTTTAAAATCGGAGTTAAGCCGCTTTCACAGCAGACGCGAAACACATTTTTTGCACGACCGATTACATTCAAGGTCAATGCAAAACACGTGTATTCGCGTCTTTGCTTTGACTTTGAATGTAATCTGTCATGTGCAGAATTAGTTTCGCGTCCGATGTGAACGCAGCTTTAGTGTGGATGTAGCCTTTGGAATGTCTGCATTAGAACGTTCAGTTGAGAACATTCTAATCTTTGGTCTGTGACATCACTCTTTGAAGGGTGAATCATTCTCATGATTGGTGCGTCCTGCTGAGACATTTTATTGGGAGATGCATGCGTGTCATGACCTGGTCACCCTGAAATATGCACGGTTTGCGTTCTTGCAGCGGTGAGCGAAGAGGTGGATGGCGACGGCAGCACGGGTGGTGCGGAGGATGTGACGAGACAATTGGAGAAGCAGACGCTTGAGGACAGGGAAAAGGACGAAGAAGCGGAGGAAGGTGGGTCCCCTCGACTATCTGTCACCATCGTATGCCACACTGACTCCTCAGGGGAGGATACGAGTGAAACGATTGTGTAACAATGAAACGGTCTGTTCATTCAGACCAAGCCAAAGCACTGTCTCATTTAGCTTCCACTTCTGTGTCCTTGCTAAGTGGTTTTAAGGCTAACTATGCAGTTTGAAGACTGGTACTGGCTTGTTTGAGCCCACCCATTGTGTAGGGGCCAGTACCCTGTTGGATGGTGTAACAGGATTGCGTAAGTAGTATTTTTGCCTCCTCCAATGAGTTGGGCAGTGGTCATGTTTCGCCCCTGTGCATTTCTCGGTCTGTCCATTTCTAAGCAGAATTGTGGAAAAAGTTTTGGACTGATTTTGACAAATACGTGTGGGAAGGTTATACATGACAACAGTAAGGGATGGTTAGATTTGCACAGGTCAGGGTCAAAGGTGTTGGTCAGTATTGTGGAAAAGATCGAAAACTATGGCGTTGGTGGCAGTATGGACTCTACAGAGCTCCCAACTTGTTCAGCCTGAAACACTGACAAGCTGTGCATGTCCTATGTGACATTCAGAACTGCGTGTACTGTCCATCCCTTCCACAAGCAGCCATACCACCATTCAATCTACTCCAGTCACGTGGCTGAAGCTAAGCAGGTGTGGGCTTGGTTATACTTGGATGGGAGAACACCTGGGAAAGTAGCTGCTGGAAGAGGTGTTGGTGGGCCAGTAGGTTGTGATCCTCCCTCTGGTGGAATAATCCCCAATTCCCCAAATCCCAGTGATGGGGACACTGTACTGCAGGAGACGCCGTCTTTCGGATGAGATGTTAAACCGAGGTCCAGACTCACTGTGGTCATTAAAGATCCTATGACACCCCTCATCAAGAGTAGGGGGTTCCCCAGTGTCCAGCTCTTTCAATCTGCCACTTCATCATCACTTGCCCTCTCCCTCTCCACCTCAACTCCCAGTCCCATTCTCAATGGGACTTCCCTGGTTAAATAAAGAAGTTAAAAAAAGTGTAGCCTGTAATGTTCTGTATCCAAATAGAGCTGAGAGGCCTTTGGTGCCTGGCTGTGAGTGTGTTTGTGTGTGGCGGAGGAGGTCTGTGCATTATGTCTGAGGTCAGAGCTGTGCTTCAGACTGAAGGAGGGATGACTTGTTTTCCGCAGATGGTGACAAAGGCGAGAACTCGGCGGGAAAGAAGAAGAAGAAGAAAAAGAAGAAAGGACGTAGGTCACTCTCTCTTCTCTTTCACCTGGTGCTTTAAAAAAAAAAAAAAAAAAATATTTTTTTAAGAAGACTGCATTCTCAGCTTGATGAGTCGGGGGGTGTATGGGTGTTTTTTCATGAGTGTATAAAATGCCGACAGTGCTTTACCCTGCCAAGGCACTCAAGTCTGTGGATATTATGGTAAAATGTACAATGTGAATGATTACTTTTACCTCCTAAAACCTACAGACCCATTTCGATCCTTCAGTGCAGCTGCTGTGTTCAAATCTGTGGACTTCAAGCATATTCTATATTCTAGTTGATTCCAAGGATCCTAAATATACCCTGCTGATTTACAGGGGTGTGTGTGTGTCTGTGTGTGTCTGTGTCTGTGTGTCTGTGTGTGTGTGTGTGTCTGTGGTTATATGCCAGATCTAGATATTTTCCATTAGATGTAATGCAGCAGCCATAAAAACATGGCGTCCTGACATTGAATATTTCTCTAAATATAAGTGTGCCGTAGCTTCAGTGAAGCACTGGAGCCAGGTGTGTGTGTGTGTGTGTGTGTGTGAGACATTGTCCTACAATGCAAAACATAGAAAAAAAATAGAGTTTATGCGGTCAAAAGAACCTTCACACTTAGCATTTTAAGCACGCGATGATAGCTATGATTATGTCATAAGGGTGCACTTCATATATACTCTGCATTGCTCAGTGAAGGTTTGTCTTTCCATGATGCCGGCCACCATTTAATCTTTCTTGGCTATACTGGATCATTGGATGTTTTTTTAGCTATTGAGGTACATTCACACTAAGAAATTGGACCAGTGAACCTCCCCGATTGTCCTCCTTACTTGGGAACAGCAGCAGTGAAGTTCGTGATGGAAAGAGAGGCTCAGTGTAGATGTTCGGAGTGTAAGATCATTGAATTTCTCTTCTCTTCGTATAGCCAAGGTGCAGACGGACCCTCCGTCCATTCCCATATGTGACCTCTATTCCAGCGGGGTCTTCCCTTTCGGCCAGGAATGCGAGTATCCTGTCGCACAGGACGGGTAAGCGACTCTCCATCACGGTCACATGCCTGGCGTACTCTGACGGTAGCCTAGCGCTGCGTTCATATATTCAGAATGTAGCTTAAATGATGTTATGCATGAACTCTGGAAGCAAGTTTAATGTAGTGTTATGTTAGTGTTCAGACCATGGACACCATGTTAGTGATTGAAGGGAATCTCACTGACCATGCCGTTGTCCCAGCACCACAACCTGAACCCTATTTCACTCTGGTGCTATTAGTCTAGCGATGGCTGTGAGTTGTGATTGTTGCTCATTGTTACGTCATATATTTTTTTTATTTTTATTTATATTTACGTTATGCCTCACTTCTGAGCTATTACTCACCATGACTTGACATTCTGAGCCAATGCTTACTGTATAAACTAAAGTGGATGATCTTGGCTTCGAGTAACTGATTTGTTATGAGAATTGTCTCATATCTCACTGGCACTCTTTACTTTTGTTTACCTTTAGAGCGCTATTGGCAACTATAGATTCCCAATGATGTAAGGTATCAAAATCAGATGCTGTTGAAAACCTATCATGTGGCAACTTGTTTAAACGAGCTCCCACTGGGGAGCTCTTTTAAACAAGTTGCCACATGATAGGTTTTCAACAGCTCAGGATAATTACATTTTTAATTCCTTAAATTTATCCAGTGCTCTTAGGGTTAATACGCGTTGACTTCTCGTACCTTACCTTGGATTAATGGATGAGCCTAATGAATGTGACATGGCGTAATGATGTACAGCCACTGTGGTTTTGAAGTATTTTTAAAAATCTTAATGTCGCCCCCCTCAGGAGGAGTGCTGCATGGCGCACCACTAGTGAGGAGAAGCGGGTGATGGACAAGGCCAACGAGGAGGTGTGGAACGACTTCCGGCAGGCAGCAGAGGCCCACAGACAGGTTCGGAAGTACGTCATGAGCTGGCTCAAGCCCGGGATGACCATGATTGAGATCTGGTAAGTCAGCTATCATCATCCTCATAGCTCCTGGCAGAATCTAATACTCCTTTGTTTAGCATTGTTTACTACTTGGCTTTTCAACATCCTGAGCGGTTTCGTTTTTATTTCTGAGTGAAATTGAGCAAGTATGCCGTCATTCAAAAACTGTATCCGTGGTGTTGTGTCTCTACAATACAAAAGCTCAGGTAGGTGTTTTCAACCCGGGAGGGCAGAACTCCAGTTCTTTTTTTGGCTCAGAGTTTCTTGTAGATTGATGCTTGAATCGATTTCAGTTTGAATTGATTTCTGCTGAAGCCTAGAATCTTCTTTGTTTCCCTGGATGACCTTTTTCAAGTTTTGAATGACCTACCGCTGCAGCAACCCGATTCATCACGTGGGGACAAAGTCCCCCTCTCCTCTGACCGAGAGGCTGCATGATGTCTCATATGTACCTTTGCAATTTCTTGTCTCGGTTCTTGAAATTTCTGGAGAGCTGGCCTGTATTATTGGTTCACTGCAGCTGGTCTGTGGTGCTGCAGGGCTTCGATCTACCTGTAATCACTCACCAAGTTTCCTCTGGGCACGTGTTACAGCAGAGGGTGAATCACAAGGTCTTCTCTTCCTGCAGTGTTTTTAGCTGCGACCAAGCAGTTCTATGAACGATTGTCTGTCTGTCTGTCCGTCCGTCCGTCCGTCTGTGACACCTTTTTGACTATGTTCCTGTCATCGTATCATCATGAAATTTTCAGGAGTTATTGACCTTCACCAAAGTGATGTCCATGCACAAGGTCGAGGTCAAAGGTCAAGTTCACAGAGGTCACAACCTTGTTTGCGGGTTTTCGCGCTGTAACTCCCAGTTAGAATTCATGGATCGCTATGAAATTTTGGAAATAGCTTCTAGGCATAGAGGAGGTGTTCCCTATTGTTTTTCAAGGTCATGCGTCAAATCCCAAGATCACAAAGGCAAAAAAAGTGTCAATTTTGCCCGATTTGACTGTTTCGCACCGTAACTCAAGTTTCATTCAATGAATGGCTATGAAATCTTAGAACAAGCTTCTTGGTATAGAGGAGGGGTTCCCTATTGATTTTCAATGTCGAATCCCAAGGTCACACTGGTCAAAAAAGTGGCGATTTTGCCCCGATTTCACAGTTTTCGCACACTAACTCCACTTTAACTTGATGGATGGCTATTACATCTTAGAACAAGCTTTTTGGTACAGAGGAAGGGTCCCCCATTGATTTTCAAGGTCATTTGCCAATTTCAAGATCACACTTGTACAGGAAACCACCAGTCATGGACACTAGGCCACGTGATGGATGCTAGGCGAGGTCGCAGCTATTAGATCCTTCTGATCTACTTGTTCACCAACTGAGACGAAGCATAGCTCCTTCAGTGGCTTGCGATCTTATTGAGGTGTTGATCGGTGGAATCCAGTATGTAAAATGCGGGTTGACATGGAAACCTTCAGGAGAAGGGTTATGGCTGGCTAATTGTAGCGGGCCATTTTAAAAAAAAATTGATATTATTCACAGTGGCTTGTTTGGCTGCTGTTGTTAATACTTCTCCCCACTTACACTCTGTGACAACGGCATCTCCTCTTACCAGACCTTTCTCGCACTCCATTTGCTGTCTCGTCTTCTCAAATGCCTGGAAACTGCCCCTCTCTTCCTCGGCTCATTTCGTGCCCTTGCCCCTCGATGGCGGGACAGCCGTCCTGCAGCCCCCAGGAAAGAAAAATCATTAGCTGTCCTCCACTAACATCTAAAGCACCCGCTGCCCCTCTGCATTTTGGACCCCTCTCTCGTGTTTCTGTTTGACAAGGAATGCCGAATTAACCAGTTTTTCCCTTCGTCTCCTACATCTTCAGGAATGTACCTCCAGAGTGCCGCTGATGATTGACGTGTTGTAAAAACTCCATACTAAGGCAATGTCACAGGCTCAGACCTAAATATAAGGCGTATCGGAGGACTTTGACCTGAAATTGATAGCCAGTGTTTAATGCTCTGTGACTTGGTATATCACTTTGCCATTGTGGTGTTTGCTGACCAAGCAAAATTTGCGCATGTTAGTGGCTTTGAGTAGAAGCGTCTGCTGACAGACTGAACTGTGAATGATGCAGGGAGGTCCTTAGGTAGGCTGCTGTTCTTACTTGGGTCACCTGATATGGGTGCATGTATCCACAGATTAAAGCTCATGTGTCTCCCTTTCTCCGCGAACTGACCTTTTCCCTCCTGCGCTTTCCTAAGTGGCTTTTTTCGCTCACGGCATATAGTGCAGGAGGGATATAGTCATTGTTGCAGTTGGCCGTCCGTCTGTCTGTAAACATTTCGTTTCCGGGGCATAACTTGAAAACCGTTCCATATTTTGGAGATCAGCAGTGTGCTGGAATGTTTGCTGGTGCTCCTCATTAAAGTTGCTTCTTTTTGCTAAGACTTTTTTTGTCTTTTGTTCAGAGTGCGCACCAATTACTCCATCCCACTAAACTTGGTGTGGACATTTATCATGACCTAACTCCCTGGGTTAAGTTTACAGTAGTCATAAGTATCTGTATTTGACATCCAGGATAGTTGAGCTTTCAAAATGGAGGTCAGTTGCTTTACCCATCTGTAACCATGGTGATATGTCTTGTCAATCAAAAAAGTTCTTTTTTGGACCCGCTAAAGTGGATCACTGGAGCGAAAGGGTTAATTCAAATCCAGTGTGCTGGACAATATAAGCAAAGACAAAAGATGTGTATCAGGGCCTGTGTGAATATGTGGTGACGTCACTGTAAATGGTGTTTTCAGTGAGAGGCTGGAGGACTGCTCCAGGAAGCTGATCAAGGAGGACGGGCTGAACGCCGGCCTGGCCTTCCCCACGGGCTGCTCGCTCAACAACTGCGCCGCCCACTACACCCCCAATGCCGGCGACCCCACCGTCCTGCAGTACGACGACGTCTGCAAGATTGACTTCGGCACACACATCAACGGTCAGTCTCTGCCGTGATGCAGTCTCAATCTGGCCCTCAAACCCTGATTGGGCCTTGTGTTTTACCCTACTCCCCGGAGATTAAAATGATTTTGGTGGAAGAAGTCAGCGTTCTGATGGAAAAAGGCCTCTGGATGTATTTGTTGTTGCACTGCTTTTCAATCGGGGTCAAAATAATTGGTGAAATCCGCTAGCAAATAAATGACCTGCATATTTCGTCAGGCTGTGCGGGATGGGAAAATTTTTTTTATTTTTTTTTTGCTACCAAACTACAACAAGTATCCATTAGGAACATTCAGTAATTTTCAAAATGGCGGACAGCGGCTCAAAACTCCAATTTGGGTCTAGATCATTTTAACCTTTGGACAGTTGACGATCTAAAGCCATTTTGCAGTTGTGGACTTCCTGTGACATCCAAGACTAGGGCTAGCTGCAGGATGCAATGGAAGGAAAACTGATCGCTTTCATATGCAGCGTTAGTCCAGAATTTGGTGTGTTTTGACACTCCTCCGCCACCAGGAGGAGGAGTGAGAAGTCAACAAAAATAATTACGAATCCTTGGTTATTGAGGGCATGGAAAATCCTGACCCTTAGCTGCAAAATGATAGGTAGCTGGACATTTTTGTACAAATAACTGGTATTGCTAAGACTTGTGAATCAGCATCTGAAAAGAAGCAATCCATGTCACCTTCCTTTATTTATCACTGTGCATATGTGTATACACATTTTGATTTACACATGGTTGGTATATTGTAGTACTCTCATTATAATCAAGCCTATTTCAATCTGACACAGCAAAGAAATAATGTTTCACGCAACGCTGTGCGGTATTAAATGCATGAAATATGCTGCATTGTAATGTAGCAATTTGTCAGCCTGATATAGATCTAATATTGGACAAACTAAGACCTGCATGTTTGAAAAAGAAGTTTTTATCCATCTTTTAAGTCTTTTTTTTTTTTTTTTTTTTTTTCCTCAGTTTTGAATTTGAATAAAATAAAAACCTCTGGACAACCCCCTGCACACGCACGCAACGCACGCACGCACGCACAAAAAACTCTGATGTGGCTCTCCAGTTCAGATCTGACCCTGGTTTTCCTCCCTCCTTGGCAATTGGCTGACTGCTGACAGTCAGCTGACGGGAGCCAGCTGTTCTCTGCCCTCCCTAGAGGGCTGTGGTTTGGGGAACAGGTAGTTGCGCTATTGCATCACAGATGCTTCTGATCAGGGTGAATTATGCACCTTGTGTGCGTTAGGGAAGAAGAATGTTCATCCTTTAATTCCTGAGAGCCGCACCATATAACTGAGGCGAGCCAATCTTTCAGGTTAATATTGGTTGGCTTGCAGACACTTCCTTTTTGTTTGTCATTATTGCTGTGATGAACATATCTTAGTGAAGATGGTCTCCTTTGAAATTGATATGTAGTTGTGGACGATTCACTTTAACGGGTTCACCGTTCCCCCTCCCTCCCCTGGATTCATTCACATGGGAGTGCTGCCCAATCCTGCACCTGCAGATCTACCATTCAGCAGTTTTTCCATTTCAACCCCCAGTTTGGCAAACCAGGTACTGCTAATAAGCAGCTAAAGATGATCTCCTGCTGTGGAATGAAATGTGTTTTTTTTTTTTTTTTTTTTTCTTTTCTTTTGGGGTTGGAATGAAAACCTACGGGACTGTAGATGATCAGGAACAGGATTTGGCAGCCCTGAAATTTGTCTCTCTGTTAAACGGAATACTTTTTAAAGTAACCGTCCAAACTGAGTAGGAAAGTATTATGTCTCCCCCTTCCTGGGGAATTGTTTTTGCCTGAATTCCCGTCGGCGTTCCCATTTGTTTCCGGAGCATAACTCTGAAACTGTAAGACCGATTTTCACCAAACTTGATATAGTGTCTCTCCATAACATGTAGATGTGCCTTTTGAGGGTTTGAACTGCTTTTGAATTTTATTTTTTCTGTTTACATGGCAACAATTTGGACTTCAGCATATTGAAGGGTGGGACTCGTTTCCGGACCGTAACTTAAAATGTGAAATGGGATAAGGGGGAGACATCTGTTTTTACGTGTAAAAACCATCTTTGTTGTTCTTGCTTTTACTTAATGAATTAATTTCCATGGTGAATGAGTGGGTCATTAGATGATATTAAAACCTGAGAGAGATTTATTCCTTAGCATTAGCCAATGAAAAAATAATCCAGATAATGGCACTCATGCCCTTTTTGCATGAGGGTATCGATATTTCAGGATACGAATTGTTTAATTTCACATGGTGGACACCACCATTTTTTCTCTGACTTTTGGAATGAGTGGACTTGCTGTTGGCAATGTTGTGAAGTATTTCTAATGAGATTTATACGTTCTACCTTGCAGGTCGAATCATTGACTGTGCCTTCACTGTCACCTTCAATCCAAAGTACGATAAGCTGCTAGAAGCTGTGAAAGATGCCACTAATACTGGAATCAAGGTGAACGGAAAGTTTCTCGATCATTCTTTCGCTGGTTGTCTGGAAGCAGATGATGACAAATGCTATTTTGGCCCCATAATTGGGTTGATAAAAAGATTGTATGGATATTTTTTTTTTTTTTTTTTTTTTGGGAGTGTTTGGCAAACATTTGAACTGGACTTTGAATTCTGGTGTTGGGTAATCTAACTGCTGATCTCCTAGCTAAAGATCATGAACCTATCAGCTTCACAAGTTTCATTTTGCTTTAACTATAAGGAAATCTTTTTTTTCCCATCTCCAACGGACAGTGCGCAGGAATTGGTGTTCGGTTGTGTGAAATCGGCGAAGCGATTCAGGAGGTGATGGAGTCCTACGAGGTTGAAATAGACGGGAAAACGTACCAAGGTACTGAACTGAGGGTGAACGAGGGGTTTTCTCAAGCGGACAAGATGATTTCCAGGGCTGGAGGCTGTTCTGTTCTGGAGAAGTACAAGGACCTGTGTCACAAAGCAGGATTATTGAGTGAGCTGGGCAACTGCAACCTGGAACCCTCTCAAAACTAAGACTATTTCAGGTTTCACTTGACCGTTATCATGCCAACTTTATAAACCTGCTTTGTGCTAAAGGCTGTGGTCTTAATTTGAGCACTTCCCATATGGCAGGATTACAGTAATGTCCGTAAGCATTTGCATGGTAAAACGGTTTATTTATGTACTTTTTCCAGCACAATTCATTTTGTGCAGATGTCAGATTGAAGTGCCAATAGTCTTCTTTAATTTCAGTGTACTAGCCACTGTGATTGAGTGAATGGTGCAAGAATTGCTTCCTTTTAAAATTGTGTGACTGTTCAAATACTTATGAGTCTTATGTAAGCGGAGGAATGGAATGGCCTAGCGGCTTATGTGATTGACTGGGTAGCCCTTACCAGTCACATTCCCCAGTTGTAGTCCTGTTCCAATCAGTGTGGCTGTGGGGCCCTTGAGCAAGGCCCTTAACACCATATTGCTCAAGGGAGGGATTGGCCCCTGCTTATTGTGATCAATTTGATAAAGGCATCAGAGAACTGGGGGTAAAATGAACTGTTGAGAAGCTGCCCAATAAGCGTGTCAGCCATGTTGCTTTGCTGACTGGGTCACTGTATTGGAGCAGAAGCACTGGATCAGCAGAGGAAATGCTAACACACACAGGACCAGCTTGGCGCCCCCTCTCGTCTTTCAGCTACTCAAGCAATGAGTCTACAAACCGAAGGTCACAGGCTCGTCGTTTGACCTTTCAGGGTCTCGGGTCTCATTCCATTAGCTGATTTTCACAATCCTTCTTCCCCTGGATCTAACTTGAAAATTGATTGAGGTCTGCCTCATTTAAGATGCATTAGGAATCCAGGAGATTAGTGTTTGGCTGCACAGCGTCGCTTTAGAATTTTTTGGGTTGCAGTGCAGCAACCTTGCCGCATTTTGAAACAATGAGCTGATTTCAGGTTTTTTGGTTTTTGCTTTTTTTTTTCAGTGAAGCCAATCCGAAATTTAAATGGCCACTCCATCGGGCAGTACAGAATACACGCTGGCAAGACCGTCCCAATCGTCAAGGGCGGAGAGGGAACGAAAATGGAGGTGGGTATTTCAGCCTAGAGCGGGATGCCTCTTGTGTGGAAATTTGTATTATTCGTGCGGTGCATTCTGTATGGGACACAGATGCTGGGTTTTCGGCATGTATTTGCATTTAATGCTTCTTATAGAATGGCTTGAGGGTTCCAGCTGTTGCAACAATAATGCTATAGAGAGTTTGCTGAATTCCCTTATTCTGATCTTTCTGTTCTGTTGCCTTTGAATGTCTTTAAATGATAAACAGATTTTTTTTTCCCAATTACTGCAAGATCTGCAAAGAAGCTCAAATTTTGCCCTTTCACTGTAAGGTGTTTACAGTCATCCTATCGATTGGAATTTAACCCTTCATGGCCAGTATGCCCTGATGGACATTGGACCCGTGAATGTACTTGTGCCTTATGTTACTGCTGTTGAACGGATTTGAGCCTGTTACCATTGTGCTGTTTTGAGGCTGTGAACCAATTAGGTTGAGGATTCAGTTCGGCTGGTTTCCTGAAGCATTAACCCCTTAAACTGTAACTTTTCATTTTTTTTTTTCCCCCCTTCAGTAGATACAAAGTTAGAAAAAGCTTTTGTCATGTTCACTACTAGCAGGTAAAAAACCGAGAAAGTGCCCCTTTTTCTGAGAAAATCCTACAAAAAGTTAGAATACACCGAGGTTTACTGAAGATTTGAGGCCAACTCTGTAAACCTCTGAAAACTTTTACCAAGGTATCCCGAAGTCTGTCCGGTTTACTTAAGTTTGGACTACACCTCGATGTTCACATTCTCTCTAGGTGCCCTCTTTTAAAAATTACATTTTGTTTCTGATTTGTTTGTAAATTAGTGCTTTTGCAGATTGAATACATTCTGAATACTGAACGTGTTTTTGTTCTTAATATAATGGTGGTGGTCTGCCCTTGGCCAGTTCCTGTATGCAGCACAGATACCCTTTTCCACCGAGCTGGTGCTGGTTCGGAGCCAGAGCACCGGTTCTTCAGTTTACCACAGCTTAAGCACCAGTTCCTGGCTCTAAAAACCGGTGCTAGAGTAAGCACCAACTTGCTGGTCCAGAACAAGCACCGATTACGAAGGGCAGAGTTCACCAACACGACCAGCGCGGGCGCGGAAGTACTTTGAGCATTCTACTCGCAATAAACGTTGGGATGTATAAGCATGTGTCTTTTATCTGCATGATGTGTTTATATTTCATTTCACTTTCTGCGTCGCTTACGTTTTTAATAAGCATTACGAATATGAGTTAGCTGGCCAGATAGGGCTTTTGCGAATTACTGTCATTGCCATTAGCGAGCTTGAATGGCATTTTAAAAACGAAACCACATTAGATCGTTCAAAGTTACGAAGCTGGAATGAAATGCGACAGTTGCTCGTTTATTTATTACCTGTCTGCTTCCTTGGGAGAAGTAAAGATGGAGAGTGTGTTCCTATTATTACACTCTATTTCTACACAAGGTTTCTGTATTTTTAACATGCACAGACAACAATGCAAGATACAGAATGCACCTTATATTGCTGCTTTTTAAATATCTGATCTTCATCCAGTACAAGATCATAGCAATCTAATTGGCTATATTCCTTTTCCCCTCTAAAAAGGATAAAACCTCAGTGACAATAATGGAATTAATGAGCATAGAAACACAAGCAGTATTTCAGTTTTACATTTTTATTTTTTGTTTTATCGCAGTCCACACTGTATTTCTGTATTGCCAGATGTTACATGAGCGCTGCTGAGAGAGTTCTCAAACGATGTTCATTTTCTCCTGATCTGCTGGTCTTAAATTACGGTGACATAATCAGGTGACTCTGATTTGGCTCCTCGACGATGGAAAACCAGACGGGTTCTTAGGAGGTGTGTGGGTTGAACCAACTAAACACTGGCACTAGCACCAGCACCAGGTTCTTTATGGTGGAAAAGGGGTAAGACACAGCAGGCTGAACTACAGTACTGACTATTCCAAAGTTCCCACGAAATTAAGCGAATATTCATGTCGTTTCATACATCTGAAAATTTTTCGGTCTACCTCGGTAAAATTTTTCCAAGGTTAAGAGTTGGCCTCAAATCTTCTGTGAACCTCGGCGTATTCTAGGTTTTTGTAGGAATAACTCAAATGGTGCACTTCCTCGGTTTTTCGGTGCTAGTAGTAGTTGTTGGACAATGTCAGGAACATGTTCTGTGTCTGCCGTTTAGCAGTTTTTCACTGAAGCAACATGCTTTAACTGAGAGAAATATACAAACCCAGGATACCATGTTTTTATGGCCACAGTATTGCATTAAATGGAAATGTCCACGCCTTGTATATCACTTTCTACAGGTTTCCCTTCAATTCAGCGGGACATATTTGGGATTTTTTGGAACATTTTGATCTCCACTAGAATTTAAAATGTGCCTGAAGTTCTGCAGGTTTGAATGTAGCAGCTGCATTTATTTGGGTCCATTAGTTTTATGGGTCGTTCCGTGTCAATTCAACAAATTTCAGAAAATTTCACCACCTGACCATCTCAGATTTATTTTAAAAAATTCTCACACCAAGGCCATGTACTTAATAGGATATGTGCTACGTTTCAGTTAAATATCTTCTTTAGTTTTGACAAAAAAATTAATAAAGATGTCAATGTATTGCTGATTTTCGCACTCCTTTTTGCAACCCAAATAAAAGTGCATTTTTAGGAGGCAATATCTCTAGCTATATCAATGCCATGGGCTCAAAAATTTCCACAGTGTAGCATCTATGTCCAGTGCACTTGTGAAACACATTTTCAATGGCAAATATGTTTTTATTAGGGAGCTGTGGCTGTTTGAAATTGTTAATTTATTTGACCAAGTTGTCTGTGACACCAACTTTGAAGGCCAGTTCTGACCAAAGTTATGCAGATAGAGAGCTGATTTTTTTTTTTCCCCCTCTGGGCAAGCTCTCCTCACATAGTGCTATTGGTCCAATAAACAGCAAGCATTTCAATTTGTCAATTTGTCAATTTCAATGTGTCCAGAAAATACACAGCAAAATCCTAAAAAAGCCAAAATATCCTGAAATTTGACATCAAATTGCTGAGGTGTGACAACCTGTAAATTCTTGAAATCTTCACCATCTTAAAGCTTACATTCTTGGCCATCTTTGTTTCAGAGGTAGTTTAACCAAAATTTCGCACACATCTTAAGTATTTTACCTTTCTGTGATCATTTTTTATTTTTTTTTTTTAGACAAATATGAGATTGTCAGATGGGAGGCATTTGTTGAATTGACATGGAAATTACCTTTATGGGGTTGGGGAGGAGTTTTGTAATGCCGTGGAGCTAACCGAACGGGGACCTGTGTTCAGCCTCTGGCCTGTGAATTCTGTTTCGCGAGTGCAGGCTTGCTCTTTGGTTGATAGTGCTTTATCAGCTCTTGGAAGGAGGTGCGTCACCACATACTCTAGCCATGATTCTGACTCACTGATGTCATCAAGTTACTGCGCTGACCACACCCATCTGACTCATCTATTACACTTAACACCTCAAAGTGCATGACATAATTGTGTAATCAGGTGACTTTCCGATTCAAATCCAGTCATTTGGCTGACGTGCGTAGATTGACAGGCTGGTTGGTGTTAAGTTTATATCCTGATTGAAATGGTTCTTGAGAACTTTTTTTGCTTTTAGAAATGACCAAAGATGCATATCACTATGCAGACTTTTTCCTCTGTTTGTCATTGCAATGCAGAGTGCTGTCATGCACTGTGGGTAATTGAATTTTATGGAGGCATATGGTATTTTTGCAACAGCATGAGAAATGGACACTGGTGTGGAACGATGACTCTGGGCCTTTATCCAAGTGACTGCTCTGGGTTGTGTGTCTCTTAGCAACGCCTGCTATCTCCCTACAGGAAGGGGAGGTATATGCCATCGAGACCTTCGGGAGCACAGGGAAGGGCGTGGTGCACGATGACATGGAGTGCTCACACTATATGAAGAACTTTGATGTTGGACATGTGCCGATCAGGTTGGTGACTGTTGATTTTTCCTCGCAAATATGGTGCTGTCCGTAAGTACTGGGACACTGGCACTACTTCTTTTTTTGACCCTGTACCACAAAGAAGGAATATTGAGTTAAAAAGCCTTACCAGGTTCAAAATGAATTCCCCCCCATTTCTACCTTATTGCCGTTTAAGGTTCACTAAGAGGTGAACTTAAAGAAAATCAAAACATTTGTCATTAATTTCATCAATTTTGTTAAAAATTCCTTCTTTATTTATTTTTTTTAAACTCTCCCACTTCAAATAATATTATGTCAGCTAAAATCTGGTGACTTTCAACACTTGTGGCACTAACTTTTTTTTTTTTCCCCCTCCAACCAAATTACCTCAAATTTTGGCTGTAGACTTGTTGGTTATTTCTGCATGCAATCACATTGGATTTTTCTGATGGGTGCAAAGGCATCACTCTCATGGGAGTGCATGTGTCGTCCAACTAATCCTCAAATGGGTTAGTTGGACGACACATATGCACAATATATGGAACAATGCATAATATATGGAAAGATCCTTGTTATTCTATTGATCGGACTTATATCTAACAGGGGAAAAAAAAAGAATTAAGTGATTTGGTTGGGTGGTTCGGAAATAAGGCTTGCTACAGTAGACTGTGATTTTGCTTATTAATCTCAATTGCATGGTAACAATGTGAGTGAAATACAATGGAATGGTACATTTCTGTGTTGAACAAATAAACTCTGGTGTTATTATACCCATATCTGTGCTGGAAAAAGGTAAATCACATGAACCTGGGAAGGCCCCATAATGCTGACTGTCAGCTTTCAGTTGTGGAAATTAGCTTGCGTAGATTTCCATTTAATTTACGCAAAATGTTAACTATTGCAGGGCTTTTGATGGATTTGCATAGTCCAGATATTTACGGACTGTATGTTATTTAACTTTTCTGTCAGCCTGAGATGGCTATGCTACCTCTGAAAAAAAGCTGCTCGCATTCTGTGTCGAAGTTGCTTTTAGCGAAAGCATGTTAAGCTATAGACCGCTGAACATTGGCCAGCCATCGTCAAGCAGATATTTGGCAATAAAAACGGTTCGTGATTTATCTAGAGGCATGAATTTCTCAGGGATTTACGTTATTGATGCAAAGCTACTCTTCATTCCTTGACCCAATCGCCCCACCCTCCCCTCCAATCAGACTCCCAAGGGCGAAGCACCTGCTGAACGTGATTAATGAGAATTTCGGGACGTTGGCCTTCTGCCGGCGCTGGCTGGACCGCCTGGGCGAGAGCAAGTACCTGATGGCGCTGAAGAACCTGTGCGACCTGGGCATCGTGGACCCGTACCCGCCGCTCTGCGACTCCAAGGGCTGCTACACGGCGCAGTTCGAGCACACCATTCTGCTCAGGCCCACCTGTAAGGAGGTGGTTAGCCGAGGGGACGATTACTGAGCCGAACCCCTCCCCCAATCCCAGACCCCAGTACACACACGCACGCACACACTCGGAAATGTAAAAGCTAAAGAATTCTCGGCAGAACCCGCTTTTGGTGACGCTTTGCTTCAACCTGGCGTAACAGTCACAGGCTAGCATCTGTCGCGAGATGGCGAAAACTGACGATGTCAAGACTGCATCAAATGGGCACAATGCTCTTCATATTTCTATGGTGGCAAAGGCTGGGGCAGATTTTGTTGTCCTGAAATTTATTCAAAAATGTCATCGCAGTTTTGCGATATGCGAAGTGTATTGATTTTACGCCATCTTGTGACGGATCTTGTTTCACGTTTATGACTCTATGCGTCAGCCTCATGTTGAAGGTTTCATGTAAAATGTTGACCTCGCTTTCCTCTTGTTCCTTGCTTTGGCTGAAAATGGCAGCTGTGGCTCCGCTACTCGGCTGCTTCGTAACTGAAAGCCGGTTACACGTCTGCGGAAGACCAGTGTCCAGGTCAGAGCTGGGCGGGATCGATTAAATCACAGCAGGTGCCATTTTGTTATTGTAATTTTTTTTTTCCCCCCTCCCAAAAGGTACAGGAAATAACAATGATTAGAGTTTTGTCAGTTTTTTAACATTTTGTCTTGCATTTAGGGAAAACGATGCAAAAAATCCCCCTCTTAACCGTGAGGGTGTCGCTGTACATCCTCCATGTATTAAGGCTGTAAGTTGAGCTTTAACTGCAAACAGGGAGCACTTTGCAAATAAATAAATAATAAAATGATTACGCTCTGCTCGTACAGTATTTATATTTCCTAGATGTTGCAAATATCTTTGAAATGGCTGCATCTTATCCTCACAGCCCCATGTTGTATTTCAATGCGAACTCCCTGAAATGATTTTGTATGTAAAAAAAAAAAAACCTTAAATAACCTTAGTCTCTGGCTTGTTTTGTTCAGCTGGGAACAAATGCTTGAGCTTCAGAATAGGCTTTTAAAAGTAAAAAAAAAAAAAGTCATCTTGGTGTTCTGAGATCTTTTGGAGACGGTAGAAAAAAAAAACCTATGTACGGACATTTTCAGTTTTTTTTTTTTAATAGGATGTTCAGTTAAAATTAGGACACACAACTGTGAATCCTACCTTGTGATCACTGATTATAATTCACCCACAGTGATGATTATAAACATCTGACCATCAGGTTAATGCTGTAACAAAGTGAAGACGAGGGTCCTGATAATGCTGTGGCACAGTCTGTCCACAGCCCGTGTGGCTCATCAGGCTCGTGCTTAACTCTGGTTTCTGTAGCATGTGAAGCCAATGGGAGTATTCCTTCTCCTGCTGGAAGGGCTAACTAATGATCCTACTGAGGAATCCAGTTCACTCGGCAGAAACAACTCCACAAACCAGTAGTGGAGCTGAGTATGTATTCACCCATGTGTTTTCCCCAGAAAATCTCTCAAATTTGTATAAGTGTGGGCTGTGGCCCAAGGAACAATTGGTAAGATTTTGGTGCTGATTCAGATCAACATTCCGGATCCTGGAATTTTTGTTCAGGATTCTTCATTGCAGGATTGGAACGCCAAGCATCTTAAAATCCGGTAGTAAAGTTCCAAATGCGTTGCTGAAGGCATGCATGCCAAGTGCCTTCCAGTTATTTATAGATCTAGAACTAAAACCAGCCAGATAGCTTGGCTAATGTACGCAGAGCAACTGCACACATTTCAAAGCTGCATTCGTGGTACACTGGAATATGAACAAAAGGAGTCAGTCTTTAAAAAAAATGAAAAAATATTTTTATTGAGGTAAATTTCTCTAAAAATTGAGGTAACAATTTGCATAGTATTATTTCCATAAATTTACATGACTAACGAGGGGAGGGGAGGGGGTCATGCTTTGACTGTCCCCAGGAAAATGCTGGTGGAGATGAGACGCGTCTGCTGCCAATAACTGTCAAGACGTGCAATTTCAGAGAGCGAACTTTACAATACATATTCTGGGTCTTCAGCAGGGACAGTTTCACATCAACGTCACACATAATACATCCCTTATGCAATATTACACATGATCTCCAAGCCAAACATACAAACCTTTCAAAGTGTCTTCACTAAAACTGACTTCTTTATGCTTTGAAATTAAACAATGGTATAGGCTGCTGGTGTTTGTTACCTTTACATATTAAACGATACTCTGCAAACATTGTTTTAAAGAAAATTGCCAAAAGTATTTGAAAAGAAAGGTACTCTTACTGCACTGGTGCAAAAATGACATTTTCTGGAATGCAATTCATTAAAATTGTCTGAAAAAAATCCATACATTCTTTTTCAAAAGATACAAAAAAATAAATTTTTTTGCCTCTATTTCCCGACTCAAAGGTACATATGAGGGCAACCACGTGCAGAAACACTTCGTATCGGTCATTATACTTCTGATAACTTTTTTTAATTTGTTACATTCAAAAATACTTAAAAAAAAAAAAAAAAATAAACCCAAATTAAACTGCAGTAGTTGTCAGTGATGTGGAAAAGGGTACGAGGGAGTGATTTCCATAAAAATTTGGACGGCGACGCTTAAGGAGCTGCATTTTCTGTATGGTTTACTCCGCACAGATGAACAAGCAGTCTAGAAAGGCTTTCTTACTCCTTGAGTGAACCATTGAACAGGAATTACAGCCCTTAAAAATCATCTCACTTTCAAATTTATTCGTAAACTGCTGCGGGGTAAAATTGAAAACATCTTAACCTCACAGAGAGGGGTTGAAACTTCTACTTTGCGCTGTAATGTCGTTGTTCCTGGTAAGAGGCAGTAAGGATGCAGTGTTTAGCGGTCCGGCTCCCTGACGGCTTAAGGATGGAGACTAGAGCTTCAGTGAAGGTCTGAACCAACCATGAGCTGCTGGAGTAATATCACAGCCCGGAGAAATCAGATCGAAAACTCCTTTTGTTACCTTCCAGTTGTGCGGCGAATCCAAAACGCACAAACAAAAATACATTCTAGATCAAGGGGGTTCCAAGATGCACTAAAATTCTGCGACCATGGGCCAACGAGTACACGGTAACCCACTTGGATACATTTTGGGTACCAATGAAACCGTTCTACCCGCAGAGAGTAAAGCAGACCTGGTGCTGCAGATCCATCACTGGCAAATTAGACTGATGCAATATAGCGAAGTCTTCCTCACCCGCTACTACAGTCCATCCTTTCGGTGCTGCGGGACTATCAGTCAGTAAGGGGTTGAACCATAAGGCAAATATCTAGATAAAGTCCGTGGACACGCACACATCATTACAGTATTTGGAGTGATGATAATACTTGACTCTTGTTTAGAAAAGTAAAACCTGGCCATAACCATGACTTGTCCATTTCCAATACAGCACATCGGCCTGACTGACCACATGCGTCTTCTGTCACTAAAAAAAAAGCCTGTACACTATTTATTACAAAAAGTTTACAAATTTTAATACAAAACCTTATAAACACAATATACAAGAAATTCACAAGTTGTTCTTTAAAAATAATTAAAAAAAGAAAATAAGAGGAGAAAGCACAGTTTTGTGTCCAGTTCTCAACATCTAAAAGGTACACTTCCTCGTTTAAAAAACAAACATTCCACTTAGACCGAATCTGAGCGTAGACTGGGGGAGGCGGGGTTTGCTGATGATGCATTTCCTCGGTGAGAGACTGCTGGTGCTGAAGGGCCAGAGGAGGGGCCCCCGTATGGGGGGGAGATAACCGTCCTAAAGAGCTGCTTTCCCTTTGTCCTGAGAGACCCGCTGGGTGTAGAAGAGGATGTAGGCCTGAGCCTTGCACACCTCCTCCACTGTGCACACGTTCAGCTTGGAGTCGTTACAGTGGACCCAGAACCCTGAGGGCGGGAGAGAGGGGAGTAAAGCACTGCGGCGTGAGGGAGAGGGATCGACGCGACGCAATTCTGACTTTGCGACACGTACACATTCCAACAGCACCCCCCTGTTGGTCACACCGCCTTTTATACATTATAAAATGCTTATGGGGCATCTAAAGTCGATTACCATTGTTTTTGCTTGTCGCCCAATCAGCTAGCCGTATCTGCGTAAACTAACCAAAATAGAGGGATTATCTACATAAAACATTGGTTTATAAATGAAATCGGTCATGTGACAAAGCGAGATGTCAACAAAAGCAAGTGATTTGTTTGTAAACACTGGACGTTCAACGTCCCGTCGGAGAATCAACTTTAGATGCCTTTTAACTCCAGTTCCAGACGGCTGCAGTGTCTGCGGCTTGTTGCCGCATTTCTGCATTGGTTATTAATTTAAGTCACATTGGCTATGCAGTCCACGTAGCAGCTAACTGGTGCCTTATGAACGAGCCAATTGAAAGGACACCACAAAAGCCCCTGCACACACTGCAGCCTTGCAGGACTGGAGTTCGACCCTTCTGGGTAAGATGAAGTCGGTTTAACTGAGGACTGTTTATTGACTTAGTTCCTCCAGTAGCGGACATGATACAGTGGTAACAGGAGGTTTCGTAGCTTATTAAGCCACAATAGCCAGCAAGCAAATTTTCCTGGTGAAGTCCATTAGAAACTATGACTAATCTGCAGTGTAATTATTCTATTTTTGACCATGCTTTTAAAGTCTAAAATATCTCTGCACTGAAACAGTCTGTCCCTGGTGGGCGATTATTTTTCCGAGCCGTACACAAAAAGGCTAGGTTTACACCTCTGCCCGTCCATGTACTCAATTTATCTGTTAAAGTGCAATACAAGAGTACAGGCAGAATTCTCCGGAACATCAGAAAAGATGCAGATCGCGTACTCGCTCCAGAGTAAATAATTCGTATGACATTAACGGCGCGATAGGTGGCCTGGTTTTACAGGCACTCCGCAGGGCTGAACACGTGTCCTCCTCGGAGGGGGGATATAAAGGCACGGCCGCAGAACTGGTCACCCAGCAGGAATGTGACAACTGCCAAAAGACCTTTCAATAGATCCGGACATCTAAACAAAATATTCATCATCACTGGTGCACTGTCATGGGAAGATATATGCACCATTTCATAACCACAAAAAAAAGGCATGTGGAAATTTCCATGTTATGCCATTTTTCAATTGCTTTGGAGTCAGTCTAATCCAGAAAGGGCTGGTGTAGGCTCACAGTTTCACACCTAGGCATTTACACGCCAGATTCAACTTATCAAGGTCGTCAGCAAAGATTCAAATTCAAACTGATCATGTATTGCTGAATATTTGCTCTCAATATGTAAACTCAGCTACATTTTGCTGTGAATAAATGCATCCTACTTGTGCTAAAATGTACCAATAACATTTCATTTTACCATACCATATACAGAGAAAGAAGTGTCAACACATTCAAATCTGCAAAAATCTTTTTCTTTGTCATTTTCTATTGGTAGCTCCAGCATCTCAGTCGAGTCTGATACCAGCTGAGGAGCTTTTTCTTAATTTTACGACACCGTGCCATGAAATGCTGATTCACTCCGAATTTAACTAAATCTTTGAGGATATGTGATGCTAATCAACTTAGCCAGAGCAGTCATGTTTGGTTATACGCAATATATAGATGTCAGGGGGGTTAAATAGTACATGATTACATTTCACTCCAAGACCCTGTGCCACTTTTATGTATTGAAAATGTTCAATAACTGGATAAATCTTTGAAATGCATAAAAAAGGAAACAATCAAATTTTTATAGTAAGTGGAATGCATGCTGCTCTAAAAGTGTGTGTTTTTCTGTGCAGATATTCAAAACCATGCCTCCTCTTAAGTGCCAGCAAACTACAGATCTGAAATTACGATTGGTAGAAATGTAGAAAGCCATGCGATAGAAATAACCTCCAAATAACTTTTACCAAATCAAACTCAGCATAACAGCATTGTTGCTTTCAGGGTGAAAACTTGTTTTGAAAAACATTTGTCATAATAAAGTGTTTCTTTGGCCCTCTTACTCTTTAGAAAAGTTCGTTTTGATAACATTTGGCGTTTACGGACAAAACTTTAAACAACTGTTAAAGACACAGCTGCTCAAGCCACATCTGAGTGGGGCTACTGATGGCACGTGGTTTTGGCTAGAAGATTCTGACACCAAAATAGCCAATTCAGGTCATCATACTCAACACAAACATTGTATTAGCCAACTAATTAACCCTTAGAACGCTAAATGCAGCTATTGTTGCTAATTAATGTAAGATATCACAAATAACGCTGTTGAAAACCTATCATATGGTAACTTGTTTAAGGAGCTCTTTTAAACAAGTTGCCATATGATAGGTTTTTAGCAGCTCCATTTTTTTGTTTATATATTCATTTCACTGCTGTAAGGGTTCAACTCATGAACCAGAACTGTTCCTAATCCTGTAGCAAGATCTCCATTAAGTTTTTACCTGACCCTTAATAGAGAATGCCACATTCAACAGCACATCATGGATGACCATTAAACCTGCAGGTAGGTTGATCTCCTGGAGCAGGGTTGGGCAGTATTAGTTCCCCTGGTCTAAACGCACAGCGGCACCAACCTCCTTCCGTGTTGTAGCAGTAGGAAGTGTAGTGGCCGGAACCGAATCCCTTCCCATGGTGCATCACCACGGCGGACAGCTCGTAGATGAAGCGTTCCCCGGCTTGGGGGGAGCTTGGCGACGTGGGGTCACGGCTGCAGTATGGCTCCATGTTTAGCACCTGGTCAAAGCTGACGTGAACCCCAATCTTCTCCCTGTGGTTCCTGCCCGACCACCTGGCCAAACAACACCAACACAACCCCGTTTCGGCCTCAGTTCAAACCAAATCCATAACTACTACTTTCGGCCATAACAGAACCAGGTTCTGGAAGAAAACATTAATTCAAACTCAGCGCTTTCAAATGTTTTTGGAGTAGGCAGCTATGGCTGGTGGTGGAGGTGCCGAGAATCCAAGCACTGTGGGTGCGAAGGCCTCCAGGGGGCATTTTACCAGGAGAAATTTAAAAATGTGAAGCTTTATGATGCATTCTGGTGCCTTCTAGCATCTGATTCCCTTGTCATTTTATGATGCAAGTTCAAATTTTTTTTCGTATAACCTCTTAAAACTCACCGCAGCAAAATACCTACAACGCCGCGCTAATTAAGTAGCAATATAGTCATATTACACATCAAATGAAACAGGAGAGCCTCTGCTACAAGCACATAAGTCATTTTTACATACACCAAGCACAACTCAAACGCCAAGCATATTAATGTTCAAATATCAAAATCCGAGTAGCGTCAGAAAATCAACCCTCTCTCCACATTTCCATGTCTCCCTCTCTGATACTTCATGCTACACAAACAGAGATATACTCTATTCATTTTGGGTATGTCATTTTCAAACAGAAACCTAAAAAAGAGGCTGGGGCTTAAGAGGTTAACATATTTATTTTTGAGGATGCTTGTCATCATTTGCTCATTATGTATTGTCACGTCCGATTAGCAGTTATTAGAATTAGATACATGCAACAAACCCCTTTGTGCAGAAGCCAAGTCAGAAAATGTATGCTCTCCCCTGTTTAAGGTTTTATAATTCAAGATTTGAGCTTCATAGCGAAGGGGAAAATGGCTTCAGTGAAATCATAAAAGTGAAGCATTTAGAATGCCATATTTCAGTTTATTTTCAAAATAAAATTTCTGGACATTTCATGAAATGGCTGGCGTCAAACTTGAGTAATTTCATGAAATGACAAAAAAATTTTTATCATTTCAAGAAATGACTGGTTTCATGATCTCACGGAAACATATTGCCCATTACACAATGTAACAAAATTTTAGCTCTTTCCTGTCCCTGGGCTGAAAGTGTTATTTCCAAATTGCTTATATCTAAAGCAAAAGGAGAAGACCTATCAAACTTTGCTTTTGTGACTTGGGTAAGGAATTTTTTAAATGGTATCCATTTCCCACGACATTAAAGGTAGATATAGAGCTGGTTTGCGAACTGAATTTTCTTGAGCTTACAAGCATTTAAGAACTTTCTAGAATGTTGTGCAACTTCCAAGAAATTTCAAGAATTTTTTTAGGCTGTAGCAGAACTTTCAAGTATTTCAAGAACCTTTTAAAATTTTCAAGATCTTTCCATTGTAATATCTATACAGCAGCTCACCACCTCAGTTTAGTTCCAGCTGCCCAAGTGAACATGTAGATAAATCAGAATTTTTCAGAGCTGACGTCAAGAAGCTGCAAAGCTTTCTCTGGATGCATTCTGCAATGTATGTGCCCAATTTATCAAAATAAGAGCAAAAAGGTACTCTGTGACAGCAACTGTTAAAATGTATGAAGCCAACAAGGTATATATTTTGGCTGCCTGTCGAGGATCAACACCAACTCAGGGCACCTCATTTTACCTAAGACCACTGCAAAAACAAAAAACCCAAGAAGGTAGAAGACAATTTTTGCTTGTTTAAATAGTAAGATTTGATATTATACAAATTAAATTATATTTGATTAATGTTTTGTTTTATTCACAGCTTATGTAAATCAAAATGTGCAAATTTCCTGTTTATAATCGGAAAATAGGCGAATTCCTAAATTTCATTATCCTGGTCACAAAAGCAAAGTTAAAAGGAAATAATGTGAATTTTCTATTCTTTTTACAACATAAACAATAAAGAAATAACACACACAAACCAGGAAAAAAAAATTGTGTCACATACTGTTACAGAAGTAACTCGTATTAACATTTTAACGCAGGTGTCCTGAGTGGGACGCCGTTTGATAACCATTCCCTGAGTGAGACACTTTCGGCCTGACCCACTTCCCAGCCTTTTTACGGGCATGGAAATATATGATCAGGGTTACGTTTCCCGAAAGCGTAGGTCGGCAACTTACATAGTTCGTTCATTGACAGTCAATGATTCCAACCATGTAAGTTAGCATCTGTGATTTCGGGAAAAGCACCCCAGAACGAAGCGCGAGTTTGAGTAATTTCAACAGGCTTCAGATGTATGTACACGAAAGGGACTTGGACCAGACAGCAGCGTGAACGATTAAATCAGAGTTTGGCGACGGTCTTTCACACTTAAAGAGTGTGTATTTCCACTGACTGTACTGCTTTACAGCTAGTTTTACACCGTTTTTATACTGCTTTGTCCAGCCACCGAAAATATTGACTATTGTGTGACAATCTGTGGTCAAGCGACGAGAGAAGCAGAAATGTCGGGTATCTGGCTGGGTTACCGCTGCAGGGAAGAATCATGGAGAAAATGCAACTGTTTTTTCTGATTTCTGAAACATGACCGTACGCATAAAGATGTGACGCTAAACCATTTCCAAACAACTATTCAAATAACTTAGCAAAGCGAAAGCCAATACAGATGCTGATTTTGCCCACTAAGGATCAACCTTTATCAAAATTCTGCAAAACGAGTTTGCACTGAGGAGCGAACGTTATGAGTGTTCCACTCAGGGAATAGCGCAGAGCTAAATCACAGGGGTTGGCATACTTTTTCCAACTCGTGCGAAGACAAAGGTCCAGTAAATGATTAAAACAATAACTGGTAATATAGGCAAGGCATTACACTTCACTTTAACACCATTACATTAACTAATAACTTAATGCCATCATTTTATATTTGTAGTTTAAGGGAAATTTCAGTTTAATGCCTGCAATAAAGCTTCCCATGCAGGAAACAGTTCCATATACTGTCGGTAATCAAAACGTTCGATATGAAATGATGGGTCTTTTTAGATAGGGTATGTTAGCAAGGCATAGTTCATCTTTACCTTTCTTGTTAAAGAAGAATAAATTTGTCATAGAATAATAAAAGAATAATAAAGAATAAAGTCCTCATATCCCGAGTAGACGGCAATTATCGCCAGTCGCTGGCTACTTTTGAAGGCTGAAACTGATAAATGGAGGCTTTTCAGATGTGCATTAACAACCTGCAGTCCCTGCACAGTGTTTCGTACATCACCATTTGAACGCAGTTTGAACTTTACACAAGCATGTGGAGAGGGCTCGGCTAGTCTAAACCACTTGCGGCATGGTGTGTCACTGAGTAGTGACAGTACAGGGTCAGTGTTAGTCATCCAGCCCGCTGATGTGATTAAAATTACTTCAGGCTTAAGAATGACTGAATGGCAAATCCTAATGCCAGGCATGGCAACAGCTGAATTTGTTTTCCCGCGGAAAATGTGCTGCCGGGGGCGGCAACGTTGTCGAGCGGGGGGGGAGGGGGTCGAACGAACACAAAGTTTTATGGCTTTTCGTCTTTAGTCGGCAAAAAATTCTGTGTTTCGTCAAAATGTCAACAATAGACACGTATCTGTCCGCAGCTCGCGTCTCTGCCCGAGTAATGCCAACCACGGAATTGCGCAACCGATATTACATAAAAACGGCTGAAATCCGCCGATCGGCGGAAGATTGCCATGCCTGTAATGCGACAGGTCCTCAGCCTTATCCAGAAAGGGCTGGTTTAGGCTTTCACCCAAGCAGTTACACACCCCACACTAATAAATGGTCTTTAGTGAAGTCTCTACGGCCATTTCTCGAAGTGCAGGCTACAGCCAAAGTAGGCTACATTTCTAGGCTGCTACATCATTCAGCCTGTTCAATAGCGAAGGTGCCTCCAAGTATAGCAGGGGAATGCAGCCTTCATCTCGCCTGATATCAGACGGAATTGTCAACATGGAAACGGTATAAAGGAGTTGATAATTCTGTTTTATGTCAGGAAATATGAAGGCTGCATGTCCCAGCTAAATTCAAAGGCACCTTCACAATGAAAACAGCCTGAAATGACGTAGCAGCCTGGAAATGCAGCCTACCTTGGTTGCAGCAAACGTGTTGAGATACTGTCTACGGCAGCATTCACCAACCCAGTACATGGAGATCCACTGTCCTGTAGGTTCCCACTACAATTTTAATTAGTAGCTACCGACACGACGAAAATCACCTCAAGCCCGAAGAAAATTCCCCTCATTTAACAACTGAAGTGAAAACCAACAGAACGTTCAGTCTCGAGAAACAGGGTTGAAGGCCATTGCTCTAGGGGGGGTTGATCACAAGAATCAAGTGTGCAACTGCATCGCTGGAATGAAATCTACACCCAGACCAGCTCGTCCTTTCTGTGTAAGTCTGAGAACCTCTTAGTGCTTCAGCACAAACATATTCGTCACCCAAGACCAAGGGTTTACCACGGCTCTAGACGTTAATTACCTGAAGCGTTTCAGATGCAGCCGGAGGACCTGAGGCAGTTTGTGAACCATGAGCTGCTTCTGAGCTTCGGTGAGGATGACGGGCTTAGAGGAGAATCGCCGCCGTTTACCTGGAGAGAGGGAAATGGGGAAGGGGAGAGAGAGAGGGATGGAGAAGGGTAGAGAGGGGAATGCAGAAGAGAAAGAATGGTCATGACAGCATTACCTGCGCTCATGCTTCACCCACTTGAACAAACACAGTCGACAAAAACCCACATGTGCTAGCCATTTTGTGTAAAAGAGCAATAACATGGGAATTACTTGTTTCCAACCGAAGAGGGGACAGCATCTACAGCAATAAAAGCTAGGTTATAAGGGCTTAGCTTCCTATGCACCAGGCCCTATATGATCAGTTTTGCCAGTCTAAAACCATACTAGTCCCACACCAGAAGTGACCGCCTACAACATAAAGCCATTGACTTTTCTGTAAGCTTTTGAAAATGCATCCAAACATACATTTGTTCCTTTTACATATTAAACGCAGCAACTCTTTCTACCCATCAATCCACTGGCAATGTTGCTCAAGATTAACACACTAATTTCTTCTTCTTTTCTCCCTCAATCAAATGTGGGAGGAAAAGCACTGGAGAGCTTTGAAAAGCCATTCCTTTCATTTTGCCATGCGCTCGATTGCGACTTCCTACGAGACTCACTGTTGCACTGATCGCAGGCGTAGATGCTGCCCTCCAGGGCCTCCGTCTCGGTGAACTTAGCCAGCATCTCTGTGAGCAGGCAGGAGAACTGGGAGGTGGTTTCTTTGCCATTGCAGTGGTAGCGCTCGGGAAACTCCAGAGACAGGTCCCAGAAGGGCTCCACAGTGTTCGACCTGTGGTCGCAGGCCAGACAGGTCACCTGAGACATAGAGAGAGAGAATGATTAGGTTATGTTGTGCCAGGATCGTGGAAAACTATATTGACAACCTTTTCACCATTAACAGAACATAACAGAGAGCCTATAACGGCTATTCAGCCCAACAAGGCTCGCCATTTCTCAAGTGCCCAACCCTTTGAATACTAAAGCACAAAGGAGTTCTAAGACTGATCTTAAACTCCCAGACCTCCTGACTCTCCGACATGACCTGGCAAGCTATTCCACATTGTGACCACTCTGAGCGAAAAAAAAATGCATTCAAATATCTATACTATATGTCTGTGAAGGGAAATTCAGACCAAATAGACTTGGATGGCCATATTTCTGAAGCATTTCTTATATTTTGTCTTTAAGGCTCAGCAGATTTTACAACAGAAGCTTCAAGTGGAGAAATGGAAATAAGTGAACAGACATTTTAAAGCGCGAGTAACAACCACATCAAAGCAAGCCTTTTTTGGTTAAGAAGGTTACACTTGACATCTTCAGTGATTTAGTAGAATTAGGAGTGCGGTAGATGATATTTAAAAAAAGGATTGAAAGATTAGCCATTAACTGCCTTTTCAATCATCTCTCAATAAGTTGATGCAGAAAAATGTGTCATTCATACCCCCAGCAGAGAAATACAGGCCTTGGGGACAGTCCCCCCCAGGACATTTTCCACAACAAGGGCAGTCTGCTCTTCCAGCATTCTTCCTGCTCAAGGCCCTGGACCCTTCCCATGAGCCTCAGCAGAGCCCAGAAGCCAGTGATCAGCTCATTCTGCGCACTTCTTCCTCACCTCGGTAGGTTTTTTTTTCTTTCTTCATTTTTCTGCATTTTGCAGTGCAGCCACATTCCAATTACGTTTCCTGATCTGTTTATATGACCATTTGAAAGTGTCAGGATTCCAAGGACTGCATACAAATTTGTTTTGGTTCCTGGAGTGAAATTACACTGAAACACTGGATGCAAGACAAAGTATAGTATATTTCACTCCCTCAACCCTTTTCTGTGTATTGTGCGAGCACTACTTCGAGATGAAGGTTTAGCGATGGAGGCTAGCGGTTTTTCCTCGTGAACCATGTGAAGTTTTTCTTGTTTTGTCAGCCTAAGAGCTTGTGAGATGCACTCCACTACACGAGGCCAGCTGTTCTCAGTGCAAAATTGTGCGAGTACCGCTTCGAGACTAAGGTTTCGCGATGAAGGTTAGCGGTTTTTCCTGGTTAGCCATGTGAGGTTTTCCTCGTTTCATCAGCCTGAGAGCTTGGGAGATGCACTTGACTACACGAGGCCAGCTGTTCCCAGTCCAAACATTTCGAGAACATTAATGGAGCAAGAGATTCCGTTACCCCCTTCATCCCCCCAAATCGTTCTCTGCCGCTCAGATCTCAGATCTGTCGAGAAAGCAGGTAGACAAACAGGAGAGCGCAAACACAGGAGAGCTTGGCCTCATCCACCAGTGGATGGCCAATGCTCACTCTCCAGACAACAAGGAAACAGCGGGAATACGGCGCGGCTGCTAGCGGAGTGGCTAACGGGGATTGGAGGGCTCTGTCTCCGGCTCCATCTGCCACAGAGCCGAACGCCATCGGAAAGCCAGTCCTGAACAAATTTTCCATGACATCACAGCCCAAACTCCCCAAAGATGTGTAAAGATGGGGGGCAAATGTTAGGCAGTACAATTTCAATTAAGGTGGCATACTTCCTTCAACCACAAAGGAACCTCAACACTACCTGTATGCCATCAAGGAAAGAGGACAGCTGTAAGAACAATAGTTTTTTTTTTGTTTTTCTTTTGCTAGCAGTGCATCTTGTGACTGAAATTGACTGCGGTTGTGATAGGCACAAAATGTTGGCTTGTATGTTGCAAATCACTCTTGTGCATTTTGTGGAGTCCAGAAAATAAGATCGATCTTTGAATGTGATTCCCGTCAATCAATTAACTGTTTTATGAACTAAATAAATGGGGCCGATTCATTTAAACTTCAAGATTAATCTGAATCTAGAGATTTATCTTGTGCCAGTATGCACATTCCCGTTTTTTTCAGAGCAGTTCAGGCACGATCTTACAGAAACGAGTAAATAGTGAACTGCAGCAACCCGATTTAACAATCCTGCTTCTCTGCCAAGCCGAGAAATTAAAGCTCTTAACACCGGGGCATTTTATTGGGCCAGAAACCCCAATGTGATCCACCCTTCCACCAAAGAGGAGCCACCGGCATATGTGCACGTGTCACCATTTGATCAAACTCCGCGGAAGTCTCCTACTTATTTCATTTACGTTTTGTTTTTCTCCCATTTCTGTTAAATTTACATCCATGTATAATACCAGATTTCTGACTGGTGTGTTCCATTACGTCACTGGACAATGTGTTTTTTTAATAAATAATATTTAGAGTTCAAATACTTTTTCTATGTTGACTTCATGCTACTCAAAACCCACATATATTCGCACTACAACGACTTGCGGACTTCCAGGAATGCGCGCACCACAAATCCACGCAGACTAGGCAAAAATACTGGAAAGCATGTAAAATCTGCACATAACCAGCATAACCAGGTTTTCCTCATTTCACAGTAAGACAACACAGTGAACGCACGCATAAGAAAAAATAATGTATCCTCATTTTGGGAAGTCCAACCATTTCTGACACAAGTAAGGGTGTATATTATCCATGTAGCCCAGGATAAAAATAATAAAAACTGACAGCTTATCCAAATTCTCAGATGGAATGACAGCTGGGACAAAACCAACCAGACATTAGCACCCATATTTGACAGCATGTGGGACGCATAACATCAACTTGCACCAGTTAACGCTTAAAGCGTTTACATTGCAATGTCACATGGTTTGAAAATATGACTGGAATGACAAAACCATATTTAGCACCTCAGCTGAAGAGCAGGCCGGTAGCGAGAAGTGACTAATGGCTTTAAACACTTGCGGTATAAATACTATTCTAAGCGTAAAGCGACTATAGGGAACAACATGCCAGAACATGACGTGTGACGCAGTAGTATTTCCAATGTAAACAAAACAATGGCGCTTGGGAGGGTTGAGTCCGGCGAAACCAGTTATAATTACAGCTACGAAAAGCAGCCATAACTAGAATGTGTGACGGAAAAAAAAACACTGTAGTAAAGGCAGAGATACACCCGCGTACACGCCATACCGCACAGACTCGCTCCAGGAAACTTGCACGGTCCTATTGCACGGTCCTAATTTTTGCGCGCAACCAAGGATGGGTAAAAAAAACAAAAAAAACAAGCGACTGGGTAAACAACAGCGACCCCGGCAGCGCACGCACTCGTCAGTGCCAACTTGGCGCCGTTTCCATGTGTTTACAGCGCTCTCCTCACGCGGCTCTCCAGGCTACCAGGCTCGCGAGGGCGCCGCTGCTCGCTCAATACGTGCGACCGCAGTTCCTCACCGGGGCACGTCAGGGCTGCGCTACGGACTTCAACTATAAAGCACCGAGTCTGGTAACGCGGAAACTCAATTTCAGTTCAATTTCACTGGCGTTAAACACTCAGACGGTCAACTGATGGCAGTCATCGGTATTTAAAATGAATGTTAATTACTTGACGACAGAGAATCCAATAAACAGGACTCCATTCTGTCAGACCACAAAGCTTCACTCAACTCCCGTAGAGAACAGAGTTGCCTAATGCTCACTAATCCTCACAGGAACATGCTCATATGGAGAGATAAAGCTTAAGCTTCAGTTAAATCCCCAAATAACAGAACATGCTTACAGAAAAAAATAAGATAGGAGTGGGGAAATGCCCAAGACAAAATAATGATGCACAAGTGAAGGAGGCTCCCAACACTGCAAATCCACAGGAAAAACACTAACGGCACATAAATGACGACACTCAGAGAAATATCCTAAAATCCCTAGAATTAACTTGGTTTTGCCATATTATGTTTAGAAACTGCTCCTTCAATCAACCTCATTTCCTACCTTACCAGCATGCTGGTGGGTGTGGTGTAGTCTGTTGAAATAAGCCAATTAAGTCAGACCATGACGTGTGATGAGTGACGCAAATAAAGTCTGATATGATACACACAGATTCTGATAACGGGCTACTTCTTGAAAGACTTGAAAACAGATCAGCCTTTCCCCAGTATGCTGGTACACAAACACCAACAACGTAAGTGACTGAACAGTCGACCGAGATATAAGCATGAACTACTGCTAGTAGTTGGTACAAGACCAAAACTGCTGCCATTACTAATACTACTAATAATAATAATAATAAAAATATATATATTTTTTAATTTAAGGTAAATATTAACAAATTCTATGTCCGCGAGCAGCAGAAATTTCAGGCCTTTAAGGTCTGAGTTGACAATCAAAACCAGCAAAACAGAGCTCAGCGGCTGTTGGTCTATCAGGTTGCCTCGACTTTTTCCATGGCGGATATCATATTCAGATCAACTTAAGAGTACCTCCACTAAGGCAAAACCTTTGTGCACCATAAGGCCTTCACACAGGATGACAACACACCAAGTTAACATTTCTAACACCAGACAGTGCAAACCTTAATCCTGGGTGGAGCCCAAATACACTGAGATTGAATCTAGCATTTTTGAAAAGAAAGCCACACGTATTTCAGCTCGAGGATATCTCAACAGTAGGGTGCAAACATCAAAGCTTCGCGCCGAGACAAACATCAAACATACCAGAGCACAAAAATGCCAGAGAACATCTTCAACCATTAGCAAAAAGAAAAACATCCTGCCCTCATGCACCAAAACTACCTTGAGCTGCACCCTTTCCAGCTAAGCCTGCAGTGCACAAAGCCTGAGCTTCAGAAGCCAAGAATCTCAATCACTGGCAAACAGGAATCCAGCCAAAGCTTAATCCTCTGAAATTTTCTGTGATAAGAGTATAAAGTATTTACCTTTTAAGATTTTTTTTTTTTTAAAGCTCAATTTTACATTTGGGGACTGCGTAAAATAGCTACACTCTGCCCTCCACACTTCAAGCCAGACAATAGCACTAGACAAGTGAGGATGGGTTGTTACTGGGGATTAAGAAAAAAAAAAATGAATAAAACACAAGATAGGCAGGGTCGATGGTCACACACCCACACACACCAACAGCCGGCGAATCAGTTCTCCCACCCATTAAAACTGCCTGAGGGAAATGAAAAAGGTTCAGGCGAAAATCTGGCAATACATCACGCTCGACACACACATAAGTAATGCTCTGATGCACACCTGAGGTCCCAGAGGGCTGACTTATGTGGCCCTTTTCATTCCAACCAATTACCTCAGTTGTAGTTTGCAGACAGCTCAATATAATATGGTGGTTCGTTCCTGTACTCGAGCGCAGAAAAACATTTAAGATGCACTTGCAGTCTGGAGCTGTAGCTAATGCTTATACCAACACCAGGTTAACGAGACATGATTTCTGTAATTGAATGAATAATTAGGAGCAGAAGTTCAAACGGCGCTAGATCCTGAATTAGAACAGCCCTAAATGTGCACCCCAGGAGCAATGGTAGAGGGGCAAGGGAAACATGTGCTTGTCTTTCACACGGGAGTCAGTGTGGGCGCCTGGGCACACTCCCATCACGTGTGCTCCTGCCTGTGTTTACACGAGCTCCCACTGAATTTCTGTCATCGCCAGAGCGCGTCCGGCCGACATGCATCCTGTGCCTTTTTCCTGCCACAGTCGGCGCGAGATCCATAAAGCTGTACCCTCCCATCTCCGAGAGGTCAACGAGAGGACAATATTTATATGCATCAAAGCAACTTTTCCTTAACTCTCAGTCAGGCGATAACAAGCTGGGTTTGTAATGTGTTACAATCATGTCAGCACTTGTGTACTGCATGCCCTCATTTCCTCTATAGAACCAAAGGAAGGCAGGTTGGTTTTTAGACCACATTGTAACATTAATCTTAGTTCTGGACAACAGTTTTTTTTGTTTTGAAGTTCAAAAGTTCAGGCTAAGATTGGGCTCAACCCTCTGAAGTCTCTATTTTTTGTTGTTTTCCAGAACATTCTTGAATAACTCCTTTTCTTTTGCGACCACTACTGATTAGGTTTAAATGGTACATATTCTATAATGTCTTTTTTATGTCTTAAATATCTATACACTTATTTTATAATTTTGTCTGACAACGTAAGGAAAGCAATAGTTCAGTCAAGCCTGATGTTGCCTCACACACAAAGGAACAATCCCACTCTTGTCCACACAGTGATGCATGCAGCTTATTCATTAACCACTGATATCGGTACCCAATATCAGCCGATACCCAATACTCAGGTATTGGTATCAGTATCGAGACAGTGTGTCAGATCAATGTATCCCTACCAACACCTGAAGCTCCTTTTCTCTGGCTCACCTGGCTGAGGAGCTGCCCGTGGAAGATGGTGTTGACCACGCTCAGCACCTGGCGAATGAGCCTCCTCTGCCCGGGGGGCACGCTGGCGGGGGTGAGGGTGCCCGTGTTCTCCAGTTCACGCTGCACCTTGTCCAGCAACTCGCACAGGAACTCCTGGGCATCCTGCTGGGCATAGCCGCGGAACGCCGGGATCAGCTGCCACACCGAGTGCAGCATGGCGAAGGGCGACACCAGCGCCCACTTGCCCGACCACATCACCTGGAACAGGGTGTGCAGCTCGTGGCACAGGGAGATGTGCTTGGAGCTCGGCTCTTTGGGCTGGATCAGCTCCATGCTCCGGGCGCGAGAGGCGCCGCCGCTGAGGCCCGGACCGGAACTGGAGCCAGAACCGGCTGAAGACCCTTTTTTCTGGGCCTGGGAGGGGGAGGCGGCAGAGAGGACCGTGGCACTCTTAGCCCCACCGCCGCTGCGGACCACCAGCTTCCCGTTAACAGCGCTGGACAGGAGCTCCAGAGCCTGGTTGAGGTCCAGCTGCAGGAAACACTCGCGAAAAATGTGCAGGTGACTCAGCACCTGCAGGATGGAGTTCATGTAGCACGTGTTGCCCAGGTTGCGCAGGCCAGTCACACCCGGGGTCACCGTGGGCCTCCGCTTAATCAGCGAGTCCCTGCCCTTGGAGCCGGCGGTGGTGGCAGTGTTGGAGGCGGTAGGGGCTTTGGCTGAGGTGGATCTGGCTTTGGTTCGGATTTTGTCGGGGCGCGTCTTTGGCGTTCGAGACCTCCTCTCGGACCGCCTCCGCTTGGCGTCGGACGTTGCCCGGCCCTGGCGCCTGGCGTCAGATGTCCTGGTCCGGGCGGGTCGGCACGTTGAGGCAGCCGCCGCGGCTGCTGCTCTCTGGCTTTGCCTGCGCAGGCGATGGCTCTTCCTAGGCGGCATGCTCTCCAGCTCCTCCCTCAGCTGTCGTTTCAGCTCTACCCGCCGCATCCGAGCCTCCTTCCTCCTTTCCTCCTCCTCCTCGCGGAGTCGCTCCTCCTCTGCCCGCCTCCTGCCCCCTGCCGTCAGCTCGAACCACGACCGGAACACTCGCCCGATCAGCGCGTGGCGCCGGTGCCAGAGTGCTGTGAACATCCGGTCCTCGTCCTTCAACTCTCGGGCGGCTCCCGGAGGAGCCTCATCGCCCGGGACGACCGCGGATCGCAGTGTGCGCCCGCTCCGCGTGATGACCCCGTAGCACTGGCTCTTTATCGCGCTGAGGGTGCCCCGCAGGAGCTTGAGGTCGCCCATGGCGTTGTCGTTGAGCACGTAGTCGTCACACAAGTAGCAGAAGACGTAGAGCTCGTTGACCTCCATGGCCACCGGGTGGCGCTGCTCGTGGAAGTGGCGCAGGGCATGCTCCTCGATGAAGCGGCCGCATGCCACATGCGAGCAGCTCAGGCAGGCCCACACGGACTCGGTGGTGTTGCAGTCCGCACAGTGCCACTTCTGCGGGTTCAGGATGGAATGGTCCTGCGCCAGCCGTAGACGGCTGATGTGCTTGCACTTGTCCATTGCTGCCTGCAGTGCTCGCTCTCTTACATCAGCGTGGCGGTGTCCATGGCGATCTGCAGAACAGCCTCCCACCGCAGCATGTTTTTATCTGAGGGAGAGGGGAGGAACAGAGGACTCTGAGGAAGGGTAGATAAATCTGAACTTTCACCAACAAACATGCTCTGAAGCACTTCCAAGTTTATAACACGATATTTCTCACAGACAGTTTGATATTAGAAATGCTTTAAGACAGGCGTAGGTCTCAACCTCCCGTCCAAGAGGACCATAGAGTCTGCAAGCTTTTGGTGCACCTCAGACTCACTGATAAATCTGATTGGTTGATCGATTACAGAGTTATTGATTGGCTAAAGAGTCCAAACACATTCTTATCACGGCCTGAACAAGCTGCTAATTGGATGGATAACACAAAACCCTGTGCGCACTGTAACACTCCAGCGCTGCAGTCTGATGACCCAAATCACACAAGGAACAAAGCAGCATTGATTCACCCAATCTAACTCCTAATAAAGGTGGATATTAAATGCAAACAGCACAGAGATAGAGGGAGTTCTCTTATCTCAATTTCCTGCAATATTATGAGCATAAATTAAGCCTATAGCTACTCTACCTTTGTGCTTCCTTTAGCCCACATACAAACAACAACATAAACCTTTGCCAAACACTCATAAGGGTCTAAGGGCAATTTAGCATCACACAGTGCGCAGTTCGCTGCCAGGAAAAATGGGTCCAGGCAAAAGACCAGGGAACCTTTGGTACCATGTGATATGCTTCCTCTATGAATTGCAAAAACTTCAAGAGCCATTTCACACGCAGAAAAAACCCTGCCAAAAATGTTCCTTTTAGCTAAACAGCATTAACATTTGCTCCTGAATCTTGAGTACAAACTGGAAATAGGCCTATTATTTTCGGAGCACAACTTTCAAGCGGGATACACTATACTCTCCTTTCAGGGTTTGCTCACTAACGGTGAAAACAGTAACTCAAGGGGCTAATTTTCCAATTCAGTGAAGACCCAAAAGGGCCAATTTCTCCCCAGTTGATTGAAGGTCAGCAAATTAAAATCATCAACTGGGAATAGTTCTCCAAGAATAAGGCTATGTGAAATATATTAGTTGGTTAGCATTCTTCACATTTCAACTTTCAGGGGCAGGCGAGAGGTTTTTTCCTTTTTAATTTATTATAAAAAGGGTTTGGGATCGAAATAGCAGGACAGTTCCAAATCATAAGAGGATGCATTCACGTGAAAATTCAAATCTGCAAAACTAATCAATGGCGCAGTGGTTGAAAGCCAAACCGATCATTTCCTGCATGGACAGGGATTCTTGGCATTTTTCACACTTTCTTTTTGCACAGACTTAGATTTTCTCGAGGTAAAAAAAACAAAAAAAAATACAAATCAGAGGTGGCACAGTTTTTCTGCAGTGGTTGGGGATGCTAACCATAATTCTTTTATTGAGCCAAACATGTCTGAGCGATTAGAACCCCATTACTCATGACTCCGAAGAATCAAGCTCAAGACCATATTCATGAACCTCCCTCCTCTTAAATGTGGGCAGTCCCCCCCAACCATCTACTTCCTCTTTGCTCTGGTCCACTGGAAAGGGGGAGCTTTCAGATTGGTTAACAAAAGGGAGTTGGGGGGGGGGGGGGGGCTGGAGCAGCAGAATGGAGCAGGGACAAATGTGGGCTCTTTGTCTGAGACCAAATGCTCGGGGAGAAGGGGTTTGGAGGCAGCCTCCAAAATGGACACTCAAACTTAGCAAAACTGTCATCAAGCAATGCTAACAGATCCTCAGAGCAACTTTTAGGATAAATATACCTTCACAGGTCGCATGGAAAGGAGCACTAGCCATAAATCTGTGACGCCAGCTAGTCCAACTGGCCACGCAGTCACCAAATCAGAGATCTCAACCCTCTTTTTGATAGCCCAGGTATATGCTGGAATGTAGATACAAATAGCATTTAGGAACATCTTGAACATAATAGTTGCATTTTTTAAGAACAGCACTGTATTATTTCTCAGTTAAAATTTTTCCAAGGAGGTCATGTTCTCCTAAACTGAGAACTTAGTACACAGATTGGTCCTAAATTATTCTTACAAGTAAGTGCACAATGATTTTCAAGAGCAAATTTGCAATGGCAATTTTGCTTCCTACGCTCAGAAATGTTATGAGTCACAAGAAAAAAAAATTAGTCAGCCATTCAATCTGTCAAGATGATGGCTGTGCAACTGTATGTTTTAATTTCAGCTAAGCAAATGTCAGCCTACAATTCAAATTCTGAGCAAAGAATGAAAAACAGAAAGCAACAACTTAACTACACAAACATTGTAATGGCACACTTCACTATGGAATTTACACACTGTCATGGCAAAAAATAAACCTGTTCTCAGGAGAGAGGGTGTGGTGTTACGGCCTACATTAAAAAAAATAATAATGCAAATAAGAGCGATTTCTCAAAGCTCAGTCCAATCAGTTGTCTGGCACTGTTCACGCTGCGTGAGCAGGGTAATCTCACAGTCTGTGAGAAGTCAACAGCCTCACTAATCACTGAGTAAACATTGCTATGAACTTAAATTAATAAATGTATCAAGGCTGCCAGATAAACTTGATCAAAATAGCAATTAAGCAAGGCAGTAGCAAACTGCATCAAAGTCAGCCAAAGAATATGCCATTTCCGTTAAAATGAGAAAAAAAAAACTTCAATTTCTTTGGGCTAATTAACGCTGAACATAATTATTGCGAGGAATTGGCCAACAGATGTGGGTGTGCTACAGGCACGGGCAAATTTTCCATCAAGAATTTCAAAAAACTTAGCTCCATTACTGCCAAAGACTAATCGGGGAGTGGCAGACTGATTAAAGGATAGTTTAGCATCAACATGTCATACCCTACTAACTGTGTAAGGAACTGTGCAAAAGCATTAGGCTGGATTTTTAAATATAAATTTGGTCTATTGATTTTATATTTTTGGAATTGGTATGTCAATAGAAAAAGCACACATCTGAGATTTCCAAACATTACTTCCAAAAAAAAAGAAAAAATGTTTGAGAATCATTTAGAATCCATCCACTTCATTGATGGTGAAAATGTCTTTAGCTTACATGTGCGTACGACTTCTCGGCAGTGCTATATCTTAAGGCATATGCCCTATAGGTTTCTATTTAGAAAAGAATTTGAAACAAAGGCACCAATTAGAATGTGTGAAAGTGAGGAAAATGGAAAATGACGAAACTTCCTCTAAGTCCTCCTCTCGACCTTGAGTTACGCCTGTCCAAAGACCATCTTTCAGAAGGCAGTCTGGTGACTTACGTTGGTAAGCCTCAGAGAGCAGGCATGAACTACAGAGGAATCAACATATAAAACAGCTTCTTTGGGGGCTGTTTTTAGAGTCAGGGAGGTGGGTCTGCTGTAGTACCAAAGTTAACTGAACATCTCTCTGCAGAGAATAATGCACTCCAAGGAAAAAAGGGTACTGCAAGTACATGTGGCGTACTAAGTCCAAGATCATCTGTATATTTTAAATACTTTGGGGCAAGCTGGTTACGATTTCACTAAAAGGTACATACAGCATTAACTTTAGAATACATAGCCAAACACAAAATATACAGCTAACGCGATAGAGTAATTAACTTCAATTTAGGCAATGTTCACAACTTCGCTAGTATTTTCAAGCATGAGCTCATGATGAAGGATTTTGGATGTCGCCAGAACTAATCATGAGCAATGACTGGCTCAAAATGCCTGCAATAATTTTGACGATACACAGCTTCCGATAAGCCAACTGCGTGTGGTGTATACAACGTTTCATATACACGTTCATATATTTATAAGCTGCAACACATGAAGACTGTGATTGCTTTTGCTGAAATGCGTTTTGGTCTCTTCTCAAAGAACTGGGTTACGCAATGAGTGACTGCAATATCGCAGTCTTTAAGTCAGCTAAATGTAACGTGAGGAAATTCACTGCTGTCTGTGTTCCAGGGACTGCCTACACATGTCACATGCAGTCGGCTAACTAAGAGTAAAAAACCTCTTCTCTCGTCCCACGCACACCACGATAGCTACATTAAGTCAGCTAGTAACCTTAGGCAACACGAAGACCTCGGGAATATGAGACGGGGGTAATGAGCTCACACCTAAAAAAAAAAAAAAAAAAAACCCTCAACAGTCGAGTTGCCAGATGACAGAGTCAACTATAAGTAACTATGACCAGCTGTAAGCAAGTTATATCTGAAATCCAGAAGTCCTCTCACCAGTTAACTTGCTAGTTGACTGATGGAACCACCAACATCCACTCCTTAGAGAAGGTTTGGCTTGCCAGCCAAACACTGCATACCAACAGTTCAATTAACTTTACTAGACGGTGCCGTCAGCACTCCGTGCGAATCAAAAGAATCTTAAGTATAGCAACTATGCAGCCAACTAACAAGCCATGAACTAGAAATGCAAACTTGACCGTCGCTGTCATGTCATCTTTTTAGTCAACTGGTCTACCAGGAAGCACAGTCCTTCATGTATTACTAATTGTTAGGGTTTTTAGGTTAGTCTATATATTTATTTATAGTTATTTTAGTATTATTTAACATTTTTATTATTATTATCACGTGCTGTATGTAACCTGTATATTAGTATTATATTCTTTTTACCTATAGGCATTATACATCTATATTTGCACTTATTTAATTCAGTATTTAGTTTGGTATTTATTTATTTACTGACATACCATTCTGGGCTAACCTCATTTTATTTAAGTATTTGGATCTAGTTTGTTCACACTTCTTTACACTTTTAGCCATGATTGTACGTTGACTGTGAGACCACATTGGAAATAAGCTTCGGCTTTCATGAGTTATCCTGGTTTTTAATGTTAATCATATTTACCTGTTTTATGTATGTATGTTCTACAGTTATTTACCAAATTAACATATCAGATCAAATCAAAGCTGCGTTGCAAAACTTCAGAATTCCCACGATTCTGCGGGACCACGACCATATTGCGGGGGATGGCGGGGGTTGATGAGGCTGACTTCAGGTTCAAGCCAATTAAATCAGTAGAGGCGTTTTCTCGTCTTAACGTATACACGTTAACTTGCCGCTTATCTGACTACCTACTTAACACCTTACAATATAAGCTGGTATATAACACGTTATCTGATAACAGCCCGCAACCGATCACGTAAATGTTGTCCTTGCAGTTGTCTATAAGCTCCGATTAAATCTGAAATAGAAATCAACTTCACCCGCTTCGAGACCATTACGATGTTTCGATGCGATATTCGGAGGAGTTAAACAATTGTAATTGTTAATATAGGACCCTTAAAGCCGCTTTCACACCGGACGCGAAACGAATTTTTCGCGCGACAGATTACATTCAAAGTCAATGCAAAGAGGCGAATAGACGCGCGCGCGTACGTTATTCGCGTCTTTGCGTTGACTTAGAGTGTAATCTGTCGCGCGAAAAATTCGTTTCGCGTCCGGCGCGAAAGCGGCTTTACCGTGGAACAACAACAACATCGTAGGTGAGCGCGCCTGTATATGCTATAGCTTGGTAGCCACTTGTTCTCTGCTAATCAACAGCATGCCCAGCAGCTAGCGTTAGCGTTAGCTAGCCAAGTGAGCTATAGCTAGCTAGTTAAAACCGCCAGAGAAACACGTCAAAACACTCAAGTCAGGCATTAGAGTGACACAAATCATCGCGCCAGTCCGTGCACCGCGCGCCTATTTATGAAATTGGACACAGGCGAACAAAACACTCCACCTAGCCACGTTCTTCTCCAGAGAAAAGCTAAAAAGCATAAAAATACATATTGCACGTACCTATATCACAGTACAACACTTATCCCGCTAACACTGTTGCCGTCGCCATCTTGTCTAGTGGTGTCGCGTGGAGTAGACTGCTCTGCGTCCTCGAATGACGTAGAAGACCACAGGCCTTGAGTGTGACGTCGTAACTTCCCATGCCATTTTTCCGAAGTTATCATTATAAACATGTGAGTAACAGCAACCCCTTGCTGCGACATTTTGTTTTGAGAAGTATTTCAGACTTAATCATAACTGTGGGTAATGATATTTCGTTTTCGTACTTGGAGAAACAAATACTCAGCTGCTGGCTGGCTAAAAATGTACGAGCCCCTTTAGCTTTCTGTAGAACAGTTCTTTCAGTTTTAACTTATAAACCATGAGGCAAAACGCGTCTCCGGGTGAAACATAGGCCAATACTTTATAAAAAGAGTGTGCGGATACTTTACTGAAATCTCATTGACACCCCTTTTATAAATCTCATCCCACCCCTTTTGCACCACGAAATACTTTCAATGAAGTCTCAGAAGGAAAGGGGTGAAGGGGGTCTACATACAGTGATACAGAATCTTAATAGTCAAACGGATTTGAATCGCAATCCCCTAAATGAAAGCCGTATGTCTGCCATACTGGGTTATATAGACCGTTTAATTCACAAATATGCAAATTGGCGGTTTTTTATAATTGTAAAATGACTGTTTTCGTGGCGTCGTTGGGGCTTCAGGAAAGTGTCCCCTCACTTTTGGTCATATAGTAGGCTATGTCTTCGACAGAATTTTCCGAGGGAGGAAAATGTGTGATTTTTGACAGTGCACGTGGAAGAACTGGATAATGGATACGCCTGTTTCCTGAATATCACGCCTAATAACGTCGTAGCTACTAAAAGTAAAACCATTTTTCATGAAGTGAGAGTTAACATTTTTTTCAGCGTGAAAACATTCGTTTTACGTGTTTTGTAATAGAACATGTCGGCTGCCATATGAGTTTTTTTATATGGCATTTAAAAACGGACAAAACTGATTAAAAAGTCCAGTTGATTTCAGCTTGATCGTAAGTAGGTGATGTTCAGCCTAAATCAGGCATCCCTTCAGGCAATTAAAATGTGCGTTGATTTTATGTGAAATACTGCGTGCAAGTGAAAAAAATAAGGTCGTGTCAAAGTATGCAAATTAATAACCCTTTAATTTATATTATGTAGGCATTTTTTTCATTATTAACTAAACCTTGCTTAAATTTTGCAGAGGGCTGCAAGCCTGAAAAGTGAACTTTTTAAAAAATGAAGTACGTTTTGTAAATCTTATGGTGAAAGTGGCGTACATTTTATTTTTATTTTCTTTTCTTTCCTTTTTTTTTTTGATCTTACGCCTTGTTAATAAATAAGGCCCTACTTCTGTGTAGTTTAGGACACCCGATTCGTAGCTCGGAATCTGATAAATGTTCTGTCTAAATACTGCATTTCAAAATTTTTCATACATAATATGACAGAATCGTGAAATGAATATATTTTTTGACTAAGTTCTTCCATGTCCTAAACCTGCCCTATCAAATTTTCAGGGTAGCAACTTTTGGATGTTGTATAAATTCTGTACACAAGATGGCAATGTCGGCCAACACACGCAAGGTGCTGATTTCTGTTCACTTCGCAAATACTTTTATGCGTGAATATTACTTTTTAAATGTTTTGATGACACCTTTATCTGGAAAAATTTACATTGCTCACAATGTAGCAAGTAGTACGTGTGTTGCTGGGTAAATATTTTCTTAGTGAGGTATTGCCGCATTGCTTGTGAAAGCTTATGGCTATAACACGTTAGTTGACCAGCTCTCCATCCAGATCAGGCCTACCAAAGAAAACGGCCAAGCTGTGACAAAGGTTTGTCCGATGTCTACCTTTTTCAAATGACCAGTAACACAAAATCGAAAACAGGCCACATTCCCACAAAACTTCGCACCAGAACACTGTGAAGTCGAAAGGCTACTTTTTCACCAGGAACAAACTCATAAAATCGTACGGCCTGGTTCTTTGAAAAAGGTAGGTTAGATATCTGACAAATTTTTGTTACTGCGTGGCCGTTTTCTTTAATAGGCCTGCTGATGGTACATCTGATGCTACGTCTGATGATGCTACAGGTTAGAAACTGCTGAATTTTAGCTAGTTGGAGGAACCAAACCAAGTATAATTCGATTTTATTTGTACACCATTTTGCTGAAGATCTGTCTCAAAAACGCTTTATAGAGAATCAGAATGGCAGATGTCTAACTGAAATCCCCAAAATTTCTATCTTGATTCAGGAGGGGAAATAAAAGTAACTAGAGAAGCACTCGGAGAGCGCAGACCTCCGCCAAGCGCAACATTTCCCTCCATATTGCGACTTCCACCATAGATATTAGTCTTACATATATTTTATCTTCATTTTTACATTCCTTGACCATGAAAACATGGCAAGTTGATTCAAAATGCTATATCAATATTAGTTCCACAGCGTCTTGGCTGTTTAAAGATGTCTGTTGCATGTTTCTAGCTTCATTTGTTTTTTTGTTTGTTTTTTTTCTTATAATGCAACATCTCCCCTCATGTTGTGATTTACTCATAAATATTAGTCCTACTTTTATTTAATCTATTTTTTCAAATTCCCTGACCAAGAAAACATACCATTGGCAACTGAATTCATAATGATTTCAATATTAGTTCAGTAGTTATTCACGAAAATCAAATTTTCCATAATGGTGGTTTTCTTCTGGATCTAGCTTTGAAGATGCAGTAAATCCGGTGACACCTTCCTAATTCTGCAATATCTTGGCTATATAATGGTGTTTGCCGCATGTTTGTGGCTTCATTTGTTCTCTTCCTATAATGAAAGTTCTGAAGGTCCCCTACTTTCGTATTCTGAATCATAGCATCATAGTATCCGGAATTATTCCATTCTCAGGATCAGTCTTTGATATATTGTAGAACATGTTCGAAACTTGTCCTGTATTTTTTTTCCAAGTGCCCTGATCATTTTTGGTGGAGCTATATGCATACATGTCGAAAATGGCCCTATCTCCCAATGTTAAAGAATCCTTTAAAAAATTCCTGGATCCAGACAGAGATCCAGATCACTTCCAAAATCTAATCATTTCTTCCTTATACCAATCTGTGCAATCCCTGAAAATTTCATCAAAATCTGTCCCTAACTTTTTGAGTCATTTTGGAAACCAACAGACAAACGAACAAACAAACAAACCCAGGCAAAAACCTAACCTCCTTGGCGGAGGTAATTAGTCACTCCTTCATTTGCCAATATTGAGAAGTCGAAGAAGGCTGCATCAGAAATTTTAGAGGTTTTTTACTCGGTGTACAGACCACTTCCTGACCGTCTTCACCTCTGAAACCCCAAAATTGCAACTTGTTCATAATAGCTTTGCAGTTACCGTGAGGTCGTAAATGTCCCTTTTTCACAGCTTTGTGTTCAAAAACTAGTCACATGCACAAGTGTGGTTGTACGTATGGCTGTAGCTACATGCAAAGCTCTTTCTCAGGTGCCGTAACGTGGCTGAATCAACCTTTTCCTGTGTGGTTACCTCTTGTCTCATCTGTAGGATACGGTTTGCTCGCAAGTGTTTGCAGAGATTGCTCGTAACGCTTGCGGAGATGATCTTATCACTGTAAACAAAAATACATTCCCCTTCACTGGATCTTGCCTGAGATCTTATTTCTGATTCTGTCTCCTGGTGCGGAAGAATAATTGGAAGTTCCTTGCCTTGCTTCTGAGCTGCTGCAGACATGAAGTTAAATCTTTCAAGTGAACAGTTTTTATTACTCCATCGGAGATTCTTGCCCTCTGCCGTCTGTCTGTCTTTCCATCGCTTGTTACCGCTCTGGCTGCATAACTATTGTAGGGACAGCCCTCAGACTTCAACAGGTGATGCATATTGGATATCTCCAGAGACTTTTTCGATTTCAAGGTCATAGCTCAGATTTTTTTGTAGGTCAAAGGCCAGGCACGTCCACCTGAAAGACCCACCGAAGGGTATGTAGTGCCGAGCACAACTTAGTTTTTTCATAACATTCCAATGGGAATCATATAGGCTGCTGCCTCATTGCACTCAAATACCATACAGATCAGGTGCACACAAAAATGTACGGTGATGCATAACTATGCTCTGTGCCATAAGACTGAGCAGGAGCTCATTTAATCCTATAAAACCTATTCAGCTGCTATTTTCAAACATGAGGAACTGCAGACCTACAACCCCAATTCCGAAATAGTTGGGACAGAAGTGTAAATTGTGAATAAAATCAAAACGCAATGACTTTCAAATCACACCAGCCAATATTTTATAAACAATAGAACAAAGATAACTTAGCAAATGTTGAAACTGAGAAATTTTACAATTTTATCCACAAAATGAGCTCATTTCAAATTTGATGGCTGCTACAGGTCACAAAAAAGTTGGGACAGGGGCCTGTTTACCATGGTGTAGCATCCCTTCTTCTTTTTAATACAGAGTGGAGGCATCTGGGCATTGAGGAGACAAGTTTCTTGAGTTTAGCCATTGGAATTTGATCCCACTCATTTAATACAGGCTTCCAGCTGCTGGAGAGTTCTTGGTCTCCTTTGAAGGACTTTTCGTTTAATTGGGCGCCAAATGTTCTCAATCGGTGAAAGATCAGGACTGCAGGCCGGACAGTTCAGCACACAGACCCTTCTACTACGAAGCCACGCTGTTGTAATAGATGCAGGATGTGGTTTTGAATTGTCCTGCTGAAATACACAAGGCCAACCTTGGAATAGATGTTGTCATGAGTGGAACATATGTTGCTCTAAAACCTTTATATACCTTTCAGCATTCATGGTGTTTTTTAAAACATGCAAGTGTCCCACACAATATGCACTAATGCATCCCCATCCATTAGAGATGCTGGCTTTTGAACTGAACACTGATAACAGGAGGGGTGGTCTTTCTCCTCTTTAGCCCGGAGGACACAACACCCAGGATTTCCAACAAGAATGTCAAATTTGGATTCGTCTCAACACAGGACGCTTTGCCACCTTGCTACAGTCCATTTTAAATGAGCCTTGGCTCACAGAACATGGCGGCGCTTCTGCATCATGCTTAACAATGGCTTCCTTTTTGCATGATAGAGTTTAGGTGGCATCTGTGGATAGCATGGCAGACTGTGTTTACATACAGTGGTTTCTTGAAGTATTCCTGGGCCCATTAAGTAATTTCAATGACAGAATCATGCCAGTGAGTGATGCTGTGGCATCTGAGGGCCCGAAGATCACGGGCATCCAGTAAAGGTCTTTGGCCTTGTCCCTTACGCACAGAGATTTTTCCAGTTTCTCAGAATCTTTTGATGATGTTATGCACTGTCGGCGATGAGACCTTCAAAGCCTTTGCAATTTGACATTGAGGAACACTTTTTTTTAAAGTATTCAACATTTTTTTTTACACAAGCCTTCACAGGTTGCAGAGCCTCTGGCCATCTTTACTTCTGAGAGACTCAGCCTCTCTAAGACATCCCTTTTATAGCCAATCATGTTACACACCTGATGCCTGTTAAAGTAATTACTTGCTAAATGTTCTTTCAGTTCATTCTCTTATATAGTAATTGCTTTTTCAGCCTTTTTTTTGCCTGTGTCCCAACTTTTTTGAGACCTGTTGCAGCCAGAAAATTTGAAATAAGCTCAATTTGTGGATGAAAATGTAAAATGTCTCATTTTCAACATTTGAAATGTTATCTATGTTCTATTGTAAATAACATCTTGGCTCATGTGATCTGAAAGTCATTGCATTTTATTCGCAATTCAAACTTTGTTCCAACTATTTCTGAATTGGGGTTGTATTTTAAATTCCAGCGGAGATCTCATTGTTTCCAACGATCCTTAATATGTCCTGTTGAATTACATGGAAATGTTTATAAAATGATGTACAAGCTCTTGATATTTTCAATTTGATGAAATGCTGTGATCATCAAACATGGCATCTGGCTTTGGATTTTTCTGCCATAGTTTCAGTGAAGCACTGCAACCAGCAGATGCAGAATATGTATGCGACTTTGTCCTGCGGTATGAAACAAAAAACTTCTTTAAGGTTGAATATTACTTAAGGCAGGGGTGTCCAATCTTCCCCATTAAGGGCTGATGTGGGTGCAGGTTTTTGTTTCAGCCTAGTGCTGCACCACCTGATTCCACTGAGTAACTGATCAGAGGGTTCAGTCAAGACCTTGATGAGTAGAATCAGGTGTGTAGGTGTGGGGCTGTAACAAAAAGCAGCACACACACCTGCCTTTTGTGGATTAGTTTGGACACCCCTGACTTAGCGGTGCACTATGCAAGTTTGTTTACTTTCACTTCTGTTGACATTCGCACTTGAACAAAACAGAGGTAGCTCGCCCCTCCCTCCCAGAGTTCCCTAACTGTTAACTCTCGTCGGTGATTGGCTGGGACGGTTTGTTACGTTATGGGGCTCAGCCTGTGCCCCTTGTGTTTATTTGCAGTTTGTGACGCCAGTGCGGTCTTCTGAGCCCGGGGTTTTTTTTTTACAGTGAATTTAGGGGCAGGCAGCTAGCGGATCATGCAGAGATGTTGGCGAATTGAGACAAAAATATAATTGCGCAGAAAGTAAACAAACTTGCATAGTGCACCTTTAAGCTAAAACTTAAGTGAAAAAGACGGAGTCTGGGGGGTTAAGGGCAACTTGTAATTATGTCTCAATATCCACAGTATTCTAAGCAGTGATGTTTGCGCTTAATTCTGAAAATAAGATAGCAAACAGTCTTCTTAATATACGGTTGACTGTACAGCTTCTGTGAATTCAGATCATATCATAAATCACAGGCAAAATGTACACGTGACTTCTTCTGACCCTGCTCAAGGCTTCAGCGAGCATTGCATAATGACGGCCGGCGACCTGGGGAGTGGCAAGGTGTAGCTAGGGCTTAGTTTGATTCGTTAACTTTACTTTTACCTGGGTTCATGAATATGACGTCACATGGATTGACTGCAGATGTTCTTGAACGCGTTCTAAGGCCTAATGAATTGTGGACAAGACTTAATTTGCCTTGCCTTAGGCCTATTAATGGCGATTCGTTGGGGGAATTACCACAGTTTGCCAGTTATTCCCATTTAAATATCCCATGGAGGTTCTTTGTGCATTATTTTATATATTTTGCATAGTTTTGATTTGCTTCATGCTTTTAAAATACCAGATGTAAAGTTTGAAATTCACAAACTTTCTGTGATGTTAACGGCACCATGTTAACTCAAGTACTACCTACCTCCCACGGTGCTTCAACTCTGGTAGGAAAATTGTGTTAAATGACGTCACTCGGGTAGCAAGCTCGACGGTTAGGTTGTGACCGCGGGTGGCAACTGAACTAAACCTATGTGAGTTCGAATTCGGACTTGGCAGTCTAATTATCTGCAATGGACTCATGTTATATTTTGTGAGCTGTAAACTTATTGGCACCGCTGATCAGAAATACACTGAAACACTATGAAGAAAGTAAATAATATTATGGAACTAAAATGCCAACATGTGAGATACTGTACTTTATAAATGTTTCATTGAGACAAGCCAAAAATTATTTATTCATTTAATTATAAATCAGTTTCCTCAAAATGAAGGGTTCACAATGAACAGAACCCTCGTTTATTACTTGGTGTAATCACTCTGGCAAGGATAACAGCTTGGAGTTTTTTCCAGTGCTTTTTGACTAGGTAAGGGGACACATTCGGAGGCACACTGGTCCATTCCTCTGTGCAGATCTTTTCAAGATCAGCCATGTGCCTGCATTTGCTCCTCGTAACCACCCGCTTCAGTTCAGACCCGTTATTTTCCATCAGAGTTTAGTTCTGTGACTGTTTCGTTTCTGGCCAGATGAGATCAAAACTGAAGGTTTTATTTGCTCAGATTCAACATCGCCATGTTTTTCATCCAAGTGGAGACATGTACAAGAAAAGTTACCTCACACCCACAGTGAAATATGATGAGGGATCAGTGATGCTTTGGAGTTGATTTAATTTCAGTGCTCCAGGGGCATTAGTTAAGATCAATGGCTTAATGGATTTCACCGAGTAATTTGTAATGTTGGCGGACTCATGAAAAAGATGTCCTCCCCTCATGTTTGCGCTAACTCCAGTATACACCAAGCGAAGCCTAGGTTAGGCCATGTGGAGAACTGCCCATTCAAATATTTTTGCAGCTCACTTCACTTCGAAACAGCAACTGAGCAGGTGTACTCACTTTCAGCTTTAGAATACAGTGCATTTCTGATACCTGGGAATTTCATGAACAGGCTCTCAGGTTTGACTTATGCAACAGAGCCCTGGAGCTCACTGTATCAGCTCAGGGTTGAGAAATTCCTGTCCTGGAGGGCCACAGTGTCTGCTGGTTGAACTTCAGTCCTAGATGGCTGCAGTGTCTGACGGTTTAATTTCAGTCCTGGACTGCTTCAAGCATCTGTTGGTTTTTGGTGTGTTTTTGGTTTTTGGTGTGACTCATTCAAGTCCCTGATTACATAGAGTCCAAACAAACTTTGTTCTCAAGGCATTTTTTGGCCTCTGGTTGAAAGGAGATCACAGAATCCTTCAACTGAGGCCCTGGGACTGGAGTTTGTCACTCCTGGCTAAGAATGTGAATGACGGGGAGTCTGACAACACTGGTCCCCACCCACCGCCCCAGCTTTTCCTGGCAACGACTCTGTTTAAGCCAAGGGTGTCCAATCTTATCTGTAAGGGCCGGTGTGGGTGCAGGTTTTTGTCCTGGCCAGCAGTGCTACTGCACCTGATTCCACTAATTAACTAATCAGGGGTTTCAGTCGGGATCTTGGTGGGTAGAATCAGGTGTGTTAGTGTTGGTCCCCAACAAAAACCAGCACCCACACCGGCCCTTTCTGGATAAGATTGGACGCCCCTGGTTTAAGCTCTATGGTGTGTCTAGAGCAATAGTCCGGTAAATGAATCCAAAGTTTAGCAGTCATCAGGATGAGCTCTTTTCTCACCCGGGTGCATGGACAGACAGCAGTGAGTGACGATACTGGCTGGTCAGTTAGATGACAGGTACGCTGTAAATTTCAAGCACAGGCTGACCAGTCTGGTGACTTGGGACTGGCATGGTGGCAGATTTGGCATTTACGTTTCTGATTTTGAGACATTTTAATGGTTTGTACTCATTATGTGAGTGGCAAGGAATGTAAATGCATTTCCAGATAGGATAGCAAGAGATTCTGATTCATATTGGTATAGAGTTTTGATCAGAGTCAGTCGGGAATAATGCAGATTTGACCCAGGGCGGTTCGCTATCTTTTCCAGCTGTCTGACAAAGAACAAGAAGATGACTGTGTGTTTCACTGCCACAAACCCTGAGAAAGAGCTCTCAGCAGTGAGAGTTGGCGTAGATGACCGCCCTGACTTGGTTTATGACCAATTCAGTGAAAGAAGCCAGTTTGATGTTGTGCTTTACTGGGGATTTCGGCAGAGGCTGCATTGCGACTGGTGCAGAGAGATAGTGACTCAGCCACGTGGTTTACTGTAAACCTTTCGGATGATAAGCAAGACAAGCGCAAGGTTTACAGCCAATTCTATGGCAATGCGATCATACAGTTTAGGGTCTATCCTGTGCGGAATGAGCAGGGGCTATACACTTTATAACCAGTACTGTGAAGCGATAAACTCTGACCACACAGTTTTCTGCCGTTTCTGTATGAGAGGTCATAATGTCACCATGCAAGGGATGCCTCGGGTGACTGTAATGGCTTTAAGGGCTCGTTTTTGAACAGATATAAATCTATTTTACGTGTTTGAATTTTTTGTGTTTCCATAGATGAAGACATCATGTTGGTTTGCTTACAGGAAATGATGACAAGCCCGAGCTATTTATATAATCCTGTATTGAAAGAGGAATGCTGGACGTTTACTCCCTCCGCATGTGAATACACGTATAAAAATGTAAACTATTTCAATATCTTTTTCGTCATTCCGGGTCTGATTATGTTATCACCGTGAATCAGGCAATCCAGTACACTATACATTCACTGAGCTGGACTCAACGAGGGCCCATTCCTCCGCCAGCATAGCTGGATTTGAACTTTGGCCTATATCTCAGCTGTACTTCGGCCTAAATATGCCAAAATTTAATCACTTGTTCCTCTTGTGCTTCTTAAACATCTTGCAGTTTGGTTAAAATCTAAGAAACCGTTTTTGAGATATCCTGCGAACAGACAGACAAACAAATAAATGACTCCCACCTAGCGGGACCATTGTCGAAATCATCTGGTGTCTGACTCGAGACTTCAAATATCTGCCAGCATAGCTGGATTTGGCCTATATCTCAGCTTTACTTTGGCCTAGATATGCCTAAATTTAATAACTTGTTCCTCTCATTCTGCTGTAATATCCTGTGAAGTTTGGTTGAAATCTATGCAGCCATTTTTGAGATATCCTGCTTACAAACAGACAGACAGACAGACGACTCTTGGAACAAAGTGACATGGTTGTCGATTTCGACACCCAACAATAAATAAACAAACGGAGTTAAAAACATAACCTCCTTGGCAGAGGTAATAATTCATATTTGGATATTTACTAAAAACATTTCAGTTTTGCAGGAATTCATTCAAATGGCCATACGGTGGTTTAAACTCAGTAAGGATTATTCACTTTGTTTACATTCAGTATATTGCACATTGTAATAAGAGCATGCAGTGTGAACTCAGTCCACACAAATGGCCTGTGGTTTTATTGTAAAAGGAAAGTGGCACTGTGTTCCGAACATGTAGCCTTGTGCGTCCTTATCAGCGGTCTCGATGACTTGGAGAAGCCAGACAGATATTTTTACCATCTTTATTTGTTCCTTCACTGATAATAAAGACACTGATTTCATTGTTCTCTTCGGCACTTATAGACAAGAAAGTCTAATGAAGGTTTCGTATCTAAGCACAATTTTTGTTCATTCATTAGTCACAAGTCAAAGTCTGCAAAGAATATATGAGGTTATAATCCTTTTTGTTTGGGCAATGCAATACTTTATAAGCTTTTCTGATTGCAATCCTTGCTTGGCACATCCAACTAAACAATGTAACGGTGTGTACATTTCCTCATATTTTTTATTAAAATTGGCGTAGACTCAGGTTGCGATGAACCATTGGCAAAAAAAAGTTAATGGCCTTGTTTGAATCATGACAAGGTCAGGTTTAAAACAAATGCAGACTTGAGACCTTTATTTCTTCTCTTGGTTTAGTGTTTTCGTGCTTATAAATGATTACTTTATGCATCCATAGGTCCCTTCCATTCCTGTAATGGGTATGTGTGCTTTATAGATCATCTACCTGATGCCTGTTAAATGGCTTTTAATGTTTTTTTTTTTTCTGTATTTTTGCCACGGGGGTTAGGAGGGTTATTGCTAAGGGTACTTGTCAGAGCATGCTCGATTGCAGAATCTTTCACCAGTGTCGACAAGCACTGAGACATGCATGTGCACACGTGCACGCACATGCATACGCACACGTGTGCTCTCGCGTGTACCTCTTTCAGTCACAAAAATGCACAAACACTATAGAGACATACACAGATTCTGACTTATACATGAATTCCACTGAATTTACAGCTCTCTCCCTCTCTCACACACAAACACTCTCTTGCTTGCACATTTGAACACCTGTGTCATGCTTGGAGTCAGATAGAAGATAAAATAACAAGCAGTATGCTGAACACTGCCTGTGTGAGCTGACATTCATGGGAAGGATGTGGTTTAATGAAAAAATAACTGGCTTTTGAGCAAACTGTGGTTTGGGCCTTATCTGCGTTATATTATTTCAGGCTATGCTATGTCATTATAATCCACAATGATGCTCACACTTTGTTGAAAGGCCTAATGCAAAATCAAGACATGGCTGTATAAAAAAGCCTGATATACATTTCTCTTTTTTTGCAGTTTTTTTCGTCTGTTTTCAGTAAAAAAGAATGTATGTAGTTGGAATATGTCACTTAAAAATCAATAAATTCTGCTAAAATGGTGGCCTCATTGGTTAGTCATTTAGAGAGTAGTAAGATGTTTTTAGCATCATCATAAGTTGTACTTTGTATTTTAGGTTTTATAATTGAAATGATGTGTAAGAATGTGTGACTGTGTGTGTGTGTGTGTGTGTGTGTGTGTGTGGGGGGTGGTTGAGGGGGTCGGGGGCGGGGGCGGGGGCGGACAACCCTAAATGTCCCTTCTGAATATGAACCAAAGACATTGACTGCAAAGATGGTGCATGGAACCAAGGAGAATCTTTGGCATGTGATACTCCTCATAAAAGATCGCCCACATCCTGCCCATCTCCATAGTAGAACAGTGAGCTGTGCTCAGAGGTGATCGATCAGCTTCCTACTGAGGACTTTGACATCAATCGGCCTGGTGTCCCAGTTGACCTCTGCCGGCATTCGCCAAGTCAGCAGGAGTCTGCCAAAAGAAGCCCTGCTAGCTTTGAGACCATCGAGTGATTGATCGCTTGGCTAACATTAGCTTTCCGTCATCGTGAAAAATGTTTTATTCATTTCAAAGAAAAGGGAAACAATATTTCTCCAAAGGATTTTTCCATCCATAGAGCCAAAAATGTGTTTGTTTGTCTTAAAAAGAGGGCTGACAGTAGTTTTGTTACATTTTTTAACAAATTAAACAACCCCTTTGAGCCTTAGACTTTATACTGGCCACATTGAGATAGATAACCTTCCTCAAAGGACCACAATTGGAATCCGGCCCAGGTTTTTACTGTGGGCCAGCTGGCTCGTCTGCTTCCCTAAACCAGCGTTTCCCCAGCCCTGCTCCTGGAGTACCTCTGCCCTGCATATTTTTGATGTCTCCCTGATTTAACATACCCTGTTTGGATCATTAAGTACCCCACTAATGAGCTGACCAGCTGAGTCATGTGTGTTAAATTAGGGAGAAATATGAAATGTACATGACAGGGGTACTCCAGGATCAGGGTTGGAAATTGTTGCCCTAAACAATATCCCAACAGCTGTTGTTAGTTCTGTGGTGATACCAGGATGTTAACTGTGCCTACTTCATAGGAGTAATATTCCTCTCACTTGGGAAGAGCTTTAAGTATTCTCGCTTTAAAAAAAAAAGATTATTTGAATTACCTCGAATTCGACAAGAGTGGTGTGAGCTCACTTTGCATGAGACATTGTACAGATGGTGTCTTTTGCGATTAGATGTCTATTCAGTCTATAACAGTGGTTCTCAACCTAATCCAGAGAAGGCTGGAGTGAGTACATGTTGTCAAGGGACGATTTGATTCCCAGGATGAACTGAGTCTGTATGTACAGCGCATGCGCAAAAACGTTGCCTATGTTTTAAGCGTCACTACGGCAACATCACTAAGACAAATAACAGTTGTTTGTTCCCAGACGATTTGAGTCCTTGCGACCCCGCGAATATAGGAACTTTACCTTCAAGAGGTCTCCATTGGATCGAGTCGTGGTCATTTTAAAAGCTGTAAGTTCCGAGGTTTTCTATAAAAAAAAAAGTAAAAGATACGGACTCTACGTCGTTTCACCTGGAGTTCTCCATCTATCGACTCCCATCTATCGACATCGCTTTTTATAGGACTCAAGTCGTCCCCATTGATTTGTCTTAGCATGTTGCCGTAGTGACGCTTAAAACATAGGCGACATTTTTGCGCATGCACTGTACGTTCAGACTCTGATCGTCCCGGGACTCAAATCGTCCCTTGACACGTGATGGTTCTGTCCTGCAGTCCCTCCCCCCTCCTGCTGTCTTCGCCTCCCCTTCAACGAGCCACACCTGTTGCTCATTGAAGTGAAGGTGAAGGGAATAGTATTTAAGAGCGGCACGGCCAAGCATTCTGGTTTTGATGCCCAGTTTTTGCGCTGCCCTCATGCGTTATTTTACTTCTTTAATTAAAGTTTTTTATATTTTTTTGATCAGCCTGTGCGTTTGGGTCCCTTTCTAAGCTTTTGGGTCCATGGTCCCAGTGCCTGCTGGCTTGTCGTCTTCAGCCAGCGGGGCAAAACCATGACAGAACAGGCTTTGATTTAAATTAATCAATTACACATCCAGATACTACTAATCAAGGGCCGTGTTCAGAAAGTACACTTCACTTACTTTATAGGGCACTACATATTGAATGTTTATAGGAAACAATATAAACTGAATTTACGAGTGGGCACATGTACATATTCAAATGAGGCCAAGGTTTTTACCAAAGACTCCAGGGGTTGATGAGTAAAATCAGGCGTGTAACTGCTTGGTTGGAAGTGTGAACCCATACCAGGCCTTTCTGGATGAGATTGAGAACCGCTGTTACATAACATATACAATGCAAATGACCATGCCATAACAGTCGTATGCTGAATGATACCGTGGTTTTCTTTTGCAAGGAAATCAATTAATAAATTAATTTACTGATACATACAGACCAGAGCTCTGCAACAGGACAGAAAAGTGGTCCCGTCCCGTCCCAATCATTTCCAATCCCATCCAATCCCGTTCCAAATCTCAAAACTCTATCCCATCCTGTTCCTGTGTAACTTCAACATTAGCCTGTAGCCATAACCGGTGAATAAAGGTAACTAGATCAGTTTTCATGTTTGGGGTGTCAGGTGTGATTTCTGTGAAGTAGTGCTTGGCAGTGAAATACATCTATTTGTTTAATTGCACTTGGTTCGGATCCTAAAATTAAAAGTTCTCAATTTTGCAAATGCTACAAAGCCTTTATGAGCTCTTTGCAAGAGGGATTTTACATATACATACTGATATGCAGACTAACTAGAATGACAAACTAGTATTACCAAGAGATTGAACCAAGACAAAAAAAATGAAAGTGTTTGAGCAGAGATAGCTGTGACAAATGACATAGCTTTCATCTCGCTGTCCACATCTTTCCCTCTCTCTGCATTCTCTATTTATATCCAATTTTGTAATAGAACGATGGCATGATCACTGGCTGCAAATCATCAGACGCATCCCTCAGTCATAGGAGGCTGCAGGTGTGTAAGTATGCTGGTGACCAAGTTTGGTCTTGTTCTAAAGCACCATGCTTATGATCAACTGGGGTTTCTACGGCCTGAGTTTACTGTACATATTTGGTCGTCAGTACATCTGTATGCATATGTGTGTGTGTGTGTGAGAGAGAGAGAGCAAAATACAAACTTGGCTCCCTTGCATATAAAACCCCAATTCCAAAATAGTTGGGACAAAGTGTAAATTGGGAATAAAATCAAAACACAATGACTTTAAAATCACAGAGCCAGTATTTTATTCACAATAGAACGGAGATAACATAGAAAATGTTGAAACTGAGAAATTTTACTATTTTTCCATAAAATGAGTTCATTTCAAATTTGATGGCTGCTACAGGTCTCCAAAAAGTTGGGACAGGGGCCTGTTTACCATAGTGTAGCATCCCCTAAGGAGACAAGTTTCTTGAGTTTAGCCATTGGAATTCGATCCCACTGTCATGGTTATGGTTTTATGTTCATGTTTATGTACATGTTTAATGTTCATGATTTTGTCTTTTATTTATTCCTTTTTGTTATTGTAATTCTCAGGTTTTCAGTTCAGTCCAGTTTCAGTTCCATTGCACTTGTCTCCCCTGTCTCGTATCAAGTTGGTTCAGTCCGTCTTCCCAGTGTGCTCACATGCTTTGGGTGATAAATGGTTTCTGGTATTTCATATTATTACTTCAATTCTCGTTTACTTCCTTCCCCTGGCTGTTCTGATTACTAACAAGACTATCATTTGTATTTTGTATCATAGTCTACTAACCCAACTAATCCATGTATATATATTACTAACTCACTAACGAGCACTCTAGATAAATTTGTAAAGTTGCACCGCTACTAATCAGTACTAATTCCCTCTCAGCAATCGCCCTGTTCTAGTCTCCGCCTCTTGCTTGGCTTCACCTGTCTCTCACACGAGAATATCCAAGGCTACAATTCTTCCCATAGAGGAAAAAAAGTACATATATTTTTTTATTTTGTCGCATTTGCATACATAGTGAATTTTTGCAATTGTACGGAAACACGATTTTTACTCCGTACCCACCCCTTTTCAGTTGCACACAATGCAGTTCCTTAGATTAATTTAAAAGTAAATCAGAACCAATTAAGTCTAATCATCTGGTAGCATAATACTGAAAGTCTGTATCTGCATCAGTCATGACCCATTTCTCTTTGTGTCACCTATATCAGGGTGAACAGAAATTACAGGAATACGTTAGATCTCACTAGCAAAAAAAAAAAGGTCAACACTGTTTAAAAAAAGTCATCTTAAGTTTAAAGTTAAGTGAATTTAAGATGATAAGTTCAATATTACCTCAAATTGTCATCTCAAGTTGAATGAACTTCAAAAATTTTAAGGCTGCTTGAATGCTAACATTTTTGAGTTACGGCAACTTCTTTTTCTATTCCTTTTTTTTTTGACAGTGATCGTTGAGGGGTTGCATTAAATATGTATAAGGCCTAGCCATCTAAATTATGTTGCACTTCGTCTCCTCTTAACAATAGGTACATCAGTTTATGAGTAATAAAAATGCATGACCTACATCCATTCTCTAACACTCCACCTATTCCCACACCATCAGAACTTGCAGTGATTTATCAAACAGAATACAATTTTTGGGCAAACTGACATGTTACAGGAAAAGACTATTATCGTACCGCTGTAAACCACATTCATCAGGCTTCTGCCAATTTCAAGACAAAAAGCGCTCTTGTTATGTTTTTTGGCATTTTTTGGAATGCCTCTGGGGCGGTATAAAGGCGATGGTTTTCTCGGTGGGGGCAGGGGCGAGGGGGAAACCCCTCAGCGTATAACTTCGTGAACGCTCCGCTTTTCACAGCCACTGGGATCCTTTCTGCGTTAAAAGCCCTCTCAAGGGGGGCATTGTCCCCGCGCTCCGAAAACCAGTGACGTGCTGAAAAGCAATAAGAAAACAGGAATGCAACCCCGAACAAAAGCAATAACTTAATTACGGAGCGCACAAGTGGAGTATTGTTTCAGGGTGTATTCACGGTACAGCATTTCCTCCCGAACAACCCCGGCGACTGGACACAGGCATCCTACAGGGACATCCAAATCGCCGCTACTTTCGTTGCCATGGTGAGTGCCCACCCTTTTTCACAAAAAAGAAAAAAACCCCAGGTCATCACACTAATTTGGAATAGGAGCCAATCAGAGTTTATCAGTCGTCATTCGTGAACCAATCAGAGCTTCAGTTACCTATGAACAAATAGATTAGAGCTCTAACAGCTGACTCAGAGCTAATACAGCGTTCTGTTTAGTATTATTTATGCGCTGTTCAACGGAGTGGAACGTAGCTGGGATGACAGGCAATAGGCCTCCCTGCGGGTAGTCTGCAAAACAAGATTGCGGAGTTAGTTGAATAACTACCAAAGTAGATGATATACTTTACTGAACCCTGTGGGGTCATTTGTCCTCTGCCACTGACCCACCCTACATACATGCTGCTGGTAGCCACAGTGCAGCAATCAATGACCAACTCCTGGTCTGAGACTTAAACTGGCCAAAGGCAATTGCTGTATTCCTGCATTGCTTGTCTTGCATGGTGCAAAGAAATAGGAACGCCCAGATAAAACTCTGCATCGAGCTTGGAAACATCAAGGAGGACATTGAAAACTATGGAGAGAGCATTTTGAGTTTATGAACGAGATTACATGAGTTAAGAAAAGTACTTCGGTGCTTGACTCAGTTTACGGAGAAATCTTGGTTTTGCTCCGCGTAGTTATCCAGCTGACTCACAGATAGGGACCAGGGCCCTGGAACATCAACTAATCCTGTCCTGTGAATTCAATTTGAATCAATGGCCCTGTCTTACTTTTTGGCATGCCAAGGACCTTAGTTATCAGTCTTATGTACATTGAAGAAATGCAGTTAATCAATGACCCTCCAAGCAGTAGGAACATGGAAATGCCTTACATTCCACTGCCAGTTTGTTCACAGGTTAATTGAGTAATACTGGTTTTTCTTTGCAGTTTTTCATCAGTTTTACCAACAAGAAACACCAGAAGAAGAAACAGCAACACTGAAATACCTGGCATTTTGTGTGCTTGTCAGATGCTATATCTCACAACAAAAAACACATCCATGACTCGCTGTCCGCAATGTATTTTGGTCAACTATTTTATTTTAATTTTAAGCCAAACTTTACATATATAGGATGGGGTTATAGTTAAATTATATGTCACCACACAGCAGAAGGAGAATGTTCTTTGCATACTAAATCATTTTGTCTGGAATCTATTAAATCCAAGACAAAATAAATCAAGAATACACTGCTAATTTAACCAAAATTGAGGCCTTAGCCCCTCCTACTTGAGGTATCTAGCAATAGCTTCTGAATAGTTTGAATGCCAAGGCCAGGATGTGACTTACTGCGTCAGACCTAGTGTTTTCAAGTATGCTAAACATTTTACATTCTAAACATGAAAGAAATGACAGGAAGCATCTATGGTATGTGCATTTCTGCACTGGGACGATGATTATTAAGGGTAAAAATAGACTGACTTCGGGCATATCCTTTTCCCTTACATGGAAAGTCCTTCTAACTTAAAAACATTAAATGTATGAAGCTCCTTCCCCACTGCTTCGAGTAACATATTTTACGCAAACATCAACAGCAATCTGACCAAGCCAGAAGTCACTAACATTTACCAAATTTCTAAAAGTTTGGAGAAAAGACAGATTAAAATAACATCTTGCCAGGAACTAGTTGAAAGCATCCCGCAAGACACAAACAGCATGGGTGGAAAATGGAAACAAGCTTAGAGTAGATAAGCAACTTCACCAGTTCCTTCCATGTTCAAAAACATGTCCTTTCATTTCCCTTTAATTTAAAACAGAAGCATTTTACGATCCAAGGGCTGGCAGAAAGTACCAGAATTTGTTGAGCCAAGGTGGAGTAAGATGACCTCAAAGATGTCCTTGCCAGTGTGCTAACAAAAAACGAAGAGGAATAGGTACTTTGTAAAACTACAGTTCCGCATAAATGATAAGACTTTCTGGCATTAAGAGACTGTGATCATTTCCTTTTGCTTTGAAATTGTTCCTGTGGATCTAAGTGCTTGCCATGGTTTTAAGAGCATTAAAGCATGGGGGGTGGGGGGTGGGGTGGGTCTGGGCCGAGTGTTTCTGTGGCAGGTCTGTGGGGGTGAAGTTTCCACCGACTCTTGTCAGGATGAAACTCATCTGGAAATACCCTCTCTAACAATAAATTTGCAAATGTAATGACCGAGTTAAGCTTTCAATGGTTAAGGAATGTGAGGTGTTCATAATTGCAATTTAAAACAATTTCAGAGTTGGTGGGGAAACACATTTATTTATTAATGGGCTATTAAAATTGCTTGGAAAAAGAATTCCCCAACCTTTTTTTCATAAATGACAGCAAAATTATACAGAAATGTGAAATATTTCACTTGTGTGCCCTTGTAGCCTTGCAAGCCAGCAGCTCTAAGAGCCTTTTTTTGATTCAGTATCTAACGTCTGTCAGGCAAGAATTTCAATGATGTCTTCGACTGTCAGTGACTTTGAGACGATGAAATCATGTGCACCAAGTCATTTCTCTAAAAATAAGAAACCTGTTAACAGACAAATGACTGCTGCATCGACCTGTTGTAATCAATAATATTTCAAGGAATAGCCAGCTAACTGGACAAAATTTTTGGCTCATCTTTCAGTCATAATTCTTGGATCCAAATTGCCTGGGGACAGGTCCCTACATCGCGTCCTGCTTCGCTCCCATGTGCAGAGCGAAGCAGGGGCCATGGGAACAGAAACTCTGACGCGCTAGCCTTGACCTCACCCCAAAGTTGCGCACTGGACTCAGGTAAGCTGGACAAACAACGGAGAACACTCTCGCTAACCCCTGTTCAGCATATACACACTAAGCGTCTGCAAGATCAGCGATACCACACATTCCTCAAATTCCATGCCGTATCACCTCCGAACGAACACGTCATTGCCGTAGAATCCTTCCAAACATTCTGGAAAAACAAATTCTTCTGAAACCGAAGCACTCCACCAGCTGTTCATTTTTTCCAGAGTTTGTTCTCCATAATTTTACTTTATTTTCTGCGGTCCACACTTGTAGCTTTTTTGTCCACATGAGGATAAATGTAAATTTGATCTTATAGATCCTCATATTATTTGTGAAACGCCATGTGGTTTATTGTTTGAAAGCTGGTGTGCACAAAAAGTTATCTCTGTTTTTATTATATATAACCTTGAGACTGAGGTTAAAAAGGCTCAAGTGTGGAATACAATTCCCATATCAACTCAAACAGCATTCCTGGACTTCGTTGTACTTGTTTAAAACGTGTGTGATGCATCTGTTTGTACTCCAGTGAAGGACTGCTTGTCCATATTGGCACACTTGATATGAATGGTAAAATGTCTGCCGTCGTCTTCAAGCAGACATTTACAAAATTCCTCTTCTTTCATTTTCCCTCTCCTGGTCTCGATTCCGGGAAATACACGGCGCGCACAGTAAACACAGACAGTCGGGAATTTCATTTGTAATAAATCCCTTGTCAGTGTAACTGAAATGTTAAGGCCTAGTACCATATATGTATACCAGAAGGAAAGCCTTTATAGATGCAATTTCATGCAATTCAATGATTAAATGTCTGAGGTAAAACTGCACATACAACTAGGCGGATGTTCACACTGAAAAATTAACCGCCATAAATCCACTGGAGTAGACAAGAGCAATATCACCAGGAGCCCAGAATCAGAACCAATATTAGTGAGTTTTTGAGAGAAAAATACCTCCAAAACAGAGAAAGCGGCATTTAAAGTTTCTAGCATTCTGTTCCAAATCCATTCAGTTTGAAAAAATGAGAAGTGATATTGCTTGTTTCCCGAAACAATTTCTTTGAATTGCTATTAGTTTGAGTGCTCACGGGCCAAGTTTGACAATCAATATTATGGAGAAATGTAAGTATATCACATAAATATATTGTCTAAATGGGAAGGTGAATAAAAGCAATTGTATTGCAACATGAACCTATCCAAGCTGAAATGACTGCTCGCCACCATCACAACAATTATGACAACCAAAAACAACAATAGCAGCTACTTCGACTACCACTACTACTACTACTATTACATGAAACATTTGAGGATTTATCTGCAATGCTTTTTGATTGATCCCTTAGGCGAGGATAAATCATTCCTAAAAGGCAAATAGGCCACTTGTACGTGGAATTGGCCACGGAAGATGCTTCATGCGCTGGCCTCAGTCTCGCACCTCCCCACGCCGTCGGCACCCGAGTACCAGTCAAAACTTTTCACACGCTCACATTTTTTCAATGTGCGTCAATGAGGTTTCAGTTAAGTCCCCAGATACTTTTGGCCATATACTCACTGGCTACTTCAATCGGTACACCTTGTAAGTACTGGGTCGGACTCCCTATTGCCTTCAGGGTTGCAGCAATTCTTTGTGGCAAGCATTCAACAAGATGCTGGAAACATTCGACCAAAATTTTATTCCTTATTGACATGATCAGATCACGCAGTGAATGAATTCCAGACCACAACTAAAATAGTAGTTAATATTTATTGAATCGAATGAGCATGGGAATTATTACTGATGAAGGATGCAACAAAGTCAAGTAGGAGACTAGGGCAAGAAGCGAATGGGTGGGAGGGAGATCAAAAGAGACAGATGAGGATTGTTGTATAAATTGGCTGGCTGGTTAGGACGTGGATAAATGGAGTGACGTATTTAGGTGTGGTCTGGTGCACTAACCTGCGTTTAGAACACCGTTTGCTGTAGATTTGTTGGCTGCACATCCTTGATGCAAGTTTCCAGTTCCAGCCCATCCCAAAGGTCCTCTGTTGGGTCGAGATCTGCTGACTGTGGAGGCCATTTGAGTTCTGTGAACTCAGTGTCACGTTCAAGAAACGAGATGATCTGAGATTATTTGAGCTTTGTGACACAGCATTTCATACTGCTTGAAGCTGCCATAAACATACGGGTACGCTGTGGTCATAAAGGGATGGATGTGTTCAGTAACAATGCTCAGGTGGGCTGTGGCATTTAAATGATGCACAGTTGGTACTAAGGGGCCCAAAGCGTGCCAAGAGAATATCCCCCACTCCATTACACCAACACCACCACCAGCCTGAACTGTTGATACAAGGCAGGATGCATCCATGCTTTCATGTAGTTTAGGGTAAATTCTGACCCTCGCACCTGAATGTTGCTGTAGAAATTGAGGCTCGTCAGATCAGGCAACGTTTTTTTCCAGTCTTCTATTGTCCAATATTGGTGGGCCTGTGAGAACTGTAGCCTGTTTCCTGTTCTTAGCTGTCAGGAGTGGCACCCAGTGAGGTCTTCTGCTGCGTAGCCCATCTGCTTCAAAGCTTGAGGTTTTGTGCATTCAGAGATGCTCTCCTGCATACCTCAGCTGTATCGAGTTCTTGTGTTACTGTTGCCTTTCTCTCAGTCTGACCATTTTCCTCTGACCTCTGGCATGAACAAGATACAGCGCCCTCCAGAATTATTGGCACCTGTGGTTAAGATGTGTAAAAAGCCTTAAAATAAATTCAATTTTTATTGTAGAAGCATACTCTCACACTGAAAATTGTAGAAAAATGTAACCTTCAACTCAACTGAATTTTAAGGGGAAAAAAAAATCCCTGACCAAGAAATAATTATTTTTCATAAAATCACCTGTTCCACAATTATTGGCACGCCTAACAATTCCTAAGAAATAAATGTAATTGAAGTATTTCTGTCATTTCTACAGTAGTTTACAAAGTTGATCAGAGTATCTAGGAACATTTAATTAGTATACTCAACAAAAATATAAACGCAACACTTTTGTTTTTGCTCCCATTTGTCATGAGATGGACTCAAAGATCTAAAAATCATTCCAGATATACAATATTACCATTTCTCTCAAACATTGTTCACAAATCTGTCTAAATGTGTGATGGTGAGCACTTTTGCTTTGCTGAGACAATCCATCCCACCTCACAGGTGTGCCACATCAAGATGCTCATCAGACACCATGATTAGTGCACAGGTGTACCTTAGACTGTCCACAATAAAAGGCCACCCTGAAATGCGCAGTTTTTGAGCAAAAACAAAAGTGTTGCGTTTATATTTTTGTTGAGTGTAATTCATCACTTCCTGTTTCCCTGGGGTATAAATATGACGTAACACAGAGGCCATTTCTCTTATCCACTCTTCAACATGGGAAAGGCAAAGGAACACACCATTCAAGTAAGGCAGATGTGTGTCAACCTTCACAAGTCAGGCAATGGCTACAAGAAAAGAGCCACTCGCCTGCACCTGGCCATATCTACTGTCAGTGGAATCATTAAGAAGTTTAAAACAACTGGAACAGTGGTAAACAAGCCTGGATGAGGACGAAAGGTTATTTTGGCACCACGCACAGTGAGGAGGATGGTAAGAGAAATAAAAAGTTCTCCAAAGCTCACTGTTAAAGAATAGCAACAAATGGTAGCATCTTTGCAAAGTCTCCAAAACAACCATCAGGCGCTATCTACATGCCAACAAGCTGTTTGGGAGGCATGCACGGAAAAACCCTTTTCTCACTCACAATCATAAATGCAAACATCTGGAGTTCGCTAAGTGGTACTGGGACTTCAACTGGGACCGGGTGCTTTGGTCAGATGAACATGTGGCCGAAGCTACACAGAAATCGTTCACCAGACACAGAATCAAGCTCCTCCCATGGCCATCTCAGTCCCCAGACCTCATCCCCATTGAAAACCTGTGGAGTGAGCTGAAGAGGAGAGTGCAGTGGAGAGGACCCAGGTCGCTGGATGATTTAGAGAGATCGTGCAAAGAGGAATGGTCGAAGATCCCTCTTTCTGTATTCTCCCATCTTGTGAAACATTATAGGAGAAGATTAGGTGCTGTTTCGTTGGCAAAAGGGGATTGTACAAAGTATTAACATCAAGGGTGCTAATAATTGTGGCACATGTGATTTTATGCAAAAGAATTATTTCTTAATGTGGGATTTTTTTCCCACTGAATAAATGCACTTGAATTAAAGGTTGGATTTTCCTCTTTTTTTCATTGTGGTCCTGTAGTATTTAGAAAAAAACGGAATTTATTAGAAGCTAAAGAGCACATCTTAACCAGGAGTGCCAATAATTACTGAGGGCGCTGTATTTCGCCCAGAGATCTGCCGCTCGCTGGGTAGATTCTCTTTTTCAGACCATACTCTGTAAACCCTAGAGATGGTTGTGTGAAAATCCCCGTAGATCAGCAGTTCCTGAAATACTCATTTCAGTCCGTCTGGCACCAACAACCACGCTACGTTCAAAGTCACTCAAATCACCTTTCTTCCTCATTCTGATGCTCGGTTTGCACTTCAGCAGATTGTATTGACCATGTCTACATGCCAAAATGCATTGTGTTGCTGCCATGTGATTGACTGATTAGATATTTGTGTTAACAAGCTGTTGAACAGGTGTGCCTAATAAAGTGGTTGGTGAGTGTATAGTGATATTTCCAAAAAGAGTCTCGGCATACTTTCTACATCACCAAAGCAAAATGCGTCCGTTTGATCATGTGTCACAAGAGCAAGTCCATCAGGCAAAAAGGATTTAAAAGGTAAAACACAACACTGAAGGTTAGAGTCTTTATTGGCAGTATAACATCATAGAATTATGTGAGTATACTGTGTCTAAATGTTTACAGCTTTAAAGACATCAATTACAATTGTTCACTGAAAGAGGACCAATATTACATATCACATTTTGAGACATCTAACTGCAGTTTGATATAGATGTAATTTTCTAAGGACCTAAATATTTAGAAATTAAATACCAGATAAATATAGTTAAAGTGTTTGGTTGAACATACCGGGGAAATGAGTTTATGCTGTCTGACAAATGCCTGCTATGTACAAAGAATAACTGTAATAGCTGTACTTTTTCAGCAAACAATAATCGTAGCCATGTATGAAAACCAACCATCGCCTGAAATTAAACGAGCATGGCGATCGTGTGCTTTTACCCGGTCCAGAGTTTCATGTGCAGAATGCTACATTGAAAATGAAATCAGTCTTACACCTTTATTACCATCATTAATATATACTTTATAACAGCAAATAAAACATTAAAAACACCAGTCTGGTCTCTCCAATCCTCTGATAAGTGCACACACTAGACATTAGGGATATTATATTGCATTTTTTTACAATGCCGTGGTTTGCCTTTTCTGTCTTTTTCATTACTGTACAAATGATAACTTGTACTGCCATTAAGAATCCATGGCACATATGGCTTTGAAACCTGAAAAATATCAATCTGTCACAATCAATCAATCATGGTGAACTTTAATATCATCTGTGTGGAGTGTTTGTGTGTGTGTGTGTGTGTGTGTGTATGCGCGCGGAAAAATATAAATAAGAGTTCAATCCAACATAATGGACTTTCATATCTGCATCGAGTGTGTGCGATGTGTGTCAGTCTCTATGTGCCCCCCTCTGTTAAACCACGTATGAACCCCATTAATAACGTAGAGAAACCGTTAACCTTTCCACTGAAAGAACTCGCAAAGTAAGACAGCGTTTAGCTTCCACATTCATCTGTGTTCATCAGCAACGTGTGAAATCCCCAGAGCGTTCCACAGATCACAGGTCACACATCGAGTCAAAGCTAACCTCAGGTTTTCAGCCTCCAATGACGTGTTTAGCCTGAAGTGCTCCAACCTCCCAGCAATATTTCATGTGGGAAACTCCGTCATCCTCCTCACACAGAGGTGAGGAAATTTCTTTTCGGTCCATCCACCCATCTGTTTGCTACCCAGGTTCACGGTCGAAACGCCTTCACCTGCCCGCTTGCGTATAAAGTGCTTCAGAGAGGATAGCTGCGTCAGCGGCCAGCGTTGAAGACCAGACCAAAGCTAACAGTAGAGTCCGACAGTAGAGAACATGGCCAATGAGGAGATATGGCTGGCATCTGGGTGGTCCAAGACCAGCGCGCACTCAAAGTGTTAAGCCGTCTCAGAACACGGGACTCACTTGCGTGCAAACGCTGGTCATCAATTCCAGTTTTCCAGCTCTCTTTCGGTTCGGGAGGGGAAGCAGGCTGGAGTACCGGTGACTGTACGATCCCTCCACCTCCCCCCCCTCCTCCTCAGTGCACAGAAACAGAAATTATGGCAGTCTCTTCGTTCTCGCCTCTCTCTCTCCCTCTCTCTCTCTCTCTCTCTCTCTCTCTCTCTCTCTCGCTCCCACTCTCACTCTCTGCCCCAGCCTCGCCCCGTCGGCTCTACCACTTGCAGTCTGTCTTGAGGAACTGCAGGGCCTTGCGTCCCAGGCTCGCCCTCCACGGTTTGACGAAGCTCTTCATGTTGATCACTAAACGGCCCTTTCTGCGGTCCTCATGTCCTGCCACCAGGTACTCCACCCCTGAGGGAAACAAGGACAAACAAACGGCATCAGCTGACCCTCCAACATACTGAAAGAACGGCAAGGTAGGACACATGAACCGCTCCACGAGGCTGCTGGACTTTGCACTTGAAAGAAATAAATGGCCTCCAAAGGAACGCTGTGATTCCACAGAGGAACCCTTTTCTAATTGGAAGATTCTTCGTCAGGCAAAATGGTTCAGTTGGGGAACTTTAATGCTGTTCACCCTTGTGATTGAGGGCTCAATAAAGGAGGCAATCTAAAATGCCCTTTTCACTGGCGAGTACTGCCCATAACAGTGATAAAGATACTAAATGATTGTGCCTGATGGTAATTAAGCAAGTACTGTTCCATCCAAGAGGAATCCAAGAAGCAAATGTAAAATTTATGATTCATGCAAACCTATTAGAGCAGGGGTAGGGAGCCTTTGTCCTGAAGAGCTGTATGCCCGCATGTTCTAGCGGTCTCTCTGCTCTAAGGCTCCAGATTTAAATGACTGTTGCTTGTCAGGGGGTTGATAAAAAGTCCAACTGTGTTAGGGAAGAGAGACAGCGATAACATGCAGGCCTACAGCTCCACTGGGGCGCGGTTCCCTACCCACCCCTGCAACTGAGGCAGCCTACAGTTTCGTGGTGTTTGACTAAGACACGATTAGTGTTTGAAGCCACAGTGCAGCCATCATGAGATCAGCGCAGCCGTTTTCCCTTTATGCAAGGCCCTGGGGCTGGTCATCATATCGATAATATGTCAATATTGCAATATAAGATATCGCTGAGGATTTTAAATATCATACTATTGTTCTATGACATTGTCTTTGAGATTGTCTTTCCTAGTTTCAAAGGCTGTATTATTGTAAAGGGACACAGTTCTCTGCACTCATTGGAGTATTCTAGCTGTTGTATGTTCCTGCTTGGTCATTAAATATCCACATAACTAATGATCGTTTTCCAAAATCACATTATGTGAATATTTTCTGAAAACTCCAATAGTTATTCCTATAATATCACCACAATAAGGATATTGAGATATTTGGTCTAAGCTATTACGGTATTTGATTTAGTTTATATCGCCCTAAACTCCACAACTCCAAGAAGGCCTGGCCCCGTCATAAATTTGCTTTGGAATAATCCTATAACACTAACATTTTTTTTATGTAACACTTCGATCCACCATGGAGTGGGTGGGAATCTGCCTGACATTAGGGTCCTGGGGTTAATGAGTAAGCTTAGTGCTAACGTAAAGTAATGTAATGCAGCTCATCTTCTTTGACCAGATTGGATTCTTTGGCCATATATGCAATTTCCACAACCCACCATTGCTCTAGGGAGGATTGGCCCCTTTTTGGTGTAATCAACCATAATTCACTTCAGAGTGTCAAAAAAATAACGGTAATGCAATGTAATGTAAGGTGGGGTACGTTAATGACTGTTCTTAGTTGTAATTCACTTCGGAGTGTCAGCTAAATAACGGTAATGTAATGTAAGGCGGGATATGCTATTAGCTGTCCTTAGCAGTTATTAATTTAGGAGGTGCAAGCTAAGCAACAGTAATGCAATGTAACAAGAGCTCATCTTCTCCCTTACCTGGATTGAGTAAGGGACAGGTGCAGCCCCTTGCTGTCCAGGACTCAGGATACAGGATGACTTGTCCCCTCTCGATCTTCACCTTGGTGTTCTGACTGAGGACCTTCCTCACCTTCACGTCCACCTCCGCATGGGAGCCCTTGTCGTGAGCCGAGAGCACCTTCACCTTCAAGACTGCAGGGACAGAGATACTCTTACTTATTTATTGCTTCAGGTCACTTTCAGCACTTTTCCTTAAGGCTTATACACTGTCAACCTTCATGCTCTTCCCTGAGCGACCACAGGAATCACTCAGGGCTACGGGCAATTAAAAGTCTCTATTCCAACCTGCACCTCTGAGAAAAATGTTTCAGTGACTGAGTCCAGGAATGAAGCAGTGTTACGTGCTGGCATACGCAGACAATTTGCTCATTTAGCTGTGGTAATGGCCAGAAATAAACACCTGCATGCAGACTGGAATTCCAGGACCGAAATTGTCACAAGAGCAGTTTCTCCGAGCAGCCATGCCCTCCACAGTCAAATAACAAATCCAGACTAAGAAAGTACAAGAGCTTTGGGAGCATGTGACTCCGGGCTAAATCTTGCACTTTCTTTGGCCCAGAAGTCTGCCCAAATTAGCGCTAAAATCTGGTCCTGGGGTTGCTTGCAATCCGGGAGTGCCCAAATTCTACTCAACAATCTTGCATTGAGTGACCAGATAACATGGAGTCAGTCTCTGAATGCCGGGCTGACAATGCTTAGCATGTGGACCGAGCAGCTATGTTCACAGACTGCCAGCTGCTCCACACGTCATGTTTATAGCTCCATTCCTTCATTTCATTGTTCCCTGGCAGCTGAATAGACTGTCTGAGATACTCTGTCCTCCCAGCCACACACATCCCCTCAGCCTGGTGCTCCTCCAAGCTGTCCTGGATTAGGTGAGAAGGCTGGAATCCAAGTCTCTCTCCTAGAGAGCAGGTTCTAAAGCAATGTGTGCCGCCAGCCCCAGGCGAACCTGCTTCCAATTCTGAAATGTGCGCTCAAAGTGACCCACTTCCACTTTAACCCTTAGCGCCCTGAAATAAATTTTCAAAGAATTATGAATTAAATTCTCTTGAGCTGTCGAAAACCTTTCATGTGGCGACTTGTTTAAAAGAGCTCCCCTGTCGGCAGCTCTTTAAAGCAAGTTGCTACATGATAGGTTTTCAACAGCTCTGAGTTTGATATCTTACATCATTGAGCAACACAATTTGTATTTAGCATTAAAAATGAAGACATTTTCATGAGTATTTCGCAACACCTCAAATCTGACTTTCAAGTCCGATCTAGGTTATGACTGGTGGCGAACACAAAATTTCATTCGTCTGGATAAAGTAGTTTTTGAGAAGACTTGTCCTCACTTATCCGGTCGGACGGAGGGATGGACAGACAAGCTCTACTGCAACATCCCCCGCTCCACTTTGTGTCGTGACAAGGGGATACTGAACTAGCTCGGCGAAACAGCCTACTGAGACGACAAACGACGGCCAAAGCCTTGATTTAGGAGTACACAACAGAACATCGAGAGGGATTCACTGTTTAAGTGAGACTTTCTTCAAAGCTAATTTAGACAAATCAGCAGCCACTGTGCAGCAATGAGGGACCAACTCCAGTTGTAAAACTAGAGCCACTGGTAAAGGGCACAGGTTTGAGTGTTCCTATAAGTACATGCCCTTTCGAGTATAAATAAAATAAGGGATTCCATTTTCTAAAAGGAAAAATATTATGCGGGGGGAAGATGTAGCAGCACATAAGGCAGAAATGAATTATGAATCCTTTTAACAGGCCCCTAACAGATGGAGGACTGAGATAAATTTAACTGATATCACATCTTGGGGATCCAAGTCCTGCTTATCTACACAAACACCACTAGCTGCGGGTCGCATTTTGCGACCTTGAGGAGATAATCATTGCATAACCTACAAGCATTTGCATGCATTCTACAGTCTATCCTAAATCGAAGCCTGCATCCATCCAGATCCTGCCAGAAAAATAAACAGTCCTCCTTCCAAAAATCATGGATTAGAAATACTTGCACAGATAAAAACCATAAGCCGCTTGCCTGAGGGCTTCTGGCTTCCTTCAAGTTAGCAAATACTGGCAGTTAAACAAGACTCTTAAGATGCCAGCAAACTCCGTCTTTATACCCTCAAAGCCCTCAAATCCTTTCTGGGTCTAACGATCCCTTAAATCGGCATTAAATCTGCACAGAAAACAACCGGTAAGGATGAGCCTGGTTAAAGCAGCTAGAAATGTATCCCGATACAATTCTACTGTTATTTGTTTTCCCAGCTGTCACAGTCAAGGGAACACGCAAACAATTAGCTGAGCACAAAGGGCGAGTTCATCGGGAGAACATTTCAGCAATTACGAGGGAGGGTGGAAACGTTTAATTGTAGCCTCGGTGCTTCATGCATTATCCCCAACACAGAGAGGAATGCCATGCCAGTGTTGCCATGACGCGATTACCTTGAGTCGACGGTATGAGAGCGCTCTGCGTTAGCGGAGCCCTTATCTGCCGAATAACAGTTCCTGACTTGTCACTGAGAGATTAGAGTTCGATAGGGAATTTGGCTCGCTTGACTAATGTGTTTTTGCAAGGCTGTGACTCCTTGGCAGGAACCACACCATCATTCCGGCACAGACACTAATGCAAACCTTATGGGGACCTACAGACTCAATTCATCCACAAAGCTTTTTTTGTGTTTCACATACAGTAAGAACAATTGAAGAGTTTGGTTCCATAACGCAATAAGTGCCAAAATGACAAAAATTTAGATGATACCATAGAATGATAGTCCTGCGCTTCTTACGCATGGTGCAAAAACCCATTATCAGAAATGCATAAAATATGGCGTATTTTTTCATGGTCAAAGTTTTTGTTTTTCTATAAAATGCAATAGGCGCCAACATAGAAAAAGCTGATTCATTCAAAATGACTAAAATGGATATATTGCATTTTGGAACCAAACTCTTCAATTATTCAACCGCACGTTAAAGCAATTTGTGAAATCGGATGCTCGGTCCACGGGTGGACACACTGCAAAAATTCTCACATTAATTTTTCCGGGGCGTCTACTGCTGTTTTCCCCGTCATTGTGGCTGCCAGTTCACTGTATAGCACTCACCGTAATCGTATTTCATGCTGCAGAAGATTTTAGGGCTTCCCAGAACCTGGTCCTTGCACTCACACTTCTCTGTAAAGAAAACACAACATGGATCTTAGACTGCACAACAAATAAAGTAACAAGTGCTTTACATTCCTGGAACAAGATCAGAAATTCTACTTCAAGAAATATTAGCGATTCCAGTTGCTGTCTGGTTGACCAGGGAAAATTCTTGAGTGCATAGCTACATCTTTGATTAATCCAATCTGCCAGACCTCAAAGGTGAGAATTTCATCTTCTGAGCTGAAATGTATTCGTCATGAAATTTTAGGTCAAAATAGAAGACTATCTTACCGACTGAAACTGACTTAGCGGTTTGTGCTTACTGCACGCTGCATGACTTCTCATCAGTTCCTGTGAGTTCTGTGACTGTAATAACTGCATGAAGCAACACACCGCATTCAGCACATTGTGTCAGGCAACGCATTTTGATTCGTTAAGACCCATTATCCCGGCGAGGTGCCGAAAAATTAGCCTTACCACCCGCAGGAGAAGACAGGCATGCAGCCGGCAATCGTCCCTGTCTCGATGCGCAATGCTAAGGACAATTCTCTGCAAACGAGAGCTTACATGCCTGTTTCTAAGGGTCGATTCAACCCACTTCCAGGGTTCAAATTGTTATGAAAACAATCATGTAGCTTTTTCATGGGGTAAATAGTAACTATTGTGGTTTACTCGTTTTTCTAAGTTGACTTAATCGTGTTGAAATGATGAAAGGGAGATTCCTGAAGGAAAACGTTAAAAAAAAGATGAGTCGAAAAACCCCAGTGAATGATTAATGTGCGCTAAAGCAGATGCGCAACCCCGCCACAGACAGGGCTCTGAAGTTCACAGCCGCATCACATGGACGACTTCAGAGTGAATTCTGGCCCCCTTCAAAGTTTAAGCGGCGCACAACCTGCCTCTGGCATTTCGTTTTTGTTTACTTTTTATTTTTTTATGAACGTCAGTGCGCAGCAGGAATGAGTTTCTCCCGGCACCCCCCGCAGACAACAGCGAAACGATAACCGCCCAGGCGGTTTGACCGCTGCTTCCGAAAGGTTAAAGATTAATCACGGTGATTCATACCCTCCCCGGGAGAGCAGAAACACGACTGCAGGGGGGCTGACCTGCCGTGAGGTCTTCTTTTTGTTTTTACTCCAATTTTCCCAGAATTCTCTACTAGGCAGAGTGAAAAGTAGTCAGGCAGTGGCCCAAGCTTGCCTCCCCCCTACTAGGGGCCAGCCCAGTGCCTCTAAATCATTCCTGTAGATGTCTGTAAAAAGCAATTGTACTGAGTCACACAGTGCAGAGTCCAGCAACTGCCAGTATTTTACTGTATTTGCCTGTGTTTACCAGCAGTCAGATGCACCATCTTTGTTTAAGAGTAACAGCCCAGTCAGTGATTCTCACTGACCGATAAGACATCGGTCTCATTAAAGCGTAACCAGTCCAGCCTCATGACCGCCGGGGGGACTCAGGGATACTCACCGGAGTAATGTAAGGCTGAGAAGAGCTCGTCCGCTCTGAAGATGGAGCCGCGCTCGCTCTCATTGTGCCCCAATGGATAGTCTCCTCTGTAGTACAACTCCAGGTCAGAGCTGCAAACAGTAGCATACCATTATTGAATGAACAATTAATCAAGCATATTATTGTTATTTCAAGAGAACAGCCTCTCAATCCCCCTGTGATTTTGCATCAAAAGCTGACAACCAGAGTCACAATTAAATTTCAATTCTGTGTAGCACACTGGTAGAACTTTCTAAGGCAGTCAGTAAGTAACTGAACAGGCAAACCAATTCAGATATTTCCTCACAAAAATCCAACTCACTGGATTTGATGATGAATATGAGCTGAAATAGGAATATGATTTTAAATGTTTGTGAATTTATAGCCATCTAGTCAGGCATGAAATAATTCCCCTTTACAATACAAAGTCAGTTTCAAAATACTGAAGTATGTGGGAGATGCCCATGCAAACAGCCGCTCCAACATCTTTCTCTCTTGCAGTCACCGCATTACGAAACGGATTTACAGTACCATACTGAACGATCCTAAATTAACGGACAGTAAGGCCTAAAGGCTTAAAAGCAGGTCGTCCAACCATCACTAGTAGCTGCTAAATCAACACACAGAATCAGCAAAGCAGCACAAGAGTCTCAAAAACAGGCACCGGAAACTGAAAAATATTCTTAACTTCTTTCAATTCGTGCCAAAGCAAACATCATCAGAATGTCAAGACACTGTTTGAGTTGGCATGGATTACAAGAATTCCCCACCTACTCCCATCATATTCCACCAATAACATCCCGACCAACAAACATTTAAATATTTGCTGGTAACTGATTAATACATCCATGTAAAATTTGTTCATCTCCATGTTGGAGTTGATTTCCTGGTTCCAGTTTCCAGTCCTGTGATTACAGTCGTGCTAAAACAGAGAAATAAGTTTTTTTAAATTTACTAAAATGTGTGTATGTTGGACTTTGTGTGCATTTGCAGGAACCTACGTGTGCATGTGCATTAGTTTGCCCGTGTGTGTGCCCTCTTGTGGATGCATTCAGGCTTGAGTGTGTATGTGTTTGCATGTGTGAGATTGGATGCATGAGTGTCTGTGTGTGCGCCTGTGTGCAAGCATGTGTCTGTGAAGGTATGTGTATGAGTGCATGAGTGTCTATGTCTGTGTCCGTGTGCACATGAGAGTGTGCATGCGTGTATACACAAAACTGCGCACGTGCATGAGTGCGCTTGTGTGTTTACGCCAGTATCCGGGATTCGCTCACCCGGACATGCAGTCTCCAGTGAACGGGTCACAGTCGCCAGCGCAGTCACATGGCCTGCAGCCGTAGTCCTGGAAACCCCAGTATCCCACCATGCACCTGTCGCAGTGTGCCCCGCCCACACCCGGTTTGCACACGCAGTCTCCGCTGGTGGGGTCGCACAGGGAGTCCCCGCTCAGGTGAAAGGGCACAGAGCCCACCGGGTGGCAAGCGCAGGCTGCAGGGGGCACATTAAACAGCTGACACATTCCGCTCTGCAATACACACATTCTAGAACTTTACACTACATCACATTACATAGAAACAATCCTTCAGCAGTGTCTTGGGTATAAAAGACAACGAAGAAGGATTGTTTGCAAAACATTTGCCATTCATTCAATAATTTTTAAAAAATTTTTTGCCAGATATAGTGTGCAAGAGTTAATGCTCCCAGTAATTTCATTTATAGACAAATACCCCCATTCAGTCCCTTTTGAATCCTGCTCTATGCATAACCCCGACACCGGGTGAGGAACCTCTCCCCCTGCATAGTAAAAATGCTGTAAACCACCACCTAACAGCTGCACTCACAACTGTTTTACAACTGCAAATGACTTCAAAATATCAGGGGTCATGTGACTACCTCCCCTGAATTGGCACATATGGGGGGTGGGGGGTTGGGGGGGACCACATGACTGTACGCAAATCCAGATCCCCCCCCCCGGCATTACCAAAAATCCCCCCCACCACCAGAGTGTGCTTCACCCCCTCCCCATATGCCCCTCAGGGTAATCTCACCCAGACTTTTGGTCTGCCCTCAAAGAAAAACTAATTAAGCCATAACAGCAAGACAAAAGACAAACAACTACTTGAAGGACTTTGCCTGTTACAGTAGAGAACATTTTGGCTCGGGGCTTTTTATGATTTATCCCCCCAGGGAACACAATAGGCCCTTTTATCTGGCGAGAGTACCCAGATCACCCACGCAGATCCATTTCCAAGTTAACCTGCCTGCTGAAAGCCAGTTCTCCGGAGAGACCAATACAGCTCACAAGAGCCACTGTTTAAAACTGCGAAACTGGCTGCGGCTACAGTAGTGATTACAGAGATGAGGTAACTACATGCATGTTCGCTCCACTCACACTCACAGAGAGAGAGAGAAAGAAAGGGGGGTTATATTTTCTATTATTTGTACCAATACAATCATTATTTTGTATATATTGTATGATGTGTAGCATCAAGCTTTGGCAAAAAAAGTATACAAATTTGTCAAGCCAATAAAGCATTTTAAATTGAATTGTATGGAACAGAGAAAGAAAGGCAAACTACAGTAATGGCTCGCAAGAGTTACTGCTGGAAATATCCCAAATAAGCCTTAGCAGTAGCAGCGATATGCTGTAAATCACGGTCAAAAAAGTGTTGGATTTATGGACACTCTGCATCTGAAAATCATGTCACTTGCTCACCAAAAACAAGGAATGGAAGTTGGAAAGTACTTGTGAAGTCCACAGCCAATCCTCGCCTTATCTACAGAGGACTTGGGGGGCAGGGGTGCATTTTTCCGGTCCGTTTAAACGCTGTTTGCAGGCTTTTCTGGGCACCGCAAAATTACTGTTCAACCAGACCTCAGCTGCTGTAAATGTAATCCCTGCGACATTTGTTTCTTGTTTTTTTTTAATCTTCTGAGATGTCAAATGTGATAATCTCACTGATTTGTTGCAGCTTATTAGAAGCCGCATTATAGTTCACTGTTTGCCACTTTAAAGCAGCCCAGTAAGTTATCAGACAGAAAACAAGATAAGAGTTACTTCTGTAGCAATTTACATATTCACCAGTGGCACAAGAGATGCGGTTTCTCTGAAGCCTAACTGATATCTTTTCCCTCCAACATAGTATGGATAAGTGCTCAAAGATGAAGAGAGGAAGCAGGAGTTGCAATCTCAGGGACTTAAGAGGTGAGAAAATAGCAGTTTGGCAGAGGAGATTCCGGCAGGTTTTGGTTACTGCATCAACAAACGGTAAATTCTGGCACAAAATACATATTTGAATCTTATTCATTATGCCAAACCCAAAAAGAGTCTTTCGCAAAAACACCAACCTGGAGACAATAAATCTTGTGAGGTCTCAGCTTCTAGGCACGTGTTAGTTAGGTCAATCATCCAGCCCTCAGACTGACAAGAGATTCGGTGCACGTGGTGAAAATGACAGTTTTTCTCAGTTATTATGCAAAATGAACTTTTGAACTGGGTCACCACTATGCCTGCCACAAGGGAAGCAGAACCACATTCAGAACAAAATATTTTTGAAAAAAAAAAAACAGTAAATTTAAGCTGATAATCTACACTCAAAGCATATTTTGAGTGTTTCATTTTAAATCCACAGTGGTGGCAAACAGAGTCAATATGATGAACGTTGTATCACTGCCCCAATACTAATTACAGAGTGTAAAAACAAATGTCTCCCCCAACCCCAACGCAACTCCCGCTCATTGATATTCACAGACATTTAGAAAGAAACTGGAAAAGTTTATAATCTCAAAATAGAAAAAAGGCACATCTGCATGACCTGATGCAAATATGTGCATATTTTCATGGAAATATATCAAATGGTTTCTGAGATATGGTGGGAAATGGTAGGAACGCCGAAACGGACGCGCACGGTAAACCTGACACGTATACCCTCTCTTCCTTTGAGGGGAGACATAATGAGCCTGATTGCTGGTAGTTTTACCCAGCCATCCTGAAGGGTTAGCGTGAGAGTACTGTGCTTGACTTGGTTTGTTTGTTAGTTTATATATTTACCTATTTTTTTGTTCGCTGGCAAGAATACGAGAAACCCCACTGCCTCAATTAATACCAAATTCCACCAAAAGTTGGGCAATGACCTCGAATAGATCCGAATAAAAATTAACTGGGTCAAGGTCAAGGTAAAGGTCACTGAAAAGGTCATAATAGTTTTTTGCCCTTAAATCTGTCAAAATAGTACGATTTACATCAAACCCATGCCAAAAAATTTCTTCTTAAATTTGTAAAATATAATCCTATCCACTAGTGTAGTGAAAAGTGCACAGTCTCAAAGATCAGTTGAGGTCAAAGTTCAGGGGGGTCAAGGTCATTGGAACATTGGAATTTCAGAGATGGAATGTCATATAAATGCTTTGAAACTAGTCAACATTTTTGTTCATTTACTGCATCTTGCGCAAACCCTTGGTTCCTCTGGAAACAAAATGCGACACCCTCATCCATCATCGGTTGAAAATCATTCATCCATCACATACTAGCCTCCAGTTCTCTTCTGCAAGTAACATAAACAAAATAAAATGCGCTCTTATGAAACCATGATGGCAGGGACTCTTAAAATGGATGTCCTTTTAAACACTAGAGATACGAGAGGAACTTCCCAGCCGAGCCAGGAAGGAATGCAGAGCACCTTATCTCCTTGGAGATAAATTATCTCAAATCAGAATGTTCCTTGCTGCCATTGTGACATCATCATCAGTGTACTGTATCTCCCACCATTTGTGTAGAAACAGTAGCGGACGAGAAGCCAGTTGAAACCCCAGCTATCTGAGCGCTGTGATCAGTTGTTACTGCGGACAGTAACAGACACTGGCGAATCGCTCTTGGTTTCTCGGTCTGTCTGGATCATTCCCTCACTCCCGTATCAGAGTCGAGAAGCGACAGAGGCCTGATCTGTTACTGTGTCTGCTGGAGGCCCACAGCTCCGTATACAATGACAGCCTCATGAGCTTCCCCTGATGTGGGGCAGACCCACGCCGCGTGCGAGACCGCAGTGCACGCCTGCCGAAAGAAACAAAACAAATAGTAACTCAATCCCGCCGAGCACTGTCATGTTCGCTCAGTTCAGCCGTTTGATAGATTCAGGCAGTGAATAATGTCTTTTTCTGCCTCGTATTTTCCCCATAACAGTTTACGTGTGTGTTCCTTCAAGAGCTCCAAAACGCCGGGAGGAAAAAGAGAAAGGAGAAAAAAAAAACAACCAGGCAGGCACAGTAAAAATGCACTTGGAGACACTGCAGGGAAATTCCTCCATTGAAGACAATTGCGTCCAGATTTCAGAGAAAGTGTGATCTTTCAAGAACGCGCCTCATTCCCCCGCCCTGATAATTGGCGCATCGGTTTAGCTACACATAGCGTGACTCCGGTCAATTGGTATGCTGTAAAGAGTAATGACTTTCTTCAACCGCGCGATTTTTTAAACCGAGACACACCCCCAAAAGACCCTGCAGCAAATTTCTTAAGAGCCAGAGCAAAGCAGGGGACCCCCATCATTCACAAATATTTCACTCACGGTGACGTGTACTACCTCTTAGAGCCGTTTTTTTATGTAAGAGTAGAGCTTACTCTTTGTTAGAGAACTATTAATCATCGCGGTTATGTACCTGCCCCTGTAGCACTTTCCCTCCATTTAACACAGCATGATTACTGCAGCCAGCAAAAACTTAGTATTTATTCAACAAGAAAACATTGCAACTCCATTGCGGTACCATTGGGTAATGTTGCTTCAATGCTGCAATAAGTTGGTATAGCGTTATGTAATAAGCAGTGCCTCCTACCACTGTTGCAGGTCTTGTGTAATCAGCGCCGTGAGACATGTTGAAGGATAAATAGACCTTTGCTCTTTGAAAAACACAGGCAGCGCCCCAACACGAGACGCTCTCCAATTTTCAGCCACGCGCACTACACTTTGTTCCTTAAGGGAGATAGGACTTATCTTCCAATTTAAGGATGGTTGTGATATAAATGTGGAGCTCAAAGCCAAACACGGCAACTGTGCACTGTTAAAATTAGTTTTTTAAATCTGAGGATTATGTTTGTGAGGATACTTACAAGCCCGAACAAATTCAATCATCTGGTGGTGCGGTGTACGTTACAGTGACCATAGAACAGGACTAATGTCTAGCCTTGGAAATTTCAATAACTATTGAACAGAAAAGGCTTTATGACTCAATTAATAATGTCTGGATGGGGGTGGCTTGCAGCTATTGGCTAGGATGTTTGACAAGGACACGAAAAGGTCAGACACCCCTGAAATCACCATAGGCTCAATACAGCTGTTCAACCAATGAGTAGCGCTATGAACCACAAATTGCTCCATTGGGAACTGGCTTCCTTTTAGTATTATCAAGTGAGAGTCTACATGGATAATATGTCAGCCAGTGACTGTAATGTAATTTTCCTAACAGGAAAATGAGCTTTGAGCGGATGGCCTCCTAATGTGTTTACACGCCACTGCTTCAAATGTAAATGGGAACTGCCACACAGTCACGCACCTTCACCTCCACTCAGAAATCAGCCAAAGCCGCCAAAAAGTACTGCATATCCATGTCAGACGATGAGAGCAGAGACAAGCACATGCCTGGTTTGTTATGGTTTCCTTTCTCTCTGAGCCTGTGGCTGGATGCCCAGCTGCGATCACGTAGAGCCCACAGTTCTGTCACGGCGCGAGCGGACTGAACGTGAGACGGAGCCGAGATTTTAGGTGGAGCTGGCACAGCCCGACGCGCGGAGCGGGAATCGGTAACGAGGTCCAAGTTTCCTGTCGAAGCTGGCGTTGCACCGGGAGACGAAGCTCTTTGACGAGACAATTATCGTGAGAAACAAACAGGGGATAGCGGCGAGAGGCCAGACTCCAGACCGTTTTGAGTCTGGCGTGAAACATTATATTGTCTACAACACAGGCACTTGGAGGGAACCCAATCAAAGAATGTTACCGAAGTGCCTTACTCAAGCATCTCGGACAAAATCTACAGGACATTTACTAACAGAAAGAAAAGTTCTGAAATTATGGGCAAGATGAATGGGCTGAGCACCTGCTCCTCTGGCTAAATCTGAATTAAAACTTTGATTATAACACCAATGCGCATATTCTGAGTCCTACAACCGTCACACCCAGTTCCACGTGAACCACAACTTCACAATGACTACAAATGAATAACTGCACTCAAAAATATATATAAATGTGTATATCTATGCTGAGATACACATGGAGGAAAATTCTTTATGTACATATGTATGCAGACCTAGTCTGACACTAATTTCTGCTGCCTGGGAGCTCTCTGGCTGGCAGCCTTTTCCCCTGGCAACAACAACAAAAGACTGCCATTTCTCCTTGTCATGGGAGTCATCACACAACCGTCCCGTGTAAACAGACTGCCAGCATACAAACACAGACCATATTTACTGTAAACACAAAACAAAACAAAAACTGAATCCAGATGCCTGAATAAGGAGCTTAAAAATCAAGGCATTTACCACATAGATTGAGAATGAGGCGATAAGGCCCTTTCGTACCGACGTTGACATTTTGAGTGGGTGGCGAGGGGCACTTGAGCTCGGCTGGTTTGCGTTTGACTCAGATCTAAAGCATGTCGCATTCGTTCCGCTCGATGATTAATTGGCTGGCTATTCTCAGGCTGGGAGAACAGGCCCACAGACTGGGGCCGATGCGAAAATCATCGTGGACTCTTTCCTTGACCGCTCGCCCCCCCCCCCCCTTTCCTGTTTTCTTTCCCATCTCTTCTCCTTGGCATTCCGCAGGCCTCTCGCACCGCCAGGTGCCCATCGGAAGGCAAGCTACGGCATGCGACTCCGACTATCATCAGCATTCCGCCCTACAGTGACTCATCTCCCACGCTCCTCATTTCAAATACTTTCTGACTCAACTTTCCTGCCAAATGTAAAATAATAAGCTGAGCACAATCAAATATGTAAGATTATACTGGTCATGGGGAGACAGACAGACATTATTTTTTTACCCAGAGGTTTAAACTCCGCTGTCAGTCAGAGATACAGACAAACCCCAAAGAAAAGAAAACTGACGGTATTCTAGACCACAACTTCCTGGCTGAACCTTTTGCCAGTATTGACAGAATGAAGTCAGAGGAAATTAGGAAATTCAATCATTTATACCACATTTTCTGCAAGTACATTTTCACATGTAATCCATCCGTGTGGCTGAGCATTTTACTGAAGAAATTCAGTCTTCAGTCTTGAGAGTTCTATGCAGTTCCCCAGCTTTTGCGCTAAAAACCGAGGTCCCTACCCTGAACACAACATTGAGCACCTCACTGAAAGAGCACCGCTTCATGTTCACGAGACTGTTAGTTCTTAAGGATGAAAGCAAAGCAGCCGAAGGATTCAGGTGATTCAAGGCTAAAACCCAGCTAAAATATACCGTTTCTGCGGAAACAAGCGTTTTTCTTTCAAATTTCTCTCAAAGCTTCTTTTCAAAAGGAAATCTAGGATTAATATTTCCCAGAGGGGAAAAAATGCGTCATCAAAGAAAATAAAGGCCGCTTCCGAGCCGCTTCTTACAGAGGGATTTCCATTCTTTTTTCAAAAGGCATTAATTTTCATCGTGTGACAAGCTGATCTCCTGATCGTAACCTCTCTAACCATAAAACCTGCCGTGAAAATCAGCTGAGTCCCACAAGGGCCGTAAAGCAACAGGTTAAAGAAAAACCAGACAGCACTTCTCAAACTTTTAAAAAGGAAGATCACAAATTTACGATAGCAACGTTCTCAACCAAACTAACTAAACTGATGTAACAATTTTTTATTATTTGAAAATAATGCGGTGGTTCTCGATCACTGGCTTCGGCAAACATGCCCTAAATCTTATTTTTGAAAGCGTAAAAGAAAAAAAAATCGAAGAACTGAAGCAGGAGAGGGAGAGACTGTGTGTAACTGTATGAGATTTGTGGGAACGTCAATCCTGCCCCCTTGGTGTGAACACAAACAAACACTCGGCCATTTCACACCAAACTATTCATGCCACCAACCAGCTAGCACTCTCCAAAAAGCCTGTTATCCACGGTGGGAAGATGCAACAGTTCGCTAGAATCTCAGGCCTCGGTCACGGAAGACGGGTTCCGTGCCAGTCCGTGGGACAACAGCGTCGGACCACAGCCTCATTTGCATGAATTATCTCTACAGGAGGATTCCACAATGGGGCCCACACAATGCTCTAGAACTACATAAGCGTACACAATGCATAAACTCACGAGTTGAGGAGACTGGGGTCTGATGAGCCCTGGGGACCAATGAGCCGTATCACATATTTGTAAAAAAACAGATGCCAGAGCAGCTTGAAACAGGAGAAAAATGTGATATGGCTCATCGGACCCCGGTCTCCCCCAGACAGGCTAATTTTCAGAACAAAAAGAATTTTTCGAGCAGATGCAAGTCGGGATGGTGGTGGTGCAATGGGCAGCACGATCATCTCACGGTGGTAAAGTCCTGAGTTTGTAACTCTGGGTTTGAGTGTAGCTTGTGTAATTCACCCTGAGCATGATTGAGCTCCGTGACGCAATCCTAAGATGCGCAAGTTCAATACCGGAGGAGGCATTACTGTAGAAGAGTATACATCCCCAGTCAAACTAACCCGTATAAATAAAGGTTAACTGAACGAATGTCAGAGGAGGAAAATCCATCTTCAGACAGTAAATACCCTCCCTCATGTTTTGTTATTCTCTCCCATATTTACTACTAGTGCATCTCTACAGCCCGGAGGTGACGCTCATTAGGGACATCAGATGACTGAATTTACGTGAGGACAAGCTGTGTTACAAGGACATTCAGTTTCTCAGCACCAGGCTTCCCTCGAGGGGTTAAAATGGCGTCGGCGGCGTCTTACGTTTGCAGGAGTCGGGCGCGGAGATGGGGCGGTGCGGGTCTCGGTAAAATCCACTCTTGCAGGCCTCGCAGTGTCGGCCCTCAGTGTTATGCTGGCAGCTGTCGCACACGCCCCCGCTCCGTCGCCCGGACTCCAGCCACACCCCCCAGTCGAAGTGACAGCTCTCCGCGTGGCCGTTACACTTGCACTCTGTCACAGGAAACATAGAGCGCACACACTGTCAGGCTGGGGACAGCAAGCACACACACACACACACACACACACACACAAGCATATAATCAGGCCGGCCGGTGAGTGAGCACTCAAAGACAGAAATACAAAGACAGTCTAACACACACACTCAGGCTGACTAGCGAGTGAGCACACACACACACACACACACACACACACACACAAGCACACAAGCACACACAGACACACACACACCAGCATATAATCAGGCCGGCCGGTGAGTGAGCACTCACAGAGAGAAATACAAAGACAGTCTCACACACACAATCAGGCTGACTAGCGAGTGAACACACACACACACACACACACACACACACAGACACACAAGCACGCACAGACGCACACACATAGAAATGCACACATAATCAGGCAGCCGCTCAGTGATGGCCTGAGGCCAGCCAGAGGTATATATTTCTGGGCTGAATCTACAAACTTCTCAAAGCTGCTTTGTGTATGTGTGTTTACATGTGAATACACATGTGCCAGTTCCCTTCTGCTTAATGTTGGTACAGAATGTTGACTGCTCACCTACCCCATGGGTACTGGTTTCCACATGGGGACAAAAATCCATGCCTCCACAATCTTCACCAATGCAACACTGCCATTGCAATACATTAAATAATAAACTTGAGATGTCAAACTATTTGAGCGTGCGTGTTCTGCTGGTCCATTTGCGTGCGCATAACTCAGTGGGGGTGATTGGTTGAATGTGTTTTTACGCGAGAGTGCGTGTCAATGTGCATGTGTGCATGTGCATGCGTGTGTCCTTGTATGTGTGCGCATACGAACGAGCAAGTATGTGAATGAGTGTGTATATATAAGGGTGCGTGTTTGAATAAACGTGTGCGCTTTGGGTGTCTGTGTGCATATTTATGAGCATGTATATACAACAGTGTCTGTACGCTTGGGTATGTGTCCATGCTCATGCGCATGCGTGAGCGTAAGTTTGAGTATACATGAGCATGCGCGCATGAGTGAGCGCGTGAGTGTGTGTGAGCAAGTGAGCGCAAGTTTTTGTGTGTACGAGTGAGGGTAGTGCGTGTGTCTATGAGCGTGTGCGTACACTCCCGTGTGTATACTCACTCCTGCATTCGTTAGCTGCCCCCGTGAGGCCGTTGGCAGCCTGCCAGGGCTGGTCATTATAGAGGGGGGCACATTGTTCACAGTGCTCCCCCGCAGCATTGTGCCGGCAGACACACTTCCCATGAACCTGCCACAGCGAGCGAGAGGGAGAGAGAGGGACAGAGAGAGAGAAAGAGAGTCAAACGACCACCAGTGACAGACAATCAGTCCCAGCACTGCAGCCACATTCACATTAGCTCGTAGCTTGACCTCAGCGGACTGGGTGAACTCGTGGACTAAGCAGAGTAATGACAGTGGAGCCGAGCACCTCTGTCGCCAACGCAGACAATACAGCAGGGAGACCCTCCGATTCACCCCCGGGGTGAAGGGGCCACAGGCGCCAGGGCCAGAGACCCACGGGATCCCCTGCTCATTCCTTAATTAGAATCTGTTAATTACTTAATCAGATCGATTGTTTGGCTTAATTACCGGAAGCAACAGTCCATTGTGATGCAGGCCGGGTATTGAATCCGGCCTGGTAAAATGGCCCGGGTCATGGGTTGTCCATTGGAGGATAGTGAGCCATGCTTTATCGTCTGTAAATACTTTTAATAGAAACACAAAGGTATTGACAGTCCACAGGTACGCTGAGTATGGTTTGTGCATCTCAATGAAATAAACAAAACTAACGGACAGCACTTATCTTCTCGGTGGGCAAACACACAATTAGGGAACAAATGCCACTTTCGCAACTCCATAATACCACGCTCTGAAAAGATGTTTTTCCACTTTAGTTTAATTACATATTGTTGAGGGGGAGAAGGTCGAAGGGGAAGAAGTTTAGGCTGTTTGTCCAAATCATCAGCGTCAGGAAAAAAAATGTCCCATAATTGGAAATGACGCATGAAAAGACTGTTTATATTTGCGTTTGCTAAAATACCACTACAGTTCGGCCCCACTGGGACTCGAAGAAATTCTCAAAGTTGTTGAGTTATGCGACGTTTATGAAGCAAATTCCATAAAAGGACAACAAGTGCACATATTTGTTCTTAATCTGTCCTGACTCTCAATGAAAGGAAATACATTTTCTTCTGCAAATACAGTTTGGCATTTCGGCGACTTTGATAATCACACGAAGTAGCTCTAAACCAAACGGAGTCTGTGATTAAAAATTGTCATGTCTGCAGTAATGTAAATTCCAGCATTAACTGAACACAGACAACAATGTTTCATTTATGACATTACAGCTTTCCATTTAATATGCAGCGATATACATCCAATATTTTTCCCATTCTCTATGGATAGGATCGTAAGTCAGTACATATAAATACCAGACAACTGCAGCAGGTCTCTGTCTCTTGCGCGTTTAGCTACAGATTATCACCATTCACACTCAAATACTTTTAAAGGTGGGTAGGAATTGGCTCATTCCTAAGCTTGCCACCTGATTTCAACACTGCAATTCTGAAAAGTCATTCTTAATAAATGCCATGGTCTAGCGATGACACAATCTTTCACTTCCTATTTGATAGCTAATATTAGCTTGTTTTAAGCTTCTGTTTGCTTAAACAAGCAAAATTTCTCCCTCCCGTGGAAAATCTTAAAATGAGTGAAGATTATCTCAGCACATTGGTATTTGCCTAATATACCAAAACATGTAATGGAAATAATACTTTAAATGTAGCACAAAACTAAAAATACACATAAGGAATGACTCATGGGTGGTTTTTTTCAGTTCTGTTCCACAGGATGTCTCTTTAACGTGTCTGCCACTCCGCATCAGACCTCAGCTGCTAAGGACAGTCTCAGGAGACCCTGTACGGTCAAGAGAACATTCCAGAAGTTCAACACTGGAACACGTACAGTACCCATTGGTGTGTGTGTGTGTGGGGGGGGTGGGGGGGGGGTGTATGACTCCAGAGTATGACTTCTACACAGAGTACGACTGCAGAATGAAGTTAGGCCTGATCAGAGAGGTAAGACGAAGGCATGTGCCGTTAACGTTAAAAATGAGAGAAAAACTTCTACATTTGAAAAAAGAAAAAACGGGTACCGACCCCCCACGCCCCACCCCACTCCTCATTCCGCTCATCATTGTAATACAGGGCAGCCAATCTGACTCCAAGCCACAAAGAACAGACAAATGGGGTCCAGTTCCTCCTGTGACAGCACTGACAAGGGCCACAGACACCTGCGAGATCAAGAATCGCACAGCTTCTACCTTTCATTAAATGGAGATACAGCGAGTGATGGAGTGTAACAGCGTCCTGGATGGGCCAACTCTTAGACCAGTAGAGCGATCCGAAAGCAGGATTCTGGAATTCAGCCCACAACAGCACGTTAAACGTCCGTTAATGTCCTGTATGCGGAGGTATTCCGTGTTCTGAACCGTTCTGAAAACCGCAGTTATCGCACTGTCATCCTGCTACACTGCGTAACAAATAGAGGTTCACAGGCTCAGAGAGAAATTTATTTTTAGAGCAGCTCTACATCACTCTCAACTGTACTCTCCACTTAAACATAAAAAAATTCATTGAACAAACACAGCCAAGATATCGACTGCGACCCAAAATATTGCTATGAGATTAAAGCTCCTAGTCAAAGGATGGACGCTCATCAGTTGTTGATGGGCTGCTTGAGTAAGAATAAGCCAGTTTAGGTGAAATAGCACTGCCAACAAGGAAAAGGGAAAAACCTAGGGCACGGGGCGAGAATAATAGGACGTACAGAGGTAAGAGTGTTTAATCTACACCAAGTCCGCTGGTACCCCAAGACATTGTGTTAAAAGTCGAACTGTCTTCCAGGAAGCAGAGGGATACAATTATCTTAGGTGCGGAAAAAAAAAGAATTTCTACTATCTTACCATTTTTATGGAATAAATACTTTTGAGACATTTTCCCATAATAACTCAGGATTGACATAATTGGGATAAACATGAAATGACATGGTCTGTCTCGCGACGTAAACCTTCATGCTGGTAGCGACTTGTCACACAATGCAGAGCAGGATCTCAGAGCTCCTTACAGAGGAGACTGGACAGCTGGCAATGGGGGCTGGGGAACACCCCTAGCAGAGGGCTTCATGGCGGATTAAAAGAAAGCTTGAGCGGGTGAGGGCAGCTGAGTGCAAGTACATGGCTTGTTAGCGGATCGAAGCGATCCGAGGAAAGGCCAGGGAGGGTGGGACAAGCACTCAGCAGATCCTCACACTGGAAGAGCAGGCAGCTGCAGCCGTCCCAAGCTAATTTCACGATGTGTTTACCGCCGTGACACAAGATGAAGGGAATAGCATTCTTCACACTGTTCCACTTCCTGTTCCTGCAACCCTCTGAGTGGTCCAGAGAGGGACTGCCGATGCTGATATACGGCCACTCTTAAAAGTCCAGAAGTTTCCGTATGTACGGTATGCGTCTGAGTATGTGGCGTGGTGGAGGGCGGGTGGTACACGGGGTGCAGCTTACACCACAGCAATGTTCAGTGTTTTGACGGGACCTTTCAGATCAAACAGTCTGGGCTAAGTGATAGCAGTATGAGAGGCCGGGGGGCTGGTGGCAAGGGGCTGGTGTGGGGGGGTGCAGGAAGGTTCTGGCATTCAAAGGATGGGCGTCGCTCCCACTAACTTCCCTGAAAAACAGGCGCGCTTCAAAACAAGCAAATAAGCCCCGCATGTGTGAGTGCACAAATAACAGGCTCGCGCACAATTAACTAAAATGGCAGGAGAAACTGTCTGACTGTCTCTATGCGTGTATCGATGTCTATCCATCAATATCTGCCACAACCGTTCATCCGAACGACATTACTCAGCGAGCAAATTGCTGAGGACCCAAGGACGTGCACTGTCGAGCGGTAAGTCTTTTAACTGAGTGGTTCGCAAATAAGCTGTGAGCAGTAAAACCGGATTTGAGGCAATTGCCCAGTTTTGATCACACAATTTGAATGGGCTCTGCAGAATGCACACAATGATCAGAACCATAGCTAAGTGTTCTTCACCCTCTTAAAGTATAACTCTCCAAGCCCCCCCATCCTGCTGGGTGATTTGTAGCCCCACTGTGAGCCCCAAGAATCGTTACCAAATTTTCGCCCCGCTGGGGACGGCCCTCAGCGCATGCGTGACTGCAGAAATAACAAGGACTCCGGCGTATTCGTGATGTACGATTGTAAACAACCCGCCTACAAGAACGTGTTGCCTCAGGAGAAAATGAAAGTCCTTTAATTATAGTTTTACCGCTGAATTTTCACGTGTCATTTCACAATTATTTGTCAGGCTCCAGTGATCGGGTGCAGACTGGCAGGGGTGGAGGTGGTGGGGCGGCTCTGCGATGTTGACTCAGATTTTTCTGGAACCTCTCAGTGAGGAGCTGAGTGTTATGGTTATTAAGACACAGTAAACAGTTTTTGTGCTTTAAACGCAAGCTAAAAGTCATTAGTGTGAACTGGGCTCTGTCTATGCCCTCCTTTGCAAAACAAGCTCTCACGTCAAGAGAAAATGTCCATGCCATGTGACCTTCCTAAAACACAGGGATAAAGCTAGAATAACACCTAATTGAACAACATTATACAGTGGCCGTAAAAGGCATTATTTTATACTGACATTACTGCCCAACAATAAGCAACCTGGTTAAACAAAGGAATTCTGAAGTGGTTTTAAAAGGAAAATTGTTCGTTCTGATAAACATTTGCAAATTATAATATAGCAAGGACTAATAGTCGAAATAAAAAGTTTTGAGTAAACCAATTTGGTATTTGTTTGGAATCCACGTTCGCCACACTCGAACCTTCTAGCTCCCTTAAAACTTAAATCTCCCTGAACATCTTCGTGGTCCAGCCTTTGTTTGGGTTCAACAGATATCGCCATCTGGGATAGAACGAAGAAACAAAAACAAGAAAAACACTCTGGGCTCGCGGAGGAAACTGCCTAAATAACCAGCCGCTTCCCCAGGTAATAACCGTTTTCATACACCGCGTTTTAATTCCTGTTAATTATAAACCCCCACACGATCATTGCGATGAGCAGGGGTGTTATTTAAACACATGCCCCCACTTTATATTGAGACAAGACAGAGCTAATTACAGTGCATCAGGACACTTTGACTGCCTCCCAAGCAATACACTACCCTGGATACGCAGAAGTGGAACGGCTTTAATATCCAGTGTGAAAATATAGACAGTCTGCCACGGTGAATTACCTCTCACTGCGCAGACTCTAACACTTGCTCCTGAGCCAGCCATTCGTGTGCGGTAGTACATTATTAGGACAGCAAATCACTGGGCCCATAGGGTGATTCACTGGGCCACTTAAGTGAAGAAGCTCACCGTACACTTACTTAAGTGGACGATAATTCAAGTGGGCGATTACCCCATGCCCTTTATTATGGAAAAACCAGCACTTACTCGTGATTGACAGAGGCAAGACATACTCGTTCAGAGCTCGTGAGTCTGCTTAGGACAGAGTAGAATTGATACTGGACATTCATCAGGCCGTGCTACTGTCAGTCAAATTGCCAAACTGAACTAAAAGAAACTGCAATAAATAACTGAATGGCTTGATTCTGAAAATAACGCTCTCAATCTAATATCTACTTTTCTTCACATCGGTTAGAAGAGACTGGTGAGTACTGAGCACTCCTGCATAATTCAGCCGCTCGGGGCTGGCTGTAGCGCTGCCCAGTTTCCAGAACGCTTTTCCTCCCGTCTGATAATTCTCTTCATGCCCGGCCAAGATTAAAGGCTATTGACTGTAAACACGGCAGGGCGGGAGGGGAGGGGGGTTCATTTACAAGCACTGGAATTCTGGGATCACATACGGGAAGCGCGAAAATGTAATACAATCAGCAGACGTCTGGAGGAAACACACAAAGACTCACTTTCCATTCTTTTCACCCCGGTGATGGCGAGAGAAACCAGGGCTTTTGTTCAAGAGCTCTGATCGCACTGATATGGCCCACTAAACTCAACAGTTAAGATTGATAAAGGCACGTAAATCCTAAAAGTATGTAACATATTCATTCGCCACACCTCCTCGCCACCCCTTCCCTTCACAACATCTAATTATCATTTTATCATCTGATACAAAAACAGCAACCGTTTATCCACAACAACGAAAGTTAACACAGCCAAAGCGGTTTCAAGTTGCATCTTTCATTCTTGGCACCATTCAAAACAGGCTTCCATGTCATGTTTACAAGAAATGTGCTGTAATATCCAGTCCTGGGGATCTAACTTATGTAGTCTCATTGCAAACAGGCCGGATTATAGAACAGTGCTATTTGAAATGATTGACTTCGTTATGTTTGGGCGAAATGCAGTCGGGTCATTCTTTGAATCTGGTTGCTGAAACCAGACAGACATCCACAGAAATATTAACCTCAGGGAAGGTTGTTCGGTACACTGAGTTCAAAAATGCCATATGTTATGTGAAGGCGAAATTCCCCTCTGACCTACGACCTGACAATGGTCAACCCAAACAGAGACATGGGTGTAGAGGAATTGACCTGAGGACAGGTAAGGTGCTATAATCGTTTGTCAACCTTCAGTGTCCTTTTGATAAATAGGAATGTAAGGGAAAGAAATGCCACATAGAAACCCGAAGGCACTCTGGGAAGCCGCAAGACAAGGATGAAGTAATGCATCTCTCCAACCAAACTGAACCCTGGAAGGGAAAACATTTTTTTTCCTTGATGAATATTCGGCCCAAGTTCTCCGGCTCAAATTCTGCCAAATACTTTTTGCATTATGACCCCACATAGACTTTTATATGCTGCATGACTGGCAGTTTTGCTGCGCTTGATCAATTTTTATTACTTGAAGGAGAATTTTTCGTATATTCCGATACTGCTAATGCAACATCTACGCGTTCTTATAAGCACCACGTAATACTGAACTTTTAGTAATACCTCGTTACATCCTTCTGTTTTGCTTTACCACTTTAGGTAGGAATAAAGGCTGTCATTTTTCATCTTTCATTTCATTATTAAGGGAATGCATTTTTTGAGAAAATGAACTGGAAGAGCCAAGCCCAGATACGGTCTCAGCTGGGGACGGTTCCAGTGCTTTAAATGTCCCTGAAGTTCCTGGATACTGGGTATAGTGTGGTGGAAATGCAAAATACAAACCCGCTCACAAACACACAGGCGCGCACACACACACACACACACACACACACCCTCATTCAAACATTGCTGCCCTTTGAGGACAGGTGCTTGACACCAGTTAGGTGATCACATGCTCAACAGCGGTAGTTGCTCCTCGCTAATAGCACCAGGTTGCAGGACTATAACAGTCCCTTGGGCTGAGACACAGATGGCGAGGAGGAGCTTGAGGACATGAGGTAATGAGGGTCAGGACAGAGGAGAGGACAGGGGATATACTATCACACCCTAAACACCCATGTGCAGGGTTTCCTAACAATTTTGCTTCCCCAGCACAAATGTACTGAGTTTTCCAGCGAGCCATTCTCAAAAGAAAACAGCATTGTGTTGATGCAATGTATATAAGCGTACCATATTTTATCGAGATTTATTTAGATTTTTGCAAATGATGTGTATGTTCAGAAGCTCTAAGTATTAATGTGAATTTTTAACTTATATTTTAAGTCTTTCTCACATGGTTTGGCTGATCTCACCCAATTATACACTGGGCTGCCCCCAGCACAAAGGCAGGGCAGCAATGAGTCAAATTCTTCTTCAGTCTCAGGGGATGGTGCGTGAGGGCTGTTTACCCACACAGCAGGTGCATGCTACACTAATGCAGCTGCGCACACAGGCGCTTTGCTAATGGCACAGGGTGTAATGGAGATGGGGGGGGGCTACATATTCCGGCTTCTGTCTGTTTGTTATGGCAGTCCGGTGAGCATGCTGGATGATAAGAAAAATAAAGCAAAGATGGTGCAAAAGTGCGCATACAATACAAGCACCGAATTTAACAAAAATGTCATGACCACTCGTAACTTTCGCATGGACACAGGGAATTGCAGTGTGTGGTTCACAGCAAAAACTGACAAGAATTTTAATGTAGAACAGACATTTAAATTGGGCTTAAACTCTCAGCTTGTTAAGAACTTACCAACCCATATACGTTCTAGTTACATTTCCCTACACTTCAGCAAATCTTGCAATGAGTTAAACTCTCGAAACTCATTTGCAGTATTTTCTGTTTTTTTTTTTTTTAAGAAGTTAACGCAAAAATGATTTCAGGTGTAAATATTACTCTAAATTACGTCAGGAGAATGACCCTTATCAACAAATGCAGTGCAAAATGTAGTTGCCCAGAATTGTGGGTAATGTAGTTCCCCTGCCATTACCCACACGATTGGTACCTTCTCCCCCCATCATCACTCACCACATGATTGGTCCTCTCTCTCATTGGCTGGTAGCCGTGGGCGGGCACGCAGTGCTCGGCGTGGCCGTTGCAGAAACAGCTGCCCTTGACGATGAAGTCATAGATGGCGTAGTGCTCGGTGGGCAGGGCCTGGATGGCAGGGTCTTTGGCCTGACACGGGCAGGCCTGGCGCTGGAGCAGTCGCGCCCGCAGGTTTGTAGCTCTAAGCTGTTGCTGGGCGGCTGAGCTGTAGGGATCCAGGGAGTGCCAGGGTGAGAGGGCGCGGTAGATCACCTGGGGAGAAGAGAGCAGACAACAAGCCTTCTCAACATCAGGGAGAACTCAGCACCACCATATGTTTATACTCTAAATCCAGCAGTTTAAACGGCTAACACCCATTCTTAATGTTCGGCAGGCAAGGGTATCACCCACTGGAATGTGTTGGGTGTCAGCAGTTAAAACTCACTCATATAACAGCTACTTATTTGACGCAGCTTCGTAATTATTTAAGTATCACTGCTGTGTGGCACAGTGTCCCAGCCAATATGACAGCGCTGACCAGCTTTATGCACCAACCCATTAGCACAGTCCAATGAAGGACTTCTTGCTTAAGCCTCGGTCGCAACTGGACGCACGGATTTTTTAGTCATGCGTTCTCTGCATTTTTTTCCGTACGTGAGAGTCGTAGAGGACGTGGAGGTAAAAAAAAAAGTAGCAGCCAACTCGTAAGGCGGGAGTGCAGCCCTTCAGGGTGATGCAAGAAGTTCGCAGCAGTACTCTTGCGATTTGGCCCGTGCATGTTTCGTACAGGTAGTAGGGAGGATGTGCAGATGTGTGAGGATGTCTTGGGACAGCCGCACGACAAACACACTTATCAGGCACGAGTAGAAAGGACCGCATGGTGAAACTGCACAATTCAACGCTCCTTTGGACGCAATGGCCTTACTGTCGCCGTACGTGTTTTGTATTTTTTTGGTGTTGAATGCACACATATACAGGGCACACATATCTTGCATCACCCTGAAGGGCTGCACTCCCGCCTTACGAGTTGGCTGCTACTTTTTTTTTTTACCTCCACGTCCTCTACGACTCTCACTTACGGAAAAAAATGCAGAGAACGCATGACTAAAAAATCCGTCTGTCCGGTTGTGACCGAGGCTTAAGCAAGGAGAACTTCATTGGACTGTGCTAATGGGTTGGTGCATAAAGCTGGTCAGTGCTGTCATGTTCGCAGGGACCCTGTGCCACACAGCAGTAATACTTAAATAATTACGAAGGCAGAATAGGCTTCATCTTCATCCACCGTCACCCTGGCGCAGGTCCTCTGGCTGGGACGTTGTTCCTTCAGCATTTCCTGCATCTTATTGTCTCCTTCTATTCTTTTTCCCTTTCCCTTTTGGAGGGAGGCATCTACGTAAATATATATATATATATATATATATATATATATATATATGTGTGTGAGTAGCTTTATCAGAATCCAAAGTCGAAATGAAAAAGCACGGGCTGCCCACGCCTTTCTATAGCCCAGCCGTGCTTGGACGTTCCATTTCTAATTTATTTCAAACATTGTGTGTGCGCACGTCTCATTTCACACTCGCGGGAAACTTGCTGTCGACTTGCGTCCACCTTGCGGCAAAGTGCGCCTTGGATAAATAGTTTTATTTCCAGGAAAAAAACGCACGTCTGATCTGCGTGTTTCTTGCGTGCTCTTTGCGTCAGGAGCAAGGGAAACTTGCGTCCTTGGCCTTTCTCTGGAAATCGTAGAGTTTTTTGTGCATGAACAAAATACATCGTATGGGCTTACGGGCAGCCTGCAAGCTCAAAATTTTGCAAGAAGAACCTGCGTGGCCTGTGAGTTCCTTGACATTTTTTTGTTGTAGACACGCCGTGGAGTGAAAGTACGGCCAGTTGTGACCGAAGCTATGGAGACATGTGAATGCAACAAGTAAAAATTGATATTTCATAACACCTGGACTTTCTTGACTTTTTGCTATTATGTGTAGTTTCTATCTATTGAGGTTTTGATACCAAAAATTTGAGTGATTCATCGATTAATTTCAATGGAATCGTGTAAGAAGTAAAGTGCTATTGCAGATCTAGTAAAATGTCTAACTTTAAAGGCCTTCATCTCGAATTCACAAAGTGTCATGAAATAACTTTTTACTCGATGTGTTCGCATATGTCAGTGTGTTCCCTCCTGACTAGGGAGAATAGCCTCAAAGTATAATTTCCATGTTCTATTTCTGACTTGTACATCATTCTTTTGACATGACACTGTTCTCTTTCACTGTTCTCTGGTCCCTGATATTATTGTCTGAAATTTCAGGCAAATATGTTGGTAGAAGTTAATCTCTCTGTGTACAAGCAGCACTGCCAGTTCTCAGCTGGTTGACTTGAGAAGCTGACGGCTGAACTGATTGTTTATGGCCTCTATTCACTCAGATACTGACCCCCAAAAACAGTGATCAAAGACCGCGGAGACCTGACACCATAAGGAACACTAAAGTTAAGAAAAGTAACAGCCTCACTTTAAGATGAAGAAGCCCTTTACAAAACAAGTAAACAGCAAATCCTCTCAGAGGGCTATATCAAGTGGCTCTCCCACAATAGATTTTCTGAGAAGAGCGCATTAAATTTTCAGCTCAACAGTTCAGACTATTGACACCAGAACTCTCGTTGTGAGCACTTCGCTCAAGGTTGTGCACTGATGCGCCTCTTCGGCTAGTGCTAAATATACTCGGTGGTAAAAATCCATGCAGTACATAGCATTGCACATCAGTGTTGCAGGATATATGAAGAGTTCATGTGCAAAAATAGTAATCCACATTTTGATTTAGTTTCCTGTGAAATGTTTTTTCAATTGTGCACTCCAGGGAATATCTATGAAACTACAGTTGTGTTATTTCAGTAAGATATCTCAAAATGTTTTACTTTTCCTAAATCGTGTTTACTTATTACGCTCATATCTGTTTTTACAAATTTCATTTCCTTTCTGGATGTTTCTATTTTTATGGGTCTTCACATTTACTCCTATTCTTCATCAGCAGAAGGTTTTCTGTAGATACCTGAAGTGCAGTCTGGACAGTTATGTTTATGTAAACTTGCAGTAACTCACAGGACGATCGCCGAGCGTGAATGCAAATACCCCCGAATTCAAGCTGACAGTCAGCTATTTAACCTCACTTTGTTTCAGAGGGAAAAATGTGAAAAGAAAAGCAACACTGTCTGCAATACAGAGAGACAGGGCCGCACTGTCTGTAATACTGACAGATAGGGCAGCACTGTCTGTAACAGTGACAGACAGGGCCACACTGTCTGACAGAATTACACACTCCGCTGTAAGCTCTCATTACCCCATTTCATTATTATATCTGTGAGGTGCGTAATAAAGCCATTACAGCACACTGACCTGCCAGCACAGCCACACCCTACCATTTATTCAGGCTTCAGGCCGGCACATATAGCTAGTGCTATAACTCACAAATATGCTAACATACCTCTCTACATGTCACGTCTCCCTGGTCAGCTCTCTCTCTACCTCTCTCACTCTCTTTTCCCCTCTCACCACCCTCTCCCTCTCTCCTCTCTGTCTCCCTCTCTCACAGTCATCCTCTGCCTTACATTCCCCTCTTCCATTCCTTCGCTCTTCCACACTCCCTCTCTCTTTCCCTTTCTCCGTCCTTCTCTGTCTCCCTCTCATCTTCTCTCACACCCCCTCACTTCCACTCTCTCTTTACCTCTCTCCCTCCCTCCTTCTCTCTCTGTGTCCTCCCTCTCACACCCGAAACCTCCCTCTCCCTGACTCTCTCTCTCTCTCTCTCCCCCCTTTCCCCATCTCTCTCACCCTCCAGCCCTTCCAGGGCTGTTCTGTTTTCCTGGGAGCCTGGCAAACTGCCAGACCTGAGGCTTTAGTGTTTACAAGCTTTCGTGAAAGTAGAAACTGGAAGGCCACGCCTTTACTTCAGCACCTGGAGACGTCGAGAGGGAAAGGACATAACGGTAAACCGCTACCGTTGCCTGTCGCAGCACCTCCCACTGCAATTACACCTATCGCTACCACTGTTTACGCTATTACACCTGCTGTTATTTCCCCCATTAACAAACCATGCGGCTCCAGTAATACTCTCACTGCTAAATGCACTGTTACTCTTGTATATTAGCAGACCAAAGCAGGACGACTACTCTAATGCTATCGCTAATGCTGCTGCTAGTCGGAGTTAAGATTAATGGTTAGCATTGCCAATAATTTCACTAGTCTCAGTAAAACTGACAGTCGCAGCAATGCCATAAGGATTAAAAGAGCTGTGTCACAATGACTGCGAATGCTCAGAATTTCTCATTGTGAGAATGTGAATCTGCTTTATTGCAAGTCATAATCTGATTTCATCCTAGCCAATCCGTCTTGGTTTTGCAATATTTTTATAAATTTCCAGTTACTCCAGTATTATGCTTTCTATATTAAGGAGGTTTTTATGGAAATTCAAGGATTCGAAGTGCAATTTTAAAGGGATACGAAGAATATAAGCTGGTTGCCACCGCCAGTAATCATAGAAGAAAAATACCATCTAGATTTTGACTGGCAGTGTGGCAGATTTACTTCATTTAAAGTTGTGAGCATGCGCAGTAATTGTGACGCAGCTCCTTTAAATTAAGCCAATTTGTAAATATAGTTTTTAGTAAAGTTTCTTCTCTTTAAAATAATGGAGCAATTGTTAGTATTTACACAAAGCACTCTCCATCCTTACGTGTGTTTTCACGCAATTTTATGCAGATCAACTGACCAAGACACATGCTCTCAATCATTACATCATCATTACGTCATTGTAATGACAGCACCTTCCACAATAGCCCGAACTTTGTTTTTTTTTTTTTTTTCCCCCCTGCGCTCGGAGCGTGAAAGCTAAACGGCAGCTCGGGATAAAACACGCTGGAATGGAGATGGTGCTTTAATGTCCCTTCGCCCGTTCACAAGCCTGGCCTCGCGTGAAAAGACGGAGCGCTATTAATTCTCAAGCTGTTATAGGAGGTCGCGGGGTCGCGGCATTGTGTTCCGAAATTTAGGCTACATAACAAATAGGCCGTGGAACATGGAGACACTTGAGAGAATGCAGAGACAAAGAGCAGGCGAGAGATCCAGCTCTCCATAACTCTGTGGGGGACAAAAGGGCCAGGGGAGGGGGGCAACGTATGGGGGGGGGGGGACGGCACCGGAACAAATCCTGGAATGAGCAGTACAAAAACTGCACCTGATGATGGTGCTGTGAGGAGACTGAGGAGCTGTGTTGAAGTGCACGCACACACATACACACACACGCAAAAACACATATTTATACAAACCCACACTCACATGTACATATATATGCATATAGACACAGACACGCACACTCACATTCACACACACACACAAAAAACATTTATACAAACCCGTACTCACATGTACATATATACACATACACACACACTCAAAAACACATGCACTCACACACAAAACATATTAATACAAATCCACAAAAACATGTACAAATATACACGCACACACACACACACACAAACACACACACACGCAGAAAGAAAACAGGCACGCACACATATGCGCAAATCAATACAGGCACACATACGCACAGACCAACATAAACACACATACCCTCACAACTATGTAGGTCAATAAACACCATCGCTTCAAAACAGTCTCCCAAAAATTTTCCTCTCTCTCATGTGTGCCCAACAGACTACATCAACTGCCAAAAAAAACCCGAGAGGCAATAGCTTTCTCATGCAGGCACTTCTGAGAAAGGAAAGGCAACAAATAAATAACAGCTAATTCAGTTTCCGCCGATTCTTCGTGCAATTTTATTTGGAAAAAAAAAAAAGCCAATTTATCTCGAAGGTCAGTGGCCGGTCCTGTGAACTAGAGAAGCCAAACCTATCAGGGAAATTGAATTTCCTTGCTGACAGACGGATGGGAATGCGAGATGGAGAGTGTCTGGTCCATCTCTGAGGCGGTCAGACGGTGTAGCTAACAGCACATTGACCCGGGCTGCATACATTCTTCCAATCCATTACTTCAGATAAATAATTCAGTACGCTGAGGGCTAACAGAGAGGCAGCTCAGACAATGCAGGAGGAGGAGGGCATGGACAAATGAAAAGTGGGTTTGTGTGTTTTTTTTTAAAGAAGTTTGAATACAATTTAGCCACACCATAGTTAAGAAGAGAGCGTACGACCTGGCGATTAGGCCTTCAAATTAAACCAAACTAAATTACACGCTTTCCTTCCCACGGATTCTTTTTTAGCTCAGTCAATGCTCTTGCTAGAAGTTTCTGTGGAGCTCAATTCGTTTTCAGCACAAGAGATGACATGCTCAAATGTTTCGTAGAGGAGAAAAAAAGTCAAAATGCCTGCTGCGTATAATCGCTTGGAGCAAAATTTCTCCTCCTTTCTTCTATTCCTCAGGTTCGAAGCTCATCCGATTGCACAATGCGAATGCAGCTTGTTTATTTCCATGTAATTGCTGTTCAATAACAAGCTCGCAGTGATCAAATCGCACCCCACTTTCATTCACAATCCAACCCACAGTTTTATGGGCATTTGTTTCCGTGTTGTAATGGCAGCAATGATTGCACAGTCTCGACAAGTCTATGCAGTACCAAAAAAATCGCCTGGTATTTTGCGATGATATTGGGAAAGATCCTCATATTTGTATAGATCCATTGGTAGAGATCAGGGAGCAGCCACACATTTGTGCGTGGGCACATGCGTGTGCGTACTGGCCCGTATGAATGAGTGAACCAACTCTTTCCTCACCCAATAAAAGAAGAGTTTATTCCCCATTTTCACACCAATCTTTCACATACGGGAAGGCCTGACGTGTATTTGTTTTTCAGAACGCGACGGCAGTGTTAAAACGCGGCTTTGTGAGTGACCTTCTTTTGTAGTAGTGTTTATAAGCGGGAGAATGAGGGTCAGAGCCCCAGCTGTCCATCACAGGCTGCGATCTCCAGTCGCCCAGCGCTACGTGATGCTAAAGTAATCTCTTCCCACAGGAGGACCTGAGCAGGGGGGCACTTCCTGTCCGTTATCCTAAAGAAACACAAACACTTCCCTGCTCCGTAGGGGAGGAAGGCATTAAGGGCTGCCAGGAGATTCACAGCTCTCCAGGCCCTGAAATATGTCAGGATTATAAGTGAATCATAAATATAAAAAGCGCATAAATATCATTCTTCCGGGACAAAGCTGACATGAGTAACAGCGAGAAAGCGAACACTAAAGGGAGAGAATACCCTTCCTAGACGCGCATCAAGAGATTAGGAATGGCTTTTCCTTCCAGCTACCGCATCATGACCCATATCGAGTTGATCTCAGACCGACTGCCTGTTGAGGTTTCCTTGACACCGTGAAAGCTTTTATCATCTCAGATTCCCAAGCGAAAGTGCAATGAATACACAGTTAATGAGATAAAGGACAGAGAGGCATGGCTTATGGTATAAGCAGAAATGCTCGCTTCCGGCTGCGGGATATTTCACAGCTGGCTGTAGATAAACACCTGTTCTACAGCTTTTAAAAGGAAACCCTCAAAGCAGGTGGAAACATCGACAACAAAACACTCTATGCTAAATCACCTCTTACAAAATACCTTTAGTCCCACTGGGATTCATATATTCCCAGTGAGAGTTGAATTCACAGGTTCCTTAGAGGCTGGCAATAGTGCACAATAAAGCAAGTGAAAACATTTTGGTGAATGACCAATTAGCAAAGATGCAAAGCGGGACCGAACAAAACTTCATGATTATTAACCTAACAATCACACGAGAGGTTCACTAATGGCCGCAGCTGCCAGCTGTATGCTTTCCCAGTGCATACAGTCTCAAATCCCTCACAGATGCCAAAAAAGGGCATTCAGCGCTTCACAGCACTGCTTTTAAAATTGAACACCCTCATTAGATTCACATCTGTGCCGGGCAGAGCCATTTAATGAGAAGCATTCATGCTTTAGAGGCTATTTTTGCGCACCGTGAAAACATAAATAAATAATAAAAACACCGCACACGCTGGACCAGGATCAAAGCCGTCCAGCGAGAATGAACAACAGATCTGACCACTTAAGGACAACAATGCTGCCATTATCAAATTACAGCAACATTCAGAGCAAATTAATACACACTCCGGAGATGCTGCGCCATGAACACTGATGATTCTTTTAGTTTTTGTTTTTTTAATAAGCAATCCACAGCTGAGTTAATAATTCAGTACTTAAAAAATCAAGTGATGTTCGACTTGATATTTGAATAGTCCACCTCTTGGACCACCGCTACTACCCTGCGCCTGGGCCACGAGCGTTTCGTCACGGCAAATGTTCCATTGCAACGAATGTTCTGCAAGGCGTCTCCGTCCACGCGGGGAATGTTTGACAGATTGTTTCAATTAACTTCAATGGACCACTTGTAAACTTCTCGTGCCACTGCTCCCCTCCAAACACCCACTCTCCCTCCCCTAAACAGCTCCCCCGCTTCTAACCACAACAGTAGTTAATGATAACATTCCCTCTGATTGTGCAAAACCGTCGGGTGTTTGGATTAGAGCTTTAGAAGCTCACACCAGGCCGCAGCTTGAGGTTCGCTGAGGATGAGGCAATGGGGTTTTCCTCCGGGCTTGTCGCCGCATTACCGCCACTATTCCCGCAACATTCTTCTCAAATGCCTGCAAGCTCTTCGAAGGAAAAGGTACATAAATATCTACAGAGGAACTAATGCCTCTCCCTGGGTTGGTATCCTAAAGGAGGATAAACGTGTAGCCCGAGCAAGCCACCGTTTGTAAAAGGTACATACTTGATGCTCAAGTGGAATGTTACTTGTTCTCTAAAGAACAAAGACAAACCTCCAATGCACATTTATTACCGAGTGTGTTGTTTATGGATTGGATTGTTCCTCCCAGCGGGTCATCTCTGTCACACTTATATATATACTGCGGAATATACAATTTCACCACAAATTATGTTCTTTTGGCTCTGTTCTCTGACAATTTGGGCTTGAAAACAATGAATATGAATTAATGTTGAGCCTATTAGCTCAAATTTGTGGGCATTTACATCCGTAACGCATGAACTCTTTGGATTCCCGGCAGCACTTCTTTATACAATGCCATCGCCTAAATTCTTATGAGCTGTACTGTAAGTATTATCTGTGTTTTCCTCAGACAGACTGATTAACAGCACTATTGTGTGCAGTAGCCTGCACCGTGCACCAGTTAATAGTCGGCCCTTGGGGGGAAAAGAACACGGAATTTAATTATTTAAACCGCTGATGTTTTTCGCGAGGCTAACCCTGAAACCTCCGCTCAGTGAAGCGCGAAGTGCCAGTCTGCTCTGTGACATTACTGGAGCACCAACTGGAGCAAAAATTATTTAATTCACGTGACGGGTTGTGGCCACAGTCCCCAGCGAACTGACACAAGTGCGAAAAAACACCACGAGCCTCGGCACCAAAGTCACATAACACAGCCAGGAGGCTTTTCCGAAAGTGATTGTTAAATTCTTCCCATACATTCTGTCAAATCCAGGTTTGGAAAGTAAAATCCACTCCGCAATTTCCCTTTCCCCACTGCTAGGATTTCCTATGTAGCAAAATGTTATTACTGAAAACGGCTGGCTGAATTTTTTTGGTGTTAATACACACAAAAGGCGGGATTTTTACTCTCTGACTCCAGAAATACTAAAGTAAATGTCCCCCTGAATGTTACTTGCACACAGTTGCCCAGTTGAGAATGGATCATTTGGACCCTGTACCTGCTGGACCGATACAAATTGGGCCCTGACCAGTTTGACCCTGTCCATTTGCACCCCTGACCCTAACTGTTAGGATCCCTGGCAAGGTGGACCCCAGACCAGTTAGACCCCAAACCAGTTGGGACCCCAAATGGTTAGGGTTAGGGTTAGGGTCTGGGGTCCAAACAAGATGGGATCCAACTGGGTAGGGTCTGGGGTTCAACTGGTCTGAGGTCCATGTGGTCAGGGGTCAAAATGCTCTGGGGTCCAAGGGTACTGAGTCCATTCTGTTAGGGACCAACTGCTATGGGGTCCAAATGACCTATACCCCACCCAGTTCGGATCAGCTTTTCATTGAAACTCGTAGCTAATTGTTCTAATGAACAAATCCAATGGGTTAGACCAAAACAAAGGGGAGCAATTTTACTTCCTGACTCCAGAGACGTCACATCTTCCCTAAGCACCCGCCCTCTCGCTCACCTCTCCGCGCGTGCAGGGAAAAGCTCCTGAATACTTGGAGCTGCAGGCTGCCCCATCCGTCCCCGGGACGCCCTCTTCGACCCCGAAGGCATCAGTGCAGTTGGTAGCGAAGTAGCCGAGCGCCGCCCATGTGCGCCCGAAATCCTGGGAGCGCTCCAGGACCATGGCGGCCGGGCGGGGCGAGCGGAACACCATGATCAGGTGCGTGACGTAGAAGTCGGTCTCAAGGTCCAGCTGCACGGTCTCGGCCCCCACCCCTTCCGCTGACTGCCACCACGTGTTGGGGTGGCGGAACGACGAATCAGCCATGGCAGACGCCAGGTGAGCCTGGTGGGGGTGGGCCGCGTTGCACTTGGCGCATTTGGGCGCCGCTGCGCACCCCCCAGTGACTGTGGCGTCTGAGTACGAGCAGTAGGGCTCAGTGGTGTTGTAGCCGCACACGGACTGCGTAAGGACTCGTCGCCCCAACGCGAGGTTGCCCATACGCGGGTTGCAGGCCCGACCATCACAGCGACTTGCAGAACCTGATATTACCCCCAATTCTCCTGGAGAGAGAGAGAGAGAGAGAGGAAATGCTTACGTTACATTCAGTTCACTTTTTGGACATCAGTGTTCGAGCAAAGAACAGCATACAAAGGTAATGGAAATCAGCTATTTTCTATGTGACATACTGGAAATAAGTCAGGAGCTTGAAAGGAAAATATTCTGCCCTGAACACCACACCTGGGTCAAATGCACAAGCCATGGTTATATGCAGGTGACTGCTGACGTTTTCGCAATGTTACAGGAATGTTTTCACAATGTTAGAACAGAGCCATTACGCTGCACAGCCTCATTTTGAGAACATTATGAGTCAGCGGAGTTAAGCTTTGAATACTAGGTCCATTGCAGTAGCTTTTATTCATTTAGAAACAGACAAAGCACTTCGGCACCATTCAGCCCTGTGTATCGTAAGATGCCATCCGAAAGTAAACAACGAATCAGGATGAAGAAATTAAGTCAAACACTACGTACGTTCAACACTGCTGTACAACAATGGATCTGAGCGAAACACATTATGACACATGTGGCGAACAATTCAATCCAGCGGCAGGACTCATCACTAAATCAACAAATACACCCACAGACACACCCACGTGGTTTCAAATAAAACAAGCGCTTTCAGTATACCTTTAACACATCATACAGCATGAATTTCATGACATAACCGAGATCTTAGGCTGAAAACAGACAAAACAAGACATTCCTACAGATAATAAATACACTATTCGCATCCCCCCCCCCCATTAAAAAAGTATTTTTAAAAGTAACAAAAAGGATAAACAACGGCTGACAAAAAATCACGGAATATATGTGGGTTAGAGCTGTAGCTCAGACGGCCGTAAGATAAATCCGCTGCGGATGCGTGCAGCAGAGAGGACAGTAATGCATGCTTGGAGAATCTAGGTTAACAGACAGAACTCATTCCTCGGAGCCCGCGCGTGTGTAAATAAAAGAGCCCTGGAGGCAACGATGACATCTGAAAAGTTTCTCTGCCTGTCTGGCATGACACGGATGCCTTTCCTTCATCTTAAACATATTTTACAGCGGGCACTGGAATGAGAATTCTCCCCGCGCCCAACGCATTCAGGGTTTAGTTTATGCACATTATTCAATGTTAATGAAAGACTCTTCTCACAAAAAGTCTTAGGAAAGAGGCAATAGAGGGCTTAGAAATGCATTTTCAACTGTAGCATGATAACTTAGTCCAGCTTTAAAAACTCGTATTTTATGCTGCAAGATTTTCTGGGAAACCCCGAGACAAAAGTTTTAGCAACAGTTGCCAGTAAGCCTACATCTGCATCCAAACAGCTTTTGTCTGAAGAAGGCCAGTTAACTTAGGCTGTTGAGCAGAATTGTTGCAATTGTCGCCACAGCGCACCGTATTGGCGAAGCAGCGTGCTTACATTGTCTCATTCTCAGTCTCCGTAGCGCAGACAGGACTAGATGAAATGAAAATGAAATTGTGTGGAAAAAAAATTATTCTTTACCTGTGCATAAATGAGGTAGTCCACTTACAGCTAACACGGCAAGCAAAGTCCACCACATTATAATTTCCTGTGATGTCTCGTCAAATGCAGCAGAAGAAGTCGACCAAAAAGCCTTCAGTGAGTTTTAGCGTCGCAAGGCAAATATCTATTAAGTTATTGCTTTAGACAACGAAGGTAACTTTTCATCAGCGAGTTCAGGTAGTTCCAACCAAGCCGATTTCGTCCCAAGAATAACAACCATGCACAATAATAAAAATAACAATTCCTTGTTTGACATCCAGAAATATTCAGACGAGTGGGAGGTACTGAATCTCGTTCACTGTATGCGACGACTTAGCTCATACACTAAGTGCATATGTGTAAATAGTCAGCGCGTCTCCCTCGCAACCTGCTACCACGCTGTAGTGTAGATTCGCTTTCCTTTGCCTCCAGATATATATCTTAAGAATATTGAGAGAGTGACAGCGGGTTTGGGCTCCTCCCACGGTCTCTTAGCATTTTTGTCCGACTTAAAGGAACATTCCAGAAATTTACGCGTCACAGGACTCTGGCAAGACTGAGTTTACAGTTTGAGCACAGACACCTACTTGGAGAATTTTTATTTATTTTTGCTTTACTTGCGTCAACATTTCGGAGTGCTTTCACAACATCATGAACGCGTCACATTTAACTGACCTCTGTGTTCATAACCCATGATATTCAGACAGTATCACGTGCAGTGCGCTGCAAACCACATATACAAAGTGCGATTAGTCGAACAATTTCGGAAGAGTAGGGAAAATGCATCTTCCTGCCCCAGCTCACTGGTCGCAATGACGCACTTCAAATTATTTTACTGATCTAAAGAGAAAAGTATTTGTTTTCACAGTTAGCCTACTTTTCAAGATTGTTGATTAGCTTGAATATTTACAGCAGCACCTTATCCTCATAGAACCTTTCGTCAGTACCTTGCTATCTGAAATGTACCTCGCTCTAATACGATTTCTCACTAATCTGTTTGGATTTCACTGAATATGTGTCACACCTTTGCTATTATTTGCTGAGTAAACCACGAAGAAATAGACTATACTGAAATGGTTTGTTTCAGAAGACAACCCGCTTATTTTCTGGACCAGCAGCTAGTAAACTATTGCATCAACTGTTTATATATCCCGTGCCTTATTAAAATATGGGGAGCTACCACACCGGTAATTGTTAATGTCTTAGCTATTATTTCGATAAAAACGCATTTTCATATAACTCTTGGACATAGGCTGGTGCATTACAAGTTGATGCCATTTGTTTTTCTCCGTGCACAGCACATTTCTTTAATTAATTCGAATCTCCCCCGAGAAGGTGTCCGTATCCAACGTGATCCGATCCAGTTACCTCGAGACCATTTACTGTATGAGACCAATAAAATACACAATTCTCAGTCCACTTGGCGCCTCCCAGTGTCGTGTTCTGTCACTGCGACTTCAGATCGTATAAGTCAGTAAGGTCGGCGAAGTAGAGCTAAACACAATATCACAGTGAACCCACAGAATTTTCTCGCCTTATTTAATTCCATCCTGTAAGATTTTTTGTTGCTGTTTATGTGGCTGTGCTTCTACTTTTGACATTTAAAGCCAACAGATCATGCGCGGTCTTCTCATCGATGTTGATAGGTGGCCACACCCAAAGTTATTACTTTCAGGTCATCTCATTGGTTTATCGGGCTATATGGTACGAACTGCACTGTCGACAACCTGCGGAAAGTGACCTTTTAGTGACCTAGGCTGGCAATGTCATATAACCTCATCGTGGAAAAGACAAGATGAAGAAGGACAAAGACATCTCAAAATAAAAATCAGCTACTTTCGTATTTCCCATTGGATTTTTTTTGCAGTTTTTTTTTTTACTTAAGTCCTCAAATAACTCTGGTTTGGCCAAGGTTTGTGAGACGTCTATAGCTGTAATTCTCAACTGTTTCTTCTATCACCCCAGCTAGATCCATGAATTTTATATGTTCCACGTAAACAATGCCCAATATAAATAATTAAGGGCTTAATTAGTTTTATCAGGTGAACTTAAGGTGGAACACAACAAATGATCTGATCTGGCTGAGGTGTTAGAATAGATGTTTGGGAACCACAGCTATTCATGCCTCATAAGGATAGCCGTAGAAAAGTTTAACAGTGCATGGCGTATGTGAACGCTTCAAGTAAAACCTGACATTTCATGACACTTTGTGATTTTGAGATAAAGGCTGTTAAATCTGAACAAATTTTACTGGATCTGCGATAGCGGTTTACTTATTACACGATTCCACGGAAACTAATAGGTGAACCTCTCAAATTTAAATACTTGTATAGGTACATACAATAAACTACAGCAAAAAGTAAAAAAAAGTCTAAGGGTCATGACATATCTAATTTTACGTGATGCATTCACATATGCAGCGTGAAATAAAATTTTTATAAGACTTTGTTCCTTGATGTCATGGGTCATAACAAAGGTTAACTGCGTGGCACTGTAGAGTCCTTAGTCAAAAGATTGTTGAAAACCGCGGGTGACTGTGAATGTAAATCAGACGCTAGTTCCAATTTGTCCTCCATAGCCAGGTTACACCTTGGCCCCCTGCTCCCACGCCCACTTTTTGTGTTCATATCTCACCTGCTGTGGAGTCAGCCCCTGTTTACTCCTTTTTGGGCCGATGTGACTTGCCTGAGAGTATTTTCAGGGCTTACTGCTTTTCCCTCCTCCGGTGCGAGACGCCCAATGGATAAGAACGGCACGTTCTGCTGAAGCTGCGAACCTCTTGAACTTCAGGGCTGGTTGTCCTTACTAGACTCAAGTGAGAGACAAGTTCTGAGCATGTCTGTCTGGAGTTTGCACTTTTGTATGTTTAATGGTATTCCTGTGACAGTTCTGGCAGGGGTGTATATATGTAGGTATATCTATATCTCAAAAGCTTGCTGTTCTGCACTGAAATGAACAAACAGGGATTAATGGGCCAGTCAAGGTGTGGCAAGATTTTGTGTTCATGTAACAGAACAGCGAGAGACTAGAAGACTTATGGTGTTATTTCTGAAGTGTCTGGTCATTATCTCACCGATATAACTTGTGCAGCTTTAAGGTCCAGTTTCACAGAAACAGATTAATCTTATTTCCTGACTACAATGAGTTTTCAATGCAGAATCTCTGTTGACAATATAGTCAAGGATGAGGCTCAACCTGCGTGTGCGAAACTGGCCCAAAAATTTAGAGCTTTTTCAACTTACTGTTTAAATTTCTGTAAGTTACTGGTACCAATAGCAGCTGAACAGGTGCCCGCATTCCTTAGTATGTGGTGTTACCTTAGTGTTTGCCTCGTTTGTAAAAATACACAAACACTGAATTATATGACATCAATGCTCATACCTAAAAACTGCTACACCCCCACCCTTTGCAGGGAGTAATAACAACCTGTAATAGGATGTCCCTCACACTACATCATAGGACATCTACCAGTTACTGAAAAGAAGCTTAAAGTAGGTTATGAGAAGAAGGAGTGGGCTTGGGCACTTGGTGAATGAATCTCTTCTTCTGATGTTTCAGTAAAGTGTGTTTTTCATTTTTTTACTGTTCATTGTCTGTTCCCTGGGGAGGACAAGAGGGAGAAGAATAGGCTGTTTTCAAAGGACTGTGGCTGTGAGAATGTAGCTCATAGGATCTTGGATGTACAGAATGTACGTTGTATGTATCCAGGCAACAGGCATCCAATGGGCCCCAACAGGCCACTCTCCCCGAGCAAGTCTTCCCATATTCCCTTTAAAGTTTTCTTGCGCTAGGTAATGCAGAAGCCCATCCCTCCTCCAATGTATAAGCTCCAAGGTAGCGTCTCCCCTACAGCACTGTGTCATCTCGTATCGCGTTTCAGTCAGTGAGATCAAAAAAATGGGCATCGCGTGTAAGTGATAGTGCAGTAGATTGAAATAGTGTGCAACATTCTCTCATGGGCTGCAGCACCCACTGACTAGTAAGTAAGAATTCAATTAAAATATTTATTTATTCACTGTAAACCCTGAAAGTGAGGTGGACTCAAATGTTTCAAGCAAGGTGATTACCTAAAAAAAATTGTGTAGGCCAACTTAATTGCATTGTGTGGAAGGAACTTAAATTAAATAAGGTAAAGTTATTTTTCATGTTTTTAAGTGCTGCGAACACAAGATCATTAAGTTGACATACACAGTTTTTTTTTTCCGCAAAACATTAGAGTTCACCACACTTGTCAGAGTTTACAGTGTGGAATTCTTTGAACTGAGGGTTGGCAGATTGATATACTGTTGTGTCATTCTGATAATGTATAATTGGTTAATATATGTACATGCATGACTAAAGGAGAAGTGGTAGATCTCATCACCAGAATCATGTCAGAGACAAGAGACCCCTAGTCACGTACTCCTTCTCATATACTGCAATTATTTTTTACTGACTACCATGGCCTCGAAATGGTTCCAAGATAACTCCATCAGTTGCTTGCTTCTCCTGTTGCAGTTCTCGTATTTCAAACAGAATGAGGTATTCGAGAGGCAAGGTTGGGCAGTTTTCTTTTAATATATATATATGTCCGGGAGGCAAGATGCTTCAAAATATTTCACTCAGGAAATGAGAAATTTGCTAAATAGGCATAGATCAGCAGGCCTAACAGGGCATAGATTTACACCTGCGCTCTGTTTCCTGTGAGCTCCTTGGTAAAAGAAGCTTAAGGGGAGTTGACTATTTGTGCTCTGTCTTGATGATGTTTTCTCTTGAACTTTGAATGCATTTCTTCTGCCACTGAATTTGGGAGGGGATTTTTCACTCCCTTCTCCAGTAAGTGTCTGTCGCACATCTAGCTAATCATAGTGTCAGTCAACACCAGAATGTTTTTTTTTAAATACCCTAAGGAGGTGACAGTGAAATCGGAGCACGTTTGGAACAGGACAATAGATGCACACGCAGACCCAGGAATTATTTTAAAAAATGAACAAATTCTTTGTTGCAACGGTGACAGTCTAAGAGTGTTACACAGCAATCACAGCAATGGAGGATGGCAATTGGTAGTCGGCGTTCAGGTGGGGGTTGAGGCACAGCAGCCTGTAACAAACGGGGCAGGTGGGACAGAATCAACCGGGCAGGCGACAATCAGAGCAGAAGATCAATCGGAAGTATTGTGGCCGGAGAGGAGATGGGTAAGGAATGGAGCAGGGTGAGCATGAAACATCGGGCGCAGGAGGCTGGAAGGACAATTGTAGGCACAGGAGGGAGGAAAAGCAATGGATAAGAAACGAGAGACCAAGGACAAGCATGAAGCAGGCGGGAGACAATCTGGCAGGGGACAATAAACAAACAGACTTCAATATATTGAGCTAACAAGGTAACAATGTGGCACAGGTGCATGAGTGAATTTGGGTCAACGAGAGACAGGTGTTACCACTAACAAGACAACATGCATGAGTGAACTGATGAACGAGACAAGGAAAACAAACAACAGGGAACATCATTAGCGCAAAGAACCAGGGACAGTGAAGCATGTAGCCTTTGGTTTCACACTAAAAAAAAAAGTCCGATTCGGAGCGATCAAATTTCAGAGGATCTCGAGGACAATGTTTAGTGCTTACAGGCTCGAGTTCTCACACGTGTTCTTTGGCAAGCAGGACAGAGCCTTGCGCGCCGTCGAGATCGGTAGCGGGCTGAGATCAGGGGTTCAGGAATCACCCCACAGAGCCGTTAACTGGATCTACAAAAGAGCCCACAGTCTGAACAGGCAGAATAACATTCCACCTTCGTGACTGATGCTCTGTGATCACTGGAAAGAATGCAGCATCATTAATGTCACTCTCGCCTTGATTTACGCGGACTGTAATTGCCTAGTGACTCGGTTGGAATTCTAAAAATGCTTCTTCTTTATGTAATGGTCAGACAAAACAAACGATTATATTTTCGTGATAATTTATTGGACACCATGAAGGTGCGAGGTCACAAAATATGCAATTAGAATTTTCTTAACTGAGCATTGTATTGCTGATGTAACATTCGCCTCTGTGTACAGAGTGCAAAGGAAAATTCCAGAAATTTAACGTTCCTTGACCTCGAAGCATTAGTATATTGTTGATGGCTTTAATGTTGCTTCTGTTCCGCATCAGCAGAACTCCCAATTTAGCAGCATTGTTGGAGAATGAAAGGCCACCGTTTGGTTGAGAACCCATCCCGCTACTGCTCCCCCAACACCACCATCTACACCACAACAAACCCCTCAAATACATGCCTGGGTATCAGTCCTCATTGGTGCAATTCATTAACTTACCTGTCTAGTAAGATATAAAAAGAAGACTTTTTTATGCTGTCCATATAAAATATAAACCACCACTTGCAGGAATGCTTTCTTTAGCTAGAATAAAATGTACAGCCAGACGATTTGTCTGCAGAGATTTGCTTGCGTGGCTTCAGGACTGGCAAGATGCCATTTATCACTTGACCCAACTAACTTGAAAATATCGCGCAAGAAAAATTACATACATAACGGTAGTATATCGTTACAGATCTTACACTGACAGGCCTTGGATTACGACTGGGTTCCTTACATGATCCAGCAAGGAGAAAACAAACCAAAAAAATACAGAGAAACGATACAGAAATGGCTGTCTTACTATTCGAGAGCCGGAGAGTTTTTCACTTGAAACATCTGCACTACACAGCTGTATGGGTGCTTGCTTCTGATAGGCCCAAGGAACCAGAAGTGAGAATTAATTGGACGAGGACACATCACATGCTCTGGCCCGCCTTGCTGAAAAGTATGGGGGGGGAATGGTGCTTGTCAATGCAAGCAATGTAGTCCAAAAGTATAAGGACACTGACACTGAATGAAATGGGCTGCGATTCTGACATGTTTCACTCTGTTTCAGTATTCAGTTTTAAATACAATATGCTGGATTTGAGGAGAAAGCAAAACATTATGTCACTGTCCAAACACTTATGGACTGCTCTGCAGCTGCTCTCCATTCACAGAGAGGGTGTTTTAAGCATGATAACCCAGATCCACAATGTTCAACATAATGGACAGTAGCACAACCCCGGTGTAAATTAGCCTTTTTCTAGCCCCAGTTGACTTATCTTTTTTCCGTTCGACCTGTCTGTGGTCCAGCCATCATGAAAATGCGTGATCCTCTTCAGAAATGCAGCAAGAAGAATGGCTTCGCTTGTTTACCCACTGAGGTATGAGATCACAAATACGTGATTGAATGCTCTTAATTGAGCATCCCAATCCTAATGTAACAATTTGAAATGGTAATTAAAGGAAATGGAGTTACGTAATTATAAGAGAATAAGAATTACAAAAAAAAACAGGCTCTTAAAAGTGTTAATTGACCAACAGCGGAAGGTATGCTCTTTTCACCAGCAAACTTTGCCATCGTTGTGAAGAAATTCTCTACCCCCCTGTCATTGGAATTTCTTAGATACCCCAGTTTATTGAAGGGCCAAAGTCCTTGGGATGAGTGCCTCAGGAGTGCCTTGCTTCTCAGAAATAAGACTCACTGAATAGAGAGTTGTAAAGGCTCCTGTTATTTGTAGCCGCCAAGAGCTGGAAAGATCCTCTGCCCTTTACCTCAACCTCCCTCTGCCCTTTAACAGAACAATGGTGAGGCTGCACATCGATAAATATTTGTACCAATTGCTCACAGATTTCAAGTTCAATCGCTTTGTATTCATACAGTATATATATTATAGCAGCATACTCCAAACTTTATCCATTCCAAGGCACATTAACAGAATCTTATGGTACGCCACTGTCGGACAACATACTGTCAACAGACACACTACCTTTGACATCAAATGTCAACAGTTAGCCTTCATTCTTTTGGCATTCAATTGACCGATATGAATATAATAAATATTTATCATGGCTTCTGTGAATGGAGTTTGACCACTTGCTTTTTGAAAAATTTGTTTGTATGCACTTTTTGAAAATAATTTCCCATGATGAATACTTCACCTGTTGGCACAGGTGACTACCATGACACAGTGTTTGGGATATGCTGTATTAAGGTATCTTTAAAGATGTGAATCTGGGGATTGCTGGGTGATCTTTAAGATTTAACTGTCTACATGACTCAATCTGGCTTAAATATTCTAATAGGAGGCCTCTCTATCTCCTCTGTCAACCGCTGTATTTCTCAAGTGGTTGGTTCCAAACTTTGTCCCCGATGACGTCTTCCCCTGTCGCGCACGGAGATTTATGCGCGTTTAGCCGAGTTGGGCCCGGTGTAAATCAGGAGGAGGACCACAGGAGACAGTGGGGGTTTGTAAGGACTTCCATGTGTTATTTAAGTGCTGCCCAGTGAGCCGTGCTACTATCCCCATTCTTGAACGCAGGCCAGAGATTCCAAGGAGGGAGGCAACCAACACACGGGTCCTCATGCAGCGCTCCAGATTGTCCCGCCACTTCAGAGCTCGCCTCTGTACCCTCTAGAACAGTGTTTACCAACCCTGGTCCTGGAGTACCCCTGTCATGCACATTTTATAGGTCTCCCTAATTTAACACACCTGATTCAGCTGATCAGCTCATTAGTGGAGTACCTAATGACCTGATCTGGGTGTGTTAAATCAAGGAGACGTCTGAAATATGCAGGGCAGAGGTACTCCAGGAACAGGGTTGGGAAACACTGCTCTAGAAGACACAAACCAGGTCACAGTCAGAAATGCACACGACAAGGGACATAAATATAGAAAATACTGTACTTCCTCTGCAGTATCTGTTTTTGCCATTCAAGACTTAAATTAGCGGTACTTTTATTATTATTGACATAATGCTTATTATCCAAGCGTAGTGTAAAAGCTGAATTTCTTAAAGCTTTCTTTAGCTGGCCCTCAGGGAGATATAAGACTTTATGCAATAGGACTGAATTATGGAATATGACCATCACAACAATGACAGTTATGCTGGTTTTAAGAAATGCAAAGGCAATGGTACAAAATCTTGGTAAGAACTTTTCTGGTGATGAACTTCGCTGCTTTGGCAGCCTTCGTTGGGGAGCAATGGCCTGAAAGAAACATGCTTCAGAAAGCAACTTCTTATGCTGAAAAACCATTTATACTATATTTTTACTCATCAAAACCATCAATAATAAATCCATCCATTATCTTAAAATGAATTCTTCTTCACTTGGGTCGTGGGGGAGCTGGAGACTATCCCAGGTGACCATGAGCGAAAGGTAGGGACACATGCTGGACAGCTCGCCAATCCATCACAGGGCACCCACACCTACAGGCAATTTACAGGCTCCAGTTAGCCTGATATGCATGTGTTTGGGGGAAAACTGGAGGTACACAGAGGAAACTGACAGGAACACGCACACAGAACTGCCCCAGGCCAGGTTCAAATCCACACCCTTCTTGCTGCGAGGTGGCAGTGCCGTCCACCGTGCTGCACCATAATTAAAATGTATCTCACAATTTATTTTACTCTGTGGCGAGTTCAGGTAAGTTTTATATTCTTTATTTGAGTTGAACTCCATCTCTGAAAGTGAAGGATGACAACAATGTTTATTGTACTCAGGAATTGCCATAGAAGGTAGTAATAATACAAAAGTAAAATATAAATATGTACGAATATACAGTAATTTACTTAATTTAAATTCAACCCCCAGAACATATGACAAAGCTGCATTTTAGCCTGCAGATTTTCTCCTCTTTCTCTCTCTTCCCATTCAGGTACAGGAGACGGTGGTCCACACAGCTAGTTGGCGAAGGCAGCATCGCTGTATTCCTTGACGAGGTGACAAACAACACCTTTTGTCTCGACAATCCCCCGCTTTCACTGGGTCGCTGGAGGCTGCCTCACAGTGGGTATTTGAGGGGGGGGGGCTCCCCTGCTGTGGGGATTTGGGGGGGGGGGGGGGTGCTGCCCGACTGTGGGGATTTAGAGGGTAATTGATCGGGAGACGGACAGATGAGCACTGATGGATGGGCTTCCCCTCGTCATTCGCGGGCTGGGGTCAGTCTCACCAGGCCCCTCGGCTTGACCTCATCGCGACACGTAGCACGTCCCTGATCTCTCAGGGTACTGACACAGCGCCGAAGGTTAAATGTCTCACACGGTCGATCACTAGAAATGAATCAGCAAACGGCAACGAGCAAGACCATCAGGAGGTGGAAGAACATGTGCGTGTTTTATGTGTGTGTGTGTATGTGTGTGTGCACGCGTGTGTGACTGACAGTTATATGCAAGTGTTTGTACAAATGCATTTGTTTTTGAGCCAGTTTGTGAGAGTGTATATTTTACAAAACAGCAAAAACATATTTATGATCTGAAATGCTTGGAATAGGCCCATGTTCCAGCTCTCACTACCCAGAAAGGCATTAAATTCACAGCATTGACAAAAATTCTCCTAATCCCACCATAAGAATCTAACAACAAAACAGAGGGTCTTTGCCTCGTGTTTGTGTTGAACCGTGGGCTATTATCGCTATTACAGCGGTTATTTATGGTTAACAGTAAAATTACACACACTATAAAACCGCACAGCGCTAGATAGCTTGCTATCGCAAAGCTTTATTGATAATGTGACAAGATACACATGACTCCCGAACCAAGGTCTGCCTGCGGCCAAATTCTTTTATGATTGCAGCGATTTCACCTATTACTCCCGTCATACCAGAATTACGTAACCCAGGAAATATGCGTGGTCCCTCGAGGACCGATGCGTTTCATAATAATTAACGTCTTTCATAACGCGTTACCGGCACCAGGTGGGTTCCGTCAGAGGAGCGTTTCCCTCTCAGTTATTCCCCAGCACCCGAAGGGTAGATCGGCGGCAATTAATTCAGGCCGTATACGTCCGTGCGTGTGCGTGCGTGCACGCGTCCGACTTCTAGCGGGGGTCATCTGCGGTCTCTGATCGGCTGGTAAGTGCTCGGTCTGGATTGGGCACAATCGCTGCTTTATTTTAGTCGTGTGGGTAAGGGTAGACAGTTGGAGCTAACACCCGCAGCTTATCTTTTTTGCGAAAAAGAATGGCCGTGCACATTTTTAGGAGACTGCTGAGCTAACCGCTCAGTGAGTTTAATTGGTAGGGTTAGGGAGCACGGTATAATTCTGCGCGTCAGTTTTAAGGGCTTATTATGCCTCGGTGCGCATGCGCTAGCGGGGAAAGCGGTAGTTCGTTTGTGTGTCACCCGTTCATTCTGTCTGTTACCGGGATAGCCGCTGCGCCGGTCAAAATCAAGTCCTAGAATATGGCTCTATGGGTTAAATTCCATGATATCTTGGATTAAAATTTGCCAGATTTTTGAGATAGAGCTTTGTTTTCGAGTTTTACCACTATTTGATTACTGTTGATGGCTGCTGCGAGCGATCAAGCCTTTTACGAAGAAAAAGCTCCTCACAGTGAATTGCATTACAACTTCTGAGTTCGATTTATATCACAGCAACAGTTTCTGCTGATGGCGAAACTTGACAAAAGGAGCACAATGCTGACAGTGATTGATGTAGACACACATTGCGCACTGTGTTAAATACAGCACTGCGTGGATTTTCGAACATAGTGCTGTATGACCTTCATAAAACATCACAAATGATTTCTCCCCCCACACTGTAACAGTGCGCAAATGAACAATGCTTTCAGTTATTGCTGGGCTTCACTGATGATACCCACACACCAGAAGACATTGAATAGACTTAGAAAAGACTCTAAAAGACTATCAGCTCACATCTAAAGACTAGTGTTTGGAGTTTCTGGTCCCAGACTAGTCTCAGACTAAAGAATTTACAAAAACTGTGAATCTTGTAGAGTCACTATTTACAAGACTACTACTAGGCTGCGTTCCAATCCGAAAAAATGCTTGCTTCGTCGTGTTCACTTGCCCTCCAATCGAGGGATGTAAAAATCCCGGATGTAAGATGGCTGCCACCTGTAGGGTCGTTCCAATAGCTTTTTATTTCCCCATCATGCATGTTATTGACTGTCTGGTTTTCTGTTTCCGCTTTTGTCAGTGCTCATCTATTGGTTGTTGATTGTGTAACGTCACTGCGACTTGCGATAATATTAAACACGTTTGATATGATCCGCAGGCCCAAGACTAGGGAAAGACAGGCATAAAACGCGGTCGCAGACTGCAGATTACCACCTTAAACTTAACAATCGAGATGACGGGAGCGCGCCGAGACTCCAGTTAGACTCCTAAAGACTGTCAGTTTTTAGTCTGGGACTGTGAAAATCTTTTGGTGTAAGCCCAGCATTAGCCTAACAACCGCAGTCTCGCTAAGCGGTCCTACGAAGCTGCTTTTCAACTCATTATGTCAACTGGCCACTGGTGGCTAAATACTTGAGAATAACCATGTTTCCATGAACACGTTCTTATGCAAATTAAGTCATATCGAATAAAAAATGCCTATGCATATCGAATAAAAAATATCGACATTAAGTTTATACGGTTGATCTCTCGGATTTTCTTCTTGATCAGTAACAGGTTTATGCGATACCTGCTGATTTATACGTTATTTGCCAAATAAATCTGCGACTGCATCGTGACGGTGTTTTGATGCCGTCGTTGCTTTCTAATAATGGTTTGCATGTTGCTAATAGCTGGCACTTAAGCACCATTACAACTTGTGCAATTATCATCATTTTTTGGGATACGCAATTCATTATTGCTAACTAGTTAATTTTGTTGCCCACCACACTCTTCACTTAAAGGTTCTGCGATTCAGTGCGAAAATTAATGGAAACAGCTTAATATGTCAGAAATCTATTCGATACACCATTTTGAATGCATAGCAGCAAGTGTTGTCATTACGCACAAGTTTTAATTCGCTTTAATGCTGTTAGGTGGAAATGCTTTTTCATCGCCTTTATCCGCATGAATATTTTCGGTGAACTTCAGAAAATTCGTGAGTGGATGGAAACATAGATTATGTCAAGCATAGATGCACAGCTAGAGCACTCTGACATGTCCACACAAAATTTTATAGCTTCATTTAGGGACATACTTGTCACTGCTGTAAGCACCGAGGCATCAGCACCTTCAGTGCTTTCATTAATTTATTTGCTAGTATAATTCTCTACATATTCAGGTGGATATTTAGGCCTACCAATGATTAAGAAGTAATGATTGTTTTTTTTTTGTTGTATTATGGTGGTATGCCTATATATAATTGGCAAGTCAATGAAGGGGGCCCACCTTGAACTGCTCTGACTGAAGAGGAAGAGAGAGAGAGAGAGAGGGAGATGGAGAGAGAAGAGAGAAAGTAAGACAGAATGACCCGGAGCTCTATGTGAAGCAGAGATAAAGAAAGTGAATGAGGGATATGCGGAGGGACACGAGCTATCTAAACACTGATCCCTTTCTCTAGAGGGCAACTGACATGAGTGATGCTGTCATTCGTAATGGAGGGGGGGTGCTTATTTGGGCTGTCAGGTGGTGAGTGAGGGAGGGAGAGTGAGACATTGCCTGGACTGTGGGGGTTTATGAGGACCTCTTGGGGGGGGATAAGGATATCCTCCACACCCCTAAAAAGATTAACCAAGAATGGCTGCCCTACAAGACCTGGTGGGGCAGTCAGCTGTGAGAAGTGTAATGGGAGTGACCGCTCGGCCCTGCCATCATGAGCTAAATTTACTGCCCATAATATTACCTCCAGCGCACTCTGTGACCCAGGCAACTCAGTTTCATATCAAGCTCAAACTCTTAGCCTGGTAATAAGAGGAAGGATCACTGAGTTAGCTGGATACGTGTTTTGGAGCGAAACTTAATGCCCTCCCAATTCTGAAGCATGGACTGACATAAAGAGAGCTGTTCTGGGCTACGCTCAGTCACTGTGTCCAGCCTATTCTGTAAATCCTGCTTTGAGTGAAGCAAAAACCAAAGAAGAGTCCAAAATCCCTGTGGATGCCAGCATTGTCTGGCAAAAACAGTGCTGTGGAGTCGGGAGTTTCAAGCGTATCGTATCGCATGATTTCTGTTGGAGCCCTTGGGAGCCAGTACAATATTTAGTTCTACGAACCTCCTAGATAGCTGGCCTTGGATGTTCCTTGCTGTTGTTGGTTTTTACTACTGAACAGCACATACCATGCATAAATGTATACGGTTTGAATTGTGAGCACTGAGAGATAAGCTTGCCCCAACGAAGCAAATGCAGGGACGACAGTGCCTGTTGTGAAATTTTTTTTTGTAAAAATATTTCAATTTCTTTGCAGTTTGCATCCATACATGTTCTCAATATATCAAACATCCCATTGAAAGGGAGAACAGTATGTGCTATTGCATAATGTTGGAGGGTTTGCCTCTGAAGGCAAGTCAGCAATTATCTGCTATTCAAAAAGAAATATTATTCATTCCTTCAACAGGATTTTTCCACCATACCAGGGTAATATGGGGACCTATTAGAGTAGAATCTTTGTAGGAATGTGTGCCTGAGACAGTAGGGAACATGTCTGATGGAAAAGAGAAATCCCTAAATCTAACGTTAATCCACGAGACAGTTCATCCCATACATGTGGAGGATCCACTATGAGGAAGTGGACATGGCATCTCTCTCTCTCTCTCTCTCTGTCTCGACTGGCATTCAAGCTTCATTTAGCTCAATCAAAAATAACTTGGATATATTTTATGGATCAGATTCCCCTACCACCCAAAAACTTTCCTCAACACACACACACACACACTCTAACCTAAAGACACAAAATGCACGCACACATGCACACCACACACACATTCAAACAAAGGTATATGCCCTACACATGATTAAACACGCATATCTGCCACCAACAATAATGTGTAAAATTATTAAAAGCAAATATGCATGCATACACGTGCAATCGCCCGCCGACCCACAGTCCCCTGCTCACATACCTGCACCCACCAAAACTAATACAGGCCCATTCACACTTTCACCAAGCCCCACCCCGCCCCAGCTTCTTCCCTCGGGTGTAACGACGGCCCCTCCTGGGTGGAAGTTGGGAGCGTTATCTAGGCTGGGAAGAGCGGTAACTGGGCTCTTCGGGAATGGAGGCGCGCGTTATGTCAGGAATGCATCCCGCCTGTAGGGTCTGATCTAATTTCAGGTCCCAAGTCCGTCCCGAGCTCTGTTTTATAACGCCCGTCTCCTGAAGAATTAAACACTTCACTGCTTGCACAGTACTCGCATAAGTCCTGAGATATTCCACTCAGGAGAGCATCGCATTTGATATTCTTCGCCTGCTTTCACTTATGTCTTCATGACGGTGAGGCAAAGGCAAAATATTTAAGAAATACTGTAGAACATTCCACTCTGAGTTGATTGTGAGATAACTTCATTACATGAGCACAGAACCTAGATTATATTTAAAAAAAACATACAGTGCAGTTTGAGAGGATTTACGAAGTGAACTTGTTTCTACAGTTATGCCTCCCTGCTCCAGTTGATAGGATTCAAAGTTATTTAATTAATATGATGTTTGTATGAAAATAAAGACACGGAAAGTTAATCATAGGCATGAAGCAGGAATTCCTTATGCAGCAGATACAGTTCAAAAGCACCAATCATTTCTCCTACTTACCCGGGAGGGAATGGTAACTCCCTCCGTTGGCAGAAATTGGTACTACATGAGGTTTGATACGGCCAAATGTGACGCACTGCCATTCATATGACGGCCGCAATAAATGTGGCTCCACCATGCCTAGTTAGGATTGCAATGACAACGAATACATGAACGAATTTTGACATTTAAACAATTAGGTCTTGCCAGACAGGCTTTACTAATTTTGCACGCGCACGTATACATGTTCATTCTGATTTAACACCTGTGATTAGAGATGATAAGGTCGAGATTTAGCGGCTGCAGAGGTGATTAGAAAATAATTCAGTAGGAGAAAGTCTTTAAGGAGAACATGTCTTTACATCATCAATTCTGGCCCTGAAATCCAAATGCAGTCCTACTTTTCCCACTCCAAGGTAATTAACTGAACTATTGGTGCGACAGATTAGTCGTACTGTCTTCACAACTGACTCTAATACAGGGAGAGGGGAATACCAGCGTTTTTCTGCCCTCCATGACCATAGTTCGTGGGACTGCGCCTTAAGGCTTCAAATGTCAAACTGCATTACAGTCAAGTAACATGTAGAGCGTGTCCTCTCCCCTTTCACCTGATTACTGGAATACTTATGCTAGTCTAGTTTTACTGGTGAGCTGTAAAGCTTATCATTTTAGACTGCTAACCTTATCTAGAGGACTGAAATGAGACCTGATATTTACAACATCAGTAAAGAGGGAATTTAGATCAGAAATTGGCATCCACTGGTAGACAAGCATTATCAATCAGCAGCAGTTGATGGGAAGCCAGGCACAGCTATTTAACATAAGCAAAAAGAAGGAAATTGTCCAAATATATTATCTAGGAGTCACAAAATATATTAAAAATCGAAGAAAAGCTGAGGCACGGCCCCTTCCAAACTAATAGTTCACAGATAATGAGGAGCTTGCAAATAAAATAAAATAAATTAATTAATTGAATTCTTTTTGAGGCACTGGCCCATGTGCAAAGAGTAGTGCCTATTAGTGGTCGTTGCCTCAACAGGATATCAGTCTGGATAAGGTGGAGACCAGTTATCCAATCTTATCTGCTAGAGGCCTGTATGAGGGCAGGGTTTTGTTTATGCCCAGCATCAAGGCACCTGATTTAACTAAATATCTAACCAAATTCTTCAGTCAGGACTTGTAAGTAGCATTAGGTGTGTTAGCACTGTAATATACAAAAGGCTGCACGTAAACTGGCCGTATTCAGATTAATTGGGCTGGAGGAATCTGGACTTTTTGCGCTGGAAGATCTGTGAGACTGCAGTGCATGAGAGCACAGTTTGAGCCATCTACTGTGCTTGAAAAGGCCTCATCCCGCACCTTTGAGGGAAACCTTGAGTGAGCACATTCCTGTCACTGACTGTCACACCCTCTCACACTGAGGTTTAACCCCATAAAACCTACAGGCCCACATACCAGCTTGTCAAATGCAGCTACTTCATTTAAACCTGTGGAAATTTTGACATATTTTAAGCTAGATTGGAGATACCAAGGTTTCCAAAGATTCCAAATATATCCCTCTGAATTACAGGGAATTCCCCATAAAATTATGCACAAGATCTAGATATTTTCCATTTATTGTAATGTCATGGATATGAAACCTTGGCATCCTGGGTTTGAATATTTCACTGAATATATAAGTTTGATGTTGCATCAATGAAGTACCGCAACCAGCGGATACAGAGCATGTTTCTGACATTGTCCTAATACTCTTCTAAGTAAACCTACTTAAGGGGAAATTCAGGTTAAAATCCAGGTTTAAGGATTTAAAACCCTCACTATCTACTAAGAACCACTGGCTAAAAGCTAATTATTTAATCAAACACTAAAAACTCCAAGCTTGTTCAAACATAAACATTCACACACAGAGACACCGCAGAGCTAAACACACACAAAAATGCAAAGTACAATGGCTGTTCAAAGGGAAAAATAAAGTGAACAGCTTGCTAAAATACTGACAGATGTAGACCGTGTTATGTGCTGTTAGATTGATGCTTTTGACCAATTTTAATGTTAAGGTTGTCAGGAATCACTGTGGTGGGGTATTCTGTGCCCCATTGGACAGTCATCATACCTCCAACCTATCAGAGACCTGCGGCCAGCGTGCAGTGGCTCGTCTAAATGTACAATGATGCAGCAGTGCAGTGATGTAATATGCTGGTGGACTGAACATTGAGGGGAGATGTTGGCTGGTTGCACCAGCTACAAGGTGTAGATGTTCTGGAATGCTCTCTAGAGACCTCACCATGCAAAAACAAAACCAGAAATACAATGAGCTGTTGCATTTATTACAAAAATAATTAGAATGTTCCATTCTTGATGATAAGACTGAGAATCTTGAGGTCTTACTGCAGGGGTGTCCAATCTAATCCACAAAGGGCCAGTGTGGATGCTGGTTTTTGTCACAGCCCAAAACTAACCAACCAGACTCAACTCATCAAGGTCCTGATTGAACCCCCTGATCAGTTAATTAGTGGAATATGGTGTTGTGACACTTGGCTAAAAGAAAAACCTGCACCCACACCGGCCCTTAAAGGATATGGTTGGACACCCGTTTCTTGCTGCATACTATATATATAGGCATACATCACATTCAAGACAAATGGTGACAAACATTAACATTAAACTAGAGGGCTCTCGGTAGAAGCGCATACCTCCGCCACATTATATATCTGCTACTTTGGTTACAGAATACAGTTCCAGTCAAAATTTTGGACATACCCACATTTTTCTTACAATACATGTTAAATAAAGGAATAAGCACTCTTTATTTTGCAAAAAATGATCTCATTCTTAAGTCCATCCAACTAACCAGCATTTGTTGTCATACTTGCGGAGCATGCTCACTTTTTGTTTTTTCACTAGATCAGTTATATGGCTATTATGAGTTTGCGGCTTAGCGGCCGTCTAAGCTGCCAAAGATGTGATGCACTCGCGGTTTGCTTTTCATCGACCTTTTTTGCCCAATAAGTTCTAAAACAGCTTGTCTTTAATTTGGCTGTTGGAAAACGTAAGGAGCTTGTTTGCCTGCTTACTTTGGAAAATATGGCTTCTTAGAGAATTCTAAAATTTTGGATACTATTCTAACAAGAATAATGTTCTCTTTTCACTTCTGACTTACCTCAGATTCAATTTGAGATTATATAGAGAAGTTACGCTGTTAAAATTTCTCTAAAAGCAGAGTGCTGTGACATTAGCAAAGTGCGTCCAAACTGTTTGACTGGTACTGTATGTTCTGGATCGCTTCCATAATTAAATCAGCACGTCCTTCAACTACCACCTATCATCCTGCCAAATTTTGTGCTAAACCGTTCATATTTTTTTTAATCCAGTCAGAAAACAAATATATTGCAATTCTTCTGGATCCAGAATCCAGAATATGTTTTGGATCACTTCCAAAATTAAATCAATTCATCCTTGAACTACTACCTTTCATCCTAACAAATTTCGTGCCAAACCGCTCATTACTTTTTGAGTTACCTTGTTAACAGACAGACAGACGGACAGACAAACAAACGGGTGAAAACATGACCTCCTTGGTGGCAGTAATAAAAGACAATTGGTATCGGTCTGTATAATAGGCCAGAAAATATAGGCAGAGGTTTCACTCTGTCTTGAAAGAATAAGAGTAGCTGAATTTGCAACTGAATGCAAATAACAATTGTAATGCCTAGTCAAAAAAAATGGAATCCCTGTGAGTTTCAGAGAGATATTGGCATAGCAGAGTGCATTTTTACTTCTTTGGGCTTTTGTCCTGAAAATTTCTTCTGAAGTGTCTTCATTTGAGAAGATTGGTGCCCGTTAGGTGCAGTAGGTAGCTAACCCCCATCCCCTTGTGTGCTTGAGTATTCAAGTTCCCCACCATGGGAATTATGCAATGTAATTCAATCTCCATGTATAGTTTTCTGCATAAAACCTAAGGACGGTAGACTATCTGTCTGCTTAAAAAAGAAAACAATTGGCGTATATAAGCCCCCCCTCCCTCCTACACCCACACACACCCTAAAGACACACCCCACAAAATAAAAACAGGCCTGAACATACTGGACAAAAAAAGGCCAAAATCCAGAAGCAAGCGCAGAGTCAATTGAGCCCCTAAGAACAATAGTGGTTTAACTCTGATTTTCTAATTTTCCGAGTTAGACCCATATTTTTCATGCTAAAGGTAAAATCTATTCATGCAATAATGGGCCAGAGGATTGTTAGTTCCACCTCTGAAATATAGATAATAGTGCAAGAGTGGTCTAACTCCAAAATTCTCAGTTTTTAAGCGAAACATGCAAAAATAACAAATATTGTCAACGCTGACAACAAAATACTTTCTGACCATGAAAGCAAAGATTCAAAGGCTGTCACTTCAAGACAGGTCTAAATACTTAACAGTCATGCTGAATTTGACAACGTGGAAACTTTTGAAGATCTTCTCAAAATGATAAAAAATGGAGTTTGACCACTATTGTTCTGAGGGGCTCAATTTAAACTTAGTTTTTTAAATCACAGTTCCTCATATCCTGCTCAATTATGTCAGATTTTAACAAAACTAGCAGCTATAAATAATACATTTCACAGCCCCCATAAGAATTGCACTTTGGCTTCATATGACTGTCTTTTTGAGCACAAACAAAGTTCCTGAACAATTCCCACGGTGTAAGTTTCGGAAGATCAGCTGGAATAATCAGACGGAAAAGTTTTCAACGCCGAAGAGAGCCGACTGCAAACAATAGCCTAGCGTCAGTTCAATCATGAGGGAGATGTCATAGTGACAGAAGACCCTCAACGACGTAGACACAGACTGTTCCGGATCCTAAAGATCTGACCTCTGCCTATTCACAGATCCATAACCCGTCATGTGAATGGTGCTTGTGGGTTCATGCACTCCTACCACCAATTAACCACTCACAGCCAGAAACACTGCTCACTGTTACAGTGCAGTCAGCAAGTATTCAGACAGTGGGGTAAATATATTCAAAAATGGCTTCAGTTCATAATAAAACCATATGGATGCAAATGCTCTTAAATCAAAGCTTAAATTGAGCACTTTCACCTATTTATTGCATCAATTTCAATTGGCTAAAATAAGCGAAAAAATACTTGCACCAAACTCTTCACCATATTCTCTCAAAGAGCACGCTCAAGTCTGCATAGCCCAGATGCAATGAATGTGAATCAGAGCACAGAGACATATTCTTTTAAATAAGTCAGATTCATGTTTCATTAACCCAGATGATCTTCGAGAATAGTCTTGTTAATAACCCAACCCTCCAGCCAACTCAAAGAGGCCAGGCATTTTAAAATTAAAAACACAGAGCTGCAGCAGTGAGAATGAAATTTTTCTTGGTAAGAAGAGTTCTAATCTTTTGTCCAATGGGGTGGAATCCCAGCCCAAGGAGAAAACTGCAAGCAATTAAAAAATGTACTTGAACTGCTTTCCACGTATTAAATATGTTAACATAAATATATGCATTTAAACAGCCACAATATTAGCAATACCTGTGACTGGATGAAGAGGAAAACTTCGCAGGGTTGTGACCACAATGGGTGGGGGGATACAGTTAAGCTTAAAGACTACTACTTGACAGACATAGAACAACCCAACAATAAAATGGCAATGAGGCAAGAGATGTGATAACCTATATTGATAATATGCATATCCACATACTTAAAGGTAGGCGAGTTGATAGACCGTAAGCATGCGTGGGTTAGGTAAATTTATTAACAACCATCTGGGCTCACGCAGGGAAAAAATGTGTGAACCCGCGGATTTAGATGATTGTATGCTTAGAATGCTTCAGGCAAGTCTTTGCACCATCAGATATGTAGTATCATGTAAACCCGAGCTCGTATTGCGTAAAGAAAAGCTTCGAACTCAGACAGCTGACCCGAACATCTGTCTGTGACTGTCACTCGGATTTGAACCCTTATGAAAAGAAGCTGCGTATGATTTTATCTTTAAAGCCGGTAGAATATGACTTCAACTCCAAAAAAGGACAACCGTACCACGTCTAGAAATCACTCGCGCTTTCGTATTCATCACACGCGCAAGCAAACTCAGGCTGACGTTTCGTCTGTATTGACGTTTGCCGTTCGTGTATCGGCGTGAATTTCGCACGGAGGAGGGCAAGAGCGCGTGTGTACAGAGAGCCATCTGTACGACTCAGTCTCGCGGTGGCGGGAATGTTCGGGAAGCCTTGGAATGCGTCCCGCACACACAGCGGCGCGAGGCCAATGGGTCACCCGTGGAATGCGGCTGGCAATGCGAGCGAAGGTTCAGTACGGCCCCCGACCGTTCGCCCCCTCTTCACATGTCGCTACTCGCTTGCGTCTGGAGTTTTCCAGTAGTGACAGGTGCAATGGGGGAATCTCCACATTTCCCTCCCGCGCTTTCTGCTATGCACTGTACTTTCCCTGATATATGAACGCACAATGGGATTATTGATGATTGCAAAAATGCGTCCACACAACACTTGGGAACGCATCGTTTGGGGGGGCTGAGATTTAGCAACCTGTGTTCAAGAGGCGGCATCTGTGCGGTCATCGGTTTTTTGGGGATTTCAAGACACCTGCAAGGTTTTGTAAAGTCACCCACAGACTAAAACCCCCTATTTAACCTGGATCTGAGTAATTTAAAAAGGCCATCAATGACTGAGCGAAATAAAGACCTCACATACAGAGATTAGACAGTCTGGACAAGGTCTAGGTGAAAGAACGCATTCACTGTGATGTCCTGCTGATGTAGAGTTAATTTCCTTGCTCTGTTCACTGAATCAAGGTGTGGGAACTGATTGTTTGGTGCGATCTTGGGACCCTGAGTCAAATCTGACTTACCTTAAACCAGAGGAAGATGGGTTTGGTTCCAATCTCGGCTTCTTTAAGCACACAGTAACGCTGTTACATTGCAGGCTTTTTTGTAGTTTAGGCACTCTTTCAAGGGGATGTGTTGTATTTATGACACTATATTTTTTTGTCATAAAACAAAGATACAAAAACCGAGAGCATGAGACATGCATTTTTAGATTCAACCATTGTGCTCCAATAGCCCCAGATTGTGGAACGATGAGATGCTCAAGGAACATTCCAGAACTCTCCATCTGAACAGTGATACCATACTACATTATTAAAAATTTTAATTGAAAAATGCTGAAACAATATCCCTAACCATTGTGTAAAATATCATTAGAAAAATCTTCATGTCTGATACACTCCCATGCATACAGTATACCAGGCCAAAATGCCTGCATTGTGTGTGAATGTAGCCCTTCAACCTTGTACCTGCGCCAGGGATTGTGTGGAGGCTTGTTGCGATAGTGGTTGTTTGGTCGGCCTGATGGATGTGTATGGTGGGGGAAACTCTGAAATTGCAGAAACAAATGCAAAACCAAGATGCCAGTAGATTAGTCCATCATCAACTGAACAGATTTGCGTTTTCATCCCTGTATAACAGTAGTTCAGAAGCTTGTGTGAATAATCTCTTCACACATATTGTTAACTCTTCAACAGCCTCTCTCTCTCTCAATCTGCTTATCTCTCCTTTTTCTCCATATCTATTGTCTTTCCTGCCAAATTTTTCTCTGATCTCTCTCTTTCTCAATCTCAGTTCATCACTTTCTATATCTCGTTCTCTATCTTTTTCCTTCTCCACAACTATACCTCTGTACATCTGTCCTCAACTATCTTTCGCTTTCTCTCTCTCTGTCACCTGCTTATGGATTCAAAGAGGTGTGTCAATTCAATTTTTACAATCTTATGATTTTCCCATTTGACAGGGGTTTTCAAGCACTGGTCAAACACATAACCATATTATCCCCTTCCAGAGAGGTCAATGTACCGGAAAATTATCGGCCTCCCAGGGCAAATGTCTGCCTCTTTGCCCCTCGAACCTCTTTAAGAAGACGACAATATGACAGAAAATAAAACTCCAAAAAGTCCAGAGGTGTCGTCGAGATACAATATGTCTATATGTTCGCATGTCAGAAGAAGGCAAACACCACTGTTCCAGCAAGTAGCAATGCTAAAATTTAAATGCAGCTTTTCTGCTCGGGCTACGCTTTGACAAATTCATAAATAACCTGGTGAGATATTTGCTTGTAATTCTGTCTATTGTAAAGGCCTCTTTTCGTTTGTACAGAGCCCTAAGTAGGTGACTGCAAAAAGGCAAGCCCTGTGAAAATTTGAAGGGAAAAATACGGAGAGGAGCCAAAGTTTCCTGCTAATAGAGAGCACATTGCCAACTTTTAAACCAAATTTACTGTTGCAAGGTTCTAAACTGAATGCATGGACAGTATTTTACCAAGTTTTTTTTTTTCTTTTTAAGGGTCATCTAATGTCGATTCTCAGATGGGACGTTGAACGTCTAATGTTAACAAACAAATCACTCGCTTTTGTTGACATCTTGCATTGTCACATGACCAATTTCATTCATATAAACCAATGTTTTGTGCACACGCTTAGATAATCCTTCTATTTAGGTTCGTTTGCGCAGGTGCGGCTTGCTGATTAGCCGATAAACAAAAACAATGGGAATCGACTTTAGATGCCCTTTAATTTCACTGGAAAAAAATGTTCACCTACATATCACAATCGGGCTGACAGCAAACAGATAGCAATTGTTAATCATGACAAAGGTGAGGAGAAGATGTAAAAATGGACTCAATCCACTCCTTGCAGGTCCTTCTCTGTCCACTCTATCGCCCTAATATTATGTCATAGTGAACAAATGAAGAGTTTGTTTCCAAAACGCTATATATCCATTTTACTCATTTTGAGGAAATCAGCCTTTTCTATGTTGGTGCCTATTGCATTTTGTAGAAAAACACAAACTTTGACCATGAAAAAGTACACCTTATAGTATGAATGTCTGAAAATGGATTTTTGCTCCATGTGTAAGAAACACAGGGCTATCGCTCCATGGTATTATTTAATTTTGCCATTCATTGTATTTTGGAAACAAACTCTTCAAATGGAACCACCTCTGCCCCAGGTATCTACACTTCAATGCAAAATGCATGTTATTTAGGCAGCGTACGCATGAGCTGAGTCCTGACGAGGTCAACGTTAAATTTACCCCTGCTCAATAAGATAACACTGTATGGCATTGTCTGATAAACCGATCTGTGTTTGCTTTTTTTCCCGTGCTGGAATATCCAATTCTCTATTGTGCTTGTAAACCTGCCAGAATTGTCAAGATAAACCTCTTTCATGAAAGGGGAATCAACCACCTGCATTTTGGCTCATAGTCTTAAGCAAGCTTGTCAAACAGCTCCGAAAAATGAAGACTGCGTCATTGTGTGCTGAAGTGCGATAATTCTGTCAGCACTGGTTATAAATGACATTATAATATTCTATTCAGAAATAAAGTCCAGCAGTCATACCAGCAAGTCCATTATTGTTGACCTGAAAATATGTCCTAACCCTTTTTCATATTACACCTCTCCTTAAATAACCTTCTGCATGAAAACTGAATTTTTAAAACATGTTTGAAAATGATTCTCTCTTTTATTATCATTCTATGATTCAAAATATGCGTAAATCACTGAGAATAGTTGGATTGTTGTTTATTAGTTATTTAAATAATCAGCAAGCTGAAAATTAACATTCACAATTTAGATTTCATTATGTAAGATTAATACATACAATGCTATTTTCGGAATGATACAATATAACCATAATTTTATCAAATCCTGAATATTATTAAATTCTGTGGGTGGATTGAGGAAAGGCAAAACTTTGCAATGTGAACTCACTTTTGAATTTGTGTTTTCTCTCCCATTTTAACAAAGTTTATTCAGGAACTCAGAGACAAAACAGGTGGACTCTTGACAAGAATCAGTTGCTTAGTTGGACAAAAAGTTGACAGGACAGTCTCCATGCTAAACAGGGACTCAAGTCTGATATCTGAATTGTAAAGTGAACACAAGGTAACAAACTCTGACTCTCACGGAAAACGCTCCCCAATCCTGACCCTAACGGAAAACTTCCCCAGTCCTGATGGGAAACGCACACAAAATGAAGGCCTCAACCGAAGGGCCTCAATAACCCTCCAGGCCCTCTGAACTCCTCAATGGTGGTAAATTGCTCTAAGGCCAGTGGGCCAGATGATCAAATACAACTAGTGCTGCTTAATTGTTCTTCCTGCTCCTGATCGACTGATTGAAGCACTGCAAGCACTTCACTTTGGTGATCTTACTGGGGATTAGGGAGATATGCAGAAAACTGCTCCCAATAAACACAGAGTCTGAAGTTTTTACAGTACCATGTCAAGTTTCTGCAGACCCCTTGCTATGGTATAAAGATTTTGGTATGGGAAAATGCACTTGCTTGTAAAAAATTCAGAGCCATAGTAACATTGCCATTATTTAATAATTCCAAAATACCTAACTTCCTTACCTAACTCTTAACCCAAGTGAATGTAGTCTCACAGCTGGATTTTTTAGCCATGGAACTACAGTTTTTATTTGGAATACTGGTTGAAAATTCATAGTCAGTAATCTCAATCTGAACAGCAGAGGTGATTGGTTGCATGAACTGTAGAGTAAAAAAACCTCTTAAATTTAAATTTATGTTTGAATTTCTCCTTTAGGTTGGTTCAAAGTTAGAAAAGGCATTTACAACTATTGTTGGACAATATCACACACAGTACTAGTCAAAAGTTTCGACACATTTTGCTAATGTCACAGCACTCTGTTCTGAGAGAAATTTAAACGGCTTAACTTCTCTATATAATCTAAAATGGAATCTTGCTAAAGGTAAACAGTCAGAAGTGAAAAAGAATAATTGATGTGCTTGAATGGTGTCCAAAATTTTGGAATTCTCAATGAAGCCATGTTTTGCAAAGTAAACAGACAAATAAGCTCCTTCTATTTTTCAACAGCCAAATCCAACTCAAGTAGTTTTGGGACTTATTGGACGAGAAGATTGAGGGAAAGCACACCTGAAGTGCAGCACGTCTTTGGGCAGTTGGACAGCTGTCCAACTGCAAATTCATTAGAGTCATATGACTGCCCTTGTTAAAAAACTAAAAATAAAGTGAGAATGCTCTGCAATATGACAACAAATGATGGTCAGTTTGATGGATTTAAGAAATGGTTTTTTTTTTTTTTTGCAAAACAAAGGCTGCTTATTTCTTTTTTAACATATATTTAAATCACATTATTTGTGATTGCTCTCCTTATAGGGTTAATAGGACTTTTCGGCCAGAACTCTCGACAGGTGTTGTCGCACTGTCTACAAGCCTCTAGATTTTGTGGGGAGGTACAGTATATCTTACAGCTCTTACACGAGACAACGAATCAATTCCTGGCTTGGTTGATGGAGGTGGAAAACATTGCGTTTAGAGTCATTCCTGCCAAAAAAACGCTCCGTTGTGCCATGGCCTCATGATTGAACAGACCATAACATACGGATGACATCAGTGCTATACCCTTCAAGTCTCTTGACAGATATCCGCTGGAAAAACATTGACAATTAAAAGAAAAAATTATGGCTGTCCGACAGAAATATGTCTGCTCTGCACAAACCCTCTCTACGTTTGGCTCATAACTAGCATGAGATAAAGATTTAAATAGAGGTCATGCACAACTGGCGAGGATGGGCTTGATTTAGCATCAGCGTAAAGGCAAGAATTAAGCCTGCTTTAAGCTGTTTTCACACCGGACGCGGAACGAATTTTTCGCACGACAGATTACATTCAAAGTCAATGCAATATTCGCGCCTTTGCATTGACTTTGAATGTAATCTGTCGTGCAAAAAATTTGTTCCGTGTCCGGGGTAAAAGCAGCTTTAGTTATCCTCTGAGCTGACACCAAACAAACAAAGCTTCAATGAATTAAAATTGAGACAGCTTTCCTGTCTTGTTTGCTCAGTTCATCCATGCCCCACATTTATGCGTATACTCTCAGTACTTTTCAGAAAATTAGTACCCATAATGAAGCGCCTGGAGGCAAGAAGATTTCGTTCAAATCAGCCCTTTACTTTAACATGTGTCAGATGGCTTTGCTAAATCAGTTAAATCGGTTCAAGTTCACTGCCAAGATAAGTCGCACAACAGCTGTTTCTCAGCCTAGCGTTTGAGCCTCATTTCTGGTTGCCTGCCCAATTCCCCGGCCAGCACATTAAACTCATATTGCTGTTATTCAGGAGTACCTCAGAGCCAGGGACACTACAGTATCAGCACATGGGAAGCACTCGCCTTTTTTCCAACCAAGCATTTCTCAGCCTGGAACAGAAATGAAGACTGGCGGTGAGGACCAGAGGTCGTGACAGAAATGTGTAACAGCGGTTCTGGTCTTTGCTCTGGAGTAATTGAGCAGAAATGTTGAGTCTCCATCTCAGGTTTACGGCTGTAGTGCTGCATGATTTGTAAGACATTGTCTTGTGTTTTTTTTAATTTTTTTATCCGGAGGCACATATATAACCTGGATTTCTGAGGTATGGAATAACTCAGCCGTATTAGCAGATTCCGGAATGCTGGTCATGTGTCAAGCTGTCCAATGAAAAGTGATAATTGTGCTAACAGCTCAACGCATATGAGGAACCTAAATCCCTCGAGTCATTTTTCTTCAGCAGTAATCTAGGTCATATAAACAAGAATAAGTTGAAACGACAGACTTAATTTAGTTGACGTTTTTGTAGGACATGAGCAATGCTGGCTGTCATTATTTTTTCTTGCTCTGTGTAGTATTTGCCAGCTGTTGTGGAGTAGCGTCACCCACTCTGTTGAAGTGTATCTTAAGCAAATCAATGAGAAAATATAAAGTGCCATTTTTTATTTCTTCTCAGTGAGACTGGAACACAAATGACCGGTGTAGGATTATATGAAAAATAATCTGTCTACTCAGGTAAGCCAAGCAGACCGCATGAACGGACAAAGCAAAACAAGCCACTGAAAAAGGGGCAAGAAGTGCGCAGACATACAAGAAATATCTCAAAAAAATAAAGGGAACACTTAAACAACACAGTGTAACTCCAAGTCAATCACACTTCTCTGAAATCAAACTGTCCACTTAGGAAGTAACTCTGATTGACAAATTTCACATGCTGTTGTGCAAATAGAATAGACAACAGGTGGAAATTATAGACAATTAGCAAGACACCGCCAATAAAGGAGTGGTTCTGCAGGTGGTGACCACAGACCACTTCTCAGTTCCTAAGCTTTCTGGCTGATGTTTTGGTCACTTTTGAATGCTGGCGGTGCTTTCACTCTAGTGGTAGCATGAGATGGACTCTACAACCCACACAAGTGGCTCAGGTAGTGCAGCTCATCCAGGATGGCACATCAATGCAAGCTGTGGCAAGAAGGTTTGCTGTATCTGTCAGCGTAGTGTCCAGAGCATGGAGGCGCTACCAGGAGACAGGCCAGTACATCAGGAGATGTGGAGGAGGCCGTAGGAGGGCAACAACCCAGCAGCAGAACCGCTACCTCCACCTTCGTGGAAGGAGGAACAGGAGGAGCACTGCCAGAGCCCTGCAAAATGACCTCCAACAGGCCACAAATGTGCATGTGTCTGCTCAAACGGTCAGAAACCGACTCCATGAGGATGGTATGAGGGCCCGACGTCCACAGGTGGGGCCTGTGCTTACAGCCCGACACTGTGCAGGACATTTGGCATTTGCCAGAGAACACCAAGATTGGCAAATTTGCCACTGGCACCCTGTGTTCACAGCTGTGCTCAATGTGAACCTGCTTCCATGTGACAGACATGACAGAGTCTGGCAACGCCGTGGAGAACATTCTGCTGCCTGCAACATCCTCCAGCATGACCGGTTTGGCAGTGGGTCAGTAATGGTGTGGGGTGGCATTTCTTTGGGGGGCTGCACAGCCCTCCATGTGCTCGCCAGAGGTAGCTTGACTGCCAGTAGGTACCGAGATGATATCCTCAGATCCCTTGTGACCATATGCTGGTGCAGTTGGCCCTGGGTTCCTCCTAATGCAAGACAATGCTAGACCTCATGTGGCTGGAGTGTCAGCAGTTCCTGCAAGACGAAGGCATTGATGCTATGGACTGGCCCGCCCATTCCCCAGACCTGAATCCAATTGAGCACATCTGTGACATCATGTCTCGCTCCATCCATCAACGCCACGTTGCACCACAGACGGTCCAGGAGTTGGTGGATGCTTTAGTCCAGGTCTGGCAGGAAATCCCTTAGGAGACCATCCGCCACCTCTTCAGGAGCATGCCCAGGCGTTGTAGGGAGGTCATACAGGCACGCGGAGGCCACACACACTACTGAGCCTCATTTTGACTTGTTTTAAGGATATTATATCAAAGTTGGATCAGCCTGTAGTGTGTTTTTCCACTAATTTTGACTGTGACTCCAAATCCAGACCTCCATGGGTTAATAAATTTGATTTCCATTGATTAATTTTTGTGATTTTGTTGTCAGCACATTCAACTATGTAAAGAACAAAGTATTTATTAAGAATATTTCATTCAGATCTAGGATGTGTTACTTTAGTGCTCCCTTTTTTTTGTGCAGTGTATTACATACAGTCATACCTGCAGATCAGCGTAGAAACACAGTAAATACTGCCGCCCAGTGGATATAAGGGAAATACGCATTTCCATTTGTCGCCAGCATACATCGCTTTGTGAGGCTTTCAAATGACAGATTTACACAAATTAACATTATTAAAAACTACTGAACATATATTCAACAGAAAATGCTCACTTTCAAATTTGGTAATCAATTTACAAGGATTATGGTCGCAATATGCTAAACAAAAACGGATTTTTTTTTGCAGTTATCCATCAAATATCCCCATTAGCACTTAACCAGAGTTATATGGTGTTCGCACTAGCAATGCGAAGAGGAAGTAAAACATTGTTGTGAATGAGTTTAAAACAATCTAGTAATTAACAATGATTTCATTGACAAGTCAAAAACTGCCGCTAGAACTTAAGCCGATAAGAAAATTGTTATCAACTAATACTTCATCACGGAAACTCATATTACACTGAAAAGGGCATTCTGACAAGGATGAACGTACGGGGCCAAGGTGTGATCTGGAATACAGCCCAACATGGAAACTCACACAACATTCAGACAAGTAGTGCCTTTCCTTCACAATATATCCTTTCAATCATCCGATCACCAACATAACATATTAATATTGGAAAAGAAATGAAAGTTGCCATTGTTTTTAATGCATGGTTCAATATGATATATTTGAAATATGTGTAAAGTATATTTATTCAATCGCAAAGATAAACCAACAGACGTGGCCGCCTGCGAGAGGGGGAAAATAAAAATAACTTGGAAGAAATTTGAAACAAAATTAGAATATGGCCCTTCAATATTTACTTTGCTTCCCAAACATAAAATTCAAGTCAACAGATGTCCAGCGACTGTGCAAATCAGAGCTGAGTGCCTGAATAAAATGAATTCATTACTACTAGTAGTAGAAGTAGGGCCTAATAATAATAAAAATAATAAAATCTTTCATTTTTTCAACCCTCTCCCATAAATTGTGATGCTCCTGCTCGAGCTGTAATATCTAATTATCAAAATATTTCGCGCGCTGTAAAGGAAAAAAAGAAACCCCGCTTCTGTCCAATCATAATTAACGATACTAAGTATGGCCAATCGGAGAACAGTTTGTATTTGGAATGGAAGTTCAGAGGTTGAAAGGCTGTACTTCCTGTAGTCGTCGCAGCAACGTGTTTGTACTAAAGTGCTCTGGAATTTGTCGGTCTTGAAAGTGAAGAAACACATTAAGCGCCCACCGCGATGGCAAGTTTCTTTATTTATAAATTTTGCTGTTATATCAGTTAAAATTTCGTTCACTTCCGCATAAAACGCCGGCGATCTCTATTGTGCTTTAGCTCCATTCATTCATTAGCCAATGTTTGCTAACAGTAGCTAACTGGGCCTGGATACTTTTATTAAGCTCGTTAGTTAGGTGCTTGAGCAGTTGTTCAAGCGTTTAATGACTCGAATGCTTACTTTCTAAGCGTTGCTCGTTATCTTTTGTTACATAATCATATGAAGTAATGATAGCATTCAGTAGCCATCTAAATGTGTCTAAAGTGAAACTGAATGAACGCAGCGCTTGCTATTGTAAGCAGTGGGTAACTTGATTCACTTTCTTTGCTTGCTGAGCCGTTAGCTCCGTTTGTGAACTGGATTTCTATTGTGATGTTAGTGGTAGTGATAGTTAATTATTAGTGCGTACAGCAGGATCTAGACAAATTAACTGAATGGTCCAAAGAATGATTGATAAGTTTTAACAGTCAGAAATTTGAAGTCATGTATATCGGTTAAAAAAAATCCCTGTTACAGCTACGATATGAGTGGCAGTGTATTCAGTAGACGAGGAGACAGATTTTGGTATCACTGCATACAGGGAATTGTCTTTCAATATGTCTGTGTCGCTGCTAAAGCTTATAAAGTTTTAGGTATGATTAAGAAAACTTTTTCATGTATTACAAAAGAATCGTTGTTAGTATTACATAGGACATACGTTAGACCACCTCCAGAGGGACAAAAATGGACTTGAAAAGGTACAGCGAAGGGCCACCAAACTGGTACCAGAATTGGCCAATTTGTCTTATGAGGAACGGTTAAAGGAACTCAATTTGACATCCCTGGAAGGCAGGAGAGTTCGTGGTGATTTAATCGAAGTGTATAAGATTATTAATGGTTTTGAAAATGTCAATTGTAACCAGTTTTTCCAGATCAGATGTTATTTTGGTCTTAGAGGTCATTCTAAAATATTGAAGTCCACAGATGTAGGTTCAATCTTAGGAAATATTTTTTCAAAAACAGTCTCTGGAATAGTTTACCAGAAAATGTGGTGTCTTCATTTAGTGTAAAAGAGTTTAAAATCAACTATGAAAATTATTACTATGAAAGTTTGTATTAGTATCCATCACTATCGAAGTGTGGAATTTTAGATGGTTCTTAACGCTTGATGTATGTTTTCATCGTACAACTTTACATTTTATTTGCACAATGAAATGAATTATGATATGTTTTTTGATGTCTTTATGGGTTACCTCATGCACCACTAACAACAGAGGCTTTGTAGCTTGTTTGTCACTCATAGGAAGTATTGGTCTGTGCAATCGTAGACTGCAGGTCGTTGGCTCTCATTCTTCGTTGACCACAAAGAGTTTAAAGTCACTGAAAATAGTGGGAGCCCTTCGGAAATGAGCATGTCGAACTGATGAGACACATGGAATATTTTATTTTGATTCCATTATCACAGCTATGTTCTGTGGTTTTAAGATCGCCTCGGCTCAATTAATCAACCAGGTGAATATAAATGTCACACGAGCCTACGTGTCAACAAAGAATAAATATGCTTTCTTCTCAGAGTTTACCCTTAAATCCAAAGCCCTTCCTTAATGGTCTGACGGGAAAACCTGTGATGGTGAAGCTGAAGTGGGGTATGGAGTACAAAGGTTACCTGGTATCTGTGGATGGCTACATGAACATGCAGGTGTGTACCCCTACCAGTGTGACATTTCCCAGGGTGGGTTACTGAGCTGGAATGTTGAAAAACTCTTTGAAATGAGTAGGGCTAATAGGCTGAAAAACTACAACCATCTATACTTTCCTTTATAATTTCTCAAATTTCTTAATATATTGTGATGAAATTGTTATTGTAATTCTTGATGTACAAAACCCAAAACCAGTGAAGTTGGCACGTTGTGTAAATCATAAATAAAAACAGAATACAATGATTTGAAAATCCTTTTCAACCTATATTCAATTGAATACACAGCAAAGACAAGTTACTTAATGTTCGAACAGGTAAACTTTGTCATTTTTTGCAAATATTAGCTCATTTGGAATTTGATGCCTGCAACATGTTTCAAAAACGCTGGCACAAGTGGCAAAAAAGACAGAGAGTTGAGGAATGCTCATCAAACACTTATTTGGAACATCCCACAGGTGAACAGGCTAATTGGGAACAGGTGGGTGCCATGATTGGGTATAAAAGCAGCTTCCCTGAAATGCACAGTCATTCACAAACAAGGATGGGGCGAAGGTCACCACTTAGTGAACAAATGCGTGAGCTGATTGTTGAACAGTTTAAAAACAACATTCCTCAACGAGCTATTGCAAGAAATGTAGGGATTTCATCATCTACGGTCCGTAATATCTTCAAAAGGTTTAGAGAATCTGGAGAAATCACTGCACGTAAGCGACAAGGCCGAAAACCAACATTGAATGCCCGTGACCTTTGATCCCTCAGGCGGTACAGCATCAAAAACCGACATCAGTGTGTAAAGGACATCACCACATGGGCTCAGGAACATTTCAGAAAACCACTGTCAGTACCTACAGTTTGTTGCTGCATCTGCAAGTGCAAGTTAAAACTCTACAATGCAAAGCGAAAGCCATTTATCAACAGCACCCAGAAACGCCGCCGACTCCGCTGAGCCCAAGCTCATCTAAGATGGACTGATGCAAAATGGAAAAGTGTTCTGTGGTCTGACGAGTCCACAGTTCAAATTGTTTTTGGAAACTGTGGACGTCGTGTCCTCTGGACCAAAGAGGAAAAGAACCATCCGGACTGTTACAGGCGCAAAGTTCAAAAGCCAGCATCTGTGATGGTATGGGGGTGTATCAGTGCCCAAGGCATGGGCATCCTACACATATGTGAAGGCACCATTAATGCTGAAAGGTACATACAGGTTTTGGAGCAACATATGTTGCCATCCAAGCAACGTCTTTTTCATGGACGGCCCTGCTTATTTCAGCAAGACAATGCCAAGCCACATTCTGCACGTGTTACAACAGCATGGCTCCGTAGTAAAAGAGTGCGGGTACTAGACTGGCCTGCCTGTAGTCCAGACCTGTCTCCCATTGAAAATGTGTGGCACATTCTGAAGCGTAAAATACGACAACGGAGACCCCGGACTGTTGAACAACCTAAGCTGTACATCAAGCAAGAATGGGAAAGAGTTCCGCATGAAAAGCTTCAAAAATTGGTCTCCTCAGTTCCCAAACGTTTACTGAGTGTCGTTAAAAGGAAAGGCGATGTAACACAGTGGTAAAAAGGCCCCTGTGCCAACTTTTTTGCAATGTGTTGCTGCCTTTAAATTCTAAGTTAATGATTATTTGCAAAAAAACAAAAAGTTTCTCAGTTTGAACATTAAACATCTTGTCTTTGAAGTGTATTCAATTGAATATAAGTTGAAAAGGATTTGCTAATCATTGTATTCTGTTTTTATCTACGATTTACATAACGTGCCAACTTCACTGGTTTTGGGTTTTGTATATCTATCAATATCTAGTGGAGTTGATGAAAAAAGAAGAGTTGGCAAATATTCAGCATATTAGCCCTACCCCTTTGAAACGGCCTTTTCCTGCATTTTTCCAGTTTTAAATGGCTGATATACCAGTACTGTGTGTGTAACCAAGGATTTCAGGACATGTGGTGACAAGCTGCTGTTTTTGTCCTAATAAAGTTGGCGAACACAGAAGAATACGTAGATGGAGCTTTGGCTGGGCATTTGGGGGAAGTGCTGGTCAGGTAAGGAACTGTGGTATTTACAAATCCATTGAGTGTCTGACTACTGTCTTCTGATTTAGTTACATAACTTAAAAATGGTCCTGTCTGATGATTAGCTCCTTTGGAGTGCACAGTTTGGTTGCAGTGGTTTGGTGTGCTGCAGTAGAATGTAATGGACTCTTCTATTTTAGTTCAGTTAAGTAACCGCCTTTGCGAGAATTGCATTTTGAAAATCTGCAATACTAAGCCCCCTCTCATAAATGTATTTATTTGGCCTTTTGGTCTGAATTTTTATTTTTATATTTTGAGGGTGGTAGTTTTGGTGTTGTATCTGTTTGTTCTTGTAGTATAGAAAAATAACTATTCACCTCTTGACCTGTAATAAAAGACTACTATTCTGTTCAGAGATCTTAAGTTGATCTTAGGATCTGTAAATTTAGTCCATTGTTTTTCACACTGATATGATCCCGACACTTTCTCTTTGACAGATGCAATAATGTCTTGTATATAAGAGGCGTTGAAGAAGAGGAGGAGGATGGTGAAATGAGAGAATAGCAGAAAAGCACCAAGAACCTTCTGGATCCATAGTTTGTTTTTTTTTTTGTTTTTGTTTTTTAATTATAATATGCATAAAACGAGTGGAGTAACTTTACATTGCACTAGATTTTAACGGCTTCTCCATCTATGCCAATGTTGCTCGCAGATACTGGAAAATACACGTAGCCTGAGTCTAGGTCCCCCGTTTCATCTAATTATCATCAGCGGAGAGATTTGGAAATGACCCAGAAGCATTTTGGTATCACGTCCTGAAAACGAGGCGAGGCATGAGATCACTACGCGTTTTCATCTAGGTCAAGGGCAGCCCGAGTGTAGGCCAACTTGGCATCTAGTTTATTCAGATTCTCTTGTGGCCAGCTCTCACGATGTATTTTTGATTGTCCTGCGGCTTAGTGGGATTGCCATGGCACTCTTAAGGTTTGGGAATACAAATGCTCTGGTTTCCCAGGAATGGGGGGCTACATTTCAACATTATGAAATTGATGGTGCAATGTAAGGTTTCTCTCCTTGGTTTTTTTTTTTTTTTGTTTGTGTGATAGTGTCGGCTACTTTGAGTAGACCAATTTTTTTTTCTACTTTTTTTGAGGGGGGATCATTCTGAACAGTACTGCTCTATAGATCACTGGCAATAAAATTGTACATATTGCACTTTCCACCAATCTGTCACATGTATTCAGTCAATATTACCTCAAGGATAAGATGTACCATGGGCACTGTAGGTGAGAAATGTGAATTTGCAAGTGGAGGCGTGGAGTGAATACATGTTAATTGCAGTCAATTGAAATGATTGGTTTACACTAATAGGGCAGAGTACCAAATCAGATTAAGTTAATTGCTCCAAATTTGTGTGCTGTTTTTGTATGCAGGTTTTTATTTGTATTGGTTCCCTGAATTTTCATGCACAGAATTTTGTGTTCTGGTGGATTTGCATTTCTGATGGATTGTAGACTTTTAAGATGGCGTGCTCTGTTTTTTTTTTTTTTTTTTTCTCCCCCCTAATGGTGTCACCCAATGTAGCTCAGATTGAGAGGTATTGAATGGTTCCGGTGGGAGGTAGTCCAGAATTCCTCCTATTCTTGATGTTGGTATTTGGATGCAAATGAAATAGTGAGGCATTAGCACTGGATTTCTAAAAAAAAGACACCCAGTTTGCTCTTCATTCTTGTTTGAACGCGGTGAAAGTGCTTTCAGTTATGTTTGTATTTTGAAAATAAAATCTTCATTTTTACCAAGCCACTTTATTTCATTCCCCTGTTAGAAATGAGATGTCCGTCATTCTGTCCGAAGACATAATTTTTTCTGATCGATATCTCAAATAATATTCATTGGATTCTTTTCAAATTTGCCACACAGTTTCTCCACACATGGAGAGGTGCAGTGCTAAGTGTCATAGATGTGTTGTTATTTTTGTCAAAATTGATTTTCGGAATGCGATCATTTCTATAATTACCAACTAAAGCATGATTGGGGACGTCTGGGGTATTAGTAAGCTCTGCTTACTTTTTGACTTGTTTAGTCTGTTATTTGGCTTGTGTAACTAGCCCCCTGGATGGAGTCGAGCAGCTATTGTAGATTCATGGTAGTTGTCTCCACTGCCACATTTGTAGAGATTTTCTTGTGGTCACTCTAGGCCACAACTTTCAATTGATTCCTTTATATAAGATACTTTATTGTCATACACGTATGTACAAAGAAAAAGGTGCACAGTCAGGATGCGGGGGGGGGGGATAAAAATACATTTTAAAAAGAATAGACAGAACAAATAATATGCATCTCCTGGGCTGATGCCAGTAGTGCAATTAAATGTCTGTTAGGCAGATAACACAAGTGCCACTTTTAAACAGATATACTCAGCAACAAAAGTTTCTGTGACACCATTTATGTGTATGTTATAAATGACACGCAAAGATCTCAATGCAATCAATATGTTTATTTAACAGGAGAAACACTGACTTTTCAGTGCCAACGTCACTCAAAACGAAAAATGTCATTTTCATGCGTCATGAAGCACTTGTCTGACGTTTAACCAATTGTGACCTTCACACTTCAATACCGGGTGTGACTTCCTCGTGCCATGATGCAAGCAACGCATCTCCGGCGCATGGACCGAATCAGATGTGCCAGAAATTGCTGTGGGATGTCATTCCAAATCTGACGTAGACGTTGTCGCAATTCCTGGAGTGTAGCTGGCAGGTTATCCAACCGCCGCAAACGTCGATCCATCTCGTCCCAAAGATGCTCGATTGGGGACATGTCTGGGGATCTGGCTGGCCATGGCAGGACATTGACATGTTGTTGCATCAGATACTGCTGTACAATCCTTGCAACGTGTGGTCTGGCGTTATCATGTTGCAGCGTTATTCCGGGACCATGTTGCATCAAAAACGGTTCCACCAATGGCCGTAGCACTTCATCGCGATATCTTTGACCTGTCAGATTTCCATCAATAACAAGCAAATCTGTTCTGTTTCTAGCCGTGATCCCTCCCCAAATCATGACACTACCACCTCCAAAACGATCAAATTCCTGAACACAGTTGTTGGCATAACGTTCTCCACGTCGACGGTATACACGTAAACGACCATCACATCGGTTAAGCATGAATCTTGATTCATCAGTGAAGAGTACAAGATCCCACTGACGTTGGATCCACCGTCGATGTTGTTGTGCCCACTGTAGACGCAGTCGTCGGTGTTGTACTGTGAGTATTGGACTTCTTGCTGGCCGACGTGGGACAATGCCAAAATGACGGAGACGGCGACGGATTGTCTGTGCAGACAGTCGCCTCAAACCAGGTATCGTTCTTGCAGTTATGGTTGCAGGTTGGAATCGATTTCGGAGATGGGTTGTTCGAATCCAGTTGTCCTGTCTGGGAGTGGTTACTCGTGGACGGCCGCTGCGAGGACGGTCTCTGACATGTCTTGTCTGCTGATGACGCTGCCATAAGTTCAAAATGGTGTTTCGGTGGACATTCAGGCGATGAGCAACTTCCCTCTGCGAGGTTCCGGATTCAATCATCCCAATGGCCCTCCACCGATCATTTTCAGACAGTCTTGGCATTTAGAGGGTAGAGTTCCTGATCCGAAATGGCTGTGTTTTCGATAAGTGATGCTTCCGTCGTTCATCAGGCACAATGTGAACATTCCAAAAATTCTCCTCTTTTATTGCCATCCACAAGCATGATTTACGCACATTTTCACGTGCAAAGTCATTTTCTCGCATTTTCATGATTTCCATTTCAATGTTGTGTTTACGTGTACTGTTTCAGTCTGATATCACTATGTATGACAATTTCATAATTGCGTTATGAAAAATAATTAACAATATTGGTGTCACAGAAACTTTTGTTGCTGAGTATATTACACATTATTATTATGTTAGTTTTGCTTCACTGTTCAGTGTGGTTATGGCTGTGGGATAAAAACTCTTGTGAAATCGTGTGTCTGGTGTCTGTTTTAATGGATCTGTATCTTCTGTCAGATGGCAAAAGTTCAAACAAAATAGTGGGCAGGGTGGATAGGGTCCTTGATTATGTTGTGTGACTTCTGCAGACCGCGAGAGGTGAAGATGTCATTCAGGGCTGGTGGGAGTTGGTGATGTTTTGTGCAGTTTAATATTCGGTGTGGCCATAGGTTATGGTTAGGTCATGACACCTATCAATTTTGGTAGCCATCACAACAGATTTGGCTGAATAAAGTGCAATTCCATGCTGAAAATGAGCCTATTTCACTGTATAGCTTGTGAGTGCTCTCTAGGTCAGAGTTATCAGGATCTTGTGATCAGAGTTTTCTCTGGTCAGAGTTTTCAGGATCTCGTGAGCAAGCCCTCGGGGGGCGTAGGGCTACACCCATGCGGGCGCAGGCCGCCAGACAGCCCAGTTTTAATAGGGATGCTTCACGCCTCACACTTGCTGCCAGTTGATCCTCAAAGGAGCAGTTAATTATATTTGCTGCACTAAATCATAAAGTGACCATATTATGTCATCACAGATTACGGAAACATGCCAAGTTGAAAATTCTGGCTAAGATGACAATGCTAAAGCCAGTGTTCTCCTTCGAAATTTCAGACTGGGATGTCTGTTCTTGTTTAGTCCTGTGTAGTAAAGCCCACACCCATGTACAGTTGTGTCTTAAAAAAGTTAACATTTTTTATGGCTTTCAGTTCCATATTTCAAATATAGTTGATACATTACACATTCAATTCCAAATCAGAGCATTAAATTTTATCAAGTCTGTATAATTCTTTTGGATATGGAAATTAATTCGTTAAAAAAATGCAGTGTAAAAAATTTTCTCTTCAAACTCAAATACTGAATTTAACTCAAGATTTAACTTCACCTTAAATTACTAAACTAATATTTAGTTTGCATAACCATTGTTTTTGATAACTGCTGCGCATCTGCATTTCATCGAGTCAGCCAACTTCTGGCAACTGCATTCCACAGTTCTGTGAATTTTTGGGTTTTGCTGTAAAAACTGTATTTTTAATGTCACCCCACAAGTTTTCAGTGGGCTTGAGGTCAGGGGATTGAGCTGGCCCCTCCATTGCGTAAATCCAATTCTGGAACCAAGATGTTTCTCGCTTTCTCGTATGGGGTCGTTGACTTGTTGAAACACCCATTTAAGAGGCATTTCCTCTTCGGTATATGGCAACCTCGTTTCTTCAAGAATTTTGATGTATTCAAACTGATCCATTATCCCTGGTATACGATAAATAGGCCCAGCACCATAGTACGAAAAACCTCTCCATACCATGATTTTTGCGCCACCCTGCCTCCCTGTCTTCACAGTATGCTGAGGCTCGAATTCAGTACCCCAGGGTGATCCGACACTGTCGACGACCACTTGACACAGAAAGAACAATTTTGATCTCATCAGTCTGCAGAATGTTACACCATTTCCCTTTGGGCCAACCAATGGGTTTTAACCAATTCTGCACATGCCTTTTTTTCAGCAGTGGTGCTTTGCGGGACTTCTTTTTGATATTTTAGCTTTGATCAAACGTCTTCTGACTATAACAGCAAGTACAGGTAATTTTGCATCATCGTTATTTTTCTGGAGGTGAATTCTTTAATCCATTCCACAAATTTGGAGTAACGTTATACCAACAAAACTCCGTAGCAGCCTTTTCTAGATCAACTGGAACCAATGGGGACTGGGTTCATTAGCGTTCTTTGGAGTGCGACAACAGCCAAAAAAGGCCATGAAATTACTCCATGTAGCTAATGCATCATAATCCATGTCTTGTGAGGCCAAACAATTGCTCTGTGACTGGAAAAGCCCTTTATAACACCTTTAACATTTTTTTTTTTTTACCGCAGCCATGTATAAGTTAACGACTGCGTACTCAGCCCTGCCTTCTCGCCTTCTGTCATTTACTTTTTACCTGAGAATGCAGCATAAGGCTGGACACAACGGCTGTTCCCCCTCCATATCAATAATTGTCGCACATTTTCCTCAATGTTTGAGAGTCTGATCAGTTGGCTGAACGGTGGGTAGTAATTCACTTGAGGAGAGCAGTTTCCGTGTCTTTGATGTACGCCTATGCGTAAGTCAATAAGGAAGTGCTGGAGAGCTCTTATCTGGCAGAGAGCTAATGAGTGAAGATGGGATGGGTGCCTACAATGATGTAGATGATATATATATATACATTAAAAAATATATATATGTTAATATATATTAATATACATAGGCGCCTACACCTATAGGCAAGTCAGGCAAATGCCCCCCCACTTTGAAAAGTGGGGTGGCAAAACTACTATTTTGCCCCCCCACTTTTTTCAGCTATTTTAAAGTCACAGCGTTGTTATATAATATTTAGTTGAATAAATTTGATTTTAAATAAATCATATTTAATTAAAAATAAAAGAAATACATTTTATTTGCATTTAAATAATCGCATTTTAATTATTGTCCACCCCCTTTTCAACCCAAGTGGGATATTCCAACCCGGACTGCGGCGATAACAGAGCAGTCACTGCACTAACGAAACAGCAGAACTAGCGCCACGGTTCGGCTTTCGTCAGATGAAGTGAACCACAAACTAAAAACGCCACGAAGCGCCTATTTGCTCAGCTAACACTATACAGTTTATGGGTTAAGAAAAGGAAAAAGCCTTTAGAGGCATTTTTCTCTGAAGAACCAACTGTGAAGTTGGAGGGAAAAGTGTAAATGTGCGTTAATGTTACCATGACTTTTCGTTTCCTAGCTAGTTACGTTAGCCGTCTTCGTGTTTGTTAACTTAGCACTAATTAAGCCCCGAGAGAACTGCTGAACTGGCCAGCTAGCGTTAATGTCGAAATGGTATGTTCAGGGGCTTTGTGTCAGGATTTCGCTGTCTTGCAAGTTAAAATCCTGTGTCCGAATGTGAGGGGAAATCTGGTGGTCCGGTGACTAAGCTACGTTTTTCTTGCTGTAAACACTGGTGTCTATGGTCACAAGCATAGGTGAATTTACATAGACTTATTTCTGCAGACTGAGTTTCGAAGAGAGCCTTTTTCGCACATTGCACTTAAAGCTCGAAAAATTGCCATGCCGGAAAAATTAAATCATCGGGGGGAGTCCAAAAAAAAAAAAAAAAAAAGAGTTGAGTCGTAACGCACTTTGTGATGGTCAGAGGTGTATAGTAACGAACAGTAGCCTACTCAAGTAGTTTTTTTTTTAAGAATTTGTATTTTACTTGAGTTTTGACTTCTACTTTTCTGCATTTAAAATATAAAAAGTTTACTTTCACTTCGTTACATTGACACTGGCCACTTTGTTACTCGTTACAAATTATAATATGAATGTAATTCATCATAAGAATTATCTGGATTTGGCGCGTTTAAGAACAACGGTGCTCAGCAGGTATCTTTGTACAGATGTTGATGCCAGCGGACATGAAGCTTCAAATTTATGCACGCAGTTACAATATTCTGTCACTAGATGGCACACCAGGATCAGTTGTTGAATCTTCACAAGCCAGCCATACTGAAACACGGTTTTATGGATGAGTTCACTCCTAATTTAAATGCAGAACTTCTACTTTTATTAAAGCATTTATGTTGTGATATTGACACTTTTAGTTAAGTTAATCCTCTGAGTATTTTTTGCGCTACAGTTTAAATGCTATATTTTAACACGGGGCAACTATGCCTCTTCAATACCAATGATTTCTATAGCTGAATGTGTAAAATAGCAAGTGACTATTCAACTCTGACAAGTGTACACTGTCTGTTACATGCAGTCCTATATGGATCAACTATAAGATGAGCTATAACGTTTAAGTAGTGATAACAGCCCTATATCTGAAAGTAACATTTGTGGTAGTGCAACTGGATCTTAAGCTTGATTATGACAAAGAGATGGATATGTACGCCTGCAGATACCCCTGAAGAATGCTCTTCATCAACCCATTCAGTGAGAATTAAAAATTTCCAGAAGATGATTTTGTGGTTCTGCATGCCTACTGAATATGCTTAATGTGCAAGTACGAAATTCACTTCAAAGTGAATTAAATACCATTCTCAATGAAAGAAAACAAGTTTAGTGTTGTGTTTTAAATGTGTAATCCATGATGTATCCTGATGGATGCTTAGATCAGTTTCACAATTTGTCCATTTCTATCAAAATAGGTCCCAAGTTCCTTTGCTTTTATTGTCTTAGCTGAGTCAAGTGGAAACTTGTACCTTAAATAGAGATAATTGTTAATGAAAAAAAAGCTTTTTTCAGCTAACTGTAAGACCTTGAATTTGTTCCCAGATGCCAGGAAAATGCATATTTGGCACTTTAATTTTCAAATTCTTCTGAGGGAGGGTCCCCAGACCCCTCCAGGCATTGCGCCTTCAGCGCTTGTATGGGGGCTGTCCCCCCCCTTTCCAAAATTCCTGGATCCGCCCCTGATTTATGCTGCGTTCCAAACAACTCAAAGGTTGGATCTTTCCGACTTTTGACTTGAAAAAGTGCATTAGAACGGCAGATGAAGTCGGAGCTCCGACTTGGAAACTCGGAAAAAAAATTCTACCCCGACTTCGCCGAGATGGGTTCATCTTACGTCACACGGAAATGGCAGCATCCACTGAACAGCCACAGCAATGCTACTGAAGCATGAGAATAAGGAACATTTCTATCTCTAAAATCACTGCAGTGACAAAAAGGCTGTCATACATAAAATAGCCTACACAGAGGAGGTTTCATAAACATGGCAAATTCATTTTTAAGAAGTTTTTAGGTAAAGATACCTGTGGTGGGCCTTCTTGGAAGTTTTTTGCAGCTTTAACATGGTTCATATCAATATCTGAATTATTTCGTATAGATCAACATTAGGATATATATGAAGAGTTTGTTTCCAAAGAACAATATATCCATTTTACTCATTTTGAGTAAATCACCTTTTTCTATGTTGATGTCTATTGCATTTATCAAAAAACACAAACTTTGACCATGAAAAAAAAAATACATTTTGTAGCATGAATTTCTTAATACAGATTTTTTTGCACCATTTGTAAGAGGCACAGGGCTATCGCTCAATGGAATTTTCTCAATTTCTGTAATATTGGAACTTGTTGCGTTTTGGATACAAACACTTCATATTGTGATTAAAATTTTGGCCATATCGTCCAACCCTACCTAAACTGAGTCCCAGCACCCTTTAAAAATAAGTATAAACAGTGCTCACAGACTTATGATCAGATGTGACAGTATCAAAGGGAAGAAATTGCTAATACATAAATGAAAAATTAGGCTATTTTGTGGAACAGTTCATTCCCCCTACTTGTCTCTCTCCTTCTGTTTCACAATCACTCACTCACAATAAATAAATCTTAAGTAAATGCATTGAAGCTACAAGTAAATTGTATGTCTTGGTGCTTGTTACAGTCAAAAAAATTTGACCTGGAACTTAAATATAAAAGCTTCAAAATTCAAGAAATGACCTCCATTTTTTACTGTTCTCACAATGCTTGTGAGAACAGGAGTAATTTATAAGCTTCTTTGTTTTTTCCTGTACTTTGATGATAATGCATGATAAAGGGGGGGAATTGTTAAAATGTTATCTTGCCTCATATCTTTTAAAGAATTGGTCCTCTGACATAGCACTGAGACTCATCACAGTATACAAATCAAATGTAAAATTTTGGGGAATGGAAAAATGGGGTGTGTGGAGATTTGTCAAATGTAAGCCATTCTGTAAGCTGTAAATGTTCATCGTTAAATCAAATTCAAAATTTTTTCTTAAATTTTATTTTGGATTAAAGCTGATATTTTCCACTCTAAGGGACAAATACTGTTTTGTGAAGGATCTTTGCAGTAACACTGGGGAACTTGGTATCTGAGATTTTAGACCTGTCAGGTAAATTTTGGTCACTGATTTCTAAATATGCCATCAGTTTTTCTCTATCAACTCTGGTTTTCGTGATGATATACTCCTAATTGTTATACATACAACCGATCAGGAGCAAGCATGGATGACTACAATTATTGCCTTTTTGTAAAGAAAAGGCTTCATGCAATTAGAATTTGTTTATGATTAAATTACATTAATGGAATCAGATAATGGTGAAACTTTCTATGCTTGTTATCATTGATATATTTAAATATAAGTGCATTATCTCAAATCTAGAGCTGCTAGATGGACATGAAGATCATATTCTTATTCAGTGGTGTGATTGAATATAACTAGCATTAAGTGTAAAATCTGAGGCACCAAAAAAAAATTTTTTTTCATTTGTCCCCCAGTGTAACCAATAAGTTTATTAGGATAGGTTGTATCTGGGGGTGTGGGTGGATTGCCACCAGGTTTTTTGTACACCCTTCCCTATGATCAGATTTTGCCCCCCCACTTTTACACAGAGTTAGGCGCCCATGTATATATATATATATATATATATTAAAATTTACATGAATTAATAATACACAGCTGTTCCAGTCAATGCGTGATCGTTTGGCTCTAGGAAACTTGCATTATGCTGCACGAGCTGCATGGAGTAATTTCATGGCTGTTTTCTGGACTCTATAAGACCACTAATGACGGAGTCCCCATTGACTTCAGTTGCTCGAGAGAAGGCTGCAACGGATATATGCTGGTATACTCCAAATTTGTTATATGAATGAATTAAGAAACTTCTCCCATGTATCAACAGGCATGGAGGGGAGAAGATATGACAGAATTTTAATAAACAGCATGGTATTTGGGCAATACTTTTATTTATTTAAGGTTGGTTTAGTAAAGGTTGTCTTACCCTTTAGTGGTGACAGAAATGCCTTCTCTAGAAATGAATAACTGAAAATAGAAGTGATACATCAGTAGGGCCTCCTGAATGGTACATGATAAAATTATTATTATCCCACAGAAATGGTATTCATTAAGAAGTTTCAAAATTCTGACGGATCCGAAATGAGTCATCTGTTTATTTTGCTTTGCCACGCCACTCAGCAAAAGCGTCATGAAGTTAAATCCACCTGTTATTGCGTCGTAGGATTCCGGTGTTTATTTGCCGGTAGGACGTGGTGAAGTACTTAGCTATGCAAACACAAATATTGTCACGTAGAAACTGTGGTATTGATGACAACTGCTTAGGGACTATGACAGAAACAAATCCCGAGTGAATATAATCGCCGCCGTGGATAGCTGGTGTGAGAAGCTGTAAAGATGTTGCAAGTTTTCTTCTTGAGCAGTAAAGGTAACAATTAAGGTTTGCTTCCTTGCTAAGTTAGCTTTAATCTACATTTGTGATAATATGTGCTTTTCTAACTACATTTCATTCCTCAATTATTACATCTTAACCAAAATAGCTTAGAATTTTGGATTTACACCATCACAATGATTGCTAGGTATATAGCTAGCATACGGCTACTTGCCGACATTATTAGCGAGGTAACTGACGTAACGTTAAGCAAAGTAGCTAACGTGAAGTTTGCTGATGGCATTCCTACCCTGATAGATCAAACAGTGATAACAGAACAATATCTGGTGAAAAAACTCAAGCTTCGAAATCCTGGAAAATATTAGCTTACTTTTTCGAAACAAAATGAGCCACCGAGAGGCTGCTAGGTTAGTCCGTAGCCTAACGTAAGCTATCATGGTAAAGGCAGATTAGCGAGAAAACAACGGCCCAGGCGTGATGCAGGGTTGCCAACTTTCACACATTCGGCGTGAAGTGGGATGTTCACGTTCCCGTACTGTATGTGAGCAATCATTCAATCTGCGCGTTTTCGAGAGATTCTCTGGCGGAATTATGTCTCCCCCTTCCTGGGCGGGGGGAGACATATTGTTTTTGCCTGAATTCCCGTTGGCGTCGGCGTTCCCATTCGCTTCTGGAGCATAACTCTAAAACTGTTCGACCTATTCTCACCAAATTTGATATACTGTCTCTCCATAACATGTAGATGTGCCTTTTCAGGGTCTGAACTGCTTTGGAATTTTATTTTTTCTGTTTCCATGGCAACAATCTGGACTTAAGCATATTGAAGGGTGGGACTCGTTTCTGGACCATAACTCTAAAATGTGAAATGGGGGAAGGGGGAGACATCTGTTTTAATGTGTAAAAACCATTCTAGTTGAAGTCCTTGTGCATGGAGGTTTATCAGTTTCACACGCGCAGCGGATTTCACCTCTAGTAACGGGGAAATCAGTTATGACTCCGTCACTCCGGACATCTCATGCTTTTCTTTACTCAGGGGTTGAAAGCAATGGAATTGCATAAAATCGTTCCAAATGGTCTTATTTCATTTAAACAAGTTGAACGATCGTGAAACACATGCATTCCGTTGGTGGAATAATTGCTGACTACTGCACGGAAAGTAAATATGCCACTAAATCTCACGCCGAATACGTGAGAGTTGGCAGCCCTGCAATATTTTTCTCACAATATAGCTTATAAGGGCCACCCAGAGCTCAGAATTCTTTGTCATAATATATGTAACGAGGCCATAAAATTAAGATCAAGGCTGCATTCAATAAATATTAGAATGGTTTTTACACGTAAAAACAGATGTCTCCCCCTTCTCCCATTTCACATTTTACAGTTATGGTCCGGAAACGAGTCCCACCCTTCAATATGCCTAAGTCCAAATTGTTGCCATGGAAACAGAAAAAATAAAATTCCAAAGCAGTTCAAACCCTGAAAAGGCACATCTACATGTTACGGAGAGACACTATATCAAATTTGGTGAGAATCGGTCGAACAGTTTCAGAGTTATGCTCCGGAAACAAATGGGAACGCCGACGCCAATGCCAACGGGAATTCAGGCAAAAACAATATGCCCCCCCAGGAGACATAACTCCTGGCAACCCGTTGAGGTTTTCTTCAACCCGTTTTTGACTGAAATTCTCCCCAGACACACTAGATGGAGGTAAACCAGCGAATGACTGTATATTCATATAGCTACAGAATATAGAACTCCGAATATCGCCGGCTTTAGCGTGTCGCACGTCCGTTAAATATGAGAATAGGACTGCTCGCCGGATGCTTAAATGTGACATTATCTACCACACATGTCGGAGAAATATTCAATTGCAGCCGGCTTCTCTGGAAAATTTACACTATAATTTGTAAGTTCAAGCCAGTCGGAAGAAATCTGACGTTTAAACATGCATGAAATCAATACTTAATACATATTTTAGTTTGAGGTTTTACTTGCTTTAGCTGTGATTTACGGTATGTAGCTAGTTGAATTTTAACAATGATCTCAACCTTTCAAAATGAGCTTACTCCTTGTGGTAAATCCTTCTTGGGTTTGAAAATAGTGTGGCTAAATTTAACTGTGATTATTGGGCTATGATCAGAAACTATTGTCGGTGCAGTGAAGGTGCCATCTTGCCGTCAATGATTAAATCACAATCAAGTTGTTAGCCCGCCGTTAACTAGATACGGAGGTCAGCGAAATTTGGAATAACGTTACCAGTAAAAGTTATGAATGTGTGTACTTGATATAACCAGCTTGCAAGTCTGCAAGTAACTGAAACCAGGTATAGGCCCTACTTAACGGCGATAATTCTGACTACTCTTAAGACAGATTTATAAAATAAAGTTTATTTTGCTTACTTGGCTTGTAATGGACGGTAATGTTTGCCATGCTGAACGAATTTTCGGCTCTGACTACAACTTAATTCGACGATGGCGCTTTTGTTAGGAATCGCTGCATGTCACCATACGGACCTAGTTAGCATGAATCAATGAATTATGTAATAAACAGATAATTGGCAGTATGAGTAGCCTGTTGTACAATGAATGAACTAATATGGAAATCACAACTGGAAATTACGTGCCTTCGATAGCTCAGTTGGTAGAGCGGAGGACTGTAGAGGAGACACCCCTAAGAAATCCTTAGGTCGCTGGTTCGAATCCGGCTCGAAGGACTCTTTTATTGTTTACTTTTTTTGTTTGTCCTTATCGATTCACACACTCATGCGGTACTAATTTTATTTGCGACCATCAGAGCTGGTTGTCGGACAGAATTAGAATGTTACAGCGAACGGACCAGTCACTGGAAAACCGATGAATCAGTTTTTGGCCGACTAGAAAAACAAGCCGCACAATTATTTGCATGAAACCCCACCCACACCTTTTTAAAACGCAAAACTAGGTTTTTGCTCGTTATTTCATTCCTCCGGGTGCCGCCACTGGACGTAAGGACGGACATTAGTCAGCCTTCATTCCATAAAAAATGTCGAAAAGCTTTAGACTGTATGTAAAAAACGCAAAGCAAGTGGTGTTAATCTGCAACAATGGGGAAAAGTTCCTCACTAAGGAGGGAATGAAAAACCTGGCTGTTGTAGAGAATTGCAGTTTGATTATCGGACAGTAAGTCACTCGTGCATTTTTGAATGGCTTACTGATTGGTCTGAAGTCTTGACACGAAAGACATCTTGCTTTGTTGCTGTATTACGCTTAAAGCAACTTGCGTGTTATAAATACTTATGGTGTTCTTTCCATTTTGTTCTTCGCTCAAATGCATTTATCCCATTAGTAGTGCTTATAATGTTTATTCCGTAATATGTGACTTCTATAAATGTGTAACAGGTGTTTTAAATTGAATTTGGTGGTGAAGAATTTCCGATTGCTGCGAAAATTAAATTGGCTTATTATTTACTTGTAACGTCATTCCAGCGATGGGCTGCTAAAAGCCGTGGGGTCAGCTGACATGATAGAATCTCGATTCGATGGAGCATCATTTGAGAAGGTTATCAATGCCTCTGGAATGTGTGTTTTACCAGGTCAGTACTGAAAACTTCGGGTTTTATGTCATGTTGGGGCCAGTGGAGGACAGGCTGCTTGTCTAAAATGGGCGAATGTGAAGATATTTTCATAGATTCCATATCTCATTCAGCCATTATTTCGTCTTTATGATTACAGTTCCGTGAAAAAGTATTTGCCCCCTTCTTGAATTCTTGCTTTTCTTGCTTTTTTCCATTATTTTACACTTAAATGTTTCAGATCATCGAACAAATTGTAATATAAGACAAAGATTGCCCAAGTAAATACAAAATGCAGTTTTTAAATGATGAATCATTTATTAAGGGGAAAAATCTATCCAAACCTTCCTGGCCCTCTGTGAAAAACTAATTGCCCCCCTTCTTAAATCATGAATGAATTGTGAATAATCACATTTTTTTGAGTCCAATTTCATTAGCCACACCCAGGCCAGATTACGACCAGACCTGTTGACTCAAGAAATCACTTCAATAGAACCTGTTTCACAAAGTGAAGTAGGCTAAAAGATCTCAAAAAGTAACACGTCATGCCGCGATCTTAAGAAATTCAAGAACAGATGACCAACAAAGTAATTGACATCTGTCAGTCTGGAAAGGGTTACAAAGCCATTTCTAAGGCTTTGGGACTCCAGCGAACCATGGTGAGAGCCATTATCCACAAATGGAGAAAACTTGGAACAGTGGTGAACCTTCCCAGGAGTGGCTGGCCTACCAAAATTACTCCAAGAGCGCATCAACAACTCATCCAGGAGGTCACAAAAGAAGCCAGAACAACATCTACAGAACTGCAGGCCTCACTTGCCTCAATTTAAGTCAGCGTTCATGATTCAACAATAAAAAACAGACTGGGCAAAAATGGCATCCATGGGAGAGTTCCAAGGTGAAAACCACTGCTGACCAAAAAGAACGCAAAGGCTTGTCTTACATTTGCCAAAAAAAGATCTTGTTGATCCCCAAGACTCTTGGAAAAATATTCTGTGGACTGAAGAGACAAAAGTTGAACTTTTTGGAAAGTGTGTGTCCCGTTACATCTGCCGTAAAACTAACACAGCATTTCATTAAAAGAACATCATACCAAAAGTCAAACATGGTGGTGGTAGTGCGATGGTTTGGGGCTGCTTTGCTGCTTCAGGAGCTGGAGGACTGGTAGTAATTGATGGAACCATGAATTCTGTTCTCTACCAGAAATCCTGAAGAAGAATGTCCAACCATCAGTTCATGACCTCAAGCTCAAGCGCACTTGGGTTATGCAGCAGGACAATGATCCAAAACACACTAGCAAGTCCACCTCTGAATGGCTTAAAAAAAAACAAAATGAAGACTTTGGAGTGTCCTAGACTTAAATCCGCTTGAGATGCAGTGGCATGACCTTTAACAAGCCATTCGTGCTCAAAAACCCTCCAGTGTTGGCGAATTAAAACCATTCTGCAAAGAAGAGAGGGCTAAAATTCTTCCACAGCGATGTGAAAGACTCCTTGCCAGTTATCGTAAAGGTTTCATTGCAGTTGTTGTTGCTGAGGGTAGCACAACCAGTTATTAGGATTTGGGGGGCAATTACTTTTTCACAGAGGGACAGGAAGGTTTGGATAGATTTTTCCCCTTAATAAATGAATTCATCATTTAAAAACTGCATTTTGTATTTACTTGGGTTATCTTTGTCTTATATTAAAATTAGTTTGATGAGCTGAAGCATTTAAGTGTAAAAAATATGGAAAAAAGTAAAAAATCAGGAAGGGGGCAAATACTTTTTCACAGCACTGTATGCCTGTTTCTACTTGTTATACAGATGCCATGTTTTGATTAAATGTACAGTAAATACTGTGTTCCAGCTTCAGTTTTTGTGGCCTTTAACAGTGATATATATTTTTTATCTCTGCCTCAAAATGTGGGCTATTGATAAATGAACGTATGCTGTAAAGTGTGAGACACTGATACTTGATTAGCCTTTAATACACACAATTGTTCAGCTCTGATCCTGTGCCTTTTTGATTGTGTTGGTTTCAGGGTTAATTGATGCTCATACTCATCCTGTGTGGGCAGGGGACCGAGTCCATGAGTTTGCATTGAAGGTATAGCAGCACTCTTTGCAATGTGGTATTGTCAGATTTTAAGTGGCCATCGTTCCATCAAGATCCACTCAATTTCCGGGTTGTTGATGAGTTGTGGTCACAAATGCCACCCGATATATTGGGTTCTGTTCCTGTTCTATAGCTGTTATCTGTGGGCGACCAACTGTCATAATTGATGGGCATAGAAATTAGCTACTGCATAGCAAGTGAGTTCTCTTTCTCACTCTCAGCTGGCTGGTGCCACCTATATGGAGGTGCACCGGGCTGGAGGGGGGATCCATTTCACTGTGACACACACTCGCCAGGCCTCCGCCGACCAGCTGCTGTCCAGCTTGACGCAGAGGCTTGGCCGCATGCTGCGATGCGGGACCACACTGGTGGAGTGTAAGAGTGGCTACGGCCTGGAGCTCGACACTGAGCTCAAGATGCTAACGGTCATCGAGAAAGCCAGGTGGTCGCTGGACATCGGCATTTCGTCTACCTACTGTGGAGCCCACGCTGTTCCCAAGTACCTAACATTTGCAAACCGACAACAACAAGAAAAGCAATAATAATGATGATTCCTTGAGTCTGTATTGCACTGTTCTCACAGTCGGACCACTTTACAGTGCTAAGGGGAACCTTGCATCAGTCATGAGAAAAAAGTGCTACCTTTGAGATGTAAAGTGGCCATTTTGTGCCAAAATGCTCAATATCAGCTGCAAATAGACTGAAATATATACATTAACACAAATTCAACAGACTCTAAATTCCTAAACTTGCATGCATTTATGCTTCTTTGAAGTAGGATACATTCTTAGTCATTATTAGCATACCTTCTTTCCGATCACATATCGGAGTCTTGCTGATCTCGGGAAGATCATAAACTGTCTGTCATCTGACTGATTGAGTAAATGTTTCTCTCGCGCAAGTTTAAAAGCTCTGCTTTATTTTTTGTCTTTAAAGATGAGATTGGAACCTTTTTAATGCATAACTGGAATGTTATTTATTGAACATTCTTATGCCGATGTCACAGTTGCGTCTGGTTATTAAAAGCATTGAAGTTGGAGAACACTGACTTAATATAATAAAAAAAAGAAAGATACCAAAGTGAAATTGCTGTTCATAGGGTACTGGTGATATAATGGTCAGTGGACCAGCGGTCCATGTCATCTTCTTAACCAGGGGGAAGACGGTCGCCGAGGCAACAGAGGACATTATTAATGTCCAGCTCCCGAAGCTGAAGGAGAAGATGGAGCAGGGGGAGCTGCAGGTGGATAACATTGACGTGTTCTGCGAAAAGGGCGTATTTGACCTCGACTCCACCCGAGCCATTCTGCTGGCCGGGAAGGACATGGGTCTACAGATCAATTTCCATGGCGACGAGCTCCATCCAATGAACGCTGCTCAGGCAAGTTTGTGCGCCGTACAATTTGCAGCAGGAAAGTGATCATGGACTTTGCATATGTGTTTATCTTAAGTGTACATGCTGTTTAACAGTCATGTTGTAAAAAAAAAAGGAAAAAACGCATTAAAAGAAGCTAAGCTGTATGTCAGACAGGTGAGTGGTGAATTCAGAGAGCTTGTACCCTGCTTCTGGACTCATGCAAAAGCATATACTGTGAATTCTTATGCGGCGGCAAAGGATCATTTGATGTATACCGATCTACCACAACATTAAAACCACCTCCCTAATATTGTGTTGGACCCCTGAGCGCTACAAAATCAGCTCTGTTAAACTGACGTCCACTTGAATTCCAGATCCAGGGTTTCCCTGCAGAACATTTCCCAGAGCATCACACTCCCTCCGCCATTTTGCCTTTTTCCCGCAGTGCATCCTGGTGCCATCTCTTCTCCTGGTAACCGGAGCGCATACACCCGGCCAATGAGCATGACGTAGAAGAAAACAATCCTCAGTAGACTAGGAGAGCTTCCTCAGTCCCTTCAAGGTCTAGTTCTGATGCTCATGTGCCCATTGTAGGCACTGTCAGAGTTGAACTGGCGCTGCTTCTACAAAGCGCTATGTGCAGCTGGGTGCAGTGGTGCAGTGTGTATTCAGACCCATTCCTCTCCAAAGTCTCATAAAATTCTCTGGTTCTTGTGCCACAGTAGCCCTTCAATTGGTTCGGACGAGACATCATTACATTTGATGTCCTAGTGCATGGATGAAGCTTGGGCACCCAGCACCCTAAGCTAATTCGTGGTTTGTCCCTCCTTGGACCACAGTCAGTAGCAGTGGCGGTGGGTGAACTGGTGATAGGGGAGGCTCAAACCCATCCCTTAAAAATATTGATTGGTCATGACCTGTTTCGAATCATTCATTTAAATTACCATTAAAGAAACTCCGAAAACTCTCAACATTATCAGGTGTGGCCAGTTTTCATTAATAGCGCATACCTGTCAACTCTCACGCGTTCGACGTGAGTTTTAGTGGCAGATTTACGTTCCCATGTTGTAGTCAGGAATTATTCAGTCAACGCGTATGCAAGAGATTCTTGTGTGGAATTGAAGTCCATGTCCATGGAGGTTTATCAGTTTCACCTGCATTATGACTCCAGACTTCTCACGCTTTTTATTCACTCGGGTTGGGAGCTACGCATGTCTTTCATTATCGTTGATATAGTTTAAATGAAATAAGGTCGTTGGAAGCAATGGAATTGCATAAAGACGTTTCAAATGGTCTTATTTCATTTAATAATGACCACAGTCGGTAGGTACTCACCCGTACTGACCAGAAGCTCCCCAGAAGCCTTGCTGCCATGGTGATGCTCTGACCCACTCCTCTGGCCATAAATATTTGGCTCCTGTCAAAGTTGCTCAAGGCCTATTTCTCCCACATCCAGCACATCGACCAAAGGAGCCAACTGTTTGTTCACCGTCTAAGGTCTTTCTGCAGACCTTGATACGCACCGTTTTTTACAAGTTACAACATTATCAATGCGCTTAATCTTTTAATAGTTTTGGCTCATTACTGTATATCAGATTTTAATGGGGGTCATAATGAAGGTTTTATTTCCAATCGGCTAAATCAAGTACCCAGAACACAAAAGAAAAAAAGTTTGATCATTGCAGTTGCTTCGCTGTGTTTAATGATCTGTCATTGCTGGATGAAATGTAAGTCTGCTGCTCAGAAGACCTTGATTAAGATCTTATGCATTTCAATGATATACAATGATTATCACGTTTCCCTTACAGTTTTGCATGGTTCTGGATCACAATGAGCAAACTTTCTTAGTGGAAGTATCTTTCCCATGTCCTGCATACTTATGTACTTTTCACAAGGCAACCATTTGATTGCTTAGATGGTTGTGTGGTGGACCAAGTGGCTGGTTCATTTATTTTTAGGTCTCTTATTCAAATCTGGCTCAAAGGATGTGTCTTCTGGATAACTGATAGTTGATGTGAATTGCATCTTAACTTATTTGTCCTGTGTGCTGTAGCTGCTGAGATGACCTTCAGTGCACACATATTGCGTGTCACTTTAGATAAGAGTGTACGGTATATCCTACCATGTTTAATTTCTCTTATACTCCCTTTGAGAACAGTTTTCCCTGGGTTTCAGACTCATTTTTTTCTTTAAATGCTGGTTTCCATGTGTTTGTGTGGTGTGGGAAGCCTCCAAATTGGTATGATAGTATGATTAAGTTTATACCGCAGCTCTGTTAAATACTCATTTGAGACTGATTGAAGGATGTTCTTTTCACATGTTTGGTGAGTATGGTGATTACCATAGCTGGGAGAAAGCACAAAGTGACAAGGACTATGATGACTGGAACTATGACACAGTAGACCTTGTGACTGCAGTTCTTGATTGGAAACAAAATGAAATAACAAAAGAAGTTAACAGTGGTGAAAAGAAATGGTCTGCATATGAACACAGTTTTTGGACAAAAACAAATTACTTATGTATTTAGACAAATGTGCATCATAACCATAGTATATGCATGATAAAAAACAAGGACATCATATGAAAATAGCCTCACGCCGATGTTGTTAACTGTTCTTTGTTGATATTTCCTATAATGACTGGCATGTTCTCATATATTCTGTATTCTGTATAAAGTTGGCTGTGTGTTGGTGTTTACTGCACAACATTCCATTATTTACCTGTTGGGTTGCCTATACCAGCTGTGTAGACAGTATGACTTGACTGCTAATCCAATCAGGTTTAGTTGCTGCTGTTTTCATATCCAATCAAGTCTTACGCTTTACCTAGACTAATGCAGCAGAATTCTCTCACTGTATGTTTCAATGTCCTGTCACAGCTAGGTGCCGAACTCAATGCACGAGCAATCAGTCATCTTGAGGAAGTGACCAATGAGGGGATAGCAGCCATGGCTAAAGCTGGAACATCTGCAGTTCTTCTACCGACCACAGCGTATATATTGAGGTATAAAGCAAGACAACTGAGGGAAAATATATATTTTCCTATTTTTATTTCATGGCAAATTATAATTTCTGGCAAAAGCACAATACGGAGCTGCTTCCTCTGATTGTAGGTAGCTTCTTAAGCTACACGGAGTAATAAAGGTAGTTCAAGGGATATTTTTCCCTGTGAACTATTGTTTTTGAGAATATGTACAAAAGGGCTATTTTGTGGTTGCATAATTTATGTTGCATGTTGACGTTTTGCTCAAAGTTTGTTCAGGCATTGAAATTACCAGTTAAATGCATGTCCTCAGCCAGGCCATGGTTGCATTGAATACTAAACTTGTACGTTCAAGTGTGCACATGAACGTTCCGCTCCTCTGTCAGAGCAATGGTAATTGTTGGTCGAATGGCATTAATATCTTCCTGTACCTCAGGTTGCCGCAGCCTCGTGCGAGAGACATGCTGGACGGTGGAGTCATTGTAGCACTGGGGAGCGACTTTAATCCCAATGCCTACTGCTGCTCCATGGTGGGTATTCTGATTGGGGTCCACCTTCCTTTCTCAGCTCAGAATCCGCGGACGAGTTGAAAGGCTCAGCTTATCAAACGGAGTTTTATGTTTCGACAGTTGTGGTTGTATAGATTCATTAAGGCCGAGCTCGGCTCTTGAAAATTAATCGGAAATCCTTGAAAATAGTCGGTTCCTGGAAATTAGCTGGGACATATCAATATATTACACTTCGTTTGCCGGGAGCTGAAGCCGGGAAACGTCTTTCAGTCTTACTGGAGTTTTAGTAACCGTTTGGTTATTTTTGTTGATCTACTCATGAACTTTACGGAATAAGGACTATGTGAAATGCAGTGGGTAACCTTCTTAAAAATTAGCTGGATAGCAACAGGAGGTCACAAAACGCTATGAGGGGGGAGAGCAGGTGTATTATGTTGTTTTCCTGTTAGGAAGGAACCCAAATTTGGTTATGTATTCTGAACTGGATCTGAACATGTGCAAAAGGTTGATTGGAGGGAAATTGATTGACGTTTACAATCAGCGCCACAACCATTTGTACCCAATGATGTCAATTCTATAGTGGAATTATTTTCCAGTAAGTGGAAGGAAATGACCTTCAATGTGAAATTCTTGTATTTTTATGGAATATGGCGTACACTTTTAATTTTAACTTCTGATTCATGTTTGAATCACTTTTCTACACCCATAGCCGATGGTCATGCACCTCGCTTGTGTCAACATGAGAATGACCATGAATGAGGCCCTCGCTGCGGCAACCATAAACGCGGCCTACGCCCTCGGCCTGTCCGGAAGCCACGGGTCGCTGGAAGTGGGAAAACAAGGGGACCTGCTCATTATCAACTCCTCACGGTATTGTTATCCTGCATGTCATTCCACTGTCCATCTTAATGAATCGCATCTTCGGCTGAAAATGGTGATTGAAGGTACTGAAAGCTTTTAGGACAGAGTTGAGATAAAGTCCTTTCAGGACCTACAGTGGGTCAGGTATTGCCTGAGAAGAGCAGCCAGCTGAACTCATCAGAAATTTCATGAAATATTTCTCATTATTATCAGATGTACACTGATATATTTTACTTGCCTTTCATCATCTCATTATGAAATTCCTCGCACCTTCTATGTGTTGTGTTTTAAGAATAGTATCATTTTAGGTAAAAACTATTATGTGCGACTAAATCATGTGATATTTCTGTGCTTTGTAGGTGGGAACATTTAATCTATCAATTTGGAGGTCACCAAGAACTAATTAAGTATGTCATCATAAAAGGTATTGTCGTCCATGAAAATGGCAAAACCATGGACTTTTGACATGTTCTGCACTTTGTGTTCCTGATTTGTTTAAGTTTGTGAAAATGCAAGATGAATAAAATATTAAATTATCTCAGTGAGTCTTGCGTGTTTCATTAAGCAGTTGCTCATTTGTGATGAAATAATCTGTTGTGTTGTGTAAATGTCAATATTTGATTCATTTGATGCACAATTATCAGTCTTTGAATGTTTATGAAGTCACCATTATTTTGCTGCAGAAAACTTCAATTGGCGTAAAATGGTGTTAGCGGTTTTCGGCAGCCTTTGAGGATTGTGAATCTTTGGGTGGACAAAAGATTGGACACACTGCTGCTGACACAGTTTCACTTGCTCTCTCAGAAGTTATAGGAATGAATCAGGGGTGGACCAGAGATTAGAGGCTCCAACTTCAGACACCACTCAGTCAAAATTGAAAAGATGTAAACAGCTGCTACTTTGCCGACATTGCTGAGAAAAATAGCAACACCGATGACTAAGCTTTCGTATTTGCAGAATTATTATCCCCTGGCATATAATGGGAAGGGGGGGAAATATAGTGTTCAGTGCAGTTGTCTGTTCATCCGTCCGTCCATCCGTGGACATTTAATTTCCAGGACAGAACTTAAATATCTTTCAATATTTTTTAACAAAACTGGCTGTATGTATTAATTAGGTCCTAGACTGGTGCCTTTTGATATTTTGTGATTTCTGAGATGAGATTGAGGGGGGCGAGGGGAGACGCCATCTTCTGATGACACTTGTGTATAGAAGGAAGGAAGGATGGTAACAAGTTTCTGATAGAAACTGAATGCTCCTGGCTCGGAAATTAGCTTTGAAATCGTTATCCCTCTGCAACCTGCTTGTGTTCACACAGTGACTTGTATGTTGGACCTGTTTCTGTTGTCCCTGATGTGATTACTCATTAACCGTTTCTCCGGCATGTTGACACAGCATGTGTTTGTCACTGAATTCTGGTTTTTCTCTTCAGAAGTCTCCAAACATGCTCTCAGCCCACGGACGGGCCAATGCAAACACCAAGTTAATATTAACATATCAATAGAGCAGGCCACAGAAAACAAGTCAGTCCAGAAACATGTTGCTCTTTAGAGATTGTACATTCTTCTCTTTTTAAAAAAAAATAATTTCAAACAACTTCTGCAAAAATGATTTGATGTTTGTTGCAAAAAAATTCTGCTTGAGCTGTCAGTCTCCAGCCCCTCCTTCTCTCCCGTCATTAACTATGCATCATTCCAAGAGGGCTGTGCATCAATAAAACTAGACTCTGTTCTAATTGGCTGCCTCATCTGTGGTCAAAAAAGAAACCTGCCTGCTCTGCACTGTACTATGAAAATGAATCCCTTTGTGACATCAATGGAGACATAGAATCTTAACAGGTCATCGTATCATGATTTCTGTGGAAGGGCAGTACAGCAATGACACGGACAGTTTTGCCGTCACGTGTTGTTGGGTGTGGGGCACAGGGAAGGCTGAAGTGCATGAGTAAGGGCTAGGAAAATTTGCGGTGAATCTGCGGCTGCCACAAATTTGATGACAAAATGTAATGCTCAGAATTGTGATGCAAAATGATGCATTTGCTTTGTTGTGGTGAATAATGGAGAGGCTGGAAAAATTTATTTACGGCTGGACTGATTATTAAAAAATTATTTTAAATTGTTGCTGAGCTTGAATGTGGATACACCACAATGGGCTGGCAACGTGAAAATCTAAATCTCCCGAAGCACCTGACACCAAAGAAGCACTACAAACTGGAAACTAACCTTAGAGGTTAGAGTGACCACTTCCAATAAGACAATCCAGCCCCGACTGAGGCTAAGCCAGAAACTTACAAGCACAGCATAATCAGACGGAAGGGAGTGGCCACAGCTGATTATATTCAGGGAATAAAGGAGTTGATGAAACGATTAACGGCAAAACTCACACAGACTGCCGAAACAGAAGGAACCATTTAGGCAGACACATGGGTTGTGACTCTTTATTTTCATCACAAACTCATTTTGTAAAGATTGTTTTACCTTTTGACCAGAGTTTATTTCCTGGGATTGCCAGATTTGCCTCAAGTCATAAATGGGCTTCACGACCCATTACAGTGAGACTCAAGTGTGTGCATTCCTCTGGTTATTTCACTTGTGTCATTGACTGTTTTAAACTATTTTTGGTCCACTTAATCCTTTGTGAAATAGATTGTGTGTAGGTTTCTTCGCAAATTTCAAGATCTGAAACACTATTATTTTCCGCACCCAGTAGTTACTGTTACATTAGCAATACAATATTCTAATCACACATTTTTGATCTTTCAGCTAAAAGGGTTCAGGCAGGGGTAGCTAGAGGAACCCTTGAACCAATGTATTGTTGATTAATTCTTGATTTGTTTGCAGTAAAATTATGCCCACAATGTCCCATCTGTATCGATTTTCCAGTCAAAGATTTGTACTCAATATATACCAGTGGTGTCTTTCACAGGAATTAATGTCAATTTAGACAAGTTTTGAGGTAGATGTTTTGCATATACATATACATATATTTTATGTGCTCTCTGGTCGTACCTGAGAAAAACTTCTCCATATGGAGGTGAAATGTAATTATGAAACACAGAATACATGATATTTAAATATGCTATCAAGGCATTGGAGCTGAAATGCGCTGTATAGGCAATTATGCACATTGTAAGCACTGAAAGACAGAGAATTTCTGAATTGCATTGCTTAGAAATGAACTATTCCAGTTTCTCAGATGTTATATTTTTAAAGCATTGAAATATTTTCCAAAATATTTAGTTTCCAGAAAGAGGAAAGCGCTAATTACACCCATTTCTAAGCCGCAGATTCATAGCTTGTGTGCTCCTGCTTAAAATCCACTTGCACAGGCTGAATTTTACATGCCAACTTAAAAAACACGCGCACACGCACATCTTGCCATCACTCAAGGCGCATGCGTTTTTTGGGTGATGTTGGGGACTCCAGTGAGAATGCTGTAGGGGAGTTGGGGCGAGATTCAGGAAGGTGTTCCACATGGTACCTCTCAATGTAGGGGGAAGCTACGTTCCACACCTGCATAGGACAGACAGAGACGCATGGTAAGTCTCCCACTAGACGTTCCACATGGCTACAGCATATGCTTGAGATTCAGATGGTCGATGGCTCAAGTCCTAGAGCGGTCGCAGTGTAATCACAGCAGCTGTGGAGCCCTTGAAGAAGATCCACAACCCCAAACTGCATTTGCCCCACTTGGTCTCATCTACTGTTAAGTGGGTTTAGATCAGCGGTTCCCAACCTTTTTAGGCCGCGCACCACCTTCTACTTCCCGACCTAGCTGACGCACCACCACGCCCAACACATAAAAAGGCACTGTCTATGTATAGTCTCATTGAGGGCATCAAGTTTAATACAACAAAATATAAGAACACACACACACCTGTTCTTTAGTGAATGTGCAATAATAGGCCAATTGTGATGTCACATTTGAAAGGTGAGGAGAATAATATGAAAATAAGAAGTATGGTCGCTGAGCGAGCCCACAATTAACCGGCCAACAGACTACCGATCAAAAAAAGGCACAGTCTTTTTATAGCCGCATTGAGTGCATCAAGTTTAATACAAAAAATAATAAAAGAGAAATAAAAGTGAATTTTAATTTAAATAAGAGTTTTGAATTAAAAGACTATTGATGATTTTCTTGAAATTTTCTAATGTGTGACACTGCCACTACTTTTTTGTGGCTTATTTGGGACTCACTTGGTGGACTGTCATTTATACTGTATGTCACGGACTGATTTTTTTCCCGTTTGCTTCACTTGCTACTGCTACCTTGCGGTTCTGCGCTTGCGCAACCCTGTTTCCTTGCTCATATCTTAATTATCTTCAAAAATCATAAAAGTAGATGCATTTTCAGTGCGCATTTCGACCTGTAAGCGTACATATATTTGCATGCACATGCTGGGTTTTCCTGAAAATGCAGAAATTAGATGATAATGGCGTATATGGGTATAGCTATATCTTTGATCAAATTTATCCAGCTCGACATAAAATCTGCTTTTGTTATGATAAGCTAACAAATAACAAAGTTACTACTGTAAACTGATTCATATTGCAATATCAAGTCGAAAACAAAGACTTTACGATGGCTTTGCATTAAGGTAGCATTTTTTGACAAGGGAGCAAAATTTGACAGAATACCAGCATTGCCACATTGATTGTGGAAAACGCATATGCGCGCTATAACGGTCTGAAGGTGCGCGTTTTGTGGGACCGAAACAATGTTTTGAGCGATCCGAATTGATCTGTTTGAGCTGTTTGTTACTAGTGAAACTCCATTTGCAATAATGCATGATTTATTTATTTTTTAGTAAAATAAAACATAGTAGGCTGCCATTACCCTTCTCATGTCGCGCACCACCTAGCGGCAGCTTGTGCACCATAGGTGGTGCGCGCACCACAGGTTGGGAATCCCTGGTTTACATGAACATATCAGAGTGTCCATTTTAAAAAGGGTGACCAAATGAAGGCAAAAGTGCATCACGACACTTAAGTTTCCTTCAATTTACACTGGAAGTTGTACCTGTACCAGTTTGATTGTTTACTAAATATTTTCAAGGCATATTTTAGCCTTTAATTAGCCTTAAGACCTCAAGGTGTGAAGTCACAAGTATGGAGCTCAGTCGTAAATTCTGATGGACCCTGGAGACAAGCCTTCTAACATAGAGGAGCCGCTTCTCCCTCCGGCGAATCACCTGAGTTCACATGAATGTCATGTGACTCTGCTGTCAGATGATTGCTTGACCGATAATATGCCGGCTTTCTTAAGCTCATCCCGAGAAGCGGCTCCTCAGCGCTCTTGCTCAACAACCCTCCACCTCCCCAGCTCCACCTGTATACTGTTCCTTTATAACGAAACTAAACTGCTGTTCAATAACAATGTCTCGTCTTTTGAGATCATTGTTGCTGTAGGCGGTGTGCCATGGAGGGGGGGTTAGTTCCAGCACCCTACCGTCAGTTCCATGCTTAGACAGGCAGGGATCTCTCAGAACTGAGCCATGTTGCCAAATCTAGTGAATGCTCATATGCCTGTATGCTTCCAATAAATATTCTCTTTTTGACAATATGGTCCTATCAGAAATGTGATTATACTGCATTATACTTTTGTAGTATAGTTTCTAAAGTGTCTTATTCTGATGTAAATGAAACTACTTGAATGCCAGAGAGCATAAAAACGTGCCGTAATTGAGTGAAGCTTATTTTGGGGATGATCTAAGAAGGTGACAGGTATCTGTGCGTTTTTACCGGTGGCAGATATCACTGCCTGGGTCCCCTTGCTGTTTTGTGCTTGGATGTCCAAAGGGAAGGTTTATAATCGTTTTCATTAAAAAAAAAACACACACACACACACATAAATTAAAATCCATAATTTCTAGGCCATTCCCTGCCTGTTATTCTCTTCCCTCATAGGAACAGGCTGTGGTCTCCTCTATGGTGAAGAGCTCTGACTGCTCTGATTGGCCGGTGAACAGGGATAAACGAAAACAGGTTTACTTGTGAGTGAATTTTGGAGGTTGGCAAATATTTAGGCTCGTTGCCAGCAGGGAGAATTTCCAACCAAGTCAACCCTACCTTCTCATCCAGGAGCAGGCGGTGAACAGCCTCAATGTCTGGCGCCATGAAACGGTCCTTAATCCAAGGCCTTAGAGAAATGGAGAAGAAAGGGGTACATTGGCCAAACATTAGCCAGTCCGCCAGTTATTTCAGCAGAGTAAATAAAATGTTTTTGTTTAACTTACTTCACCACTGAGCGGACAAGGTCGTAGACTTTTTCCAATGGTGTGGTGGTGTGGAGGGGGCGGAGAAACTCGATACCCTGACAGGCGGCTAACAGCTCGATAGAGAGAACTACAGAGGGAGAAAAAAGCACACCTGCTCACGGGCTAGTTCTCAAAAAAAACCACAGAATCAACTCCATGGATCAATGCTTTGAGATACGCCGACCTGCTAATCTCAAGATGAATTATTGACTGAGTCTAGTTTTACTTCATTCAAATGAATGTATCGACTCATTTACAGTGTTTCACACACAGGATCAGCTGAAGTCCATTTTATTACCAAACTGTCTTTGTCAGGGAAGTGCTGAGTAAAGAAAGTTTCAGTGCTCACATATTTTGCTAATGCTATCAGAACTTGGTCACAAATTTCTCGGCCCGAGGTTAAAAAAACGTTACTCAGACTCCACACAGAGTCAATCTGAGATCTGAGATCGTACTCCAGAGTTTTACTCGCAATCCGAGGTTAGAAGGCATTTAGTTATCGAACTCCACTGAGTATGATTCAGCGTTGACGGTGTTCTGCTTAAGTGCTCTAAAGAATTAAAATTTTCAGCAGTGAGAGCAGCATTTCAGGACTCTTGAGCAAATAATGGTCATTTTGGTGTAAAAGCACATGGTGTCCTGTTTACATTTTCCATTTTGACAGCAGTCTATTTTTTTAGAGCAAGTTACTGTGACCATGCTGCCAAAGCGCCTCTGCAAACGCAACTAACACTATAAATTACATTCCCCGGCACGCACCTAACCCCTAGAGGCACCAATGGGACCATACAAAGGCCCTTAGATCTACTTCGTTCAGTGCTCATGATGAAAATTGCCCAAGTCAGGGTTTAAGCATGCTCCACACCGTGCTAAGATCTTATGCTCAAGTTGAGTACAAAAATGAAATCAAAAGGTCTATAACAGCGGTCCCCAATCTTTCCCAGAAAGGGCCAGTGTGGGTGCAGGCTTTCATTGCAACCAAGCAGCTACACATCTGATACTACAAATCAAGCTTATTTCAAAGAATCCAGGGGTTGATTAGTAGTATCAGGTGTGTAGCTGCTTGGTTGCAATGAAAGTCAGCACCCACACTGGCCCTTTCTGGGAAAGATTGGGGACCCCTGGTCTATAACCTTGGCATTATGACTCTGAGTCAGCAGTTGAGCACGCAAACTGAGCTGAGCACAAAGTTATACTTCATAACCTCAGGCCCTGGTCTTTCTACAGAAATTTTTTTTTTTTTTTTTGGTGCACGCATCACAGGTCAATGTGCGCACAGGCTTAAGACATCACAGGGGCCATCACCTTCACCGGGTTACAAATTATCCATATTCCACATTCTTTCTTGGGGTTTGTCATTTTCAGGATAGAGTCCAAATCACAAACTACTCTGAGCTAAAATCTTATTGCACATAAGGAGTGAAGAGCCGGAATTCTTTAAGCAATTCAGCAAGCCCTTTTGCAATAACCAGCCTTGTAGAGGATTACATGGATTTACATTGATGATTTGCCAGTGATTAAAATGCAAGGCTGAAAAATACAAATGGACTTGCGGAAAGAATTCTGGTTCTTCACTCCTTCAACAGAAGCACTGAGCTCTTCACTGAATACAATTCAAACATGATAACTGATAAACCTGTCAACAACACAACCAAGAGTCAGCAACAACCTGCATTGCGCAAATCATAAACAGTACACTCATAGTATACTCCAAACCAGAGTTGTCCGAAGACAACACAGCTCGCCGCAAAACTTTAACCTTGCTGTCCGCAGACTCGGACGCCGACGCAGAAGGTATGGCGATAGCTCTCCGGGGACATTCGTCCCGGCAAGCTGAAAGGGAGTATTTCACTATTAAAACCAGACTTCATCTCATTTTCTGTCACTCTGATGCAGAGGTGGAAGTCCTTAGCCTGACTCCGCCAGCCTTCGTACTTCCGCTTAATTTAATTTTGCTTCAGTACTCAGTCTGGTCACCCGGAGCTGTGCCTCGTTTACCAAGACAGAAAATACGCTGGACCAACCAACGAACAGAAGGCGTGGCCCAGAGCCATGACGTTGCCGCTACGCCGAGTTTGAAATTGTAGTCTCCGAAATCAACAATGGCCAAGGACATAGATACACAGGAGGCCATTTGCTCTGTCGTGGAGAAAATCCCCGGTAACAGTGACTTACAGCCACAACGAGATGAATGTTTGGTTAGTTTTTTGAAGGGAAACAATGTTGTAGTGCTACTTCCTACAGGTTTTGAGAAAAGTTCTCACATCGACTTAATATCCATCATGAAACATCTGAAATAGGCACGCTGTTCATCTCTCTGAGAGATAGCCGAACCACCTCAGCGAGCTTGTAGCTTCTAGTGTTATATTGCTCATGAATTTCACAGTATTTAAATTAGCAGCAAACTTTTTAAAAGCCGTGTTTTTGTTCATGCCGCGAGACCTATTCACTGTCTCAGTGTTATGTTGTCATTACCCATGAATGAAATGGCTTTCTGAGACAGCCAAAGGCTTAGAGCCAAACTATATCACTATGAAGTTAGATAGCGAGCTAGGTATGATGTTAGCGCAAATATGGTTGACGTTTCAGTTTTTGTGTCAACGGAGATTTCGTCCGAATGTAAATAATGCCTTATTTTCGCCGATTCTGCCGTTGGTTTCGTGTCTCTTACTTTTTTTTAAGAGTAGCAGTATCGGCAGGAAAAACGATAGCTCAACAGTTTGTTTCTTGTAAGGAGAACAGAGAGAGCACCTTTGGTTCTTTTAAATGAATGAGTGAAGGCTAAAATTTGGTATATGTATATATGTATGGGCATATGTATAGGTACAGAATTAACTTTAATGTACTGATCAGTTTGTTTTCGCTGCATTCCTGGCATGAACGACTGTGTTTACAGCGGAAGTACTAGGCGGCCGAGCTTGCGTATAACATACGTCATTGCCAAACGTTAGTGATTAGTTTAGCTTATACCAATGATTTTAAACTTCAGACAAGCGCCCACCCACCAGGAAGTAAACATTTGTCAATGATGATTGTCCAGACACTGTGTACGAAGCTAAGTAGCAGAGTCTCGTTTTACCAGGCCAGAAAGTCCTGACCCTGAAAGTAAAAGTCCTCCCCAGGACATTATCCCAGCCATCTGAGTTTGAAGAAGAAGACCAAGTTAGTAAGATCAGCATATTTTGTGGGAGGGAGAAAATATGGCAGACCCTCTCTGACCCTCGGGTTTTCCACTTCTGCTCTTAGGCTTATTGTGAAATCAATTAGATAATTTGCTTTGCAAAGTTTCTCCTTGTAACCGACTTGATTTTTTGAAGATTTTTTGCAAATTGTATTCAACAGTATGTTTAATCATAGATATTCTGAGAATGGATAGCCACACAGAATCTGATGCACAGCAGTTGCAGACATGCGCAAGACATATTAGAATCTTAACAAAACAACAATTAAGAATTCAGGACGAACAAAAAAAAAAAATTGAAAATTAAAGCTGAAGTCGGTAGGATTTTTTAGTCGTATTTACTGCAACTGTCACTATGCTTAGACATGCAAATATGAAACAGGTGATTTTAGAAAAAAATCCGCGATTCTATCTCTACCCACAGCCTGTAATGCGATCTGCAAAATTCTACCGCGCCCCGCTCTACTAACCAATCAGATCATTAGCACACGCCTTCAGATGCACACGAAAAATCGAGGGAGGGACTGGTTCGGATCTCAGCGCTAATAGGGGAGGGGCTTGAAAGTTGTATACGTTCAAAAATCTAAGTCCTCTCGTTTGAGCAATCTTGCCGACTGCAGCTTTAACAATTGTATGAATTACCATATTCCAATACCAAAGTGAACATCTAATTACATTTTGTTGGTAAAGCAAGGGGAACAGACATGGAAAACAGCTAAAGGTAAATATTTTCTAATACCGGGAAATTACATTTACATGTAGATTTCTGGAACAACATTTGAAGTCAATCCAATTGTCAGACAACCCCTGGTTTTTTATTTACCTAAAACTGCGGGAAAGGTTGTGGGTAAATAAAAAAACAGACATTACATAAACAGCCTGTTCTCCTGAAATGATATCCTTAGCCTTGTATTTACTTGTTATTCTGCCCTAGTTGCCTAAATGCCCCCCACACTGATTCACCAGAAGTGCATGGCCCAGGATAAACAGAGGACTATTTACATCCTTCAGTCCACACAGTACTACTGAAGAGAGTCAGCACCGATCGTAGCAAGTCAGCATCAGAGAAATCCAGACCAAATTAACCCTGGATGGTGTGAGTTTGCAGATACATATATGATTAGGATGTACTCAATTGAACATATATTCTAATCCTGATGAAACTACACAGTTGGTTGCCCGCAGGTTGATGTGTATACCCGGCCCTCGAAAGTTATCACTTCCAAAATCAATAGGCTTCGTGACCTTACCACACTCAAGGTCCACGCCACGTGTGAAACGAATCAGTTGAAATTTGTGGCCTGGAGAGTGCTCACAATCAAATCTCCGCGGACATGGCAGGGGACGCGGCATGACGATTACTGATCAATAGTATTCCGAACTCGTCGTCAGGGGATACAATAATTACTACAGGCAATTAAGAGCAAAGGAGTTCAGGGGTAGCGAATCGAGAAACGGGAAAATGTTACAAAAGCCATATTCTTTGAGGGATTACACAGACTCAACTCCTGGTTGGATCAGGCTAATTGTGTACAATAACGCGAACTCCTACTAATGAAAGCTGGGGCCACAACCAGGGCAAGGCTCAAATCTCTAAACACAGGGCCCAGTAGAGGCCTTTCTAAACATAGCCTCTTAAAGCGCTTCTCATTGGGATCTCAAGGCCAGCTACAACCAGATACCCACCCTGTTCCACATGCTCCACCACCCTCAGGGCCTTCCTGGCTGCCCAGCCTCCCATGGACACGTGGTCCTCAGTGGCAGCGCTGGTGGACAAGGAGTCCACAGAAGAAGGGTGGCACAGCACTTTGCTTTCTGACACTACAGGAGGAAGAGTGAAGTCAATACAAAGAGTGTGCAAAATTAAATGCCCACGTATGCTGTGCAGTATGTGTATATGACTGCCCAAGCCCACTGTAATACATTTCAGGCTGGCTGAAGTTGGAAAAGAAAGTTCACCGACTGTCTAGAAAATGTGAGCTGACTCCAAATCGTTAGCCTCATAGCATAAGTCATTTTTTGGCTTACTGTTGCAACATCAAAAAAATAATACCAATGTGCTGGCTAAAAATTGTTTTTTCTTGTTTTTCGCAAAGGTTCAAATATGCCTTAGGCAACTACACCATTAGGCTTATTAAATGTGAGTTAACTCAGCTTGACGGTAAACTTTGTTTCTACTCACAATTAGCCAAGGCAATGAATAACTTTCACTACAAAAAACTTGTTCACTTGTGGTCAGTATTAAAACTTGTCGTGACAAGTGAAGTTAAAGAGTAGAAATAAGTTGCCATAAATTAATGGAGCTATCTTGCTTTATAGTGTACAGTACATGGATGATTATTTCGCATGAACAGAGCTGGAACTTCGGCTTTATATAACCTAAACCAGTGATAACTGCTGCTTTGACCTCTATATTTGTCATTTTCAAATCTAGTGCTTCTGAGATTATAGCCATAATAAAAAATGAGTGTCACAACCCAAATTCAGACTCCAATGCATACACACAAATACACATCCACACAAATACACTCCACTCAACTACATGACAAATTTTGTCCACACAAAGCACGTTTGTATAGCTACAATTGTGAGGACATTGCGTTGACTAACATTCATTCTGTACAGCATTTTCCAAACCCAAAGCCTAACCAAGTCATGCCGGAAAATAACACAAAACCTTAAACTTAACTTTAACCTTAACCTATCCCAAACTGTAACCGTAACCCTAACCTTAATCAACTAGCCATAATCCTATGTACATAGTCCTCTGTGAGGACCACCCAAAATGTCCTCATAGCCCCAAATGCCACAACTTATGTGGTTTCTCAAGAGTGGTTCTCTCAAGTATACCTATACAAGCCCACACACATACAAGCATGCAATGATTTTGACTGACCTAGGGATGCAGCTGTACAGTGCGCAATCATGAACCCTGAATTCAGACCTCCTTCATTGACCAGAAAGGCAGGTAGTTCACTCAGAGACGGGTTACAGAGTCGCTCAATCCTCCTCTCGCTGATGGAGGCCAGCTCATGAACTCCAATGGCCAGATAGTCCAGGGCCTGTTGAGGGGAGACATTTTAGCACAGTGGTAACCACACCTGATCCTGGAGACCTACTCTCCTGAAAGAATTCATTGCAACCTTAATCCAGCACACCAGATTCTACTAGCTACTCGGCAATATCAATAGCTATTGTCTCCACTGCTTTGGAAGAACATCTGAGGCTTCCTCTCAATCCGTTTTCAAACCCCACAATGACACAGTCAAAGGCTCTGGCTACTTAACCCTGATGATCTTCCTGGTTTTAGCACCTACTTTGGCAGGGTATTCCCCATGGAAATTTCCACCGGAGATGGTTTCTCCTCTCTCTGCTAAAACCATCTGAAAGATCAGTTAAGGTTTCTTCTCTCTGTGCCGTGAAAAGGACGAATCAATGAAACGTGGGCGATATCACTAAGACTAAAGAATCAGCTGGAGTAAAACCCGGGACAGGTGTTTCCACGTCATATTTTCACAGAGGTGAACATTAAAGCTTATCATGAAGTGAAAGTCCGCAATACATACACTGATTCACAGAATGAGGATTTCTTCTACTCTGGTTCAGTGAATTACAATAGATGGAAAAGCTATGATCTGTTTTGCCATAAAAAGAAAAGATTTTTCCATTTTTATCCACGTAAGTACGATAAAATGAATTGTTCTATTAAGCAGTTAATGGAACTTTCCCGAATAAAAAAAAAATTCAATTTTTATTCTCATGCTATTTACAGCTTCTAAAAGCATTTTTTTTTTTTTTTTTACTTGTAGGTGTTGAATTTCTTGTTGGAGTTACGGAATGCTTTTTTTCCTAAGCCATTCAATTAATTCCACACTTATGCAACCAGATAAATTTACTTTTGCAGTTTAGTTGTATTCTTAGCAAATGTCTCAAATTGCTTGTAGACTACCTCATCATTTTGTGCGGTGTCACTGATCACAGTGTATGTACAAGTAAAATCAGCTGATCCCATAAGTTTAGTTCAACCTCCTGCCAAAAGGGCTGCACTAATAAGCAAATCCAATTGTATGTGGAGGTTGGAATGAAATACTGGGGGGCACTCATGTTCTGAGCGTGGATTATCCCCCTCTGTAATTACACATGTATACAGCGGACTCACTGATCCTACTTTATAAAACAGGCCCCGGTTCAGACACAAATAGGACAATGTTGATGTTCCATTCAGAGTCCCCCATAACCCGTTGTTCTGAAACCCGTCATATCATCTTTAATTTTTGATGAGAAGAAAATATAACTTACAGGGGGTAATCACAATGTCGAAACAGTGAATAAAATTCAAAGTAAACATGGTCACTCTCATAGACTTCCGTGATGTAGGATCATCAAGGTGGGAGAGCAAAAAAAAGGAGCCTAGCGGTTGTTCAGACTTTATTTATGGCGAAGAAAAGGATACAGGGTTGTCAGTGGCACTGTTGATTTCTGTGTTGATGATGTTCTTCACAAAGTTAATTGTGTCAATAACCACGCCGTGCACCTGTTTTGTAAAGGAAGACAAATTAAAATAATGATCACTAACTGGAGGATAGCAGTTTTTCTCCAATACGTGTGGAAAAATGGCCGCTCTACCTGAGGACAGCAGCGCAAGGTGTATGCATCTTGGACTCTGTCGCAAAATCTGTGGCTCTCTGTGAAAGGGGAAATTGTGAGAACTTGGTGGTAATAGACATGTACACAGGCGGCTATTTCCCTGTTCCGAAATCTTGTTTTATTCACCTGCGATTTCGGACGGGTGGTGATCCGAGCCGAGCAGAGAGCGGAAGCGAAGAGCTACTTCTACCTGCCCAGGATGTGGACGCAGTGCGTGGATGTCTGCTCGGAACAGACAACAGGTACAGACGAAACAAATCACTTCCTCTGTCATAAACTGCTGTATATTCATAGTCGTCATAAACTCAAAGGCAGAGGTGGGCAGACAGCGCAGTGATCAGAAGGTAACCGGCAGCAGTGGCTAACTATACTTATCTATTGATGGTGGTGACCCTGAGGAGCGGGTGTATACGCTGATCAGAGGCGGCCCATCGGCAGGAACAAAGTCCTTCAGAAACCTCACCTTTCAATACGTAATAACCGAACCTCTCAGTTTACTTTTCCCGATTAGCAACAGTTGCTAAGACTCATTGCTTGAATGAAAGTCAAATTTATTTTTGATAGCATTGTAATGCATTGCACCACAAAATTATTTTGCTTTCTTCCGCACATAAACGGCGACTTAAAATATGAATATGCCCTTCTAAATTCTGCGCTCATGTAGCTCGCAACGGCTCAGATTTACGTAAATTGGTTTGCGAGGCTCATTGAGCAATACGCCACGAGAATCCGTTCAATTGTCTGAATGTAGTCATGGTTAAAAAGAGTTTTTTGGCACGATGCAGAGCTGAGTGACGATAAAAGGATAGCGAAAATAAATGCTGCGAAGTTAGCGAAAGTTTTTGATTTTTTTGCATTTAGCCTATATTGCCATCCTTCCAGTGCCATATCAATAATATAAACATAGGCAATAGGCATTCACTTTTTCGTTATCATTTCTTATTATAGGTCATGTATTGGTCTTGGTTGTTCATTTGATAAATTGTTTGATTGTTAATCAGGCGAACAAAAGTGAGAACAGCTTGAGTCCAATTGAGCGCTAAAGGGTGCGGTTACTGAAGGCCCTCAGAACACCTGACGCTGATCAACATAATGATTTGAGGTCTCGATTCCCTCCCTCACCGCTGTCGAAGGCCTTGGTGGTCCCCTTCAACACCTCCAGGGTGAGCGCAGCGATAATATCAGCTTGCCTGGCGATGGCCAGGGCTCTTTCCACAGCCTCCGCACCCAGTGATGTGATCATCTGGGTCCCGTTTATCAGAGCCAGGCCCTAAAGGTGACAGGGAGGGACAAAAAACACAGAAGCACAGCTTTGTGAATCTGTGAGTTTGTTACCGCTTGTTGTGTCCCTGACCATTCTAACTGGTGAAAAGTATCGAGTACATAAACACTGACTTAGGTTCAAGCTGCAAACAGTTCAACAGAGTCAATTCAATGAATTTAAAATAATAATGTTAACTGTGATCTTCCAGTATGTTTCATTGCATGAAATACACTCAACAAAAATATAAACGCAACACTTTTGTTTTTTCTCCCATTTGTCAAGAGATGGACTCAAAGATCTAAAGTTCATTCCAGATACACAATATTACCATTTCTCTCAAACATTGTTCACAAATCTGTCTAAATGTGTGATAGTGAGCACTTTTGCTTTGCTGAGACAATCCATCCCACCTCACAGGTGTGCCACATCAAGATGCTCATCAGACACCATGATTAGTGCACAGGTGTACCTTAGACTGTCCACAATAAAAGGCCACCCTGAAATGTGCAGCTTTGTCTCACAGCAAAATGCCACAGATGGCGCAAGAATTGAGGGAGCGTGCAATTGGCATGCTGACAGCAGGAATGTCAACCAGATCTGTTGCTCGAGCATTGAATGTTCATTTCTCCACCATAAGCCGTCTCCAAAGGCGTTTCAGAGAATATGGCAGTACATCCAACCGGCCTCACAACCACAGACCACGTGTAACCACACCAGCCCAGGACCTCCACATCCAGCAGGTTCACCTCCAAGATCGTCTGAGACCAGCTACTCAGACAGCTGCTGAAACAATTGGTTTGCATAGCCAAAGATTTTCTACACAAACTGTCAGAAACCGTCTCAGGGAAGCTGAACTGCATGCTTGTCGTCCTCATCGGGGTCTTAACCTGACTCCAGATCGTCGCCGTAACAGCCTTGAGTAGGCAAATGCTCACATTCGATGGCGTCTGGCACGTTGGAGAGGTGTTCTCTTCACGGATGCATCTCGGTTTACATTGTTCAGGGCAGATGGCAGACAGCGTGTGTGGCGCCGTGTGGGTGAGCGCTTTGCTGCTGTCAATGTTGTGGATCGAGTGGCCCATGGTGGTGGTGGGGTTATGGTATGGGCAGGCATCTGTTATGGATGAAGAACACAGGTGCATTTTATTGATGGCATTTTGAATGCACAGAGATACCGTGATGAGATCCTGAGGCCCATTGTTGTGCCATACATCCATGAACATCACCTCATGTTTCAGCAAGATAACGCACGGCCCCAAGTTGCAAGGATCTGTACACAATTCTTGGAAGCTGAAAATGTCCCAGTTCTTGCATGGCCGGCATACTCACCAGACATGTCACCCATTGAGCATGTTTGGGATGTGCTTGACCGGCGTATACAACAGCGCGTACCAGTTCCCACTAATATCCAGCCACTTTGCACAGCCATTGAAGAGGAGTGGACCAACATTCCACAGGCCACAATTGACAATCTGATAAACTCTATGCGAAGAAGATGTGTTGCACTGCATGAGGCAAATGGTGGTCACACCAGATACTGACTGGTTCTGAGTCCCCAGACCCCCAATAAAGCAAAAACTGCACATTTCAGGGTGGCCTTTTATTGTGGACAGTCTAAGGTACACCTGTGCACTAATCATGGTGTCTGATGAGCATCTTGATGTGGCACACCTGTGAGGTGGGATGAATTGTCTCAGCAAAGCAAAAGTGCTCACTATCACACATTTAGACAGATTTGTGAACAATGTTTGAGAGAAATGGTAATATTGTGTATCTGGAATGAATTTTAGATCTTTGAGTCCATCTCATGACAAATGGGAGCAAAAACAAAAGTGTTGCGTTTATATTTTTGTTGAGTGTACATTTCTCTGAAATGGACCGAACTGAGATGGAGCCCCGAGTCCAAGTAGCCTTCAAAACCAAAAAACACTTATCAGGTGAGGTGACAAAATGTCACCAAGTATCTACTCCGTAGCTTCATCAATGGTGGTTATACAACTACCGTACATTCAGTCTGGAGACAATACCATTTTTACCCTTTAATACCCATAATCAAATGTTCTTAGCTGACTAAATCATTCTGAAAATAAAAAAAACTTTCCAAATACCCATCTAACCATTTAACTATTCAACATGTTAAACCATATTTGTACATTCAATCCAGGCGCATAAAAAGAATTTTGGCTTCAATACCTCCTTTGGTTTCAGTGATATTGGCGTCAGCCCGTGAGCCTCAAGCACCTGGGAAGTTTGAGGCAAGTCAAAGGTTAAAAATTGCATGACTCAAAGGTCATTAAGTTCATGACACTCAATTCACAAATAGCTAGGTCACAGAAAAGGCTTCAAACAGCACTTCAGGTCACTGAGAATCACTTTAATGACCCAATGGTTAACAGAGAGATTGCATAACACAATTTGCACAGGACAGACCGAGAAACTATGAGTTCTTGATTTATCAGGGGATTGGTGTCAACAAAAAGTAGCTCACATATTTGGCATCAGCCCAGCCGCTCTTGGGCGACCACATCTGGCCCTCTCCCATCAACCCCAGGGCCAGGTGTGACAAGGGGGCAAGGTCTCCACTGGCCCCAACTGTCCCCTTCTCTGGGACGAAGGACAGGCAGGACGCTGTAAAGGCAGGAAACGGAAATTCAAAATGATCCGTGACTCTCCACATGTGCAACCCAGACCTGATCTTAGAAGATCTACCAATCTCTAGTTTGTCACTCTTTTTCTTTTAGTTTTGGTCTCTTTTCGGTTATCAGACAGTCGATGCTGAGAAAACATGATGGGTAGGAAACATACAAACTACCTGTGCACGCTGTGGCCTCCCATGACGAGAGTTGCCCATTCCTGATTCACATAACAACAGAGAACTCTAAGGAAATTCCAGACGGTCTCAGGGTTACCGTTGAAAGCTTCGATCATTGCGTGGAGATTTTCCAGGGAGATGCCACTGTGCCCTTTGGCCAGAACATTGATCCTCAGAGCCAGAAGCATCCTGGTCCTCTCTGGGCTCAGGGGACGGCCCACACCTGCTCTCAAGCAAAAAATAAGAAGTGAAAATGCAGCAAAATTAGTCTCTAAACTCTGAATTTCTGTTTCCAACTTAGTTCTACCTCTAAATTTTGCACGCCATTTTCTGCAGGACAGACTCATAACAAAAGGTCAACTAAGACCCATTTGGGAGTACAAAACGAAAGTTTGCGCAGGTGAAAAACAAATACCTGGGCAAATCATTAGCTGGTAACATGATTGATTTTGGAACTGCTAAAGGGTTTTGCATGTCCAAAAATATCTTAGTAAATCTGGCTCTCTTCAGTTGATGACATATGTCATATAAAGAAGAATGTCTGATTTGTATTGATATTAAAAAATTATTTGTACCACTAGGTAGTCTCACTGACCTGCTGAGTGGGATCGAATGAGATTCTCCTGTAGCTCCCTATAGAGAAAAATACAGATAAACTCAAAATTTTCACTTAAGTTTTCCCTCGTGCACGTACGTGAGTTAGAAGTTGTTTTTTTTCACATTGTGGGACAATGTTACGTACATACTCTATCTGCTAATTGTACCGCTTCACTGAAGCAGCATTACACTTGTAGCCACACCATTACATGAAATGGAAAATATGTAAATCTTGTCCTCATGTCAGACACATTTCCCTGAAATTCAGTAGGACATTATTTGAGATCATAGGATCTCCACTAGAATTAGACAAAGGCCTAAAGTTCTACAGCAGCTGCATTTGACAGACCCATATTTGGGTCCATAACTTCTGCGGGGTTAAGGTGAACAGCAGATAAATAAAAAACAAGAGGTCCAAGGGGTGCATCAGAAGTAAAAAGAAAAATCTAATGATGAAAATGACGTACTTGAGCTTGCTGGTTGGGATGACGGTTCTTGCAAACTTCCCAAACCCTGTAGTGATCCCATACACAACTAACAGGAAAGGATAAAAAATTGTCAGTCTTTTTATTTAAATAAACTCTTCAGTGCCATTTAACATTAAGGGACTTCAGGTTTAGCCCTTTGACAGTGTGAGACCGCAAGTGGGTGATTACAGAGTTTTTCTTTTTTTTACTTTACATAAGATTGCTGATGTAACAATCACTCTGGCAACTATTAAAAAAATTCAGCTCTAGATCACTGGCCTAAGGCATAGGTTGTAGAGAGCAAGAATTGTAAAAACAACGCATCAAAAAGCAAAACTTTTGTAAAACACTGACTATGAATTTTGAAATTACATTTAAAAAACTACTCTTATTAGGTTTAACAAAAAAAGGTTCAGTATAAGGGACTTGAGGTCTTTGAAGCAGAAGATTTTGTGTTCAGTACAGTCCTTGTTAGTCATCAGCACACAAACCTCTGTTCTCTTTGACAATAGTGTCCAGGAGGTCCCTGGACTTCATCACTTTATTCTCGGCCTCCTGAGTAAGCTGAAACAGCAACAGAAGCAGAGGTGATGTTGACTGGAGTATCTCACTGCAAAAAAAGGTCATCTTCAAGAGGTGTTTCAGTCTTGTGATTAGATTTTAAATTGAATTTTACTGTGTCAAGTGATTATGTCGATCAGAGTCATGAATGACTGACAGGTAAAATTGTATTACCCCACCGGCAATTTTTTTGCTTCATTTTGCAAACCTGACTAAATGACATTTCAAGTCTGATTATAAGACTAATTAGCAAGAAAGATAATAACTTGTGCAATTTTATCTATAGACGGATGTGCACTCATATAAGTAAAGACACTGCTGACAATCACCTTAATTTTGTAGAGTCCTTTGCCCAAATTGACCAGGTCGGTAGATGACAGACCGTTGCCATCCAAGAATAGATGCTAGAATTGATAAACAGATATTGACATTGGTCGCATTTTCATACCTGAGCTATCATAAGTAAAACTCCTAGTGAAATAAATTTTCTTCAAATGAATGAATACCCACACTCTCTGGTTCTCGGTATGTAGCAGAACTGTAATCAACTGTAAAGGAATAACTTGAAGCTACAGTGCACCAGTCCATGAACATGCATGCTTGACTGCTCTGCATAAATCAATGTAATGTTTTCTAACATAAAGTGAGAGCTTTGGTCGAACAAGTCACTCACGATTCATTTCTTTTTCTTTTTTTTTTGGTGCAACATGAACCTTTCTGGTCACTCACCTCTGGCCTTATAAAATATCATGTCTTTTAAAATAGTCATGGCCACGGCACATTTCCCCGACATTACACATTATTTTAAAATGCATTAAAAAGGATACAGGTGAGATGTTCCAGGCTGGGACGGGATGAACTCAGTTGACATGGTGTCTCCATCGATGACTGAGAGAAAACAAATATTTCACAGAACTGAAATAATCTATGTATGTAGCTGCACATCACATTAGCCATTCTTTGACGCCGTTATAATAAAAAACGGCCAGCATTTGGAGAATTTCTACTTAGTAAATTGCTTTAGTCATCCTAATCAATGAGGGAAGTTTAAATTTCATTACCAAGTTCGATAAAATCATTGTCCTCCAAAACATCCTCTATTGTGTCATCAGCGTCCAGCAGCCCTCGTCCTTGACACCTCCGCGCAACAAAGCCGACATCTTTAATCGATTTGATGCCCCCATTGTCTGGTTTGTTCTTGACATACCGCTTGAGAGCCTCCAAGCCCAGCCATTGTATTGTGTAAGACGGGTCTCTGCAAGGCACTGTCAACCACTCGCTCCGGACGTGAACGGTGTAGCGAGGCATGGTGCGTCCACACCGAAAATGTAACCGTTATGTTTTACTCAGGACACTATCCGAAGTTTTAATGCATTCAACCTGCGCGCGAGGTCCTCCATACGCAGGTAGTAAAACATCCAATCACAAACTGTCTAGAACCCCACCCCTTGTTGAGATTGTAATTGTGATTAAACAGTTATAAGATCTCCCTAGTGAGCTGCGTATAAGCTCAAGGCATCTTATTTAAAGGATGTGCTGAAAACGCGCTATGGTGAATATTCGAACAGTGAAGGGAACACCTTGCTGAAATTTCGAAAGAGCAACTTTTCACATAACGTCTGAAGTAAAAACAAGTGAACGAAAATTTCGGGACAAGCCGGACGAAAGATTTAATAATCCCGCGGCAGTCAATCTCGCACTTCATGTAGTTTAAGGGTAGGTAAAGAACTTCAATGAAGTAATGTCACACTTACCAAAATATTTCCCAAATATAAATATGAAAAGTAGAAAACTTGAGCAAAGGCTATTTGGTGGCCAGTAATTTGCTGTATATACAGAATACTAAATAGGCCTACTTTTCAGAATATTTCAAAATGCTGCGCGGGGCAATAGGCATTTTACTTTATTTCAGCGGAGAAAATGAAGCAGAAACTTATAAACACGGAACTAAAATTTATATTAAAAACTACTGCTTAATAACTTTATAATAGCTAATCCAAAGTGTTAATCTGACATATTTCAGCAAACAACATATAAATTCGCATCAATACTCTTTAAATCTAGATTTCATTTTTAAATCTGAAAAATTACTGCCAAAATATGACGGTGTAGTAAGTACACGTCACAGCAAAATAATTTTGTCCGACTTCACTAAATGCCCATTATAAATGATTGTTCTATGGCTGGGCCTCTTGTGATTTTGTAAAAATGGCCACTGATAAACAAACTATTTTAATCAGTGCCAGACAAAAAATGTTCTTAGTCCTGGTTGGACTTTATACCTATACTCTGAGAATTATTTGTTGTATTAGAGCTGTGAGCCTCAGTCCTTCATATATGAAAATGTATGTGCTTTTTCTATTAATGGAGAGTATTCATAGTAAAATATTGCATTCTCAAGTTTATGCACTCAAAATAAATAGCTTCACTTCACTTCACTTCAAAATATAGGCAGTGCTTGTAATTACCTACATTTTATTATTTTTAATTTTAGGTCATTTCACGCTAACGACAACGTGTCGAAAAAAACTAACAAGGCTTTGCTGCGCATGTAATCATCTGTGCTTAGGCAACGCATTCATATAAATGTTAAATTAAAATAAAATACGTCAAATGTAGTGGGAAATGTTTTAGAAACACTGATGGAGAGCGACCGTCAACACCGCATAGCCGCATAGTCATCGTTTTTACAGAGATGTAGTGACATCTAGCGGGTAGTAATAATTACTGTACCAGTCCTTGCCCTTCCGCCCAAGAAGGCCACGGGGACAGAGTGCAACTGGGTTTCCAAACACCTGTGTGCCTCCCTAACCTCTTTCCCCCCATGAGGATATGGATCAGGGTGTAATGACAGTGACTCCACCTCAACCCAGAGAGCACTGCACTAATGCTGGCTACAGTGATTTTGGCGAGGTACAGGGGAAATACAGAAGAGGCTAAGGCTGCAGAGGAGGGGGTCACACTTCCTGTGGCTCCGCCCTGTGCATATGCTTGAGTGTGTATGTTTGTATGTGCATTTATGTGCATATGTGTGTGTGTGTTTGTGCACCTGTGTCTGTGTGTATGTAACATAACATAACATAACTTGAATGGGGAGAACAGGCCGTTCAGCCCAACTACACTTGCCAGTTTCTTAATACTATTGTGATTACACCCCTTCAGATACTCTATGACTCAAAGGTATCTAGCTTTAAGTCAAGCCTGCTCTTGAAAACACCCAAGGTCTCTGCCTCAACAATATGGTTAGGCAAGCTATTCCGTGTTGGAAATTACTCTTTGGGTGAAGAAATATTTCTGAATAACAGTGCTAAATTTACAAACCCAAAACCAGTGAAGTTGGCACGTCATGTAAATCGTAGATAAAAACAGAATACAATGATTTGCAAATCCTTTTCAACCTGTATTCAATTGAATACACTGCAAAGACAAGTCACTTAATGTTCAAACAGGAAAACGTTGAAATTTTTTGCAAATATTAGCTCATTAGGAATTTGATGCCTGCAACATGTTTCAAAAAAGCTGGCACAAGTGGCATAAAAGACTGAGAGAGTTGAGGAATGCTCATCAAACACTTATTTCGAACATCCCGCAGGTGAAGGGGCTAATTGGGAACAGGTGGGTGCCATGATTGGGTATAAAAGCAGCTTCCCTGAAATGCTCAGTCATTCACAAACAAGGATGGGGCGAGGGTCACCACTTAGTGAACAAATGCGTGAGCTGATTGTTTAAAAACAACATTCCTCAACAAGCTATTGCAAGACATTTAGGGATTTCCTCATCAACGGTCCGTAATATCGTCAAAAGGTTCAGTGAATCTGGAGAAATCACTGCACGTAAGCGACAAGGCCGAAAACCAACATTGAATGCCCGTGACCTTCGATCCCTCAGGCGGTACTGCATCAAAAACGGTACGACATCAGTGTGTAAAGGACATCACCACATGGGCTCAGGAACACTTCAGAAAACCACTGTCAGTAACTACAGTTCGTCGCTACATCTGCAAGTGCAAGTTAAAACTCTACAATGCAAAGCGAAAGCCATTTATCAACAGCACCCAGAAACGCCGCCCGCTTCGCTGGGCCCAAGCTCATCTAAGATGGACTGATGCAAAGTGGAAAAGTGTTCTGTGGTCTAACGGATCCACGTTTCAAATTGTTTTTAGAAACTGTGGACGGTTTGATCCTCCGGACCAAAGAGGAAAAGAACCATCCGGACTGTTATTGGCGCAAAGTTCAAAAGCCAGCATCTGTGATGGTATGGGGGTGTATTAGTGCCCAAGGCATGGGCAACTTACACATATGTGAAGGCACCATTAATGCTGAAAGGTACATACAGGTTTTGGAGCAACATTTGTTGCCATCCAAGCAACGTCTTTTTCATGGACGCCCCTGCTTATTTCAGCAAGACAATGCCAAGCCACATTCTGCACGTGTTACAACAGCATGGTTCCGCAGTAAAAGAGTGCGAGTGCTAAAATGGCCTGCCTGTAGTCCAGACCTGTCTCCCATTGAAAATGTGTGGCGCATTATGAAGCGGAAAATACGACAACGGAGACCCCGGACAGTTGAACAACTTAAGCTGTACATCAAGCAAGAATGGGAAAGAGTTCCACCTGAACAGCTTCAAAAATTGGTCTCATCAGTTCCCAAACGTTTATTGAGTGTCGTTAAAAGGAAAGGCAATGTAAAACAGTGGTAAAAAAGCCCCTGCGCCAACTTTTTTGAAATGTGTTGCTGCCTTTAAATTCTAAGTTAATGATTATTTGCAAAAAAAAATAAAGTTTCTCTGTTTGAACATTAAACATCTTGTCTTTGCAGTGTATTCAATTGAATATAAGTTGAAAAGGATTTGCAAATCATTGTATTCTGTTTTTATCTACGATTTACATAACGTGCCAACTTCACTGGTTTTGGGTTTGTATGTGCGTCTTTGTGCGCCTGTGTCTGTGTTTATGCGAGTGTGTATGTGTGTGTGCATGTATGTACTTGTTTCTGCACCTGTGTATATGTGTGTCCGTGTATGTGTGTGTGTGTGTGTGTGTGTGTGCGCGCATAGGCATGTTTGTGTGTTTGTGCGTGTGTGCCCATGTTTGTGTGTTTGTGCATGCATGTATGTGTATGGGTGGGTGTTTGTGCATGTGTGTCCATGAATGTGTGTGTGTGTGTGCGTGTGTGTGCATGCGGATGTCCAAGCGCATGTGTGTGTGTGTGTGCACACCAAGGACTTGAAGACATAGCTCTGGCCTGTATGTTCCTGTTCACTACAGCCCAGCTGCAGAGGGGCGCATGACATCAGGACGCAGCTCATCAACAATCAGCTTTACCAGCCCTGCCCCACGAGGCCACAGAAACAAAATGGCCTCACGCCTCTCTGATCACAGAGTGTTACAGCAGTAAGTGTCCATTCATTGATTGTGTTCAATTGAGACTTGCTGCATGAGAGAGATGTCCATCTGAAAACAATCTCTGGGTGCAATAAGGGCACAACACTGATAAATATCCCAGACTGAGTTAAAAGAAAAAAATAACAGAGCGTCCAGAAAGTGCATCTCCTGATTACCATCGCCAAGGCGGTAATGTTTCACCCTCAGTTTGTGGGTAAGTATGTTTTGTTAGCAACACAGAAAAAAATTTTGGACAGATTTTTATGAAGTTTTTGCCAGAGGTGTGTCTCGGCCCAACTTCAAAGTGATTTCATTTTGGGGGTGACCCGTATCAAATTTTGAGATCCAGGAATTTTTTTATTTACTTGTGTGGTGGTGCAAAATAATGCTACTTGTACGTGTCTCAGGCATGTGGGGGACTATTGGGCCTTGGCGGAGGATTGAGCTTGCCGAGTGTTATTGTTTTGCATGCACATTCAAGGTCGGCTGTTTGTAACAGTCCTTAAAGCACTGAGACAACAAGAAGAAAGAGGATGTGTGAATTCTGTTTTTATGCCTCGTGGAGAAGTGAAACATGAGTAGGGGCAGCTTATGACCTTTTGCTATCAAGAAAAAAAGATTTTTAAAAACTTGCATTCTTTCCCAATAATGACGTAACATATTTGGGGTTTACCCTTATGCGTGCAATTACATCAAAGCACATATAGGCCGACTCAAACTAATAGTGATGTTCAATAATCAAAATACACTCTGAAAAATGCAGTGAAATTGATACCAACCGAACAAAAACAAAACCTCGAGTGATACCACATTGTCTACCTTGGTGACTTCTGCACCCTTGGCATTCCACTTTGGTAGCAAAGTAAGTACAGTATAGACAACGTTTAACTTTCAGAATATTTCTGTTGACCAAATGGAAAGCTTGGTCCGATGTGGTTCAGTGCTGCGTTAGCATAGCAAGCCTCGTTCTTCACTTCCAATTTTCTGCTCGTATCAGATTTGCCTGTCTTGACACTGCACATTCGTAATTTCAAGTGACCAGTATGGACATGAAATGTGAACGCATTAGCCCAAAATGGTGGGCGTGCGCACATTGATGCATTTTTCCACGAGCCATCTGCTGCATCAACAAGAAAAGTGTCATATTTGCGAGAGTGTTAAAGGTGCACTATGCAAGTTTGTTGACATCACTTCTGCTGACATTCGAATTCAAAGAAAACAGAGGTAGCTGTTTTTTATGTTATGGGGCACAGGCTGTGCCCCTTGTGTTGATTTGCAGTTTGTGACGCCTGTGTGGTCTCCAGGTTTTTAACCGTAAATTCAGAGGCGTGCTGCTCGGGGATCGTGGGGAGATGTCGGCAAATTGAGACAAAAATATAATCGCACAGAAAATAAACAAACTTGCATTGTGCACCTTTAATGGTATTAAACCCTGATTCAAACTGAGAAAATGGAGGCAATTGTAGAGAATGTATCAATGGGATTTTCCCGGGATATGGCAAACAGTTCGTCAGCAACACTTGATGAGGTTGAGAAGGTGAAAAAAAGCCAGATGGTCAACATTTTATAGTCTGACAGCGTACAGGCAAACAGCTGCATGAATTTCGATTTGAGCGTCCTCATCCATGTCGCATGGCCAGTACGTTTTGTATCCGGTGTAGGACCTCATATGAAAGTAGCTCCAGTCTGATATGAAGATCAGATTATTATGTCAGATTCCGGTGACCGTGCAGGTTCAATAACATCAGATCTGCATCAGATTATGAAAAAAAGGACTAATAGCCCTGTAGCTCACCGGCCCGATAATGTTGCTCACCATTGTTCAAAATTAAGGTAGACATTGTCTCAAGGAAGCGCCATACCAAATTTGGAGTAAATCAAGCTGATAGTTTGGGGGATGAAGATTTCAAACATTTTCAGATGCAAGAAAAAACTCAAAATAATTCATAAAAAATGAAAAACAAAATCACTAAACTATGAACAATCTTCGTAGACATCGTCCCAAGGAAGCTCCATAATAAATTTGAAATAAATCAGGCCTGTAGTTCGGACGAGATTTTTAAAGATTTTGCTAACGGACGACGATCAGGATCACAACTACGACGGCAGAAGCCGCCTGCTTGCAATTGCTCAGGGCCGATGGGCTGAAAACTAATAATCGGATGTGAGTCATTTCAGACTAGTAGGCCAAATATGAATGCAGCGTAGTTTGTCAAACGGCTGATTATCTGTCATCAATGGACACTTACACATCATCCTGTAAGATAACTAGTAAAAAAAAAAAAAAAAAGAAAATAAGGCTATTAAGGTTTTTGCTGGCATCTTAAATAATTCCCATTTGATTCTTTTGAATAGTGATTCTGAATGTCAGTTTCAGCAGCCCACTGTGTGTGTTAGTTTTTATCCAGCCAGAATTACAATTGTAGGATTTTAAGAAGCAGCTATTTTGCCATAAGTAGGTACTTTTTATATCAAGTGCAGTAAGTTACTCTATTAAGCCACAATTTGGCAGAAATATCCATGCATGCCTCAAACAATAAAAGATCCTGGAACATACTGTTTTTTTCTATATTGCATGTATTTTCTGATAACATTATAAACAGATCAAATTATACTCTGAAAAAATCAGTGAACTCCAAATTAGGTTGCAAAATACAAGTTCGATAATTAGGTTGCAGAAAAGAAGGTCTTTCAAACAAGGTTGCTGGAATTTTATAAAATAAACATGACATAAGACAGGTTTGACTCTGCATAATAAATTGTTAATTATTGTACCAGAGTGTTAGTTATTTTTTACCATTTAGAAACCAATTGATTCTTGAATTTTATTCATTCATTCTTTCCCTCATTTTGTGCAATTGTTTCCTATATATAACTGTGTGGGAATGGAATATTTATTCTTAATGACGAGAATGGATGTTTCTACCGACACGTGGCTTGGGTTTAGGGAATATAACTACTATGAACATTAAATACAATTAATTGAGACAAATTAACAGCTCTTTAAAGTCTTGTGACTGCAATGATTGAACATAAATTCAGCATAAACAATAAACATTTAATTAAACTGTCCACTGTTCAAGTAAGAAGCGTCATTTAAATCACTTAATAGTATTTGAATTTGTAGTTTGTTTGTATACCACTCACAAAAGAATACTAGTTGAGAGCCGCCTCAATTGTAAAGTTTTTCACTTTTCACTCTATTACTAAGAGATCGTTTTATCTACATATATAATATTTTCAGGCAAAGCACCAACCCATGTCTGCTATCACAAACCACTTAATGTTTTTCAAATGATAAGACAGGTCTTGAGTAATATAACTGAAAGCGGACTCTGTCAGGTGTTAAAACTGAAGTGCGTTTGAGTCTTAATTGTAACCGCAGGGGTTACAATTGTAACACTGCTAAAAAGTAGCATTAAACTAATCGTTTTCAGGTCAAATCAACTATATTTAATTCAGGTAACTGTTTAACGTTTCTTGAACACCAATAATGTGAAAAGTTTGTCCTATCAAAAATATTGAATAATATTCAAACTTACCAGATGTACCAGTTGGCGCGTTTGTGTGAGTTCCTTGATAGGAAAATGCAATGATTCCGCCCACAACTTTGACTGATGGAGTCATAAAAATGTTATACAACCCTACTTTGATTTAGAATATAACAGAATAACTACTGACTGAACACAGAATATTGGCAAATATGACACATGAGTTTTGTAAAAGTCCCATTCATACCTGCACTGGTACCCCTGCAGAGTGAATTATGTAGCAACACCCCAAATCACTTATTTTTTTACAGTCTATGCTATAGAAAAACAGTCTATTTGTATTTTTAAGTTTTATTGCAAAAATTCAAAATAGGCTACAATAACATTTGCCGACAGACAGAACCAAATAGGTTAGCTTATTAAATTTCAAGGTGGGACCAAGCCTACATCTCAGTGCAAAAAACATTATATGATGCGCCGTTCAGCAACTACTGCATTTTCTAATGTGTGCATTTTTGTGGGGACATTCTGTGAAACAAACAAAAAAGCAAACAAAGAGCAAAATTATTTGAGCTGTGCTTGCAAATGTCTGCCGTTGTCTCAAATGTAATGTGTTACAACTGTGGCGCTCGGCACACCGTTCATTTGGTGTTGTTTACAGAATGGACCTTGCAATCATAATGTGTTAAAACAATGCAAACTAGTAACAAACATATTCATACAGACACCCAAGCAGATTTTAGGTCTGTACCATCAAAGAAAAAATCTGTTGTCAAAAAATACTGTGGGAGTGAATTTTCACTTACTTTGTGGAAAACCAATTTATCTGGTGACATCTCCCTGCAGCATGGATGAAAAGACTTGCAACTTCCTGGGCATGTGCATTACGTATCTCGCCACATGCTGATGTGATGACATCGCGACCACATTTATCAATCAAGAGAAAACTTGCATGTTACACTTGTGACGCGTTACAATCAAGGCGGCTCTCCCCTATATTTTGTTGATGAATTTACCTTCTTCTAACTTTCATTTTTACTGTGCCCCTCGTTGTTGCCATTTTTACTGTTGAATGTTCTGCAAGATAGATACCATATTCACTGCTCAAAAAAATAAAGGGAACACTTAAACAACACAATGTAACTCCAAGTCAATCACTCTATTGTGAAATCAAACTGTCCACTTTGGAAGCAACACTGACTGACAATCAATTTCACATGCTGTTGTGCAAATGGAATAGACAACAGGAGGAAATTGTAGGCAATTAGCAAGACACCCCCAATAAAGGAGTGGTTCTGCAGGTGGTGACAACAGACCACTTCTCAGTTCCTATGCTTTCTGGCTGATGTTTTGGTCACTTTTGAATGCTGACAGTGCTTTCATTCTAGTGGTAGTATGAGATGGACTCTACAACCCACACAAGTGGCTCAGGTAGTGCAGCTCATGGCACATCAATGCGAACTGTGGCAAGAAGGTTTGCTGTGTCTGTCAACCTAGTGTCCAGAGCATGGAGGCGCTACCAGGAAAAGGCCAGTACATCAGGAGACATGGAGGAGGCCATAGGAGGGCAACAAACCAGCAGCAGGACGGCTACCTCCGCCTTTGTGCAAGAAGGAACAGGAGGAGCACTGCCAGAGCCCTGCAAACTGACCTCCAACAGGCCACAAATGTGCACGTGTCTGCTCAAACGGTCAGAAACCGACTCCATGAGGATGGTATGAGGGCCCGACGTCCACAGGTGGGGGTTGTGCTCACAGCCCAACACTGTGCAGGACGTTTGGTAGAACACCAAGAGAACACCAAGATTGGCAAATTCGCCACTGGCGCCCTGTGCTCTTCACAGATGAAAGCAGGTTCACACTGAGCACATGTGATAGACATGACAGAGTCTGGAGACGCTGTGAAGAATGTTCTGCTGCCTGCAACATCCTCCAGCATGACCGGTTTGGCAGCGGGTCAGTAATGATGTGGGGTGGCATTTCTTTGGGTGGCTTCACAGCCCTCCATGTGCTCGCCAGAGGTAGCCTGACTACCTCTAGGTACCGAGATGAGATCCTCAGACTAGTGCTGTTACCGTCGATACCAAGGCTTCGGAGCCTGTATCAAAAATGTGAAGCACTTCCTAATGGAGCTCCGTGTCGAGGCTTGTATTGTCTCGGCGAAATGATGTCAGTCGACTATAAAATGTCCCTGTTCTCTTCAGCAACTCGTGGGTTGTTGTCAGTAGTTGAAATTTGTTGGTGCGGTTTGCAAGTTTGTCATTGTGTGCGATGGAGCCTGCGAGAAAGAGAAAGTTGTCTCCCGTTCGGGAATACTTTGATTTGATTTCACCGAATAAGGTCGCTTAGTGAGGCTATTAGGCCAAATTGTTCGACTATTATGTGACGTCATATTTTCAAACCTTTTCAGATTTTTTCCAATACATTATAAATTCCCTAAATTTGATAGTTTTTAATTTTATTATTAGGGGAAACGCTTATTATTTTTGAACAAAAATGCAAGGCTTTTTGTTTCACATGCGCATTCACTGCCCTCTGTCCTGTCCCCAAAAGCATCTTTTAGTTTCGTCATGACATAACGTGGTCAAAATACTTCATTTTATTTTGCATTTATTGATTCTGCCACTTTTGTGATGAAGGCTTATGCTTGCCTACCATTTCCTACGAAGCACAATTCGTATGTGTTTTTATTGACCAATAAGGGTCTCTAGAGTGCATTTGAAACATCAAGAAATAAACCACACTTCAACACATCTAACAGGAAAGCTTCAACGCTTTGTGAAGCTTCATCTCACCAGCACTACCTCAGACCCCTTGTGAGACCATATGCTGGTGTGGTTGGCCCTGGTTTCCTCCTAATGCAAGACAATGCTGGACCTCATGTGGCTGGAGTGTGTCAGAAGTTCCTGCAAGATGAAGGTATTGATGCTATGGACTGGCCCGCCCGTTCCCCAGACCTGAATCCACTTGAGCACATCTGGGACATGTCTCGCTCCATCCACCAACGCCACGTTGCACCATACAGTCCAGGAGTTTGGAGGATGCTTTAGTCCAGGTCTGGGAGGAAATCCCTCAGGAGACCATCCGCCACCTCATCAGGAGCAGGCCCAGGCGTTGCAGGGAGGTCATACAGGCACCTGGAGGCCACACACACTACTGAGCCTCATTTTGACTTGTTTAAACGACGTTACATCAAAGTTGGATCAGCTGGTAGTGTGTTTTTCCACTTTAATTTTGAGAGTGACTCCAAATCCAGACCTCCATGGGCTAATAAATTTGACTTACATTGATCATTTTTGTGTGATTTTGTTGTCAGCACATTCAACTATGTAAAGAACAAAGCATTTTATAAGAACATTTCATTCATTCAGATCTAGGATGTTATTTTTAGTGTTTCATTAATTTTTTTGAGCAGTGTATAACAAGTCGTTTTTTACTTGCGTCTGAATGCATATGCCCATATATAAAATGCGCTCACACATAGAGCATTTTTGCGGGTGAAGGTGTATGTGTGTGCACGTATTTGCTTGTGCGTGTTTGCGTGCGTGCGTGCATGCATTTGTGGGTATGCGGGTGCAAATGAGTGTGTGTGTGTTTGTGTTTGTTGTATTCTTGCTGGAGGGAGTGCGTGCTTTTGTATTTATGTGTAGTTCTCCCCAAATTCTCTGTATGGAGTATAGGCTGGTCACATGAGTGCAGATGTTTGCAAACGGCTGCTTCCTGCCTACGGGAGGATATCCCTGCAAGGCGGATAGAAGCTCTGCTCACAGGAGCACTCCCCATATACATTGTTATGCGGCGCATATCAGCTTTGAGCTAAGATGCTGAAGAGGGTGATGGGGGATATTGGCAGACTACTGGGAACCTTATGATTATCATAACTTACTAATACACAAATAGCTAACAGTATATGCCTCCACCTCTAGGGTAAGGCAATAGGGTGATATTCTAATGTCTTCAAAATAATGGCCCAGGGCTTTAACTTAAGCCTATTTTTCGAATACTATTTTTTATTCTTAATTTTTTTTCAACTGGGCTTGAAAAATAAATAAAAAACAAAGTGATAATAGGCCATTCCATTTTCGTCTCTACGATGAGGGGTAAAATACATAAAATGTCAGTTCTGGACTCAAGAAATCCATCATTAGGCATGAAGGCCAACTTAAGTTGCGTAAAAAGTCAGTTTTGCTCGAGGCGTGCCGTAAGGGGCTGGTCTTCCGATAGTGACGTACAGTACCCTGCGGCTTTACTGGCCTATGTTAAATACAATGACTTGCCGAAAGCAAATTTATGAGATGCAGTTTAAACTTTTGGTTGTTTATCTTGGGTCCAAGCCAACATTTGAAAGCGATATACAGTTATTATTTTTCTTTCAGCGAGTGGTAAACGGATTTGATCTGCCCGGGGCTGAAACGAAAAGTTCATGTAGAAAAGTCGGTCTCCGGTCGACAGACTCGACACGCGCGACGGTGCGGGTGAGTAGGAAGGAACACGAGCTCCTCCCAGCTGCGCTCAACAGGAAGATAGTGACGTCAGTCTGGGGCCGTTCTCGGTGTAGTAACTTGCGATATTACTATGTACGTTATAATAGCGCAATGTTGGACATCGGCGGGCAGAGGGAGAAGAGGAGAGGAAAAGCCTGTTTACACAGACGGCAAACCGCCTAGGGAATAATGCACGAGAGGAAGTGAGCCGGCTCTGTCTGCCTGCTCCAACTTCCTGCTCTGAAGAAGAAGAAGAAGAAAAAAAAAAATCAGGATCCCATTACAGTTCAACAGAGCAGTTCAGACGACAGTAAGCATGGAAAATCGGAGGATTTTAATAAATTACTATTAAAAGTGAACGGAAGAAAATCTCACTCTAGACGCCTGGGTACGTGAAAGTGCACTTTACCTATCTGTGGTTACTTTTTATATTATGGAAATGTGTAGCACTATTGTGTAGTATTATTTGTTTGTGGATGTAATTATCTAGCTACTTAAAAATGGATATGTGATCTTCTAATGGCTTGCAGATGTAAGATTGCAGTGATCATTCGGGATCGAATCCTTTGCTCTCGACTTATACAAGTTTGACATGATAATAAGTAACGGCTGCGGTTGAAACGTGTCCGAGAAAGATGTTTATCGTAATTTGTCTCGGTTGAAATACGTGCGATACGGACACTGTAAGGGTAACTTTTCTGTCTCATCTGTTTCCTCTGCAACTGATGCATGTGTGCATGTTATGAACGTCAAATGCGGGAACTGGTTGACTTCAAATAAATATAGTCTGCGTTGTCAAATATTACAATCGGTAAATTATCGTTAGACACAGAAGCAGCAGTTTTTTTTTCATAAAAAGTCGTCATCGGAGTGATCTCCGAGAGAAAAAAATGCGCATATCTCTTTAAAAGCACAAGTAGAGGTTCTGGTTTGTCTGGAAACAGCGAGACTAATTGCCATGCGCTTCCGGTTTGAAGCTGGCAGTAGACAACATCTTGAAAATGAGTCACTGGGGCAAACAAAGAAAGTCTTGAGTTATCCAGATTTTCAAAGGTTCTGTGGTCTTTTGAAGTAGCACACTTTGCCAGTTTTGATCGAGATGTTTTTCATACAAGTTTGTGAAACTCAAGCTTTAAGTTTGAGAAGGGTAGTGGGACTTTGGGCGTTTCGGAGTATTTCATTTTTAAAGGATGCTGTCGTGAGGGAAAGGTAGCTTGCTTAGGCAGGCTGGATTTTCCACTGCTTGCGAACAGGAAAAGAGCAGATTTAGTCATGGCTAAGTAATGTCTGCACACACCAACTAATCTCATTATGAGTTTCCGTTCCCCAACACTGAACGTTTTTGTGCACAGCACAACGACACTTTAAACCATCGACTTTGTAAAAGAAACGGCCCGACATCTTTATTTACAGTCCGTCCAGCTAAGTAGGCACTGTGTACGTATAGTCACTGGACTTCTCTGATATAATGCTGCGGTTTTCGTTAAAATAGCTCTTGACGTTGAAACATTTGGAGTCCTGTAACATTTCCATTTATTATTTGGTGCTTTCCCTGTTTGTTTCCCGATAGTTGTCATTCATGGTTGACATATCAGAGCCGTCTTAATCATAATTGTACTTTACTTGGTGACAGGCGCACACTTTCGTGCCAAATATAAATGGTTAAAGATTCAAGAATCGTAGAACCATGCACCACAGTACCAGTCGTAATAAATCATGTGTCTTAACTCAACTGCGGGAATCTAATTTTAGCATATAATTAGCACTGCTGCATGGTTGTGTTGAATAAATAGTTATTGCAGACTTGGTTATTATAAGAAACTGCCTCTGTGGAATTTGGCAAGTCTGTTTTAATATCAGCTTGCTTGTTTGCATAAGATGTAGGTTAGATAGAATAAACTAAAGAAATATATGTCAACATCACATGTCAACAGCTTCGGGCACCTGTCTTGGTGTGGTTGGCCGCAGAAAGGCATGATGATGTGACCAAAGATGGGCTGAAATTGGAAAACTGTCTAGATGATTTCAGGATGTCTTATCAAAAGTAACAAATACAACTTCAAACAATTAGATTCTTTGAGAAGACTTCAAACTGATGAGATTCAGATTATGATTAAGAAACCGATGTGGAGGGTTTACAGACTTGATCATTAGGAGCAGGCTTACCCTCTTGACCTGGGTCCTGTGTCACAAAGCAGGATAACCAAGTTGGTCAGATAAGTGCACTCTGAAAAACCTGGTGCCCTGAACTTGGTCTAGATTAGAATTTGTGGTCTTGGATTTTATTCAGTGCAGTTACCCTACTAACTTCATAATCCTGCTCACCAAAATGTATAAGTCAGACTGCCACGGTGCTGAGCGGATAGTGTCCTTGCTAATGTGATGGACAGCTTTACCATGAACTTTGCCATGACTGTACAGTGGGTTGCATTGATTTTGATGTGTCATGTTTGCCCCTTTCATCACAATGCATCTCACCTGTAACTGCAATCATTCTAGTAACTGAAGAAAGGCACATTATTGAGGATTAATAAAAATTTTATTAAGAACAAGAGGCAGCCACTAGGTGTGCCATGCATAATTTGCATAGTTATATCGGTCATTTGCTTACCCATCTTATGGCAAAGGCCTCTCATAGATACTTCATGAAACCTGCGCCGGGAGGTAATCCTTTGTCCGACATTTGTTTGTTTGTTAGTTTGTTTGATCATTTCTTTATGTGTTTGTTTTAGTTTATTCATTCATCAGTTGTTGGGATATCTCAAAGTTTTGGATGGAGGTCAATGGAATTTTGTGTGTTGATGGATACTGCTCTAACTAAGGAGATAAGTGGTTTGATTTTGTTAAAAATCCAACTCCTCTTCCCGATCCAGAATTCTAATAAATTTTTATGCGCGTAAATATGGCACTGTGGAGACTCGTGTATCACTCATCCTCAGTGATTATATCTCCGCCAACAAATTTCAAAACGGCTGAGGTAGCATTCTCTATGAGTACCTTTTACTTACTTTTGTGATTCATTAGTGCCTCTGCAGTAGTTTGTTATACTGTGGCTGTATTGTGTTCTTCAGTGGGCCTTTGCCTGCCATTAATTTTATTATCTCCGCGCTCCTGAAAAAGCGAGGAGATCTTGTAATACAGTTCAACGTCTGTCCGTCCAAAGCAGTAATTCTTCCTAGGCCGTTAGACCAATAAACCTGAAACTATGGCGTGTGTAAGGTAGTGACCCAGAGGGGCGCGCAACACGTTTAGAATTTAAATTCATTTCCTCTTCTGGCCACCAGGGGCTTTTTTGTGAAAATGGAGAAATGGCCGTTGGTTCCTTATGCATTGAGGTAGGATGCTCAAATTTTTATGGGAGGTGCATGGGATGACCCTTCATCAGACGGGTTTTTGATTTGGCCTCGTTTAGGCCGTTTTTTAGGTCAAATGGCCCCAGGTGTGCCAATTGTTGAAAAGGATGGCACTTTTTTTATTAAAGTAGAAGGCTGCAAATTGGTATGGATTAGTGTCTTGGTGATAGCAACCTGCACGTCAAAAATTGCTGTCCTGTGATTCATATTTTGGCCATTAGGGGGCTTTTTTTGCAAAAAAATAAAAATGGCCGTATCTACTCATTGAGTTAGGACGTTGAAATTTTTATGGGAGGTGCATGGTATGACCCTTCATCACCTATCAGACGGGTTTTTGATTTGATCTCATTTTGACTGTTTTCTAGGTCAAATGGCATCAGGTGTGCCAACTGCTGTACTTTCAAAATACTCTCATTTCAAAATTGAGAGTCATTTATGCCCTGAACAGACACTCAAAAAGTACTCTATCCAACTTACCAACTATATCATATTGCTATAACTCTGATCAGTATCAGTGCTTTGTCACTGCAACAAGCACATTATCATTTGTACAGCAGAATGCCAGCTAGTGAATTGCCCTCTGACACATTACTACTACTCCTATAACATTCGTTGCGGAGCACGAAGATTTGCGATGGTGCGCCATCGACATGCGTCTAGTTCACAATGTGGCATTTTATTGTTATTGATGTTCTCAGTTGTCTCATTGCACCATTGTGTCTTTGACCCCATTCTTAAGCAATGGACCATTTCTGATCACTGACTTGGAGATGCATCATAAAGTTTGATTATTTAGCAGGACAAGAAAACTGATTCAATCCTTGAACAACTCTCATTGCAATCCATTGCACAGATTTTTTAGGGTTCCAGGTTTCACTTGTAGTCATCCAGCTAACTTGGTGATCCTGCTTTGTGAGACTGGGTCCAGTCAGTGGGAATTTTCGCTGTTGACAGTGTTTCTCCATTGATGGTGATGTTGCTTATGTTTGTTTGGAAGTCTGTTTACTGTTCAGAGAAGTTAATCTCTAGATTTGCTGTGCGTATACATTCCAAAGAGCACTTGCCGCATATGGACTGCTAATCACTGCCTTCAGGGCAGGCTTTCTATCATCCATTCTTGGTGTGACTCTATACATCGACAGACCAAGAGTTCATCTGACAATGAGTCATTTTCATTTTGAAGGATCAGGTTTCTCTAGAGGAAATCAATTCTAAATATACACTCAAAGCTATTTCAGTAGTCGTAGATTTAGTTTGTGCAAACTAATGTCTGTACTGGTGCGGATCATTGCAAGCTGAACACCTGATATGCAGTATTTTTTTGATTGCTAAATACTTGGGGCATATATTTGGAAAATGACACGTGATGAAAGTTTTCATTTATTAGTAAGGTTGTTATAAAAGGCTGCTTTGTCGCAGATTAGCCGCAGGGATAACAATCAGCAGTAGGTTTTATTGGTGGTTCAGCAGGCTTGACAAGTAATGGTTTGGCCATCAAATTCTGATGTGCCTCGGCTTGTATATTTTCCCCAAAAACGTCCCTGTAGCACTTCGTTGGGAAACATTCAGATTTTTTTCTTTTTTTTTTTTTTTTTTAAGCTGGAAAAAAATGTTGAACTGAGTAATGTTCCTGTTGGAGAATCACATTCAGGTATACAAATAAAAAGTATTGTTTTTGTTTGTTTTTTTTTGGGCTGGTATTATGTAGAATGGATTAACAAAACATTGCCAATTCCCTCTTTTAAAAAATGAGAGCAATTCTCATGTGGATTCAGGAAAAAACATTGGAAAGGAAGATGTCCTGTGGCAGTTTAATGGCAGCACAAAAGCCGAGAGAAAAATCTTCCATGAGAGAGATTCTGTGCGGTCTCTGCATTTCCGATCGCTCCCCGTGGCAGGAATTCCTACCTTTCAGTCAGGGATCGGCTTTTCCCAGGAAGACGCCCTTCGCAGTAGAATTGGAGGAAGTCCTGATTTAGACAGTTTTATAGTTTCTCGCAGATGCAAAACCTAGCGGATGCTTTGGCAGGAAACGGTTTCAGTTTGCTTCTGGTGGAAAAAAGAAAAAAAAAAAGAGAAAAACTAACCACTCTAGTGTGGCCCCTGCTTCCAAACTGTGGTGCATGATGGGATACGTAAAGCAACCTGTGGCTGGACTGATTGAGTGCTGAGATGCTGCAGGAATCATAAACACCACGAGTCTGTGCTGTATTTCAATGGTTGACACAGAGTGAGGTGGTGAGAAGTACAGATTTTCAGTGAACTCACTTCAGTGGGCTTCAGGCTCCTTGGCAGCTGAGCTGACTCCTACAAACCACATCCTCTTTGTCATCAAGAAAACATTCTTGTCTAAGGTCCAGGCTCTGCTCCTGTACCCAGGATCACTTCGCACTCGGATCCCTGATGTGTAGTAAATGAACACTTTAATACACATGATAAACCTCTGGGTGCCTTTTCTGATCTGGAACTTTATTATACAGTGCATTTAATATACCTGCATAGACTGTTGTGTTTCCCATCAAAGAAAATTTCCAAAGTGAATATATTGGCCCAGTTTGGAGCAGCTAAACTTAGTACAAGATTTTGTGACAAAAGCATACTTAATGTATCTGGACCAGTATTTTTTTTTTTTTTAGTATAGTTTAGTATAGTTTTTTTCTATGGACTACATACGGTTTAAAATTTTTGATATTAGTGTATGTATTTGATTGCAATGAAGTGCATTTTACATTCATTTTAAACTGTTACTTTTTTTAAATAAGTGTGTTTGATCTTTCATTTGGTTAGTATTCTCCTTGAAGCATGAAGTGGGACTGGCCTGAGGAAAAAAAAAATTGAATAAATGGGATTGGATCTCTTGATATGCACAGCACCATCATCACTGTATCAGCGGCTTTAATGTTACCTGAAATGGAGTTTCATACTTTTGAACAAAAACCTTCAAATGTCCATGTTCCGAACTCGTTGGTTGACCTGAGTGTGTGTAAAGAATCTAAAATATCCGTGATGCCTATTGGCCAGTAAAAGCATCTGCAATAAAAACAAAACCATTGTAAACTGTGAATTGTGCTGTCTGTCTAAATTGAACAGGGGAGGATGGTGGATTATTTTAGGTAGTGTTGTGACATGTAGGCCCAGATTTTTGTAGGTTTGTGGCTCTGCCACGCTGAGGAGTTGGACTTCATTTGTACATTGTGTTCTACAGAATAACGAAGGACTTGAGTGTGCATGCAGGAACGTGACCGAATCAGCTGATCCGGTTGTTGGTACATATCCTCCGGCAGTTACAGCCCATTATTTTTTCTGTCCCATCGATGTGTGATTCTTGGGAAAACCCACTGAGGAGATGTCTCGTAGACTCTGTTCCTCTTCAGGCTCACGTGTCTCTCTTCTTATTTCACTTTCCCCTGTTTTCTGTCATCGCATTCCCCCTGAGCAAACTTCTGTGGACGTTTGTAAAAATTTTGTAGTAGTTGCTAGTGTGCGGAGTGAAAAGCAGTGCTGTATAAGGTTGAAATTATCAATCTGTGTGTGCGGTGCAGGCTTCTGTTTGTCGTGTAGACTCCATGCCTCAGCACATTCGGTCTGAAGTTAAACAAGGTTCACTTGCACGGTTTCAGTCTCTCAGGTCAATGCATCACCATCTCGTGACCCATACACAGTTGTGGTCAGAAGTTTACATACACTTGGGCTGAATTCACTAGAACTCAGTTTGTAACCACTACACCGAATTCATGTAAAAAAAAAAAAAAAAATAGTTTTGGCAAGTCAGTTAAGACATCGACTTTGTGCGAGACACAAGTTTTCGAACAGTTGTTTACTGACAGATTATGTCACTTACAATGACCTATATCGCAATTCCAGTGGGTCAGTAGTTTACGTACACCAAGTTAACTGTGCCTTTAAACCAGGGGCCCCCAATCTTTCCCAGAAAGGGCCAGTGTGGGTGCAGGCTTTCATTGCAACCAAGCAATTACACTCCTGATGTTACTAATCAACCCCTGGACTCTTTGCTCATAAGCTTGATTAGTAGCATCAGGTGTGTAGCTGCTTTGTTGTAATTAAAGCCTGCACCCACACTGGCCCTTTCTGGGAAAGATTGGGGACCCCTGCTTTAAAGGCACAGTCAACTCGGTGTATGTAAACTTCTGACACACTGGAATTGTGATATAGGTCATTGTAAGTGACATATTCTGTCAGTAAACAACAGTTCGAAAACTTGTGTCTTGAAAACTTTGAAAACTCCAGAAAATGATGTCATGGCTTTAGAAGCTTCTGATGAGCTAATTGACATCATTTCAGTCAATTGGAGATATACTAAAGGCCCTGTTCCATTCTGCCGTTTAACAATTACTTCTGCCTTAGTCTAATTATTTACGCCGGACGGTGTCATACGGCGGCAAATTCAATTTTTCTTTTGGCCATGGATGGTAGATAGAATAGCATGAGTCTAAATACGTCTGAGAAACATCTGCTTAAGTATGAGTACTGAACAAATTGGTTTGTGTGTAAATAAATTGTATTTAGTTACGGTATAAAAAGAAAGTTTGTCAAATCCCCCGCAATTTATTTCACAAGCCCCCCCCCCCCACAAAGGAAAAATGAGCCAAAGAAAAAGAAGAATTTTAAGTTGTTTTCATTTCAAGTTTTTCTTTGGTTCGCTTTTCTTTTTTGCATCAAATAAAAAAAAAATCATAAATTGAATAAAAAGACAAATAAGAACAAACTAAGGAGTTTTCATTAAAAATCATAATTATTTACATTGATTCTGGATCATTTTTATTTGGGGGGGGTTGTGGGTTTTAGCGGTCTGCCTGCCCAACTGCCACAAAAGTCTAAAAACCGGTAAGATTCCACCCAAGTAATGGTGAAAACGTCAAAAAAACGCCAAAGTGACATATTAGAACCGCCAATCGCTATCCAAAGCTGGCCGTCGGAAATTTTGAACATGTCCGAAGTTTAGTACGGCTAATGCCGTCTCTCAACGTGTAGATCTGTCTGTAAACCAGCTGAAAAATGAATAAAAAAGTCCAATAAACGTACGTCTTCGTTTTTCAGGCGGAATAATTACACAGCGCGGTGGGACAGTACTTTAAGGGAATTATTTTACGGTCTACCTTCAAAATCTGCATTTCTTTGTTTGACATCACAGGAAAACCAAAAAAAAAGGAAATCAGCCAAGACCAGAGAACAAGAACTGTGTACCATCATAAGTCTAGTTCATTCTTGGGAACAATTACAAACGTGGAATGGTACCTTATTCATTTGTACAGATAATAGTGTGCAAGTATAAGAACCATGGGACCACACAGCCATCATGCTGCTCAGGAAGGAGACACATTCTGTGTCCTACAGGTGAATGTCTTTTGAGCAGAAAGTGCAAATCAGTCCCAGAACAACAGCAAAGGACCTTGCAAAGATGCTGGAGGAAACTGGTGCAAAACTATCTGTGTACGCATATCAAAACAAGTCCTGTATCGACATAATCTGAAAGGCCACTCGGCAAGGAAGAAGTTACTGCTTCAAAACTGCCATAAAAAAGCCAACTGTGGCAAGCAACTGCAAATGGGGATGAAGATCTTAATTTTTGGACAATGGATGAAACAAAAAAATTGAACATATGCCCAAAATGGCCATCGTTATGTTTTGAGGAAAAAGCGGGAGGCTTGCAAGCCGAAGAAAACCATCCTAATTGTGGAACACAGGGGTGGCAGCATCATATTATGGGGGTGCTTTGCTGCAGGAGGGACTGGTGTACTTCACAAAATAGATGGCATCACAAGGAAGGATAATCATGCGGATATATTGAAGCAACATCTCAAGACATCAACTAGGAGGTTCAAGCTTGGTCGCAAATGGGCCTTCCAGATGGAGAGTGACCCCAAGCTAACTTCCAAAGTAGTGGTAAAACGGGGGTTAAAAATGACAAAATCAAGGTTTTGGAGCGGTCATCCCAAAGCACTGACCTCAGTTAAAAGGAAATTTTGAGGACAGAGCTGAAAAAGCATGTGTTAGTGAGGGCGCCTACAAACCTGACTCACTTACACCAGTTTGGTCAGGAGGAATGAGTCAAAATTCTTGCAACTTTTCGTTAGAAGTTTGTAAAGGCTAGCCAAAATGTTTGACCCAGTTACCTTCGTAACTGTCACCTGCATTTTCACACATTTAGCCCAGATTGGTATACCACATTTCAAATGCTCAAATGAAGGATTCAAAATTTGTTTGAAAATTCTGTACGGCCCTAATGTTAACCTCTTAAACTCCTTGAGACTCACTGCAGCAAAATACCTACAACACCACGCTAATTAAGTAGCAATATAGTCATATTACACGTCAAATGAAACAGGAGAGCCTCTGCTACAAGCACATATAAGTCATTTTTACATACACCAAGCACAACTCAAACGCCAAGCATATTAATGTTCAAATATCAAAATCCGAGTAGCATCAGAAAATCAACCCTCTCTCCACATTTCCATGTCTCCCTCTCTGATACTTCATGCTACACAAACAGAGATATACTCTATTCATGTTGGGTATGTCATTTTCAAACAGAAATCTAAAAAAGAGGCTGGGGCTTTAACATCTTAAACAATGTTAAGGCTATGCTACCAAATACTAAGTGTTGGTAAACTTTTGAACCACTGGGAATGTGATGATAGGAATAAAAGCCAAAATCCTTCCCTCTCTCCACTATTCTTAAAGTAGTGATCCTTACTGACCGAAGACAGGGTATGACTACCTGGATTAAATATCAGGAATTGTAAATAAGTTTATGGGCGTTTTCACACCAGAGCTGTTTGGTCCACTTTCAAAGGACCAAATCCAGCCGAAGAGAGGTCCTGGCCAATCGATGAGCTGGGTTTTCTTCTTCCTCATGCTTTTTTCCTCTTGGTCAGTCCTTGTTTCTGGCAATACCGCCCCAAACGAGCAGCTGTAGTAACTGCGTGGCGTTGTCCAGGAGGTTTGATCCGCTTTCACAAGTACAGTGTGAAAGTGAACCAAACCAAATGAAGGTGTGAAACTTTTTGGCATTCACTGCCCAATTGAACAGAGTCCCCCAGAATATCCTGGTGTGAAAACACCCTAAATGTATTGGCCAAGGCGTATGTAAACTTCTGACCTCATCTGTGCATGCATGGCGTTTTGGATTGGGGGGTCATTCTGTGCTCATCATCAGCTAGTGAGCTCAGAGCCTTCTGAGCGGCTTGGACATGTCTGTACTCTTCTGAATTTATCCTGGAACTGCTAACACCTCTGGTACCATAACCTACGTGTTTGAAAGATAAGGGAGAGTTCCCAACTTAATTATTGTACCATCACTTAATTACAGGTTCTCATTTCATCTGTTCAGGAGTTTTTTTTTTTTTTTTTTTGGGAACTATCATTTTTAGCTGAGTCTAACCCAGTCATTCTCTACTTGAGGCTTACCAGTGGTTTTGCAGTGATTCATGTGGGGTTCTTCTAGTATAGTCAATGTATATTAGTCTTTGACACTTCTCTGTGCCATTACAATAGCTCTGTCATTAACTGTACTGTAAATTTTACATGGGCGTATTTTTGTTAAGTGTGGAAAGCATTGACTAATTAGAGCTGGACACTGACAGACCTTAATGAAAGAGTCGTTTTCGATGCCCTGATCTAACTCCACTCATTTCCTCTGCAGCTCCATGTAACTAGTGCTCTGTGTTGAGGGTGGACATGATGCAGTATTTGCAATGTCAGTGCGAGACAGAGTAGCCTGTTAGTCTAATGGTCAATTCGTGTCTCCGCCCAGGAACAGCCCTGTACTTAAACCCTCAATTGCTTTAATAAACATGCAAGAGTGTAAATATACAGTCCTATGAGTCAATAAATAAATAAGGCGCTTGGATGTTTAGCTCTGGTAGGTAAACATGTTACAATAACGTTGGACGGCTCCAGAGTGATCGCGGTATTTGTAGCGGCTGTCGTTGGCACCTGCCTCCAGCCTTGGCCCGGCGCGTTTCCTGTAAAGCTGGGGGTTTGTCGGACCGCAGCATATTTCTGGGTGGAGTCATCCTTCCCCTTCATTTTCTTTGCTGTGTGCTGTTCGGGTTAGGATGGGTGAGGAGGGTCGGGGGGGAGGGGGGGGGGATGGTTTGTTTGGCAGGAGGCCCAACCTTGACCGCTAACCTGTAAAAGCACCTATACCGCCATCCTCGCTGGAACCGACGCTTTTGGACCCCCCTCAGGAAGGGGACCGTTTCCTGCGGAAATGCTGTCCCGCCCTGGGTAGAACAGTTCCTCACCGGGGGCACCGTCCCTAGTTTGGAGCCGGCCCATCCACCCTGGGGGTGGGGGGGAAAACTTCCTGTCTCAGGACATTTTGAGTCAAAAATGTGTTTCATGGCTACGATATGATGCACGTCAGTAGAAGCTGAGCCAAAGCCCACTAATGACTTTTTAAGCCTCCTAAACAGTCCATCATTTCAGAAAGTGACGTAACTTTTATAACCAGATATTGTTCTGTACAGAATTAATGTTTTTATCTTTTTTTTTTTGATTGAATTAATAGCCTTGTAAATGAATTACTTCAAAGCAAACTGAGGTCTAGGGCTATATCCTGGATGAATATTAAGGAGTGAAGTTGTCCTGCTTCCTTGAGGGCGATCACAACACCGAGTCTGCAGTGATCAATGAGCTTGAGTTTTCTCTATTTAATTTGTGTTGTGTAAATGTTGGCTCATGGGTGTTAAATAAACTACTTGGTGCTCGGAGAAAGAGCAGTGGACACAGGAAGTTCTCAGGAAGCCAAACAATGGGCTGTAGAAAGAGAGGGCAGTGGCTGCGCGAGGTGTGACAGTGTGGCAAGGTGTTTACATGGGTGTGACCAAAAATCTTTGGTGTACTTTTTAATTTTAAACCATCAGGAACTTCAGCCACTTAATCTAAAAGGTGAACACTAATGATAGTGACTGAAGGTTGAGTCCCTACTGCGGTGCGTGCTTTATTATTTTTTTAAATGCTTATTTTGATTGATTTTTAAAGACCACTCCCCTCAGGAACTGCCCTCATTCTCAAAGGGTGATTTCGCTGTAATCTTATCTCCGCAGTTGGGACGGTTGCCAGAAACGTGAGCGCACGTGCGCATTTCACTGTTTTGCTGTGCCACGGTAGCTTTACTCTGCTGGTGCGGCAACGGCTGGTCTTCGCAGAAACTGCAAAACGGAGGTCATTATTCTTTTTTCATTAGACCACTGCAGTCTGGCCCGTCTGGTCAAACATTCTCTCGGCCCACAGGAAATGCTCTGTAAAAACAGAGTAGTCTGTTTGCTGCTCGATTTCTCCGGCTCTGGCTGTGTGTCTAATGTACGATGCGGACATTCAGTTGTTCAATGCGGACATTCACTTTTATGTTAGGTTTTCAGCATCATCGAGTGATAAGCCTTGCACAGTTCAGTTACGTATTGTCGTATAACACCCTACATTTTTAGGATAATTAGGGCGGACTAAGGCAGCGGTGGGGCGGGACAAAAGTAATGATGTTATGTTTACACGGCCAAAGGTGACACTCTTGTGCTATATTGCTCAGTTTTGAATGAAATTTATACCATGGTCTGGGTGAATACTTTTTTCTGATTGGCTGGCAGGTATGCATTAAAACCGTGGAACCGCACAGGTAGTTCGGCTACGGTCGTTTCACCATTATCCACTAGCCAACTTGTAACCATAGCAACGTTAGAGCTGGTATTTGACTGGATGGAACAGAAACCTAGCTGCTCATTTATCTCCAGTAAATTTAGCGACGTCATAGAAGTTGCGTCCTGCGGGCCGGTTAACAATAAGTAATCAAGCGATAATGACCGTAAATATTGAAGCAGCGAAGTCATCAGGCTTTATCCATTAAACGATTGAAGCTGACGTGTCTACTTCATGTATCAGCGACTGCAGACAGTTCGCTAGCTAGGTGCTATGCCAGCAGACTGATTTCAGCTCCTTGACTGCCCTAAAGTTCATTGTAATTGTGGGTAGCAAGCTAGCGACAGTCTGCATAATCGCGCATGTTTTTTTTGTTTTTTTTTTTTTTTTTGTTTTTTTTTTAGTGCAAAGCTTTCCCCAAAAAATTCTGAATGCTGCGATTTGATATTGCAGGCAAATGACCATGGTATAAGCGGGATAATCAACTCGAAGGTGAGCATTCCACGGTTTTAATGCACTTCGCGGAGGGTGGTTGCCTCCGCGTCGTGCATTAAAACCGTGGAATGCACACCTTCTCGTTAATTATCCCTTACATAAGTGGTTTAACTAATAGACAGTCACAGCACAATAGAAGCTAAAAAGATAATTAGGCTTTGCAGGATAGTGTCTAAAGTTTCAGAACTCTTAAAGTAGCCATTTGCGGCAAAATAAGCCGATTAACAAACTGTCCCATTGTTCAGCAAGCAAATTAAAATCAAGCTGGTCTGGGACTTATTGGACAAGCAGGTTAGGAAGAAGCAAACCAGAAGTTTGGCTCGGAGGCCTAAGGGAACTTCTACAGCTGTGCTGTCTGGAGTCTAAACCAATTTTCTGCTGTTACTGGAGAAAATTTTGGATTTTCAGGTTTTGGTTTTAATTGATTTATTTTGGAAAATAGAAGCTAGTTCTTTAAAATATGTTTTTGGGTGTCTCCAAACTTTTGTGGTTCCATGTGTCCATAAAGTGTAAATAAGCACTAAAATGTGTAATCTTACAAAAACATTTGCTGTTACAGTAACGGACTGCTTTGAAAGAAACTGATTTTCATTTTCAACCATAATTTTGTTGCCAATGCTGCCTGGCAGATATAATTCAAGTGTGTCGTGCTATGCTAAATATATGAAGTTAACTGATAAAGGATGAATGGAAACCTTTGTCATTGAGTTTTTCAAACCGAATACCTGGTTGACTCTGTTGGGATAGGGCGTGAAGCTTTCGATATTGTGGTGCAGTCTTATTCTTGGTCAAGCCAAAGACTTCAAAAGAAGTAATTGTGGCAAATACTCTCACAATCTCAGGGATAAAGTGACTGCCATGGATGTCCTACAACTACATAAGTTGCTTCTCAAAACAAAAATCATGGCAGCCTTTGCTTGAGCAAGTCACCTGACGTACATCCTGCGAGGTGATAAGTACTGAAAGGGCTCAGTCACGCATGACCTTTGTTAGCTGAGTGGCAAGACTACATTGAAACCCGTTGAATCCTCCTTTCATGGGTTAACTACGTGATTGGCCATGAGGACGGTCTGTTATTCGGCTGGTCTGTCAGTGTGTGACAGAATTTAATGAGAGTAACATTTACTGAATTGGTGTCAGGACCAGTACAATGTATTTTCCCGTGGTGGAGATGAATCCACTTTGTTACTGTTACATTTTCTTTGCCTTAAACAAACCAAAGCAAAATCGAGAGACGTCTGTAGGTGTATCTTGATAACAGGTGATCCTTGCTCCCAACTCGCTCCGCGGTCACTCTCAGTCGTGATCTCACGTGTTACAGTATCACATTACATTAATTATTAATGTCAGACATTAATATCTGCAGAGCTCTCTCTGCTTCAGTGTATTCAGTCCGGCTATCATTGAAAACACCAGTGGGTACTACAGTAGTAGTAGTAGTCAAGATGGTTTAGTGTAATAAACATCTGCAGGTCATCCGTCTGCTAAGGCTTTTTGCCAGTGCCCGCGTTGATTTGATTGATCCTGTGGAAACCTCATTTGCCGTGACTCGGGTAGCCTTGCGGGATGTAGAATTATCCTGGATATTGGGAATGCTAATGCAGTCATTTCTCTGTTGTGTCCTCCAATCCAATCAACTGGTAATGATAATGGTGATGACATCACAGCACGGTGACAGGCATCTGCAGCATTGCTCTGGCTGTTTGGCTGTTGTTGCAGAGAGATTGGTCTCACAATGGACTCACAGCTTTTTATTGAAAATGTGGGGGATCTCTCTAAGACACGAATGAATAGATGCCTGTTACCCCCTCTCATTTCTGATCATGGCAAGCTAGCACTAATATCCCTCACCTGAGTAGTTGTAACAACATAAAATTGTCAGCTGATGACAACAGATGCTTTGAGGCTAAGGCTGTGACTCTAGTGCTTCTTTTGAATACTAAATTTTTAATATCATGAATATGTGAATGGGTCTAAGTATGTAATGTCAAAAGCCTGAATGGCCCACCCAACAAATTCAAAAATGTTGATATGGCCTTTCCCTTAAAAAAAAAAAAAAAACAGAACAAGAACCATGTTTGCTGTATCTCTAGTATGGTGAATAATTGTATGCCCGGACGACGCTTCAGGGTTATTGTGGATCGGCGATTGTCTCCCCATGTCCTCCCCATCTGTAGAGATTTGCTTGTGAGCACTTCACAGGCCACAAATTTCGGCCGATTCGTTTCATATTTGGTGTGGGGCTTGCGATTAGTGAAGTCACAAAGCCTGTTGACTTTGGAAGCGATGGCTTTAAGGGGGTCCAGCGATACACGTCAACTAGCTGGCAACTGACTGCCTAGATTAACCCATTTATGCCTAGCTTCCTCACATGAGGACTGTTAAGAAAAATTGTCCTGTTTGAATGACTATTAGAGTGGTATTTTGAAGTATAATAACATAACAAAGTAAAAAAAGAAAATTCAGGCATAAATGGGTTAAAGTGGTGATCTGTAAGATTTCGTTTCGTTACTGTCTGTTAAGTCGGTGTCTATCAAACAGGATGGATAAAACAACGGTGATTGGGCCTATGACCCGCTGATGAAAGCACTTGTATTTCATTCTTTGCCAGGTAAAGCAATCAGTGTGTCTGTGGCGACATTTCCGCGCTATATTCAAATACAGGCGCACATATAGTGACACTATTTACGTCAGTTTGCGTCAGACAAAGAGCAAAATAATGAAGGATTACCGAATACATTTTCTTTTGTTTTCGCTTTATTTGGCAAGAAAAAAATTTGCACTTTTCAATTGGTGTCTGTGGAGCCTGCGCATCTTTGGCCACAAAATTGCATCCATGGGAAACATGGAAGCAGGAGGCTAACATGCTAACTGGCTGAAGCAAAGGTACTTTTTCTTTCTCTCTGGTTCTATTATATATCTCCATGGGCAAGGTAGATGTCAGAAGGGATCCAGTAACGGTACTTTCCCTAACCTGTACCTGGGCTCTATCCCCTAGCCACAAATCTAACTTGTCCCTTACACTATATGTCAGTTTTACGGATGAAATTAAGGGAGGACCATTAGAAATGCAGCCTTCCAAGAAGCGGAAAGTACCGATACCGGATCCCTTCTGACGTCTACCCAATGGCAGTGGCAAATGCCATACTGTGTAGCTGTACTCTGCACAGAAGAAACTAACGGCAGCTGAGTCTCTATGGAGGTTACTACCAAAACTAAAATTATAACGTAATTTTAGGAAGCAAATGGGGGGGGAAAAAAGCTACGTTAACCGCCTTGACAAATTATTTTTATTAAAAAAAAAAAAGTTATAACGTTACCTGTTAACCGACTACCGTTTTCATTATGCAGGGCTGTCAACTTTCACATATTCTGCTTGAGTATAAATGACATATTCACGTTCCCGTGCCGTGCTGTAGTCAGAAATTATTCTATCAGGCTGTTTGTAGAGATTGTCTGGTGGAATTGAAGTCCTTCATTGAAGTTTCACGTGTTGCGGTGGATTTCGCCTCTAGTAGCCTAATTATGATTCTGAAATTCTCTTGCTTTTCTTCACTCAGGAGTTGGAAGCAGTGGAATTGCATTAAAAATGTTTCAAATGGTCTTATTTCATTTAAACAATTTGAATGATCGTGAAACACGCATTTCGTTGATTGAATAATTGCTGACAACAGCATGGGAACATGAATGAAGTACAAACTCTTACGGCGAATGCGTGAGAGTTCGCAGCCCGTTAAGTTAACCAGTTTTTCATAATAGCCTTACATGTTACTGGAATGAGATGAAGCGAATGGATGACTAATGTCACATAATTTTTGCTTTTATTGAGCTCAACTGCCATGTCAAAGAGCATTTTTCCCATCTGCATGAGAGTTGAGGAGGTGTTGAACTGGAAAGAGCCGTCAATTTACCGACGTCATACAGGCGACAGTGTTGGGTCTCGACAAGAGTTATGGGAAATGAGGTCCAGAACCGCACCTGCAATTACAGCTTACTACCAAAAATGTCAATATAAACAAGCCAGTTCAAATCATATGGATTGCCACTTTAACTTGTCTCTTTTGATGGATTCTAGCATTTTATATGACTTTCTCTATTTACTGCTGACAGCCTGTATGCGGTGTTGACTTGTGTGGATGTAGGTATGGAGAGTGCCATCACACTGTGGCAGTTCCTGCTGCAGTTACTGTTGGACCAGAGCCACAAGCACTTGATCTGTTGGACCTCAAATGATGGAGAGTTCAAGTTGCTCAAGTCTGAAGAGGTGGCCAAGCTTTGGGGCCTACGCAAGAACAAGACGAACATGAACTACGACAAGCTCAGCCGAGCCCTACGCTACTACTATGACAAGGTAGGCCTGTGGCTCTGAGAGGATTTTTGATGATATCCTCTATTTAGGTAATAAAATCCTTTTTTAATCTGTTTTGTCGCAAGCTATATCTTCACCTTCACTAGATGCAAACACCTTGCGAAATGCAGCTGCTTATATTCAGATCTGAAAAAGTTTGGGCCTATTGCCTATTGTATATTGTAGCGGCGATCCCTAAAATTCCAGCAATCCCAAATATGTCCAGATGAATTACAAGGAAATGTGCATAAAATGATGTGAAAGATCTAAATATTTTTCATTTGACTAAATGCTGTGTCTGTAAAAACACGGCATTCTGGCTTTGAATATTTCTCTCAATATTAGTGGATGTAGCTTCAGTAAAGTGCTGCAGTCAGCAGATACAGATGTATGTAGCACTGCCCTGGAATATGAAAAAAATGGTTTTCCCTTCTGAAGAGAAATTTTAAATGAAAAATTCAAAGTTAAAGGGGTAGAATTATCCTTTTAATCAGAAAAGGGTAATTTGTCTAGTGTGACAAGTAATAAAACAATGTATCGTCGCATGTGCAAATTGGCACGAGCCTTTCTGCGACATGGAGGTGTTTCATGACATGTCGACAGTCCATTGACGTTGACACACTCCCACTCATCTTCATTTTTGGCTCGTCTGCACGCAAGTCAGCTCATGTCTTCATCACGGAGTGAAGTTGTTCCTCTTTTCTGCAGACTTGCAGGACCATCAGCCGTTTAACCCCTCCAACCACCCCCAACTTCTGCTTTTCTTCCTCAAATCTCTAAGATATTGCGGTTATGCACTTTTCATGAACAAGCATTCAGTTATTACCTGTGTACAATGATGTTATCTAAAATACAGAGTTGAACAAAAATGTAATTGCTTCTCCCATGGATGCCATTTTTTGCCCAGTCTCTAACTTATTGTTGCCTCATGAACACTGACTTTAACTGAGGCAAGTTAGGCCTGCAGTTCTTCAGATGTTGTTATGGGTTTTTTTTGTGACCTCCTGGATGAGTAGTTGATGCGCTCTTGGAGTAATTTTGGCCTATTGCATTTTATAGAAAAACACAAACTTTGACCATGGAAAAAAAAATACATCTTACAATATGAGTGTCTAAAAATGGACTTATGCACCATGTGTAAGAAGCACAGGGCTATTGCTCTATGGGGTACTATCTCAATTTTTGTAATTTTGGCACTTATTGCGTTTTGGCAACAAACCCTTCAGTTCCTAATACTGAAAGTGGGCACCAGGAATAGACTTCAACACTGTAGAGTCTTCGTTGAGCTTAAAAGCATCACCAGAGCAACCCTGATTGATAAAGTGCTTTAAAGCAGTGATGTCCAGATTTGAGCCATGGAGGGCCGAGAGTATGAAGTGTATGGAGGATTTTCCTTCCAGCCACAGACTACATCAGCTGATTTCACTGACGAGTCTGGCCCCTCTGGTTGAGAGTGTGCTAATCAGTGAAACTGGCTGGTGTAGCGACCGGTTGTAATGAAAACCGGCATAGTCTCAGCCATCTATGGCACATGATTGGACGCCACTTCTTCAGTGCATTAATACGTGTACCCCTCCCGCTTTCGCCATTCTAGAACATCATCAAGAAGGTGATTGGTCAGAAGTTCGTGTACAAGTTCGTGTCGTTCCCTGACATCCTGAAGATGGACCCCCAGGCCGTGGAGATGGGGCGTGATGGGGGTGGGGCTTTGCTTCAGGAGGCGGAGTCTCTGGAAGGCGAGGAAGAGGAGTCGTCCAAACTGCCGCTGTCGGCCCTGCGGAACGCGGCCTGCCGCAACGACTACATTCGCTCGGGCCTGTACTCCTCCTTCACCGTCGGGTCCCTGCGCAACCAGCAGCAGCTGCTACGTGCCATTAAGGTGGAGCAGCAGCAGCGTACGGACCGCGAGGACGAGGCGCGGACCGTCATCCGCTTCGTGGCCAACCGGTCAGAGAAGGGCGGCTCGCTGCCGGTGGTGTCCCTGCCCTCCTCTCCTCCGCCTTCCTCTTCCTCAGGGGGGGACGTCTTCTTTACCTCAAAGCAGTCACCCCCTTCCCCCTGCCAGCGTCGCCGCCAGTCCGCCTCGCGTTCCCCCTCCCCCGCCCCCTCCGGCAGCTCGCCCTTCGTGGCGGGTCGTGGGCGGAGCCTGGAAGAGGAGGAGGAGCAGGAAGAGGGGGCGGAGCTGGATGACTCCGAGCTGTGTGCCCAGCCCCTGAACCTGTCTGCGGGACACAGGGGCGACCGCGCCTCCAACCCCCCCGAGAAGAGGGGCGGCAGCGGCGGGGGTCCGCCTGCCAAAACCAGGAAGCCAAAGGGCCTGGAGATCTCCGCCCCTTCCCTGCTGCTGTCGGCCAGCGACATCGGCTCCATCGCACTCAACAGCCCAGCACTTCCCTCGGGGTCCCTGACCCCGGCCTTCTTCACTGCACAGGTGAGCCTCACAGCCGCCTCTTAGTGGCTGGGTATTTTCAGTGCACAGTGTAGTTTCAGGTGAGTTCCACACCTCTCAGTTTAAATGCAGTGGTGAGCTTTACACCTCTATCTAAATGCACAGGTGAGCTTTACACCTCTGTCTAAATGCACAGGGAAATTCCACACCTGTCAGTCTAGATGCATCGCTAAGCTCCACTACTGTTGGTCTAACTGCACAGGTGAGCTCCATACCTCTCAGTCTAAATTCACAGGTGAGCCCCACACCTCTCTGTCTAAATGCACAGGTGAGACCCACACCTCTCTGTCTAAATGCACAGGTGAGCTCCACACCTCTCTGTCTAAATGCACAGGACAGCTCCACACCTCTCAGTCTAAATGCGCAGATGAGATCCACACCTCTCTGTCTAAATGCACAGATGAGCCCCACACCTCTCTGTCTAAATGCACAGATGAGCCCCACACCTCTCTGTCTAAATGCACAGATGAGCCCCACACCTCTCTGTCTAAATGCACAGGTGAGCTCCACACCTCTAAGTTTAAATGCACAGGACAGCTCCACACCTCTCTGTCTAAATGCACAGATGAGCCCCACACCTCTCTGTCTAAATGCACTGATGAGCCCCACACCTCTCTGTCTAAATGCACAGGTGAGCTCCACACCTCTCAGTTGAAATGCACAGGACAGCTCCACACCTCTCTGTCTAAATTCACAGAGGAGCTCTTCACCTCTCCGTTTAAATGCCCAAGTGAGCACAATACCTCTGTTTAAATGCACAGGTGAGCTCCTCACCTCTGTCTAAATTCACAGGTGAGCTCCACAGCTCTCTGTCTATATGTGCACAGGTGAGCTCCACATCTCTCAGTTTAAATTCACAGGTGAGCTCCACACCTCTCAGTTTAAATTCACAGGTGAGCCCCACACCTGTCAGTTTGGATGCACAGTTGAGCTCCACGTCTCACAGTCTAAATGCACAAGGGAACTCCTTCCCACTGCTCTCAATGAGAAAGTGATGGTGTTTACAGTGCAACCTGTTTTCTTATGTCAATTCTTTCCTCGCGCCTGTCATTTAAAATGTCTTTTGACTACTGTAAACATTTGACTAACTGTTGTGTGTGCTTCACAAGAATGGCAGCTGGCCAAAGTTGCATTACTGTAGTCTTGAGGCCCCAGTTGAAGATTTGCCAGTCAGTTACAGTCAATATGGTTGGTCTTTTGGCTTGAACTCTGGTCGCACAACGCTCCAAAATAGGAAAAATTCCCGTGGACTGCCCTGAAATATTTGGACGGGAGTGGATTTGTGCTAAGTTTGATAAATGCATCTGAGCCAAAAGTATCAAGAAGAAATTTGTTCCCTGTACTTTTGAAGTGTGGGTACAGTCAGTTTTTGACAACGTTCACCAAGTTTCCTTGGTGGAAACTAGTCTGACTCTACCTCAGATAAGGGCATGTCTTTGCAATGGCTAGAACAGCTCACTCACTCTCCAAAGATTCCAAACGATGCTGATTGGTTGGAAATAGGGCTGATGTTACTGTGGATGAAGCAGGTAGTAAATGTGTTTAACATTAACATGATTACAGGACTGAACTAAAAATAGCTTGCAGATTTAAACACCATTCCAAATGGGGGGCAGAGAGAAGGTTTTTTTTTTTTTGTGCTGCCAAAACCTGGTGATATTTCTCACCTGTTCTTATTTGCTTATTGGTTGCTTTGTTTATGGAGTTGAAAATCTCAGGAATTCTTCACAATTTGGAGGAAGTTTGGGTTGGTTTTTGCCTCTCTGCATGAAACTCACTCCCCAAGTGCTGGAATGTCTCCAGGCAAATGATTTCATGCTCCCACAAGCATAGTTTTAGGACATGGGAATGGTATAACTCAGATATCACAGACATGGCTGTAAATGTTCAAAAAAATGTAGAATTGGGAAGTCATATTTTCCATCCTAAGTTTTCATATAGTAAGGAATTACTTCATATTCAAAGCTGTGTCCTAAAAGAACAAATTCCAGACTCGGCATCACACGCTCAGATTCACTATAATTCAAGACCAAATATAAAGGTATATTCCTTTAATCTGACATCATGCGAGTTTGCCACACTTTCAAAAACTGGAGATAAGTGTAACTTTCAGAGGCACTGGATGATCACGATGCTTCAATAATTCTATCACTGAATGGTGAATATTTTATCAAAACCCCTGAAACGCTGGTTGCTGCAAGTAATAGAAAGTTCTTTCTACTTCTTTGTCCTCAGTGAACTGTGACTGGGAGTTCACAATGGATTTTCCAAAATATAGCCAGCTTTCCTCTGAGCATCATTGTATTAGTTCCTCTTACCCGCCACAGAGATAAACCAACAAAAAAAACCCAAGTCAGTCATCACATTGATTTCCCTGGTAATTAAAAAAAAAAAAAACACAGAAGTGAGTTGTTTTGTCGGTAACTGCAGTATTACAGTATCAGATATGGCAATATATTATTGTGTAAAGGCAGACTTTAGTATACGTGATTTAGTAGAGATTACGGGATGAGTTGATCCATCTGCGGCAGCGTCTTGCTTGAATCCCATCTTGAGTTCAAAAGCAAAATTTGCGGCACTCAAATCTCTCTTAAGACGGGGGTGTTGGGAGAAGAATCCATAAGCAATGCCATATGTTCTTTAATAATTCAGAACGGGAGACGTGGACCCGGAGAAACAAAAGCACACTTCATTAGTGCTACATGAGAGAGAGAGAGAGAGCGACAGAGAGAGAAGGAAGTGAAAAAGGCAGAGAACGAAATTTTGAGAGTAATTGATGTCATGTGTTCCTGTTCAACCTGATGGTGTGTTTTCCTGGCTCCCGGTAGCTAGATTGTCACCAAGTTCACCGTGCCGTGACCCTCGTAGAATGCCCTCTGTGCTGAAACCTGCTGTTGTCCCTTTAGAGATTAGAAGTGAGAGAATCCAACACCATGCACTCTCAGAAAATAAGGTGCATCATCGTACCTTCACATTTTAATCCTCAAATAGGGTGTTGCTGGGTAGTCTAGTTCTAAGTTAATTGACTGGTTACTGAAGAGTTGCTGGTGAAAGCCCCCACTCAAGCTTGGGACTCTGACGTGATCTGGAGAGATGAAGTTGGAGAAACTCCACCATTGGGCCCTTGAGTAAGGCCCTGGACCCCTAGGACTTTATCCCTGTCTCCCCCTGTCCCTCCTCACTTAGCAACTATAGCAACTATTCTATTTGGAATTTTTTCCAGGATGTCCTTGAAAAAGTCAATGTTCTTTGGGGGAATTTACCTGATCCAGTAAAGGTTAAAAAACCATATAGTTGGGGTCCAGTAATTACGTCACGGGGTTACATTTACATAGATTATATGCTGAGGGACAGAAGTGGACTCCGCCCACATGGCAAGAGAGTGAAATTAGGGCCAACCCGTTTCTATCCAGGCTATTGTACTCCTATTTCAGAGAGCATGACCAGTGCTCCAAAACTGATCTATTTTATTTTCCTTGAGGGAAGCAACACCACTAAATTCACTGAATTATGGATTGAAACCATACTCTTGATCACCGACGCAGAAAAGAGACACTATTGGCGTTTGAGAAGACGACTGTTCAGTATCGATGCTTCTCTCCAATGTCTCGGTACTGTAGTAACATAGACGTAAACGTGACACAGCTGTTTCGTATCATATGACTTAACTGCGTGCCTGCAGAGCTGCACTGGCCAGTAGTTACCCTCACTGTCCTCAGAGTAGCCGTTATCTCCGAGTCAGAAGTACAGTCACCGTCAAATTCCAGTCGACGGTTATATTTCAAAGAGATTTTAATACAGATATCAAACCACTGCAAACTGCAGGACAACTGCCAAAATATTCAGCTTAATATGCGTAATGTGTTTCATTATGCTGCAATAGATTATCGACCACAAGCTATGTAAACAATGTAGGAAATTTATGCCTCTGAAAATTCTGTTTGTGGTAATGGATAGATGAAACCTTGAATGATTACAAAAACAGGTTATGCTACTTTAGTCCTGTGGCTAATTATGCATCATTGTCAAATTAAGGTTTATAAACCGATAAAGCAATGAATGCCGAGCTATATTTTTTGATCCTTTTTGCCTTTGTTCTTCTGTTTAATATTATTTTTGGTTGTGATTTGGGTAATTTGGGCCAGATAGAATATTATTAATTGTCCCCAAGGGGGAAATTTGTTTTGCAGTGTGGCTGTCAGTCACATGTAGTGTATACACATAAATTTGCATACATCTGTCAACAGCACCACCCTCTGAGTTTATACAACTCAGAAGTACTTGGATGGATTGTCTTCAGTTACCTCAAAGGTCTAAAAAAAAAAAAAAAAATACAGTTTAAGTATCGGTACAAGACCTACCTGTCACTTAAAAAGCACCAGAGAAAAAACTGTTGCTGCATAGTTCCAATACATTTTAAAATGAATAATAATGACCAAACAACAATCCATTATCTTTCACCTAATTAAGTAGGTTACATTATTATGCTGAAGTAATGTTGTCATTTGGTGCGTTTGTGATTTTTTTTTTTTTTTTTTCCGCCCCTGAGGAGTTTATCTGATGATTGCAGCAATGTCACTTTGGTGAAGATGCGAATGACTGCAATCAATTAGCATATTTTGCATTTAAAATAGTTAATTCTCTGTGGAGGATGCGCTGTACATTTGTCACAGAAAAAGACGACATGTATTCCTGCTCCACTGCCACTGAAAACATTGAGTCATCGGCAGTGACTTAATTTCACAGTTCACTCCCACGATATATCTGGGTGAACTGATTTGGCGGCTGTAGCAAATATTTGAAAATAATAAAGCTGCTTTCACACCGGACGCGAAACGAATTCTTCGCGCGACTGATTACATTCAAAGTCAATGCAAAGATGCAAATATATATCTATATATACTAAATCTGACTCCAGTAGACAGTTTGTCAGTAAATGGAAAACTAAAGATTTTGAGTGGCTGTGTGTCAGTAAATAGTAGACTTAAGGTTCTGAAAGGCGATATGTCAGTAAGTGGTCGACAACAGGTGTTAAAAGGCTGCATGTCAGTGACTGGAACAGCATACACAAGAGAGTCTGACTCCAGTTGACTGTGTGTCAGTAAATGAGAGGCTGTGTGTCAGTAACTGGTCTTCTATAGGTTTTGAAAGGCCTGGCCTGGCATAGATCAAGCGTTTCATAGCTTGGAAAAGTGTACACAACAGACTGGCTCCAGTAGACATTATCCTTCAGCTCTGTTGGACGTTAAGTGAAACTGACGTCTGTAACACTGACCACTGACCCTCTCTCTCCCACAGACTCCCTCCGGGCTGCTGCTCGCCCCCAGCCCCCTGCTCTCCGGGATTCACTTCTGGAGCAGCTTGAGCCCCGTCGCCCCCCTCAGTCCCGCACGGCTGCAAGGACACGGCTCCCTGTTCCAGGTACAGCAATAATGACATTCTAATGTTTACCTAAAAATCTTTACATGGTCCAGCTCTAACTTACCTGTCTGCTCTTTTAGTGGCACAGGTTCCATTGAGAACTCTCAGGTCTGCTGACCCATCAGTTTTAGTTTCAATCCAGGTTAAAGCACAGGGGAGATGGGGCTCTCTCTGCCGTAGCCCCTAAACTTAGGAACAAGGTGCCCCTGCATGTCAGACTGTCCTCCTCACTGCCTGTTTTTAAGTCACGTCTTAAAACACATTTTTATTCTTTGGCTTTTAACCCCTTACCACTCCGGTAACATTTTCTTAAAATGCCTATAAAGGACGTACTCAAATTGAAATCTTTTCTTGTTTCTAACTTCCCAGATGGGCCCGTATATGGTCTGTCGGAGTGGTAAGGGGTTAACTCTATGAGAGTTTGTTATTTTGGTCTGTTTGTACGTGTTTGTATTCTTACTGTGTTGCTTTAATGTCGGTTGTTGTACAGCACTTTGGTCAACTGCTTTTGTTTTGAATGTGCTTTATAAATAAATTTGATTTGATTTGAAGAGGCGCACTGTGAGAAGGTAAAAAAGTTAAAGGGTTGAACCCTTTTACTGAAGCATCTTTTACGATGTCAAGTTAACATCCAATCCAATTTTATGTTGAGAAACTTGCGGTGGGCAGATTTTTAAGAGCGGTGGAGCAAATGATTTCTGACATTGACACCTTCACTATTTACCTTTGGAGACCTACCTCAGTGGGTCTAAAAAAATTTGTTCTTTTTAAATGTTTTTTGTTAAGAGGATATTATTACAATAGTTACTGAAAGGTTGGGCAACTAACCAATATTTAGAAAATTTTACTATCTGGGATGTCAAATGTAGATACTTACGACTTTAGACCCAGAAATGCTCTCCTTACTTGTTTGCAGCTTGAAAAATTTAACATTTAGTTTCTTTGGAAAACTCGGGAGAAAAGGGGTTAAAACAGTGATGGGCAAGATGCCATTCCTATAGGGACACAATCATGCTAGTTCTGCTTTCCGCTGTGATTTACTAACTGTCCAGGCCGGAGCGTGTAATCTCTGCTCCCAGTCTCAGGAATAATGGGATTTGACATGGATAGATGCATAGTTTCTGCTTAACCATGGATATTCAAAACTCATACCATACCTCCTGCGTGGTCAGATTACCTGTGGCTTCACGACTTGACTGGTCTGTTAAGCAAACCTGTGGAAGCTTCAAGCTGCAATGTGTGTCAGTGAATTGACTAGTACAGGTTTGGAAAGGCTGGTTGGAATATAGATTTTGTGTCAGTGAATGGAACAGTATGCAAGTCAGATGTGGGGCCAGCGTCAGTAAAGACTGAGTATTTCAGTAAATGGTGGAGTCCAATATACTGTTTGTGTCAGTAAATTGCAGAGCACAGGTTTCGAGTGGTTAGCTCTGGCAAAAATAGAGTGCGTCAGAAAACTGTGGCCCAGTGTCAGTCAATCGCTGAGTTCGGGTTTAGTGAGGCCGTGCGTCAGTGACTGGAGCAGTAAAACGGTGCATATAACATAGGCTCTGACTGCAGGAAAGGCCTGTGTTGTTTCTGTGGGAGATTTGCTCTCTCAGTACCTCGGCCGGGGCGGCGGTGTCAGGTTACTGCGCTCATGTGAGATGAGAGGGAAATCCTGCGGATACTTCCTGTTCATGCCCTGGGGAGGTTGTCTGAAAAGCAAGGGCGGGGTCCAGTCCGGTGTAGAGCGGGGGGAGGGGGGGCTCAGTATCCTGTTGCTTATTTACGCTTTCCCTCTCGCCCTGTTCTCTTTAACTCGCGCACAAGAGGGGTTTATTTCTTGGCACTGAAACTGAGAATTTTACCTCTGTTATTGATGCCAGTATTGGCGAAGAAAAGACTGAGAAGAACAGTGCAGGAAACTGTTGCCGTAGCGACTAAGCACGAGCAAGAGTAATGACTGCTTTCCCCCGTCCCGCCTGTCGCGTCAATTGCAGACTCGTCGCAAGATTGTTACAACATCTGCTCTTTGAGGAGGCTTCGTAAAAAGAAAAATACTAATTCAGCGGTTTAGCAATAAAGTAGAAAAGTGGGCACGTGTTTGGGTGGCCTTGTGCCACCAGCTCAAAACAGGTAAAGCATTCTCTAAGGGCTTCCTCTTTTTGCGAGAGAAGAGTTAGTCACTGGGTTCCGTTTGGTCACGTGACTTCCTGTTGCAACAGACGGTCTGTAAGGTTGGACGAAGCAGAGAACCGATTTAACATGAATCATTCGTGAAGGAAAAAATCAAGTATGCGTCGCAGACTAATTAACTTGGTCGAAGATGACTAAACCAGTCACTTGAGTTGTAAAGATGTACTGTTATAAATAGGGGTCTTTCAGCTCAGCTCAGTCGGGCCCTGGGCCACCTTTTTGGATTATGATGCCGTTCTTCCTCCGTATACCAGATAAATCAAATACGTTTGTACATATGTAAACGCATCAAGTAAAAATTGACATTTCATGACACTAAGACTTTTTGCTGGTGTTTGTTGTTTGTACCTATACAGTATTTGATGTCAAAAAAAACCTGTGAGTTTAAATGGAATCATATAAGAAGTAAACTGCTATCGCAGATCAAGTATAAAAAGAAAAAAAAAAGCCAAACTTTTACTTGATAAGTTCATATGTACCAGTATGTATACCAGTGTTTGTTCAGCAGCGCTGCCCCTCTGTAGTTATCTGTTTTTTACACTTTCTGTCCCAGTAATTTGCACAGCAAACAGGACTCTAGAAGAACAGAGTCCACCCCCTACAGGGTTGGGGGGAAGGAAGTCATCCATTATTCCTGTGAAACAGCTGCTCAATTTCTGAATATGAAATGTTAAAGCTGCAGATTCACATATTCACTGCGAATTGCGAAAAAGTCATATTGACTCACTCAGCCTTTAAAAAACTATTGAACAATACTTATGATGGACCTGAAAATTTTGTGTGAACGCACTCTAGTAAGCAAGGCTCCATGATTGTGGCTTCTTTGAAAATAAATCACAGATGTTTCCGGTCTGGTTTTGAGGGGGATAAATTCAACTTCCTGAGCAGGGAAAACTGTGGGACTCTGATGATAACCCCTCATTGGCCGGCAGTCGTAGGTCATGCCATAAGGATCAGGTTTCTCTGAAAAATAGACCCACTTTTTTGAGCCAGGGAAAAATGTGATGTCTCCGCCATGCTTGAATCTCACCTTGGTGTCTCACTGTCCCGTCTTTGTGTCCGCAGTTCCCCACCTTACTCAACGGGCACATTCCTGTCCCCATTCCAAACCTGGATGGAGCATCTTCACCCCTACTGTTGTCCTCCAGCGCTCAGAAGTCATGATTGTCGCCTCTGAAACCAAGCCAGGTTGCCCAAGTGCCGCCATGAAGAAGGTGACGTTGGCCCCAAGTGTTCTCCATTCCCTCTCCAACTTCATGCGTCCTCAACGAGGGACAGTGTCGGCCATTTTGGGGGTTTTTTTTTGTATCGAGAACCCCCATTCAGCTTCTACAGCTATACGTCTGGGGCCTATTCCAAGAAGTAGGATTGCCAAGTTGGTTTGATGACTGTGTGCAGTAAATCCCAACGCCCAGCTGATTCTGGATCACGGACTGACGTTAAAAAAAAAAAAAAGCTTTTGCGGGTTGTACTTTGTGCAGTCCTCAGGCCGACTAGGTTATCTTTGTGGAAGAGGCCCCTGGGGTGAAGCATTCGGATTGTACATACGGTAATTTTGAGGTCTTTGTATTCTTTGTAGCCTTTTCTGCAATTTTACTCATCTCAGTTCTCCCTCGCCCGCAAACGCATTCGAGTGTTAAACACTCCCCCGTTCTCTGGGGTTCTCTCGCTACAAGTTTCCCCTACTGTGCAACCACAAATACTTGGACAGTAATGCAGATCTAGCTTCTGGGGCTTAGGATATTGGATTTGAAAACGTTGCACACAAGGCCAAAGCAGCGACCGCCGGCTTTAATTTGCAGGTCTTTTTCTCCATATTGGGTAAGCGGTGTAAGACTCCTAGCCCTTTTTATGTGGTGGCACTGTCCAAATACTTATGGGCTGCACTGTATTGGGGAGGGGGGGGGGGGGGGGGGTTTAGTGTGACATCAAGCACAGGCCTATTGTCTCCGGCACAGGAACTGGGAACCATCCAGTCTCCTGTACCTGAGTACAGAGGCAGCCATCTTGTCACTGTTGAGATAACTGCTGCATGCATTACAGTCACGTCACTACACTTACACAGTTTCCACCTTAAAACAAGAGAACACATCCAAATTTCACATGCTTTCAAGAATTCTGACATTCAGCGCGCTGACCTCTATTAAATCTAGAATGAGTGATTGACTTTTTTTTTCTAGTTTTGGGCTTTTTATGGTTTTCCTGAATGTCATGCACATCATGACAGCTAGAGAACCCTCACTGAACAAGGGGACAGTTGTTTTTTTTCTCATTTCATTTTTTTTATAGTACTTTCAGAGGCTGTGAACCTGGTAATTTTTAGTGTTGTGTATTGTATTGTATTATATTGTATTGTATGCACTGTGCTTCATCGTTAGTACCGGCTGTGCCTTCTTCAAGTGTAAGAATTATGTATTATTTTCCCGCTTTAAGAAGAAAAAAAAAAACATCTTTCAAGGACGAAATTCCAATATAATATTGAAAAAAGCTTATAATAGCTTTTTAATTATTTTTTCATAAAGGAATTGAACAAATGTATTCTCATATTGATTTTATATTTGTACTTTTTAAGAGACTAGAAAATATGCCTAATGTGGTTTTAAATAAACTTGAAGCATTGAATGCTGCATGAAGCTCTGCTGGTCTTTTTTTCATTGTGGAATGCAGCAGGTATGGCCAGCTCGATGCAAACTTGGATACTATATAAAGACTTTATCAAAATGTTATTTCACCTGCGGTTAGAAATGCTGAGTGAAATGTCTTGCGTGAATGTGAATTTACTTAGCAAAGTTATCAACTTACTTCATGATTCTGCTTTGTGAAATACAATCCCAGGTTGGGATCCTATTGACGTTTTTAAGCAAGGAACCAAATCCGATTTTCTTCAGTGATATCCAGCTGAATGGGTTAAATTTAAAGCACAAAGAATCAGTAAAGCATCAACAACGTCCAGTAGTTGACACGGTCCACTTTTTACTGCATTAACATAGTCATGAAGCATGGATATCGGCATCACTGATGCAAATGACCAATTTTAAAGGTGTTACCTGCGGCCATAAGGTTTTGCATTCAACGTAACCATCGCGGTATAAAGTACACTTCCTGCTAGAGCGCAATAAACGCTGTTCTTATCGAACAGGAACATTCAGACTCACCATTGATGAACCATAAAACCTACAGTAATAGAGTTTCACAAAGCAGTGACAGATTACTTCTTGGCCTGGTTCACCAACTCCAGCGACTGGACGGAGGCCTCTGGGAAGCACAGCATGGAGGCAGCCACCATAAAGTTGACACACTGCCTCACTCAGACCTATTGATTTGCACTTTTTTTCCTCCGCAAAGCATTGTGATTTGCTCCAATCAATGGGCCATTGATGCGTCCATTCTATATTAGCGGACACCAATATATATATATATATATATATATATATATATATATATATATTTATTTATTTATTTTTTTTTTTTAATGATCTTACTTATCTCCTTTAGTCTAGCTAGCTCCCCTATACATCCAGACTGGAGCAGGAGACAAATTTTGGAAAGGAGCACTTTCATAAATAGGGGTAACGTCGGAGTCCACTACTCCTGTACTTTGTAATTAAGTCTCTTGTTAAAAGTGCTATACAAATTAAATCGGATTGAATTGTCCCTCCGGTTACAATCTACCCTAATGTACCCCAAACAGCGAATTATTGGACCACGAGGTAAAAATTGGCCAAGTTACACAACAGGCTCAATTCCGATTGAGCATCATCGACCCAAAACGGACTTGCGTTGGTTGACTACTCCACACGAGCCCTTCGCAGCATGGAGGAGACTATGGCAGGTAAGCAGATGCATTTAGCCGAATGGCTCTTCACCTTCTGTCGGCACTGGAGCAAAGTAGCCTAATTTTGCCAGTTCATTTGACATGGTTTGAAATATCAGTCGATTGCGGCATCCCCCCCGCCCCCAATTTAGCTTGTATTGGTCAAACATACCAAAGACTTGCACTGAAGCAACCTGACCGAGCGTTAATATACAACGAATAAGGAGCCTTCTGACGTCCCTCTTTGACGCTCAGGATTAAGATTCGGGTTTGGGGGTAGGGTTATTTTTAATAATGGTGTCAAATAAGGACCTCAAAAGCCTCCTTTTCCGTCGCATATCGATGCTTGCTCAGGTAGCGTCAGTGAGTGATGTGTCGTGATGAGATTGTGTGCGTATGGCAGCCATACTTTAGGGGTCCCCAATCTTTCCCAGAAAGGGCCGGTGTGGGTGCAGGCTTTCATTGAAACCAAGCAGCAACACACCTGATGCTACTAATCAAGCTAATTAGCAAAGCGTCTAGGAGTTGATTAGTAGTATCAAGTGTGTAAGTACTTGACTGCAATGAAAGCCTGCACCCACACTGGCCCTTTCTGGGAAAGATTGGGGACCCCTGCTTTAGAGAGCTGACTGCGGCCCCATGGTGAAGTTTATTTTCCAATGAGGACGCACTTATAAAGTATTGGGACTTAATGGAACACATCCCAAGTCTTAAATGTATCCGCTAATCGGTTCCCATCATCTCCCAGTCACTCCCCTTAATCACCTTGAGCTGCATTCAAATGGGTTCACTTTAAATTCCTTCCTGACGGGTCCCTGGCCAGCACTCTCCGTCCCGATTTCCGCCGAACACCACCGCCAAAAAAACACCTCGCCCTCCCTCGCTTCCGTTCCAGGCCCCTGTCCGCCGACCCAGAATTCCTGTTTTCAAAGAGGACTTCGCAAGAGAACTCAACGCAATCATGATCCCATGTATGCAGACAATGACACCGCGCAAGAACACAAGGCGTCGGCAGGCTACTGACGGCCAGCGGCCGTCTCTCGAGTTCCTTAGAAACAAACGTCAACCCCTCCCTTTTTTTAAATAACTGTGTCCATAGTTCGTCGATTTCAACCTTTGCCTGTTTACAGAGTGGTCTCTATTGCGATCCAGACAACATTTGTCATGCAGTAATTTCCCGTAAAATATATTTAAAGTATAATTACAGAGGCTACAATTGAGGCCAAATAACGAACTCGGTCGCGGCAGATCAAGGGATACCCCTTGTCTCAAAGGCACCGAAATCACAAGTAATTTTGCGGCGTATTCCAGAGTTACTGATGGTTGAGTTCACTTACAGTCCTCGCCAGCAGACTCAAGTACTGAAACATTGACTAATTTCCTAGAATCATAAAACATGGCAATGCTATGAAAGTTTGCTCTCCAGTTTATGACATCGTGATCCCAACTGAATGGATGGATAACGATCAATTCTCTCTGCCGCTCTTCTGGGCAAGATGATACATAGTCAACCACAAATTCAGGAAAAAAACACTCCCTCGAAAGCGATCGGAGTCCTGGAAGAACATCATAATTTGACTAAAAAGCATTGTGTTTGGTTTAGTAAAACGCATTTTCGAGGACCTCATTAAATCGACTGAGCTCATCTGACATGGCCTTCTCAATTATTGAACAGCTGAACATTCTCCCTACCACCACTCCCTATGGCAGGGGTGTCAAACTGACCCGTAAACGGGCCAAGAGGCTGCAGGTCTTCAATCCTACCAAGCAGAAGCTCACCTGAAAGCACTGATTTAATCAACTGATCTAGGCCTGCACAACTGATTAGTTGTATCAGGTGCGCTTCTGCATTGTTGGAGTGAAAACCTGCAGCCTCTTGGCCCGTTTACGGGTGAGTTTGACACCCCTGCCCTATGGTGTCCCACTGGCTCGCACTTCCCTCACTTAACCCCGTAAGACCAATGGACTCATTTATTGAAATCCAGGCGTGACCACCACTGGTTTTCATTTGTTCATAAGTGTTTTTTTTCCATCCCACCATATCTTACCAACTTCAATGGAGAGCAGGTAGCCACTGGGCAGTCACAGGGCTTCATACAGTCCAGATCAGAGGTGGGCAACGAGGGCCGTATCTGTCCGACGTTTTCACACAAACCTCTGGCCTTGAATTAGTCAATTATCTCATTTAGCCAAACCATTTATGAAATCTGACATTTTTGGAGCATTTCTTTAAATTATAACAAATGACCACCAAATCATTGCACAAATCTACAAAACCAGTGAAGTTGGCACGTTATGTAAATCGTGGATAAAAACAGAATACAATGATTTGCAAATCCTTTTCAACTTGTATTCAATTGAATACACTGCAAAGACAAGATGTTTAATGTTCAAACTGAGAAACTTTTTTTTTTGCAAATAATCATTTACTTAGAATTTAAAGGCAGCAACACATTGCAAAAAAGTTGGCACAGGGGCCTTTTTACCACTGTGTAACATCGCCTTTACTTTTAATGACACCCCGTAAACGTTTGGGAACGGAGAAAATTTTTGAAGCTTTTAAGTTGGAATTCTTTCCCATTCTTGCTTGATGTACAGCTTCAGTTGTTCAACAGTCCGGGGTCTCCGTTGTCGTATTTTACGCTTCATAATGCGCCACACATTTTCAATGGGAGACAGGTCTGGACTACAGGCAGGCCAGTCTAGTACCCGCACTCTATTACTACGGAGCCATGCTGTTGTAACACGTGCAGAATGTGGCTTGGCATTGTCTTGCTGAAATAAGCAGGGGCGTCCATGAAAAAGACGTTGCTTGGGTGGCAACATATGTTGCTCCAAAACTTGTATGTACCTTTCTGCATTAATGATGCCTTCACATATGTGTAAGTTGCCTATGCCTTGGGCACTAATACACCCCCATACCATCACAGATGCTGGCTTTTGAACTTTGCGCCTATAACAGTCCGGATGGTTCTTTTCCTCTTTGGTCCGGAGGACACGACATCCACATTTTCCAAAAACAATTTGAAATGTGGACTCGTCAGACCACAGAACACTTTTCCACTTTGCATCAGTCCATCTTAGATGAGCTTGGGCCCAGCGAAGCCGGCGGCATTTCTGGGTGCTGTTGATAAATGGCTTTCGCTTTGCATTGTAGAGTTTTAACTTGCACTGGCAGATGTAGCGACGAACTGTAGTTACTGACAGTGGTTTCTGAAGTGTTCCTGAGCCCATGTGGTGATGTCCTTAACACCACTGATGTCGGTTTTTGATGCAGTACCGCCTGAGGGATCGAAGGTCACGGGCATTCAATGTTGGTTTTCGGCCTTGTCGCTTACGTGCAGTGATTTCTCCAGATTCTCTGAACCTTTTGACGATATAACGGACCGTAGATGATGAAATCCCGAAATTTCTCGCAATAGCTCGTTGAGGAATGTTGTTTTTAAACTGTTCGACAATCAGCTCATGCATTTGTTCACTAAGTGGTGACCCTCGCCCCATCCTTGTTTGTGAATGACTGAGCATTTCAGGGAAGCTGCTTTTATACCCAATCATGGCACCCACCTGTTCCCAATAAGCCCGTTCACCTGTGGGATGTTCCAAATAAGTGTTTGATGAGCGTTCCTCAACTCTCTGTCTTTTTTGCCACTTGTGCCAGCTTTTTTGAAACATGTTGCAGGCATCAAATTCCAAATGAGCTAATATTTGAAAAAAATTGCAAAGTTTACCTGTTTGAACATTAAGTAACTTGTCTTTGCAGTGTATTCAACTGAATATAGGCTGAAAAGGATTTGTAAATCATTGTATTCTGTTTTTATTTACGATTTACACAGCGTGCCAACTTCACTGGTTTTGTATACTTGTGTATGCCATCAGTTAGGGTAATCGATAGAAATAAAAATCTGCATACACACCGGCCCTCCAGGACCGGAATTGCCCACCCCTGGTCTAGATATTTTCCTTCTGATAGAAGAGTTTGGCACGGCAGATTTTTATTCTGACACTCCTTTCACCAGCGATCAGCGACATGGTGACCTGAAACTGAATGAACTGGTAATTTAGGACTTTTTAAAACATTGATCAAATTGTTTTTTTACAATAGAACTGCCCGTTTTAGTAATTATTTTAATTTTATGATGATAATTCCAGAGGTGTAAAGGCTGGATTCAGACAGTAAAAATCCTCCCCAGAACTTTTTTCCAACCACCTGGATTTACGTCAGACAGGTGAGTGAGTCAGTGTGAGTGATCAGCTCATTCTGTAGGAGAGAGAAAAAACTAGGCACGACTTACTTTCTGACCCCTGGATTTTACAGCTCTGGACAGGGTACAAAATTAACTTTTTTGCCCACTTGCCAAATGGCCTGTGAATGTTCAAATTTTACCAGCCACTTAATAGGTTACCATTATTTCTTTGGCTGGTGAGTGAAGCAAATCTACCTGCCACCAGCATATTTTATCAGCTTTTGGTTGGTTGGTGGCTGGTGCCAATTTTGGCCCCTGCCTCTGAATTATTCTATTTATTGTATTACCATTTCAGATTCCTTTTAACATGCTGTATTTTAATTGTTTCTAATGCAGGGCCCAGCTGTAAACGAGACTTCTCAGAATCTCAGAGGCCCCCTGCTTAAATAAATCTTGAAAATAAGATGGGTCCCTAAAATGCAGTGGCTGTACTCAACCTGGTGGAACTTCTGGCGTATTCTAAATTCTGTTAGTGATCCCAAGATTTCCAACAATCCCAAATACGTCCGGCTAAATTTCAGGGAAATGTGTATAAAATGATGTGGAAGATCTAAATATATTCTGTTTGATAGAATGCTGTAGCCATAAAAACACGGCATTCTGGGTTTGAATAATTCTCTTAACATAAATGTGATGTAACTTCAGTGAAGCGCTGTAACCAGCAGATGCAGGATATGCATGGGACACTAACAATATGGGAAAAATTCTTTCTCAGGCTTTGAACCAACTTCAGGGAAAACTTACGTGAAAAGTAAGAGAGGCTGATGTCATTCAAACCCCTTTCTAAAGAGGCAAGAGTCGTTTCAGGACACCCTTCAAATTCATTCCCAGCTTAAAAAAAAAAAAAAAAAAAGACAACTGAGAAATTCAAGACTTCTGTATGAAATGGACTAAATTTACTTAAACGGTTATGAGAAATAAATAACTCCAGTAAAAAGTGTCAAACGGTCGACCGTTTTTGAGTCAGTGTTCCAGAGAGGCGGAGTTTACACCACACCAGGTATTCCATGCTCCAGGTTACACACCTGCGCACTGCTTTTTCACACACAGGCAGAATTCAGGTCATTCTCTTGTTGCAAAGAAAGTACAGTTTTACAATATTAATACATTACTGTCAGTTGAAAACACGGCGGTTTGTTAAATCCAAAATTTCAATTTGAAATCTTTTCTTTGAAACGTTTACAAATGCTGGAAAACAGAGCAGTGGTCCAAATGCAAACTAACACAAATTTATATATTCCACCCCCCCAGCCCACTTCAGTTCGCACTTTTTTCTGATTTGTTTTCTCTGAAAAAAAAAAATTAACAAAATAAAATTAAAAAAAAAAAAAAAAAAAAAAAGCACAAAAGGTAGGAACGCATCCCCCCAACATGCCACAATGACAGAATTATTCACAAATAAAGTTAAAACGTAACATACAAAAAAGGCTTGTAATACTGCTGAATATACACGTTCAAAAGTCATTACAAGCAGAAGCCTCTGGTGCGCTACAGTCCAAGACACTGACTGCTGGCCGTGTCTCCTCGTCCCCCCACTGATGGTCCATTATCGAGTACGCTAACAACTTCTGAAGAATACAAACTTCTTTTTTTTTTTTTAATAACAGTTGCAGAATATGCAGTAGACTAGCTTGTTAAGTCCAAGAACTAATCACACCGAAGATAACCAGAGCAGAGAGGGGGAGGGAGGGCCTCTCATACAGGGAATATGAAGTGACTTGTTGCCGTCTGATCTCATGCATGCGGTGGAGGCGGCGGGTGGGGGGGGGGGGGTCAGGAGAATCAGGGTATTGTGACTTAAAGTAATGCCCTCTTATCAAAAATGCCTTGTTGCCACTTCATAGTCCATTCTGTCGATCTTGCCCCCACAGTACGGGACAAAACAAACAATCTCGGAATGCTAGGAACGCCATGTAGCTGCTCTACCTGGTCAACCGTTTCTGTTCTGGGACCCCCCCCCAGTCTAAAGAGGAGTCACCTGTATTTTGTCCCCTCCCCCCCGATCTGTGTCGATCGCAAGAGCTGCGACTGGTGGACGCGAGCTGCGATGCTCGGCGACTCATCCAGTGCTGTTGTCCAGTAAGAACAGCTGCAGTGACTGAAATGCAGTAAAATTGGTGGGAGGGGCTAGCCAGACGACGGAGCCCCAGTGCTGGGCCAATAGGCACCTTTCCTGGCTTCAGCCAAGTGGTCACATGAGCCAGGGCCCAACTGCACAGCTTTCAGTGAGAAACATGCTCTGCTTACAGTATTCCAAAGTCAAAAAGTTTGAAAGAAGAAAATTATAGCTGTGAAGTCCGTTGGGAAGGAAAGGAAAACTCCAGTCTAGCAGGCATTGAGGAGCACTGAGAGGAGACACTAATAAAAGCACTCAATTTTTTTTTTTCCAAAAACAACGACAATATAACAACAGCAACAACAACATCAACGAAAGAACACAGAACTTTAGCGACTGGTCTGCTGTCGAGAAGGTGGGGGGCTATGTATAACCGAGCAAGTTCACATGATAAAACAACAGTGTGTTAAATATAAACAGTAGTTGTTTAGCAGCAAAGAAAAACAATTCTCTCCAATAAATTAACACACAGAGTCAGTCCCTTGGGTCCCGCGCTGTTCGACGGGGGGCAGGAGCTTCAGAGGAGCCGTCCGCCGCGGTAAAAGCGGGGAAAGGGGAGGGTGTTTGGGATGAGGGCGCACTTTTGGGAGAGAGGAAGTGAACCACCCCCTCTCTCCCTCCACATCCTGTTCTCCGGGCCGCTGGGTGCGAGTTCACACTACTGACATCAGGTCCCTGCTTTTGGCTTAACACTGAAATGCTAGAGCCTAGAAGAGCATACTCTGTCTTCTGTTCTTACTGTTTGCTACGGAGAGAGAGAGAGAGAGAGAGAGAGAGAGAGAAATATTTACCATCCCTTTTCTTAACAAAACTCTACGCAAGGCATTGTGAAAATGTCATCGTAGGTAAACAAAATTACCCAGTCAACAACAGATAGAAAATCAAAACAAAAAACTGGACAACCCAAATAATGAAAACTGGATTGGAAGGGGAGAAACCTAGTCCATGCGCAGTAGCAATATACTGAAACCATACGTGCGCCGAGGATGCATGACATGCTTGAGAAATCTTCAGCACAACTGACGGCCAGACAAGACGGCAGAGGATGGGACGTGGTTGGAGGCTCAGGCCTGGTAAGGGTTAGGACGCGCTTATGTGCGCAGCTGCACTTCCAGTCACCGCTCAGGTGTACTCTCAGCCATCATAATATACATGTACACACAGTCTGTGCTACAAAGCACAGGTCACATGCTTGGGGGGGAAACCCTCCAGAGGTTAAACAGGAAGAGCTCAGTGCAGGGCCGGCACGAGGGAGACATTTGCCAAGACGACAGGGGTACCGGCGATACATCGTTTACATAATGCTTGTGCGATACAGCCAAATAAAACACATAACAGGTTAAAGTTGTGAGGATTTTAAGCATTTTCTCTGGGCTGCGCATGCTCTTTACTCCAGGCACTCTACTCTGTTTCCCATCACTGACCCAGTTCACTCCCAAGCTGTGAAGCCAAGGCGTGCGGAGCTGCAGACTAGAGAGGCCAACGGCTCCCTCTGCTGGGGAGATTTTGGTTTGGCTGGGAAGCAGTACTCACCCGTCTCTGGGTAAGATGAGCTCCGGTAGCCGGGGTCTTTCTGCAGTTGGACCTCCTTCAGTGTGAATATTGAAATGCCTGTTCAGGAGAGATATAGGACGATGAGTAACTGTAACAGATTGGGCCAAACGAGCGGCCAGCACCAGGTCTGCTCAAATCTGCTACAGAAGGTTCATTGTACCGAATACTCTCACCCAATCCCAAATCATTCCCCTCTAATTCAACAACAGAGATTTCCTTCAAGGCGGCTTTTAGCAGAATCAGATGTGCACACTCAGTGATAGAATGAACATCTATACGTTGGCAGACATCCAGGAGCAGGGTTGGACAGTCCTGACTCGCGCCAACCTGAAGTATACAGTTCTGGATTTCTGTGAATCCCCCGCCGGGACTGACCCGCAGCCCCGACCCGACCCAAAGCCCCTGCCCGACCCAGAACACTCACTTTCAGGCAGTGTGTGCACACGCAGACCCAGGCTCTTGAAGTATGGATGCTTCATGGACTCATCTGCCGAGATCCTTTTCTTGGACTCGTACTTTCGCAGAGAATCAAAAAGGTACATGATCACAAACGCTGTACATTGAAAACTAATGTAAAAATGAAAAATCCATTGACCCTTAGAGCACTGCAATAAATAAAAAAACATATATAAATTTAATTATCTTGTGCTGCAGAAAACCCATAATGTGGCGACTTGCTTAAAAGAGCTCCCCTGCAGGAGCTCTTTTAAGCAAGTCACCACATGAGAGGTTTTCAACAGCTTTGATTTTGACACCTTACATCATTGAATAACAATAGTTGCATTTAGCGCTCTAAGGGTTAAAAAAGGACAAACTTTGATCACAATCACATTGTCATGAGCACATTTCATAAATGTGAATGCATCAAGTAAAAACTGACATTTCAGAACACTTGGACTTCTTTGACTTTTTGATAAATTGTTGTATGTACTTGGTGTCAAATAACTGGAGTGGTTCATGCATTATTTTTAATGGAATCATGTGAGAAGTAACCCGCTATTGCAGATTAAATAAAAAAGTGCCCAACTTTAACAGCCTGCATCTAAAAATCACAAGGTGTCGAGAAATGTTAGTAGTCACTTGATGCGTTCACATATGCTTCATCACTGCTCGTGCTCATTACCATTTCGGGAAGAGAATGTGGAAAGCTTCAGACTGACAGAAGCACAGGGTCATGGATGGAAGATCCACACACGCATGAGGCCTGTGAAACTCACCTTTAAAAACATTAACAACAGCTCAATGCCTTCAGTGTCCAGCCTGAGGAGAGACCGAGAGGGGCAGAATAAGAGTTAGTGTCATGGTGTGTGTGCGCGCGCGAGTGGGTGTGTATGCGCGCTTGTTTGTGTGCTCACGAGTATGCGAGTGTATGGATGCTCACGCAGGGGTGTGTGTGTGTGTGTGGTGGCTAACTGGAGGAAGGAAGCAGACCACTTTCAGAAATTCCACAGGATTTCCTGCCTGGAATGAACAAACACACTCACACTGGCAAGTACAAGCTCGGGCGCACACAGAGACGCACACATACTAACAAATTTTGGGCACATAGTCATGCACGTAAACCACTGTAACACACACACTCACGCACAGACACAGACACACACACACAAACATTGCTTGGAACCGCAATCCCTAGCTTTACAAACCATCATTAAATACAGTCTAAATAAAAAAAATCTGCAAAATGTCCACATAGGACGTCTATAATTTGATGGCAGTTACAATCGCAATGTCTTACTTAAAAAGGTGCACTATGCAAGTTTTACTTTCTGTGCGATTATAGTTTTGTCTCAATTCACAAACATCTCTCCACGATCCGCTGGCTGCCTGCCCCTAAATTCACTGTAAAAAGAAAACCCGGGCTCTGGAGACCGCACAGGCGTCACAAACTGCTAATAAACACAAGGGGCACAGGCTGTGCCCCATAACATAAACCGTCCCGGCCAATCACCGACAAGAGTTGACCGCTATGGAAGCATGGGAGGGAGGGGCGAGCTACGTCAGTTTTGTTCGAGTTCGAATGTCAACAGAAGTGAAAGTAAACAAACTTGCATAGTGCACCGTTAAGTTATCTTTTCACTGAGCTCAGATAAACACCAAAATTAACACTCATGAAAAATCAGGGATAGATGGCACATCATCCATCAACATATCTTAACATCGCACAAGGCCAAACCCAGAGTGACATCAGCCCCAAGCAGTTAATATTCTCAAGCAAACCAACCCATTTCCCATTAAAAAGATCCTGCGCTGAACACATCCTCGACAGTTATGCACTTAATCAAGTCCTTCGTCACACAAAGACATGTCGACAGACGCTGCTTCAGTGTGGATACCTGGGCGCGTGGTTTATGAAAGGTTGAGCCTTGTACTTGGGGAAATTGTAGGATTTGAATTCTTCAATGGAAGAAATGCCTGGCCACGTCTCCTCAGAAGGAGTACCTGTGAGAGAAATAAACAGTCAGTTTCATGAACCGCATCACAGTCTCAGAGTCACACTTTCATCAGTGAATCAGTGGGTATGTTTACATGCACACTAATATTCCACTATTACACCAATATAACAATATTCCTAATTTGATACGGGTCATGTACAGAGCATATTCTGCAAGAATATTAAGAATTAGGCCCGATTACAGAAAGCAGTATTTTTTAATTAAGCCGTGGGTTATGCTGGTATTCTTCGGGTTTTAGCAGCATTCTTCTGACACGTATAAAGAGCATTCAGAATGGTCAGCAAAGCCCTCACTTCTGGTCACAAAGGCGAGCACATCGACTTCTAAACATTATGAAAGATGTCGATACCAAACAATTTTCCGATATGCGTAAATATCGCAATGCCGTCCTTTTCAAGAGAGAGGTTTAACAAATTAAAAAGGGAGGCTTTTGCCACTTAAGGAAAGCTTTGAAAAATGCCATTTTAATCCAAGTATGAATGTAGCAGGAATATTAGTGGAATATTCATGTTCATTAGCTATGTAAACAACGCAGCAGGAATATTACTTTCCAAGAATAAGGGCAAATTCTAGAATATTTTGTGCACATTAACGTAGCCAGTTTTCATAGAATATCACTCAAAACTGGTTAGTGTAATGGAGAAATGGCATGGATTAGCCCAGAAATATTCAAATATTCATTTTATCCATTTATTTAAGGAACATCCATTAACCCTTTAAGGCCTAATTCAAAAATCGTGGCAGAGCGTCATACTTCCGTGTTTAATGTAGTAACCTGTGTGGCTGAAGCGCAACTTCCCAGCTTTCAGGAACAGATAGAATTTTTTTTCCTTATAGGGCAAATATCACGGTAATTACAAGAATATATCCACACTTAGTAAGTCATAAGGCATATACACAACAAATTCTGGTCAACCGGGTTCTCAGTCCCCTTACCTAAGCCTATCTTTCCAACTCTATTTCAACCAACACACACTGAAACAGCCTTCACACATCAGATCAGCGATCTCCCCACAGTACCTGCAGTGACAGCGCCATCAACACCACCTCAGTGTGAGGTGCTGATGAAGAGCGAGCCGCAGGGCTGGACTCACCGAGCAGTCGGAAGATGAGGTGCAGCTCGTCCTCCACAGTAGACCCAGGGAACAGAGGCCTCCCAGCGGCCATTTCGTAGAATATGCACCCGACGCCCCTGCCAGAGAACCCACAGTCAGTCACACAGCGCCAGGTCACCAGGTACAGAGGAAGGAGAGGTTGCTGACAGGAAGTGACATCATTCTTTAGCTCATCTCTTCCCCTCGACCCACCGATTTCAGACACACATTCACAGATACCCACAGTCACCCTCACACCAAATCCCTGCTGTTCTTTCTGTTTTTCAAGAGAGACAATTATGCCAAAGATCTCATTTTGGTGATCTTGCTGCCGTGATACTGACAGAGATCAGCAGGGTAGTTGGCAAGGTAACCAGTATCTACAAAGTAAAAGATGTGACATAAAATTGGATCAGGTCAAAGACACAAAACACACAAACACATCTACCGCAGATCCAGACTCTGCTCCAGTCACTGAACTTGAAATGCTGAAAGTCCTCCAGTTTGCACAAGTACACATTACCATCAAAAAACCAGAGAAAACAGGAGAGTCGCACAGGTGTTAACACAATTAAAAGTGAACACACAGGTACTGACACCATTAATGCTAAACACACAGGCACTGACACCATTAATGCCAAACACACAGGCAGATATACTCTGCCCTTCCTCAGCAACACCACACTCAGCTTGTCTAAACCTGATTCGCTGGCCTCCCTCTGACAGGAAACAGAGAGAGGCGCAGCCGAGCCTAGCGGCTAACGCCATGGACCGCACCGCCCATCCCCATCCCTGATCGCCCACAAGGGGAAACCCCCCACCACCGCACAGGTGTGAAGTTCAGGGGTCAGACGATAAAAATCCTGCCACGAAATTCCCCCTCCTATGAACTGAGCCAGCCACTACCAACCAGTCAGCTGAAACCCCCAGTTGAAGAATCACGCTACATCTGTGGGTTGGAACAAATCACCGGGGAGGAATGTTACTTCATGCGCATGGATTTTGCACCTCTGGTTTGTAGCTAAGAAACAGCCCAAGGAACATAAAGGTCAGTCATGAAGTCTCCAGGTAAGACGAGCCCCTCACCACATGTCGATCTGGGTGGAGTACTCCGAGGAGCCCAGCAGGACGTCTGGAGGCCGGTACCACAGGGTCACCACCTCGTTGGAGTACGTCTTGGTCGGAACAGACTTGGCTCGAGCCAGACCTGCACACACAGACGAAGGGGAGACTCATGGGATGTGATGTGAAATTCAGTTCGAAACTCAAAGTGCGCAGAGCGGGCATCCTGTGATTTTCATTACATCGCATTTCACAACAAGAAGAGCACCGCCAACGGTGCATAATACGCCCGGCATGAACATGGATCAGGAAGTGGACAGACAACATGATACCAATGTCCAACAGACAACAGCCCCATGTGAGCTTTGACCTTTGTCCGTGACCTTGACCTTGGAGGGAGGGCCGTAAACATGGTACGCGACACTCCGCTCAGAGATGGTGCACGTGTGTGTGAAATATCATGGATGTATCTGAAGCGGTTGAGAAGTTATGCTCTGGACAAGCCCCATCTGGGCCCCATGTGACCTTTGACCTTTGCCAGTGACCTTGACCTTGACCGGGTGCACAAAATCATGGTGCGCGACACAGCGCCTAGTGATGGTGCACGTGTATGTGAAGTATCACGAATGAAGCTCAAGCGGCTCAGGAGTTATGCCCCGGACAAGAAATTGCCAACAGACAGACGGACGGACGGACGGACAGACGGACGGGGGTGATGACATAATACATTTGACATGACATGACATTTCAAAATGCCTCGAGCTTGTTTTTCTCTGTTTAACCCTTTCCCTTGTGTTTTTTCTTAAAGAACCTTACATTTGCAAGACTTGCAAATCTTCCAAGGTGCAAACAAGTGAGCAGAAATGACACAGTCGTAAGTACATATATTTCACATCGTGGACAGTGAAGTTTTCAAAAATATAAGTCACTTGCCCAACCTGTCAGTAAACATGGTTACAGTGTCCTGTGGATCAAAAATAAGTTTCTTTTTTTGGACCAACTGAAGTGGGTCACAGGAAGGAAATAGTTGATATCAAAACGTCAGTCGTGTTTTCCCACTTTGAATTGGGACTGTCACTGTGCTTTTTGCCAACATGCGATGCACACCTCTGTTAGGATTCGGGACACTGATCTGGGGCCAGTTCATTCCCAACAAAACCTCGGTGATTCATTCTGCGCACCTGACACATCCATCATGGGCATTAACCATGAGGGCCAATAGCCGACTGCTTTGGGGAGCCGCAGTATCAGTTGAATTCTAGCTATTAATCAGCGCTTAACTCATCAGTCAAAGCAGCTGATTACACTCTTGACTCAGCACATTTGGTTTCTAGGGGTGGAGCACAGCAAGTGCAAAAAATAGTTGGGGACTCTCCGAGACCAGGGCTGGCCAGACCTAATCGATTTTTTTAGGGTTTTGACCAGGCCCCGAGGGGCTGGTGGCTGAGGCCTCAGTGTAGCTGCTGGGCCCTTGAACCCCTTGACCCCTTACACTCAAATTTTTCACTTCTTCAAAGTCAGAAAGGGCATTTTTATATTGTAGGACAATGTTACATGCGTATTATATATCTGCTGGTTACAGCACTTCACTAAAGCTACATCTCACATATTCAAAGGCATATTCAAACCCAGGATAGCATGATTTTATTGTCACAGAATTGTATCCAATAGAAAATGTCTAGATCTTGTACAGCATTTTATACACTTTTCCCAGTAATTCAGCAGGACATATTGGGAATCGTTGGAAACCTTGGGATCTCCACTAGAATTTAAAATAGGTTTGAAGTTCCACAGGTTTAAATACAGCAACTGAACTTGACAAACATTCAGTTCATAGGTAACTTGATTTCAGCCCCACTTCGTCTAACCGACCTCAGGTTTTGAGGTTAAGCAACTGTGTTATGTTATGGTAACGGGAGGTCTTCACCCTGAAAGGCACCCAGGCTGGGCTGTAGCCAGGGTTCTTACCGAAGTCTGCCAGCTTGAGTTCACCCCTCTCGTTGATGAGCAGGTTCTGAGGCTTCAGGTCTCGATGTAGCACCTTCCGCCGATGGCAGTAGGCCAGCCCCCGCAGGATCTGGAACAGGAAGATCTGGGACAGAGACGCCCAACCAAGAGTTACACCAACTGCACATCAATCAAAACCTGAGCCTAAAACCCTAAAAATGTATCTGTGGATTAACCCCGGAGAAATATCCACAAAAAATAATGCCAGACCTATGCATTATCAGGCCAGCTTTTTTCAGGGGAATGTACACAGGAGACGTGTTCTTTTTTCATTGTTTTGTTCTTTATAATTATTCAACAATGGCATAATGTGGCAGACAAGCACTCCCTGTTTCAAGACTGGGTCTCAAGTTAAAATCTGTTCTACTTTTAAAGAGATGCCCCTCTCATCAACGACAGCTTCAGAGCACGTGACCAATCACAAAACAGAATTGGCGGGACATCCATTTCCTACAGTACACTTTCATGAACAGTTGTAGTGAAAATGTCACAATATTAAACAGTCAGCAGACCAGTCACTTTTTTGTCATAACAATTCAAACTAGTCTCCTATTCTCCTTGCTTTTATCAAAAGACACTTCTTTCCAAACGCCGCGTCTCAATGGCATGGCTCATTATGGTCAGAGTGGCAAGGGTGTGCTTGTTCCAATCCCAGCATGCACTTGGGACTAGGAAGGAATTCACAATGCAATGCTGCAAATCCGTCACAGAGGACAGACACAGTCTGCCCACACACTCATATCCAAGTCACTCCAGCAAACCTGACCTGCGCGTCTTTGGGCTGGAGGAGGAAACCGGAGCGCCAGGAAGAAGCTCACACACTCACAGAGCACATGCAAACGCCACACAGCAAAGCCCCCAACCAGAACACAAACCATGAGAAGTAGGGATCATCATCAATCGGTTTTTGTTACTTAGTGTTGTGAAGAATAATTTGAATTTGGATTATTATTGTCTTAGTCGTGTTAGAAATTCAGAAATCTCATTTTTCAAGTTGGACTTCTGGCAGATGTTCCTGATATTTATACGTTTTGCAACCAAGAGGAGTGTAATGACGTTTTCTTGCATGGCCATGTATTTGAAAATGTCTTTTTACTGCTTTAATTGGGGAATGTTTAAATAGTTTAACATTGATATTTCTAAACTAATTACACTCAATAATCTCCCCTTTACTTCAATGTAACCTTATTTTCAATGAGTAGAACCAGCTTGTTTCAAATGCAGATGGCGGCTTGTAAGTAATTTTACCCTCCCAAATGTTCGAATGGGCTCACCTTCACATTGTGCATGCTCATTATGTTCCCACAGTCATCCATGTACTGCTTCAGGTCCTTGTCCTGCACAGGAAGTGATGTCACAGTTAGACAGGCAATATGTTGTCAGGCACTATGCAACTTAAACTGTGACTTGGATCCTGCGGCAAGTACATCGTCTACGCCAATTAAATTCAAAGAGCTTTTCAACTAACAATTGTAAGCCAATATTCTGTTCAGTTGCACGTTTGCCCTGCACGTTGCTTCAACTTTTCCATATCCTTTCAGTTGAGGTACAGTGAAAAATACGAGACCAATGAACAAGTGCTGTATAACCGTGTCTGAGACAGGAAAGTAAGCCCATAGGCATTTTCAAAGAGCTGCGCCCACATATGCAAGATGTTACTGTAGCCTACAGTCACATTTTAAAGAGACACTGATTTTCAGAAATTAGGCTTGTTTACATTTATGCCTCTGGGAATTTTAAGGCAACCCCATCTTTAAATCCGACCTCCCCACATGGGGTCACAGCCCAGTTTTGGCATCTCAGCCTGAGTGTCAAAGTTGCAGAAGCCAGACTCTTGACTCTGTGCTAATGCTAAGCGAGACGGAACGTCAGAGGACTCACCAGGTACTCAAAGACCAGCGTGAGGGACTTGTCCGTGTGGACGATGTCGTGTAGCGTCACTATGTTCGCGTGTTTCAAATCCTTCAGTAACGACACTGCGGTGGGAGAAGAGGGGCTCGGGTGAGCAGGAGAACAGGCCAGACCACAGACATGACACGAGACACCAGGCCATAAGTATCAGGACAGAAGAGAACAGCACAGGAATGATGACTATACAGCATCAACAGGAGAGATCAGGGTCGCCAAAATCACCAGGTCTGATGTCCACTGCATCGGTTAGGATGCTAGCGCCTAAATTAGGAGCAACTAATCTTAAATGGAGAGGGCTGGTGAGGGTCCTAGCTTTTATTACAGCCCAACACTAACATAACATGAGTCTACTTCTGAAGGTCTTGACGGACTGCCCTGATCAGTTATTTAGTTGAATCAGGCGTTATGGCAGCAAAGTAAAATAAAAACCTCCACTCAGACCGACCTGAGGTGGGGAAGACGGGACACCCCCCGTCTAAATTTGAGAGAATCAGTAGAGCAGAGGACGCGTTGGCTGCTGTGGAACAGGCTGAAGTCTGAAAGTAATAGTACACCAGTGTACTGCATCCTCCACCTCTGAATCTTGGTAACTATTGGGCCAATTATCAAATTCAAGTAACTGCGATTAAATAGTGCTGAAGGCCTTCTACTTCTCGAAACCTGGATTTTACTGCTCTATTTCAGAGAAGAGGAAGCTATTTATTTATTTATCTATTGTTTAACAACACCTTCAGTACGTTGTTTAATGGTGATATCATGCCATCTGTCGCACTATACAGTAAATATATGTAGGAATCGAATCACATACTAGTCACACAGACAGTGGATAGGCAATTCAGAGTTTCCATTTCGGGATGCAAGAATGTCTTCGGACTGTGGGAGAAAACTAGAGCACTTTGAAAAAAAATCCCAGTGAACACAAGGAGAAAATGACAACTTCACAAAAGAAGGCCAGATTCAAACCCACGTCCTTCAAGCTGAGACGAAGACAGGAAAGAGAAAGGGCAGCTTGTTATAACAGGAAATATATCAGTCCAGGCTTCAGACAGCTGAATTACCGCTGAATGTCTGTTAGCGAAGGAAGACCACAGAGGGTTTGTGAATTTAACCCTTAGAGCGCTGAAATAAATGTAAAAAAATATATACAAATGTAATCATCTTGATGTGTTGAAAACCATATCATATGGCAACTTGTTTAAAAGAGATCCCGCAGGGCGACAAGTCGCGACATGACAGATTATCAACAGCTTAGATTTCCATTATCTACCTCGTAATATAATTGAGTAACAACAGCTGCATTTACCGCTCTCAGGGTTAGAGGACCTGGCAGCATCAAAGAACAGGTGTAAGGTGAGGTCATGTCTGAGAGCAGGTCTGTACACGAGGAAATGTCCAGACAGGAGAGGTGTGATGTCATGATGATGTCCCGGTGAGGTCATGACGTACCTTCGCGGATGGCCGTACAGGGCGCGCCCTCCTCGTGCTCCAGCCGGATCTCTTTCAGCGCCACTAGGTTGTCAGTCAGTTTGCTCCGCCCTTTAAACACCGTGGCGTAGGTCCCCTACAAGAGAGAACAAGATGAAGGAATTCAGTGGGAATTCACTGTAATGTGTTCAACCATCCAATAAACACCTAAACCAAACCAGTCTAATTACGTACAAAAAGCCTGCACCCAATTTTACAGTAACTCAGAGAAGGGATTCTCTGGCCATACATACTAGTACAAAACCTAAATTTACTGTATATATGCATTAATATATACCTATCTATGTTTTCAACATCTATTACATACTTCATGTACTCTAACACACCGTATTCTGCATACTGAATATGTACATATGTGTCCTTTATGAACTAAACAATGAATATGAAGACTACAAAGGAAAAAGGATCAGAGTCCAAATTTTGTATTTTTGTATATTTTATATATGACACATTATTATAATATTATATTTATTTAATATTTTTTGCACATTTTTTCAGTGCCTTGTTTCTAAAATTGTTTAGAATTTTTAATTCATCGTTTCTCCACAACGTGAAAATGTGACTGATCATTTTTACATTGTAATCTTCATATGCATACGCACATTGTATTGTGTATCTTAGAAGCTAGACAACAATGGACAGCCAGACCAGCGCTCAGTAGATAAGTCGAACGATGGTTTGAGATTGTCCCACATAATGCTGGCTAAGAGGTTCTCAGATGCCAGGTGTGCATTGCAGGTGCACTAATAGGAGTAGCAAGGTATGTGTTGCAGGTAGTACTGGCTCCCCGCGGACAGTCGAGGAAGAGGGGCCTATGATGATCCAGACCCACACTCACCTCTCCCAGCTTGTCCAGTTTGATGTAGGTCTCCAGCTTTCCAAACCCGATCTCAGACTGAAAGCAGAAAACGGACAGGAAGAGGCAGAGGAATTAGATGACGGTCTCAGTCAGAACCGAACAGGCCCCCCCTTATAAAGACCCGGAACATAAGCAAGAAGACGCATCAACAATTTCAGTTTCCCTTCCGGTATATTTCTAAGTCAACAGCAGGGGGCGCAGTTTCCCCACTCTGAGTGCACAGCTCACGACGGGGGTGTGGGAGGGGGAAACGCACAGAAGACTGATGACAGCAAAGAAACAACAATGGAGGCCGGGAAAACAGGGATGAGGCTCTCCATTCAAACGCAGCAACCGGCCGGCGACAGCACGAGAGAGCGACAAGGGGGAGGGGAAAGAGACGAGGATACAGAGAAGGCGACCAATAGCAGAGCTTCTGAAGACCAGTGCGCGCAGTCTCCAGTCACGCTCGGCATTTCAAAATGCTGTATTTACTTCACGGTTCACTTCACGTGCGAGTAAAAGCGCTCAGATAAAGTCAACGCTTGTAAGAGGGAAAGTCTTTCAAGACCGCATCACTGTCAAAATATTTACACACCTACCTCATCGGCCACTGTTCCTGAAAAAAGCCGCAGTAAGTAGGGTTCTACGTGAAGAAAAGGAGATTTAAGCCGCTTTCATACTGGACGTGAAACGATTTTATCGCACGACAGATTACATTACATATTCGCGTCTTCGCATTGACTTTGAATGTAATCTGTCGTGCGAAAAATTCGTTTCGCGTCCGGTGTGAAAGCAGCTTTAAAAGGAACGCGCGATTGACAGCCGGACGGGTACTGAGTACCAGTTTTCTGTTTGGTCCGGCGAATAACCGCAACGAATCGACCCCTATGAAAATGCGTAACTTCCTCTTCATTCGTCAAGGCCATGAAAAAATATGACAAGCTTATCATTTGGACTCCGTCACGAAACAGAGGGACGCAGCCAACCCCGTGGTGACAGGGAAACGCCACATTGAGAAAAGCAGGGTAAACAACCTGCCATCCTGAGGCGATCCGAACAGAGGAACCGCCATGGAGCAGAACCCAGAGCCGCTTGAATTTCCCCATGAGTAGATTCAAAGTGAAAATGAATAAGTAGATAAACTGAGGGTCAATGTCGCATACACTGAAGCTAGATGACAAACATACATTGAGTGAAATATTTAAACCCAGGATGGCATGTTTTTATGGCCGCAGCATTAAATCAGATGGAAAATATCTGAATCTTGTACATTATATAGTTGCATTTCCCTGTGATCTCTATCATTTTGAGGGGAACAGACTTAATCTTATTGGTGAAGTGGAACTGGACTGGAAATTCTTGTATGACGGTTCCCAAAACATACTGAACAAACAAGCTCCTTATCACAAATTGCGTGTCAAAGGTCGTAACAATCACTGGCTTTCTTCTGAGACAAGTAGTCTGCTTAGAGATACAAATATTGCACGGGCCAGGGCAAGGCAAAGTAAAACTGATGCTGACTGGCTCAGTTTTAGACAGCTGAGAAACCGCTGTACTCAGGCTGTAAAGAGAGCAGAGTACTTTCTTTCAGAAACCAGTAAGAACTTAAATGACCCAAAAAAGTTTTGGGAGGTGATCAGATCTTTCTCTGGCCAAGTTTCCTCCACTGAACCACGATGCTTTATTCATGATGGTTCGTGCATGATGACTGATAAGTCTACGATTTTAGATTCTTTTAATGAGAATTTTATTTCAGCAGGTTTCTTAATTGAGATGGGAAAAAAGTCAAACAATCCTGGCGATTTAATTGAAAATGGAAATGCCTTGCCGGTCAGTAAGGTCAGAGTGGAAGCCCCGTTCCAGTTTCTTCCAGTATCTGCCGCTGATGTATTAAGAGAGCTGAAACGGTTGGTCTCCAAGAAATCTGCAGATCATGATCAGCTGGAACCCCACTTTCTCAATTTGGCTGCAGAGTAAATAGCTGAGCCTTTATCGGTTTTGTCTTATCTCAGTCCTTTTAATAGTGAAGTCCCACATATATGGAAGTCTGCTTTTGTCTTACCATTGTTAAAAGGAGGGGATCCCTCAAAAGTGAACAACTATAGGCCGATCTGGAAGCTATGCATTTTAGCAAAGGTTTTTGATAGGTTTGTTAAGTGATCAATTAAAATATTTCCATGAGAGGAATGACATTCTATCGAGACACCAATCTGGCTTTAGAAAAAAGCACAGCACTGTTTCAGCAGCTCTTAAGGTCTTGAATGACATTATTGAAGCGCTTGACCGAAGGAAATTGTGTGTAGCTGTATTTATAGATTTATCAAAGGCATTTGATATAGTAGATCACAATATCCTGGTTGACACATTAGAGAAAACTGGCTTATCAGAGCATTCAGTTTCCTGGTTCAAAAACTATCTAATGGACCGTTCACTGTGTGTTCAGATGGCTGGGTCCTCGAAATTCTAGACGGTTTCAAAGGGGGTACCCAAAGGTTCCATGTTGAGACCTATTCTATTTTCCATCTACATTAATGATCTTTGTAATGACCTGTCCGGCGCCTTGTATCACTTTTATGTGGATAATGTGATCATTTATTGTTTTGCACCATGTGCTGTGCAAGCCTTTGCCCCTTTTACAGTCTGTTTTTGACGTGGTTCAGTCACATCTGCAAAGGTTAAAGCTGGTGTTAAACGTAGATAAGGCAATGGCTATGATGTTCTCCAGAGCTACTGTCCCATCACAAAATCTCCCGTCCTAAGTTGCCAGGGAACAGCTATTGAGCTGGTTTCGTCTTATAGGTATTTGGGCTTCCATACTGATCAATATGAAGTGGCCTGATTATTTTAATTTTCATTTGATTTAAGACCAAAAATACCTTCCATGGATCAACACCTCTCTTTTAAATCCCATATATCAAGTCTGATCTCTAATTGAAAGATAAAACTGGGATTTTATCTTAGGAATCTTGTTTCTGAGCTAGGAAATATCTTGTATCTGCAACTTTTCTCGCACTGCTTGATTATGGTGACATACTGTATATGCATGCTTCAGCTACCTGTTTACGCTCCCTGGATACCGTGTACCTCTGTGCATTGCAGTGCGTCACTGGTTGTACTAATCTGACCTATCATTGCACTTCGTATTAAAAATCAGAATGGTCATCCTTGTCCAACAGGAGATACACACATTGGATGACTTCCATTTATAAAGCTCTCCTTTAGAATGGTCCTGTCCTATCTCGGAAATTGCTTAATTAGGAATCAAGGCCAGTATAGCTTAAGGTCGTCAGACTTCTTTACACTCACCCTCCCCCCGAGTGTTCACGGAAATGGGGAAAAGGGCATTTCGTTATGCTGCTCCCTTTTCATGGAATTCCTTGCAGATTGCCTTGAAATTGCCTGAACTGATCCCATTTGACAGCTTTGTCAACCCTCTGTTAACCAAGTAACTTTCCAACTGTGTAAAAATCATTTCCCTAGGCAAATATGTTGATTATGGGCCAATACTTGGAAAAATAGTAAAAAAAAAAAAAAAAAAAAAAATTCAACACTTTGTCCCACCTTTCCAAAATGTAGCAGATCTGCTACATTGAGTAATAATGCGAATAGAAAAATTAAAGTGACGGACCATTCAAGTTTTTCTCAAATGTTTGTTTGGCAATAAGAAACAAAACCAGCACGATGTCCAGGCTGTTAACCCTTTCACTTTATGTAGCAAATATGCTACAGTGATTAATAGAGGGTTAAAATTCTTAAGGATAAGGAAGTTGAAAGCATTGGGGTTTGTCATCGTTTTTAAATTTGATTTGATTTCACTTCTTGTTTGTATAAAACTGTATGAATGATTGTAATTGTGTAAATTTGCTGCCTCTTGGCCAGGTCACTTTTGTAAAAGAGATTTCTTATCTCAATGAGCTCACCTGGTTAAATAAAGGTCTAACGAATAATATTTTAAAAAAAATTTTATTCAGTAGAAAGCATGTGGGATCACAGGAGATCTAAGCCTCAGCACTGTAATTTAAAATGGACCCCAAACGCCACAGTTTTAAAAAAGCAGCTGCATTTGACAAACCCAAAAAAGGGATGGACAGAGTTGAAGAGGTCAATGCACTTGTTTAAACAACAATAAGCATATATGATGCAACTCAGAGGACTATACAGTTATGCCAAATAATCAGCTTAGCGCCATTAGCTATCTACATCCTCCAGATGTCTTCCCACTGAAACGCATATTACTGTCCTCCTCCTGCAAAGGAGTGGATTAGCCTTTCGGATGATGAGCCGTTGCCTCGATAGAGACAGTCTGAAGCAGATAACGCCAGATAAACAGAGCAGCGGAAGCAAGACAGAGCGCGACACTCCGCTCTGAGAGGCCAGAGCCTTTTGTGACAGCGAGGCGCACTGAAGTGGATGGTCTGGTTGCTAAGGCCGCGCTGCTCATCCTGTTGACATACAGGGTGGCTACTCCACAGAAGGTTGGAGTACAGCGCTGTATAAACTGAACCACCCCGGTGTACTGCACTGCATTACATCTAAACACCCCAGTGTACTGCACTGCATTACATCTAAACACCCCGGTGTACTGCACTGCATTACATCTAAACACCCCGGTGTACTGCACTGCATTACATCTAAACACCCCGGTGTACTGCACTGCATTACATCTAAACACCCCAGTGTACTGCACTGCATTACATCTAAACACCCCGGTGTACTGCACTGCATTACATCTAAACACCCAGGTGTACTGCGCTGTTTTGCATCTAAACACCCCAGTGTACTGGCCAGTATTACATCCAAACACCCCAGTGTACTGGTCAGTATTACATCTAAACACCCAGGTGTACTGCGCTGTTTTGCATCTAAACACCCCAGTGTACTGGCCAGTATTACATCCAAACACCCCAGTGTACTGGTCAGTATTACATCTAAACACCCAGGTGTACTGCGCTGTTTTGCATCTAAACACCCCAGTGTACTGGCCAGTATTACATCCAAACACCCCAGTGTACTGGTCAGTATTACATCTAAACACCCAGGTGTACTGCGCTGTTTTGCATCTAAACACCCCGGTGTACAGGGCAGTATTACATCTAAACACCCCGGTGTACTGCGCTGCATTACATCTAAACACCCCGGTGTACTGCGCTGCATTACATCTAAACACCCCGGTGTACTGCACTGCATTACATCTAAACACCCCGGTGTACTGCACTGTATTACATCTAAACACCCCGGTGTACTGGTCAGTATTACATCCAAACACCCCAGTGTACTGGTCAGTATTACATCTAAACACCCCAGTGTACTGGTCAGTATTACATCTTAACACCCAGGTGTACTGCGCTGTTTTGCATCTAAACACCCCGGTGTACTGGCCAGTATTACATCTAAACACCCAGGTGTACTGGTGAGTATTACATCTAAAGACCCCGGTGTACTGGCCAGTATTACATCCAAACACCCCAGTGTACTGGTCAGTATTACATCTAAACACCCCAGTGTACTGGTCAGTATTACATCTAAACACCCAGGTGTACTGGTGAGTATTACATCTAAAGACCCCGGTGTACAGGGCAGTATTACATCTAAACACCCCGGTGTACTGGTCAGTATTACATCTAAACACCCAGGTGTACTGGTGAGTATTACATCTAAAGACCCCGGTGTACTGGTCAGCATTACATCTAAACACCCCAGTGTGATGGTCAGTATTACATCTAAACACCCCGGTGTACTGGTCAGTATTACATCTAAACACCCCGGTGTACTGGTCAGTATTACATCCAAACACCCCAGTGTACTGGTCAGTATTACATCTAAACACCCCGGTGTACTGGTCAGTATTACATCTAAACACCCCGGTGTACTGCACTGCATTACATCTAAACACCCCGGTGTACTGCACTGCATTACATCTAAACACCCCGGTGTACTGCACTGCATTACATCTAAACACCCCGGTGTACTGCACTGCATTACATCTAAACACCCCTCTGTACTGCACTGTATTACATCTAAACACCCCGGTGTACTGCACTGCATTACATCTAAACACCCTGGTGTACTGCACTGCATTACATCTAAACACCCAGGTGTACTGGCCAGTATTACATCTAAACACCCAGGTGTACTGCGCTGTATTACATCTAAACACCCCAGTGTACTGGTCAGTATTACATCTAAACACCCCGGTGTACTGCACTGCATTACATCTAAACACCCTGGTGTACTGCACTGCATTACATCTAAACACCCAGGTGTACTGGCCAGTATTACATCTAAACACCCAGGTGTACTGCGCTGTATTACATCTAAACACCCCAGTGTACTGGTCAGTATTACATCTAAACACCCTGGTGTACTGCACTGCATTACATCTAAACACCCAGGTGTACTGGCCAGTATTACATCTAAACACCCAGGTGTACTGCGCTGTATTACATCTAAACACCCCAGTGTACTGGTCAGTATTACATCTAAACACCCCGGTGTACTGCACTGCATTACATCTAAACACCCCGGTGTACTGCACTGCATTACATCTAAACACCCCGGTGTACTGCACTGCATTACATCTAAACACCCCTGTGTACTGCGCTGTTTTGCATCTAAACACCCCGGTGTACTGGCCAGTATTACATCCAAACACCCCAGTGTGATGGTCAGTATTACATCTAAACACCCCGGTGTACTGCACTGCATTACATCTAAACACCCCGGTGTACTGCACTGCATTACATCTAAACACCCCGGTGTACTGCACTGCATTACATCTAAACACCCTGGTGTACTGCACTGCATTACATCTAAACACCCTGGTGTACTGCGCTGTTTTGCATCTAAACACCCCGGTGTACTGGCCAGTATTACATCCAAACACCCCAGTGTACTGGTCAGTATTACATGTAAACACCCCGGTGTACTGCACTGCATTACATCTAAACACCCCGGTGTACTGCACTGCATTACATCTAAACACCCCTGTGTACTGCACTGCATTACATCTAAACACCCTGGTGTACTGCACTGCATTACATCTAAACACCATGGTGTACTGCAGTGCATTACATCTAAACACCCTGGTGTACTGCGCTGTTTTGCATCTAAACACCCCGGTGTACTGGCCAGTATTACATCCAAACACCCCAGTGTGATGGTCAGTATTACATCTAAACACCCCGGTGTACTGGTCAGTATTACATCTAAACACCCCAGTGTACTGGTCAGTATTACATCTAAAGACCCCGGTGTACTGGTCAGTATTACATCTAAACACCCCGGTGCACTGGTCAGTACTGCATCTAAACACCCCAGTGTACTGGTCGGTATTACATCTAAACACCCTGGTGTACTGCACTGCATTACATCTAAACACCATGGTGTACTGCAGTGCATTACATCTAAACACCCTGGTGTACTGCGCTGTATTACATCTAAACACCCAGGTGTACTGCGCTGTTTTGCATCTAAACACCCCGGTGTACTGGCCAGTATTACATCCAAACACCCCAGTGTGATGGTCAGTATTACATCTAAACACCCCGGTGTACTGGTCAGTATTACATCTAAACACCCCAGTGTACTGGTCAGTATTACATCTAAAGACCCTGGTGTACTGGTCAGTATTACATCTAAACACCCCGGTGCACTGGTCAGTACTGCATCTAAACACCCCAGTGTACTGGTCGGTATTACATCTAAACTCCCAGTGTACTGGTCAGTATTACATCTAAACACCCCGGTGTACTGGTCAGTATTACGTCTACACACACCAGTGTACTGGTCAGTATTACATCTAAACACCCCGGTGTACTGGTCAGTATTGCATCTAAACACCCAAGTGTACTGGTCGGTATTACATCTAAACTCCCAGTGTACTGGTCAGTATTACATCTAAACACCCCGGTGTACTGGTCAGTATTACATCTACACACACCAGTGTACTGGTCAGTATTACATCTAAACACCCCAGTGTACAGGTTAGTATTACATCTAAACACCCCGGTGTACTGGTCAGTATTACATCTAAACACCCCGGTGTACTGGTCAGTATTACATCTAAACACCCCGGTGTACTGGTCAGTATTACATCTAAACATCCCAGTGTACTGGTCAGTATTACATCTAAACACCCCGGTGTACTGGTCAGTATTACATCTAAATTCCCCGGAGTGCTGCACCATAAAACATGCGAACAGCCTGCTCTGCTCCATGCTCAGTAGGGACGGAGCTGGTGAATACGAGTGGTGGAACAGCATGAGAGAGAGGGGGGCAGATCAGAGCGACCACAGTGCTGATGACTGAGGGGAGGGTTGAACGGGGGGGTGGGGGTTACACGGAGAGATTGGGGGGGGGTTATCTCTTACTGACCAGTGAGGCCCGACGGGAGCGTCGGCTGAGCGGCTGGTCAAATGGAGGGCTGTTCATCTGCAGCTTCTCCAGGTACCCGTCTGGGATCCGGATATCGGCCGGCAGGGACAGGCGCTTATTCAGGTCCTGCAGCACAGGGGCGTGAGAGAGGAGGGGTTACCGTGTCGTGTACACACACACTGCAATACTGACAGATACACTGCAACAACACGCACACACACTGCATTAATGCACACTATATGCTGTGCTACCACAGAAACCTATGCTGCAGTCACGCATAGTACAGCACAGTACAGTCAACTGACGGGCTCCTTTAATAAAAACCACACCCGTTGGTACCTGATGACATCACATTAAAAGTGAAAGTGTTGTCCAGCTAGAGGAAGGAAACAATCTTCAGCGTGAAACGGCAAAATTCACAATTTTATCATGTACACAACAAGCGTACTTTCAGATGTTTGCATTTGCTTATTCATAAGGAATGCATTTGAGAGAAGAGTTCATGCTGATTTAAAAAGCGAGTCTTGACACTGTAAAAGACTTTGACGTGATCGCAGTGTATAAAAGATGGAGACCAACACAAACACGGCTCCACACAATCATGTGAGCTCCAGAAATAACTAACCGCCTCTCAACCACAGAAAGAGAGGGGGGGGGGGGAGGAAAGAGGGAGGGACAACAAAGGATGGCAGAGGAAAATACACAGTTATATCCCCTCACGTTCACACAAGTTACCCTGTCACTGTTTTAAAACCATTCAACTTGCCACTATTGCTATTATTATTTTTTCATTATTGTCAATTTTTTTTAAATCGAAAAAGCTTGGGCGATACAAGTGAACAAATTTGTCAATCCAGAAAGAACACCAAAGTCAATATAACAGGACGGAATTGAGACAGAGACAGAGAGAGTGTAAAAGAGAAACAGATGATGATGTGAAAGCTGCATTTCATGAAAGAGCATTAAAAAAATCCAGAAAACCCAGTACATAAAGAGGAACACCAGTAATGGCTCAGAAAAGGGAACAATTTTCACAGAATTACAGCTGCACATAGCAAATCTATTTACAGTACTGGGGAGGGGGGGCGATGGCATGTGCAACAGAGGAGAAGATTTGCAGCTTCCTGTCACAACCTGAGGGACAAATAATGAGGCGTAATCTCAACTGTTTATATTCACAGTGACTTTATTCTGATTGATATTCTGTCTTACCTCTTTCTGATTTTATTCTATATTTGAAATGTGTATTTTCCTTAAATTACAATGCTCCTCATCATCTGTAAAGCACACTGAAATGCTTTGTTGTAAGGAATGCGCTGTATAAATAAACGTGCCTTACTGTCCTTATTAGCATTCTTCATCTGACTTGTAGTCAATTGATTACTTTACGCTGCATGTCATTGCTAATTACTCCACTATTAATTACATCGGCGATGTTGACTATCAGCAGACATGGCGGGAAAGGCATAACTGAAATGGACAGAGAGAGAGAGAGAGAGAGTGCATGAGAGAGTAGAATGAGTATGGAAGCAGAGAGGTAGAGATGCGAAGGAAAACTAGGAGAACAAGACAGACAGAGATGTGCAGAAGCCGAGAGATTCAATAATGAAGCTTCAGCCCGATTCTAGTGAGGTCTGTCGCCCTCTCAGCTATTGGCTCTCACACACACACACACACACACACACAGACACTGACACTTTCATCGACATGCACACAGATACAGGTGTGCGCACACACGCACACACACACACTCACTCACACACACTCTCTCATTGACATACACACAGATACAGGCACACACACACACACAAACACACACAGACACACACTTTCCATACCCATGATGCTGTAAGCGCAGCACTCCCACACAGCGCTGGTGTTCACACTGACACGCTCCTCAGATCTTTCCGCAGATACAGATACAGGTCGCTCACAGACGCTCAGGGCTCAGAAAACAACAGCTCTTCACCAAACGCTCCCCCTCTGACCCCTGCAGAAGAATCATGGCCATCTGCAGACGCACAGCACCTCGTCTCATTGGCCCGGCCCTGCAGGCCGAGACCAGCCAATCCCATTCAAAGACAGAGCGCACGGAGAAAGACCATACCATGCATTGCGCATGGGCGTGGAACCGGTCGAGGTACGAGCAGTAATTACCAAACTCAGAGACGGTGACGCAGGTTTGGACAGAACACGCAGATGGTCGATGCAGATCCAGAACACGACCGGCTCACAGTTTCCCCACCTGCAGACCCCAGACAGGAGTTCAGCCCCCATTACGCTCGCATGGGAGTGCAGATGTTCCCTGGTCTAATTTTAAAAAAAAAATCTCCCCTCTTCGCCTCTTCCGACTAGGCACTAAGTTCCGTGGGCACTTCCACGGTCGACCTGACCGGCTGGGCGGTTACCATGGCGACACAGACCTGGCTTGCTGGTGCGGAGGCGGAGTTTATGGCCCCCTCACCCCCGTTTGCAAACCGGGGCCATCAACGGAGCGGTAGAAGGGAGATTGTGAGCTGATGTGGGGCTCTGCAGTGTGTGTGTGTGTGTGTATGTGGGTCTGTTTGTGCATGCATGTGTGTGTGTGTGTGTGTGTGTGGCAGAACCCTCAGTACCTTAGACTCAGAGACCTGGGTCAGGACAGGCAGTGGTGTGTGTGTTTAAAGGGCTGTTAGCCTAGCGCAGAGTGGCTAATCTTCAGCGCTGTGGCCCTTGGGCGCAGGGGGTCAATGTGGCCGTGCAGCACATCCGGGGGGCAACAGAGAGGGAGAGAGAGAGAAAGTGAGAGAGAAGGATGGATGGTGAGAAAGAGCATGGGAGAGACAGTCGGGTGGCGAGAAGGACAGAGAGAGAGAGAGAGAGGGGGAGACAGAAAATGGAGGAGAATAGGAGAAGTAGAGAGAGTATATGGTAGAGTGGGGTAGCAGGAGCTGGGTAGCTGAACCAGCAGCTATAGAAACTGCAGTCTGGCCCCCAGTGCAGCCCGGAATTCTGACATGCATCAACAGAGATGAAGTTGGGGCCCTTAAGCAAGGGGCCCCCAAAACCCACTCCAGGGGCTCAACCCCATTGACCACCCTTCACTCTCCCCAGTTACACGTGCCAATCCTCCCACTAAACCCTTGAAGCCTGTATACATGAACTTTCCTGATTAAAGTAAAGTTACGCACGTATGCACGCAGGCACACACGCAGAGCCAGGGCTCAAAGCTCAACGTAACGTTTACTTAATCATGCATGAGGGAATGTATTCATGACAGGGGAAAAGATAATAAACCTGGAAGCTATGATTTCGAGGAGGATAATGGGAGAAAATGTTCATACGTGAGAAAAAACAGGGAAAAACAAACTCATTCACTCTGAGACGGCGCCAGATATGTGATGGAAACAAAATGGCCCCGTGAGTCGATTCTTCTGGAACCCGCCTGCCATATCTCTCCATTCAAGAGCTCTAACCAGCACCACTGCAGGGGTCTGTCCTTCATTAAGCCCGACGAGTGATGCAGACTCCACGTGTCCGATAAACCGCGTTGGAGTTCTCTTGTCCCGGTGATGCTCGGCTGGTTTTTCCCGATTGCGAAGCCTCGGTCGATAGTGTCGGCGGTAGCGGAGAGGAAGGATGAGTGGCGTGTAATCATACGCTCCAGCTTCTGAAAAACCCGGAGGCTCGTCTGCGTTAGCGCTGCAGGAAGCGTATGTAGGTCAAACTGCCAGCTCCAATTTCTTGCGCTTACACTCCAGTAAACGTGTGTGTGTGTTTCTGTTTTTACTTCTGACAGGGAGAAGAGAGACATGTTGGGAGGGAGGCAGATGTGCGTGTGTGAGAGTGAATATAAACGCACTGAAATTTGGTTTCGGTGCAGTGTATCAGAAAAGAGAGGCAGGTGTGCTCTGACGGTGTGCCTGGATAACTGCGCATCCACAAAAAAATTGCATGCATAATGTGTGCATGATCGTGTGCACGTATATGCGTTTTGTTTGTCACTGTGCATTTCCGTCTGCATGCAAGTTAAAATTTTAGTGCATTGTGCGCGCACGTGTGTGTGTGTGTATGTGTGTGTGTGTGAGAGAGTACGCGCATGCATGCATGCGTGGAGTGTGTTGTGTCTCTGAACATGTCTGCACATGAATGTGTGTCGTTTTTGTTTGGGGTTTGTGAGCATTGTGTGTTAATGTGTTCCTGCAGGAGTATGCTGTGTCTTTGGACATATGTCTGCACTGTATCTGCATACGAATGTGTCGTTTCTGTTTGGGTTAAGTGAGTGAGCACTGCATGCAGGAGCTTGTCATGTCAGTGTGTGTGTACATGTCTTGTCTCTGTGGGCCTGGAGTGTGTGTGCGCGCGTGCGTGCAGGCAGAAGACTGTCTGTATGCATAAGTTCGCCTTGGGTCTGTATGTGACCGCACCTTCACATACAGCTTCGCACATCCAACCCCTCAGACCGTGTGAACATGACCAGGCCTGCAGAGACTAAAGAACATGACACATATTTACCGCACTCATGCGGAGCTACACAGCTCCACAGCCCAGACCGCCACACAGCCACAAGTCTAGCATCTCACAGTAGGACCCTCAAATACAGGGCTACTGCAGTCCCACCATGCTGTTATACTCATCTCAACCCTACTCTGGAACACCTGATTCCAGCAAATACCAGGACAACTACATCTATGGCGGAGTAAAATAAATGAATGTGCACGGTTTCGTTAAAGTTTGGAGTTAAAAATGCAGGGTGACCGACTACCAGGAACAGGATCATACAGCCCAGCCCTGAACTGTTGCGCAGGTCAAGGGGAACAGAGTTTTCACAGCTAGGAATCGTCACCGTTCAGACAGCTCCACCACACCTGATGGTGCATAGGCAAGGCGCATTACACAAGATCTCCACCTGGGGGCAAAAACGATCAAGCCAAGGCAGTGACGGGCACAATCTACGGAGCTCATTCCGGGAGTTCATAAGTGTGGAAGTGTGGTATCACCGCTGAAACCGACACAGGTGACGACAATAAGACCCACGCATAACAATCAGTTAACTCCAGATCAATCATTCCAGCAAATACCAATACAACTGGGGCAGAACTCGGAGTAAAATCCCAGCGTGACATCATAACATGACTGCGCAAGTAGGGCTCAATGGAGGTGCTCTCTCTGCAGGATTAAGAAAACAGGAAATTTTTCAAGTGCCGGGCGACACGAAGGTCAAGGGAGAGAGCATTCTCGGGAGTTACAGGAAGTCCGTGCTGGCCAATCAGAGGTAGGAATGTTGATGGGAACGCGATGGCGAAAGAGATTCCGCAGTAATGTAAGGACCCACCGCACACGCACCTGCACTACAACAACCATAACATCCTCTTCCTCTCCAAAACTCAGAGCAGCGTCTTGACCAATGGGGACTCACAGCACCTTTACATTTCACCAGGGACAGATTTCTGCCATTCACAGAAATGCACAGACCTCTTCTTCCTCACGATGTACACCAAAACACACACATCGAGAAGAGCCCTTCCAGGCCTTGGAGCAGGGAAACAACATCTCTCTTATGGCCGGAGAACACAGGCTCCCTATAACAAAGGTAGAGGTCTGCAGGGCTTGAGGACCACAGTCTCTGGTTTATGTTCGACTAGAAGCTTATTTAAGTCTCATTTAAGCTGGAATAGCTTTAGCTAACAGAGATGCGATTTAATCGATTACCGACAGGGTGCACAAACTTAGTCCAGTACAAATCTACGATACCGGTTGTTGATGATCAGCCTGACATGTTGAACACCAGAGAATTATCTCCATTCCGCAGAACTCGTGATCGCACCCCGCACTAACATAACTGCACATGGGAAGTGCCTCTTCTCATTCAGAACTAAACTGAAGCTTAAGTCATGGAATTTCTGCTTGTACAAGCGCAGTAAACACAGGGCTAATCACTGGGAGTTTCTGAGGAATTACTGCATTAAAGAAACCGCTAATCCGGCAGCAAGACACGAGACAACACCGCATGAAAACCTTCCTCAAGCCCGGCCCGCATCGGAACTAATCCCGCTCATACAGAGCTTTAGCCCTTTGAAACCAGGCCTAAGAAGACCTTTCTCCTCAGCAGACAGGAGTCAAGAACTCAAGCAAAAATGCTCCCGAAAGGCAACTGACACTGTGAATCCCCCGCCCGCAGCAGGCAATTCACAGTGAAACCAGGTGAGCTGTTGCATGGTGACGATCAGGCCTTTGTTTACTCGCTCGCGTCGCTCCCCGTCGCCCGTTTCCCCCGCAGCACAGGGAAAAAGGGAAACTGCCCTCCGCAACGGGAGGTCAGATCCTCCGGCCCTGTCCTCAGCCATTACAGGATCATCCAGATAACAGGAATTAAACCAGATGAGGGGGGATTACGGACAACCCCCCCCCCCCACAATCCGGCCCAGGACAGCCCGGATTTCTCGTTTCACGCCGCATTCATAAGACCCGCCAGCACGCGCGAATGCCAACAACCAATCACCATTCTCCTCAAGTACGATACCAGTATGGAAAAGCAGTGCTGTCCTTAAGTATTTGAAGTATTCACTCTGTATGGATGGAAAAGCTGCGAAATTAAAGGTAAGACTTGCCTCTCTATCTTGAGACGTTGGAAATCCCAAAGACACAATGTTTGGCGCAGTAAGCAAGTAAATTCCCTCCATTTTCCACAGACTGGATTAAAAGCCATGCTGCTTTGGGACTTACTAGACAAAAAAATTGAGGAGAAGCAAACAGCAAATGTAGCACACCTCTGAGAGCAGCTGCAGCCAAACTGCAGTACACTCGCATTACCATGCTACTGCCATTATAGAAACATATACATCATTACGCTCAGCAGTTATTATTAGAAATTGTAGTTAGTTTGATGGATATAAAATTTCTTTGTAAATAACAGTTTTTATTTTTTAAGAACTGATTGGAAGAGAAACAGAAATCTGCCCAATTTATCAATATTGTATGTTGTGGTCTCCAACTCCAGGCTTTTGTTATTTTTAAGTGCGCTGAAGAGCGCCACGCGTTACTCTCAGTCTTCTTTCCCGGCGGGCTGCAGTCGCAGCGACGTGACGCCGCTTCTCTTCATGTTAAAGACACTCAGTGTGTGCGTCTGCTGGCAGTCGCGCGGGTAAATATTTACACTCTTTCTCCAGAGGAGGCAGGATGAGAATCATCACGCCCTCGTTATGAAAAGCAGGGCGTCTCGTTTTTGGGCAGCGCATGAATAATTCGGGAGGAATTAGAGACAGGAATTCAGACGCTCCGCTCACGGCTGTGCTGCTCCAGCTGTTCAGTCCTCCTGCGTCACGCTCCAATTTCATGCACACAAGCACGCAACACACACAACACACATGCCTACACACACACACTCACACACAACAACCATGCAAACATAATGCATACACAAACACCACATACAAACACACGCAAATACACACAACACATGCACACACACCACATAAACATGCAAAACTCACATACACACAAAACAACCATTCACACACACTATATACAAACACAACATAGAAACACACACGCATGCACAAATGGCACATACAATGCATGCATGTGCACGGATGCATATACACACACACACGCGCGCGCACGCACGCACGCACGCACGCATAAAATACATACACAAATCGCACCACATAGCTGAGGGAGACAAAGACAGAGCAAACACAACAAAAAACAAACACACACACAATACACAACTCAAACAACAAACATCCCCGCTACAGAGGAATAACCAAGATTTAGGACAGTTATCTGAACACAAGCCTGTGCAGCGCATTCCGTCTCATTTAGGGCTCACAGCACAGAAGGGTTTGGGTCGGTCTTCCTCGACATGCGACAGCTCGAGACAACAAAGGCTTGTTAAATTAGCCGAGCAACCCCTCACACCCCCCCTCGCTCCTGAGACATATTCAGGATACTCTAGAGGGTAGCCCCCTCCCTTACCCATACTGCTGTGTGGCGCTGGGGGGGGGGGACTATGGGCTCCCCCAGTATAGCTGGGCTTCTCTTTACATCTCCTCCAGCTGTTTAAGGGCTTTTCTCCCAATGGGGATGATTTTTTTTCTCTCCAAACCTCTCTGGCGAATTCAGGGGTTTTAGCCGGGCAGCCGTCAGGCCTTCTGCAACTCAACAAAGCGTCTCTGTGAAAACTGTCCAATAAAAAGCGCGACACAAATGATACTGAACTGAGCGATGCAGGAGTGATGGGGGGGGGGCACCAGCCGGCCCACAGCACTGTTCCCCACCCCGAGCGAACGGATCGTTCTCGTCCAGAAAATTGCAACCGGATCCACCATGCCGAGGAACAACCTCACAGTTCTAAGAAGTGGGAATTAGACCACAGTTATCACACTCTAGTCCCAGAGGGCTGCCTCTTTTCATCCTTTGTTCTGCAGCAGGGGGCTCCAGCGAGAACATGCTGCTCTTCTTCAAGGACACTCTGGGAGGAACTTCAGACACAAGAGATGCAATAGGGAGCCATTTAGAGAAACAGGGCTGAAGACTCTGGAGGAGTTCTGGGGTTAAGGGCCTTGCTCAAGGGCCCAACGGCAGACTTCTTTACCAAATTAATCTCTCAACGTGCATGTCAGAATCCCGAGCCCCACAGAGGGCTCAAACCAGTAAAAGCCAGTCAAGGCAGTGAACCGCTCTGCTACCCTGCCGCCCCAGCCTCTATAGTCACCGACCAATCAGCAGCCAGTTAATGCCCGCAGAGCAAGGTGCGAAGATTCGTCAGCCAATCAGCAGCTAAAATAAATTACTGCCGCGGAAACGCACCATAAACCATAAAACACTGTAGCCCTCCAGCAGTTGGCCACCCCTGGTTTATACGCATCAGATTTTCCATCACTGTCTGAATCACTGCAGGCAGGACCTAAACGAGACGACACAGCAGTCACCTGAGCGAGCTCCCCAAAACCTGCTGTTAACGTCACCTTCACCTCCAGTCTCTCCCTCTCCCTCCCTCTCAATGTGCTTTATTGGCTTGACAGGAATAAAAGAATCTATGTCGCCAAAGCTATTCATAAACGCAATATTAAATAAAATGATAAACAGCGCAATAACATCGGAACGGTAATCCCTCTCTCTCACAGCACTGATGTTGTTGTTTTCAGTGGGGGCGGGGTTAACTCAGAGGGTGGGCGGGCATCAGCGATTCCCAGGAAGCTCTCTCCAGGAAAACTGCAGTGACCCTTGTTGCATAACTCCTCGCCGGAATCGCCTCAGCTCCCCTCCTATCCACACTTCCTCCATCTGCGCTGTGGCTGCAGCATTAATCTCAGTCCTCCGAGCCGCAGTCCCAATCCGCTCTGACGGTCCCCGGACCTGCCGAACCAGCGCCGCGTTCGGCCCAATACGCTCAGGGCAATACGCGGAACGGCTGCAATGCCTGACTGGGGCATGGTCCAACGTAAGGACTTTTTGCTCTGGCCCTTTTGTATATTTTCATTAGCCCATAAGCCAAAATGCATACATTTAACCCTAAGAGCGCTAAATACAAATAGTGTTGCTCAATGATGTAAGATATCAAAGTCAAAGCTCCTGAAAACCTATCATGTGGCAACTTGTGTTCTAAACAAGTCACCACATAGTAGGTTTTCAACAGCAAAAGATAATTCAATTTATAATTTTTTGAAAATTTATTCCAGCGTTGTACGGGTTAATTGCAGAGCCAGGAGTCAAAAAAGCAACAACTGACTGACCCAATAAGGCAAATGCCCAGGCAATCGACTTGCCAGAGATTAAATTTTACACGCCCCGGGCCAGTGCGCTATCGGCTTTGTCATACCCTGTAGGAAGGTCTTCTCCTTTCCTATAATTCACCTCAGCAAGTCTTGTTTTCTCCCATGAGAGCTTGTGACTCATCAGCTCTGATTACGGAGTCTAAGGTCACGAGAGCTCATCAATGGGGCCACTAAACCCCTGGCCTGGGACCTCTGGGACTGCGTGTCCTTGACATGGAACACAGTCCGTGTTCTGATCTCAGGTCAGTGTAATAACAGCAGTGGAAACTCACCTAAAACACCACTATTGTGTTGCACCCACCAATCCCTGCACTTGGAGAACTGGCTACATTTTCAATTAAGCTCTTCCAAACGGCCACCCCAGGTTAAATGGCCGTTATACTGCCATCTCCACCGTCATCTCAGCTGATGCACGGAAAGCCACCTTTCGGGTCTTGGGTCTGTGTAATAACATGCAAAACCTGTGGCAAAAGGCTGGTGTGTATGAAACAGCAACCACGTTGCGCAAAAATGTTCACAACATGTCAACTGAAGCGGAGAGGAAATGTCATAGTTAAATACGATAATGCACCGTTATGAAAAAGTCAGGCTGGGAATTTGGCTGAGAAATTGAGGAACCCCCCCATGCTCACTGCAATGAGCATCATGGGATCTTCACAGGATTCATAAACATCCAAAGCCCAGCACACCCAATAGTATGGGCCAGCGCAAGGTTAAAAAAAAAAAAAAACAACAATCTTGATGCCATCAATGATGACCTGCCTGCTTGCTCAGAGCGACCTCTGACCTCTCCGGCAGTCCAATCAGCTTATGTCTCACTTAACACCCAAATAATCCCATTTGCCGCTCCACCCTTGGACACAGTGTTGCCAGCGGCTCCCCCGATCAGGCAGGGGGTGCTATTCATCAGACGCAACAGCAACAGTCTCCTCACACCGGAGTGCGAGGATAGCTCCTTGCAGCCCAGCCTCCGTGAAATTACTTTTCAGTTCAGCAGAGCAACGGTCACAGCGCAGCTAGGATACGCTAATCAGCTCAGACATTTTTCTGTCCCATCAGTCGCAGCCATAGACTGTATAAAGAGATGGACAAAGCAACCGTGACGTCACGCATTGGTTTCAGCATACCATCTAGGAGGCTTCGATTTTGGCAATTTGAACAGCGCCATTTTGTCATTTTGAAACCGGATGTGATTTCTATAGAACGAGAGCGTGACTTGAAGATTCAGGGAGGAGCGAGGGGTGGATCTTCACGGGGATCTGACAGTACCTGGCGAGGACCATAGGATATCTACGCCCCATAAAGCATATATTTATCCTTTATTCTAGTCTACTTTGGACCATAATTTACAAAAAATGATATATCAAAGGAGACTTGAGACTTGCGATAGATACTATAAAATAATGTGGAAAATCATTATTGAAATAACAAATCAGGTGGGAAAGTAGAGTCATTTTCTCATTGACTTCTATAGCATTTAACTTATTTCTTCAACCACTCATGTCGCCATCTGCTGGCAATTAAATAGAATGCAATTTTCAGAGATTTCCACATCGGCCTCACTTTTCAGACCCGGGTGCTGCGTCCATCTTTTTATACAGTCTATGGTCAGAGCCACATCAGCAAAGGGATTCCTGACAGAGCTGGAGCCGGTTTCACGAAGCAGAAATTTCAAGTTATCTGCATAACTGCTGCAAGTAGGGCAATGAACCTTCATAGAACCAGAACAGCACATGAGTTTTTAACTGGAGCCTTTGTGCAAAGCAACTTACAGTAGATTAGACCAAGCAGAGGACAGCTCTCCCTTTAGAAATGTGGGGTTAAGAGTCTTGCGAAAGGACCCAGAACGAGAGCAGCTCTCATCTTACTGCAGCTAAACCAGGGGTTAGAACCTCACAGGCTTAAGGTGACAGGCTGCCCCCCAGAGGTTACAGAAGCTTGAGCAAGTCCTCCAAGTTTTGCTCATCATGGTCAGCAACCTAAATTTGGCATCCCGCTTTGTAAAATCTACACCTGCTTCCCTGCCATAAAGGCCATGGGTACAAACTGCTGGACACTAACTATTCAATTGATCATCATTGCTCAGCAACCTCAAGTGCTCAATCATCTCCTCAACCCCCACTATCCATTTATCGCCCGCAATCAACTGAATATGCAGGGGAGGGCGATGCCGTTACACGCTAGCGACACGTGCTAATCTCCCCCAATCTGGCACATGCTAAACACAAGGGTTTATCGTGCCCAGAGTGTGCTGGCCAGGAGCCATTTCAAACAGCCAACTGCCTTAGTCTGGAACAGAAGGCTCTTTTTCCATTGAGCCTTTATATTGGCAGGTCAGCCATTTTACCAGCGTATCCCAGCAAACCAGAGTCCATCAGGTCCTGAACCCACCTGCTGTCCCAGACTGAACCAGTAAAGCACTGTTAGCAATACATTCATATTATACAATTACTGACTTCACTTGAGGTGAATCCAATTATTAATGTGAATCTTTGGATTCACTGATAACTGAAGCCAATAAATGTTTTATTATAGGACCCTACCTGAAAATATAAAATAAGAGAAGGGCGACAACTCTAACGTGAAGCTCCTCTCAGGGACGAAGCGACGCAAAATACGGACATTGTAATCACTTGTGATGATTGTAATCCAAGCCTAATCTGTTTTTAGCTGGAGGTTGTTGGATTATTATATTCACCTCTAGCGTGATGAATATCACTGTTTACATTAGCCGGCGGAGCTCGCCTCGACCAATCAGGAGAGAGGGAATCCTTACGTCATATAGTAATTGCTGGTATTTGCCACAAACTGACATGCAGCCCCATTTTTTATTGTTTGCATCTTCATTTACATTTGATAAAAACAGGCCTTTGGTTATTGCGGTTTTTGAAGGATTTATCAGTCTCATAAAGATCTGCAGCAGGCAGCGGTAATTAAATGAATTTCCTTAAGATGCGACCGGATAACGTTTCCCCGAAGAAAACCGGCACCAGCCATTTTGTGCTTTTTACGAGGCAATTATTCACAGCCGTCAACGCATCCGGGCGGCCAATTACAGCAACGGCTATGGGCGATATTTTCTTCCTGCACCGAGAGCGTCACAGAGCTCCAGACGAGCGTCGGCCATCACTGCGAGATTCGTGTAATGCTCAGTGTGTCCAGAATCATCGTTATTGGAGACTTTGGTCCCCCGTCCTAAAGAGGAGATGAGGATAATGTCTCTCGATAAGCCGAGCGCTATGTTTCCTTCCTCTGTGTTCTCTTCCTGTGGCCGAGAACTTGGCAGGCAATTCGCAGCTGATAAAGAGAGGCGCGACAAGGTAATGTTGCAATAAACGCCCTGTGCTTTTACACACGAAGGTTACAGATTAACAAGGCATTATCAAAGAGGGTCTACCTACTCCCTCAGTTTATGTAATATGTTTATTTTGCAGAGGTAAGAAGATAAAGAGTGGCTATGGTGGATCAAGTATGCACACGTACCAGTTTAAACCCATCAGAAGCCTGGTGTACACTCTCTGAATAGCTGTGAGTCCATGGGAGAACAAAGTCCTTGCCTGTATTTAGTTCCCACAACCTGGATTCACCAATCACAATAACCCTTTATCAATAGAGAAATCAGCTAGCAGAGCACATGGGTGGATCATTACTTTCCAGCTCCTGGAATGTTCGGCTGGAACATCGGGCTACATCTGAAGTGGACGGCTTTTGCTGGCTCAGGATTCGGTATCAGACGCAAGGACGCGATGCTAGACTCATGTGAGCAGCAGTTCTGTCGGGCTCGGGAAAGACATTAGTAGACGGTGCGTCACCTGACATGGTTCCGGCCGCAAATCAGCAATCAGGGATCAGCTGCAGCGAGCGGCTTCTGATTAAAAAGGAATTTCCTGCGTCTCTCGGGGAAGACTGAGCGGCGTCCAAAAAGACGAACGACATGTTCAGAGGAGCGTGAGCCAGGGTAAACAAGCCAGAGCATTTCACTCTTTAGCAAATCACCAGCTGACAAGAGTCTAGGTATTTGTTTTCAAAAATCAGTGAGTTTTGACTGATGCTAAACAAGAGCTCTACGTCTACAATTAGAATCCACTTGGGGACGGAAACATATGGCCTGCTAGCGTGATGTCCGTCTTAAGCCGGGAAACGGAGATGTGCATCTGCCGAGGATTCAAGCAGAGATGAGCGGGAGATTTGCCACTATTGGCCCAGGATATCATTGGCAGTGCCCTGCTGCACAGTAAACACTGGGCTCTGAGCTATTGGACAGAGCTGGAGCGGGAGACTGTACGGTTACACAGAGCAGCTGAGGGTGGAGTCTCCCCCTAATGGCAGGGCAGGGGATAGCACAGGCTGAGAGACACGGGGAGGAGGAGAGATGGAGGAGGGGAGGCTGAAGGAGGGAGTCAAATAAAAAAAAAAGGGGGAGGGAAGGCAAGAGGACAGAGATTGGAGGGTGAGAAACAGGAAAAAGGAATGGATGGGGGAAAATGGAGGGCAAAAAAAAGATGGAGGACAGAAGGAAGATGATAAAGGGATGAATGATGGGCAGAGTTGTGAGAGAGGAGAGAGAATGTAAAGGGAGAGAGAGGAGAGGAGATGGATCGAGGAGAAAAGGAGGAGGTTTTGAAGAAACACACACACACACACACACACACACACACACACACACACACACACACACACACCTCCATGGAGATCCGGCGGTGGACCCTGTTCCTCAAACACACGCCCGTGGGGGACTGGATCTCGTCCGAGGACGTGCCGGACGCCTGGTCGCTCTCGCCGTCTGAACCCATCTTCAGGTTCTCGTGCACGATGTCTGAGGAGGAATTGGCGGGGAGTCAGACAGGAAGGGGCAGAGCTGTAGGGCGCTCTGTAGACATTATCCACTGTACAACTACAGACAAGGCTGGAATGATGCATTGAGCAAATTTCAAACTCGTTACATAAGAGAGGTAGGCGAGGGGTGAACACAATGCCACAGATTGAAAATAAACAGTGAGGCAATTGAGACAATCATCCTAGTTCACAGTTCCCCTCTGACTCCTATTTATCAGTTAACAATCATAATGCTGCCACCAAAAACACTCCGACAAATACAGCCAGAAAAACCTGAATACTGCAAAAGGAAATCACCGCTGCCACATGAATTATTGATGCTTTCAGCGCGAACAGGAAGCGCGAACATTCTCACTTTACCACAGTCTCAAAATTAACAGGTCACAAAGTCTAACTCTTAGAGCGCCAAACTGAATTTTAAAAACACATAAATTTAATTATCTTGTGCTGTTGAAAACCTATCATGCGGCAACTTGTTTAAAAGAGCTCCCGCAGGGGAGCATTACAAAGCATATTTGCTTATGCATGATTTAAAAAGACATTATGTCTCATTTATGAAGGCACTATACATGCTGTATAAAGCCTTTATGAGCAACACTTCATCTGAAGTGTGACCCAAAACATTATTATTATTATTATTATTATTCAGCGCTCTAAGGGTTAAAGCAGCGGAAAAAGATGTCGAGAGATTTCATCACCGAGCCCTCACGGAGTCACACTGCTGCCGCATCGAAGACCTTTCTCGAAATTAACCAGAGCTTTTTCCAGGGTGCTTAAGTGCTGGAAGTTATGCAACAGACAGCACAAGCAGCAGGCGTATGACAGACCAGCAGGGCTGGCTGCCACATGGCTATTCAGGGTGTTTAACACAGGGCCTGGTGCAGCTAAACTGACAGAGAGGACTGGCCCCGCTCGCACCCAGCAGAGCCACACAATGGCGCTTGGCAGGGCTGAATGGGATTTTTGGAGGGTTATATCAGCGGCCGAGCGGTTCGGCTCTGTGTGAGCCCCGCTCAGTTTAAACACAGGCTGTATTGCAGCCCCCAGCCAGCCATCTCTCTCCCTCCTCTCTCTCTCAAAGAGCTCATTCATCTCTGTGAGCATGCGCTAATGTGCTAACGCACGCATGTGCACGCACGCACTCACAGCGTTCTCAAACATGCAAGCTCATGCACAGGCACCAACATACAGACATACATGCATGCGAAGGGAGCAATGCGTTCATTTTTACTCATGCGCGCACATGCACACGCACGCTCGCACATAGACACACATGCACATGCATACACAGACACACGCGCACATACACACACAAACACACCTGCACACGCACACACACGCATGCACGCGCACATACACGCATGCACACACACTTGGAGAGGTCTATTGGTCCCCATCAGGATATAAAAACCTGCTCACACAGATTATTGCAAAACAAGTCCTGTCTAATCATATATCTTGCGTAACTGATTGTGTAGAAACCAAATCACATTACAAAGTCACATTACAGAGCACATGGATGAGAGAGGACAGACTGCATGCACACCCTTCTGCAGCACAAGCAGTCTGTGAAACCATCAATACAGCATCTTCAGGACTGATGTATTCCTGGCACAAGCAAACCATGCTGTAGTCTAGAGTTTTCTACAGTCTCCCTGAGCAAACAGCTCAGCTCCTGCCCAGACAGCACCCAGCCCGTCCCCCAGGCCACACAAATGACACATTTCCTGGGTCAGTATCAACACCCTCAACGATCCAGTCTATTGGTGCTCCATGACTGTTGCAGTTCCATTCGATTTATGCTACTCTCCTCGAGTCTCAGTGAGATCTGGGCTCAAACAGAACTCAATCTGGATTTTAATGCCTCTCTGTGCTCCACTGATCTTGCCTGGCGCATGGTATTCTGGGGTATCTGACCCCGGTAAGAACACATCCTACACCTGTCCCCCTTATCCCCCCCCCCCCATAATCCATCACCTCCTCCACTCCATCTGCAGTCTCTCGCTCGCTGGCGCTCAAGCGGAGACGTTACATAACGCCACTGACACAGATCCAGGCCTTCAGGCCCGAGCCTGCATTATTTCATAATGCAATCCAATCCAGCGAAGCACACGCAGACGATGCTCTGTGTTAGCGTCAGCATTGGTCCAGGATCGTGCTTCCCAGGCCATAACCTGAAGGAGCCAAGGATGGCTGGTTTTCTTAACGCTCCCTGGGAGTCAAGCGTCAGCAGACTGTCTGACCAAACGGCGGCAATAATCATTCAGTCAATGACCTGGGACAGAAAACCAGGACTGGGTTTGGATTCAAGGGTCAGATTTGATCAGTCTGGACTCTCTAAACAACACAAGCAACCAAGGACTGACTAGCCATTTTTGCCCAACGCGCCATACCGGGTGCAGATTCGAGGAAACGTCCGATGGCCAGTGATTGCACTGCCCTACCCCCATGGCCCCTGAAATGTGATTGGGGGGCCCCCCATAATATCTAACCCTGCTTACTGCCCCATTTTCTCCCACCCGCCGTCTTTACAGCACCCTAAATAACCCCAGGGCCCAGGATTAAGCCATAATGGCCCTCAGACTTCCTCTTCAGGTCATAAAAAACATGGCAGTGCCTCTTCGCTCCGGGGCTCATCCCGTCTCTCGGCCCGGTCCTTCACGAGAAGTACCACCTGGATGTCGTTAACAATAATGAGTTTAACGAATCTAAGAGGGGTGGGGTGAGGGGGGGTAATTTTCACACAAAAATCCCAGGCCCCAAACTCACAAACCACACCTGCGAACAACCTTACAGGCTGGTTTTACGACCGCCATCCAGTGGCTGCCCTCGTTAAAGCCTCTCTCCCGAGGCCCTACTCACCAACATTTGATCTTAAAAAGCAACAGACGAAGACTAAAAGCCATATATAATGCATCCTTCCATTTGTATATCCATAAATCCCTCCATCAAGCAACCATCAATAACCAAAACCATCAATCCAGTCATATTTCCATCCATCAACCCATTCATCAAGCTATCGACCCATTTATCCGCCAGCCCATCAATTCATCCATCAGTCTGCCCATTGTGGCCCCGACACACACAGCAGAATCACATATGGTCCAGTTAGGGCTATTCCCCATCCCATCACTCTAATACAGTCAGGTGCAGATAACAGGGTAGCTCTGCTCCAGTTGCAGAGTTACAGTCATTAACCCTTAGTGCGCCAAATGCAGCTACTGTAGTTCAACGATATAAGCTATCAAAATCAAAGCTGTTGAAAACCTATCATCATGTGGCGACTTGTTTACCCTCGGGGAAGCTCTTTTAAACAAGTTGCCACATGATAGGTTTTCAACAGCATAAGATAATTAAATATATACATTAATTTATTTATTTATTATTATTTCAGCGCTCAAAGGGTTAATGAACAGATGTGCCGGTCATCAGTCTCTCCTCCCTGGTGCCAAGGCCGGCTTTCAATCTCTCTCTCTCTCCCGTCAAGTTCAAGTGCATCTCTGATCAAAGTCCAATCAGGCCACTGCAGCCCAGGTCATTAAACGCAGCCCATCAGACAGCCGACCCAGACTCGCACACATCGACAACTGGGGCGTTTATTTTTACCTTGAGCGACTTTCCAGCGGCCCTGAGACCCACATAGGAAAAGTACCCGGGAGAACAGGCATCTAGTGTAAGCTGACGGGGTTAATGGTGACCATGAGGTTAACGGTGACCTCTTTTTTTGGCCGAGCTGTACCCGTCGCCACGGGAGTATTCATTGAGAGGGGGAAGAGAGCGATCTCTGGAGTCGGTCACTTCCCAGGATGCAGTGGGGCAGCCTGGTTGCTTATCTGGGCTTCAGCAGAACTGGGTCAAGGGCACTTCAATTCGGGGCGGAGTCTCACCGAGCGAGCAGCGAACCACAGAAATGAGAGGGCGGAGAGATGCCCTAATCAAGAGCTACGGCTGATTGAGATTAATACCCCAGATCGTAATATCCTGAGAGTCTATACATGCACATCTACACAGGGTAACAGAGCGATCTCTGCACCATGAAGGTGAACCATAGAGGCCCCTGATCTATTTATTACTGATGTAATTTCCTGGAGAGGTGGAGCACATGGTGCTCATGGTGGGGACAAGGAGACTGGACCAGGACTGGAAGGGTAGAGGAGGGGTTTGGTGTGTGTGTGTGTGTGTGTGTGTGTGTGTGTGTGTGTGTGTGTGTGTGCGCATGCGCGCATGAGAAAGTATGTGTGTCTGTATGCATACATATGCTGTGTTGAGTGCCTGTGTGTACGTGTATGTGTGCTTCGGCACGTGTAAGTGCGTGTATGTTTGTGCGTGCATGTGAGTATGTCTGCACGTGGATGTGTGAGTACCTACGTATGTGTGTTTCTACACACGTACGCGTGTGAGTGTGTATTTGCACGCATGAGCGAGCATGCGTGTAAGTGAGCGAGCGAGCGAGCGTCCTCACCGAGTCGGCTGCCGTTGCGGGGCATGGCCATAAAAGAGCCCAGGCTGCCCCCGATGACGCTGTGGGGCCGGCGCAGTGGGGGCTTCTTAAAGGAGCCGGTGTACTGATGCAGGAAGGAGTGCATACTGTGGGAGGTGGGGGGGCGACCGTTCCTCACGATGGGCTCTGAAGCAAACACACCACAGAACATTACACAATGTTACATCACACTACACAACCTTACATTACACAACGCTACACAACATTACAGTACGTTACGCTATGTAACATTTCAATGGCCTTGGCAAGAAGGGCGTAAGTGACATTTTATAAATTTTATAGGAGAGCCAAAAAACTGCTACAGCCCCACCTGTTCGCTGTATGCTGCACCAATGTTAAGAAGGCATTTTAACCCCTTCAGGATAGGAACTGAGACTACAGACTTGGTCAGGAGATGGGCTAGTCTCAGTTGTTCCAACAGCCTAAAAAGTCATTTTTGACCGAAGTGTCATTTACGCTCTTCTTGCATGAGGCAATCGATTTCATCAGGGCTGGACATGACATCAACTTTTAATCAATACCATGTTAGCATATCACAGTAAGTACATTTCCAGGGTTGCAACATTAGAATGGTGAGATTTCATGCCTGTTTTACAGAATGGAGAGACAGAGCAGAGAATGTAGGCATGTGATTCTCTCTCACTGCAGGCGTGAGCACACAGCTGATGTCTGATGGCCAGTTTATGCCACAATGTAAAGTACATCTCAACACAGCTTGTTTCCACGTAAATATTGATAATAATTTTCCTCCATATTGAGAGATTGCAGTAAAGTTTTCCTGATCAAGAGCAAGAGTAGAGACTTGAGGCAACTCAATCGCGCCCTGATCTTCCGTTTCTTTCTTTTTTAATTTGGCATCTCTAATGCAACCTGAATCTGGAACGGCCATTCTGCAGGCCATGTGCAAGCTCGCTTGTACGCCACTCACGCCGCCATCTCGGGAGATCGCAGGCAGGTCATAGTGCCTTTCAGCAGCCACAACTTTAAACCTCGTTAGCTCAGAAGAAGGGCTGAGAAAACCCCAACATGAGCTCCCTCAGTGACACTGACGAGCACCTGGATGACCAATAGGAGGTGCTTGAACAAAATCCAATGTTCACCAAGACCAGCTGTATACCTCCCACATCCCTGAACAGCATGAAACTAACCATGTTCTGCTCTTACAAGGTCGCTGGCTATAGTCAGCAAAGCTGGATTGGGTCCAATACCATGATGGCCACTCCTGAACCACAGTACACGGCTTTTACAGAGTAAACCAACCCAGAAGACCCTTATTTTCAGTTTTAAACTTAAAAATAGTTAGAATTTATCTCCCACTTTGATACTGGAATTAAGGCATCACATCACATATAACTATCGCACTATAAAATTAATTACAAATAGCATTTTTCCATACTGTGCAGCTCAACAATATAATGCATTGCAATAAATTATACTACATTACATTACTATGCACCCTTACAATACAATACACAAGATTACATAATGCGACATCACAGTACACGTTACATCATACTTGATAGCACTTCACCGCATTAAAGGCATTTAGCATCTTGTCCACAGCGGTGAACAACAGAAAGGGCACCAGCTGGTACAAAAATGCATTAAACCCTAAATCCAGCCCCGGTTTTCTTCCCTACCAAGTAATGAAGCAATTAGCTTAACAATTAGTGCTCCTGATTGACCAGACTGCTTTTACATCTGACTCCCAAACATAGGGAGGGTGGGAAAATAGCAGTTCTTTGCATTCGAGGACTGAGATTTGATGATTCCAGGACTAGAGTCTAGACCTTTTAATACGGGCAGTTATTTCCCCCCAGAATGCACAGCACATAAATAATTGCTCAGTGAATCCCCTCACCCTGTTCATCACACAGTGGCCACGCCTGTATCCGTCTGTAACCAACGTCACTCTGAACCGATGCGCTAAGCAGCAAAGATTCTCCAGTTCTCATTTCTTTAATCTTTATTTTATTTTTATAGCTTTTTTCCTCCCCATTTCCCCAATGGGTGGAGCGAGGAGAGAGAGAGAGGACAATGAAGGAGGGCTGAGTAAGAAATAAAAGACAAGTGACTGTCGTGAGCCCTTAAGGCACTCCAGCCTGGGTAAATCAACATGGAGGTCGTACACAGAGCCCAATCAGGGGCGTTACATAAACCTCTCAAATCGTTAAGCCTCTCAATCTGCGCCGCCAGTCATTCAAGCTGGACAGAGCAGATAACCGTGCACTTTTATTACTCCGACAAGCAACGACATGAGGCCTCGGGCGGGACTTGGCAGCGCCTCGTAATCTCTGCCCCACAGGGTTTCCCCATTTGCCAGCCAATCGAAATTCACCAACTAGCCCGACGCTTCAATTCGCGCAGAAAATGAGAATTCTTAGCTGAGCCATACTCAGTCGCCTACCATTACACACATGAATGAGATCAGAACGTTCTGGACAAGGCATTCTGACGCTGATGTCACAATCACCATGGTGACTGTAAAGCAGTTAAGTTCTAGAATACTTGTGGAATACTTCAAATGCATCTGAACACTCTACCCAGTAAAGGAATGAAGGCGTCTGGCTTATAATGTTCAATTACATTACCCCCTGTCTGCATCCTTGCGACAGTGTCAGCCGATTGTGCTCACCTGCTGACGACTAAAGCCACTGCTGAGGGCCGATAACAAGAGATCTTTCCGCCCACGGCTCGTCTCGATGTCGCAGCGTTATGTAAGCAGATAAAAGCCTGGCTTTCTGTTGCATCCCGGCCTGATGCACAGCTTTCCCCCCCGAGCTGCCTGCGCCACCTCGGCTCTCCGCAGTCATAAGGGCGCAGCGCGGTTTTGTCATCGGCATTTCTGCGCTAAATAAGGAGACCGTTACCTGCTCTATAGAGAGCGACTAAACGAGACTCCGCACAGATGCACCTGGGCCTCTATAAACCTCTTGTGACATCACAAAGACACAATAGGAATTCTCGTGAGGGAACATTCCAATGCTGATGTCATCATCACCACTGGCAAAAAAAAGCACTCAAGATCTAGTAAAATTATTTTATGACATTGAAACTGCCTTCCCAAACCTCCCTCTCAGATTCTTCAAACCATTCAAAAGCAGGATTGTATGAAAGGTGAAAGAGAGCCCCTCCACTCGTATGGAGTCCAGCAATGATGACAATCAAACTGAGCTGGGTATACAGGGCCCTCAAACCCATTCAAAGATGGACCCTGAACAGAACCCATAAGTTTTGGGGCTGATATTTGCAACACTATCAGAATCTGCTCAAGTGAAAGAGATGATATATAGTCAGCCTTCTCAGCTCACCTCACAGTTCCAGGAAAGGCTTGCTTCCCTCATGAGCTGTAGCTGGCCCAAAATATTTTCACTGAACGCCTTTTATTAAATCTATGAAGGGCCAAATAGTACCCCATTTAGAAGTGCATACACTGGAACAACATGCTGTTTATGAATACAGTTACACAACGTATAATGAAGCCAAGTTCTCCATATCAGCCAATTTCATTGACACACTGGAACCTCAACCTACCCAACTTGTTTCACAGCCTACGGGAAAACAAAAATTAATATTAATACAGCACTGTATCATTTTCTCCAAGGACATTTATGGAACACAAAAGACTGTCTTACACTCTCTAACATGAACATAAACCTTGGCGGGAGATGCCAACTTTGCACCAAGAGACATAGCAGGAACTGATAAGTTATTTTTTTCAGGGGGGGGTGAAGGTGTAGAATAAAGCAGAGAGAGAGGGAGAAGATTCCGGCGTGAGGAGGAAGAGCCGAGGCAGCGAGGCGACGGCACGGAAATTTCTAGAAGCTCTGGAGCAAACGCCATGGCAACAGGAGCACGCTGCGCTCCAGCAATGCAGTCTCTGTGCTGCCTGCCGCCTACGTTTACCTGCGTCTAACGGAGCGTCTGAACGTTAGCGGAGGCAGGCTCACTCACATTCACCCGTTTAATGCGATAATCACGACTTTCTCAGAACGGCCCTTGACACTGTGGCGCACAAGCTACCAGGAGCTGGCTAAACAAGGATAAATAACTTTTCCCAATTATAGTAATTTAGATGATGCTTTTACTCAAAGCAACTCAGAGAAGAGTCCATTAGCCAAAGCAGGGGCCAATTCCCCTGGAGGGATGTGGGGTCAAGAGCCTTGTTCAGCGAACCGTACGGATAATATCGTGGCGACTATGAGACCAAGGACCAAATATCAGAAGCAAAGGCCTCAGCCTTCAGGCTGTTGGCTCCCACAAAAGACAGCTGCACAGTGCACTCCCAGTCAAAACCATCTCCGCTTCACCACAGTAAATAAAAGCGTTATGCTCTTTACAGACTTACAGCCCTTTTTCCACTCCAACACAAGCCCAGTGATCCCATCGGCAGCGAATTAGCAGAGTGGGGTGAGAAAAGTGAGGGTCGAAATGAAAGCCGACTGCACAGTGGACATTCAGGACGCGAGCCGGTCGCCCCTCAGCTATAAAGTCCCATGTGCAAATCCCAGTGTGATGGAACGTGGCAGCAAATCCCGTCAGCTGAGGGGCATCAACGTGATAAGGTTACCGAGAGACCACTTGAAGAATTCCGGCGAACACTTGAGCACGCTCTGTAGGTGTCAAGCCTGGCAAGAGAAGCGGGTCATACTTGGAAGTGGGTCGCTCTCACTGGAAGAGTCGGGGGCTGGGGGGTCACTCAAACAATCATCGCCCCTCTAATTCTACCCTGACCCACAGAGGAGTATCATGGGAGTACCGCCAACTGCCCACCTTCCTGTCCGAGTCCTGGGCAACGTGACGCCAACAGTGACGCCGTCATGACAAGGGGAAGAGCCCAGATTTGAAGCTCTTTTCTCTACCATTCTCAAACAGTACACTGGTTCTCTGAGACGCCAACACTGAAGACATTTCTGGATGGATCTAGACATTCCCATTTCTATTCCCAATATCTGGGTTTGGGTAAGGGATTAAAGGGCAGGCAAGCGAAACCAAAACTCAACCAGCAATTGGATAGGTCAACATACGGCACAAGTGCGACATCATAGGGTCCCGCACCGGGCCCCTTCCAAATCTGGTCAAATCTCCACCACTACATATCAGGCTCTGATTTGCATGTGACGCTGGGGGCGGTAATTTGCCACTCTCCTCGTATAAAGCTAATCAGTCCGTTTCATTTGACAATGTCGCTCATAGCTGAATGAGACACCTGTCGATGAGCCGCGAGCTGGGACTGTATTCGCTGCTACTGACTTAAGGTCGGAGCCTTGAAAGGCACTTGAGAACGACTGTATAATTAACGAGCCCCGGTCAGCGGAGGCTGCGTTCACCGGAGTCGCTTGGGACACTGAGACCTCGCTCGGCACAACAAGCCGTAAATACTGAGCTAACAGACTAAACGGCAAGAGATATCAGGTCTCCTCTGCGCCTGCTTATCGCTGCTGCGGCTATCCAGAGCAAGTGCCACAGGCGTAATCCCCAGGTTGGTGCGAGACCTCAGAATAGATACTGGCCTTTTTCCATTACGCGCTCCTGCAGCCACCTTTGGGACACCTACGCGCTGCATCAGTCCTGTGTTCTACCGGAGGGCAAGATAGAGGAAAAGAAAAATCGAGCATTTCGATTGGACGAGAAAATGGAGGAAGGAGGAGGAGTTGGGAAACAGATGCGAACCGATGTCTGATTGGCTGAACACACACTGCAAACATTGTAGACCAACCCTATGAGAGAACATAAATGAAGTGAGGGACCAACATGAATAGAATTGTCCGGAGGAAAAACTCTCGCCGAATGAACACTGGGCCCGAAGAAACTCCACAAAAATGACCTTACACAGCGTTTGCAAAACACACCCACACATTCAGAGCTCAGTTTAGAGGAATAACCGTGATTAAGTTTTAACAGAGCAAAAGACTTCAGAAGTTAAGAGGCCTCAATGAAATCCTGCTTGGTGAACTCTCAGCTAAAAAAAAAAAAAAAAAAAATTGGTTTCGTTTTATTTTTTTTGCTGCTAAAAGTGCCTTTTGCAAATAAAGCCATCAGCCTCACTCCAGAAAACAGCAGGGCTGAAGTGACAACAGTTACAGACAGGCAGGCGGTACTGCAAGCTCAGAACATGAGTGGGCCAGTTGGAAAGCTTGTAGCCGTTTGCTATCAAACCGCAAGTGTTTCCTAATGGTCGGAGGAACGCCAAAGTCGCGACCGAAGTTCTGCTTCAACTTCCTGATGCTCGCAGGTGCACGAAGTGCAGCAGCCCTCTGGTCGTTAAAATGATTTAAAGGTGCGAGATCGCAAATGTGCAATGAGAACATTCTTAACATTTTACTGCAGGGGAGACCGTCAATCACGGCAGTGAATTAACCTCTTCAACTCTTAACTTTTCACTTTAAACCTTCTAAAGAGAAAACTTAAGTCAGAAAAAGCATTTTTTCAAATTGTAGAACAATGTCACACACGTTATTTATCTGCCAGCTGTAGCGCTTCACTGAGGCTACATTGCGCTTATTCTGACAGAAATATTCAAACCCAGGACGTCGCATTTCATGGCCACAGCATTATATCAAATGGAAAACATCTTCATCTTGTAAACAATTCTATACACATTTCCATGAAATTCAGCATGACCCATTTGGGATTGCTGTCAACCCAAAAACCGCCAGTAGAATTTAAAATGGGCCCAGCGTTTCACAGGTTTGAATACAGCAGCTTGAATTTTATGGACCCATAAATGGGAACGCAGGTTTTATGGGGTTAAGAACCTCACCTAAAAAACCTGCACTTGAGAGGGCTGGCAAGGCGACTCGTTCTTTACCCGTTGATTACCACTCCTTCACAACACAATGTCACAACACAAGAATGAAAAAATGTCCCAAGCAGCAGCAGAGCATTCCCCAAAAAGCAGTGATGTTATCACTATCATCTGCAGAATGAAGGTTTTTTTTTGGAGGTAATATAGTACAGTGCAGCTGCCAACTGAAATTGGACATGTGACAGCTGAGGAAAACAATTCAGAGGCGAACCTACTATCTAGCATATTTTTTTTGTCTTTTTTTTTTTTTTTTTGCAAAGTGAAGAGCTACATGAAACACTGACATGCCTTCAAAAGTAAACATCAGTTCGGGTTTTTTGAAGCCCTTTGCTTTGGCACCAACATCACAAAATAGACAGAACTTTGTTATTCCAATACGGCTTGAGAGACTGTCAAAGGACAGGCACTGGAAATATTCAAAATATAGCATCCACATAAAAAGATATTGGTTTTTCTTTTTAAGGTGGGCCTTCTTCTGAGTGGCTAACATGTTTTTCTGCTGAACTTGTTCACAAGAGTTTTCTGCTCTGCTTCCATGCGAGAACTACTCTCTGCTTCTCCACATTGGGAAGGTTACTGGACTTATCGTCCCCAGATTTTTTTTGTCCCTGAATTTCTCATCCCCATGGACTTAGCATCTTTGAACTCATTGTCCCTAAGGACTTTTCCTCCCCAAGCGTCTTGTCCCCTAATGGTAACGAAACGTGCCAGCATTGTTGAGACGGATTGACGGATGGAAAACAGACAGAACACCGCGATATAAGGGTTAAGGTTAGGGCTATAATGCAGGAAAAGGACAAAGCATTATTGTGGACAAAAAGTTCATAGGGACGAAAAATACGCAGGGACGTAGAGTACAGGGACAAAAAAATTTGGTGAAGAAAAGTTCACGGACAAAGAGTCCTCGAGCCCACGGGGAGACTAGGGATAAGTACCTCATACAACCTCACTTCAAAAACCAGCACCATCCCTTTAATACTGGGGCATTATCAACAGTACACCAGCAATTCATCTCCAATTTTTTATTTATTTATTTTTTAAACCTGATGAGCTTGACCACCTCATGAAAACAAGATAATGATCGCAAGAGGAGAACAAGGCCTTCATTCTGCAGAATGATGAAGCACATTTCTTCCCTCTCCTCCTGGGGTAATTTGTGTTTTACAGCTAAGGCGCATGTCTCACAACATGCCTGACTGGAGAGGGATTCTGGATATTGCTACTGCAGAAACCATCCATCCATCTACTCCAGGGGTCCTAATGCAGGTGCTCTGGGTCATGACCGTTTGGAGGAGAGTTCTGCAGAATGACACACCCAGGACCCATCCAAATAACGCACCAAATTTGGTGTGACACCGACTACTAAACCGTTGATGCAGTCAACACTGTAGCTTCATTGAGTACGGATTACAGTACGCAGACTTAGACATCCTTTACAGTCTGCAACTCCATTATCTTCTGACCCGGGGTTAAGATATCACACAACCTCTGCAAATTTTTCTCTGTAGTTCACTGAATTTGTTAATTATCTGTATAGATTCAGAATGATAAAGCATTCCAGTCACTTTTAAATACAGTTCATTTGATGCTTTTGACTTGAATCTACAAAGAGCTCTCCTCCCTCTCTCATCTTGAAAATGATTTCTCAAATCAAATGCAAACAGTCTTAGAGGTTAGTGTAGCAACTCCCAGTTGCATACAGTGGAATTCGACCGAATGCAAACGGCCATCCATCTGAGAATCGTTCACCAACAGCTGGATCCATACGCAGCATTCGGCCGTATTATTAACTTCATGAGCAGCTTCCCAGGTACTGTATAATAATCCTGTGTGGGTATTCGGACTGAACGGCTGAATCCTAGCTTTTCATCTTGAGGTCCTTGCACTGCTTGGAATAATGCAGGGGTCCCGTCATCGACCTTTCTGCAGGAGGATTCTGGAAAATGATACAAGAAGAAGAACTCTCTATTCTCGGGGGCCTTTCTGTGATGGGCGTCCCGTGATATGCCCACTCAGCCACGCCAACTCTCCCTGACCCCTGGTGTCTCACCCCCAGGGTAACAGATCTCCATAGCGACAAATGGACGGTCACGCGGCTCCAGCTCCCACAGGGTCTCATTAACAGCGCTGTTGTCAAGCTCCGGAAATTTCCGTCCGACCCGCTCCATAATCACCGGGTGAGGAGGACAAGAGTGGGCGAATTCGCCGGAGACGCAGCCAGCAGAGGGCCGCCCTCGACTGCAGCAGTGCAGAGGCAGGCTCGGAAGTACTGAAGAGAGCGTCCTGGGAGGCGACACCAGGTCTACTCGAACGCATCGAAAGTGCTTCCAGCACAACAAACTCGCCGAAGGTGTGAGGTTTTAATGGCCGCGTCCCACGCGCCAGACATTAATGAACTCCCAGGACATCCTCGTTAATGTAACAATAACGTTACGCTCCGCAGTCCATTCATTCAGTGGAATTCCCGAGCGAGAGCCACAGCTCATATGATCACATGGTTCCCATCATTCTTAAATACCACCGAGAGAGCCAAAATGAAATAGTGATGGATTTACAAAATACCCAAGCCAATGAAGGATAAAATGGGTATTTTTATGCTTTTTGTACTTTAAGCCAGCAGTTCATTCCAGCTTCATCTGAAACTGCACTTGCATTGTGTTTTTTTTTTTATATTCGATAAAAACCTGCTAATGGAGTTAGGACCTTGAGGCCGCTTGCGTCTTGTCTCATATTTTATCCTGTTTTGAAATGCTATTCCTCTACAGATGCATGCAGCCTTTTGAAGGCCAATTCAAGTATACAAAAAAAATTCAAGAGGACTCAATGACCGGGGAAATCGAGAGAGAGCCCTTCCACTAATTCATGCTCAATAAAACTACATTTAATAACAGAATCAGTGGCATTATTGACACCCTTGAATCAATCTGATTGTATAATGTGCCACTTCAGGCCGAAGTTTATTCAGTTCACCAATAACGCCGTGCATCAATTCTACACTCAGGCGCAGGCACAGCTACTGAAAACACACCAACTAAGAAAGCAACAAGAGGTCAATCTCCTGGTCGGAAAAGTTCTAGGGAGATTGTAATACGATATTATTGGCTGGCAATAATCCCACAAGGGTTGCGACCTGGGTGATGTCATAATCTGTGAGGATCCAACACACGCCCATTGTGAGAGAATCAAAGAATCACCACAACATTATTTGATCATTTATCTTCTGATATCAAAGGCTTCGATCATTTCAAAATTGCTAGAAAAAGGAACTAAATATATAGCACTGTCTATCATTAGGGTCAAAAGACATAGCACTGACACTTTAGCTAAAAAATAGCACTCATAAAAGCAGGTCAGATTCAGAAACATTTGAAACATAACAATGCCGCACACTTCAGATTGTAAGTAGGTTGTTTTTTGCAGTTTTAACATCAAGCACAATCCGACCACACAAGGAGACAGACTGGATTAATCTCAGAGGAAGGAACAAAACTCAACTGCTACAGGGCTGTACTCCAAACAAGAAACTGTTGATGGAAAATCATGAGGACATTTTGTCTATACACAGATACACACAGTCATTGGCAGGTAGCAATATATCCCCAAAGCAAACACAAATATTTCTCAGCTGCTTGGACAGAAACATAAATGCTGGTGGGCCTGCTGTGATTGCTTCCTGTGAAACACCTACAATTCAAAAGGGAAGTCCACTGCAAAACCGACATTCCTTGCAGCACAAAATTCTGATAGTCCCATTATCGTCAAATCGTTAGGTTACAGGTTGGTCACATATGTGTTTGTGGGTGAACGAATGTGAAAGGTCACAAAATTTGAAATAATTTTTCAAATATCACAAAAAAAACCCCATCCTCTGTTTGTTGAGACATGTTCTATGCTACTTAAATACCCAATCTTAGCTCGTCAACAATGTTAGAAAGATGTAAAATGTATAGCTCCGCTTTTTCAATATGAACACCCAGCTGCGCCCACCTTTGTGGGTGCAGGGGTGATGTGCTAAAATGCTGCATGCCAAGTCTTGTCAAATTTAATGCATATTTGTGGCTCCAAGAGGTAGGGAGTCAAATAGTTTATAAAGAACAGATGACCCATGACAACAAACATAGTTTGCACCATCTTGAGACTAGTTGAGTTAGCCATCCCGCCCAGAGCCCTCTAAAGAGAGCAGTTCAGAGGCCATTTTACAAGGAGATCCCCAATAATTTTCCTTCCGTTTTCAGGAATTATTTTCGTATCATTACTGTACTCTTACTAGACTGCTAAAATTCTACTACAACCACTCCTAACAGCTTCTCTAAGCCAACTTGTGATGAAAACTAGGGAGAGAAATTCATAATTTGGAAATGAAAAGGAAAAATGGAGAAGAATCTACATTGTTTGCACTGCAGTCATCATCGAACGAGAACAAGAAAACTGCATCAACCCAACATAAAAAGCGTAGCTGTGACTGCCACGAAAAACTCTTACACGACCATACACCAAGACCAATAGTGCAAAATCCAGAGAGAAGAAAATGAAGTCCAGTATACTGGACAGTATACTTTTTTTTTTTATAAAAAAAAACACAGAAGCTATGGTTTATATTAATGATGTGTGTCTGGGCATAATATCTGCTCTATCGAAATGGAGTCCTTCAACAGCTGAATGAGAAACCGTAATGCTGATTGCTAACGCTATTTTGGGCTCACGGTTAAAATGGCCGTCTGAAGTAATTGCCTTCGGAGACATGACTGCCAGCAATTTATCATGAAATTTTCAGGGTGATACAGGACAGCCGAACAGGCCCTCAGGAGAATGTGACTGTGTGCGCGCATGTCCTTTTCTGTGACGTGGCGCACAGCGAAATGCGAGAATTAATAATGGCGCGGGTTTGGGGACGCGGGTGAGCCGTCCCATCACAAACAGTCCCGACAGAAACGTCCCCCCCCGCATAAACTCAGTCTCAACAATTAGGGCTCATGCGAAACCAAATGAGGCACCGGCCACCACAACACAGAGTCATAAATCAACTCCGCCCTAAATGCCCACGGGCGCATTCAGAGCGTCTTGTGAGACGAAGAGCAAACGGGGTATCCAATGAGAGATCCTTCTGTGGCACCTCTGATCAGCCGAACATCCTTCACGCAAAAATGTGAAAGGCAGCTAAATATCACTGGAACGTGATTATCTTCCCAATTTCTGACCTCTGGCCAAAATGCCTCACTTCTTCTGCGGTTTGTGATCTGAACATTCTTTCTACACACGTCGCAAGCAATTCACTGTCGCCAAGGCGAGCACTAATTACCGCAGAATGTGAGATAATGGTGGGGGACACCGGATGGTTGGAGAAGCCTGTCAAACGACAGCTAAAAGTGGTTCTAAATCTTCTGGCATTTCTCAGGCGGGCGATTCCTGACCAAATTCTGCAGCAAAGTTGAGCTACCTCCGCATTTTAGGCGCCCTCTTTGCATGGCCCTCTTTGCATGGCGGGCAAGTAAACAGGAGTAGCATTTAGGGAACGTTTAATCCGTACTTGTTTTTTTTTTTTTTTTCCACTGGCTTTATTAAAACCCTGACGAGCATCAGTTAAGTGCGTTTCTCCTGGAACAACGCCTCAGCACACACAACTCCCAAGCACAATGCTGCGGGCAATCAGCGCGTCCGTTGTAGGCAGCTTGTGTCACGTGACCATGCCCAGCCTTTGAGCCCGTGTGAGTCTTCCATCAATAAACGCCTTTGTTTTGTCATAGAAAAAGGCGCTCTATGCTCAACACTGGCTGCATGCGGTCACACACGCATTCGTGTTTCTGGGTCTGTGCGCAATAGACCCGTATTGAGAAGGTTGACTCAGCTCCTGCATGTTCAGCCGTCATATGAAACCGATTAAGGTGATGAACACTAATGCAACTCGCTCATCGACTGTGGAAAAATATGGACAGGTTACCGTCACCCATTGGCATTCCTTGGGCTCGGAAGCATTTCAGCACGCAGCTGCACCACGTATCGCATCGATTCTGAGCCAAAGTCCACGGTGTTCACCTGGCGAGATGGATGCAGTGACAGAACCAGCTCCTGATTTTACCGCTGAACACTTCCCCATTTTCCAAGCCGCATGAGCGTGCCAATGTCTGCTGAAATATTAAAGTCCAGGGAAGGGGTTTGTGTGCTTGTACATGCACAAGGGCAATGTTTGCATGTGCACGTGCGCACTTGCATGCATTTATCGAAGGCTGACAGCAATAAACAGTTATGTCCAATGTCTGGACATCAAGAGGGCTCACTGCAATAAACAGTCATGTCCATGAGTGTATGCTTTAGAGCAGGGGTGGGCAATCACAGTCCTGGAGGGCCGGTGTGTATGCAGGTTTTTATTCCTATCAATTACCCTGACTAATTGAGTTAATTGATTGCATGCACAAATATAGAATTTCGCAATGATTCGATCAAAGGAAAATGTTTTATGAAGGGAGACAAGACTAGTCTTTGTAGTCTCATGATAATTTAAAGAAATGCGCATGAAACGTCAGATTTCATAAATGGTTTGGCTAATTGAGACAATCAACTAATTAAAGACCAGACGTAGGTGTGAAAACAAGGGACAGATACGGCCCTGGCTGCCCACCTCTGCTTTAGAGTGTGGAGAGAAATAATCTTGTGGAGTGGTGTGTGTGTTTCAGTTTGTTCAGGAGAGTTGGGACTCTGACCAACCATGCCCTGCCATTCATATTGACCTCAGAAAGATGGCCGACTCCAGGTCGACAAAGCAACCGTAGCGTCACGTATTGGTTTAGGCATATCCTTTTGGAAGCCTCAGTTTTGGCAATTAGAACAGCAACATTTTTGTCATTTTGAAACCGGATGCGATTCCTATTGGACGAGAGCATGAATCGAGGATTTAGGGAGGAGCGAGAGGTGGATCTATGAGTGGATCTGACCTTATCTGAGGAGGACCAGAGGATAGCCACGCCCCTAAAGCATATTCTGGCTTTATCCTTTATTCTAGTCGATTTGGGACCATAATTTACAAAAATGAACATCAAATATATCGAAGGAGTCTTGATACTTGTGATAGATACCATAAAATAATGTGAAAAATCATAATTGAAATAATAAATCAGCTGGGAAAGTATGGTAATTTTCTCATAGACTTGAATACCATTGAACTTCTTTCTGCAACCACCGACATCGCCATCTGCTGGCCATAAAATTGAATGCAATTTTTTGAGATTTCCGCATTGGCCTCCCTTTTCAGACCCGGGTGCTGCGTCCATCGTTTTTATGCAGTGTATGTGTCTGCCTCATGCGAGCGACTCACCGCTGTCCTTGCTGCTGTTCTCCTCGATGGTCATCTGCTCGGCGAGCTCGGACAGCGACTCGTCGATGGTCTGGCTCCCGCGCAGCGTGAGGGACAGGCGTCGTTTAAACTTCTTCATCCTCTCCATAGAGCGCTCTGGCAGGGGAGGCCTGAGGAACAGGGAGAAGAGGAGGGTTAAGAGATGGGATTCTCAAATCTGGAGCTCCAATCCGCACTCAAAATCCAGCCCTGGTCTTCTTTCCACTCGTGTAAACAGCACAACATGCTGAAAAGGAGCAGGGACACTCAAATCTGGCCCACAATTACCAGTCTCAAATCCAGCCCTGGTCTTCCTTCCCTCTGTGAAAACTAGGCAGGTTGGTTGCATACAGTTCCATAAATTACCAATTCTGCAGCGGTTACTAAACACACTGAAGGCTTCAGCAGGAGAGCTCTGGTTATCTCATGTGTTCATTATGGCTTATTTTTGACACAAAATTGTCTAGAATTTAGTGAATTATGTTACCATGGTAACCAAAATCAAGAAGTGCCCACGTCCTAACCACTGCCCATAAACCTACCAAAAATAAAAGAAATCACTTTAAATTTGTGGCTTGTAAAGCGTCCATTAGGAAATCTCCTCGCTGCCGTCGGCAGAGGCGCGATGAGGCCGAATCCACAGTACCCCCGACTACAATAACACAACAGATTGAAGAGGAACAAGGAAGCTCAAAACTGACCAATGATTCCCAGTCCCAAATCCAGCCCTGATTTTTCTACCCTCCAAAGTATTACCTAAACAACAGAGGAGGAAAGTCCGAAACTCCTCAACTGAGAGGAAGAGCTAATTAGTGGATTCAACTGGCTGAGTAAATAGGTGCAAGGATCAAAATCACAGGACTTTCCATCTCTGCTGAACAGATAGTCCCACAGCTGAGCAGACTGGCTTCACACCTGGCGCCGGTGCAAAAATCAGGGAGAAGAACCTCCCTCCCTCCCTCCCTCCCTCACTCACTCACTCACTCACCTTCCCGTAAACATAAACCCCAGGAGACACGTTAAAGGGAACAGAGATGGGGTTCGATCATACCATGGAAGAGCTCGATAACTCACATACATCATGTAAACTCCCCCCACCACACCAGCACCCACAACCACCAATTAGCTTTAATCACCAGTGTCTGCCAATCAAACTGCAGCACAGATGGAGCAGCGTCCCCCCGAGGGACGGTAAAAGAGACGACACAGCAGCCCTCGACTTCACCACCGAGAGCCTCTCCTGCATGTGAATCGCGCACGCAGGAACGCGACATGAAATAAAAGAAAGACAGCGCTATATTTCACTGTGAGACATACTGCTACATTATCCTGATACATTAATGCGCTCACATTGATCATTATCCACGGTGCACCACTGAGGAAACCCAGGGCTTCTTTAAAATGCTTTTAATCAAATATTTATGAAACGCGCACAGCAGCAAATGCAAGCAGCACTGACTCGCTCTCTGACAATGAATACAATTTTCACCACAAGCACCACCGCTACCGCCTGCGGGGTTACCCAGAAACCAGCTCATTCTCTCCCCACTGGAAGGAATGATGGGGATATTACAACACCTGCTGCCGGCAGTAAAGTCAATAAAATGAAAAATTGTGATCAGATACAGTGTGGCACAGGGCTGGACAAACAGTGGCTCGTGTTACTAACCAAACAGCTAAACATCTCATGCGTTCCTTATATCAACACTACCTGTCAATTCCCTTCACTGCCAGGAGGTGAGAAACTTCTGCAACAGTTTTACCCCCATAAGCTGCAGTGCTGTACTCGACTTTCCCAGAAGTAGACAGACGGCCAACGACATGATTAAATTCAAACCGTCTGTCCATCTGTCCCTCATCTCACCCGCTGCTTCCCAACCCTGCTCCTGGAGAACACCTGCCCAGCATATTTTAGATGTCTCCCAGATTTAGCACGCCCAGTTCAGATCATTAAGTATTCCAGTAATGTGTTGATCAGCTGAATTAGGTGTGCTGAATTACAGAGGCCTATAAAATGTGCAGGACCAGGGTACTTCAACGAAGGATAAAGAGCAGGAGGGGCCCTGATCCCATCGTCAGAAAGAAGAAAACACATGACAGAGAGAAAGCAGAAATCACTGTTTGGTCTTGAGAAATCCTCATACGCCCTGCCAGGCAGCCATGAGTGTCCTAAAACCGAAGGACAGTAACCTAAGATACAGGGGTAGCAGCCAGGCCTCTGTTAGGAAAACCCAGGAGAAAATGGTCCCTCATCTCTCCCAGTGTCTGTATAACCCAGGAGAAAATGGTCCCTCATCTCTCCCAGTGTCTGTATAACCCAGGAGAAAAGGGCCCCTCATCTCTCCTGTGTCTGTATTACCCAGGAGAAAAGGGCTCCTCATCTCTCCCAGTGTCTGTATAACCCAGGAGAAAAGGGCTCCTCATCTCTCCCAGTGTCTGTATAACCCAGGAGAAAAGAGCCCCTCGTCTCTCCCAGTGTCTGTATTACCCAGGAGAAAAGGGCCCCTCATCTCTCTGTGTCTGTATAACCTAGGAGAAAAGGGCCTTCATCTCTCCCAGTGTCTGTATAACCCAGGAGAAAAGGGCCCCTCATCTCTCTGTGTCTGTATAACCCAGGAGAAAAGAGCCCCTCGTCTCTCCCAGTGTCTGTATAACCCAGGAGAAAAGGGCCCCTCATCTCTCTGTGTCTGTATAACCCAGGAGAAAAGGGCCCCTCATCTCTCTGTGTCTGTATAACCCAGGAGAAAAGGGCCCTCATCTCTCCCAGTGTCTGTATAACCCAGGAGAAAAGAGCCCCTCGTCTCTCCTAATGTCTGTATTACCCAGGAGAAAAGGCCCCCATCTCTCCCAGTGTCTGTATAACCCAGGAGAAAAGGGCTCCTCATCTCTCTGTGTCTGTATAACCCAGGAGAAAAGGGCCCTCATCTCTCCCAGTGTCTGTATAACCCAGGAGAAAAGGGCCCCTCATCTCTCTGTGTCTGTATAACCCAGGAGAAAAGAGCCCCTCGTCACTCCCAGTGTCTGTATTACCCAGGAGAAAAGGGCTCCTCATCTCTCTGTGTCTGTATAACCCAGGAGAAAAGGGCCCCTCATCTCTCCCAGTGTCTGTATAACCCAGGAGAAAAGGGCCCCTCATCTCTCCCAGTGTCTGTATACCCCAGGAGAAAAGGGCCCCTCATCTCTCCCAGTGTCTGTATACCCCAGGAGAAAAGGGCCCCTCATCTCTCCCAGTCTCTGTATAACCCAGGAGAAAAGGGCCCCTCATCTCTCCCAGTCTCTGTATAACCCAGGAGAAAAGAGCCCCTCGTCTCTCCCAGTGTCTGTATTACCCAGGAGAAAAGGGCTCCTCGTCTCTCCCAGTGTCTGTATTACCCAGGAGAAAAGGGCTCCTCGTCTCTCCCAGTGTCTGTATAACCCAGGAGAAAAGGGCCCTCATCTCTCCCAGTGTCTGTATAACCCAGGAGAAAAGGGCCCCTCATCTCTCTGTGTCTGTATAACCCAGGAGAAAAAGGCCCCTCGTCTCTCCCAGTGTCTGTATTACCCAGGAGAAAAGGGCCCCTCATCTCTCCTGTGTCTGTATAACCCAGGAGAAAAGGGCCCCTCATCTCTCTGTGTCTGTATAACCCAGGAGAAAAGAGCCCCTCGTCTCTCCCAGTGTCTGTATTACCCAGGAGAAAAGGGCCCCTCGACTCTCTGTGTCTGTATAACCCAGGAGAAAAGGGCCCCTCATCTCTCCCAGTGTCTGTATAACCCAGGAGAAAAGGGCCCCTCATCTCTCCCAGTGTCTGTATAACCCAGGAGAAAAGGGCCCCTCATCTCTCTGTGTCTGTATAACCCAGGAGAAAAGGGCCCCTCATCTCTCCCAGTGACTGTATAACTCAGGAGAAAAGGGCTCCTCGTCTCTCCCAGGGTCTGTATAACCCAGGAGAAAAAGGCCCCTCATCTCTCTGTGTCTGTATAACCCAGGAGAAAAGAGCCCCTCGTCTCTCCCAGTGTCTGTATAACCCAGGAGAAAAGGGCTCCTCGTCGCTCCCAGTGTCTGTATTACCCAGGAGAAAAGGGCTCCTCATCTCTTTGTGTCTGTATAACCCAGGAGAAAAGGGCCCCTCATCTCTCCCAGTGACTGTATAACTCAGGAGAAAAGGGCCCCTCATCTCTCCCAGTGACTGTATAACTCAGGAGAAAAGGGCCCCTCATCTCTCTGTGTCTGTATAACCCAGGAGAAAAGGGCTCCTCGTCTCTCCCAGGGTCTGTATAACCCAGGAGAAAAGGGGCCCTTCATCTCTCCCTGTGTCTGTATAACCCAGGAGAAAAGAGCCCCTCGTCTCTCCCAGTGTCTGTATAACCCAGGAGAAAAGGGCACTTCATCTCTCCCAGGGTCTGTATAACCCAGGTAAAAAGGGCTCCTCGTCTCTCCCAGTGTCTGTATTACCCAGGAGAAAAGGGCCCCTCATCTCTCTGTGTCTGTATAACCCAGGAGAAAAGGGCCCTCATCTCTCCCAGGGTCTGTATAACCCAGGAGAAAAAGGCCTCTCATCTCTCTGTCTGTATAACCCAGGAGAAAAGGGCCCTCATCTCTCCCAGGGTCTGTATAACCCAGGAGAAAAAGGCCCCTCATCTCTCTGTCTGTATAACCCAGGAGAAAAGAGCCCCTCGTCTCTCCCAGTGTCTGTATTACCCAGGAGAAAAGGGCCCCTCATCTCTCCTGTGTCTGTATAACCCAGGGGAAAAGGGGCCCTTCATCTCTCCCTGTGTCTGTATAACCCAGGAGAAAAGAGCCCCTCGTCTCTCCCAGTGTCTGTATTACCCAGGAGAAAAGGGCCCTCATCTCTCCTGTGTCGGTATAACCCAGGAGAAAAGGGGCCCTTCATCTCTCCCTGTGTCTGTATAACCCGAGAAAAGGGCCCCTCATCTCTCCCAGGGTTTGTATAACCCAGGAAAAAAGGAACCTTCATCTCTGCCAGGGTCTGTATAGCCCGCATTACTCTCCTCTTTTCCTGACTTCACCTCTCTGCTCTCTCATTATCCCTTTATTGTTTTATCAATTTCTCTCGTGTTCCTCACTGTCATTAACAATTCAGCCCACACAACACACTCTTCATTTAATTACAGTTCAGCGCATCTAATAGTTTATACCGTGCTGTATTATTCATGTTTCGCCAATATGCTCACACATCCATCACGGCGATTGGGTTCATGTGAATTTTAATTAGGATTCAGATGCTGCCTCTTATTGTTAAATAACTCCAATTTCTCTCTCTGTAATGAGCCTGTGAGTGTTCACAGTGCTGATCGCCCTGGGTGATGTACACAAGTACAGCCCATTACATCACTTTAGTGACATTAAATCACTGGGACTTTCAGAGCAAAAACAATACAAGCACATTCCCTGACGACAGTGTTAGACGAGGCTAATGGCATTCCAGCAGCGGAGTCCACCTTCGCGACCGCTGCCGAGCTGCGGCTAAACTTTAGTTTGATGTGCGCAAACACCGACTGACTGACTGTTGCTGGTCATGTGACCTCGCACCCCGCGCAGACCAGAGAATGATGTGCTCCCCCCATCCCCATGACTCTAGTCCCTCCACAGCGGGGGTCTCACACTGGTTCGTAAAAAGGCCGAGGGGCTGCAAGATTTAGATCCTTGAAAGTCTACAAAAGACGACGATATGAGGCATGCCATGGGCCAGGCACAATGCCTCCTCACGCCCTCTGTTCCGTCGCTACGGTCTTCTTAGGCTTGCAGAGTTACACTACAGGCCAGAAGTTTGGAAGCAAGATCAAATTTGAACAAAAAAAGATCAGTTTCACTGGCATACTTTACAGCAAAATAAACATGATTATTATTTACAGAGTCACTTATCAGAATACATTTTTATTCATATTATCAGGCCCATATTTCCAGGCCCATGGTCCCAGCACCCGCTGGATTTCCGTTAGCATCCAGTTGGCTGTAAACCATGACATAAAGTGAACAATGCAAACTGTGATTTGTTTTTTTATTTCTTCACTGAAGCTGTGACTCTTGTAAATCTTCTCAACCCAATAACTAAGCCCCTCCATTCCTTTGTTAACATTTATTCAGCAATGGTCTGGTATCATCAATGTATACACTACCTAAAGGTAATCAGAGGAAAATGGTGCATATCAATGAAAGAAAAGTGTAATCATGCAGTTAATACAGCCCAAAATCCATAGATTTCAGACTGGTTTTTTAAAAAAGGCAGTGTGAACAGAAACTTGAAGGTTGCTTCCAAATTTTTGACCTGAATTGGCCTTGCTTCAGAAGTTCTGGCTTGTAGTATACATGTCCATCAAAACGCTTGAATGATATATCAAGTGGTGCATAATATAAACAGCAGATTGCCTGAGCTCGTTCCAGTCTGCAGCCCTCTGCACACCCATGACAATAGGCAAAAACATCTCATCACTGGCAAAAAAAAAAAAAAAGAAAGCATAAATTTACCAGCTTGAGTATTACCTGCAGGGGCCAGCGGATCTGGAACGAACTCAATGAGAGCATGAAAGTGCTGAAGACCATATCCATCTTTACAAAGATGCTAAAGGAGAAATTGCCAAGATCATATGTCTAACCATCATGTGGTACCCATTATCCATCTGCTCTGGGAAATATGTGGTATTATGTGCTATATGTTGTGTATGTGTCTGTATGTGTCTTGTTATGATCATTAATGTTTCTGTTTGTTTTCAGGCTCCCTCTTAAAAGCTTTTGATAGCTGCTCTAGGAGGCCTGATTCACAAATCATCCCCATAACTTCAGTTATGCACTACAGATGATGTGTATGTGCGTAAATGAATCTGAACCCAACCAGGCACAAGCACACCTGATTGAACTAATTTAATAAAATGATCTCAGTCTGTACAGTTGATTCAATTATGTCATGCGCGCTTCTGCTTGGTTGGAAAGAAAACCCGCAGCCCCTCAGCCCTTTCACAGACCAGTTCGACACCCCTGCTCTGCAAGTTTCTTCCCGTCTGCCATCAGGGCTTTTCTTTGCCACAGTTGCTTTAGTGACATTAACCCTTTCAGCGCCACGGGCAACTATAGTCGCCCAGTGAAGTGAGATATCAAAGTCAGATGCTGTTGAAAAAGCTAACATGTGGCAACTTGTTTAAAAGATCTCTTGCAGGGGAGCTCTCTCAAAGAAGTTGCCACATGATAGGTTTACAAAAGCTCAGGATAACAACATTTTTATTTCCTTGGAAATGTATTCGGCGCCGAAAGAGTTAGGATTTTTTCCGACTCGCCCACTTAGCAAGTAGGCCAGAGATACACTGGACATTAAGAGCATTTCCACAGGCCCAAAAGCCAGACCGAAAATATTTTGATGAAGTTATTGGGAATAAAAACCAGAAATGACAGGCTCTAGTAGGCCAGCGACCAAACACCATACTCACCAGAGTTTAACTTACACCGGTGGTCCCAGGCCAGCGGGTTGTTGGGTATATTGGACCCTGCTCAGGTTTGCTCTTGTTGGGTTAGGCTAGGGTTCTCAGTGCATTGGGACCATGCTAATGCAAGATAGTAATGCTAATCCAGGTCAGAAATACAAGTCCGAAGTACAGAGACAACACCTCAGGAGGCCGCAGAATGCAGCAGACGTGCGCGATCTGCGCCTCCGTAAAAGGCCGGGTTACGAGAGCGGCGGTGTCGACAGGTCTGAACGGAGACTCGCTGAGTGAGCTGCTTCGATGTAGAAGAGCAGTCATCGGCCAGCCGCTGAGATTTACGAGGGAGGATCTTGAAGGGTAGGGCCTGTGCCTGTGAGCTCCGCCATCGTAATGCTAACATGCAAACATAAATTGACGTGTGAGGGGCGGACAGGTAAAGGCAGGCAGCCACCAGGGTCGACGTAAAGGCTTACAAAAAATACGCTTAAAAAAAACACCTCATTCATCCCAGGCCCTCCATAGGTGCAGGACTAATGATGCACCAATACCAATTGTGATATCGGATATTGGCCCGATATTAACTCAAGAAGCTGGATCAGGAGTTGGCAACAACGTAGTCCATCTGGTATTGGATACCCTAATGATAATAAATTACAATAAATACATTTATATCTTTTTATTTATTTGTTACATTATGTTTCACAAAGTGAGGAAAGCAATGTTTTGGTCAAGCCTGATGCTGCCTTCCAAAGAATGTTCCCAGTCTCTCTCACACAGTGAGCCGAACAGCATATTAATCAATGACGTCAAATCGATACTCGGTATCGGTCAATACCTGAAGCCCAAGTATTGGTATCGGTATCAGAACTAAGAAAGATTGTTACATCCCTAATTACAGAGGGAATATAATTTTAGAGGAATTACAGAGAAAGTCTACATTACTCCATTAGGCCTTGATGACTGAACTATAAACGCGTGGTCCCAGGCCTGCATGAGAGGGACTGTGGGTATAAGAGGTTAATAAGCCCTGCAGATGGAGGGAGGTGAAGGCTGGCAGTAGACTGGGCGAGGCGGTGGTGTATTGCTGATCCTGGACACCAGCGCAGGAGGGGGGGTTACAGGAAACACCTTGAGCTCCAGTGCTGAGGGGTCCCTCGCCCCAGAGTGGCGCTACACTTCCCTTACTCATTGTGTTCATGGGGGGGGGGGGCCTGACGCACCCTGATCCTGCGTCTCACTCACACGCACACACCGAGACCATTCATCCTCGTTGCTCCGTGACCTGGAAAAGGGGGTGGCATATAGGGAACTTGGGCGAACTCAGGGCTTCGCCCTCCTGAATGTGTGCTGACGGCTGACGCAGAGGAAGGTGAGCTCAAGCACACACAAATGTGGGTGTGTCGGTGAGTGTTCGAACTGGCAATGGTGTGTTTGCGGGTGGGTGGTGTATGAGTGCGTTTGCACAAGTAGGACCGAGAGAAATTCTTTAGATCTCTGTACAAGTACATGTGCATGTATATATCTGTACATGTGTGTGAGTGCCTCTGCTCTGTTTCTGTGTGTGAGCGAGTGAGTGAGTGAGTGAAGCGAAGCACACTACAGAAACACACCACTGCTACAGTACACTACTGCACAAACACACCACTGCAACAGCACACTACTGCACAAACACACCACTGCTACAGTACACTACTGCACAAACACACCACTGCTACAGCACACTACTGCACAAACACACCACTGCTACAGCACACTACTGCACAGACACACCACTGCTACAGCACACTACTGCACAAACACACCACGGCTAAAGTACACTACTGCACAAACACACCACTGCTACAGTACACTACTGCACAAACACACCACTGCTACAGTACACTACTGCACAAACACACCACTGCTACAGTACACTACTGCACAAACACACCACTGCTACAGTACACTACTGCACAAACACACCACTGCTACAGTACACTACTGCACAAACACACCACTGCTACAGTACACTACTGCACAAACACCACTGCTACAGCACACTACTGCACAAACCCACCACTGCTACAGTACACTACTGCACAAACACACCACTGCTACAGCACACTACTGCACAAACACACCACTGCTACAGCACACTACTGCACAAACACACCACTGCTAAAGTACACTACTGCACAAACACACCACTGCTAAAGTACACTACTGCACAAACACACCACTGCTACAGTACACTACTGCACAAACACACCACTGCTACAGTACACTACTGCACAAACACACCACTGCTACAGTACACTACTGCACAAACACACCACTGCTACAGTACAATACTGCACAAACACACCACTGCTACAGTACAATACTGCACAAACACACCACTGCTACAGTACACTACTGCACAAACACAACACTGCTACAGGACACTACTGCACAAACACACCACTGCTACAGTACCCTACTGCACAAACACACCACTGCTACAGTACACTACTGCACAAACACACCACTGCTACAGTACACTACTGCACAAACACACCACTGCTACAGCACACTACTGCACAAACACACCACTGTTACAGTACACTACTGCACAAACACACCACTGCTACAGTACACTACTGCACAAACACACCACTGCTACAGCACACTACTGCACAAACACACCACTACTACAGCACACTACTGCACAAACACACCACTACTACAGCACACTACTGCACAAACACACCACTACTACAGCACACTACTGCACAAACACACCACTGCTACAGCACACTACTGCACAAACACACCACTGCTACAGCACACTACTGCACAAACACACCACTGCTACAGCACACTACTGCACAAACACACCACTGCTACAGTACACTACTGCACAAACACACCACTGCTACAGTACACTACTACACAAACACACCACTGCTACAGTACACTACTGCACAAACACACCACTGCTACAGTACACTACGGCACAAACACACCACTGCTACAGTACACTACTACACAAACACACCACTGCTACAGTACACTACGGCACAAACACACCACTGCTACAGTACACTACGGCACAACCACACCACTGCTACAGTACACTACTGCACAAACACACCACTGCTACAGTACACTACTGCACAAACACACCACTGCTACAGTACACTACTGCACAAACACACCACTGCTACAGTACACTACTGCACAAACACACCACTGCTACAGTACAATACTGCACAAACACACCACTGCTACAGCACACAACTGCACGAACACACCACTGCTACAGCACACTACTGCACAAACACACCACTACTACAGCACACTACTGCACAAACACACCACTGCAACAGCACACTACTGCACAAACACACCACTACTACAGCACACTACTGCACAAACACACCACTGCTACAGCACACTACTGCACAAACACACCACTGCTACAGTACACTACTGCACAAACACACCACTGCTACAGCACACTACTGCACGAACACACCACTGCTACAGCACACTACTGCACAAACACACCACTACTACAGCACACTACTGCACAAACACACCACTACTACAGCACACTACTGCACAAACACACCACTGCTACAGCACACTACTGCACAAACACACCACTGCTACAGTACACTACTGCACAAACACACCACTGCTACAGTACACTACTGCACAAACACACCACTGCTACAGCACACTACTGCACAAACACACCACTGCTACAGCACACTACTGCACAAACACACCACTGCTACAGCACACTACTGCACAAACACACCACTGCTACAGTACACTACTGCACAAACACACCACTGCTACAGTACACTACTGCACAAACACACCACTGCTACAGTACACTACTGCACAAACACACCACTGCTACAGTACACTACTGCACAAACACACCACTGCTACAGCACACTACTGCACAAACACACCACTGCTACAGTACACTACTGCACAAACACACCACTGCTACAGTACACTACTACACGAACACACCACTGCTACAGCACACTACTGCACAAACACACCACTGCTACAGTACACTACTACACAAACACACCACTGCTACAGTACACTACTGCACAAACACACCACTGCTACAGTACACTACTACACAAACACACCACTGCTACAGCGCACTACTGCACAAACACACCACTGCTACAGCACACTACTGCACAGACACACCACTACTACAGCACACTACTGCACAAACACACCACTGCTACAGTACACTACTGCACAAACACACCACTGCTACAGTACACTACTGCACAAACACACCACTGCTACAGCACACTACTGCACAAACACACCACTGCTACAGTACACTACTGCACAAACACACCACTGCTACAGTACACTACTGCACAAACACACCACTGCTACAGTACACTACTGCACAAACACACCACTGCTACAGTACACTACTGCACAAACACACCACTGCTACAGTACACTACTGCACAAACACACCACTGCTACAGTACACTACTGCACAAACACACCACTACTACAGCACACTACTGCACAAACACACCACTGCTACAGTACACTACTGCACAAACACACCACTGCTACAGCACACTACTGCACAAACACACCACTACTACAGCACACTACTGCACAAACACACCACTGCTACAGTACACTACTGCACAAACACACCACTGCTACAGTACACTACTGCACAAACACACCACTGCTACAGCACACTACTGCACAAACACACCACTACTACAGCACACTACTGCACAAACACACCACTGCTACAGTACACTACTGCACAAACACACCACTGCTACAGCACACTACTGCACAAACACACCACTACTACAGTACACTACTGCACGAACACACCACTGCTACAGCACACTACTGCACAAACACACCACTACTACAGCACACTACTGCACGAACACACCACTGCTACAGTACACTACTGCACAGACACACCACTGCTACAGTACACTACTGCACAAACACACCACTGCTACAGTACACTACTGCACAAACACACCACTGCTACAGTACACTACTGCACAAACACACCACTACTACAGCACACTACTGCACAAACACACCACTGCTACAGTACACTACTGCACAGACACACCACTGCTACAGTACACTACTGCACAGACACACCACTGCTACAGTACACTACTGCACAAACACACCACTGCTACAGTACACTACTGCACAAACACACCACTGGTACAGTACACTACTGCACAAACACACCACTGCTACAGTACACTACTGCACAAACACACCACTACTACAGCACACTACTGCGCAAACACACCACTGCTATAGTACACTACTGCACAGACACACCACTGCTATAGTACACTACTGCACAAACACACCACTACTACAGCACACTACTGCACAAACACACCACTGCTACAGTACACTACTGCACAGACACACCACTGCTACAGTACACTACTGCACAAACACACCACTGCTACAGTACACTACTGCACAAACACACCACTACTACAGCACACTACTGCACGAACACACCACTGCTACAGTACACTACTGCACAAACACACCACTGCTACAGCACACTACTGCACAAACACACCACTGCTACAGCACACTACTGCACAAACACACCACTGCTACAGCACACTACTGCACAAACACACCACTACTACAGCACACTACTGCACAAACACACCACTGCTACAGCACACTTCTGCACAAACACACCACTGCTACAGTACACTACTGCACAAACACACCACTGCTACAGTACACTACTGCACAAACACACCACTGCTACAGTACACTACTGCACAAACACACCACTGCTACAGTACACTACTGCACAAACACACCACTGCTACAGCACACTACTGCACAAACACACCACCGCTACAGTACACTACTGCACAAACACACCACTGCTACAGCACACTACTGCACAAACACACCACTGCTACAGTACACTACTGCACAAACACACCACTGCTACAGTACACTACTGCACAAACACACCACTGCTACAGTACACTACTGCACAAACACACCACTGCTACAGTACACTACTGCACAAACACACCACTGCTACAGCACACTACTGCACAAACACACCACTGCTACAGCACACTACTGCACAAACACACCACCGCTACAGCACACTACTGCACAAACACACCACTGCTACAGCACACTACTGCACAAACACACCACTGCTACAGCACACTACTGCACAAACACACCACTGCTACAGTACACTACTGCACAAACACACCACTGCTACAGTACACTACTGCACAAACACACCACTGCTACAGTACACTACTGCACAAAAACACAGGCAGAAGATGAAGGGAGTATAGAGAGAGAGAGAGAGAGAGAGAGCGAGCACATGGAGGGTAGGGGTGAAGGATGGAGAAGAGTAATGGAAAGACAGGAGAGAGAACCAGAAAGAAGTGGGAGAGGGAGGAGGACAGAAAGAGGGAGAGAAAGGAGGGGAATGAGAAAGGGGAAGGATGGGTGGGTGAGTTCATGAGAGAGGGAGAGGTGATGCAGTAGTGAGGACAGATGTGTCTGTGCACAGCAGAAGGTAAAGCTCCACAGTAACGGAGAGAGAGGGTGTGTGATCTTATGAGCTTCCGGCCAATAACACTGCAAAACTGCTGCCGTGGAAACGTACACATCCCATGACTTTAACAAGAGGTTCTTCAGTTTTGGAATGTAGGGGGAGGGTCAAGTATCGTCACAAGGAAAATCATCCCCCCCACAGGCCAGACGAGTGACCGTCCACAGCACAATCCAAACACCGCACAGTCCAACCACAGATGTACCCGAACACGGCATAATCCAAACACAGCTCTACCCAAACCCAGCACAATCCCAAGACAGCTCTACCCAAACACAGCAGGAGGATAAATCCGAGTGTGTGAAGCCAGAGTTTAAACTCCCTCACAGTCCAGAGCAGCTCCAGAGAAGAGAACAGTCAGCCGTAACCATGGTGAGGGGGTCTGGCTTTATTTCACCAACATGGCTGATGAGCCAGCTTCCTGTATTCCATCTCTTCATACAAGCATGCAGGCACGCGCAAACACACACACACACAAACAGATGTGAACACACACATACACGCAGAACCACACGTGCAGAATAACGGATACGCATCTCTCCCCATCACTCACACACAAGCCCCCCTCCCATCACACACACAAGTATAGGCTGTAGCCCCGAGTGGCCGCTTGTGACATCTTGTAAACTCAGACCTGTTGAGTGTTCACAAGCCAAACAGTCAAACGGGCACATTCCCAGCACGGAATTGTGCTTTGCCCTGCTCCAATTCTGTTACCATGACAACCAAAATCAAGAGGTGTCGCAATCTAACCATAACCTGAGCCAACACCGCATATCAAAGGAATCGGCTGAAATTTGTGGCCCGTAGACCGTCCACAATGAAATCTCCACAAACGCGACAGCGGAAATGACGACTGTGAACCCACTGCAGCTGCCTGACTTCGTCCGAGGGGCTATGATGATTCTGAAGGATGCAAAGTGCGTCCCGGGTCCACATTACAGACTGATCTCAGATCTGTGTCCCGTTTTCACAGGGACAGCGAGACATACTTCAGGCATGATTACGGTAATCACAGATTCATGGACTCCGAGAGCGCAGACAGAGTGCAGTTTAAGTGGGCCTTCGGAGGCTTACACATGGTGCTCTGTAAACGTCCAACGAAAGTGATGAGCATTATCAGAGCTAATGCCGCTCATCGCTGATAGAGCCAGGCTGTAAATCAATGAATAACCAGCTGTGAGACGCACAGCCTCTCTGGCCAACACTCCGCTCACTGTATTCATGGAGCTGAAGTTCCACATTAATAATGAGAGGAAACCCAACACTGTCGCTCTGCAAACTCTACACTGACCAGAGGGGAGGCAGAGCAGATGGGAGCACAGCGCACACGGTAACGCATCACGGGCTCCGTCTCTCTCCGTCTCTCCCTCTCTCTCTCCGTCTCTTTCTCTCGCTCTCCCACTATCTCGCTCCCTGTCTCTCTCTCTCTCTCTCTCTCTACCAACGTCTCTACCTCAGTCTCTCTCTCTCTCCCAGTCGCTCTCGGTCTCTCCCTCTCCCCCCTTCTCTCTCCATCTCTCTCTGACTCTTCGTCTCTTTCGATATGCCCATCTCTATCCATCTCGATTGATCCATCTCTCCCTCCCTCCCTCCCTCTCAGTCTCATTCTCATTCCCTCCCTCTCTCTCTCGGAGACAAAAGTTCTCCCGTTTGATGTTACAGAACACTGCTCGGCGCAGAGGAAATATTGTACACTCATAATTTTTCTGCAAAAATAAAGAAATAATTCAAACAGATCAAAGCACTTTGGAAGATACTGCCTGCATCAGCGAAGCCGTGTGCCACTGCTGAAGGCGGTCTTGTATTCCCAGCTCTGCTGGGTCAAGAGTGCACAGGCTAATTGGGGAGTCTTTCGACTGCACTTATGTTTTTCCCAAAAAAAAGCGCAGAATTAAGTCAGCAAGGGCTTTACCATTTCTAAATGCACTGTTAATGACTGCGTTTGCACAGCCCTAGCGATGCCCCCCTCACCCAAAAACTCATCCCGCCCCCCCAACCCGGCTCCATCCAGTAATATTCCTCCTGATCAGAGGGAAAGGGGACTGCATTCCTTTGATCTTCTATTCCTCCACAGGGGAGAACGAGGCAGAGAGAGAGAGAGTGTGAGAGAGGAGACAGACCGATAGAATAATAGTATAGCATACACTAATTGAAATATCATTCCAATAGCCCAATCCAGGAGAATTAAGTTTGAATCACTGTCACTGCAGCGCTTCTGGCAACACATTCTCATCTGGACTCGTCATATGTTGACGCAACCTGACCAAGCATCGATATACAACGCAGAAGGAAGCTTTTGACGTCTTTATTGGACGGTCAGGGTTAAGGGTTAGGGATTAGGGGTTAAGGTTCGTTTTAAACTGGCGTCAAAATGAGGCCGCTAAAAGCGACCTTTTGCGAAGTATATCGACGCTTGGTCAGGTAGCGTCAATATATGAGGCATCGGGATGAGACTGCACTCCTTCTGCCGTTACACTACTTGCTTTGGATGCATGTTTCAGTTTTGCAGCTGCAAATTCCATTGCTTAGGCAAAACTAAACCTAAAATTATCTTGCCTAAAAATGCAAAGTGAAGTGAAATTGAGAGAGAGAGAGAGAGAGAGAGAGAGAGAGAGAGAGAGAGAGAGAGAGAGAGAGAGAGAGAGAGAGAGAGAGAGAGAGAGAGAGAGAGAGAGAGAGATGGCGCGAGAGAGTGAGAGAATTACACAGATAGAAACCTGATCAACAAACCCAATCTTGCCTTCATCATTCAGACAGCAGTGGTCAGTCACCAGCAGGAAATGGCTGAAAACATTGCCAAATTGAAATTGGAGCATAGTGCTAATGAAAACAAGTTCCCTTCTCCAGTCATCCCGCCAATGAGAAAGTGTTTAGGAGGTCTCCCACGCCAAACACAAATCAGGTGATCTTCGAGCTCGTGAACGAGGATGAGGCCAGATTAAACGGAACTGGAACAGAAATACTCCAGTGCAAACAGCTCGGTGTCAGTCATGCGCAGAGTAACAGGATCAGCACTCTTACCACTTCCTTATGTTAAATTTGCTAACACCCGTCCAGCTGCCTCTCTGTCCAATACAGGTCGCCATGCATGAGCAGCTGAGCACTGCGAGTGCCACGGGTCACTATCTGGCTTTTAACACGATAGCCATTTCACAATTGGCTAACCGCTACATCTAGCTCATAACAAATCACTCCGGACATATCTGCCCACATAATTGGTAATTCTACTCCAGTGTTAGCCAACTTCTTTGGTGACTTTGTGGTCTTTAAATTCAAATGTGCTTTAGGGTTCACACAAGGATGTCACAAGATTTGTTCAAAGAACCCCTTTGTAACATGATCACAGTCAGACATTACACCATAAAGAGAGGGCAGCATATTGCCATTTTTAAATGTGAAACTTTATTACCTCATAAAAGGATGCTTGAATGTTCGCTGGAAAAACAGATCATAAAACGGTTCTTTACAAACACACAGAAAACAGGACCATAAATGTGCATCACAAGATCAGACTTCCCCTATTGTGCACTATTCTACAGACCAGCCCCCCCCCCCTGCTCGAAGGGAAACAAGTTTTACATGAAGACTCACAGAAATTCAAAGCGAAGAGAATTCACAGTCATAGGCATCATTCAGTTTGATTTTTTCCCTTCCTCAGATAGTGAAGTGGTATGACAAGTAAGGAATTTTAGGATGAAACACAAATAATTGGCCCCAAAATGAATTAATGATTTTATATGACACACGTTTGAATGTTTCAATAAAAACACATAGGCATGTATACATGAGAACATGAGAAGTCATGAGAACATTCTACTCTGAACATTCTAATGATGGTGTCACAAAAGGAACAGTGGAGTTCTAGAATTCATTCCACAAAGGAGCTCTTCAGAACCAGGGTTAAAAGATGGCCCCCGTCATCACAGGCCTTGCCGCATGTTCAAAGCTTCTCGCTCTGTTGTGCTGACCCATACTCCAGTGACCTGGTTAGCAGGAGAGGAGTCCATGAGCGCTCCTTCAGTAAAATGGAATCTTGCCTCAGGGGGCTGGCTTGAAGGGGGATGGGTATGGGGTAAGTGGTCCGGAAGCGACCGTGTGTCCTTGTCTGTGTGAGGGCACGCGTGTGTCACTGTCCCACTTACAAGCTGGATGTGTGTCAAACGCAGCCAGGCTGTAACCAAGGCTGGAATCAGGCTCTGACAAGTGGGGGGGGGAAAGATGCCCCTCAGGCAGAAAAAGGTGTGTTCCTTCACATGCCCAAGGGGACGGTCAGTGAAAGGCAGTGGGAAGATTACCGCTAACACAGCTGTCTGCCGCCTGGAAATGAACAGCAGGGTTACGAGCCACCCTTCCTGCCGCACCGCGTCCTCCATTCCCCCGCCCCCCTCTCTAAACTATATGCAGCCAAGCCGCGCCCCCCCCCTCCCGTTACGCAGGACCAGAAACGCGAGACGCAAAGTCCCAGCCCTGATCTCGCCCACATAAACCGACAACCACCAGCGCTCATGCATATTCACGCAGACATCAGATCTGGCGCTAAACGCTGCAGTCGCAAGGGCATCTACACGCAATGCACTGTGGGTAATGAGTATCTCTTTCAAAGAGGAGCTCAATCAGAATAGGAAAAGCAGACTTCAAAGGGAGCCCCGCGGGGACTCCGCCACCGAAGGCTGGGTCGGGTTTAATTGGGGGCTGGAGGAGCGGATTTAGCGGCGGCTCAGCGTATCTGGGTAACACAAAGCGAAACACACAACACCTCTGACACAGACACTCAGAGGTGAAAATGTGGAGTGAAAGGTCCGTGATGCGTGCTGTGGTATTTTAGTGACGTGGGTTTGCATACCACAGGGTTGCCTGACCCTATTCCTGAAGACCAACCACCTTAAGCCGTCACTCTGAACCTAACAAAGCACACCTCATTCAAGAGCTACAGCAGGGCTGTCTCACCCTGTTCCTGAAGACCGACTATGCATTCACCTTTCACTCCAAAGCAATAGCTCATCGAAGAGGTTAAGCAGTGCTGTCCAGTCTTGTTCCTATAGACCCAATGTCCTCAAGACCAGCCATCACCCCAAACCTGACAAAGCACTCCTCATTTGAGAGCCAAAGTAGGACTGTCCAACCCTGTTCCTGAAGACCAACTATCCTGTCGGCCGACACTCCAAAGCAAATAAAGCACAACTCATTCGAAAGCTAAAGCAGGGGGGTGACTATGATACAACATTAGCCAGGCTTTCTCTGCAAACGCTATAAAACTTGCAGTCAAGCGGTACCTTGAGTTACTGTGGCATAGTAAATAAGAGTCACCTTTCCTGACATCGAAAACTCCGGCTTTTGGCTCAAAATACCTCGCTTAACCTCTAATCTCACTTTGTAAAACATCCTTAATGGCTGTCCAACACTGTTCCAGAAAATCTAGCCAATATCCTTTCGGCTTTCAGTTCAACTCAAAATCTAACACAACTAATTCCACAAATTAGCAGCTCAGTGTGGTCCAAAAGCTGTTTGTTTGAGTTGGAAAGAAAACACGGTGGATCGTAGATCTCCGGGAGAAGGTCTGAGAATCCCTGGTACATTGGCACAGGGAACACCAGTGTGCGCTACAGAGCTCAGCAATAATATGTGACTGGAAGCCACAGTACAGCAACAATACCATAGCAACAGTAAATAACACAGGCCATTCTGTGTATGCTAATGCGAAGCGTCCCCGTGAGATTTAGGGATGCACACTTTCATTTCCTTCCTGCGCTTCTCCTCTACCCTACACTCAGGCTGCTTCTTTTTTAAACCACCTCAGTAAATTCTCTCCATCCCATCCCCTCATTCTCTCCCAGCTAAGGGGGCGCTAAATAGTCCAATCAGAGCCCTCATCGGGACGACCCGCCCCAGACCTGCGCTCCAAACATCTGTGGAATGCGGCCGCTTTCATTCAGAGGCGACAGTTTCATTCAGGGCCGACAGCGCTTCAGAGCGCGCGCGCCGATATTCGGCAAAAACATCTGCTGCGTTCTCACCTACGGTCATCTTTTTTGGATTTCGCGATGGCTATGATGCACAAGAGTAATGAATCATTCGCAAATAATAAATATTTACGAGATGTTTGGCCAGATATGTGATATTTGCGTAGCGAGTTGTGATTAATTTAATTGAGGTTGTAGAGAAAATATGTGGATGATGAGTAGCACAAGTGCTGTGCTGAAATACAGATGAACCTCAGGAGAGGATAAACAGGTGTGAGAGTTTGAGACCCAAGGCTCTATGAATCCTGATTGAGGGTCTGATGCAAGACTTAGGAAAATCAGATCACTGAAGGAGATGCAGTTCAAGTCGAGACAATGTAGGAGGAGCACAGGGTCTAAACATTAGGCATCATTTGTTAAGTGTTTAGCCCCAACGTGACTGATATTCCCAGATCAATGAGCCATGAGGCAGTTGTGGGCGGATATGTGTTTGTATTCTGTGTAAGAGTCCAACGCCAGCGATACCATGCCTGTCTGACATGGCTCATCACCACGACTACGAACTCCACCGCAAAAATCAGTGTCTCCATGGCAACCGGAGGCTGGCGCCAGCAGCCCCTGCATTAGTCACAGACTCTGGGGTCTGACGGCGGTGAGGGGGCGGTCAGCGGGACTGCCGCGCACTTTAATGCCAGATACCCACTACCCCAATCATGAGAGGGTCCAGAACACAAGGAGGGCACACACATACTCCCACGTTTGGCAAACACACACACACACACACACACACGCACGCACCTCTCTGCGCACACACACACGTCCCCACATGCTCATGCACAGACTGTCGCATTCAAAGACTTAATCACAGTTACAGTATCCATGACTGTGTGTGCGTGTGTGTGTGCGTGTGCGTGTGCGTGCTCGCGCGCGCTAACTAGAGAGAATGTATGTGGTGAGAGAAGAGAACAGACAGAGGGAATGGCAGCGAGAGATGGAGAGAGGGAGCGAGAGAGAGGAGAGAGAGTGTACATAATTATGTTTGAGAGGAGAAGACAGTGAGAGGAAAGGTGGGATGTGAGAGAGAGAAAGAATAAGGGACAGGGTGAGGGAAAGAGGGCGAGAGAGAGAGAGAGAGAGAGAGTCAGAGAGAGAGAATGTGAGCGATTATGTGTGTGTGAGAGAGAGGGAATGTGTGCGTGGGGCAGTAGAACAGTGTTTTTGTGTTTGCCCGAGGGGCATGAAATCACCGCATTCCCCAGGCTCTCCCAGCAGCACCGAGCCCCAGGGTCCCAGAGTGCGCCCAGGCGCCCAGTCAGGGGCCACAGCGACCTCACTGCGGAGACACTGCACACGGTGCGTCAGCCAGAGCGGATCAACGAGTGACAGCAAACTGTATTCAGCAGCGTGAGCGGGACACCGAGATTACGAGCGCTGGAGGCTTCTGTTGTATTGCGTCTCATCACAGGAAATGGGTTGGGCTGAAAAGGCTTTCTGCTGGTTAAAGGAGTTGTTGAGCCTCATGATTCACCGCTGATTCAAGTGGACAAGTTATTTTGATGTATAAATCAAGAAGAATGTACTGAATGTGTTGTTATCAGGATGCAAGTTCCGCCCTATAAGAAGTTTCCGGCCGACTTCTATGACTTCTTTCTACTATGTAACGGGCTGGGCTCGCCTTTGAAGCATTATGACCCATAATCCACGGCGCAGCCATCACAATGAATGGAATGTTTGCTTACTGTTGCTACCATTCATTGCGGTAAAGCCAGTAACTTACTAGGCTCAAACAGGCTGATTACCAATGACAAGACTACAGCCTACGAGGCTTCTCTTTAGAGACGGCCCGTTTGCATCATCAAATATGCTTACATACAGTCGATGTGCAGCAAGGCGAGCAATTTCATCCCGCTAGTTGTTTTATCAGTCTAGTGCTTCAAGCCATGACGCCATCTTTAATTACTGAGAGTATAATTTAGCTAACTTGGTGAACTAACGTTTTCATATCGTATTCGTGAGTGCCTGTAGGGTTAGAACCTTGTTTAAATATTCTCTGGTATCATGCATAGAAAAACACGAGGTACTATTTCACTTATTTAATATTATTTGCATTGAAAGACAAATTCCACCAGAGGTGCTGCAACTGTTTTGTAACCATTATTTTTATTTATTTATTTTAATGGACATCTGGTTCCTGTGTCTATACAAGATATCGTCTCTAATGCACCTCCCTGTCCTTCAAAATCTGACGAAGGCTGCGTTTCTCGGCTGCATCCAAACCAGCTGTCATGACGTATCCGCAGAGAAATACAGCCGACCAAGGCTGAAGCCTTCCCTTTGAAAATCAGCCTCAGCCTTCATTTTCAGTGATGCAGTGAAGAGAACTTTTTTTACTCAGCATTTAAACAAGGCCCGTTCTCATTGGCTGAGCTCTCCAGTGTCCCATTCCTTAAATGACTGTGACCAACGCAACTGCAGCATCAGTGGCCTACAGTGAAACCACCATAGCACACGAGCACAGAGATGAGGCAGCAGAAGGCCTGCACTTCGTGTGGGGAATCGCCTATATGTGACCAGCAGCGCTACAAAGAACAACAGCGTGTTGAAATGCTCAAAGGCGCTAATGAAGGCAAATTAACAGACTGAGCCAACACTATTGTTCTCTCAGTTAGCTGCAATCTTTAATTGCAATCCAGGTTGGTATGGTCTTTAGTTCAGGCAGCGGTGTTAAAGGGATTGTTTGACGTGGGGTTGGATGAGGTACTTATCCCTGGTCAGTGCATTACCTGCAGGAGATGGCAGACAGCAAGCTCCTCGTGCACAGAAGCAGAGCAATATTCTGCTGTAGACGGGATTAGCAACAAAACGCACGTTAGCTACTTAAAAGTTCAACCAAAAATAAATTCACTTCCATTATAGTGTACGCTACATTTTGAATATTTTAAGAACCTTACCCTGTTGTCAGACAGCCCTCACCCTTTGGCACCAATTTTTCCTAAACTCAAGCTTCGACTGAATACGAATATTGAAGTTCTATCGAGAAAAGAAAACTGTGAAAAGAGAAGGCTGCCCTCACAACAAAGCAGCACAAAAAAAAAAATATTTAAAATATATAGCGTTCACTTAAACAGATATGGATTTATTAAAAGGTGGGCCTTCCTTCAACGGGCCAATATCTGTTTTGACTCTGTCCCCGACCACAGCAGTGTACTGCTCTGCTTCAGGGCAGGAACTACACTCTGCTTCTACGCACTGGGAGCTTTCTCACCGATATCTACTGCAGGTAATACAACAGACTAAGGGATAAGTACCTCACACAACCCCATTTCAAAAACCAGCACCATGCCTTTAAAGAATGCCTCTAATCCATTTTAGATGTGACCCAACAAATGCCTGTTAGCCGACCAGCTAGGAGACTCCAGTAGATTTACTGGGGGCTAGTCCTGAAAGCTAGCGCACCTCCACAGGTCATCTTCACTTGGGAGTTAAAGAGACTCCAGCCGGCTCTCTCTTGCCCTCTGCACATTTAATCCGAGAGACAGGAAGTCCTGGATGTGGCGAGTTACTAGCTGAGGATCCACAATTTTTTACTTTCAAGACTCAACCTTGCAGAATTTAAGACTGAATAAGAATTTGAAAAATTTACCACATTTCGCCTCGGACACTAACCTCATGCTCACCCTAGTGATCTCCGAGCAGCAGACTTCAAAGACAGGGCGAACATGAAATTGAGAAGTGCCGTTATTCACCAGCGTTGATGAAAGCTCATCCCCACTTGCCTTCGGCCAGCTGGGTCGGGTTTCCGGAACTTTCTCTCTCCAGGAACGGAGTACGAGTGCACGAAATTCAACACCTTTTTGGGTTAGCTTGCCGTCACGACCTTTGACCCACCTCCCTCCCCCAGCCCTGACATGCCGTCTCTACCAGAGAATCACACAAACACGCACGTTAAAACCAGCGCGCATTGACTCCGTTAGTGTATTATCTGTTACTGATCCAGTCTTTGAAAAGTCAGCCCAGATATCGCATACAAACATACCACACTTACACTGGCTTTACCAGCCCATAACATGGAGCCCAATCGCAGCTGATGCAACCCGGTGCAAATCCCTCCTAAATCACTCTGTCTGTCTCCTGTTCCGCACACCCCTCAAATTAATTGAGCCGTTCCAGATTAATTCACTTCAGCCAATCGGGCCTTCGCACGAGGCGAGGTACACGCTCTCAGTGCTTCTGCAGGAAGCGGGGGCAAATCAGAGAAGAAAAGAGGACATGGCAACCCCAATCGCATCAAAGATCAGAGACTTGCACGGAAATTATAAAGGAGGCAGGAGCAGAGGCTAGCAGGGACAGTTTCATTTCCTGAGACGTCTGCCCAGCCAGCAAGGAACATGGAACCAGTCCCAGAAAATGAAACAGGAGCCACTCTACAGGTCCTGATGTGTTTTGATCAGTGGGCGCAAATGAGGGCTGGCAGAGGACCAACACTCTTCTTCACTGACTCTGACCTGTTCGCGGTTTGGAATGAACTCTGGTGAACCCGCCTTGATGCTCGGGCATGGAAGCGAATGTGAGGCGGCACGTGGAGCTGCGGGAGTTTAAATGTGAATGAGACGTGTACAGTCTCTCAGCACACAGCTGTGAACAGGCTGATCTATTCATTCTGACACTGACACACACCCACGCACCCCAATGCTGCAACACGCCTCGGAGCCACACACTAACAACACACACTCACACTCACACTCACACACACACACACACACACACACACACACACACACACACACACACACACACACACACACACACACACACACACCAGAGTAAACAAACACACACAGCCAGGCACCCTGATATGCACACAAGCCCACGGGCCAACACTAATCATGAACAAAAACATGCATGCACGCACACGCGCACCCACACGCGCACACACACGCGCACACACACGTGCACACACAGCAGTGAATACTAACACTGAAGCGCTCACACTAATAAACACCTGCACACACCCCCCCATGGACATCAAAACATACACACAGCGACACACACCCCCCATTGCCTACACACACACACACACACACCCATAAATAACAACAAACACACACATGCACACAAATGACAACCCTCGGTTTAACACTGCAAGGAATACAAACACACACACAAAAAAAAAAAAAAAAAAAAAAAAGAGTTAGCAGGCATGGTACCGTATAAACATGACAAACACTCTCTCATCCAAGTCACAAAAACCAAGAGGGCACAAGAGCCCTTTTCAGGATGCCCCCTCATCCGTACAACCCAACACAAACAGAGCACAGAGTACAGCAACCCGGATGGCCATGTCCCATTAACCCAGCAATGCAAATACCTGCATTTTCCACATTACGCAACAGCCAATGTAAACACATCAGGGGAGGCCTGAGCCTCTGGGGCCACGAAGACAATCAGTAGGTGGTAACTGGGTCACCGGCTCGGGGGCCTCCATGACAATAAACAAATAATCAGGACGGCGGGGCGAGCGCTACATTTCACACGGGTTTCAACGGCGTGTTAATTGTGGTTGCGGAGTGAAACCCATTCCAGGTTTCAGCGAAATAATGACCACCTGCTCGCGACAGACAGGGAGCAGAACAGGAATATCCTGTTGCTCGCAGGAGAAGTTTTGCGGAAATGTACACCGATTTACCACAGTCATTAACCCTTTGGGCGCTAAACGCAGCTACTGCTGCTCAATGATGCAAGATATCAAAATCAAAACTGTTGAAAACGTATCACGTGAAGACTTGTTTAAAAGAGCTCCTGCAGGGGAGCTCTTTTAAACAAGTCGCCACATGATAGGTTTTCAACAGCACAAGATAATTAAATTTGTATTTTCAAAAAATGTATTAAATCTATTTTGTTAAAGAACACTGCGACAGCGGCAGCTCCAGCTTCAGTGAGAGAGACTAAAATCATCGAGAACAATAACACCTTTCCACTGGCTTTGCTCCAATGAAATTAACCTTTTGCTTACAAGGCAGTCTGTGACCTACTGGCCAATGAGCTTAACGAGAAGTTGGATGTTTCTTTTTCTGACCCGAGTGTACCCATAATAAGATAAGTGCTGCCGTTTGGCCCCTGAAAAAAGCTCTTAACCCCTAATCGCTCCGGGGGGAATTGGCATCTGTTTAGCCTCATCGACTGGGCTTTGCTTTGGACAAAAGTATTGCTAACTGTAACACTGTCTAATGTAACGAGACACCCTCCCAGTCCAGGTCGTGTGAACACTCACCTTTGGCCAAAGCGCTAGAAAGTTTATGGACAGACAGTGCTGCTTTTCCAGAAACTTTTGTCCCAGAAAACACATGAGAAAACTGGGACGCATCAGTGTGCTCCAGAAGTTTCCACCTTAGAAGGGCTGGGGAAAACTGCCTGGCCCAAACATAGTTTAATTTTAACAACAAATGTGGGCGCTCTAAAATTCTGCACTCAATACTGATGCGTCCCCAAATGATGCTCTCGAAACTGAAAGTAATAGCACTGGAAAAACACATGCGGCAGGCCGGCTTGATGAAATGTGATTATCCAATGCAGTATCGCCACTATGAAGCACAAATCCCACAGTAATTTGTTGTAACTACTAAACCGCAGGGGTTTTGGGTACGTTCTCCGAGGCCACGGCTGCGGTTTGTTTTCTTTTGTGGTGGGAATGTTTGTGTAGCGCGAAAGACAGAAGTAAACAGGCTCTCCGATGAGGACGGTGTTGTGTGAGGTAGTGTGTAAGGGCTTATGAAGCTCAGAGAACATGGCTTCAAAGCCTAGCAATTTCCTCTTTTCTCACATTAGCTGCAATAAACAGGTCAAGATACACCTGACCTCAATTCAACAAACTATTCCTGTATTCAGCAGAGCTTTTCTTTACATGTGGGCCAAGACCCAAAAACAGTGGTGAGACTGAATATGATGAACAAAGTTTTCACCAGGTCCTGGTCCTCCAATCTATCAGAGGGGCATTTCAAAACTTTCGGGTTGGGTAAAAATCAAATTAATCTTGCAACTTAAAGATTCACACTGGTCTAAACCAGTAGTAAAAAAAATGCCCCTCTATAAGATGGGTACACTGGTGCCTGGCTAAACCCTTGTTGGTGAGTCATGGAGTTAGTCTGTAGACAATCAAGCCATGCTAGCATGTGCATCTGATAGGTCATTGAAAGGTCATTTCCAATTTTCGTTCTAGGATGAATGGCTGGTCTAACAGATATAGATCAAGCTTAATCTTGGAATAAAATTAGGTTTGTATGGAAACTCTCCATCCTCAACAGAAGTCAGTCCTGGACAAGGCTTAATCTGCGTGAGGGAAAATGACCCAAATAAAATTTATTTCCAATTCATGTCCTGACATCTTGAAGAAACACTATTTTCACAAAAGTTGAGCAAAGGGATGTTTAGTGGTGTAGAGAGCTCTGCAGACAAACAATATCATATTGCCATCATCTAAAATTACAAAATGCATCGAGACTTAAACTTAAGGTCAGATTGCCCACACCGGGAGCAGAAAAGCTTAGCGCACTTCCTTAGCGATCGGCACTTCCTGTTTGTTTGGTCATGAAGACTCACTCCAACGCTCACGGGCAGGAACTGCTGCAACCTGCTTCTTTCTACAGGTTTCAATTGCATCTTCAGCTCTGCAACACTAAGACTTCTCTACACATCCGGTGTACGCAATGCAAGGTGCTGAGACTAACCAAACCGGTCCCAAACCCTCACTGACACCGCTTTGACCTTCCTGTAACTCTCTAGGCTGGTTTCAAGGAAAGAGATTAAGATTAGTCCAGGACTAAAATGTGTTTCCTATGGAGAATTGCCAGTCGAAATGAAACTTAGTCAAGGATTATGCTTTGCCAAAACCTGCAAAACTGGCCCTCGATTTTATGTAGTACTGCAGTAAAATATGATGAAACGGCTGTGCATATTGCGAGAAACATGCACAGACAGGTCCGTCGCCTGTGACCAATGTGTGTAGCCCCCAATCGCCCACATTTTTTATTTTGGCTTATTCGCAAAATCGTCTATTATTGAGTGAATTCTGTTACCATGGCAACCAAAATCAGCATCGTGTCCTAACAACTGCCCATATATAGCCTTAAATTTGAAGCCTGCAGAGCGTCCACAAGGGAATCCCTACAGTGGCGGCAGCGGACGCGTGACGAGGTCATATTCATAGCTGCCCCGACGTCATCCGGGAGCTACAATAAAGGCTCTGTCTTCTGAAAGGCGAAGGGTACTGTCTGTGTCTGTCTTCCTGTCTGTCTGTAAGCAGTCCACCGCAAGAACAGTTAAGCAGAAATTTCAGGAATGGTCTGCAGTGGTCCAAGATCACCTGATTAAATTTTGGATCAAACTGGGTCACTGAAAAGTGAAAATAGCAGGCGGGGTTTGTCGTGTCAGGGACCTCCTGTGCAATTGTTTTTTAATCCAATTATTCACACCAGAGATAAGGCACCCCAGCCTAGAAGCTACAAAGTCTGCAGGATTAATATTCACTATAAGAGATGCCAAATCAGGAATTGATGATGTTAATGATGTGTTTGGGCCTTTCAAGCAAAGTAAGCACTAGCACGGAAATTACATCAAGAGGTTTCGTTTACAATAATGCTCTGATAAACAAACTCTGAAAGGCGTTGGCGAACAGCAGCACATTATATCATAACAAACAAACACTCAGTAGCATCAGGAGACCATCATTCAGTATTAATCATTACCTGGCTGAAGTAATGATTAACATAAGCGAACAAGCACACAGCGCACAAGTCTCGCTAACAGCACCTCTGCAGAACGCGGCATGAATGCTGGCGTGTGACCAGTTCCCCAGCGTTACAGGGTCAGCCTCCTGTACTGAACTGTGAGGCAAGGCCAGCATTTTTTTCAACACTCCTCCGATTACGCCTGATGCAATCGGGGCTCTGGGACCAGACAGCTCTCCATATAAGAGGCAGAACAGCGTTGGCCTGTGCTCAGTGCTGTTGTTCATAATGGCCCGACCACAGGAGAGACCAATAACAATCGCTAACAGGAGCCGTGTCACAATTACTGTACAGCTCAGAACTTACAGCCTAACACCGCAAATCTACTTGACTGCAAGTCAGTGGTTTGAGTCCTTGAATTTCCATCGAAAACTCCTTAATGTAAAAAGCATAATGCCAGAGTAACTGAAAAATATAAATTTAATGCAAAACAAAGACTAATTGGCAAGGACGGAATCAGATAATGACTTGCAGTCGAGCAGATTCCCCTTGTTAAGTGCAAGTACTGAGCATGTGCAGCAATTCTGACACAGCTTCTTTAAAGACCAGTGTAAGTGAGCTTAACAAATACCTGGTTATCTTTTAAACGGCTAAATATCTTACAAAAGTGCCCATGTGAAACACCCCCTGCTCAGGTCACAGATCCAGTGCCCCTGTTCAGTCGAAACACTGTCCTTCCCATATGAAGTTACGATAAAAGCACAGATGACATGCATCTGGGTGGTCATTAAGAGTTTATGGTATGATATTCTTGTGCTTTCTTGCTCCATATTCCAGCAAGTAAGATTCAGAATAACAGAAAAATAAAAACATATGTCCATATTGAGTGAACGGTGTCGGAAATGCATTTTTTTTTATAGCGTAGTTTTACGAATACTTGCAGACTACAGTATTCATGAGACTGACCCTTGCCTGGGTAGGTCAGCTGTCCACCGCACTCATATTCAGGTGTTACTTCTCTATCAGTACACAGTCATTCACTCTTCAACAACCTCAATCCACTCTCAATCGTGTAATTGTACCGGAACACCAATCCCGTAAAATTAATTCATCCTTCCGTTATCTTAACATTAGGTCTCCCACACTGAGGATACACCAGGCTCACTACCAAACGGGCTTCAGCTGAACTGCAATGCGTTTAATACACACAGAAACTGAACCTCGATGCAAACTGACATTAGCTCGGTGGGCGAAACAGAGGCCAGGCTTGTGATGCCCACATATGGGGCGTCTTCGAAGCCAGCCATTTAACGGAGACGTTGTTAAAATAATGGTGTAAAGACGGTGCAGAAAAAGCTCATTGCCGTAGAAACGGCCAAGAGCAGCGAACGGCCTGGCGGGACAGAGCAGAGAACACCAATCGAGACGCGAGCGCTACGGCGGGATCCCGGCATCTGCTCACGCAATTCCCCCCCCAAACAAAGCCTCCCGTTCAGCCACCGATTCGCCATGGAGACGGAGGAATGAATGAACCCTCTGTAAAAAAGGGGGCCTTCTCTCCACGAGACTGCGGCCGCGGCCACGAGCGAGAGCGTCTTTTAGCCTGGGCGCGCGTCATCTGCTCGTGACTGTCAGGCTTTTTAGGAGTGAAAGACGCATGAGTGAGGAGAAACGGGCAGTCAAGTGAGTTCACATGTTTAAAAAGGCTCTTTAAAGGTCCCCTATTATGCCACTAGGGGCACAGCTAATTAGCCATTATGAGCCAGTTCAAAATCTCCCCTTCCTGACATCACAAGGGGGAGTGACCATCAAGAATAATGAAATCTGATAGGCTGCTTGGCTGAAGTTGATCACTTCATCTTGCCTCTGGTTGGTTACTTCCCCACGTGACGTCAAAAGGGGAATTACTTTGAAATGGCGTGTAATAACCAATTGGCTGTGCACCTGGTGGTATAATAGGGGACCTTTAAATCCTTCACGGTGAGAACGGAGGGTGAAAACTATAAAAAAAAAAAAATCAAACGGGTGTCACTTCAAACAATCCCTGCAGAGGCTGTGGATTCAGAGGATTTTGGCCAACAGAGGCACTGAAGGAAGTAACTGGCCAGGGGAAGGCCGAGGGGAACTAAATTTCATCTAACATCAGCCTTTATTTCTACAGGATGGACCGAGCTGCATGCTGCATTGATATATGCATTTAACATAAAATGCATTAAACAAAGAACCCAGCGGAAGGTTCCAGTGCATGCACGGGAGGGATGCATCGGAGAATGTTCAGCATTAAGAGAAAGGGACACATGAGGTCACGAGGCCTGTCAATCATGGGGCCAGGCCCCTCCCCCAAGAGACAGTCTAAGCGTGTCTGGAACCTGACAGCGGTCCGGCGGGTTTGTCCCGGAGTGACGGGTGGCTAGGCGCTGGCCTTAGACGGCGGCAACTCCGATACAAATTGCTCTCATCCATCTCTGTCCTGAAGCGCGCGGACGGCGGCGGACGTGACTTGTGGTCTCCCCGGGGAAATCACTCATTGAGGGTAGGTCACGCCAGGGGTCATGCCACATGGGTGGAGAGCATCGCCTCCCAAAACTGGTATCATCGCCTCCCGCCCCCAAGTGGACAAAAAGAAAGGCAGGCAATAAGGCAGGGTCAACGAGCCCTGCTCCTGGAGGTCTTCAGTCCAGCTGGTTTTCACTCTAACACCAATAACACACACAGGCTGGGAAATTAACTTCTTAAAATGTGAACATCTATCAGCCACTGACCTATGAACGCTCTGACTCACCGGTCACAAAGAAAATCGTTACTTTATGTCTGAAATTTACCAGCAATTTTCACATTTTAGCATTTGGCTGGTGGCTGGTGCCAATTTCCTACTGGGGGCCGCCAAGCTGTCACGGAATTACAGTTCCATTACATTTTGGGTTGTAACTCTACAACTAAATAAGATAAAATCAAGTATGATATGTCATATTGAGGGTATTAACTTGTTCTTTAGTATTATTAAGTGAAAATATATATTTTGAGAAATTTTCATGGAAGAAACAAGCAAAAACTACTCCGTCACGGAATTACACAAAATTGACATGGTTTTTTTAATGTTGTGTTGAACTATCCAGAAAGTGATGTTCCTATCATAGTTAAGTTATGAAACTTCAATATGTTCATATTTAAGGTGTTTTTTGTTAATACTAAGTTATAGAATCAAATATTGACTTTAACCCCGTTTTATGGGCAAGAAATTTCAAAAAGTCAATGTCACGGAATTACAAGAGGCAAATTGTCACGGAATGACAACAATTGTATTAATTAGTTTCAATGTATTTATTTCAATATATTATACATATATACATAATTATTTACATTTTTACAGTTTAGCAATATATTACAAAGAGTTTCCCACTTATAATAACCAATCATAATACATTCTTCAAAATTTTTTTTAATCTCCATGTCAACATTGGCTTGGCGGACCACTACTCTGAATGCAAACCTCATTCAACAGCTACAGATGCAGTTCAGCTGCTCACTACAGTTGCACAGGACAGTGGAGCCACAGGAAGGAAGCGGGGCAGCACAGCAGGGCAGTACATAAGGATCGGAGCGCTTAGGAAGCCGACAGGGAGGGAAGATAAGACTGAGCAAGAGGGAGATCACACACTCAAGCAGACTAAACTGGATGGAGGGAGAGGGGGATCGAGGAAAGAGAGAGAGGGAAGGGGCTGGTAGCTGCAGACCAAACGGCTGGTGGTGGGGAATTTCACAGCCGGCCTTGAAAAACGCACATCGAGAGCAGAGAACAAACAGCCATTTTCATTCACCTCCCTCCCTTCGCTCCAGTCTCTGCATGGTTCCCAGAGCCGTTAAGAGCCCTGTGCGCTAATTACCTTAACATTTCTGCAGCCCAGCTTGGGGACAGGGACTACTCTGGGCGTCCTCGCGGGATTGCGTTACCCCACTGCCAGAGATAACAGCCCACAAAAACGGTGCTTTCGGCAGCTTTTAAAGCGCAGCGTGTAATCTGAATCCAATACAACATGAAGGTAATGGGGAAAAATTGACAGCGTAGCATCTGCAGGAGATTGGGGGTGTGACCTGGAGTCATCAACTATGGCCAGTGTGTGTGTGGCGTACAACACTCTCCTGCTCCAGAATCAGGTGACTTCTGACGACAGCTCAGGAGGAAAGAACCAAGCTGGGTCCACCTCTAGGGTCAAAGTGGAATCTGCTTCCCAGGTCAGAGCGAACCCTGCTTCCAACTTCTGCTCCTGGGTCAGGTTGGGTTCTGCATTTAGGGTCACACTGGGTTCTGTTCCTGGGGTCAAACTGGGTTCCGTTGCCTGGGTCAGACTGGGTTCTGCTTCCTGGGTTACACTGGGTTCTCCTTCCTTTGTTACACTGTGTTCTATTTCCTGGGTCAGACAGGGTTCTGATTCTGGTGTCAGACGGGGCTGCGCCCAGGACATCAGTATGAATGGGGCTGTAGCCTTACAGCTCGAGAGCTTTTTGAGAGGCACTTGTGAAGAAAAGCGCAGTGTTTTTGGAGAACGCTCTCTGCCTGCTGCTGCATGCTGGTCCTCTGCAGCGCGAGGCTGCGTGGCGATGATGGCAGAGCGCGCCGTCGCTCTTCGAGACGCACCGCACAGAGAAGAGAGGGTGAGAGCGCAGCACCAGAACGGCTCACACACAGGAAATCACACAAATTACAAAGCCAAGGCTCGAAAAGGCACAATGAAGGTTGATGCACTCCAGATCTCGTCCAAGGTCACATCAGCAGCGCTACTGCAGGAGAGAAAGAACATTGTGCAAAAATGCCCACTTCCCACTCTTTATCGAGTAAATATTTCTATGAATGTGAGTATTAGCAGGGTTTGTTCAGGAGCAGAACTCCAGCCTAAACAGCCTGATGAATGACCCAGCTGAGACAGAAACAGCGGCTCCATGGTGCTCGTCCTCCCCTGGCGCATAACAGCAGCGATGAGGCTTTACTGGAACACAGTCGCCCTAGGGGGCACTTTTCGATCCCGGCCCAAATGACAATTGATCCCAGAGGAGCCAGACTATCGAGTGACAGTGACCAGCATTGGTCAGAATCCATTTTGTCCTGAGGCAAACACCAGACTGACCACTTTTGCACGGGCATATTCCAACACATCACCACAGGCATTATAATATTCCCATTCAATTTAAAATACCAATTTATTCGTGATGCACTAATGAAATGCATCAAGAATCATCTTTTGTGTCACAGCCAAAAGTACACAAACATGCAAAATGTGGAGTTGAAGGTGGTGTGAAGGTGAGGTGAGATTGAGAGGGACTGTAGAGGTGGGGACGTCCAGGATAACATGCGAGAAAAAGCTCATTCAAAGCGTCAGAAGAGCAGGAGAAGCGAGGTGTCGTGCGCTCTGCTCGTGCGCAGCCAGTCTCATTTCTCCCTGCCCTCCGCCCCCCCGGGGGGCTTCCGTAACCCGACCTGCCTCCAGTCCCCTCCGGCCCCTTCTCGCCTCGCGCTCAATTCACAACTACAGCCACACAGACTTTCCAGGAAGCAAATGCCTTTGCGGTGGAGATGCATATGCAAGACAGGCCGCAGACCAGAAACACCACTGGCATCTACACCGAAACTCCAGACGGGAGACAGTAGATGGGAGCCAGAGAGGAAGAAAGAGAGAAAACAATAGAGGGGGAGAGAGGGATAGTGAGAGAGAGAGAGAGAGAGAGAAAGGGGGAGAGAGGGATAGTGAGAGAGAGAGAGGAGAGAGAGAGAGGGAGAGAAAAAGGGGGAGAGAGGGATAGTGAGAGAGAGAGAGAGAGAGAGACGGAGAAAGAGGGAGAGAGGGATAGCGAGAGAGAGAGGGAGGGAGAAAGAGGGAGAGAGGGATAGTGAGAGAGAGAGAGAGGAAAAAGGAGGAGAGAGGGATAGTGAGAGAGAGAGAGAGGGAGAGGGAGAAAGAGGGAGAGAGGGATAGTGAGAGAGAGAGAGAGGGAGAGAGGGATAGCGAGAGAGAGAGAGAGAGAGGAAAAAGGAGGAGAGAGGGATAGCGAGAGATGGAGAGCGTGAGAAAGAGTGAGAGAGATTGCAGAAAACCAGTTGAGACTCTGTAGCACTGGGCAGTGTTTAGAGGCGCGGGTAAGGTCACCCTGCATTACACATGCATTCATTATTGACAAACTACCGCTGACCTATGACCTCTGATGTGCTCTGGGCACACAGACCCCAAGCAGTGCCTCATTCGCTTCAGCTGAAAAACACAAGCATTACGCCAGCTGTAATGTTCACAGTCAGTCGACTCGCAGCTCTGGGTTCCAGCAGCAATCGCTGGTACCGCCGGAGGGCAGAGCCACAGCTGCAGATCTTCTTTAAACACAGCCCGGGCTTCAACACACAAATGAGCAAACGTACGCCTCAATTTCACTGTCACTGAAAATAAGGGGGTGCTGAGAGAGACGGATCACAGCTTTTAACAAAAGAGCAGAGACAGGGAACACAATGCTGTGATTGGCCGGCCTGTTGCCACATGGAAAAGGGCAGTGTGACAAAAATGGCTACCGTATGGCATAAGATGCCAAATATAGGCAGACTGCCCTACGGATACACTGTGCTCCATCGAGTATACTGACCACATGAGCTGCAGTTAACCATTTTGGAGCAAGGGCTTAGTCAGGCTATAGTCTATCCATCGAGATTTTGAGGGGCATTTTAACCCTTCAAGTTCTACATGCAGCTGTTGTCGCTCAAATGATGTAAGATATCAAAATCAAAGCTGTTGAAAACCTATCATGAGGCGACTTGTTTAACAGAGCTCCCCTAACAAGTGCCCACATGATAGGTTTTAAACAGTGCAAAATAATTAAACCTATATTTTTTTAAAAACTTATTTCAATGCACTAAGGGTTAAAATTTAGACTAGTGGAGACAAGTAAAAATCAAATTAGACATGTATCTTAAAAACTCAAACCTGTCTAAATTTTAAAATGCCCTCCTTAAAGATGGGTGATCCTTGTTTTGGCGACAGCCCCGGAGGCGACACATACACAGGGGTCCCTTGATAACGCCCGAGAGGCACATGGTTTTTTTGTTTTTTTATAAGGTGATTGACAGGTAGCAACCCCCTGCAAGTTGTGTTTCACGCCTGCCTTCTGCAGTGATAACACCCACCACCATCTAATCAGTCCGTTTCCCATGATTCCAGAGTGCAGCTCCACCAGTACAGACCAAACGAGGGGGGGAGTGAGCTATTCTAAGCAAAAATCCCACGGCCTGCATTTCGCCGTCGAGCACGCTTTTTAAAACTGCGCTCAAAAAAAGGCACAACAAGCCGTGCAGAAGATGAGTGGCATCTCATGTAGATAAACTGACACACACACACACACACACACACACACACACACACACAAAGCCTCCTGCTGACACACTCTCATTCTGGTGCGCACGCGCACACAGCCTTGCGATGACACACACACACACACACACACACACACCCACCCACACACGCGCTTTCGCTGACGCGCACACGCCCACGCACACACAGGTCTGAGGCTAGAGCCGCACAAAGTGAACAGGCTGTCCTCCTCTCACGGCTAAGCCACAGAGCTGTAAGAGACTAAGCGAAAGGGTCACCGGCCAAAAAAAGACTGCCGGTGAGAATGTTCCGGAATCCGAGCACAAGTGTACCTGCCAGGGCCAACTCAAAGATCTAATCTCCCTACTCAGCGCCAGTGGAGGGGAAAGCAAGAGGCGATATACTTGCTCCAACTTTCCAAATGAGAAACAAGGTCCAAAAATGTAATTCTGGGAGCAATATCTAAAGCCTAGCAGCGCTACAGGACTCCCAAGGAGGGCTTGAGCTCAAATACTGATAAATTTAGGAGTGCGCTATAATGTATTCAAATTAGCCGATGTTAATTGAGTGCTACTTAATTATTTTTCTTCCATTAATTTTAAGGAACAGCGGCCACTAAACTGCAGCTGGGAACAGCCCTGGTAAACGGATTTAGAAAACAGGAAGCCCTAAATCACAGCAGTCAACAGTCTAGCCAGGTGCGCTGTGAATGAGTGCGAGGTCCAGGCTAACCGTTACGGCTGGTCACACTGCAGCCAGGGAAACTGCGAGGGGACCACGCAACTCCGGCAGATGTGCTATCCATCCATCCCCTTCCTATAACTCCCTCTCTGTTCTGCTTGCTCCCTCGCTCCGTGGCAGCAGCACAAGGCCGTCGGAGCGTTAAGAGTGACGCGGCGGTATTCCTGGGGGAGCTGGTGACAGCAGGCTGTGCTGCCAGAGGTCTGGTTACCAGCGAAAATCTCAGGAGATCGAATGCCGGTGACAGCGGCCCCCGCGCGTCAGAAGGGAACCGCAGCCAACGATAACTGACACCTCGCTGACAGTTCGTTCGCTCCCCCCCCCCACCTCTCTCTCGCTCTCGCTCTCTCTCTCTCTCTTCCTCTCTCTGAGTCAGGGGGATGGAGAATGGGGAAGGGGGGGATAGGAGGGGTTGGTATTCACTTCAGTGTTGGGAAGTGAATACCAATGGAATTGGAATTCATCATTCAATTCCAAATCTAAAATCAGCCGTGGAATTGGAATCATTTGTAATTGAAGTGGAAATGTCATTGGAAATGATAAAAATGGAGTTGACCCCAAACCTGGATTCCTTCTCCTGAATCGCGCTCTTCCAGGCGAGTCCCGGTGGAAGGCGGAGAGGATCCCGCAGGCCTGTCCCGCGTCAGGGCACCAGGTGTCGGAGGGAAGTGACGCGCAGAGATACGGTTCAGGATGGAGATCTCTCTCCTCCATAGTGTTCACGCTCCTCCGACTGCGCCTGCCATTACACCCCGAGCGTGGGGCGTGGGATCTCTCTCTCACCTACTCCGGGAGGAGTGAGGAACACTCCCGAGTCATTCACACGACCCCGACTCTCCTTCTCAGGAGTTATAGGGCGAATGATTCATGCAGAACAGAGCTGCGGTTTTCCAACACCCCTAAAGGCCACCGATCATGCGTAACTAATGCCTGCGTATGGCCACACATACAGGCTGCATTAAACGCAGACCTACACACTAACCTCACATACACAACAGTCCTGCACAGAACCAATTAACCAACCTCAGTAACATACCCAAGATGTGCAGTTAACTCAAAAGATTCTCCAAACTAATGCAGCCCAATTTGTGTATGAGTTCTTAAAATAATTTTTTCAGCTGGTGCCTAACAAATTTTGGGAGGAATTGATCTGAAAAATTAGTCCCCTACAGAAGACTGGGTTTGACAACAGAAAGAAGGGAAAGTACTGGAAATGCTGTAATCACAGACTGGAAAAAGCTGCCAAGCTCCAGAGCACAGAACACACTAGCAGCTAGCCAGCGCAGCCCGACACGCGTACATTATATTCATCTCGAAGGAGCTTTCATTTTCAGCGACGAAAATAAGCAAACAGGGAAAAGTAAGTGAAACGGCTACACGCAGCATAAACCGGATGAGGCAATATTCATATATTGAAGGAGTATACGTGAAGCCTCAATTATCTCTGTCACAAAGGGTAACACAACGAGTGGATACAAGTCAGCTGTAACAGTGAAACATCTAACAGCTAAGCAAATATTTGGGGGAAATGGGAATAAAAAAGCACTGCAGAGCAGTAAATAAATCCTAACAAGTGGCCAAATAGAAAATTGCTGGTATTAAGTATCAGGGGTTCAGAGAGGGTCAGTACAGCATCACTGCTCACCTCCTCATAGAGTTTCCGCACAGATGGTGGGACACCAGTAACATTCACACAAAGCTCCTCTCAGCGAGTCACTTTTATGATAAGGACACTGCTGATTTCATGCCCGCGGTCAGGCTGGTCTCTGCAGTGACGCCACGGTTCACACAACCCAAAGGCCTTCGAGGTGAAGATACAGAGGACGATACGCACAACTGCTCCGTACCACGCCAAATATCCTTCTCAGTCATAAAATCGGTCACTTTACAAAACCCGTCACCTCTGCAACCCCAATTAGAGCGTTTCTCACCGCCTGGCTCGAAAACGCAGGAAGTGACACGGGAAGCCAGCCCCCCTGTGTCGAATAAGGGCTGATATTTACACCCCACAAGACATTCCCATATACTGTTAGGACTTCTGGCATGGTTTATCCATCTGCGACCAAAATGGTCGACTGGACAAACGGCGACAGTGTCGTTCACTTGCTCAGATAACCAAAATAACCATTTAGCAAACTAGGGTGTGTTTCCCGAAATCACATATGCTAACTTACAAAGTTGGAACCATTGACTGTGAATGGACTAACTATGTAAGTTGCTTAACTTAGTTAGCAACCATGCTTTTGTGAAACGTGCCTCTGGTCGGCCTGCTCTCACGTAGACCATGGGACAAAGGAGGGGTCTGTGTAATAAGACTGAACGCGTCCCGCTCGAACTGTAACCCACGTCCACAGACCGCCGCCTCTCTCTCGCTGTACCCCTCAGGTTCCTGTGAAACAGCAGTCACACGCAGTGCAAAACTGCAGTCGTTCAGGGTGTCCCTCCAGAGGCCCTGTACTCAGTGCAGAGGATGATGGGATCCAGCCAAAGCCCTTTGTCTGTGTGCAGGAGAGATAAAGCGATAAAGGGATAAGGGGACTGCACTTTGCCTCAGGCTAATGCCCCGATACCCAGGGGACCGAAACACTCAAAGCTACAGGAGCCTCTGCATCTCACTCGGAGTCATAGGATGTTGTAGAAGAGGTATCTTAATACAAATATGGGCTTCCCTTGCCCCAAATCAGACTAGCAAACAAGATGGATGTCCTGCTTTGATAAACAATTGAGGAGCTCAGTGCTATAAGTCGTAAAGTCACATTTTCCACACCATGAGTTAGGGATGGGAAAATGTCTCTTACAGCTACCACTGCATCGCTTGTCTCAAATGGACATTTTATGACTTAAGTGCCTTTGCCTTTCAGCACTGGGGTCTTCCATTACTTAAAGTTGAAGATGGAGTTTAAAAAAAAAAAAAAAAAAAAAAAAAGAGACAAATTAAGTACCTTTCTGTTATCATTTGGCCTCAGAAAATTTATGAGCGGATTTGCTTTTTTGCTTTCCACCTCCAGTATAATGGCCCCTCTCATCTGTGTCAAGTAGTTTATCCTCCTCAGAACACCTAATGAACTCAACGCTATACCGCGGAGCCACATCCTGATGTCAGGCGATAAGAGCTCCGCCGGGACCCGCCAACTGCGCAAAACAGGCCCTTCAGAGACGCGCTTCGCATTCCTGGGCCAAGATAGTGGGGCATGAATCTCGTCAACAAATGCGCACCAGCGCGCAGGACCCACCTCCGCTCCCGCGCATCACATCACAAGGACACTGCCCTCCCCCGATTGGCTGGCAGGGTCGCTCATCCCTGGCTCTATGCATTTGGTTGTGCAAGAAAGACCGAGCATCACATACAGAACTCAAAGGAACCGAGGATCAAAGTTAACTCGCCTGTGGGCTCTTTCTCAGTGTAGACCGTACAGCCCATGCTGCAATGACTGAATAAGAAATGGGGCGGGGGGGAAATCACTGCCAAAATTATCACAGTTGCCAGGCAGAAACAGCCTGCCAGGTTCTCAAGGTGACGGAAAAATGACACAAAAGCAAGTGAGCAAACTGTGTTCTGTGGGGACTCTCCGTGCAAGACGCAAAGGTAGAAAGCGTTCAGACACGAGGAGTACGGTAAAGCTGTCTGGAAAGAGGGGAACGGCTTGATAATGAAACTGATTCTTCTGGTGCAAAAACTTACACAATCAAAAAAAAAAAGAAAAAAGGCCGCGATGTGCAAAACACAGCGGAAATTTAACAAGCTAGTTGTCAACGCCTCCTGTTAAGCCGCAGAGCTCAGAGTACAAACGAAGACGGCCCAACTTCAATCCTCATGCCAATTTACCGATCGACCCGTCGCCTGCCAAACCGCCCTCGCGTTCTCATTATTCCGCCGACCGCTGAGTCCCAGCCGCACCGCTCTAATTACAGGGCGTTTTCCCGCTAGCGATAGCACTGATCAGCTTTTGCATTTTAACGCCCCCTCCATCCCTCCCTGCCCCTGGTGAATTTTCTCTTCGTCTTTGTGTTAGTGATACTGTGGGGGAGTCGGGGGGGGGGGGGGGTGTCTTGGTCCTCACTACAGATACTGTTACCCCTCCATAACCGTCGAAACCCACCCGACTTACAGTCCATTACCAGCCTCCCAGGAAGCAAAGGTACCAAGGTGGAGACCATTAACCATCGCCCGGTTCGAACTCGCTTGCACCTTTTACTTAACGAAGCCAACCACTGAAGTGACACCAGCAAACTGCTCTGTGGGAGTGATGTGGGTCACACGTGTTTGCAGTCAGTCTGTCTATCGAGTCCTATTGCCTCGCTCGTCCTCCAAACCCAAATCAACCACAGCTCAACACTCTCCATGTCAGAAACGCCCCCTTCACTTACATCTCTGCTCTTTCGGGACTGTAATACGCCGCGCCAAAAATGGGACCAAAGAGACCTCAGCACCAGCAGGCAAATGTTCGCCTTTTCAGATATTTGGGAGATGAGCAGTTTTGACAGGCGAGTCTTTCTGGAGAATGAGAACAGTTCAGCTCAAATTACACAGAGGACCTGCTTTAGAGGACCAACAAAATAAGACCTCGGGTATATGCAGTCAGTCAATATCTTTAGTGCACAAACAGATTACAAGCTGCCAGAGATTAAAAAAAAGAAGAAAATTAAACAACTTTTATTTTACAATAAACAATAAAAAACAAAGAAAAATTTTTTTTTGATTAATAGGTAACTGCTTTGCATTTCATGACATTTTTCCCCACAAGGACAGTGAAACCGTGCAGAAAGCTCATATCCAACCCTACTGTGAAAGTTCCCAAGGATGCAGTGCACCTTTGGGTGACTTCTTCTAGACTTCTATCCAATTTGTCATAATCTAGCTTCATTTTACTTCCCTACAGCCCATTCAAGGCAACAGAACTAATTCGTTTGCCTGCTTATTTTGAAAAACACTATGTATTCTAAAAATTAAACCTTTCGGCACTGAATAAATTTTCAAGGAATTAAAAATGTTGTTATCCTGTGCTGTTGAAAACCTATCATGTGGCAACTTGTTTAAAAGAGCTCCCACAGGAGAGCTCTTTTAAACAAGTTGCCACATGATAGGTTTTCAACAGCATCTGTTTTTGATATCTTACACCATTGGGCAACTATAGTTGCCTGAGGTGCTCAAATGGCTACTATGGCTCAAATGGCTACTATCCAGGCCAAAAAAAATAAAAAATTCTTTATGGGCTGGACTGACTCAGTCACTCCCAATATCCACAGATGCCCATGGTAGAAAGACTGAGAGATTGAACAAGTTATCCATCTTGGCCTTTGCCCATTCTAACTGAATTGGCGTAAACAGTCTCTTATGTGATGGGGGGCTTAAAAGCCGATCCACGCAGCTATACTTTAACAACAACTATTAATAGAACCAATACATTCAATGAACATCTAAAATCCAGGAATGAACAGTACAGTCCATAACGCCTGTAACCAACTGCCCACAATTTCACACACCATAAAAACTACAGCTATATATAAAGGTTTTGAACTAGTCCTGTTTACTTGAAACTACACACATTTCCGGAAAAGAAAAAAAATAACATGAAGAGAAATGAGTAAAGCGTGAACACACATTGGACTGGAGGAGTAGGAGTGAAAGTGTGATGTAGCGAAGCCCTCGGTACAACGGCAGTCCTAGAGCATGACTGGGGGAGATTACTGTGGCTAGTTTAGCACAACATGAGGGGGATTACTAATGCAAGTATAGCTCACTGACTCAGGAGGTTCCCACCCTTCAGCCGTCGTACGTGCGAAATCACACACCTCAGGACGCCAAACAATGAGCAATCGCAGCCGGCCTGATATAAGGCAGTGCACAGCACCAAAACAACAGTGAAAAAACAGCAAAAACAAGCGTGCAAGCCAAAGGTTAAAAATTTAAGAAATAGTCTTCAGATTTGAAGCTTTTGGCAGAATTTGAGGGTCACGTTGTTTAACTTCTTTGATTTCATCGACCAAACCGATAAGCCATCTCAGACGTGCCAGGCCGAGAGGCAGATCATGACTAATGACCGCACTGGAAACCTGCTTTGGGGGGGAAAAAATTACACGGCCTATTAGACGTACAAGATCACAGTCAATTACAGGTGCTCAATGAGGCGTGGTTAACAGGAGGGGTAAAATTCAAACGCTCTGTTCCAAGGCACTCGCATTTAGGAGGCCAGACAGCCTGAAATACTGCAAGCACCATAACGGACTGCACTGTCCAATGCAATATGGAGCTCACTGTCACACAGGGAATTGAGAATGGAGATCAGGCCCCATGTTGCAGCCTCCAGTGAGGGAGAGGCACAGTTCAGCACGAGAGAAACACAAAACTGGAGCCAAATCCCCAACTTGCCGGCCTGCGTGTGTGTCAGTGTGTGCGCACCCAAGGGCGAATGTGTGCCCTGTTTGCACGGATATTTCCCGATGTACACGTTTGTGTGTCAGAGTGTGCCTCAGTGTTTGAGAACGCACACACGCATGGTTTATGTTTGCATGTGTCTGCGTGCGCACATATATATTCATTGGTGTATGACAGAGAAATCAGACGCCTTGTTGGCTTGGGATGATGACCACACACACACACACACACACACACACGTTCCCTAGTGCCTTCCGGTCTCGAAGATGGAACGGTCGCGGGACAGATGGCGCTCGGAGCGTCAGAGCCTGTTCCAGCACGGACTCGCCGGGGCCATGAGACCGTTACGCCTGTGGCACATGCAGCCTGTCCCTGAGGCGAGAGATCACTTCACAAATCTGCTTTCCCTTTAATCACCGGCAGAAAAGTGTGTTAGGCACAAACAAGACTTAAAAAAATAGGCGTGCAATGCACAGAATACCCTTCAGCCCGATGTCGAAGTTTTTGGAGACGCCCGCCCGCACGAAGGATAGCAATACCCAGTCAGCCTTGAGGGCTGAGGGGTAAAAAAAAAAAAAAGGGAGGTTCCCATGGAATTCCTCTCCGCCTTAATAACACCATATCACTTCAAACTATTGTACAAATCTCAATTCCTATTCAAACTGCAGACATCCAGACAAGAACGTAAAAAAAAAAAAAAAAAAAAAGCATAGCCAACATTTCTGTGGCTCCAGTACAACAAAAACCACTTGACTTGCAACAACAAGTCACCCTTATCGTGATATAATTAGATACAGTCTGAGATTTTGTATATTATACCATGATATGACCCCACAGACCGCAAATACAGACAGTGACACTGATGCTCTATTCACCCATTAAGAACATCACAACCCAGACAGCATCACATCCTATTCCAGATTTAACACACCACTGGGCCCTGATGATCAGGCCTACATGCTCAAATCTGAATTCGCCCAACCAATCAGGGTAGCAGTGATGCCTTCTCCTGCTCGTGCGAATGGGCTCCCCCTCGGCACAACTCCGCGCACATATGTGCTTATCGCTGAACCTCAAGTGCTGTGGGGACTAAAGATAATCCTCTAGAATAATCCTCAGAGTTATCATGCGGACAGTCACGCGGGTCAGACGTTACGCCAAAGCCCTGAGTCACGGTGACCATGGAGATCCTACGACACTCATCGCAAAAGAGCTGGGAGGTTCTGCAGAGTCCTGGCTAAATTCCCACACAGTCTCTTACATTCTGCCCCTAATCATCCTCCAATTTAATTGGCTATAAGCAGTCTTCTCCCTCTCTACCTCAGCTGATGTGTGGTGAGCAATCTGGCACAAAATGGCTGCCGTGTGCCACCCAGGCGGGGTGCTACACATAGGTGGTCAAGGCGAGCTCCCCTCTGTCCTTCACTGCACACCATTTGGGTTCCTTTCCACTGATTTGTTGTACTTGATTTTGTTTTCTAGTTAATTGATTTTGTTGCTCTCTATTTTGTGCCCTTTGATTTTGTTGCTCTTGATTCTGTTGCCCTTAGTATATTAGTATATTTTAGAATATAATTTTAGTATATTTGGTGTTTACCCAGTGGCTTGGACATGTAACAACTCAATGTGTCCTCTGTCACTTTTACTGTTCGCACTTGTACTCGTCTCCTAGGAGCTCTGCACTTTTGTCCCGATCTTTTGCACGTCGCTCTGAATAAGAGTGTCTGCTAAGAAATTGTAATATAATGTGATGTAATGGTTGATGAGAATTGGACTCAAACACAATGATTGATCACATACTCACAAGGACAAGAGCTCCTCTGACCAGCCAAGTGAGTCTCCATTTACCTGAAGGACTGCCTCACATCTTACAGCCGGTCCACAGCCAACTCTGCTCATATCTTAATGTAATATTAGCCACGGTCTGGAATTCTGGATATCATATCGTGACATGAGTCGCCTTTTCTGGTTTTAACAGCTGCTTTGCAGTGAGGGGATGGAGGTTTCTGCACTCATTACTCTGTCGTAATTGTTGCTTGCATCTGTTTGGTAATCATATCCACATCATTAATGAACGTTCATCAAGGATCAGATCATGCCAATATTTTATAGTTATCCCTATGGTACTGCCACAATATCGAGAGAGGTGATCAGTCAAAAATATAGTATGTTTGATTTTGTCCATATCACCCAGGCTTACCCGAATATAAACCTACTCTGCTCCTCGGTTGCCCGGCAACAGTAAGAAATAAGTAAACTATGTGCCCCGTCGTCTGGCTGGTTGAATAATCAGCACACACATGTAGACATGCAGACCACCATCATCTCTCAACCTCTCCGTCATCAATGCACAGCACAAGGACACCACCCAACACCATCTCGGAATCACACCTCCACCTCTCAACCTCTCCATCATTAATGCACAGCACAAGAACACCACCCAACACCATCTCGGAATCACACCTCCACCTCTCAACCTCTCCATCATTAATGCACAGCCCAAGGACACCACCCAACACCATCTCGGAATCACACCTCCACCTCTCAACCTCTCCATCATTAATGCACTCCCCTGAGCACCACCCAACTCCACCTCTAAATCACACCTCCATCTCTCAACCTCTCAATCATTAATGTACCCCACATGAGCGCCACCCCACTCCACCTCTAAATCACCATCATTAATCCATCTCAAACACAACCATACCAGCACTCAGAGCTTAAACAAAAAGGAGCGCACAAACACGCACGCGTGCGCGCACACACACAGACACACACACACACACAATTCTGCTTCTATCTAGCAATCATACCCAAATCTCTTGAAAATAATCTCAGAAAATAAATTGCGAAGTGGATCCTCAGGCCCCTGGTCTGTAATAGCAGAGCTGAAAGGCCACACAGGAGCATGAATATTTCAGCACTGAGCTGTAAGTCGCGCTCTACCCCGGCCCCCTCATCCCTCTACTGCCACAGGGAGACGCCCACTCACTGCCTATAGAAACCCAGGGAGCACAGCAGGGCTCCAGCGGGAGTATGTGCACGCAGCAGTTAAACACAGACCGGGGGGGGGGGATCATTAGCTGGCCTCCCAAGACACGATGCAGGTCCTGTCCAGTATCGAGAGGAGATAGAAAGCAGACCAGCTGAGGCTGGGGACAGAAAGGGAACTGCAACTTCTTTTTTGTTAATTTTGTTGTTAACTTATCACGTTTTCAGGGGTGAAATATTCCAGTAGAATTTCCTGGTTTAATGAAATGCAGAGACTGCTGCCGCAGCAGGATTTCACTAACTGGATTTGAGGAGTCCCTTACTGGGGTGGTAAATCCAGCTGCATACTACAGTACCTGATTTCACCAATCACATTTCCCTCAGGAATTTAGTTTCAGACTTGTTCAGAATTTAGTTTCAGACTTGTTCTCTCTCTCCCCCCCCCCCCCCCCCACGTACCAGCCCGCCATCCGATATCAAAGACGGGGATATCAACATAGACCGTACTACAGCGCTGAAAAAGCATTACAATCCCAACCAGTTCAAAGCAAGCTTCTGATGAGACTATGCCGCAATCTTAACCACAGTAACCCAAGCACATGATGCAAAGCTGAAGTATCGAATTTCACAAAACAGAAGTAGGGCAAAACAAAACATTTCCCAGTATCTTGCATCACTCACATAAATACGGGTAACTTCTGCACAATCTCCATCTCAAATAAAATCCCAGACAGATTATCTGACACTCGAATTTACAAGTTTCTGTCTACGTCTAACGCAGAGGAAAGCCTAGCAAAGTGCCCACTCTTAAGCTGCTTTCACACCAGACGCGCAACGAATTTTTCGCATGACAGATTACATGCAAAGTCGATGCGAAGACGCAAATACTTGCGTTAGACGCGTGTATTCGCGTCTTCGCACTGACTTTGAATGTAACCGGTCGTGCGAAAAAAATCGTTTCGCGTCCGGTGTGAAAGCGGCCTTAGGCTGGCGCGACAAACGAGGGTTCCGAGAAGAACGCTGACCCCAGCAGTTTCCACCGCCCTGGTGCCGAGAACCACCACACACCCCGTTCTTCCTGTGCTCCGTGCCCACGCCTCGACACATCCTGTGGCCACAGATGCATTACACTGCCCTTCTCAACTTCACTGAACACACTTCACACACGTCCAGACCGTTCGTAACCAAAACTATAACTTGTTCAATCCATTTAACGCGACAATTGTGAATCGTTTTGCAACATTCAAAAATATATCCACCAACCGTTATGGCTAGCTGCCAGTGTAACAAGGGTTCCGCCCAATATAGCAGGGTTCCTCCTCACAGTTCATCCCATCAGAGATTTTCCTTCTCACTGCAGTTTAGCGGGTACATTTCCACAAAGGGGGAATTGCCTTCTAACTGAGCAAGCTCACTATTCAGGGGTTAAAGTGAAGTATCTGGCCTTTGTTGACACGCGTAACCCGCATTTCTGACTCCTCTACACTGAAAGCTAGCGAAGCTGCATGCTGAGAGGGAACAGACCACTGAGACTGAGTTCGGAGGGGTCGTATGGGGGTCGTGGGCTGTGTCTGGTGGTGGCGCTGGGGGACGGGACCGAATTGCCGCTGTGGCGAGAGGCCTGACTCAGGCAGTGGCAGAGATCCAAGCACCCACAGCGGAGGGCAGAGGGGAACTGCCAGCCGGGACAATGGACCTGTTCAGAACCAAGAAGGGGTGATGGGGACAGGCCCTGCCACTCTAGAGAGAGGGGGGGAAGGGGGGGGGGGGAGAGAGGGAGGGAGGGGTAAAGGGAAGGATTGAGCAAGTGAAAGGAGGGGATTGACGAAGAGTCGAGGAAAGAGAGAAGGCAAGAGAGTCAGATGGAAGAACACCAAGAGAAGGAAAAAGAGCAAGTGTGTGTGTGTGTGTGTGTGTGTGTGTGTGTGTGTGTGTGTTGGATAGGATGCTCTAGCCAGCCAAAAGCACGTTTATAAAAAGCACACACAGGGCTCCAGCATGCAAAAGCATCCGCTGGCACGCGGCTCACTCCCAGGAGGAGGCAGTTACATTAAACAGCCCAAGGCAGTGAGGTGCTCCTGGAGAGAGGATGCAGTCTCCAGCCGCACTGTCAGAGCAGAAATTAGGCTCCACCGGCCCGGGGCACATCCCTGTCACATCCTGTGCACCTGCACAGGTGCCACCAACAGACCCCCCCCCCCCATTACCTACACAGATCAGCTGCTTACAACAGGACACAAATAAACAGTGGTTAGCCACACACGCTGAGAGAGACACTCGCTGGGCCAAGCTTCTCGGAGGCTTCGCTGGAGCAACATCAGCAACAGGACTGAGTATCGAGAAAGTGGGGAAAATCTGAAGACATGGGCTAAAAATACAATAAAAGGACGAGTCATAAAAAATATATACATACATTATACTGCAGAGAGCTCTGATTCGGTGCGGAAAGTTCAAGTAATACCAGTACTCTCTGTCTTCCATTTCATCAGAGAGCGCAAAGACGGCGGCCCACAAGAAAGCTTCAGGGATTTTCCGTGTGTGTGGTGCGTGTGTCACACTGAGTCCTTCAAAACCTTAAGTTTTGAATATCATCATGACTTAAGCAAAAGAAAAACAGAAACTGATGAGCGGTAGAGGGAATTACCTCCCATCTCTGGTTCCTGTTCCAGGTTTATTGGAACAGAATTTATGGGAGCACTTGAGTGGTTTCTGTAAATGTGTGCCAATAACCTGTGAGTTAAAGCAACATGCGAGTAATACGAAATGGCCTAGTGCTGAGAGTCTGAACACAGACTGGGTGATATGGGACCTGTGGTCAGTTTACATCAGTTTACACCTCCTGCAAACATTACTCTGCACTGCAGGGGACAGAAGGCAGCCTTACAAGGACCTCACCATCTCATCATTCAGCCTCTTGTGCAGTCATGCATTTTTCAAGCACGACATGGAGAGCATGAAGAGAAAAATATTCACTTGTCTGTCATTTCCAAAACACCATTCTTATCCCAAACCGAGATGCGCTTGCTCAGAATTAACCCGTAGAGCGCCAAATGCAACTACTGTTACTCAGTGATGTAGGACATCAAAATCAAAGCTGTTGAAAACCTATCATGCGGCAACTTGTTTAAAAGAGCTCCCCTGCGGGAGCTCTTTTAAACAAGTTGCCACACGATAGGTTTTCAACAGCCAGAGATAATTAAATTTATATTTTTAAAAAGTGCATTTCAGCGCTCTGATTGTTCATCTTAAAATTACAAGGGGCAAATTAACTGAAAAAAAAACTGAATGGCCATGGGTAGGACTTCTAACGATTACCTGCATTCCTGGTACATGGCGGACACGCTGCAAACATTACCCACGATGCTCTTCCGCTTTCTGGCAGACATGCTGCTTAATATTACCCAGAATGCATTCCTCCTTGCTGGCAGAAAAAAAACAGTGCTCAACATTACCCAGAATTCCCATATGACGACTGGCAGATAGACACGCAAATGCTAAACATTACCCAGAATGCCTTTCTACTCCCCTGGCAAAGAAAAATGTGCTCAAAATTACCCATAATGCACTCAAGCACCTAGGCAGACAGACAGAGTTTGAGATTTGCCCAGAATTCCCAGCTGGCTCCTGGCTGAGGGACAGGCACATGCTCATCATTCCTGCTCTTCCACATCGGTGCTCTGGAATTCCCAGCGTGGCGGGAATAGCAGGATCTAAACCCGTCAGAATCCACACCCATTCCCCAGCACCAGTGCTCCCTTCCCAGCTCCACCAGTGCCTGAGGGGGTGGGGTGGTGCTGCTGCGGGGCTGAGATGGAGACGTTCGTGTGTCAGAGTGGGAGTTATGCACACTGTAAATGAGTGGGCGTGGGTACAGCACTGGCCAACTGCTCCAATTCCCAAAATAGCCCAGAATCTGACAGCAGGAGTGGGAGTGACTCTCACTCGCAGTGTGGCGATTCAGCTGTCCTGCTCGACAGAGGGCCAGGCATCCCAAATATGAGGCAAACAGGGATGGGGTGGGGTGAGGAGGACAGGTGTCCAGTGAAGGGAAGGGGGGGGGGTCCTCAACCTCCCTAATCCCCAATCAAACAGCCCAAACACTGAGGCGCATCACAGGAGACGACAGAGAGACTGCATCACACATACAGCTGAGGGACGGTTCCTCGTTCACATCAACACAACAGGCCAACACAACTTCATCAAGAACAAGTCAACTCGCTTTAATTAAAATTACAGTGTATAAGACCTGGAAATATAGATGAATCTAATGAAAACAAATGGATTAGAAATAAATAAGGAAATGGTAACAGGCACAAACTGGCCTGAAAGTCCATGTTCTGGATTGCTGGTAACACTGATTTTTGCTGGTTGTAGTGCTTCTAATGTCCAGAACTACTGAAGTCAATATATTCAAGAACACAGACCAGGTATTGGATGACAGAGGTATTGTGTTTCTTATCGGGTACATACGCCAATTAAACCGAAAAACAACTTCTCACAATAACGAGGATGGTAGCAGATGACAATGCCTGCCTCTGGGCTAATTAACAGAGCAGGCAACACTACCAAAAGAGCACCGGTACTCCGAGATCTCCACCCGCACCGTAGTACCCAAACAGAAACTGCAGGAGCCTACAGGAAGCCAGAGCAGCAGAAAGGCCCATTTCAGCCGTGCCGCACCGAGAACAACATCCTGTCTCCAGAAGTGACTCAGGGAGCTGATCACCGTGACGACAGAGGTTCTCTCGGGAGAGAGACCGAGGGGCTGAGCACGACAAGCAGTTTTAAAAAAAAAAAAAAAAAAGGGGAGGGAACTACACTATGTCACCAGCAACAACACAACTTTATTACAGGGCACAATGCTAACATCTTCACTCTAGCATTAGGATGCTTGCTGAGACAGTCTAATTGGTACATATCCCCTTAAATTAGCACATATCAGTTATCGGGAGCAAACAGAGCTAAAATGGAAGCTCCTAAAGCAGTCATTAAGATCACGGTGATCAGGTATTACAATACACCAGATTAACATGCCGTACCCACGAGAGATTTCATATCACCATTAAACCAAAGTCGCAGCAGAGCTAGCTGCTGCAATTTGATAGCTGTACAAAACAATTTTTGGCGTAATTTTCGAGGGGAGGAGAGTATGTTTGACTGAAGTTAGATGTGGACACCAATCCCAAGCTTCAATGAGTCAAATGACACTGATTGGAAAGGAATAACAGGGGAATCATCAGACATATTTAATCAGTATAAGGCCTACTGGTATTTGATGACATTATGAAAGTAAAATTGTTTTCCCATGCAGTCGAGGGAAACTACACAAGTTTTACAAGTTCATTATTTCTATTGAATATATGCTTCCACTATGTAGTTCAGTGGTTAAACAGAATTTACATAACCGAGAATAAAGCACATTGAATTCCGCTTGTCTTTTAAGACCAGTAAAACATGATGGCACGGCCGTAATTTGGACATTAAAGCGACAGCTGATCATTGTCTTCAAAAAATTCCGAAACATTTTTGAGAAAATGTTGCGGTTAAGTAATTCCTGAGCACAAAGGATTCATTATGCGGACAGCTCCGTCAGTGGGCTCAAAGCAGTTATTCAATTAATTCATAAAGCACAATCACTGCCTTTTCATTTGCAACACAAATGAGACACACAGCGCTGGACTGAACGGAATTCACAGAGGATCTGTAAAAACAGCACTGCACTTTCACAACAATTGGATGTCACTATGACGTCACCATTAAAAAGCCAATCAGTGTGGAGTTTGTAACTGAAGGGAAAAAAAAGAACAGATCTAAAAAAAATGTTTAAAAAATTCTGGCCCCGCCCATCATAATTCCTCGGGTTCAGTTCAAGAGGTCACTTCCTATCTCAAATGCTGAAAACAATTGGTACAACCTTCCTTCACTTCCACTCATTCAACTAATCCTCAGATGACTCAACCCACACGCTGACACATGCCACTTGTTCACAAAAAAGGAATTTGTGAGAATGTCATCGTTTCACAATACGACGAGCTTCGTGTTCCTGCAAGCAGCAAGTCGTCGAACCAAAAGAATTGTCACCGAAGTAATTAGCCTCCGCGAATTTCCACAGCGGTGGAGAGCATAAATCTTTCTTTAACAAGTCTGAAAAAGTTATCCGAGCGCTGAAGCGGGAAAACGCCGGAGGGCAGCGGAGCATTCAGGTCGTTACGGCTTCCTCTCGATCAACAGCCAGCTGAAACCTTGAGAACACAATGTGCAGGTTTCTTCAACCAGTTGATGGCTGAAATAACCCCTTATGCCGAGCGCGCCGAGAGCCAGCAGACGCGGCGGCCCTCCAGGACTCCAGTTTTACGGCCCCGCTCCAGAGCAGCGTCTTGAGCCAACAGGAGCAGATTCCAGGGGAGCCAGCGGAGACCAGATTGGATTACGGCCCAGACAGATAGTGATTCATCAGTTTAGATTGGCTCGCGATGTCTGCCTCCAGCGGTCTTCACCTCCCACAATCCCCGGCAACAGCGCACCTTCCTGCAGAGTTCTGCACTCTTCAGAAACGAGGGAAGAACAAGATGTGGTCGTGTTTTTTAATCCATTCATAAGCCAAGTAATTCATCCAATATCTTCTACTGTATGCTAACCTCTCCAGCTGGGGTGAATGCTACATTCGTTACCCAGAGAGCATCGATGACATCACCAATGAGACACATGCTGTTGCTTCAAAGCAGCTTCTCCAGAGCTTCAAACAACAATTAGACACAAGTGCACTTTCAATGTGCCACTTCAGGTCAGTTTTTCTCTCCCCAGTTATTGAATTAGACTCAAAGGCTGGCTCTCTGGATTCTGCCCCAGAAACATCTCCCATGTTTTTAGTACGACTCCAGGGAAATTCGCCAAGCTAAAGATACAGGGGATTTGCCAAACATCGGCCGAACAATGGCACCGGGCTTCATCAACTAAGAACACTGAAACAAGAGCTGTCCAGCCCTGTTCTCGTGAGATCTACAGCACCCACATTCAGCACGGCTAATTCTGCTAATTTGCGCCTCAAGGATAAGATCTTGGCTAAATGAGGAGCATTTTTTAGGGACGACAAAATGATAGAACACCGCATAGGAGATCTCCAGGAACAAGATTATTCAGTACCGTTTCCGGCAGTGAATCAGAGCCAACCGCTGACCTTACTTATACTTGCGGTACACAGTTCCTGTAAAAGGTTGACCTGTACAACAGAGGCCTGTAATTTACCACACCAACAGAATAACCTCCAGCACTCCCGAATCCACTGCACTGAAATCATTTCCAAGAGCAGACAGTGCAGTTCTTGTGATTTGTGTCCACAGAAAACATGCACAAGGGAAGCCATTTTGGCTCCATGGGCACAGTCAGTCATCCAAATGGCCCCTGTAAAAGCCTGACACTGTAAACACAGCGGTGGGTGTGAATTGCCCAGTAAAAAAGAAAGCAGTCCATCATATGCGAAAAAGGAACCGTCTGCCTCATGTTGCTTAAAAAAAAAAAAGGCTTTTTTGACATTTTCCTCTATGTTGTTACTGGAATGCATGTTATATTTAGCCAGATTTATTTAGTGACTGAATGTTCTTAATGTTTTCACTGGTGCCAAGCAGTAGTCCGTCATGAATCCATTCAAACGGAGCCAAGGAGACTCATGAATAAGAGAAATGGCAGAGAGCTTAAGGCCGCGGTCAGACTGCAGGCGAATCTGATTCAAATCTGATTCCTTCTCAAATCCGATTTTTAGGGCTGACTGTCCACACAGTTTTTAGCAAGTGAGCATCGAATATGGCTCCGTTCAGACTGGGCCACATTATTGACCGATCTGACATGTTGCTGTAGTAACAGCGTCGGAGCGGAGGCATAATCCGGCGCGTGTATTGTGTGACGTTATATAAATGCAACAGCGACAAGAACAACAATAAACATGATTGAGGCAGGTCATTGGGTCTGGAGTCGCGTAGAGTGACGTCACAGACAGTCAAAACTGATCTGAGTGGTTGGAGCCGTTCAGACTGAGACGCATCTGTCCAAATGCGATTTGAAACTAGCTCCCGAAGGTGGTTTCGATCTGGTTTGCAAAAATCGGATTTCATGTGACTTGTGACTGTTCAGACTTCAAAAGAGCCATCCGGTTCCAATCTAGATTGGCTAAAAATCGGATTTTGGCTGGCAGTCTGAACGCGGCCATCGCAAATAGATTGGATGGGTATCGCTACAAAGAAATGATGATCATTACCATGGAGATGACAGTTTACGCTGCAGACTTTGTCCTTCAGTTCATTTAACCATAAAGCATCGTCAGACACTTTTCTTAAGACGGTCGACAAATGCCTGACAAGTATACAACAATCTTTTGGGTGGAACCATCTCCCCAATCCGCCATTTCGGTCATTTAGGGAGTTCTTAAAGAAGGTCCCACAATGGAGGCAATCAAGCAAAACCGTAGTTGCCCATCACCATTATTTCATTCAAAAGTAAATGTATTCAGTACCTGCAGACCTCTGTCCCCAGCAGAGCGTTTACAGTGAGCTCAAGGGGAGTTACACTGAAGCAGTAGCCTGAAGAGTCAAAACATTCCAGAAAGCGACACACCACGGCCTCCGCCACGCGCTGTGCACTGCACCGAGACCATGCGTACACACAATGCCTCCATGCCCACGTACACATACAAAAACACACACACACCAACATATACACGTGTGTGCACACACAATGTATACTGGTTACACTACTCCCACACACAAACTCAAACGCGCAGGCTGCCCAAATACACACACAATCAGAGATAAACAGAATAGAACCAGATCGAGTGCTCCGCAGAGCATTCGCAGCAGAGATACATCCCTGCCCTTCTCTGCTTTCAGCTGACCCCTTCTTAATGAAATTCACATTAAGACATGAAGCAACCAAGGTCTCCACTTCAAATCACAGTCTTGATCCCAATGACGCTTCACAAGAAAAAAATAAAGTAATAAAAAAAAAAAAAGAGTGATTCGCAATATAAACCAATTGCAGGAAGGAATAGGAGTGGAAAACTGCTTCATGCTAGCTCTCGATGTTCACAGCCAACATCAACGGCATTTTTCAAACACTCAGCATCTAGGAAAACCAAGTTACGTAAACATTTTAAAGGGAGAGAATGCCGACTACAGCTCGCATTCCAGACCATATAGCCAGAGGCAAACAAACTGCCAACCAGCTGTCCACTTAAACGTAGGCCCTTCCATGACATGCTCACATACTCGCACGTATTCGCTCCATGTCAGACCGTGGCCAAACGCCGCAGCAGCGAAAGGGCCTCAAATCCACTGGATGTCTTTGACCTCCCGCTCAGTATCGCCGCTCATACACGCCTGCTGTTTACAGACAGTTTAACTTTATTAATGGGGCCGTTTACATAAGAGCCTCGTAACAGTCAGAGGCGCAGTGAGGGCAGCACTTTCTCCAGATTAACAGGCCATAGATGACAGCGCAGAGACAGGACTGCCCGACCTATCCCACTTAAGGAGCACTGCAGAAAAGTACTGCGGTTAGCAATAACCACACCAGCACTGGCGACATGTCCCAGACCCCAAAATAAAATATAGGACACAGGAATTTGTAAATCAACTGCAGATACTTGCAGCCGAGGTGGTCTCGCGAGTCAGAGCTTGGCACTGAATTTTATTTTTCCAAAAATTTTCCGCAGATAATTCTAATACAAAATCTGACCCTAAAATATATGCTCTCTAGTGGTTTTCTTCAGAAACCGTGAAAAAGAAACAGTATTAGCCACACGAGCAGTCATTTAAGAAAACAGGCCTACATTGATAGGACTGCATCACGTTAAAGGGCTGGGCAGATCCTATTAGTGTTGGTGATTTACTACTGACGTTCAAGCAATTCATCTCGCCATCAAATCACAAAATGATTGTGCCTGGAGATGTATGGCCCTTAAATTACACACCGCGCCCACACTGACTGCTCCTCTCTCCCTCTCACCACCTTCCCTTTCTTTTCTCCTCTCTCCCTCTCTCCCTCTCACACACACACACACACACACACACACACACACACACACACACACACACAAAGCTGATATCTGCGGCCCCCACAACAGCTCATCTCCAGGGATCAGAGAGGCTTTCTCACGCCCTCCAGACTCAGATCCAGTTACCCTGACCGCCTGAAACCTGCTCTCTACACCAAGGTGACACAGACACACTCACACTTACAAAAAAACAAAAACAAAATGTGTTTCCCCACCACACCAGGCAGAGAGGAGGGGAGGGGGGGAGTTAATACTGTGTGGGGCTGCCTGTTGGGTCCTCCGAGAGCCCATATTGAAATCCTGCACCCTCTCCTCCTGTTCCTGGAGACAGAACACAGAGGCGAGAGCCCAAACCCGAAAGCCTAATTTCCTCGAGGGGGGGGCAGTCCTGGAGATATCAGACAACACCCCCCACCCCCACTCACTCACTCACTTTTAGCCTCCAATTGTGTCCCACCCGTCCAATGATTCCTCAGCCCCCCCGGCCCAAACTCTCATTTCCATGAGAAAAAGACATTGACAGAGAGAATCTCAGTTCTAATGGGTAACCCCCCCCCACCCCCAGAGCAGACTGGCAAGGAGTTGGGACAGAGAGTCGTGCTGTCAATGATGAGAGAGGGAGAGACAGAGAGGGAAAGATAGAGAAAGATAATGTAAAGGCTGGAGACAGGCAGCCAGCAGTGTAGAGCAGACACCGGCCTGTGGCCTTACAAATGACTAGGATGGTCTCCCATTGACAGCGATCATAAAAAGCCTTTTCACCTCCGCGGCACCGATGAGACTGTTAACATAAACCATCATACCAGGCTCCCATCGTCTCCGCTCTACATCCGACCCGTTCTTACTGCGCTCGCCGAACGCACAGGTCGACAGACACCACAAACAGCTTGCTCCCTCGAAGGGGGTAAAATAAACTGACGAGAGCTTTTCAGACAAAAGTGTTTACAGCTGAAAAACGATTTGGGTCAGCGCGTTGACACCATTCTAGAAGCTGGCAAGGTCATGAATTGCATTTTTAAATAAGTGCAGCATTGAGTAGGACACACCATTTCGGTCACAAATACAAACAAGAATATATCCAGGACTACGCAACTTAGGTCACACAAAAACCATGGTCTGAGAGACTAAAACCACACTGCGGACGCATCTATGAAAGCACTTCAAGTGCCAACTGAAAAACCACAAAATCTCAAATTTAACAAATTAACCCCGAATACTGAAAGAGCTAGATGAGAGGCAAGATTTATGATCTTCAGGCGAATACTTCTGGGTCACAAAAGGTAACCCCGCAAGAAGCAATGTCATGGGTATATTCTTAGAGAGATCCAAGACTGAATGTTCTAATTCAGTTCAGCAATGTTTAATACAGGATATTAATTCCCAGAAAGGAGCAGCGGGTTTCTGGGACAATGGGCTCGAATCTAGGGTGAATAACTCAAAAATAACGAACTCTTCAAATTGTTCAATATCAACCGTTCCTTCCTGATACTGAATCTTGTTACACCGGTGAAAAATTATGTAGCTGCTACATCATGGTATAGCAATAGAGGGTTGGGATTAGAGTCAGGGTTATTTGAGGAATGGTAATGCCATTTCAAGGCTAGTGACACTTTGGACAAAGAATGAAATGACAATTCAATCAATCAATCAATCAAATCGTTCTTTCTTCAAAATTAGACAAATGCAGTCTCATGAAGACACTTTCTGAAGGATGCTAGAGGTAACATTGGCTGACATTATATTGCTCAACACGGGGCATCAACGTGGTCAATCAAGCTCTATGGAATGAAAATCCATGGGACAAGGTTTATGCCACCTCTTCGATGAGGTGATGACAGGACCAAGCTACTAAGATGGCTCGTTAATGTTGATGTTACCTACAGCAACCTATGAGAAATTCTCCTCCGAACACCTGTAAATTCTAGATACAGTGTGCTAGTGCCAAGTTTGTCAAACTTTGCAGACCAACCTGGCCGAAAACGACAATTGTACGCCTCTGCAATCATTAGATGGACTCTGACAGCATCATATTAAAATCCTGAAGCTCTCGAGCTTTGCTCCACATTATTACTCCTGTTGGCATGAAACATATCAATGAAGACACTCCAGCTCCAGAACTGGATTTTACAGATTAAGATTATTCAATTTCATCCGCAGCATTCGGCGCTCGAAATTTGTTCAATTTTGTAGTTTGCAAGATGACAAACTACCCAGATAAAACTTTCTAGTTCACACCTCGTCCCAACAAAACTTCTGGTCTAGCAAACTGAAATGGTCAATTTAAACTTGAGGCAATAAGTAATATAACCAGTCAAATAACCGCATACACCAAGTCAGCTAGCTAGCTAGCAACATCTCCAAATAGTCATTTCTAACTAGCTACTGCTAGCAAACTTAATCATCTAACTACAAACCAATACAAGCCAAATTACAGCTTTTGTACAGGTGGCAGTATAGGGCTACAGTTCCTGAACTAACATCAAGTGTAACATATCAGTAAGCCAAGTTACAAAATAACGATAGCTAATTTACAATAAGTTAGTTAGTAAGCAAACTAGTTAATCTAAGTTCTCCACCATTAAAGACAAACATTTGCTAGTAAGCTGGGTAAATAAAATACCCTGTTCAATTTGACCCATGGCAAAATCAACATTAACTAGCTAAACAGCTATGGAGTGCATGATCTTCATTATCTAGCTAGTGAGTAGTTAACTGTCTGGGTAGGGCTAATCTGCTGAAAACATTCTGCTGAAAAACTACAACCATCTATACTTTCCTTCATAATTTCTTTACTAATCTAATTTACTAATCTAAATATATTGCGATGAAATTTTCACCAGTTATTCTTGAGGTGTATATCTATCAATATGAAACGATGAAGGAAAGTATAGATGGTTTAGTTCTTCAGCAGATTAGCCCTACCCCTGAAGGGGTTCTTTTTCCAAGACGAGGAGACACACCAGGACCAGCTAACGCCACTTGTGTAATATTATGGCCAACTCTCTACGGACAAGACTACGCGCAAACTGACTGGATAACGTTAGCGTAGATGACATAGTCTACCCCGGTGATAGCTATCGCTATCCAATCCAATCTCATTACCCATGTTAACCGGCGTTAATTCGCAACCTGGCTCACCACAACACAGCTTGAGTTAAATCAGCGAAACGCCAACCTAGTTAACGTTAACACACTGGTGCAGCAAATACCTTTCAGAAAACAATAACGTTATTAACCCGCTCCGGTCAGGAAAAAAAATGAATACGTGTGGTAACGGTTGCCAAGTTACGCCGCTTTCACACTGGACGCAGAACGAATTTTTCGTACGACTGATTACATTCAAAGTCAACGCGAATACACGCGAAACGAGTGTCTTCGCGTCTTTGCATTGACTTTGAATGTAATCGGTCGTGCGAAAAAATCGTTTCGCGTCCGATGTGAAAGCAGCTTCTTCTTATTATTATTTGGGTTTCTATGGCGTTTTACAATCGAAAGCAGCTTCTACTCACCAGAAACGATATACGTTATATCGACCCGAGTCCCCGACCTCGGCGCTTCCTCGGAGGCCGGATGCCGTCTTTCCACCCACAGACGAGCTAGCGAGTTAGCTGGCCAGCCGATGTCCGCCGTGTCGTTCAACTTATTTTCTTTTCGCACGACAGTCGGTTAAATCCACAGACACCGCATTCTCTCGGGAGGCTAACGTTCAAAATGTCGAAATTTTTAGATTAACACCCTGGGCAAGACTGGTAATGCGAGAACGCGGCTGGTGACCGAGGGTTGTACGGTAAATAATGGGAGGGAAGCGAGCGCTGACTGCCTGCATATTGACGCCTCCGTCTCAAAGTGACATGCAAAGAATTCACTGGAGCCCTATGATGTCTGTGATCGGCCCAATAGCGCCCCCTACCTACTCACCGCGTCACCTGCCTCAGAAAGCCTTTGTTATTCCACAGCGGCCTCTGCCGTGGATCAAGTCAGTCAATGCCAGCCATAGGGGGAGAAAAAAACAAAACAAAAAAAAAAAAAAACTGCCATACTTTTTATCACCCATTTGTTTATTTTTTTCTATAATATATTTGAGGTCGATGTCTGTCTGTCTGTGTGTATGTACACGTTTTTCTCCCACTTCTCTCAACCGATTATCACCAAATTTGGTGTGAATAACCACTTGGACACCAGGAAAGTCTTGACGTCGCCTGATTTTTGAAAAACGGTCTTGCACGCAAAAAATGGCAATTTCACTCCGGGTAGCGGGTAGCGGCTAGTACCATACCAACCAAACCCATTATATGACATGGAAGCGGAGCAAACATTTTCGTCCCCCCTGAAATTGTGCAGAAACACCGTGCGATCGGTCATCTCAGTGGTATAACAATATAATCATCACAGGTAATTACCAATGATATTATAGGGCATGCACTGGGACTTCCGTAAAGTTCACTGAAGGCAAAATATTTACATTAATTGAAAGCAATTAGTAGCACATCATTTCAGATCTGTGTAATTATAGACGATGTGATTTTGGGCTTGCAGCTGAATACTTCTACTGAGGGCTGAGGTGCTTCGGTCATAATGATGGCTGATGATTACGAGCAATATGTGGTGAATATATTTTAACGGAAAATTTGTTATTAGAGGGTTTTCAAACAACAAAGCACATCTTGTAAATATGGAGATCAAGTGTATACCTCTACTGCATAGCAACTCAAATGCCAGTAAATATTTGCATACTTGTATTTTTTTTCCTGCTTTTATCCATTGCAATCAGGTTATACAGACTTCAAAATATACTGATAGAACTGATGAGCTAAAACAACACGACCAATGGTATTTCTACAAACATTTATGTGTCCGGTTTAACACACAGTCAACACAAAATGACCCCAATGAGTTAAAATTCCAGTAGCACAAATATACATTTTTAATCAACACATCATTTTTGAATGCGCAGAAATGAGTTTCTGTGCAGGGTATCACCCATCTTGATAATATGGCCTTTTTTGTGTCATCTTCTGCAGTGACCAGTCTGTCTCATGGCATCTAGACTGTCTCTCACACGCACCATCAATCACAACATGCCCTTGTCCGGTTGCCCGAATGCAGTGTGTGAGTCACACAGCATGGGGATATTGGCCCCTTCATGAATAGCTTTCCTTTGTTCATCTGCACTAAATGTGAACCATGTGCCCATTATTCAAGGCAAAACTGGTGCTGATGACAAAAGAAAATAGCAAAAAAAAATTGCCCCTCGAATGTGGCCATTGACATCAGATTGATGTTTTGGTGAAGAAATTTATTTACACAATTTACAATTCTTGGGGAGGTGAAGCCTGTCAGAAAAGTGGAAGTCTTTTCATTAAATGCTCATACCAACCCCTGAGACGTCCTACAGAAGTCAGGCCTATCCTTGGCCTTGTGTCAGATCAACAATATGCACTACTTGTATTTCTGTTAGATGTTTTGTGTCTCATGACTTTCACCGGGAGTAAAGCTTGCTCAAGCCATTGAAAGGGCCCTCAAAATGTATAATAATTACAGCAAGTAAATCAATTTCAAGAACCCTTTTGCTCAATGACTTGAAAAATGCATTTCAGTCCACATATTGTTGTGCTGCTAGCATAACCCCAAATGAAAGCATTTATTGTTACATTTTCTCCTGATCATGTGCTTTAGTCCTTAAGTATGCTTAAGTATTTGTCCTGTTATTATCATTATTTTTATTATTGATGTTTGTATTTGTTCTCAGGCTCTCTCCTAAAAGATTTTGATTGCATCTTTGGGAGGCCTGATTCACACATGATCCCGAACTTCAGTTATGCAATATAAATAATATGTATACCTGTGTGTGTGAATTTGACATCAATAAAAACATCAATAAAAAAAAAAAGCTCAACATCTTTTCAGAGACATTTTTTTCAAAAGTGATGAATTAATCCATCGATCAATACAACTACTCAATTTAGGCTCAACAAATGCTCAAGCGGAACACCAATTGGATTTCAATACTTTTTTTTAGATGATTTATCCTAATCTCACACAGTCAATTGAGCTCTAATAGAATGAATATGGGAATATTCTGGACATGGGCAAAAACAGAAATATGATGTATATATACTCTGCCCGCCGCATCATCAATCACTCTTCTGTAAAAGACACACATGATCATACATTAGATGTGCACCCATGAGCCAAAAAATTATAACCACTCACGAGTGAAGTAAATAACGTTCATGATCTTGTAACAACGGTGAATGTCAATGGTCCGAAGACAGACCATGGACAGTGATCGAGCAATCTGTTCTTGTTGTGGATGTGGTGGACGTAATGGCTAGATGGGTGGGACAGAGCATCTTCAAAGCAATATGACTTCTGGGGTGCTCTAAGTCAGTAGTGGTGAGTCACTACTGACAGTGGTCCAAGGAGAAATAAACCATGAAATAGTGACAGGATGTGGAGTGCCCACTGTCCATCAATGCACAAGGGTAACAAAGACTATCTTGGGCTACTGTGGCACAGGATTTTATTTTATTTATGTATGGGTTGTGTCATAAAAGCATAGCGCTTCACACTTTGCAGCATATCACGCTTTGTAACTGCAGACCAGTCAGAGGGTGCCTAGCCTCTGTCCTCTACCGAATGCGCCTGCAATGGACATGTGAGCCACAGAACTGAACCTTGATCCAACTGAAGAAGATTGGTTGCCTAGTCCAGTGAGTCCCATTTTACATCATCATACGCATCAGCCAGCTGTTCACGATTAGGGAAATGGGAAATGTTCAGCTGGGAAACTCTCGTTTCGAGAATTCAAGAGGACATCACTTTGACAGAGCTGTTGTGGCATTACAAGGGTGACCTACTCAATATTAGGCCAGTGGTTCTGATGTTGTGGCCTATCGATGTATGTGTTTCGATATAATTATTCCTTTAAATCACATTTACTTTAAATATTTCTAAAATCCTTCAGTATTCTCTTGTCCCAGGAGAAATAAAAGCAGAGTGAAAAGGCTTTTTTAAAATCTCCCCTGTGTTACTTTGTAAGCCACCATTCAACGTAAAAATGGTTCGTGGATTTGGAGAAGGAGCGTGTCACCTTTTTAAAAAGCAAACATGCCCAGCTTGTGCTGTTATCCGAACAGAGCCAGACAATAAAGATTAACTGGGTACAAGGAGGATGTGGAGTTAAGCGCTGATAACCAGTTTGTGTGAGAAGGTAGATTAGCTCTTTGGCACAAACTCCCATTCAGGCTTTTCTAACACAATGAGAGTGTATTGAGGCCAAAGACTTCTTGAGGGCAGGATATTCATTATTTATGCTCCGTATCAAAAGACTGGATGTTGACTGTAACCAGAAATGATGAAGAAGTTTAACACCCAAGGCAATATTTTATTTATCCCTGTGACTGTTGACTTAGCATCAAATCTTTTTATGTCATAGACATCATGTCATAGCCTATAGCAACTCATGGCACTTAGGCTAAAGCACTTGCACTAACATGAATCTACCTTGGGTAGATCTGTAAATCACAAATTGAAAAGGAGATGAGTGGTGAAGGATAGATGCTAGTAGCCTGCTGAGTGATCAACCGTCAAATCGAGACGAGTTGAGAAATTCGTAGTCGTTCAAAATTGAGACATCTAGTATACCTTTGCTTTTATTAATTCAATAAGTTTACAGATCTGGACGTTGTTACTTTTGCTTCATTTATTCACACTTATTCATGACTGTGACAAGATAATAACCATGAAGAACCTTTCTTTTTTGCAAACTGAAAATAGCAAATTAAATGGATACAAGTCAGTTGCAGTTTATATTCTATACAAGTGGAATGTTATGAAAACACTAAGCTTGGGGTGAAAGTGGAACCATATGTTTTAACTACTGGTGGTTTGTGTGAGGTTTTGAAACCACATTATTCTGTGCAGTCAAGCTGGGTTTCAGTGGATGGTTCTTAGGTTCACATTGGGTCGTGGCTTGAACATCAGACCTGATCAAAATTCTTGTCATACTTGATTAGCAAAACATGCTACAAATGCAGTTTATTGGCACCTGGGCTCAGCTTTAGCCCATGGGATATACAGCGTATATTAGCAGACCAATCTCCTTAGGATTTCCCATCCAATGGAATTCCTCCTATGGCATTTTTTCTGTCTCCACTGGTAGTTTGAGTGAGGTTTTAAAATTGCATTATTTGACACACTCAAGCAGAGACAGAATGAGTGCCTCATAGGTTCAAGTTGGGTCAAGGCTTAAATATCAGGGCTATTCAAGATTCTAGTCTTGAAGAATGAATGAGAACTGTTTCTACATTTTACATGCTTTGTATTTATTCATTTATTTATAATTTTGCTATAACTTCTCTGCGCGCATCCCCAAAGTTCTTTGAAAATGTCATTGCAAGAATTTACCACTGATTTGCCCACAGACTGAATTATTCAATATCTTCCCCTGCAGGTTTTCTTTTAAAAAATCAGCACAGATTAAATGGAGTGCAACAATCCTGCAAGCAGAACATACAGTTGATCACCCCAGAGTGAATAATTGTGGTCATTGAGATTAGTATCTGAATAGTCCTTTGCCTGCAGATGCATTTCTTTCAAATTGTAATGGAAGCTTAGATCAACAAAGCGTCAAATCAAAGCTGCTAATATGCGAACGATGAGCTGAAAGAGACTCCATTGCATCATTTCACCAAATGATCCTGTCCCTACCATCAGAGTGCGTTCATTCACGACTGGAATTAATGTTGTGTGAAAACAGAGATATGGTGCTTCCTTCCCCCACTAGGAACCTCAACCCTGTGGCAATGAATTGGATGAGCAAATAATTTGATCAGACCGTAAAATGAGGCCAGATAATCTCAGACGTTCATGTTTTTTTTTTTTTTTTTTGTCAATATATACTGTTATACCCTCTGCCAATTACTATGTTTTGAAAGTGCTAATGTTTAAGGAGCAATGAAACTAGTGCGGTCAAAATTGTCTCAATAACAAAGGCGACTATTCTGCTGTCACCAGGGAGCAGATATTGCAGGCTTTGTCTGATACATGCCTGTCTCTGAATTCTCAAGCAGGCCCATTAAATTTGAGGGCTCCCAAGAGTCCTCACCGTAATGAGGAAAACCATTTTTCTTCTTTGTTATTTTCTTTCTTTCATGCTGCCTTTAGGGGACGTGCGTAAGGGCTCACGTGTTTTTCACATGTATGCATTCGTCTTTGTTCTCGACCAGGCATATATTTCCCAAAAGCGCGGTTGCTAACCACGTTCAAAACAGGCATATGTACATCTCTTTATATGTCTCTGGTTCAAACAATATAGCAACTTAGCTTTTGGGAAACATATTCCAGGTTAAATTTAGCAGTGTTTTGCTGGTTGGATCTGCGCTTAGCTTATGTCACCCCCTTCCATGCTTTGATTTTATGAGGCTAAATCATATCATATATATATATATATATATATATGTATATATATAAGAAAACAAAGACATACCCTCACCTTCACGGTAACCGAGCAAAACCATTCTCCCATTCCATTCCTCCAAATCCTACACCAGGGATTTTACACAGAAGAGCACCCCCGCCCTATCCCGCAACCCGCAACTCCTATATCCCATACCCCAACCCCCAACGCACCCTCCCCAACACCACCACCATCACTGGCCTGTGGGCAAGGGCTCATTAATATACATTAATATAAAGACCCCATGAAATTGGCTGTCGACCGGATTAAAATGGAAAGGGGGACAAATTCAACCAGCATGGAAATTCCAACTCAACTACAAATTCATCGCGCAAAAAAAATCAAACAGCAGAAGGAACAAGAGGCCCCATTTATGCTGACGGTGCAGAAGCACCAAAAGGTGTCCTGCCTGCTTTATTTTCCTTTTTTTCAGTCAGGGTGACGATTAATTATCCTCATAAGGCGCCTTAATTACAGAAAAATGCTCCCTGCCTTCTGTGTCTGCTTGGGGCTTTATATAGACCTATGTGATTTGTTGTAGAACTGAACGAGACGGAGTAGGGGGTTTAATGGCTTTGTCAAATACGTACACCTCCATGATAAAATATAAACAAAATTTAACCGGGGACCCATATCCAGAACAAAGACCTGAAAAAAAAAACACAAAACATTAGCAATGATTCCTCATTTTATTTTTAAAGAAGTGCTTTAATCCACGATATATTATTGAATTCCTGCCAAACATGATGGACTGGTTTATTTTTTGGCCAATATTAAAAAAAAAAAAATTCCTCAGAATTTTAATATCTTGCAGATCTATAGACAGTGTGGCTGCTTAGCCATTACGTATCTTAATTGATGGCCGATGCAATGGATTTTCTAGGACTCCCTTGTTTAAGAGGGAACAAGCATATCGATTCTACATTCGATTCTAAATTAAAAAAAAAGATTAAAGTTAGATAGATCTAGAGAATGAGCAGCTTATTTGGGCCTTGATTTGCAACCAATTGATCAATTCAATTTGTCAATTAAAACAATATTTTTTCCAGTTGTCTTATTATCTGTATTGATAATTTGCCTGATATTGTCCATTCATAGCTATCTCTTAAGGTTCTGGGCCATGCTATAACTCCGACATCTAAGTTTCACCCAGTAATGCGATTTTCTCCATTCGTCACCATGGGAACAGCTGACTGGATGCCAATTTTGTGAGGTCTAGCGGGGGAGGTGTGTGGGAGGCAGGTACTGGTTGACGTGGGCTGGTGTCTTTCGAACGAACCCGTGCAGGGGTACCGAGAGCGAGCTTCTCTCTCACACCACCGTTTGCGCGGTGAGGTCCGCACGTACTTGCATGCTAACACATACTGACATTTAGCGTAGTTCAGAAATGCTCAGAAGCCAGTCTTAGTCACAAGCCCTTATCTGTCCGGTCATTCTTGACTTCAGCATCTCCCAACCAAGAGGCCAGTTTTTATCAGCAAGGCAGCGTTCATTAATCTCTCCAGCTCCGTGCCCTCTACACCGCTCCTACTCCGGCCGACTAAAGATCTACATCTCATCTACTTCACCTCCCCAGTCTCCTACTGCATAAATAACACTGTTCATCATTAGCAGCATCTGTTCATACTGTGTTCATGAAAGAAGAACCCAAATGAATGCTTTGAGTGTATTCTAATGCTAGGGTGCTACACAAGTTTCAATCCTTAGAGCACTGAAATAATTTTTTAAAAATATATCAATTTTATTATCTTTTGCTGTTGAAAACCTATCACGTGGGCACTTGTTTAAAAGAGCTCCCCTGCGGGAGCTCTTGCTCAGAATGTTCCAGAGCACCAACCAACCAGAATCAGTGCCCCTCACAAATGCATGTTATTCAGCAATAAATGGCTAAATTTAATTTACTTTTGTAAGTATCGCGCATGACCTCTTGCTTTTTCGGCTCTTCAGCCCAGCTCTAGCTTACTGCATTTGAAAGCAATGAATATTGTTATGACTTGAAAATCACAACAAAGAAAACCAGCAATGATAACTTAAATTTATTCGTCACTGATAAAAAAAAAACTTCTGCAAATAATCCACTGTTCAATCCTAAAATAACACTCCAATGCCACGATGTAATTCTGTTGCCAAAACAAAAACTCTACCTGCCTCCGACCAAAATCACAGCATTTATATAGACTAGCAACATTCTGGAAAGATCTACACTTAAAGAATCCTGGGCAATCCCGCCCCCTGCAGGCAGGAAGGTGCCAGAAGCTTTGAGAAAGCTCTAGTCCAGTGATTCCCAAAGTTTGGTGGTACTGCAGGTGGGCCGTGAGACGTCATTAAAAATATAATTCATTTTTGCAAATATGATTTTTTATTATTTTTATTGTAAAATATTTATTGCTTGATTTTAAAAAATATTTAGAAGTAATAACCTATTGAGTGTTATTGACCTCACAATATTTTAGGAACCTTATATAGTTTATGATCGGAACGTAGCTTTCTGGTCATCATGACCGGGGGTCATAATCGGAGGAGCATGCACTGTGTTCTATAATTAATTCTGTCTTGTGTGTACACCACGGATTGAAAGTTTGGGCTTCCTTTATACCCCTGCTTTCATTTCAATCCTGAATCTTTATTATAATAATAATAATAATAATAATAGTAATAATAATAATAATAAATAAAAAACAACAACAGCAATTATTGTTGTTTTTTTATTTATTTTCTTTATTTTATTTTCTTAACAACAATTATTGTTCCTGTTAAGTGTTCTGAGAATGCATAATTTCGTCTATGTGCTGTTTATAGGACAAAGGTGGGCCGCGGACATTTTTTAGATTTTCAAGTGGGCCCTGATTTGGAAAAGTTTGGGAACCCCTGCTCTAGTCTATTTCAAAGAAGTGATATTACATCAGATTATGTTTTGCTACAGACACACCACCGGAGGGTGCCAAAATGAACAATATAAATAGCTAACCAGCAAGGCAGCAAAAACAGCATGTAACAAATCATTTATAAATGATATACAATGCTGTACATAAAATACTCATACATAACGATATTAAGCTAAAATAGAAACTGTCGCCGTTAATGTCTAGGTATTCCGCACATGGACCTCATTGTACATGCAGACACTCATTACCCTGGCAGCCTCATTCAGTACCTGTGATATACGGAGGTGAACCTCTAAGCTTCACAGCAGTGCGCACAGAGTGGAGCACATTACATTGAAACATGACTGTGCATTCTCTTTGATGAAGACAATCACAGGCACATACTCGGACATTAACTTATGTATACACTGCAGACCATAGGCATTGGAACTGGAAGAACCAAAAATGGTTGGGGTTTTCACATGGTTCAAAAAATATACCCGTAAATCCCTGTTAATTAAAACTGACTGGCCATACTTAAACCTACAATCTGTATTCATATTTTTTGAGTCCAATATGAGGGAGAAAAGTTATGGGCTGAAAGCAGGCAGATAACTGACGGGCTGAACCGTACGCAGTGAAATACTTTTGTTTACATACCAAAATGTTCACACAGGCGTGCGCACACACACTCTTAGCTGTCCATCGTGTCCGATGATAACGCTTGCTCCAAGGGGGCGGGGGTCAGCAACACTGTCGCTGGTGCCACTTCTCGTGGGCGTAGAGTCCAATCCTTGAGCCGCATACCCGCTCGCAGATGGAGCAGGGGAAGCCAGATGCCAGGTGGTGTCGTTGCATGCGCCTCTCGGTTTGTCGGTCTTGGTTTGTTTTGTGTATTTGTGAAACTGCAGTGACGCCGGTGATCTGCCAGGCTGATCTGTCGAGTGCCAGAGTTTCAAGCTGCGTGGTGTTGATGTTGGCTCACTTTAGGAGGTCCCTGGTGTAGTCCTTAAAGCGCCACTTTTGCCCCCCAGCAGAGCGCTTTGCACCTCTCAGTTGGCCGTAGAGGACCTGGCGGGGCAGGCGGTGGTCAGGCATGCGGATGGTGTGTCCAATCCACCGAAGATGTCTCTTTGCCATGACTGCTTCCATGCAGATGGAATTAGTGTTCTTGAGGATGTCAGTATGGGGGACTCGATCTTTCCAGAACAGGCTAAGGATCTTCTGTAAGCAGCGGATGTGGAAGGCCTCCAAGTTAGTGATGTGCCGGCGGAATGGGGTCCATGACTCTGCCCCATAGAGGAGAGTGGAGAGACATACTGCGTTGTTGACGGCAGTCTTGGTACTGACCTTCAGGTTTCGAATACCCTGCTGCGTAAGCGACCAAAGGATGATGAGGCTTTATTGATACGGGTGTGCAGTTCAGTGTCAAGGGAGCTGTATGAGGACAAAGTGGAGCCAAGGTAGGTGAAGTGATCCACTGCGTTTAGTGGAATGCCATTTATATGAAAACTGGGGGGTGTGGAGGTTGGGGTAGTGAGTTGGGACATGACCTCAGTTTTTTTGAATGTTGACCTGAAGACCAAAGGATTGGTACAGACTGGAGATGGTGTTGAGGGCGTGCTGCATAGAGTCTGGGCTGTGAGCTAACACAGCGCAGTCATCAGCGTACTGAAGCTCACAGATCTGACAAGTCTCTGTCTTTGTGTGGGCCTGGAGCCGTCTGATGTTGAAGAGGCTTCCATCTAGGCGGTACTCCACCTGGACACCATCTTCATGTCCCATGCCGCGGTGGAAGAGGCATGTGATGGCAGAGAAGAGGATGTTAAAGAGCACTGGAGCCAAGACACAGCCCTGCTTCACCCCAGCGTTCACCTTGAAGAGCTCTGACTGGAGTTCTCCTGTGAGCACTCTGGCTTGCATCCCATCATAGAGCTGCTGGAGGATGCAGAGAAACTTGGGTGGTACTCCAAGTTTGGAGAGGAGTTTCCAGAGCAACTCACGGTTGATAGTGTCAAAGGCTTTGCTGAGGTCGATGAAGGCTATGTAGAGGTCCTTGTGATGTTCTCTGCTCTTCTCCATTAGCTGCCTTAAAGCTGCAGTTGGTAAGTTTTAGAAAAGTAGCTTTTTGTCATTTTTGGCAAAACTGTCACTGTGTACAGACAGTATTACATAAAACTAGTACTCTGTAATTTAAAAAGGCTCATTTAAACCCACCTAATGCTCCTACTGCAATTTAAAAGAATCGTTCGGACCGACTAGAAAGAACCAATTAGAGCCAGGATGGTGTCTGACAGCCGCCAAATAGTGCACATGCACGCGCTGCAGACAGCCCCCTCCCCCTTCCTCCTCAGTTCACGCCAGTGCTCAGTCAAGTTCAAATCTCCAAGAGCGGGTTCAGGAGCTTAGAGCCATCAGCGAGGAAAAAAATACCGATACCTCAGTTACCAGAAATGGCTCACATGGCTAAGACTAGTAAAAAAGGAAGCCAGAAGAAAAAAAAGCACAAAACAAAGAATTTAACAAAACCCAGGATAAAACCAGAGTGAACATCAGAGTGGCTTTTTAGAGGTGGAAGGAACTCTGTGATCTGGAAGGATAAAAACTGACGCAGAGTTTGCGACTTTTCTCCTTGACAGGTAAACCCCTGCTTTATTTGTTGGTTCATTTTTGCTTTGCAAATAAGCGAGTTGGCGTCGCTGACATGCTCACCAAACTAACCCCAGCCCTAACCAGCATCAATTCATTTTCGCTCTGCAAATAAACGAGTAAACGTCGCTTACAAGCACATTCGCTGTTCGAATAGCCAGAGTCTTGTAATTGTTACAGTACCCCGCAGTGCATGTGATGTTACTGTTATGTTGCAGTCGAACTGACGTTAGCCTGTTTCAGATGCTAGGGCTAATGTTACTGGCGTTGTTTTATTAGAAAGCAGCAGAAAATCTCTTTATGAAGTGGCCTGGCAGTCTTATCAGTTGTGTTGTTGTCCTTATAAATATGTGTAACGTTTCTGTGCTCTCACAGCTAAATGCTGACATACATGATTTGCTGGCCATTCAGCTGGATTCACGACAGTTTCTGTACTAAAAAAACGGGTAATTTCCTGAAATAAGTGTGTGCTGGGTTTTTAATGAATACATACTGCTGTATATTACTGTTTATGTCGACATGATTTATTTCTGCTCCTTTGTTGGCAGGCGCGTCGTTGGACCTGAAAAATCCGGGGCTAATATTCCTCCTTTTTTTGAAAATAATTAATCCTGGCTAATTCTAGATGGGTTTCCGTTATTAACAAGTTTTTAAATTCACGAATAATCAAGTGGCAATCGAAGAGACGGCTTCTCTTCCCCATGCAATCTAAAAGCGACAAAATAATGCGCTGCATTCGGGACAGAAAAAAAATTTAATTATAATTATGTCTATGCACCTGCACTGGGCGACAGCATTTCAGACTAGTAAGTGGTTTCGTCCGTTTACATTTTCCAATCGGACAGCTGTCTTATTTTTATTTATTTTTTTAACTATGAATTGAGCGACCTTGCAGCAAAAACAGGTGTATGTAGGCTACTTGTCGCCGAAATTACCTTCATTTGCTGAAGAGTTATGAAATGCCATCGCCGAGTGATGGTGCATCGACCTAATTATAATCTAATAATTTTTTGGTACTGAACATAGCCCAATATTTGTCGCTTTTAGATCGCATGGGGAAGAGAAGCCGTGTCTTCAACTGCCACTTGATTATTCTTTAATTTGAAAACGTGTGAATAAAGGAAAACCATCTAGAATCTGCCAGGACTAATTATCATCCCTCGCTGTACGATTAGCGCGAAGCGGGGGAAATAGCATTGGGCTCCGTCTGTACAGACACATAAAATTGAGGCGGCGGGGGATATTGCCATGTTGGTGGCAAACACTTGTTTTCAATGAAAGGAGTGATATTAGCCCCAGAATTTTCAGGTCTAACAACGCGCCGTGTGTTGGCCAGCAGTGTTGACTGTTCGCAACAGTAACGTCTCGCCTCAGCAACTTGGCCGCTTTCATAATGTGAACGTGCAAAATCTCTCCGCAGTTGCATGGATAACAGTTCGCGTGCCTTCGCGTGCACGGTAGCTTTCTAGGGAAGGGTCTGAGGAGTGATGTGGAGAGGGAGGGGGAGGGATCTGAAAGTTGCTTCTTTCAAATTTTTGTGCGAAGTCCTCTCTCTCCTCAAAGTTACGGACTGCAGCTTTAAGACAAAGATCATGCCTGTGGTGGATCTAGTCTTCCGGAAGCCACACTGAGTTTCCAGGAGCACAGCTTCCGAGATGTGCTCGACCAGCCTGCCGAGCATGATTTTCGCCAGAACTTTTCCTGCGACGAAGAGGAGAGAGATTCCTCAACTGTTCCCACAGACTGCCCTATCCCCTTTCTGCTTATAGACAACAACGATGTTAGCATCCTTCCAATCCTGTGGGAGGGCGCACACACACACACACACACACACACACACACACAGAGACACGCACACAAAACCCTATGCTCTGTTACTATCGTCCCCCTCTCGACAGCTCATGCCTTGGCCAAAATCTTGGTGGAAAACAGGTATGGCGAATGGGAACAGAGGCCGACACAGATTCCTACTGGAGTGCGGAAAGCAGTGCTGAGAAAAGTACCTCTCTAAGGAGGCACTGTTTTTAACTCCAACATGTCTGGATGGAGGAACTGTGCGCAGTGTGTCCCTACACCCCCCTTCAAAGCAAATCCTCCTTGCCACCATATGGGGTCTCACTGTTCACCAAAATCTCATCCCACATCAGCCAGTGATTATCCCACATAGGGATGGATTCTGGCTGGATGTTCTAATTCGCATGCATTTCCCTCACACTGAAATGGATATGATTCTCAACGACACGACGATCAGGAATGTTGCTCATCTGTGATATTATCCGATCTAACCCATTATCCGCCAGGTTTGAATAACTGGAGTCATTTAATAAAATTCCACGCCAGAGCCCACTGATTGTGCAAATATCTATAATTCATTAGGAGCTAAATTAAAGTTTGTGCCTAAAAATGATTGAGTATTAAGCATTTGGTGAATTATAATATGCTGTAATACAGTATTTAAATTTTTACATTTTGTGCACTAACTTCGTTCACTGATCACCAGGCTCTCTTTTGGCCCTCGACAATGTAACATTTATATCCTATATATGATGATTAAAAATTCCATAATTACGTATCCTGTGAGATTTACCAAATTTGATGTTTTCAAGAGCACTTTGCTTCAATATTTCCAATGTGATCTGGATGAAAGGGGGAGAAGGGGTGAAACCGTTTGCTTAGTACACAGTACCTCTGTTCATGAGTTGGTCTACTATTCAGTTGCACCAGCAACAAAGTCATCCAAGGCATTAGCAAACATTGAAGGTTAATTTCTTTGCAGTTTCGTCAGTCACCGAGTGCAGTGACAGCTCTGGCTTCAGCATGTCACGTAAAACAGTGTTAAAATCTTCTGCTGAGATCTCGGGGACCATAATTTTTGGCCTGGGGATATTTCGTAAAATTCGTCTCAAAGCTGTCAGCGAGTGGTGTGATTTACAGTGAAGCCCTTGTCAGATTTCCACTGAGCTAAAGGTGACGTCAATCACTGTCAAAACATGAACCTGCACGCACATAGGCCTCCAGGGAAGGACGAAGGTCATCCACACACACACACACACACACACACACACACACATACATTTCTGTCTAGAATATTTCAAGCATAATGTATTGCTTCCACAGATGAGTGAAATAATAATGATGGTATAAAATGTGGCTCCTGAAGAAAGATCTGTCATTGCCTATTTTATAAAAGTGAGGCCCATTCATACAGTATATCTAAATATGATACATCACTTGAGGCAAGCCATCAACATATTCTGGAGTTGATACTGACACCTTTGATTATCAGCAGTCTTTAAAGCATGCATTGACTAAACTAGCACAATTTGTCAATATTTATGAAGCATTCAACGTGAAGTATCAGCATCGCCACCCTTATCCTTACACTGGGTACTACTGCTGATCACTGAGATTCACTCACGTGCTAGACCAAACTAAAAAGCCCTCCTCCATAACCTGATCTGCAACTAGCAGCATAATTAGAAGTGACAGCTGCCTACTGGACAAATAAGCCAAATCATATCTGAGCCCAGTTGATTTCCACTGTGATACGGTCGTCTCTCGCCATCATCTTGTATCTTGCATTTGGCCTCGCTCAATATGTGTCATGTGCCATGTTGAACGTTTTTTTAGATCCATTGGTGTGCAAGGTTATACCATATTTTAGATCATGTTATGTTATGAAGCGATTTGAAAGTAAAGATGTGGGCCCAATACAGTAAACCATGGTGGCACTTATGATATTAAAACAAGGGCGAGACTGAAGATAATTATTAGTCTTTCTGCCCAAAGAAAGAGAATATCCACACAGAGAATATCCTCATGTAAAAATGCCCCTTCACCTTGTCTGGCATTAAAGTGGTAATCCGTAAGATTTAGGGCTGCAACTAACGATTATTTTAGTAGTCGACTAATCTATAGATTCATTTTACGATTAGTCAGCGATTATTTCTGCCCCGACCTCACTTGCTCCAACCTGTATCCGTCAACAAAGTCTCTTTGTAAATAAATGTAAAGAATGACAACAGCACCATAAAACTAAAAGCTTAACAGCCTATGCTGATTTTAATACATTCACGTATATGGCTCTTCAAAAATCATTTCACAACTGAAAATAAAGTGCAAGAGCCTCTCAAGTAAAACAAGGTAGCATCCTCGCAACATGACACAATGTAAACACTGAGGTAACATCCAGTAACTTGAGAAACCACAAACTGGCCATGGACATTTTTAAGAAAATTGGAAAACTGAGGAATAAATTAAAGTGACGTTGTGTCTTAAAGTGCCTTAAAGTGGTCTAATAAGGCAATATGTAAACAAAAAGTTGGAAATGAAATAATGAATTAAACATATGGCTTATTGCAGTGCATGAATGTAAGCATGTCCACGTGTTCTGGGTCAAGACTAGCTCTCTTCTTCGAGACAATGTTCCCAGCTACAGAGAATAGGCGCTCCGATGGTGTGGAGGTGGCAGGAATGCATAGAAATGACTTGGCTAAAATTGCCAGTATGGGGTACTTCGTGTCATTGAGCTTCCACTAGGACAGCGGACACTGTTTCTTCAAGATTGGTGGCTCAGCAAAGTACATCAGCACCTGTCATAAGACATAAGATGAAAATTAGCATGGTTAATGACTCTGAAATGTTGTGTTTTAGGTTCACAAATAAAATAAGGGAAAAAAAAGAAAAAAAAAAAAAACTTACTTCATTACTGACTAGTTGCTCATGTGATGCCTGCTGATCGGTCTCATCATCACTATCTGAATCACATCCAAGAAGTGAATTGAGAGTTGACTCAGTCCTGGATGTTGTATGCAGATCATCTGATGGTGTGGACTCCCCTGTGCTGGGCTGGTTCTCCTCAAAGGCAATCTGTAGAGCTAAAGCTTGTAGTTTATTCTGCACGCTGAACTTCTCCTGTGGTGTTAGGAATTTCAGTCGCCGAAATCTTGGGTCTAGTGCAGCTGCAATGATGTGTTTGCTTGGGTTTTCATCTGTGACACTGACCACATCAGAGCAGTATTTGGTCATCTCCAATGAGGCAGCAGTCTGAAAAGCCTGCACTGGCACTACATCATAGGCAATGCTGGTGGACTTAAATAGCCCTCTGTACAGAGGAGGCAAGGTAGAGATTGTCACGTAGCTTTCCCCGCTCAAGAACACAGTGGCACATTCAAATGACTCTAGAGCTCTTGAAGGCAACACGTAGTCAGGATTGAATGTGTGAATCATTTCCTTGAAACGCTCGCCTTCCACCATTGACATTGGCCTCATGTCATAGACCAGCATGTTTAGAACACTGTTGGTGAGAATTCTGGCCATTTCAGGGGTGCAAATCCCTCTCTGCAGGACGAAGTCATCCATACGCCTTTGCTTTGAACTTCTAAAGTGGTAAAATGAAAACAGAAAAATTATTAATAATTTAGTAATTTATGTAAATACTTATTCATCTACAATAGCCCATCTACCTACCTATCTCTCTTATCATACATCATGCAGAGCTAACGCTAACGTTAAGTAACATTAGTAGGCGAGGTGACTGTTTGAATTTACAATAATAACATAAGGAAAGAGACTAACGTTACCATTCAGTCAGTGAGCGCAGTTACATGCAGGGACTACTTCGGTTATAAACGAAACAGTGGCGATATCCGGTTTGCGTCAAATTGTTAGATGTCAATCAGAATGAGGAGTTTGCATGACTCACGCGTAAACCAAATATCGCCACTATTCCGTTTATAACCGGAATAGTCCCTGCATGGAACCGCGCTCATTGTTCTTATGCAACACACTATCTTTCATGAAAATGCATAAAAATAATTAATGTCACTCTAGACTGGAAGACGCGTTTTCCAAAAAGTAAACAAAAACGGCTAACTTACCCATCTGGAACTTTAGAGGCGAGTAGTCCTGGGTCTTTTCGCTTGAGATGCTCATGCATCGCGGTTGTACTGCCGTGGTAGGCCAACTCTGCGTTGCAAAAAGTGCACTTGACTTTATTGGTTTTGTTATCTTTAAAAAACTCCCAGACTTTAGATAGTCGCGGTCTCACATTGATCACACTCCGCTCACACTGAGCCGGGGACTCTGCCATCGTTAATCTCATAGACAGTAAACTTCTTCAGTGATTGATTGACTTATGACGAAAATGGTTCAAAGACGCTACTGCCCCCACCACTTCCTGCGGTGCGTTGCACTTTAATTTGCATGTGTTCTGATCGTAGACAGTAAAAGAAGAGGTACTAAGCCATGAGTTAAATGAGTTTTAGGCTGCTTAAATAATACGACGCGTCGACAACGAAATTTCACGTCGACAAAATTTTATAGTCGACGTCGTCGACGTTGTCGACTAATCGTTGCAGCCCTAGTAAGATTTGAATTGGTTTGTTTATACTGACATCTTTGGCAGTAAGCTGTAATTGCAGGTACACTTCTGGACCTCATTTCCCATAACTCTTGTCGAGACCAGACAGTGCCGCCTGCATGACGTCGGTAAATTGACGACTCTTACCAGTTCCTCGCATACTCAATTCTCATGCAGGAGGGAAAGATGCTCTTTGACACGGCAATTTAACTCAAAAAAAGTAAAAATTGTGTGACGTTAGTCATCCATTAGCGTCACCTCATTCCAGTAACATGTTAAGCTATCATAATGAATCAATTAACTTAATGATTCTTCAAATTGCTTAAATAAAATAAGACCATTTGAAACATTTTTATGCAATTCTGTAACACATGTGAAACTGATAAACTTCAATGCAACAGGACTTCAATTCCACCTGGGAATCTCTACAAACAGTCTGATACAATCATTTCTGACTACAGCACGGGAACGTGAATATGTCATTTATATGTTAAAGTTGAGAGCCCTGTGTAAATAATGAAAACGAGTTGGTTAACAGGTTACGTGATGACTTTTTCTAAATAAAAATAATTTGTTGAGGCGGTTAACGTAGCTTTTCTCCCGTTTGCTTCCAGAAACAAGCATTCAGAGAATTCATAGTCTCGCCCATAGTTATCCGCCAACATGGTGACCTTGACCTTGACCTTTGACCTATGACCTTCAAATTTATGTCATGCCGAAAGACTCTCACAAGGAACCCGCCTGTGTAATATGAAGGCAATCGGCCTCGCGGTTCCAGAGATATCAGTCCAGACAGACACACACACACACAGACACACGAAGCGATTACAATAGTCTCGCGAAACCCCTTCGGGGGCTCGACTAATTACTTTATAATTTTAGTTTCAGAAGTAGCCTCAAAAAAGACTCAGTTAAAGTTAGTTTCTACTGTGCACAGTAGGCTATAGCTACACGGTACGGTATTTGCCATTGCCATTGGGTAGACGTCAGAAGGGATCAAGTAGCGGTGCTTTCCGCTTCATGGACGGCTGCATTTTTTACGGTCCTCCCTTAATTCCATCCGTAAAACTGACAAATAGTGTGAGGGACAAGTTAGATTTATGGTTAGGGGATAGAGCCAAGGTTCAGGTTAGAGAAAGTACTGCTACTGGATCCCTTCTGACATCTATCTTGCCTTTGCTTTTCCTATTGTTCCTTACTTCCTTCAAGCTAGCTTGCTGCTCCTCCTACCTTCTGGACAGACCAAACACTACTTACTGACGTAAAGAGCGTCACTAGATGTGTGGCTGACTGCCTGTATTCGAATATAGCGCGGGAATGTCACCACAGACACACTGATTGCTTTACTTGGTAAAGAATGAAATACAAGTGCTTTCATTAGTGGGTCATATATTTGTTTTATCTCCCATCTCTGATAGACACTGACTTAACAGACAGCAATGAGATGGAAATCTTAAGGATTACCACTTTAAATTGAAAAAGCTAGTAAGTCACATTTCAGACATTTTGAGAAAAATGGGGAAACATATCCAGCCCCATCAATAAGGCCATGCCTTTTGCCATTCCTTTGTTTGCTGTTTTATGGAAACCTGTGCATTATTTCTGTACAGTTCATTCCTGTGTGTTATGATGCAGAATAAGCCCAAGTCCAAAATCATGTCAAAGTCATTCCCCTAAAAAACATGACAACCTAGCTTTTTCCATTAAATGCTAGCTCCCCTTCCAATTGGACCCCATCACCATTTTGTCGACATTATTTATAAGTTACCTAACAAAAGTGAAAATGGGAAACAGTCCCATGAAAAAACCATTGAGCAACAGCATTAGTGTCAAAAGATCGTCTGGGAGAGTCAAACCGCAACCAAAGTCCGTGACATGAAGCTTGCGCAGCACCTAGCATATTCACTGATGCACCCCCTAGAGAGCGGTTCAACCCATTGTCATGCAAATGTCTTCATTGCAGAACTACCAAATGAACTACCAAACAGGGCGAAGGTGATAGGCCATTTGCATAGATGTGAATAACTTTATTGCCGTATGCGTTTATGTTTGTAAAGGCTTGAATATAGAGTCCATTGTGTCCAAGACCTAAATTTGCTGCTGATTGAATGGGAATACCAAAAACCCACGGACACTGCGGCCCCACAGGCAGGTGGCTTGAGACCCCTGGAGTGGCTGCAACACCATTGTATACTCCAGGGGTGGCCAACCCTGGTCCTGGAGAGCCGCAGTGTCTGCTGATTTTTGGTGTTACTTTGAACTCGACTGATGGATTAAATTAGTTGATTACTCACTTAACTGATCTCACCTGGTGTCTCAGGCTCAATTTGGCAATCAAGCAATTATTTTGGTACTTGAGCCAATCAAGCAATTAGCAGGAACAACCCACAAGACTCCTAGAGCCAATTAAGCAGACTTGCAAGTTGTGAAAGATTTGTCAATGTGGTTGGATATTTAGTGTAGTTGTAATGCAGGCAAAGTAGAAGTGCAGAGTACAGATAAAAGTTTATAGACCGGGGGTGGATAACGCAGGTCCTGTAGGGCCAGAGGGCGTGCTGAGTTCGGTTTTAATCGGGTGGAGAAAACCAAAGACACCAGGTGATATAAGTGAAGGGTGTAATCAACTGCTTTAATTTATCAATCAAGTAACACTGAAAACCAGCAGACACTGCGGCTCTCCAGGACCAGGGTTGGCCACCCCTGGTACACTCCCTACTCCAGCCAGCTAATAGGAAAAAGAAGCCACAGTTTGAGTTCTCTCTCCTCTCCTCCCCTCCCCTCCAAAGCCCCCCTCAGTGAAAAACCTGAGTGATTCACAGGAGAGTAAAAAAAAAAAACAGGTCAACTTTCCAGGAAAATGTCTGTAAATACGTCAGGAAGGCAGTGAATTAAACTCCTTGTGAATTAGTTGATAGAGGGGAGGGAGTCCGACGACAGAGCAGAGGGCGTGTGTATGTGTGGCTGAAGCAACAGGTACTAACATACGCACATGCACACACAGATACACACGCATATGCAGACACATATCCACACACACACACAGGCACACATCCAAGTTGTGAATGGCAGGAATGCATCCTGAACAGTATGCCAACACGTCACCGGGCAGCACACCATTAACTCACACACGCAAGCAGTTGAGAACCCACATGAACACAGAAAGTGCCCAGGTTAAATTTTAACCTCCAACAATTCAATTCAACATGTTTTATTCGCATGAATTTACCAAACACAATATTGCCAAAGCGTCAAGTATGAATACGCATACACAAAAGAATCCGTCATTCATTAAATCCAGAAAAATAGCTATAACTTTCTCACTGTGGAGCAACAGGACCACCCATTGCGCACCCCCTCCCCCAATATACTTCACAATACATTTACAGTAATCAGGGCTGCCATTAAATCTCTCTAAAATGGCTGGAAAAATGTTTGTATCTGCGCTTCTGTGGGAAGCTGGAAAATAGGGAGTTTGAGATGCGAAAATAGCTTAGCAATGTCGAACAAATTCCGGGTGGGGGAGTAATGTTTTATCATGTGGCATGTTGGGTAATGAAAATCAGGAACATGGCACATTAATTGGAACACAAGAAAGTAGATTGATGTTGATGACTTTGTGTAACATCTCTCAACATAAGTTCAGGCCTGTTATAGAGCCTTGATTAGATTAGATTAGATATTTACTCAACACAGGTCATCAGTATCGGGAAAACACATGCATGCTTGGGGTGCGTGCACGTGTTACTGAGGGCATATTGGCCACTAGTATAGTGTGACAGTCGTGTGCATGCAGAAAGAATTACGGATATGAAACCAACGTGGCTTTTGCTGCACTGAGAATTTGCTATTCCTGGTATTGGCTTGAAAATAACATATGGGTCTGGAGCAAAATGAACTGAGCTTATCCGGAGTGGCCAGATGGCTTGTACTAGACCTCCAATCAACCTCAGAGATTACTTTTTCACCGGATTTATGGCAAATACTCATGAACATTCATCTTGGTGCCGGAAGTTTGAGTTTACGGTTTATTCATGCAGTGTCACAATTAAAAGTGTCATGCCCTCTGATCAGTGAAGAAACTGGAAAACAAGATTCATAAAAGGTCGATCTCTGTCCCTCTTTCTTTTACTCCTACATTTTCTCCAAATATACACAGTGCACGGACAATGGTTGTGCTTTCATAACTCGTCTCTTATTATCAAGCGGCATGTTGAGCTTCATATTATACTTTTAGTCACGTGTATGATGTGGCATTGTCACAACAGGATTTTCAATGAAATAAATTCAAAATAAGCTCTTAAATAAAAATGTCCACCCCCCAACCTGACCAGGGATGAGCACAGGGGAATAAAAGAACATGCCTCAGCACTTAAAACCTAGTCCGTGAACATTTATTACGATACTGCAGTGGTACTATTGCACCATACTAGCACGTTTGGTAAGTTTGTTAAGCCTGATTTATGGACACATTTGATGAGTCCTGTTTCACATAAATGAGCATTTTTTTTGACAGAAAAGTGTCCCTCAACACTTTCTTTTTTTTTTTTTTTTTTTGCACACAGTGAAAATTTTATTTCACAAACACCATCATACTTCACCGCGCAGTGGGATTCGGTAGTCACACCCTTATGTCTCCATGATGATGTTTCACTGAAACATCACTGGCTTGGTCTGTAACAGTAACTTAAGATAACTTGTCACTACAGCCAGCTGGAAGATAGCATCTGGTTACCATGGAAACTACTGAAACCTTCTGCCATAGCATAAATTGAAAATGTTGCGCAGCCCTTTAATTTCTGATGAGCGACACACAATAAAAAGTGTTGCATGCCTGATTATAAATCAGTCTATATGGATGGACACACACACACACACACACACACACGCACACACGCACACACAATCTTGACAGTGAAAACAACACTTCGGAAAATCAGGGGAATGAGGAAGAGTTGTGGAATGAATATGAGAATTACATGGAGGAAGAGTGCGAAGGCATGCAAAAAAGGCCAGGCAGGGTTGGTTTTTAAAGCTTTCAATCCACAAACCGATTTCAGATTGAGCTGTCCTTTACTGCACACAAAAACACATTTGGGAACAACCAGTTCTAGTTAAAATAGGTCACAGCAGCAAAGCAGTCAAACATAAACCAGTTCTTAAAGGAAATCCACACTCCCAGAAACTAAGGAGCAGTCGCTGTACATTTTTATACTTTAAGAAAAGAAATCTTCCCAGAGAGAATATTAATGTTCTCTTCATGAATTAGTAAATACCTCATATATGCAACAAAAAAGAGAGAAAAAAAAGAACAGATTCATTATATATCACCAGGTAGGGGTACAATTTTATGTACCAAAAGGGCACTGGCCCAGCAATGAGTCTTTGCACTTTCTTATTATTTGACATAACTTTTTACTTGGAGTGCTGGCAAATTCTGATATCCAGTCAAGTCCAAATATATTTGGACAATGACAAGGTTATTTTTATTTTTGCGGCCTGCCTCAGCATATTAGAGATTAAACTAAATAATGAATATGAGCTTATAAAGCAGACTTTCAGCCTTAATTTTAAAAAAATTGCCTCCAAAACAGGTGAACAGGGTCAGAATTACAACACTTTATACATGGTCCCCCCCTTTTCATTGGGCAAAAAGTAACTGGACACTTGACAGCTAAGCTGTTCCATGGCCAGCAGTATAATGCCAGGATAATCCCTCATCATTTTATTTACAAGTAAGCAGACTTGTAAATAAAAGAGTGCATTTTAAGTTTGGCATTTGCATTTGAATTCGTTACTGCAAGCTCTCAATACAAAGTTCAAAGAGCTGCCACTGACAGTGAAGCAGGCAATTATTCGGTTAAAAAAATCAATAAAAGCTTAAGAAAAATAGCAAATAATATATTTTTTAAAATAAAATTTGGTTTATTCTTTAAGATGAAGAATGCTAGAGTGAGCTCAGGACCACAAACTACCCGGCAAACAACAGATAAAAACAATGTTGCACGATTCCTCCCTGGGTGAAGAAAAATCCCTTCACAACAGTTGGCCAGATCATGAATAACTCTCCGGAGGGTAAACATATCTATGTCAATATCAATAATCAAGAGAAGATTTCATTGGAGAAAACACAATATCACAAGATGTAATACAGCAGTCAAGTTTCCATCTCACTATTCTTATGCGCATTTTGAAAATTCGCATTGGAAAAAGCAGATGGAAACGGCAAATTGTGAATAAACATCCTCTTAGTCACATAAAAGTTTACAGGCTCGCTTGAGGTGGTTTTTGCCTTATGCGATTAAGAGTTAATGCGCAAAATGTGGGATAGGAACACCTTAGCCAACTTAGTTCTGACGTAGCTGCTCTGCTGCCACTGCGTGCATTAGCATTCACCTCAGTCTTCATCTCAGAACAGCATCAAGCATTGCAATCACTAACTGAAAGAAAAGCTCCCTGACGGTTTGCTGAATTGCATGTAACTCCTGTAGACCTCTCTCCTTTTTTAGTCTCGTTTCTCCTCCTGTTGCTTTTCTTCAGTGTGTTTCTTTTCCATTTTGCAACCTCTTCTTCTTCTGCTGATCTGTAAATGTTACGAGTGTCCCCCAACTCCACTTTGTGGAGAAACTGGCCTAATTTATTGGACTTTATTCGCTCCATGCCAGTTGATGGAAACGCAGGCAATTCAAATTTTCTTCTAAGGTAATTTTTTGACAATTTTTTGGCAATTCGTTTGACAGGAGATGAAAAGTGGACTAATGATAACTATCAAAATCAGAACAATTGCCAAAATATTCTAAACCAAGGAAACCTGAACTGCAAGAGATGGAGACATTCAATAAAACTAAAACAAAGGGAGCACCACAACTCATTAGACTGACACAGTTTTTGTTATTTTGGTTCTGTTGGCTGAGCCCATCACCGAATCTAGATCCGATTGAACATGAATTTTTTTTCTGGAGAAGAGACTGAAGGCAAAAAGATGCACCAGAAAATGGGGGGGGGGCATGACTATGTACAAAAGTTGCCGTCAATTCTACACAATTCATCAGATACGGATAAAAAAAAAAAAACCCAAATTAGAGCCAAGTTGGCACATCAACCTCATTGCCATTGTATTGGGGGGGAGGCATTTCTCTCATTTGATTTGCCAGAAAATACACAAGACAAAAAACTTTACCCATCACGCCTTTCTTTGCAATATGAACACTTTGGGAACAATTAAAAAGTCTGAATTCCAACAGCTTCAGTACACGAACAAAGAAACAAGACCCTCAAAAAGTGACATCTTTAAAGTGTATGGAATAAAATAAACAACAGGAGAAAAATTAGATTTGACTTCATATTTGCTGTATATTCTTAATGTAAATATAAAATTATTATAAATGAGGATAATAAACTCCCAGCAGCAACATTGCCATCAGTCAGAGCAATTATTTATGGCTACACTGTATTTGCCCTTTCACTGCTTGCATAGGCTCATATCTCAAGTAAATTAGCATATTTGGCAGCACAAAATCTTGCACACTACACCTTCATCTAAGAGAAGCAGACATTTGCATATAAATGGTGCTGTTTAACGCAGTAATTTCACCAAATGAATGGCTCTTGAATGTGCCTCATATATACCCTAGGTATCAGAAAAGGTCAACATTCATATCATGGGGTTTGGCAAGTCACACAGCCCCTCTGTCGCAATGTTACTCCAGCATTCCTTAATCCATCAGGAAAAGCCGAGATCCCATAAGGATAAGCGCTGTAATCTAAAGCAGAGTCATTATAATTTAAAATGAACACTACACTGGATACGATATTAGCGCATGTATGATTGCCATGCTTTGCTCAACCAGGTTCGCCATTGGCTGGGCATAGAGCTATTATGACTCCTCTCGGCCTATGGAGGGGCAACAAACTCAAATGATACAGTCCATGATGTGAATCTGGAGGGTGTCCAGGTCGGGGAGGACCTCGTTGCATTTGGGGCAGGCGTGCTCCGGGATGTCCAGTTCCGGGCCTGAGGGGCAGGCATAAACACAGTCATATTTCAGTTCATTGCTCTATCAAATCGGATTTTACGATATAGTACATTTCGCAAAGAATTGTCACAACATTCTGTGTGAAGCAGGGTCTAAGGCAGGGGTCACCAACCCTGTTCCTGGAGAGCAACCATCCTGTAGGTTTCTGCTCTACCTCCCATTCAGTACACCTGACTGAACTAATTAGCTACTTAACAAGATCACAAGCAGGGCAATTAAGCTGCTAATTAGTTGAATCAGGTGTACTGAATAGGAGGTAGAGCAGAAACCTTAAGGATGGTAGATCCCCAGGAACAGGGTTGGTGACCCCTGTTCTAAGGCAACAGAGGTGAGGAAAAGCTCCCTGTTAGGAAACAGGAATAAACTGAAGAAGAACCAGACTGAAGTGGGGGGAGGACTGCATCATTCTCTGGCTAGTTCAGGATGTGCAATACTGTGCAAAATCTTAGGCACCATACATTTTCTAAATCTAAATCTCCTTACAGTCCACCAGAGACATCTAGTGGACCATGCAGGTGCTGCAATGACAAAGGTCATAACAATGTGATGAATTAGGGGAATAAATTCCCCTGGCAGAAGATATAACCGTGCCAATTTTCAATGAAAACAATCCATCAAGTGTGCAGGAATTAACGTGATAAGTTCAGCCTCATATGTCTCGTCCCACATGGTGCAATTGTGTTTAAAACAGTTCAGTGATATACTCATATCGTGGGATTCTGGGGCTTAATGAGGGGAGTTTGGCAGTTGTTATGGATTCCTAAAATCAGTAATGCAACAAAAGCTGTTACAAGTCTGAGTCAGAGTTTTAAAATTATTGAGAGCTTAAAAATATTATTTGCAGTCAATGGCATCTCCAATCCCTTCTGAATCTGGAATGTCCAATCGGCGAACAATGCCCGAGCATGCTCGTACGTGACTCGTAGTGCCATTTCAGGGGAGCACAGACAGTTTACGGCTCTCTTGTCTGAACTATGCGCATGTCGGCTGCACAACTTTTACACTCATAGCTAAAAACCTCCGAAGCTCAGAACGAGGGTGAAGGAACCCCGAACATATGTTGCCTTGGAATTCTACTGACGAGTGGCCATCTGGCCAGCAGGAGGCACTTGAGCGACAAACAACATAAGCCGAAACCGATATGATATGCAATGCAAACATGTATCCTGGCAGAGCAAAGCAGGTTATGCGCTGCTCTGAAAAGGCTCCCGGTCTCGGACTCGAACCAGAGCCGTGGTGGTCACTACTGCTCTGCGATGCAGTGCATTAACCGAGTAAACTGGACACTTCTTTCATTAGTTTACATCATCTGATTGAGTTTCGGCGACATCTGAGATGGTGGATATCAGGGTCAAGTTATTTGACGCGGAGTTACCCCTTACTTCTTCTTTAGCAGTGTCAGGTGTGTAACTGCTTGGGTGGAATGAAAGCCTGCATCATCGTACACTAGCCCTTTCAGGTGCGCTAACCATTAAAATTTGTTATCACTAGCCTCGGGCCCAAGGACTGCATTTTATAGAGGTTTTCCTCCTACCTCTGCCAGCCAGCGAGACATTCTGTTGCCCGCCTCCACGAGAACCAGCTCCCGGCTGCACGTGACGTCTCTGCATTTCGTTGAGAGATTGCCTGGGAACAAGAATCGTCAGAAAGCGCATGAGGGCCACGTGACACTGTCATCACACTCAGGACATTCCTTTTCTAATTTCCTCTCCAGGGCCACTTATGTACGCGTTTGTAGGGGTAAGCAGCATAGAGAGGCCTCTTGTTGTGCATTAAACAGCCATGCTTCCTGTGCACTCAGAACAGTGGAGCGCAAAGACCAGGGTCAATAAGTGGAAAACAATAAGGGCTATAGTTGCATTCAGTGTGCACAGAGCGCCGCACATCTAAAAGGAGCTGAAACAAGGACTTCAATCATAACCTGTCCTGTCAGTGAATACTCAGAAACTGACAAGGCTTATTTAATGCGGCTGATAATATCATGAGTCCATGCAGGTTTACGGACTGCAGCACAGACAGACACTGTATGACCATGTAAGTCTGGCGAACACTGCAAGGACACACTGTATAACCAAGCAGGTCAGGTGACTTCTGCAGGGACGCACACTAGATGACAGTACAGGTCAGTTGAACTCAGCAGTAATATGCAATGCATGACCATGCAAGTCAGGTGATCATAGCAGACAGATGCCGTTTTACCATGCAGGTCAGGTGGCCACTACAGTACCACACACAGCATGATCGCGCAGGTCAGGTGACAACAGTAGGAACACGCGCTGCACAACTGTGCAGTTAAGGTGACCACAGAACGAACACATATTGTATGACCATGCAGGGCAGGTGACCTCAGCCTGAACAGACACTGTATGACTGTGCAGGTCAGGTGACCACAACAGGAACATACACTGTACAACCATGTAGGTCAGGTGACCACAGCATGAGCACACACTGTAGGATGTGCAGGTTAGGTGACCACAGCATGAACACACACTGCACAACTGTGCAGGTCAGGTGACCACAGAACAAACACACATTGTATGACCACGCAGGACAGGTGACCACAGAATGAACACACACTGTATGACTGTGCAGATCAGGTGACCACAACAGGAACATACACTGGATGACAGCGCAGATCAGGTGACCACAACATGAACACACACTGTAGTAGGGCTGGGCGATATATTGATATTATATCGATATCGTGATGCAAAGTAAAATATCGTCACAGGTTTTGACTATCGTAATATCGTGATATGAAATAAGTGTTGGCTTTTCTGGTTTTAAAAGCTGAATTACAGTAATGGGTTGCATTTTTCTGCACTTGCAAGACTGTTGAAGCTGTTGCCTGCACCTGTTTCATCCTTATGTCAACATTACTAATAAATGGTTATAAAAAATATTATTGTGTAAATATTTTGCAAAAGCACCAACATTTGTCCTGATAATATCGGCAAAATATCGATATCGAGGTATTCAGTCACAGATATCGGGATATTAGATTTTGTCCATATCGCCCAGCCCTACACTGTAGGACTGTGTAGGTCAGGTGACCACAGCATGAACACACACTGTATGACTGTGCAGGTCAGGTGACCACAACAGGAACACACACTGTATGGCAGTGCATGTCATATCCCTGACGGCCGGTGGACAGGAGAGCCAGTACCTGCCCATAGACTCCATCTCCTCCTGCAGTTGGCTGTTCTGCCGTTTCAGAAACTCCAGCTGCGCAACCACCCGTTCCTTCTCCTCGTGAATCTTCTCTCTGGCCGCTCGCTCTGCATAGAAGTCTGAAGAGTACACCTCCGCCTGGAGAGAGACAGAGTCTCAGGAGACACGACAGCACATGCTCCATTTCACCATCACATCTACACCAGAGGTTCATCTACAGTGAGCTCTATGATTCACTGGACAGAGACACCTCTTTATTTTGACCCTGTATTCTGGTACTTCAGAGTTTGAAAGGACGCACTGACATTGAGCTTCAAGTGCAAACTGTCAGCTTTAATTTGGGGGTGTTTTCATTCATATCAGACAAACCATTTTGAGATGACAGCATCTTTTCGTACAAAATCAATCCCATTATCAGGCGCATCAAAGAATATTGAAATAATCTTTTTTAATGTTTGATTGCTTATCATATGCATGCAATGACTGCTAAAAGTCTGTAACATCACAACATCACTATGGATGTCCTCCATGGTGAAGCTCTGCCACGCCAGTACTGCAGCCATCGTCACTTCCTGCTTGATTCGGGGACTTTTTTCTTTTATAAATTTGGCATCTCCAATCCTACCCGAATCTGGAATGCCCAATTGGTGAACTATGTACAAGGCTTGCTCGTTTGCGACCCCTTGTTGCCAATTCAGAGTGAAGACAGTTCATGGCTCTCCTCCGAAGCATGTGCCTGTCAGCCACCGCTTCTTATACACTCATTGGTTGAATCTTCGCAAGTTCAGAACGAGGGCGGAGGATACCCAGACATGACCAGGCTTAGAGTCTTCCTGACGAGCGCCCGTCTGGCCAACAGGAGGCGCTTGAGCAACGAACAAAGCTGTTTATTTTATTTTGCATTTCCGACAGTCCCTTCCCGACAGCTATCCGACAGCTTGATTCGGGGACTTTTAACCTTCAGTCTCCTTGTCAGAAAGTAAACTGCATGTTCAACTGGGCTCAGATACAGCCATCAGCTCGGCCAACAGAACCAAAATAGTAAGAAATGTTTAATTGTCCAAGGAATTATCATATGCATTGTATTTTTAGTTTTTAGGATAAGATGTTAAACTGAGGTCCTGACTTGCTGTGGTCATAAACAAACAACTGACACTCTTCACCAACAGCAGAGGGTTCCCCAGTGTTCCAGCTAAATTCTCAAACTAACTCTTTCAATCTGCCATCAAACTATCCCCTGATTTAATTGCCTATCAAATAGTCCTTCCCCTCTAAACCTCAGCAGATGTGTGGTGAGCAATCTGGCACAAAATGGCTGCTGTGTTCCACCTAGCCAAGGCGCTACACATTTGTGGTGGCGAGGAGAAATTACCCCCTTAAATTCAGTGTTCATTACCCCGTCCTGCCTGAAGGGGGAGGGCAAGGGTTATTTTTTTTGATTTGGTGTGTTTGTGTGTTTGTTTCTTTGTTTGTTAACACTTAAGCAGCAAAACTAATGGCCACATTCACCCCAAATTGGGTTTAGGGATTGCCACTGACCCAGAATAGATGCTTATTGAATTTAGGAAAAGTGGTCACAGCATGTGGGAGGGGCGGGGTGCGTTGTGCCTGACACCACTTGTTTATTCATCCACTCACTATAAACATCTCAGCATCTAAAACACAGCATGTTAAATTAGCGGCGGTCGCCACAGTACCTGCGCCTTGAACACGGAGATGGTGTCCAGCTCTTGCTCCTTCCGGAAGATCTCCTGTTTCATCTCATCGATTTTCTGTTGCTTTGTGGCCAAGGCCTGCTCCGCAGCATCCAGTCTGGTCTGCAGTTCCTTCACCTCCTCATTGGACATGATGGGCTACGACGAGGCACACAATTCAGAACCACAAATTTACCCACCAGGCAAAGGCCAACATGTGCCCACTAGTTGTGGAGACCGCAACGCACTGTAAAAAAAAACCAAAACTTCTTGTTTCGATTTCAGTGAATTGAACTTGAGGCTACAAGTATTTTACACTAAAGGCTGATACATACTCCACAAGAACTGAGAAATTTGTTCTCGCTCTCGAGGCCGCAAGAATAAAATGATGTCATTTTGTTCTCGCAGCCCTGGTTTCGGAGTTCTTGCAGTTTGTTCTGGACACATCATCTGGGCAGAGCTTTTTTCTCGTGTGGTGGCCGAGAACTGTTGTGCGATTGGTCAGAAAGATGGAGTGGGCGTGGCCCTTTGAGGACTTATCAGGAGTTCGGCACTTGAGTTTCTTGTGAAGTATGAAATGTCCCGGTCAAAACAAACTTTGCTCTTGTTCTCGCCGCCTCGAGAACAAGAACAAATTTCTCTGTTCTTGTGGAGTATGTATCAAGCTTAACTTGTAGCGGCATAAACAGATTCTCAAGTAAACATCTAAAGACAGCATGAAAACAAGCTTTTTAAACTTAAAATAGTCTCTTTTTTTCCAGCATGTAAGTTCACCACATGCTGCTATACGACCGTGTGACAAGATTTCACCCTGTTGTGTGACGTGTGCTTAGTTTGGGTTTGAGTGACGATAAACAGGATGGGACATCTCTAGGGAGAAGGTTGGTTGCCATAGCAGCACAGAAAATGCCAGAAAAAAAAAAGAATTTGAATTGACAAGCAGACAAATCCATGCAGATAAATGAATGCACTGTTTAAATAAAAACAACCCCTTTAAAAAAGTGATATTTGATATCATCCAATTAAAGTTTCAATGGAGAGAAATATCGCTCTCATTACCTCCTTTTTCCTCGTTTCCTGCTTCAGTGCACTAAAGTCTTCATACAGCCTGTTGTACTCCTCTTTCACCTGAGCCATATTCCTCCTATAAAAGGTAGTGAGTTCATTTAATAAAACAGCAAAGTCAAATTTGACCTCATAAATGTGACCCGCTGGCATTCCTCCACAGATGTACAGATGTTCTCAGCCAATCACATTAGCCCAGAGGTATACCACTGAATAATCCGGTGCGGAGTACCACTTTCTTGCATATTTGCTGCTGAATTTTGCATTATGTAATGTCTGATAATCTAACCAAAATGGAAACAGCCTCTGGCAGTATGTATGCATGCCTGTCTCCACACACAGCAAAGAGAATAACAAGCCTTTTATTGCTATTATGAGACTTATTTTCCCTTCTAACGCAGAAAATATTGGCTTAGTTAAGGTTACCACGTTCTTGACAAGAGAAATTTTCTCATCCCATTAGCAAATCTGGAAAAGAGTCAAAATCATTTCTCCTCGTTGGCAGTATTTTTTCCTTATTGAGAAAAAAGGCAATAAAATAAGTGTTTTCAGTCTAAATACGCGATTGAAATGCTTGGTAAAATGGAGGTATTTTTCATGTCTTTGCAGCGCACTTGGCAGGTGTATTGTTGAGGATCATTGTCAAGTATGAGGCTGTATGGGCAAGTGGTTCTCGAGAAACCTGCAAGCAGCAATAGCAAAGGCCAAGTCCGCAGCCCAATCCAGGCAGGCGTGTTTTGAATGGTTGCTGCGCTACACATGATGTTGGATGGTGCGATCACAAACCTCTCATCCTCAGCCTTCTTCTGCTCCACCCTGATCACGGCCTGCACACTTTCCAACTGCAGTTTGAGCTTCTCGTTGTCCGTTTGCACCTGCTGCTTCTCCTCCAGCTGGGTCCTGAGCATTGCCAGGTTTGCCTCCAAGCTTCCACACCTGCACACAGTCAATGAACCACATAAAAGCCACGCCTGAGTCCATATAATGCAGCTGCTGTATTCAAACCTAGGGAACTTTGGGCCAATTTTAAATTCTAGTGGAATTCCAAGGTTTCCATAACTCCACATATGTCCAACTACAAGGAGAAATGTATACGATGATGTACGAGATCGAGATAATTTTCCATTTGATGTAACGGTGTGGCGATAAAAACATGGCGTCCTGGGTTTGAGTACTTTTGTAAGTATAGGTGTGATGTCGCCTCAGTGAAGTGCTGCGACCAGCAGAGACAGAATGTGTGTGTTACGTCGTCCGACAACAAGAAAAAAAATGTTTTTCCTGACCTTAAACTTATTTAAGGACAAACCTAAGTGAAAAGTTAGAGTTTATGGGGTCAACTCCAGTCCACAGTGGGGTGATGTACGTTCATTACAAGCAGTCACATTTTTCAATCTGATGCAACAACTTTTGGTCTACACAACAGCAGCGGATACCACTCTGTTCCTAGGGCTGCCATCCTGAATGTTTTCACATCAACTAAAGAAAAACAAACCTCATTTCCCAGTTAGAGATCTTCATGAGCTGCTAATTAGGCACATCAGGTGTGCCGAATAGGGTTGGATTAAAAACCTGTAATATGCTAGCTCTTCAGGAACAGGGTTGGAGACCCCTGCATTACCGCAGCACTTCATTACTGCCACCATCTTTCTTCCCATTGCAAAAACATAAACTGAACTGGGCACTGATCTTATCACTGTCTCAGTTGTCATGACATTGTTATAGCAGTTTCATTGCTCATCATCAACTAGCTCACCTAAAAGAAATAAAACGGAAGACCACACGTTTGCTGAGAGCTCCATCAGCACAATTACAATATTGCTACGAACCAGGCAGACAACGAAAATCAAAATAAACAAGAGCCATCTGGCAATGGCGGATCCCCCCGGCTGTAGGTTGTGTAGTCTACAGGTTGTGTGGACAGACGGACGGACCGAAACCCCCAAAAGGCACAACTAGACCATAAGGAGAAGCTCCATACCAAATTTGGTGTTTTTAAGTGGTATAGTTTTCGAGTTCTGGTCCGGAAACAATTTTATTTCAGACGGACGGACGGACACACTGATCGCTATGCAAATGACTCTACTTCAATCAATACATTTTTCTAGTTTATTGCCGCGTTTCCACTAAACACTTTGGTATAGTACCCTTAGAGCCGGTTCATAGCCTGTGGAGACAGATACCAAAACCCTATATCTGGTTTGTTTTTCACCTCAGACAGTAGTCTTGAATGTCGGCCAGGAATGTTACCAGGCGGTAATAGCTGCCTCAACAATGTCCGTGGTCCTGCAGTAGTGATAATTCTCTCTTGGTCAATCAACAATTGTAGTGTTACTAGCTCCAACTTTTAGCATCAAATTAGTGTGCAAGGTACCTTAACAGAGGGATAACGAAAAAATGGGATGAATTGGCGATTCTTTTGTTACCATCCACAACTTCTGGCGATAGAAACACAAAAATAACTGTGCTAATGAGCAATGAACTGAACTGAACCAGACTACTTAGTGAAAATGAGGCTTTGCTGTTCATTACAATTTTTAGGAGTGATTGAGTTCAAAATAAAAGGTTGGTGTTGGTGTAGGAGTATCCATCCACCATTGTAGCACAAAACAATTAAGAAAGCCCCGTTCCTGTGCAGCGAACTGCCAACAGCATACCTCTCATCCACAGCTGCCTTCTGCTCGCTCTTCATCTTGGACTGTAAGTTTTCCAGCTGCTGTTTGAGCTGCTCTTTCTCAGCCTGAACCTGCTGCGTCTCCTCCAGCTGGGTCCTCAGCCGAGACAGGTCCTGCTCCAGGCCTTTGCACCTGCGCAGTTGGGGAAAAGCACCGACCTGCATCACTCTCACGTTTAAAAAATGACTTTTGGGTGTCTCTCTGACACAGCCAACGATTAGAATTGGGGTACAATGCCAGTGGTTTGAGTTTTGCCACAGGCCTCGGTTGCCGTTCTCTCCTTCACTTGCATTCATTCTTCTTGCCTCTATACTGTTCTGTTTAATAAAGCTGTAAAAAAAAAAAGAAAATATATATATATATATATATATATATATATATATATTTATATATATGTGTGTGTGTGTGTGTGTGGCTGCTCATGAACTGGCAACTGGGCTCAAAACAATCCCTTAAAATTAATGATTGGTCACAACCTGTTTTCAATTATTCATTTAAATCAGGGGTCCCCAATCTTTCCCAGAAAGGTCAGTGTGGGTGCAGGCTTTCATTGCAACCAAACAATTACACACCTGATACCACTAATTAACCCCTGGACTCTTTGCTAATAACCTTGATTAATAGCATCAGGTGTGTAGCTGCTTGGTTGCAATGAAAGCCTGCACCCACACCAGCCCATTCTGGGAATTCTTCTATTCTTCAAATCCTACCAGATATTTTTTTATGGGTTTGAAGTGAGGCCACTGTGATGGGCACTCTAGAATCTTCCCAGACTTCCTCTGAAACCAAGCCTTGGTGGATGTTGAGGTATGCTTAGGATCATTGTCCTTTTGGAAGGTCCAATGATGCCCAAGCGTCAGCTTCCCTACAGACGGCATGACATCTTCTCCTTGGATATCCTGGTACCTGACTGAATCCCTCTTGCTCTCCACATTTAGCAGATTTCCGGTGCCAGGGCAAGCAAGGCAGCCACAGAGCGTCAAAAAGCCGCCATAACGCTTCACTGTAGGCGGGGTGTACTTTTCAGCATATTCCTCCTGTAGACATACCACTGATTCACAAGCCCTAAATATTCCAGTTTTGTTTCATCACTTCACAGAACAATACCCCCAAAGTTCTGTGGCCTATTTATATGGTTTTGAGCATATAGAAGCTTGTGCTTTTGGATTGTGGTGTATGTCTTGGAGTTGGGGCATGGAGATCCTCAATGTTTAGTATGCGCCCTACTGTGCAAACTACTCAGTGCCTCCTGCCTCCAAGTCTTGCTGCAGGTCTCCTGCAGTCACACAGTGTTTTTGACCACCCGTCTCCTCAGGAATCTGGTGACAGCCATTGATAAGCTTCCACTTTCTGCCACATCCTGGTACTGTAACCACTCTTCCTTTAACTCTGAACTTGCCAACTATGCTTCCAACTGTATCTCTGCGAGCATTCAGTGCCTGTGCTATCTTTTTATATCCTTTTCCTTGTTTGTGCCAGGCAATGATCTCCTCTATTAGTTTTTTGAACAATTCTTTTGACAGCCATATTTCTAATATGCAATAAAATGTCACTGTCAACAAACCCCTAGCAACTGCAAGTATTTGATGTGTTCTATCTCAAGCAAACCTGACCCAACTAATTAAGCTCTTGATTAGCTGCATTAGGTGTGCTTGAGACAACACCGGACTTGTAAATATGCTCTAATGACGGATTCTATTCGGGGGTTTGAATCATTTTGAGACTGCAGTAGTCATTAAAAATGGCATTTTCCGTTAAACTTGGATAAACCGCTCGTAATATTAGTTGTGTTGAGCTATTTAAAATATTCTTGTTTAGTCTGTTTATCACAAACAGCTGAAAGTTAATAAGTTTTTCTATTAATTCGTAATGGCAGTTGAATAATTTTGATTGTAACTGTATAAAACAATAACTTTTTTGCTTCCTTCTCCCAAAGGCATAATATTAACAATCAATTCAATGTCATCATTTCCAAAAGTACATGCCTTTTGTGCCATTTTGAAATGAGACTTGTCAGTTGAGTGAAAAGACAGACTTGTAACCAATAACTACAGATGCCAATATGTCCACTAAATTGAAAAATATTAAACAGGTACTTTAGGCACTGAATAACAACATTCTGGAGGCTTCTCTAACCATTTGTATTGGGTTTGTAGAATACTCAGTCCAGCTACTTGAACAAGGGCATTTGGGGAGTGTCAATCTCCACCAAGGCCAACAGTCCACCCTTCTAAGTGGCTATGTTTCGCCACAGTTGAACAAAAGTGGAACAAAACTACGATCTACTGGATTTAAAGATGTATGGCATTTTATGCAGCAGGCTAAATACCCTACATTGCAATGTTCTCGAAGTGCATAATACTTTATGTATCCACCCCTTGGTTCAGTTCCTATCCAGACTTCAATGGGTTCTTTCTCGGCCCATGTTAAACCCTTATACAGAGTTTCATGAAAATCATACCAGTGCTTTTTCAGTAATCCTGTTGATAAAAACACAAACCAATCTGAAAACCCAACCCCCTCGGCTGAGGTAAGGATTGCGTGTGGTATAAAACTATGGCTCGAGTCGTGCTTTTCATTCGTATGTGTATAGTCCTCAGTGTGTGACTCACCTCTCATCCTCAGCATTCTTCTGTTCCATTTTCATCTTGGACTGCAGGCTTTCCACATGAATCCTCAGCTTCTGGTTCTCTGCCTGTAGCTGCTGCTTATCTACAAGCTGAGCCCTGAGTGCGGCCAGGTCTTGCTCCATGCTCCTGGACCTGCACTCCGTCAATCAAGCATCAAATCAATGCGAACAATAGAAACTATTTGCTGGAGTGTACCAGCGCTCGGTCAATTATAACCAGTTTATGGTCAAGCAGTGCACAGTAATGACCACTGGTCACATTTGAAGGTCAGTCACAAAGACTTTTGGTTTCTGCTAGAGTGACTAGAGGATTTGTCATTGTCGCTATCGCCGTTCCGCTGATCGCAGAGACCAAAATCGCACTGAACTTTGACCCTATCGCTGGTTCAGTTGACACGACATTACTATAGCAAGTTCAATGTTCATCACTACCCGTAAAAAAACAATAATGTCATGAAAACAATAATGTCACCAGTTTTCATAACCAATCAGGAATGGTGACAGTTTTGAGCTTGTTGATTGACATATATACAGAGTAGACTGTTGGCAGTTGAACAGGAAATCACTCAAACACACACTTTGGCTTGAGCCTGTGAATACCAGCAAAAGAAAATAACGATTATGAGGCTGAAATGCAAACTGTCAATGACAATTTGAGGGCAACTGTATATAAAACAGGTGATAATCTTAATAATTTTAGACATTTTACTAGTTTTTAAAAACAGCGACAGCCCAAAATCTTTTAACCCGCATGAAATAACTTGTGCTACTAAAGATAAAAATAGTGGCAAAGCCACTGTGCCCGCTTGGCCAAACATACCCAAAATCCAACTTGGCCTAGATTTTCATCCCATGTACACGCATATAAAATCTGAAAAGGATCCATAAAAAACTGAAGGTGCTAGAGCGCTGGCAAGGCAAAAAGTTAACGGACGCACAACAGACCACCACAGACCACCACAAAGGCATCTATACCACAGCATAAGATCGATTGGCCAAGAGGCCAAGCGGGCTAAAAATGGAAAAGATAAATATTTCCGGTAGTTAATGACGCCGTTCATTGCAAAACAGAGAGGGCTGACGGATCATGGGATAAATGAGTCATTTCCCTCCGTCGTGACATCATTACCAATCACTTGTGCTCCTTACCGGTCGTGAAGAGTCTTCTTCATGTCTTCTGCATCGTCCAGCTTGGTCTGAGCCTGCTGCAGGTCTTTGATCAGTCCTGCCATCTGGGCCTTCAGATTCCCCAGCTCGGCGTCAGACTGAGGCACACACAGTACAGTTTGAACAGTCATGATCTTGAGGATATCTCTGATACCTCCAGGCTAATTTGACACTACTGCTGCAAGACCTACTGCTGGCTACAAGCCTGTAGCAAGTTATTACGACAGTGTGAAATTCCAGGCAGGAGCCTACAGGACAACACTGAGTAGTTCATAACTGACTCTTGTTTTACTTGGATTCTATTCAGAGAGGGGTATGACGATGTCCCAACTGCATAAAACATATAGAAATAAACAATTATGACAGGTTTCCCTCATGTTCAATTTTTGCCGGAAGTAGGCAACAAATAAATATAAATGCCAAAAATGCATCAAGTACAAGCAGAGAAATAGCAACTTAGTACATGGCCTGGGTTGTGCGTATTGAAACGGTTTACTTAAATCTATCAAATCTTCAGCAAAATAAGTGTTCACTTCTGTGCAAGCTGAGCTCAGTAAAGGGCAGGTCCATTTCCTAATGATAATCAGAATTTGCACCTCAAGCTAAGCACTGACTTTCAACAGAGAATAAATGCAAATCTCTAATTCAGAGGTATTGATGTGTCAACGTGGACAGAAACTATTCGTTATCACAACTTCAAGTCATGCATAACGAGAACTGCTGAAAAGAACTGATGACATAAAATATAGCCCTGCAATTTATTTTCAGACAAAATTTGAGCAGGCTTTTACAAAGTTTGGTGTAGACAAGCCTAATAGCCCTGTCACTTAAATCAAAGTCATTAATCTGACATTCTAATTCTATGAATTGAGATCGTAAGCCGTTCCAAGACATACTGAATAGGTCAATTTGCTGGCGATTCAGCCAATTTCAAGTGTCTCAATTATGGCTTTTTTTCACCATTGTTTCTTAACAATTCTTTGCACTCAAGCTGAAATTAATCCCACATGAAACCAGACCAAGCTCTCAAGAAGCATTCTTACATTGTGTTAAAAAATAGATGTGAGCCAAGCCAATTGCTTTTCTGCGCTTGGAGACTGGAACTTGATAACAAGACTTACCTAAGATGCTAAAAAAATCCTTTGAGAGAATTGAGACCAGGCAGCACAGATAAAACTGCAACCCACACTGAAAATGATCCTTCAAAAACTAATTTAATGGATGAAATATTACATTTCACAATTTGAAAATTTGGCAATTTGAAAGCTACTTCATTTAGATGAATACAGTCAGCCATATGGAATAGAAAAGGTTTACAGCCATATGCAACACAATGTACGCCTGGTACATTTCCATTTTATTTCGGTCTCAAAGTCCAGTACTGGAGGTGCCGCGGACAGTGGTGTAGTGAAGGGTACACAAAAAGTTTCTTTTACCTCTTCTTCAGTCAGTTTACAAAATACCCACTTCTCAGCCAAAATGCCATTGAAATACATGGAAAAATGCAGCCACTTTCTCCAGAGTGATCTATCCATCTACCCAGCAGAGTATACCCACTTCTCCAGGGACCTCTACACCACTGAGCGCAGGGTCTGCTGGTTTTTGGGACTTCCTTTCAATCAGCAAATAATTTAGGCCATAAAAACAAGCAGTATGAACTCATTAGCTAAACATGACTTTAATTACTGGATAACATTAATCACCAGCAGGCACCACAGCCCTCCCAAAGGTGAGTTTGAGACCCCCAATATAGGTGAGCATAGAATTAGTCATTATGGAAAGGATTGAGTTCACGACTGTGGCACAACAAGTAACCCAATCTGCACTCAGCGGGTTCATTAGTGGATCTACCTCTCAGTGATAACTGGTAAACTGGCCCGACAACCCACCTCTTTCCTTGGGTCCTCCAGTGGGGTAACGTCCTTAGTTTGGGCCCCGGCTGCAGGCCCCTCTGTCTTCCCCATCAGCAGAGATGTCTGAGCCTCACTTTCCACCAGTTTCACATCCCCGTTCTCCAGTTCTGAGATTCTGCTCCACCATAAAGCTCGCATTACATTTTTTTTCATGCAATGGCATGTGCACAGTCATGGCAACATTTATCTCTTTTGAACAGCTTGCATTGATAAATGAAATGAGTCTGCAATATGGGTCTTCAAATGGTGCTGGGGTTAAGCAGATTCCAGAGTGACAAAATGTGTAGGCTATACCAAGTACACAGCACACGTTAACTTCATCTATCATATGCGCTCAGATAAGAGTGAAGTAACTGTATCCTACCAACAGGGGGCACTAAAGCACTTCAATGCAGGTCTACATTTGCTGGATAGAGCATACCAAATGGTTTGCGATTGTCACCAAATTCTATACAGGTATACTGCTCATAAATAAACTTGAGCTTCACAAATAATAGCAATATGTTCATCTTTTCATTTCTTTTCCCTTATCTGTCCTTTTAATTCATATCTGAAGCATTTCGTTTTAAGGAAAGACATTTGAAATCTGGTATGCGGATGAAGAGGGACTGACTGACTGACTGACTGAGACTGACTGACTGACTGACTGATTGGCTGATTGGCTGACCGGCACTAACAGCCTTTACACTCCTTTCAGCTTTTGACAGCGAGATTGCAGGCCAGGGCCTACCTCTGACTTGCAGCCTGCAGCTCGAGTTGCAGCCTCTCCACATTCTGGGTCTCCTTCCTCAGGGACTGCAGCAGCTGGCTCACCGTCAGCTCCTCAGAGTCCAGTCGAGAGAAAGTTGGGTGACGCTTGGTCCTTAGAGGAGCACAGCATTGTGAGACCCGCAGTTAGCATCTAACTAAATAGGGCTGGGTATCTGATTTTCTGAATTGATTTGATTCCAATTCACAAGCTCCCGATTAGATTTCTGATTCTATGCATTATCAATTTATTCAGAGATATTTCAGTGTTCAGTCACAGAACTAATGCTGCAAATTGTGCAAAGATGGAACTCTATAACCTGGTGCATTATTCAGTACTTCACTTTTTATTTAACGTGACCTGCACACTATAGAATTTTATAATTTATTTTACCCTTATTTAACCAAGGAAGTCCCGTTGAGATTGAAATCTCTTTTTCAAGGCAGCCCTGGGGGTTGAGGTGGGGAGGGAGAGGACAAGTTGCACAGCCAATTAGGTCAGGGGATGATTAGGTGGCAGGTGGAAAGAGCCAGGTTGGGAGCAATGACACCAGGGAATTTATTTAGCTATGACACCAGGGAACCTGCTACTCTTGTCGAGGAGTGTCATAGAGTGCAGAGAGTCAGGAGCTCCTTTTAACGTCTCATCTGAAAGACGGCATCTCCTTCAGTACAGCATCCCCCTCACTGCACTGGGGCGTTGGGGATTATTCCACCAGAGGAAAGATCACAACCTACAAGCCACCAACACCTCTTCCAGCAGCAACTTGGTTTTCCCAGGTTGTCTCCCATCCAAGTACAAACCAAGCCCACACCTGCTTAGCTTCAGCCACACGGCTGGGGCAGATCGAATTGTGTATAGTACAGTCTAAATCTAAAATGGAAGGAGCCTATGACTGTCTGTTAGGCATGTCTGTCCGTCCTTCCGTTTTCTCGACAACTGTTCATTCGATCGACTTCACGCTTCATGGGTGCATAGTAGAAAACCCAAGGAACAGAAGTTTTGAGTTATGTTTCACTGAGTGCTTCTAAAGGAAGCCGCAAACAGTAATACTGGAGGCCATGCAATCGGCCCGTTCCGAACAAGCACATTTTGAATGAGTGCACCACTAGTTATAAAGAAATGGCCAGTTTCACACATGCAGAATAAGTCCTGGATTAAATTGAGTTTTGTATGAATTGACAACATTCAGGACAGACTTCAGTCAAGGATCAGACTAAATACGAATCTACATAACTTGACCGGTGACCTTGTGACTTATCTGTTCATGAGCAGAGAAAAGGTTAATCTTACGTGGGTGAGTCTTTCTGCCCGTTTGGCAAATCTTTGGTCACATGCACTCCTCCGTCCTGCAAAAAGTGACATCATACAGATATTAAGTGTGATATTAAGTGAATGAAATGAACAATTTAGTGAAGTGAATTCTTGAATTATTTCACATATTGTTCAAATAGCAAAACACAAAAAAATGGCAACGCTTCTAAAACTATATACCGATACATAAACCTAAAAATGCAGTCAGTGTAAAAATAATACTAGTAATACTAGTAAATGCACTGTTTGCACAAGCAATTAAAACGACAAAGTACAACATCTACTCAATCAAAAAATTTGCATTAATGGATATAATGCGGGACTTCATAAAATTTCTATTAAAATGTATGAGGCAGCAAAAATCTGTCAGAACAGAATTAAATTAATACGATTAATAAAACTTATATTGGCGCTCGGGGCATCTTCTGCATATATATTCTGACTTCGGTATTTCATAGCGAAAGATAATGAAGAAAGGACCTTCCCTGCTTCATACTTTCAATTCCCTGTCTGACATGTCATGTCGCATGCGACATATTGAAAATTAAAAACCAGTCACTCATCTCAAACGGCCATGTTCCTTCAGGTTTAGGAGAGAGCCTGAAGGGAGCTATAGATATGTGACAACAGATGAGGAACACAGCCCTGGAGCGCCTGTGTTTTGCTACAGCAGCCATTAGTGGCCTGACCGTCGTCCTCACACGGCAGTGAGCTTTAATTAACCTGTAAATAGCAACCAGTCGCTAGCAGCCGAGCCCAACGACTCATTTCCTCTGAAGCTCTGGGCTACAGCCCACTCATGCGCATCCTTCCTCCCTACAGCTCGTGATACGTCACCAGGCACCGCAGCCAGCCATCAGATAAACAGTCTCCGTGGACACCGCCGCTGGCCAGATATGGACAGTGAATCACAGATCTCAGAGGCAAAAACCCATCAGCTAAGCATGTCGTGTTGAGAGAATCTTCCCATGACCAATACACACCAAAAATAATTTATTTGTAGAACAAGCTAGAATTGGTAATATACAGTGCCAGTCAAAAGTTTGGACATACCCACATTTTTCTTACAAGACATGTTAAATAAAGAAAGGCATCGTTTATTTTGCAAAACAAAAAAAAGATCTAACTTTTGACTGGTACTGTAAATACAAACTGAATCACACAGGCCAGTTTCAAAAGATGAATGCAATTCATCACGCAATATCACAGACATGAAAATGTCATTTTATCCTTCCAATTAATATTTCTTTTTTTGACCACAGAAGCTGATCAGATGATAGGAGAAGAAGAAGCACAGTATAACATATTAACACTATACAAACTAAAATCTACTGTATTACTCATGACATGGGCTTGAGTGTATTGATCATCATTCCCTATTTCAAAGACTTTAAAAAAAAACTACGAAATTAATGATAACGTGAGAATAAGTCACAAGATGAGGAAAAACTGAAATCAAACTGAATGGACTGCACTGAATAAGCCGCTCTCAGGGAAAGATAAACAAACACCGTAAGGTCAGAAAAGCAACAAATTCTTGGATTCCATCAATATTTTCTTTAATCAGTAGACATGTCTTCTTCATCCTGGCAGAGCTTTTGATTTTTGCAAATAAAAAATAAAAAACTCCACAAACAAGTGGCTAAAATACGTCACTGCCATTTCTGACTGGGAGTTGCACAATAGATTTCTAACACCATGGGACGACCTCCAACAATGGAACAGCAAACTTGTCGAATAGACAGGCAGCCAGTACCCAGTATCTAAGTTACACTGGCATCCTGGTCAAGGTCATGGGGGCTGGATCAATATAACGATTCCACTTAGCCTGAAATTAATATCCTTGGACAATGGGTGAAAAACGGGTGAATCATTAAAGAGAGCCACGCAAGCACAGGGTGGAACATTCTAACTCCACACAAAAAGCCCTCAGACAAGTATCAAATCCACAAGCTTCTCACGGAAAGGTGAAAGTGCTACCCAATGCAGCACCGCACTGCGGCTGACTAAGTCAAAGGTTTGCTCTTTGACCGTAATTCATTGAAAGCAATCTAATCTCAAGATAAAGCCTGGTGAAATGGTTTAGGAGAGAGGGTGGTCATGCGCAAGTGAGCGCGTGCGGTGACTCACTGCGATCCTGATCTCGACGAAAGAATCCTCCGGAGAGCCGGGCCTCATCTTCAGCTGCAGCTCGGAGTTCATGGCCACCAGGTCGCTCTTCTCCGCCTGTAACCGGGCGACCTGAGCCTTCAGCGCCTCCACCTCCGCACTGCAGCGCCCGAACTCCCCCTGACGAAAGAAAAACCACTCACTGACCGACACTCTTTACGCCTCGTATCAAAATGTGTTTTGGGCGATCGGATTGCAATAGGATAGTGCTTCACCAAAGTTTAAATGCACCATACACAATGAGGACGGATTATGATCCGATGGACCAAACCACACCTGGAGGTCACCTGGGATGCACCGGTGACCACAATAAGCACAATTCACTCTGCATATAACAATGCTGTGGGCGTGTCTTTTCTGGATAACACCGGTCACAGTCTTCAGCGAATAAAATCAAGAGCTCCGGAGTGCACAAACATAGGTTTGACACCCACTCTTCATCCGTAACAATCCCCATCATAATGCCCTCCCACCAGTCTTCACTGCGTTCCAGCGTCCGCATCATCCTCTGGACAGAGGCGACACTGACCACAGCAGATCTGCTGCCTCAAAAAGCAAGTTAATGTCCATGCAATCAGGGCTGCGCAAATCTGCCTCTTGAATCCAAATCCAGTCCTGCTTTTCTCTCCTTCCACGTAACTCTATGAACAATTGTTGCCACTTGCCAGACTGCGATCACACCTGACTCCCAGTTAAAGGGAGGGTGGAAAACCTGCAGTTCCTGGCCCTCTAGGACTGCGATTTGGGGAGCCCTGCGCATAAAAGCTTCAGGGATGACAGCAATCTTTTATATTCAGTGTGGAATAGCTTGCCTGACCATATTGTTGAGGTAGAAACCTGGGGTGTTTGCAAGAGCTTGCTTGATTGAGTGCTTGATACCATTTAGTCATTGAGTATCTGAAGTTTTAGATTCACTTTAGTAATAGGAAAATGGCTAGCCTAGTTGGGCTGAACGGCCTGCTCCTGCCACTCACTGTTATATTTTAACATTTATTTTATTATTACATGCCGAAATCTACGATGTAAAGAGGGTTGTGTTTGCGGTCTGTTTGTATGTTTGTTTGTTTGTAACATACTTTTTTACCCCTTCCATATCCTTTACGCTCATGTAACTTCAGAACATGATATAGGAGGTTCGTCTCCAGAAGAAATTTTTTTTCGTCCCTTGGTCAAAGGTCATGGTCAAGGTCGCCAAAAACATTAACACAGTTTGGTTCATAGCTTTGCTAGTATTACAGCTAGAGACTTCAAACCTACTCCATTCTGTTCATTCCGTTTCAGAAATCTGTGCATGATTTCGGAAAGTTGTAATTCTACGAATGACCTTTCATTTTATTTTTTGTTGTTTTCTGGACCTGCGCAAATGAAAAGAGAATCTGGCAGTCAAAGTAGACAGAGGGATCGGATCTCCATCGAATGTCAATCTGGACACTTGAGATCCATAACATAACTAGAAAAGCACTCAAAGAGTACAGACCTCCACCAGGTGACAGCAAAACCCAAAAGCACGGCGATTGGAACTCAGGCCCATTGGAAAGACTTGAAATCTTGAACTTTGGCTTGTATCTCAGCTGTACTTTGGCCTAGGTATGCCAAAATTTAATCACCTGTTCCCTGTCCTAATACACACCTTCTCTGAAAATTTCATAAAAATCCATGCATTAGTTTTTGAGTTATCTTGCAAATAAACAAACAGCCAAACAAACAAATGAAAAGTCATTCATAGAATGACGACTTGCCGGAATCATGCACAGATCTCAGAAACAGAATAAATGGAATGGAGTTGGTTTGATGTCTCTACGACAATTAAAACTGAAGATATGGCTTCTTATGTGTAAGACATGGCTTTTGATGTGTTTTTGACCTTTTGTGTGACCTTGACCTTTGACCTAGATTCACTAAAATAGAACAGCACCTGCCCATTGCCTGTCCTGTGTTGAGTATGCAGTTGGTTAGAAATGTCTACGACCATTAGAACCGAAGATATGGCTTCTTTTGCGTTTTTGACCTTTTGTGTGACCTTGACCTATGACCTAGATTCCTAGGTGAAATAAGAGAGACCTTTCGTTTATCAACAATATGCACTTGGTTTGAAGTCTGTACAACGATTAGAACCGAAGATATTGATTCTTATGAGTTTTTGAAATTTTGTGTGACCTTGACTTCGACCTTTGACCTAGATTTACCAAAATAGTGCAGTGCCTGCCCAGCGCCAGTCCTATGTTGAGTATGCACTTGGTTTGAGGTCTGTATGACGATTAGAACCAAAGATATGGCTTCTTATGCGTTTTTGCCCTTTTGTGTGACCTTGACCTTTGACCTAGATTCACCAAAATAGTCCAGTGCCTGTCCTGTGTTGAGTATGCACTTGGTTTGAAGTCTCTATGACGATTAAAACCGAAGATATGGCTTCTTATGTTTCTGACCGTTTGTGTGACATGACCTTTGACCTAGATTGAGCAAAATAGTACAGTGCCTGCCCAGTGCCTGTCCTATGTTGAGTAGGCACTTGGTTAGAAGTGTCTACAACGATTAGAACCGAAGATATGGCTTCTCATATGTTTTTGACCTTTTGTGTGACCTTTGACCTACATGAACTAAAATTGTGCAGTGCCTGCCCAGAGCCTGTCCTATGTTGATCATGTAATATGAGGAAACTTGAGCTGAAACTGTGGATGCCACAGTGCAAACAAACAAACAAACACACAAACAAACGAAGAGAGTAATATACTTGCCAAACCGAGATTCGTCAGTTTCCGGCAAGTAACAAACATCAGCAATCACATAACCTCCTGACAACTTCGTTTGGCGGAGGTAATAATACCAGGAGAAAATGTAATCAAGTTAAATCAAACTAATATACAATCTGGTTAAAAGATGCATTTCAATACAAGGTATAAAGGGGGTATCTGATTCCACATTGTATTTTTTTCATTACAAGAAAAGAGAGGGCTGTGGAATCCCACTGCTTCCCACTAAAAGCAAGGGTGTCACTCGACGTTTATGGACGGCGAAGCTTCGTCTTTTCTAGCGGGTCAGATATGTAATGCTCTCCCAAATTATGGTTTATTCACAGTGATAATGCACAAAATTTTGGGGGCTAAAGAACAGCCAATGTTAGATTTACCCAGCAACATCCCAATTACAAGTATGAAGCCACATTTAATACTAAAATAGCCAAGAACAGAGCATAATTAGTTTCTCACTGCTCAGGGACATGGGAGGGAGAGACTCCCCTTAGATTAGCATTATTAATTGCACATGCAACTCTTACTGGCCATCCTGGCACATGTCAGTTACTTTCTAAATGAATTAGGTGTCTGGGCTTGGGCTGTTCTCGCCAGCACCTTGACCAAACTGTGTAAAGAATCGCTGGCTGACAGGTACATGTGTCAGAGGCAAACGGTGAATAGACTGCGCTCTGCTGAGATGGCAGCTTGAGTAACCTTCGAGCATGCTTCAAGAATCTGCACGGTTCAGTTTCAATATTCCAGGTTTGGGTGTGATCGGTGCTGACAAAGGAGATGCCAAATTCATCTTCGCTTTTTTAAGCTTAGTCACCGTTTCCGCGCTTCTTCACAGAGTAGATTTTCTAATAATCATTTCCTACAACTAAAAGAGAGCGCCCCAGAGTTAGTTTAGGTAATCAGCAGTAATGGCTACATCAGCATTCAAATTTTCAGTTAAGAACATTGTGCCCCAGGGGTACCAGACTGCAATACTGCAAAAGGGGCCAAAGTGTCTGCTGTTTTTCGTGAATTTCTAACCTTATTGAATACTTTAAGTCACTAATAGGCTAATAAGTCCACCAACCTAGCTGTAAAGGCACTGTGTTGCTGACTGAAATAAGACGGCAAAAATCTGGGACACTGTGGTCTAACGAGGACCAGAGTTCCACACCCCTGTTCACTGCACATACTGGGGATGTTACACCTTAAAGGGTTAAAACAACTGCAAAGTAGTTTTAGCTTTAGTTTTGTCGCTCATTTTGAGTGGTCACAAGATTTGTTGCTACACTTACTACTCAGTCAAAGTACAGTACACATCAGGTCTGGTGAAAAAATAGCTGCACACTCTAATATTTTGTAGCACCACCTTTAGCTTGGATTATGGGGCACATTCGTCATGGCACTGTCTCAACGACCATAAGCAATGTCACAACATTTATTTCCGTGGAGTTACTTTAATTTCTTTTTTTGTGACAGAAGACATATTTTTATGGCATTAGTGCAATGACAGTGGTAATATTTTGTGAAATAGAAGAGAATTACAGGCTATGAATAAGGCAATAGCGAGCTTTCATATGACACAACTCATTCCATCCAATTTACAGAATATTTACTGTTTTCCTTGTTGAAATCTTTTTTAGCAGTTTGGAGAGGACCCTTCAAGAGATTACAAGTCACATTAATTTTTGGCCATGATATTGTATTGATGACAGGAGGGCTGAACCACTTTGTACAGTTTTCTCCTGCACACCCTATGACTTTAAACGGAGGTTATAATGCAATGGGCAGTTCTCAATCCAATTCCTGTAATTTCAGAAATCAACACAGTTGATTTATTTGCTTGATGCAGGCTGGCAATTTACCCCTTCTGAAAGAAGCCTCTTATCGACGACCATAGTACACATTGTCTGACATGGTTGCTAAGCAATGAGAGGCTACACAAAGCATCAGTAAGGGTTATAAGAATTGTTGCCAGCTGAGACACATTAATCGTTGCAATAACGATCCAATCATAGGCTCTTAATTGCTCGCTCAAATCCAAACGGCAGGTTTTTTTTTTTTTTGGCCAGGCTGTGCATTCAAATTCAGAAACAGTCGCAGAGTTCAGAATTCAGAGGAAGAGGGAATAACAATTCCATGCGCGCTCTGATTGGACAGCGATGACCTCACCTCCCCGGCTCCTTCAGACCCCTCCAGAGCCAGAAGCTTCTTCCTCAGTTCCTCGTTACACTTGGTGAGAACGGACACCCGCTCCTTGGCCTCATCCAGCCGTCCCTCCAGGAACTCCCTTTCTTCCTTCTGTTTCTCCTTCCAGGAGCTCAGGCCCTGGAACCTCTGCTTCATGGAGGCATTCGTCAGCTTCAAGGCCTCTGTAAGGAGGGACGTGTCAAGTCCAGTTAATGCACTACAAGCAGAGTTTACCCCAGCTGCATCCCCATCATTTATACTCCGCTCATTACACGAACAAGAGGCCTGTCGGCCTAGCGAGCTTCGCTGAGGATGACTGAAATGTTCATGTCATAACTTAATTTCAGAAATTCTGGAAAACTATTGTAATATGAACACTATTATGACATAGAATATAATGTGATTATACTGTGAACCAGTTTGGTGTCTCAATTTATGTAGTAATACAATTGAACCAAATTGTAAATTGCAATCATTTATTTCAATCATCTCACCACCAAGCAATACTAGCAACCAACAAATACCCTTCCCCCTACATCACACATATGGCAGTCAAAATCCTTCTAACACAGTCATAGGACAATATGTTGTGGAACAATATGATGCAGAACAATTAATCCAGAACGATGATCTGGAACAACACAACCCAGAACAATGATCTGGAACAACGTGATCCAGAACATTGATGAGGAAAAAAATGATGCAGAATAACACGATCATTTCAGTCATCCTCAGCGGAGCTCTCTAGGCTGACAGGCTCCTTGTTGAGATATTAATGAAAGACTGAAAAAATGAGCGCCAACACAGATTTTCTACATCCAAAATGCTGAATTTCTCAAAAACTGGGAAGTAGAATTTTCTAATTTTCGCAGTGAATATTCAGAATATCATAAGGAAGGCTCACACCAAATTAGAAAGAAATGTATCAGACAGTTTTTGAGATATTCAAATTTGAAGTGAAAAGTTGACCTCGGACAGACAGACAGACAGACAGACAGAAAGACAGAAAGACAGACGCCGGGGCGACTCGGCACTAGAAAAGCTCCGCTGACTGCTGGTTATCGGCAAAGCGGAGCTAAAAAAAAAAAAATGAAGATTACAAGTGAAAAGAAAGTTCTCACAATATATTGGGAAATTCAAGATATTACAGTAACTGTTCTGTGAAATTACAGTGCTATAAAACTAACTTGTCACAAGGTTTTCAAAAACATCAGCATATTGAAAAAAATTATGTAATGTACCCAGATTCCGTTAAAGAAAAGTAAAGAAACTATCGTGATTGATTGAGTATCTTTTTGAACAGTCAATATGACTTCAAAGGCACAAATGTTATTAATATTTGTGTTTCCACCATAAAAGTAAAATTTACTATGATGAAAATGAGTATTGTGCTGTGCTATTTCACTAATGTTCATTTCCAACATTATGAATTGTGAATCATTCACAAAAATGGCAGTCTTGCTGCCATCTAATATTCTTTGAGGTCATGGTCACGATAAAATCAAATTGGGACTTATTCTATCTTCTAACAGGTCAGCAGGATTAAATTGAGTGTGTTTTTACAATCATTACACAACAATAATTCTGGTCTGTTCACAATGTCTCAAAATGGGCTGTGATTCCCCCTCCAGTAAAAATCTCATCCAAAAAATCTGATGTCGACAAGAACTTTTCTCAGGCTATGATGTGACTGGGAAGGAACTTATTGAGACTGCAAAACTCCCCTCTCCAACAGTCATAACGTTAGCCAATACCAACCCACAAAATCAGGCTAGGTTACTCCCACCTCAAACTATGGACACACCCCTCAACCCTTCATACCCCTGCCCTGCAAAAACATCTTTACAATCGTAAGTACATCAAATACAGGATGTACAGTGCTCTGCAAACTTCTGTTGCACCATGAATTTAAATCAGGGGTACCATGGCTTCACTTTAAGCTGACATTAAATGCGCAGGACTTTTTTTACTGGTAATTGTACGATACTACATATCATGTTCCTTCCTCACGTCAGCTCAGAATCTGTCCTCCATAATGTAATAGCACAACTACTCACAAAAAGTCACACTTTTTCCTATGATGTGATCCTGCACAATAAGCTGAAAATGCATTTTTCAAGATTCCACAGGCAGACATCACTATTGATAGAGTTTTGGGAAACTGCAAACTTTTAATAAGTCAAAAAACCTTCAAAGGCCACAAATCCTCATCGTTAACACGACTTCACCGATGAATAAAAGAATGGTCTCTGTGTGGTGAAGATTGTGATTATGAATAGAAGGTCACTCACCCTTTAAGTCCCTGTTTTCCTTTGAAAGGACATTCACCTGCTGAAGGACTTCTTCCACAGTGTACATCTGGGGCATCAGGGCATCCACATCCTCAGGTATGGGATTCAGTGCATCAATACTATCCCCGTTCTCCACCGGGGGATTCGAAGCCATCATGTTTCAAATTGATTTGCTGGGATCCCAAAGAAGACAGTCCAACTTATCTTCTGTAGCAATGCCAAGAGAAGGAACACTCAAGCCAGTGATACTACTGCAACAGAGAAAAGATAATTCTGGAAATTGGCTTCCTTAGCCAGATTAAGGCGGATCTTATAACACTCAACATGAGGATGACTGCATATATATATATAAGATTAAAACAGGTACAGGTATGCGAGCATGGAATTTCCTATGATCACTTCTGGCAGTCGGGTATTGAAAAAATGTTGGGTTGTATCCGTACAAGGTAAACTGATGTAACAACACGAAAAGATATTTGGATAATATGATTGTGTCACGACACTTCTAGGTCTGTAAATTGGGTACCTAAGGAGTTTCATAGATGGTAATACTTGCCCGCGGCGCCCAGTATTCGTAACAGTGACAGGGCTTAATTGACAAACCAACACTACATTCAGGGGGAAAAAAAAAACCTAGGAGATATGCCACTTAAAAGTAGCGAGCATGGACATACACTCCATTCCAGCCATTACTCTCCGAATAAATGAGGAGGAGCAAACAAGCTATATTGTCTGATTAATAGATAGTCTGATATACTGCGCATACGTGTATAGACCTGCGTGACGTTTCATCAGAATGCTGTTATCTGACTTTCATTTTCTTCACGGCCCAAAACAGAAAGTTTCATAAGTTTCGCTTTTAAACGGCAGTTGACTCTTGGGCCTATTTCTTTTCTTACGAAAATTCATTTTTAAGACTTATTATGAACTGAGAAGCACAGCAACAACAGGTAATTTTCTTGTTTTCTTGATCAACCGTGTTCGTTGACAGTAATATAAGCTAACGTTACCAATAAATTCGCAATCGTTCGATCAAGTTCACACAGCTAAGATCGAAACGACTTAAATGTTGCCATTATACTCACAATCGACGGTGTGTTTCCTCCAAGTAGTTGCGTCAATGTAATTTTTTTCTGGATTTAAAACAAACACAACACCAGAATTTAGGCAAGTGCTAGTTCCTGGTTTGACGTCTTGATGCTCTGGAACTCCTTCTGGATCACATGGTAAATTGCGTCACGCAATGATGGCCTCCAACTATTTTTTCGTGGGGATTTCCCACAAAAGACGATCTTGTCATTATTGAATGTCGCCTAACCTGTGAAAACATGGACTGTGCAAAACAAGATTATAGTTTATTGCAAAATGAGTGTGACAATTTTTTTGACAATTTTTTTATTATTATTAAAATGTGGGGAAATTTATATTCACTAAAATCTTGCGGGAGGTCAGTGATATTTCAACAGATGACCACAGAGTCACATTTAAAAATACCTGCATAATTTGATTTTAGAGGAAACCACACAAAAACAATTACTCGAACAAAAAATAGAATGCTGTAAATAACGGACAAGCCCCGAAGAATTGTACCAGACAGGGCCCGCAATCAGACGCTTCCAAGTATACCACAAGATGGCAGTGTATCCCATGAAAAAAATTACAATCAAACCAATAATGCTCGCACTTCCATTAGGTGAAGTTCTCATTTGCGAGGTGTTAGTGCTTATTGTAGACGTCAATTAATTTTGAATGGACTGTACGCTGCATTTGAGAAATAAGTACGGCGTACTTTGCAAGATTGACGATACAGTGAAAGGTCAACCAATTTCAACCAATTTCAAAGTAATTTTGCTCTACATTGTATTTCTTCGTTTGAAATTCTCACGCCGTTTTTACAATTTTAGCGTATTTAAGTCGTGCTTTCATTCGGGTCGCCATACAAAAAAAAAAAGGGGGGGGGAGACGGAATATCGGAACAGCTTCAATCAGCGGCAGAACTTTTTTTCTGAGGGGGATGTCCGCACACTAATTGAGAAGTTGTCATAGTCTAGATAAGATTAAAAAAAAACGGCCAAACAGTCAATATAAAATACACCAGCGACGGAAGGCGTGCAGCAATTGGCTGAGGAAACTTTGAAGCTATCTGATTGGCTTCTGCAAACTAACCTTGCAATATTGTTCTCACTAACTTCTGTAAGAATTCAAGAACGTCTCAGACAGGACAGGAATCCCTATCAGGAGTGTCGGGTCCGAAAGCAACGCATGATTGCAATGCTCAGTGCGGGATACCAGATATTCTTCTTTCCCAGTCCATTGATGACTGTTGCATTCTTCTAGTTGAACTTTTCCGGATGCATTTTATTGATGAATTTTATTTATGCAGGCTTCGCGTTGCAAAATTGCAATAATCAATGATAACCAACGTACAAGACTGGACCTTGTCCGGGACAAAAAGTTTTTCCTGGGAGTATACTTCACGCACAAAGCCGCAACTCCGCGCAGACCGAGGAATATACGCAATTGTCAACTCAACGACCAAAATAACTTAATCTCTTGACAAAGGAAACGCAAAAATGCCAAGCTACTGCTTTGCATTGTATGAGACATTGCAGTGAGCTCATTTTCATTTAAAAACGCGTCCTCGTTGATAGTTTTCTGGTGTCAGAAAAGGTTTTCACCCTATTTGCAACATAAGGAGAAAAAAGGGATTGCCTACTGTGATTTAGCGAATGCAACTAGATTGAGGAGCCCTACGCGATGCTTCCGGTGTTCTTATTGGCCCTGGTACATCTAGCATGTCATTCAAGAGTCGGGCTCGGATGCCAGTTGCCTTCCGAATGGAGACCGCTGAGTGAGGGATGCCGAGCGGAATTGGCGGAGATCATCGTGTATGCCACAGTGCTGGCTATTCACCAAGAAGCATACAGCAGTAGTCTGTATAATTACCTGCCCTATCAGTACGAGGGCTCTGAGGAAGGGCTCTTTTACTCGGCAGAAATAGAACTGCAGTGCGACCAAGCCTGGGGCAGCATGCTCGAGGTGCCCGCCGGCTCGCGCCTGAACATCACGGGGCTGGGGTACTTCTCGTGCCATTCGCACACCGTCTTACAGAACAACTCCTACATCTTCTTCCTGAGGTCAGTGCGCTGACGGTTGTCACGCACTTATTCAGCTTGTTAATGTAAAGCAATTGACCGGTATTCAATCAGTATAAATCGGACACTTGTTGGGACGTTTGATGACGAAGGGATGGCAGAGAATGCATGAAATCCTTATGTTTATTTATTTATTTATTTTTGATACTTGTGTTCCCCGACCCTCTGCCAGAGTGTCAGAGACAACCATAATTTTGATTAACAGTGAACCCTTCCAGACAATTACATGTAAAATGGCATGCGGTTAGAGCGATGTAATAAAACGCCTTGCTTTCCCAGTGCATTGAGTGCAACATGCTACTGTTTGCATGGCAAATATAAGTTCGCAAGCATTTATGTTTGGCCCTCTGAATGGAGATCAATAAGACCATTATTTAAGTTTATGAGAGCTCATGACCCACATAGCCCTGCATTACATTTGTGTGGGATTTCACATGGGAAGGCCACACATTGCCGATTGATTAGATAGTGCGTCTCCGTATTTCCGCAGGTGATTGGCTGACCCTTCTTTATTCAAAATTGTAGCAGGCAGCAAATGACCTGTGTTGAAAATGATAAGTCATTGGAGGGAGATGTGAGAAGGTCCCTCCGAACTGCAAATCAGATCAGTTAAGAAGTCACATGAGCAGGGCGTCTTTAAAATAGCAGCTCACTACTACTTTCTTACAGACTCCATGCTATCTTGCCAGACAGCCAGATTTTAAGACCCTCTATCTATTTCTAAACATTCATAGCAAGATTCACATTGTTACTGATTTGATGTTTTATTTTGTCATTTATTAACGTAAGGAACCATACTGGAGATGGTAAAATCTTCAGAAACACTGCCATTTAAAAAAAAAGTTCACTGCATACTGTTTTAGTTGAGAAAGGTTCAGTTATGATCTGATTAAATTCAGAGGTGATTTTTACAACCGCATTTTAGTGGCTTGCAACTATCTTACCAGTCCTTTTGATGTGATGCACTTGTGGTCACTTTTTTATGTCAGGCATATATTGTCATTTTTGTATGTGTGTGTGTGTGTGTGTGTGTGTGTGTTGTTTCCCTTGCCAAGTTAAATAATTTTGTGTTTTTTGTGACTGACACATCTGCAATTCGAGCTCCCAACTAATTGGCCTCTTTGGAACCATATAAGTACCCTCATCCTGCTTCGGAGACTTTAAGCACATATACATGCAGAATTATTAAAAAGCAGCACTTGTCAGGGTAGTATATTGACTTGAGTTCCTGGAGCTTAAACTGTTTTATGAATTTGAATGTTGAATTAATAACGAATAGCAATGAAAGCATTCACACACAGAAGCCACTGGTGCCCAAAACGATGAATGCTGGAGCAAACAGTGCTGTTTACAGCCAATAATTCCTGGTAATGACATGTTCATGTATTCAACAGCATGGTCGCATTCATGATTGATTAAAGCACCGTGTTTTGAAACTGCTGCTTGAGATGGACGCAAACTCTCTATTTAGCACTTCTGGGTTGAAAGGTCAAAGTGATTGATGCACAGTTTTTTGGAACCTCAGTTCTAGGTAATGTCCTTTCCTGCATTAAAGCAACAGTTGATCAGGACTATACATCAAATCCCACCCCAGGTAGCATTTTCAGATAAGACCTGAGAACTAGTGATATCCATCTCCTAATAGTAGCGCTTGCAGCTGAACTTTCATAAACTGTGTAAGGTGTGAGGTCACAAATATGTGATTAGAATTTTCATATCTCAACACTCTTATGGTAATGTGACAATTCCGAGCTGCTTCTTTGAAGCAATATTTACTTCTGCTACGGAGAATATGTTTTTTGCTGGCATTGGTTTGTCTGTCTGTTTGTGTAAGTAAACTCAAAAAGTAATGAGCAGATATCTCTGAAATTTTGAGCGTGGGTTGCTATTACATCAAGGATAGGTCCGATTGATTTTGACCGTGATCGGTCAGACAGTATGGCCGCCACGACAGCCATTTTGAAATCCTATGACACGCGATAAGTGAACTTTGCTCCCAGTGATATCACTCAAATTTTGTAGGTTGATTGGTCTCGCATCAGGGAAAAATCCGAACAGTTTGGAACGCGCTGTGTCAAACAATATAGCCACCATAGGTTGCATCTTGAAATCCTATGCTGCAGGTACCTAAATTTCTTATGAGCCATGTTCACTCAGCAAGATTTCGACTGTGCTGCCTTGGCAGAGGTTTGCACCCTCGGAGTGCCTTGAGTTAGTTCTGGAGCACTATCGTCTGCAACAAAAATATAGCAAAAATGTTACTCTTCAAAAGGGTTCAAATCAGGCATTGGAAAATATGTGCATTATTTACAGCAGCATTTGTGTAAGTACTGTTGTATCACAATGTCTGTCACTTCAGTAATTGTCCATGTTTATGGTGAGATTGGCCCCAACAAACAAGGCGTAATACTGCATCAATTTTTTTTCTAGTGACATTTGTCGTGATGTAATGGTGGTGGTGATCGGCTCGTTTCAGGATGGATGAGAATTATAACATTCTTCCGCATGGAGTGAACTTCCAAGACGCCATCTTCCCAGACACCCTGGAGAACCGCAGGACCTTCTCAAGCCTGTTCCAGTTCTCCAACTGTTCCCAGGGCCAGACCCTCCAGACCTTCAGCCCAGACTGGGAGATCCAGGAGGACAGCCGGGTAAGATCTCCACTCTGAGTCCGTTCCACTGCAAGGCTTCACCAAGGAGAGTCAACATTTGAAGAACACAAAGGAAACACGATCAGAGTCCAAATTTTGCATTTCTTTGTATATTTAACATATTATAAATTATTATTATATTTTTTATTTTTTTTGCATATTTTTTCAGTGCTTTGTTTCTAAGATCGTTTTCAAATTCTTAATTCATCATTTCTCTACAATGTGAAAATGTTACTGATCATTCAATTGTGGTCTTCATTTGTTTTCACAACCATGCTCATTAGCCTTATTTAGGAAGCTTCACATACATGGTTGCACTTACACGCCTGCTTGCACCTGCTCACTCATTCACACAAAACATTCAAGTGCTCACTTCTTAAATAAGCCACATGCAAGCACAAGAATATGCGCACGCAGGCACGCTCGTCTGCGCATGGAAACGCACACGCAAACACACCGACACATGCTTGCACGCTGCCCTGATAACCCCTCGCGCACTGGCACATACCCTGCATACATGCAGCCACCTATGTTCACGGGCGCCCGTACACACGAGTAAGCATTCACAGTATCAGATATGTGCAGACACATTCATGCACATTTGTCATGTCTTTAATGCGAGTAGTTTATTTATGCAAAGAGCCCCCGAAAGCTACTCTTAACTCAAATGCCTCTCAGCTTTTATGCAGCTGGTCTCATTCACCTCAACAGCCTCATAAACATAAATGTTTTACTGCCGATATTGTGGATTTGTAACAGTAGAAGCACTTAGCGCTACGGGGCTGCACTCGTCGCACCACCGAGACCAGGCGTGGGGTACGCTTAATTCCCTCCTTTAGTGCTTCAGTCTTCCCGAGGGATGGCAGGTGCCAACTTCCTGCTGGTGTTCCAGAAGTCTTGAGATAATTGTGCAGAACACGAAGGAAACAGTTCAACAATAAGCAAGCAGACAGAGCCACGTTCAAATTGAGCCAACTACTGTTTCTAATACTCCCTGTCTGTATCTCAGTTTATAGCATTAACTGATCTCTCCATAGACTTTTGATGTTCCAGGATTGTACTCAGGATAGTTGTATCCTCGGACGATGAGTTGGGGACACTGTGGGTTAACGGTCTTTATGCCGTTGCCGCTGCGTCCATTGAAACTTCTTGTGAGCTTGTGAGCGCACCACAGGTCACCATTCTTTATGGACTCATTTCATATTTGGCATGGAACTTCTGTGCAGCAAGGTCACAAAGCCTATTGATTTTGGGAGCGCTTGCTTTATGATAAGTAGAATGAGTCGGCGTTTTTGGATATAGGATGTCCGGGATACACGTCGACCTGCAGGCGACTCACTTTCTAGTTTTCATCCTGTTTTTGAGTATAGTGTCTGAATTTTGCGCAGGATAGCTAGGTTCCCATTGTCTAATCTACTAAAATGTGGTTTGGTCTACACGTTTTAGTTCGCTTCTTGTAGCCTTGTTCATTCAGTGTGGAAGTTCCTATATTTTACTGTGGATGGTACATATGGTGTAATCTACATAAATGTGTCAACTTATTCTCATCCCAACTCGTCATTTAGTGACGCTACTTGATGAGGCACTGATATACGAGGAAAAAGGAGGCTTTTGTTGTCCATATTTGACGTTTAGGGTGAGGCTTTGTGTTCTGAGTTAGGGGTTAGGGTTTGTTTTAAACTGGCATCAAATAATGAAGCCAAAAGCCTCCTTTTTCATTGTATTTTGACGCTTGGTCAGGTATTGTCCCTATATGATGAGTCGGTATGAGACTGGGCAGGAGGTGTAGTTCCTCAAATCTTTTGTCTGTTTCACACAGCATAATCTACACTGTTCTATGCAGGATAGTTTATTTTTTGCAGCCTACTCTACATAGACTTGTGTAGTACATGTGTCTTGCATGGGCGAAGCACTGGTGGGTCTTTACAGTGTTTTCCATTTAGCTTAGAACATATTTAGCACATGACACAGACAAGTGTGTCAGCGCACATAATGTGAACAAGTGTCTAGAGCCGCTGAAAAAGTCGTAACGATGGTGCGGATCTTTAATTGCCGGCTGAGTGAGCGATGCGTGCATCAGGGGAAGGATGGGTGTCGAATGCATTTTCAGGGAATTAAAAATGTAATTTTCCTGAGCTGTTGAAAACCTATCATGTGGCAAATTGTTTAAAAGAGCTCCCGTACTCTTTTAAACAAGTTGCCACATGATAGGTTTTCAACATCATATGACTTTGATATCATACATCATTGGGCAATAATGCCCAATGTTGCCCACAGCCCTGAAAGGGTTAAGGTGGGGCAGGTAAAGCCTGCGTTTTTGTGTGTGTGTGTGTGTGTGTGTGTGTGGGTGTGGTCATTTGCCCATAGAGATGAGGTTTAGGGAGGTGTATGGATTCAGCTGTGTGTACTGTACTCATTAGCGTCAGAGGTGTAGGGATTTGTATTGGTCCAAGTCCTCCCCGCGTGTCCCTTCTCAAATCTAAGCAAAGCCATTTCTCGTGTCCAACTGAACTGTAAAACAGGCTGCGCCAGGAATGTCTAATTCCATCATTCTTTTCATATAAGAAGAGAAAATGGCAATGCTGGCAACACTTTCACTAATACATGCATGTACAAATGATCTGTCTCTCGAATACACAGTAATAAATCACAAGCTTGTTAAACTTGGACAAGTTCACTGGCTGCTGTAAAAATTGTGAGTTGAACAAATTTTAAAACAAATGAACAAAATTTGGGTTAACTCACCTTGAATATAGCTTTGTTTCAACTCAAAATTCATCAAGGCTATGGATAACTTTGAGTTTAACTTGGGAAAACATATGAACTTCATTTATAATGCGAGGATAAATGGGCACACGTACACTTGTGAAGACGCACGTGCACACACACACAGTGTGTACACACTATAATCATTGTAACCGCCTGGGATTCACACGCAGCCACTAATCTTTAGGACGCTTTAAATGAAAAAGAACGCACAAGGGCAAGCGGCCTCTCATTTAGAGAAGAAAAGATAAAAGACAGCTTATTTTTCTCCGCTGTCTCATCGCACCAGTGCTCCCAACTCTCAGTCCCTCCATTTTACACCTCCCCATTCCACAACTTCCCATCGGTCTTTCTCCTTCGCTGCTCCGAAACCTCGCATGAGCAGCCCATTACTGCTCTCTAACACTCAAAAAACAGACATTTTGTACTTTCTTCAACATGTCATGCCAAGGAGTCCACTCAGCTGTGCTAACTAACTTCTAATGAACTTGATTTATTAGTCTGACCTCAAATCCTGAAAGTTAATCAGAAGTTATTTCCTCAGTTCTGCTGAACCCATTGACAAAACACTTTTAAGTAAATCCAAAATTTTTTGACTGGAAAACACGTGGCGAAACAGAGGAATCAACATGTTACTCTCTTATCAAAGGAAGGGTGTTGGAAGCGCAGTGGACCAGATGCTGTAAACGAGTGTTGAGCCTGTGGAATGAATAGAATGTTCTGGAGAGGTATACACATCTCCTGCCCAGCTGTGCTGGGCCGGACAGTGGCTGGCCTTGCTATTAGGCAACTGGTTGAACTTTAATGTGATTAAGAGCACACGCAGCAGGACATCAAGAAGGCCTTTGAAGACTTAACTTCTCTGCTTATTACCATAAAACATTTTCTGTTCCATGGATTACGCCATGCAGATAAGTACTTAATCAGTTCCACTACATTCTTATTTCTTTGCTTACTTGATTCCTAGGTCCATTATAAGAGGGGGAATACTCATTCCAGTACATGTACTGCTATCTCTGCTTGTGAATTTTTTTTTGGAATTGCATATATATTTCTTAGTGGGCTAAAGTTGCAGTGTACTGGCGGCATACAAAGGCGAGTATTGGAACCTCTTCTGGCCGAGAGCTTTCGATAGCTTTCCACCGCAAATCCAATTAATCTACAAAATGGGTCACATTCAGTTTTTAAGGAGAAAATGTTACATTTTACATGACTTTACAACAGAAAATAGATAACATTTCAAATGTTGAAACTGAGACATTTTATATTTTTATCCACAAAATGAGCTTATTTCAAATTTTCGGGTTGCAACAGGTCTCTCAAAAGTTGGGGCACAGACAAAAAAGGGCTGAAAAAGCAATTAATATATAAGCGAATCTGCTGAAAGAACATTCAGCAAGTAATTAAGTTAACTGGCATCAGGTGTATAACCTGATTGGCTATAAAAGGGATGTCTTAGGGAGGCTGAGTCTCTCAGAAGTAAAGATGGCCGGAGGATCTCCAACCTGTGAAGGCTTGCATAAAAAAATTGGGGAATACTTTAAACACAATGTTCCTCAACGTCAAATTGCGAAGGCTTTGAAGGTTTCATCATTGACGGTGCATAACATCATAAAAGATTCAGAGAAACGGGAAAAATCTCTGTGCGTAAGGGACGAGGCCAAAGACCTTTACTGGATGCCCATGATCTTCGGGCCCTCAGACGCCACTGCATCACTCACTGGCATGATTCTGTCTTTGACATTACTAAATGGGCCCAAGAATACTTCAAGAAACCACTGTCTATAAACACAGTCCGCCCAGCCATCCACAGATGCCACTTAAAACTCAATCACGTAAAAAGTAAGCCATTGTTGAGCACGATCCAGATGCGCAGCCGTGTTCTGTGGGCCAAGGCTCATTCAAAATGGACTGTAGCAAAGTGGCAAAGTGTCCTGTGGTCAGACAAGTCCAAATTTGACATTTTTGTTGGAAATCATGGGTGTCGTGTCCTTCAGGCTAAAGAGGAGAAAGACCACCCCTCCTGTTATCAGCATTCAGAACAAAAACCAGCATCTCTGATGGTATGGGGATGCATTAGTGCAATGGTGTGGGACACTTGCTTGTTTTAAAAAGCATCATGAATGCTGAAAGGTATATAATGGTTTTAGAGCAACATATGCTCCCGTCCAGATGACATTTATTCCAGGGAAGGCCTTGTGTATTTCAGCAGGACAATGCAAAACCACATACTGCAGCTATCACAACAGCATGGCTTCGTCGTAGAAGAGTCCATGTGCTGAACTGGCCTGCCTGCAGTCCTGATCTTTCACCGATTAAGAAGATTTGCTGCATAATGAAACGAAAAGTCCGTCAAAGGAGACCCAAAACTCTCCAGCAGCTGGAAGCCTGTATTAAACCAGAGTGGGATCAAATTTTAATGGCTAAACTCAAGAAACTTGTCTCCTCAATCCCCAGACACCTCTACTCTGTGTTAAAAAGGAGGGGATGCTACACCATGATAAACAGGCACCTGTCCCAACTTTTTTGAGACCTGTAGCTGCCATCAAATTAGAAACGAGTTCATTTTGTGGGTAAAATTGTAAAGTTTCTCAGTTTCAACATTTGCTATGTTATCTCAGTTCTATTGTGAATAAGATACTGGCTGGTGTGATTTGAAAGTCATTGCGTTTTGATTTTATTCACAATTTACACTTTGTCCCAACTATTTCGGAATTGGGGTTGTAGTTTCCCCATTTGTCATTGCCCTTATGAATTGAATATCAACGAACACAGTTCACCCAAATATTAGGTTTTGACCCAGTCTAGTTTACATGTATGTTTTTGGAGTGAGGTCCATACATATTTGGAGACTGATGGAATTACCAATGCACTTGACTCGTGAGCGCGAATGCCTGTAGGGGCGTTTTGAACAGTGAAAGAATGCTGCAGCGCTGTAATTAGTTTACTATTCTCTCCGTGTGAATCTAAATACCCTGAAAGCTTACAGCCTACAATTTGGAGAATTATAACTGTGTCACTGTCCGAGTACTCACGGTTTACTTGTCAATTATTTCAATATGTTTACCAGTTATGTACATATTTGTATTTGCCCCTACCTCAATACTTCTAACTTTTGTGGCTCATCATCCATATTGGTTAAACCTCGGCATAATTGTATTTGGAGAACCTTACACTGGCAACACCCACTATTGCTCTGTGCTGCACTCGTCAAGCACTCTGCTTTGTAGATTAAACAATCGGTCACATCCCAGGACAAAGATCCACACAAGACAGAACAGATTATTTCCTATCGAATTAGATTGGGATTAGCGGACCACAGGATTGACGGTCCCCTGCTTGCAGCTCTTGTATGTACTGAAATCAAGGGGCGGTGGGCGGATGGTGGGGGGGTGTTATGGAGGGGGGTTAAAGCGATTGACCCAACAGGACTGGACGCGAGCGGAATTCCTCTCATCCTGGACCCCTGTGATCTTGACCGCACCTTCGAGAGTCTACGTCTCGTCAGGAGAAAAAACCCCAGGCCGGGTCCAGGGTGGTAATTAAGCGATAGGTCAAAGGCTGAAGAACTGAGAGGAGCGTTTTCATCTTGTTCTATCACCCCAAAGAGAGAAACGAAACTTGCGCGGTTGTCAGACACGAGTAGGTCTAAGAAAATAGTGGCAAAGCCACTGCGTCCGCTTGGCCAAACATGGCCAAAATGAAATGCCCCCAATCGGCCAAAGTATCGGTCCGATTCGGCTCAAAATCAAACTTGGTCTAGACCTTATGACCATATATACACATATGAAATATGAAAAGGATCGGTCAAAAACTGAAGACGCTATAGCGCAGATAAGCCAAAAGTTAACGCACAGACGCATGCATGACAGACCACCAATAAAGACCCCGAGCATAGCATAAGCCCCTTGGGCCTTTCGGCCAAGCAGGCTAAAAACACTCAGTAGAGTCAATAGAGTATTTTTACTAAGGTAAATATTTTGTCATTTGCGTCTATATTCCTGAGCATTGAATTCCAAAGAACTGAATACTATATAATAAGTTAGAGACTGCTAGCTTTAATTTGTTTGTACTGACATGAATTTTGTGTGAACCTTGTAGCAATTCTAGGCAATATTATGCAATACCAGTATCCTAATACATAAGGACTGCATCTGGAGAAATATGCTTATTTTTTATTTTTGACTTAAGTACATCTCTGGAAATTTTTGTTTAATCACTTAGGTATGCATTCTGTTGAGGCAAGCAGGTATCGGTTTACATGATCAAGCAATAAAGGTGTTGACTGTCGGGTATGAAAATCAGATTGAGGTGTGAGAATTAGTAAGTTGTTCAAGCATATAACGTGAAGTGAGATTGAGTTCGGAGAACATCGTAAAACCTGAGGACGGTAGCAAGTAAGGCACAGAAGATGGATCATTCATCAGCATGCACAGTGCCAACGGAGATGATTATGATACTGTAAAAACATGGCGCTTGCTTTGGAAGCCGGCTTGTTACTGAGTATTGTGGCTAGTTGCATGCTGGGAGAATGCCCTTCCGGTGAGATTTAAAAATTTAAACACTTATAGACAGCACACTCAAGGCCGTGTTAAAAGTTCAACTTTTATTTTCTTCCAAGCAGAAAATGTTTACCTGTTTTACGTCCCTGTTTGCTCAATAAGTCAAATTTTCGTAATCCACCCACAGATCCTGAGTACAACTTGTGTTACTTCATCGGCAATACTTTTTACTTAATAAGGGCCAGAGAACTCTTCTTCCCCGGACATTTTGTCCCCGCACTTTTCGCCCCCAGTCTTTTTGTCCCCAGACTTTTTGTCCCCAGATTGTTCGTCCCCAATAATGCTTTGCCCTCTTCTTGCATTACAACTCTATCCCTATCCCTATTCCCAGCCCTTATATCATGGTGATCTGCCTGTCCTCTGTCCGTTAATCCGTCTGTCAACAATCATGGCACATTTTTTTATCATTAGGGGACAAAAAATTCAGGGATGAAAAATCTGGGCACAAAGAGTCTTGTAACCTGCAATGAGTGATGGAAATTGGAATTTAGGTCTTAGTTCAATAATAACATTCCCGCTAAAAGTGAATTATCTTTTAAATTTTGTTGTTTGATTATGCAAAATTTAGCACTGGAACTGACCTAGTGAGATGTGTTCACTTGAATTTCTCAATTACCTCCGGGTTTGACTCCATTTTTCACTCACTTGGGGGCTTGGGAATGGTGCATGAATCTGCAATCAGGTTAGCCCTAGCCCACCCCACCACCACCTTTTTAATCCTAACTGTGGAATTTGCTGATGAAAATACTGCATTCCATCTTCTTTGTTGCTGGCACGAAATGCCGATGGAACAATTTTTCATGATTTTTTCAGCAAGTTGTGTAATAATCTGTGGAGTGAATATGTTGCAGGAGAGAAGGCTTTAGATAAGGTCGAGCTGTAATGGCTTCCGTGAGTTGTGAGCTATTACAGCGTTCTCTCTTTGCCCGCTCAGTCTCTGCTTTAGTGCTGCTCCATTGTGTGATGAATGCCCTGTGATCTTTAAAAGTAAGCTTTGTATAAGAGATATTTTTATGTAAATTGTCATGCCCATTTGGAGGTGGGTTGAGAATTAAAAGTGAACGATACTACATTGCAGTAACAGCGTAGTATTTGTTAGTGCGTTTTATAGAGCCCATATTACATGATGTAATGAGTGTCAGAAAAGCGTTTTGCATGTTTTCATTTCTGTTTCAGGTGCATTTTATGTTGCCCCGTGATGCTTGTATTTTCCCAAAAAATTTTCCAGCCTGCATTATCACAATTCTCTCAACTGCCATGTTTTTAAACCTTCATTTTGCTAGACCTTCAAAATCTGGCACAAAGTCTTCACTCTAGTTCTGTCAGAGAGCGATAAGAGGGATGCTACTGCCACAGGCTGCCCAGGGGCATTCTGGGTAATGTCCCATAATTTGCAGTGCCAGTAGAATGCCAGCTCTAACTGTTCAAGGATAGACAGATCTCAGTCACTGTCTCAATGCCTGTTTTATTTCCTGAATTTTTGTCTTTTGTACTGTAGATGATGCCCTGTAAATGATAGCAAAATGCCATCCTTAATCTTCTACTGCCCTTTCAGATACGTGCTGCCTGAAACTAATGTCAGAATTACAGTATATCCTGTCATTGAAATAATGGCATTCATGAAAAGACATTCAGCAAGTCTGAATTATTATGACTACAGCTCGTCATTAGAGGAAAGCTATTAGGCAAGCTCTCGATCGGCCGACACTGTTCATTCAATCGGGTGACCAGAGCAGGTCAGGGTATCTCAGCACTGCACACAAAAGGCCCATCCAAATACCCATGAATGACCACAATAAAGTAGGTGAGCAGCTGTAGGTGAAATATGTAGAATGGCCGAGTGCATTCAAATGAATTTGATTGCATGTCACCAGCTGAAGCTACGCTGTCTTAGAAGGGTACTGGCTTTGATAAGAAAAACCTTTTTGAAGAATGACTAAGAGGGGATCAGCTCTCCATAAAGTCAAGTAAAAAACTATACATATAATGAACGATATATCAAGTTCACTGGAACACGATTTTAGCCTGTGTTTATGCCACCAATTCTGACATGAAGATGTGAGGGGGGTTATACTACTTCATGAGTGAACGTCCTGATCTAGAGATTAGTAATGGTTAATCCTCCAGTATGTGCAAGCTTTTTCACTGAAGTTATATTATTAATGCTAGAATATAATTATCGTTGTTATCCATGAATTCTCGAATTTGCAGTTTTACAAAAAAGCAGAAAAACTAGTTAAGCACATTAAGATTAAGATGCCAAATAAAAGTTCTTTTTTCGCGATTTGAACATAAAAATTAGTTTCAGTGGTTGAATGCAAGAATGCAAGCTGTTATCAAGGCCTAAGGAGGCCATAAAAAATATAGGGTTTTTTTTTGGGGGGGGGCTTTATGTGTGAATAAGGACTGTTTAGTGGTTTCAGTTAGTCATTTTCCAATGAATTAACAAAATAATTTCTTAAAATATTTGTGTTTTCTCGTTTTTTTTTTTTTTTTACGACAGGTGGTCTAATAGTTTTGTTAAGCACTGTAAATCAGATTTTTTTAAGCTCTCGCTTATGTTCTTTATCTTTGGCACCCCCTCTGTCTCTCTTTAATTCTCTGTTTCTACGCTTTCACCCTCTCTCCTGCTCTCTCACTCTCTCTCTCCTGCCATATACAGTCTCCCAGAGAGATGCAGTATAAACACCACAACATAAATTCAGTGGCAGCGATCAGAAAACAGGAGGTGGGAGGAGCATTAAACATCCCGTGAGATGGATGATGATTGACCTGTTTTTAATTATTTTTCACGATTAACATGTTTTGTAATGATATGAATCATCTATTGGCAGTTGGCAGTCAAACACACAGCTCCCTTTTTAATGCAATGTTAAGGCGAAAATCATTTTAAAAAATGTTTTTTTTTTTTTACTTGCTTAAGTAGCCTTCACTTTACAAAAAAGGTAAACTACATCAGAACTTCCACAAAAATTTTTGGAACGCCAAAACAGGCTATTAGACCTGCATTTTATGATAGTTTGAAGGAAATCAAAGCTAACAAAAGTTGAAATGTGGATAATTTTGTGAGTAAATTAAGCCTTTTTTATTTCTTGTCTAACCTTAAAGAGAATTGGCAACACCTGAGAGAGTTTACTGGGCAAGGAGATAACATGTCATTAATATGGGAAAACGACTGAAATGGATCAAGGCTAAAGCTGTTCGACTTACTCTTCTGTTCAGCAGCTGTTACTGGATGAAATGTTGCTCGAAAAATCCCCCCCTTTGTCTTCTCCCTTCATCGTACTCAATCCTGTTCTTATGTCTCCTTCTCTCACCTCTTTCTCGCCTAACATACCCTGTTTTGTCTGCAACTCCCCAGTGGGCGCTTACTTACTAAACTGCCTTGACATCTGGATGGAACCAGATGAGCTGAACGCAGGCAGTACATCAGAAGTTACAGTGAAACGATCTAACCAAAAACACACCTTCACCCCCGCAGCTCCCTCTTCCTGAAAGAAAGGCTGAATGTGATCATTTTTTGCTTTTCTCATTTTTTCGAAGAGCCGCGAGTTTTCGTGCTCTTGTGCTCCACTTGTCGGCTTGGCGCGATTCCCTAATGAGTTATCGGTGCCTGTTGTTCTCCAGCCAAAAGCGCAGGCTTATTTCTGGGCAAAAGCTCTGAGGAGATTATGCTCACCAGGCAAATGATGAGCATTTGGTCTGCTGCGAATATGAGATATTATTCACTTGATAACTTTATTTGCTTTGAATATTTTACAGGCTCCAGTTTCATTGAAAAATCATCAACATATCACTCTTGATTTGGTTCCATTGTTTACTCTTTGCTTTTGCCAGGGGCAGCTTACTTCGCCCAAAAAAGAAATAAAAAATAATTTTAGGATTAATTTTATCTCCTAAGACTGTCAATTACGACAAAACTGTATCAACCCTGGAAGATTTAAGAGGAATATCGCAATGTTGCCATGTTGGCTCATCCCTGCATATTTCAGGATGTTGGGAGGGTAAGAATGAGATCATTAATTATGAATGAACAAATATCAGCTACAGAAGCAGCGAGAACAAGCTATTTCCAGATTAAAACATGCTCTTTTAATTAAGCACTTCATTTCCCATTGAGGAATGCAGATGCTGGATGGCAAATGAGGTTAATTTTGATTAATGAAACAGATGCGCAGATGTTTGCAGTGTTTCAGGCAATCTCTAGGACGACCCAAGAGACAGGACCCTATCCTGTAAGATCCCAGCGGCACAGCTAGGCGGCAGGTTTCCGAGTTTATTGAAGCTAAATGTTCTCTAAAACCCCACTCTGTGGTGTTTTGAAGGCCTTAGTCATGTTACTGCAATGTTTTAGTATGGTAGCCATAATGCTGTGCAATGGGTTCACAGGGCGTTTAATTCCCAAACCTGTGTCACCCACTCTTGTTCAAAGCCTTATGCCTTGTCTCAAATGTCTCCCAATAGCCTGCTCACTAACCTCCAAGAGCACACTATTATAACATCAGCAAACTTTGGACCTTCAGTGCACTGGTCCTCGAGGATGCATGGATGTAAAAGCAGCATTTGGGACACCCTAATAATGGAATATAACATGAGTGCTTGACAAGTCAGTCGCTTGGAAAGATGGGTTGTGGGGTACTCTGGGGTCCTTATTAATATGCATTCTGCAGAAGCATGCATCAAGAGCTTGTGAGGATGCTTTTTGAAGCACAAAATGACACGTAGCCCTTGTGGACTTCAAGGATGTGCAAGTGCGCACTTAAAAGTGTGCTATTTTGGGAATTTGGACGAGGCGATAGTGCATGGCATAGGCATGTCTCCATGGCACACAGTTAAACAAGGGGCCCCTTCATGTCTCTCTCTTTTGAAAAGTTTTGAGTCAACAGCTCAGAACAGTCCACGTGATCTGAGAGTAATTTTGGTTTTTGGTTGGTTGATTCTTGACCTTACAGCGCATCCCCACAGGAGCCTATATGGTCGGAGAGCTGACCTGGGCCATTTTTAAATGTAGGTCAGAGTACCCTGAAGGTCAATACCCTGACCTTCCTGGTCACAGCAGATTATAAAGCTAACCGAAGCTGGGCCACAGGCCCCCTGTCAAACACAGGAAGTTATCTCTAACGGGTTTGGGATTTGTAGTTCTCAGCAAGGGTCCACAGCTTTGATTCAGTGCCCACCCATGGGGAGATAAGCCTTTGCTGGCATGTTGACCGGTAGCCAGAATTTCACATCACCCAGTCAAAATATCTCTCTGTATAGAATAGTGGGGATGAAGTGGTCTGGATAAGTGCGTCTGGCTGTGTTTGGAGCTTTTTTCACACTCTGCCGAGCATTTATTATTTTTTTTTTTTATCGAGGGATTTTCACAGAGAAGCGGTCTGGGTCCTTTTAGCTTCAGATCTTCTAAACTCATTTTGTGACAACATTGACGTCAAGTCAATACCAGCAGAAAATTCCATCTTAAGTCAGTGTGAACTGGAGAAGGTGTGTTAAAGGAATGTTTTTTTAAGACCTTCACTGACTGAAATGTTACAGTTAGTTTTTCCACCAGTTTTTTCAGCAGTATACTGTATCAGCTGCATTGAGCCAGGAGTGTCCAAAATGTAGCTGAAACATTCATAAATCAATTTATTCTTTCCTGGAATATTCAACAGGGCTGGTACGTATACAGTGCTTAACAAATTTATTAGACCCCCACCCAATGTAAGGTTAGTGCCTCAGCTGCCCTAAATTAACGGTGTTGGTAATTACCAAAATCATTTTCTTGTTTCTGTAATGGTTAATCCACCAGTATGCACAAGCTCTTTAACTGAAGTGATATTTTTTATGCTAAAATATAATTATTGTTGTTATCCATGAATTTTTGAATATACTGTTTTACAAAAAAGCAGAAAAATAGTAAAGCACATTATTATTTTTTGATTAAGATGCCAAATAACAGTTATTTTCTTGTATTCCTGAACATCAAAATTAGTTTTAGTGGTTGAATGCAAGCTGTCATCAAGGCCAAAGGAGGCCATACAAAATATAGTTTTTTTGGTTTTTATATGTGAATAAAGACTATTTAGTGGTTTCAGTTCATCATTTGCCAAAGAAATAACAAAATAATGTTTAGTTTTAGCCAAGTTTTTGACAAATTTCTTTTCTCATTTTTTTATGACAGTTGGTCTAATAAATTTGTAAAGCACTGTATATAAACCTTTGGTAATGTCACTGTAATGATGCAACAGCCATATAAGTCATTTTACCATTGTCTGGGATTTTATTTGGATTCAGCTTGATGCAATGCTAGAAGTGCAAACGTCTTATTATTCCTCCTTCGCTCCACTTTGAATCAAAATGGCTGCACACAAGATCCTAGAACTGGGGAGAAGCTTGTGGATCCTCATGTCATGTGACAGAGGTGTTTGTTTTGCTTCTTTGCTCTGCTGCTCAAACATAAGGTAGCTGAGTAGGATTGCAGTCTCTCCGGGGAATAACGCAATCGCCATGGATACTGGCTTGCTCAAGGCCTCTCCCTCTACTGTCTTCTGGCCTGTAGTCCAGCTGCCCAAAGGGACTGAGTGTAATTATATTAGATTCTGGAGTCCATTTTCTTCACCCACAGACTTCTAAAGGGAAATATTTCTATAAGAACAGCACATCTGTGCCGTGTATAGTACTGTTGTCTCGCGGCTAAAAAGGTTATGATTTCTAGTGCACCCTGGGCCCTGCGTTTGCATAGGTGAGCTTAGAGCTCTCTGGTTTTCTCACACTGCCGGAAGACTTTCATGCATTTTGCTAATTAGAGACTCTACACTGCACGTAAGTATGAGACTGTGAGTGAATGGACTGCACTTTGCCATGGATTGGTCAACTGGGCACATACCTGCCGCACACCCATTAGCTGCTAGGATTGGTTCCAGCCCACCCCGCCCCAGACTCAGGGACCCTGACCAGACAGGTTAGATAATGGATGGATTGCTTCAATAACCTGAGACTTGGCGCTTGCAGTATGTACCAGACTCCTCTCCAGAAGGGCATTCTTCGTCTGCACCTGATACAAAAGTCTGAACATCTGTCTTCGTGTTTGAGGATCTTGCCTGGGCATGGATGTAATCTTCTAAAGGCTCAGTTTAATAAATCATTACCAAGGGAACTGGCACAGAAATTACAGACAGTTGAGGTCAGTGAAAGTCTACAGTTGAATTGATGGGTTACAGTGCAGCTCAACCCACTCAGTTTCTTTATTAAAAAAGCCATTGAATTCAGTTTAAATAATTTAACATAACTGTACAGTTTTATCTCATGTTATGAGTAATATCTTCAATGGAAATACTGGTTCATTACATTTGATCTCCTTCAAAAGGTTTTCTACTTTGTAAGAGATGCAAGGCTTCATTCAGGGGGCCTTACAGACAGGCTTCGTCCCCGTTTACATACTCCAATTATGATTAAAATACTTTTCACTGGGGTGAACCCTATTGAAAATGGTACCCCAAGCAATAAATAATTTTAAATGGCACTCATTAATACCCAAAGTGAACAATGCCTTATTGCAGTGGTCTTCAACCTTGTTCCTTGGGACCCACTATGTTGGCTTTTGTTCCAACCTCAGTTGCAATCGCGGGATTTTAAAAAGCTATTCAGTTGTCTTAATTAAGTGTATTTTATGTTTAGAACAATTATTTGCCCTCTTAACTCGCAAGATAACCGAAAGAGCTACGTTTGCCATCAAGAATAAAAAAAAATGCCAAACCCACATTGCGATGCAGTGGAAATAACAGCATAAAATGAGAGAGAAAACAATGTATCCAGTCAAATTAAAGTCGTAGTTGGCTCCTAATTGGTGAAAATTAATTGAGTCGTAAGAGTCAACCAGTTTTGTGTCATGTTGGTCTAATTAAGTTCACCTGAAGTTATTTTAAATAACTTGAAACAGTTGAGTCCAGCAGTCTAACTTGAGGTGCCTCAGTGTCCAATTTGATCTGTTTGAAATGTTATAATGCTTGAGATTTCTTGAAGTATTGAAATAAAACCACTATCTTCAGGGTATTTTATTCTTCATAGCATGTATGGATGTTTCTATGTAACATTTGGCCGAAGATGGTAAGTAACAAGGCTAAACATGAAAAACAACTAATAAAGACATTAACAGCTTGTTAAAATCCTGCGATTACAACTGTGGTTGGAACAAGAACCAGCCCACAGTGGGTCCCCAGGAACGACGTTGAAGACCACTGCCTTATTGCACTGTTGATTTGGGGAATTTGATCTCAGGAGACAAAAATGTATAATATGTGCACAGGAGCTAGTCATCTCCCTGTAATTGTTGTCTGTAGCGCATTTTTGTGTCGCCTGCAAAGCATAGCGGCACAAAGGGATCACTTTGTCCGGCGTCTGTCTGTCCGGTAGTCACACTTTCAGTTGGTAGTCACTCGCAGGCGACACATGTTCTCCTGAACACTCTAGTTATATGTAGCATTGGAGGCAGTGGAGCTGTAATGACCGTCGTGAGTTTTATCTTGCTATGCTACTTCAACCCTCTGACAGTGGGAACATGCATGGTGTACATTAACCCACTCCCTTGACATTGATGAGATTTTCTGTCAGTTATGACAGAATGCTTCCCCCGCCATTGACAACACATTCTGGCAATCAACATTTTCACTGTTCTGTCGTGGGAGGTGCAGTTTTGGTGTTAAGTAACAAAAGATCAGTGAATATTATGAAAAATGCTGGCAACTGAAAATATTCACTGGTGGGAATTGAATTAACCCTTAGAGCGCTAAATGCAGCTGTTGTTGCTCAGTGATGTAAGATATCAAGATCAAAGCTGTTGAAAACCTATCATGTGGTGACTTGTTGAAAATAGCTCCCGCAGGGGAGCTCTGTTAAACGAGTTACCACATGATTGGTTTTCAACAGCACAAGATAATAAAATCTATATATTTTTCCATTTATTTTAGCACTCTTTGGGTTAATTATTGAGGAACTGAATATGGATTTGTTTTAAAATTTTATCTTGTCCATTGCATATCCAGTACCCCCCCACCCACAACTGAAGTGCTTAACCGGGCTGCACTGTTTGGGTAGAGGGTTATATTTTGGGGCTAAAAATTTCCTGTCCAGCTACAATGTCAGATGGTAAACAAAGAGATTGTATGGGTTTTTCACAGCAAATGCGGGACAGTTTGCTCATGTTCTTGCTGTGGTTTTACAGGAGGGCATATTGAATCTGTTGATCCAATTTTTCGCATTAATTGCTCTTAAGGAGAGGTTTATTTTCTCATAGTTTTCAAAGCCACAGTGTATGTATTCACCAAACCAACAGACATAACAGCTGCATTCCTCATTCAAATTCAAATTCCATTAACCAGCCAAGTCCGCGGTATTTAATTCACGGGGAACAGTTGGTCAGAATGCATTTTCATTTAGCTTGTGTAGGTCTGCAGGCATGAATGCAGTATCCACACAAATGGCTGTCAGTGCAGATAAAGATTACTGAGGAAAAGTCCGCCCATAGCAAAAGTCTGCTGGCTGCAGTAGGCTGGACAGTCAGTAGGGAAAGTCAATGTACTGAGGCACTTACATTTACTGAGAAAGAGTTCATTGATAGCTTGATAGAGATGGTTTGTCCATACTTCTGTCTGTGTTTGCCTGTTTGTCTGTCTCCAAACACATTGCACCAGCTGGATGAGATGACTGTGTTGTTTCAGATGTGATAGCTGTGTTTGAACAGAAGACCGCCTCTGCCGTCCCTCCTCGCGTGAAACGGACAGACACACCAGTGCTTTTGGATGTTTCTCATTGTACCTGTGATTTTTTTTTTTTTAATGTTCAAACTCAGAGCATTTTTTCACATTGTAGAACGCTGTCACATACATAATCTGTATCAGATGATTATAGCGCTCCACACTTCACATCACACTTATACTGAGGGAAATATTCAAACCCAGGACATCATGTTTTAATGGCCTCAGCATTGCATAAAATGGAAATTATGTAGATCTTGCACATAATTTTATAGACACTTTCTGGTAATTCAGCAAGACATATTTGGGATTATTGGAAACCTTGGGATATCCTCTAGAATTTGAAGTTGGCATGAAGTTCCACGTTTGAATGTGGCAGCTGCATTTGACAGAAACATATACGGGTCTCTAGGTTTTCTATGGGATTAATTTGGTTAAATGTGCACACACACACGCGCGCACACACATGCACACAGGCGTGCACACATGCACATGCATGCACGCAGACCCACTGCACATATGTGGAAATGGTTCCTTTTGAGTAACTTCACTGCAATAAAGTAAGCTCAACGTCCTGTGCAAAATCCAGTCTCACCCTGTATGCTATATATTACAGGAATCAATTGACCCATCTATTATTTAATCCACTTCTTCTTTGTCAGGTTCAAAGGGAAATTAAGGAAATGCATATTGAAAAACTGATGTTTTACAGCTAATGATAAATATGAAAGGTTTCTAGACTGACCATGCCAAAAATGGTAATCCTTGGACGACAGACTCCGTTACGAATCAACTCTTTCCCGTAGACACTGCCAAATCCTGGTCAGATATGACCGGCGAGTAAAGTTATCAAACTCTCCACAGTCGTGTTTTGTATTACATTGAATTCCTTTGTGTTAAACGTCAAAAGAAAGCTGAGAATCTATTCTTTCCGGTGATGCCGAAATATGGAAATGGTTCAGCGCCTTGAAGCGCATGATGACATCATCTTGAAAAATTCTTTGTTTACGATCGCTCACATATGGTGAATGTTGTGTATGCATTGCAACCCGCTTTGTTTTGACTCATCATCACTCGAAAAACATTGATCAAAATGAGTGAAACCGAAATGGTATCTGTCATGGATTCAGAGGAATAGTAGGACCTAAATAGTAGTTCGGTAGTTTTCTAGTGGAAATTTTTCAGAATGGAGTAATATTTCGCCAGAAGATGAACAGCCTACGACATTAAAAAGTGAGAAAAATAATATTGTAATGATGTTTTTTGTGCCTAGCTGTGTTTTGCCTGTTTGGAGAGAGTTAAGAGTATAAGTGGCTCATTACCTGTCAACATTCATGAAATCATGAGGAGCGTAGGCCCATAATAGAGGGTACCTGCCTGCTTCGCTGATGGGCACGACTAATTTCCTACCATCAACATAAAAACCCATACTTACAACAGCACTGTGAATGTAAATGCAAGAGCCACTCATCTGAAGGGAGATGACAGAGATGGCTGGAGTCCCATGCAGTCAGATAGAATAGCTGTGAAGCTGTCAGATATACTGCAAGGTCTTGTGGGCAGAGATTGCATTAAAACCTACAGAAGATTGTTGCTCGGATAAGCAGGCACAGAATGAAAATATTCCACTGTGTGGTTGCCTTACCGCAAGCCTGTCAGATAACAGGCATCTTATCATCCCATTCTGTGCAAATGGTGAGTCACATCAAGTTTAGAGAGATCTGTGCATGTTTGAAAAGTCTTATTTTGTTCATCCTATATGAATCCTCCAGATTGACCTTGTGTATGGGCATGTTACAGGAGAGAGAGAGAGGGCAGGGGGAGAGACACCAGCTCTGAGCCAGTAGAATCTCTCTCTCTCTCCTTTTCTCTCCATCAAATGTGCAGCACCATGCCCCCCTTCTCTTGGTTGGGGGAGGTTTCGGAGATGAGGGGGCAGATCCTGCCTATAGTGTGTTCAGGACGGGTACACGAGGCCCTCTGAGAAGAAAAGACTTTAGTGTCAGCGGCAGGACAGGCTCAGGTCATTGGATCTCAAACTCAATTCTGGGGAACCTGGTGTGAGCCGGTTTTCACTCCAACCACAGTTATAAGCTCAGAATGTCATCACGCTGTTAATTTTCCTTAATTAGGCGCCTTTCATGTTTAAAAGGATTATTTTTCCTCTTAAGCCTCATTACGTCAGAAATGGAATAAAAACTCCATGTTCACAATGTGCTCACAGATAACTATTTAGCTAAATGAGATGAAGTATTTTAACAGAATAAATGAAGGGCTGAGCTGAATCATTAGGCTATTTTGGGGGTATTCTTTTATTTTTGTTCATTTCCGGAGTATTATTTCCGCATTTTAAAATGGTGCAAGATGTGGTAATATTTAAAAGATGATAAAATTTGAAAAATGCGCTGCATTGAGGGTACAGTTTATGAAATAAGGGAAGATATTGAGATACTTAAGGTTTATGGGTAGACATTACTGCTTTTTTTTTCTCTATTTCTTTGGTGTGGGGGTGGGGATGGGTTTTATGAGGTAATTGAGGAATCACCTCCACCCACTCCCCCCTACCCCTCTATTCATGTCCATCATTCATTAACTGTACTCAGCAGCTGATGACACTCGTCGATCAGGTTTGCCGCTGTAGGACAGCTGTTGGTGAAGAATGGCGCATTATTCGCGGTGACTAATTAACAGGTGTGTGTTTGGGGGGGGGGTTAGGGTTTGAAGAGGATCAGAAAGGGAGATAGGGGTGGCTACTGTAGAGTGTATTTCAGGGAGACAGAGCCCAGGCTTTGAACTAAGCCTATTTTAGACTAATTGGTTTATACAGACAGGCTCAGGGACTGAGCGCAAGTCAGACTCATACTCCCACGGAGGTAGGAGGTGGACGGTTGTTTTTACAGGTGTGTCTTTTTGAGAAGCCTGTTTGTCGTATGACAGATATGAAACAGTTTGCCATGGATTAGATCATGTACCTCAACCCTCATGAATTTAACTTTATGTAGAGAAGGATGGTTATGTTTGGTCTCATTTGGTTTTGTAAAACTCGCTGAGATATCAGCTCTGTGTTTATACAGCTGCCTTTAAACAGTCTGTGATATCATGCTTCTTGTGTAAAAAGGAAAATATATCGTCGCACAGCGGGTTCCTCGTTGCATTCCATTGGTTTAGAGACTCATTCACCATAAATCTAATTCCCTTAAGCTTACCCTTTGAAGTAAATGGTGAAAGCATTTCAACTAGGCAAAGATCACTGAAAAACTATATGTTACACGATTACATCCGAGATCAGGGCTGGGTCCAATTAATTTTTCTAATTACAATTACAGTAAATGTAATCAATTACTTTCATAACTGTAATTTAATTTTAATTGCATTTTTTATCGAAAAGTCAGTGTAATTCTAATTGAGCATTCTGTCCAACAACCAACTGTAATTGAAAAAAGTAATTGAACCCAACCCTGTCAGAGATTGTGCCATATATGGACATGTACTTTGGTGTGAGTGCAAGATAAAATTAACACTGAGAACATGTCCACCTTTACTTTATTCATAAAATGTCAGCTCAGGACCGCTGATCTGGGATCTATCCTCTACCTGACAATGAATCAGGTCAGGTTGTCTGCCAGGGAAAAGCTGATCCCCGATCTCCATGCCTTCTGTTAGGTCTCATAATGGCCTCATGATTCCAGTTGAACATTTGGATCTCAAGGTTGTCGTAACACATCAAAATCGGCTTTTGAGTGTCACAGGTATGCGATTAGAATGTGCTTTGCTGAAAGTTCTAATGCTGATGTGACTACAGCAACTGGTAATTTGGCTTCTAGAATGCTGACATTGAATGTTGATAGGAGTATTGCAAAGAAACCCACTTTTAAAGAGTTTAGCGGCCGCCACCAAGCATTATCGCAGGGCGATCTTACCTCTAGGTGACCGCACCCCTTTTGACGTTTTTTCCCCGCCCTCCTGTTTTAGCAGCACCGCTTTTCAGGGTGACCCTTGTATTCCACGAGTCGCTTCACTGCTATTGACGTGGAAAATTCGAGTGCCCCTCTGCTGGACGAGATCAAAGGCCCGGCTGCACTCGCGTGGCCCCCGAGGGAATGGGGCCTTGACGAAACTCCCGCGTTTGGGGGAGGGGGCAGTGACCCGGTGCAGGCACCCCCGAACTGAGGGTGGTCGGGGTTTTTTTTCCGAGTGGGGGGTCAAGAAAAACAGGACCAGGCTTTGTGCTGGATGCTCTCTTTTAGGGCTGGGCTATTGTGAGGGGGAGGTTGTTAACCGTGACGCGTTACTCGTGCACTGCATGGGACTGGAGCCCCGCTAATCGAGCTTTGACGATTCCCACGCATGCCTCACTACCTCCTCCCCCCCGCCTTCCAAAGACATAAAGATTGTAGGCGGGGCATGCCGTTAGGGTCCGGGACGTCTCAATAAAGAAGGCCCATCAGACTCCCTCATTAAAAAGTAACAAGCCAACTGGAGACCCAGAAACCTACCTTCACTGGCTTCAGTTTGACTGCAGGAATGCGCAGGACATCGACTGCCTAAATTCCCACACGCTGCCCCCTGCCTGTGAAAATCATGGACCATAACACCACAATGGAGTGCAGGGCGTTCTATGAGAAGCTGGCCCCTCTCATTAAAAAGTGACAAACAGAGGATTCCCATCATGTATTCGCACTCACTGCAATTTAAACCATGGAAAATTGCATGAAACCCACCAACCAAAATAAACACCAATCAGAGGGGTATTTTCTGGTTCTGACAGCTAGTAGTTCCCCTGGGAAAAAGCTTGGGGGGAGTCGAGGTGGTGACCTGTGACTGCGTGTCAGTAAAACATACATACAAACTGGCTGACCTTTTGACAATTGTGCATTAAGAGCCAATCGATTAAAACTACATTGTAAAACATCTCTTATCTGACACACTATTTAGTCTTCACTTTTTCCTCTCATTCCATTATCACCTACTCTTCTGTCTCTATATCATGTCAATCAGCTCTGTTCAAAACTAGCCTGATAATGGATGTTACATAAGTAATTGCTCTCAAATTACAGTATAATGAAACAAAGGAGTCAGAAAAAATTTCATCTTGGGAGGACAAAATCATTTGTGCTACACATATTCAGCTCAGTGGATTAGAGGTTTACTATTCATCATAAAATTTCCATGCTGAAGCATTGTTTGTTTTTTCTTATCTAATAATGACAACCCTAATCAGCAGGTACAAATGAAATGCCAGCCTCCGTGTAATGGAAAAATCTTTGAATCTTTATCACATTGAATGAAGTGCAATGTTGCACCTGGGAGTACATGTAAATCAAGTGAATGCCTTCAGCAATGGTATTTATTTTGTGTAATATCATAAATGTCTTTCATAAGCGGAGCCCAGTTGAAATCTTGGGATCATTTGAAGAGTTTGTGCTTCTTAAACATAGTGCAAAGATCCATTTTTAGAAATTCATACTGGAAGGTGTATTTTTTCATGGTCAAAATTTGTTTTTCTATAAAATTTAATCGGCACCAACATAGGAAAAAGCTGAATTACTCAAAATGAGTAAAATGGATTTATTGCGTTTTGGAAACAAATTCTTCATTTCTTCACAAGCGGTGTCACTAGATGTGCTACTCTCAAAAGCCATGTGTCAATCATTCGATTAACTGTGACCATGATCTAAATGACCCCTTCCATTCCCACGAATCAAGCGCATCGGCAGGAAAACGGGACAATATTTGTTGACACTCGTCCAGTGTCAAATGCCGTCTAGTGTACTTGGCAGCGTTGCACTAAACGAAAATATCCAAAATCTTAACAAGGATGATGGAAATGAATCATAAAATGGCAACACATTCTCATCCTAGCTTGTCATAAAGAGGCTTTCATGATGATCAGCCCAAACCACAATATGCAATGCGAAGGGAGTCCTTTGACATCATTACTTGATGCCACTGCTTGACGGGATTTAGCAGAAGGAATCTTATTTTCATTAATTTATTACATTGATCCGAGATCAAGATGGGGGATGCGTATATTTTTAGGTACCAAGACTACTTGGTAAGGTTTAGGCACCAGAAGCAATTAAGATGGTAACTACCCCAAGGAGACCAATTTTCATAAACTCTGGAATTTTTTAATTCCAACTTGTCAAAGTTGTTGGGAGTGAAAGATTAGATTTGACCCCAGTTTTGGTCATTTTGGTTACCGTAGCAATGAGAATTCAAGATGGCTGCCATTGTGTAAACAAAAATTTTCAACAATGGCTAATAGCTCCATAGCTAATTGATATATCGATTTGGATTTTTTCGAAATAAAATATGACCATTTCCTTAATGCAACCTACCAAAATCTAGTCCAGTCCACAGGAAATACTTTTACAAATTTTATTCAGATTTAGACCTTCACAATCAGTTTTGAGGGGTATCCATGGCAACAGCTACCTCAGCATTTGCAGTTGAGAGTTCAGTTTGGTGGATTGCATAAAAATCCATACATTCTAACTTCTGACCAAAGCTCAAGTCAGTGGGACTAATATGTTTGGCTACATTACTGTTTGAAGTCATACAACCAGGTTTTAGAGGAAAACGCTTTGGAAATTTGTGCATCACTTTCTTACCCACAAACAGCTTTCAACATGCAAGGATTTTGGCTCAAAATGCCCCCAGACTGGTACAGTGTTCCTTCCTTTTCTTGAAGCCAGTCCTGTCTGCCCTTCTCTTTCCATCTGAGATATTTTCTCCTCCTGGATTCCTTTTAAGAGACTTTATGCTCAGCCTGGTATTGCCTATTGCCATCGATTTTGTTATACCCTGCGGAACAGTATGATCCAGGATCAAGCCCTGTGTGCTTTAGAACATCACTGCAGGCTTAGTCCACTATTATTGTTGATTACAGAGTCATACACCTCGAACTCCAGCACATCCTTACCTACGTAAACTCCTTTTGGACATCGAATCCAGTACGGCTGATTTATCACCTCATTCTGATTCTGAGTGCGACCATGCAAACACCCCAGGAGTAGTTCATCTTTAGTGAGAATTCTGTTGTCTCTCAAGGAAGTTTATGACTGTTTGAATATATTATGAGGATGTAAACAAACCTTTTTGTAGGAAATAAACAATTTTAAAAACCCTTTTTCTGCAAAAATAGAATTATTAATCAAAATACTAATTAGCTGACTTGCAAGTGTACTCAGTGTGGTAGCCTGTGAGGATTTCAAAAAATGTTTCGTAAATTTTGACTTTTTCATGAAAATGATGGGTAGTTACCCCCTTAAGACTAAGGAAAGTTCATGGTTTTAGTTTAAATAGACCCGTAAACAAGGTCACCCTGAAAGCCTTGAAGACTAACTTCTTACTCTTATTTGGTGCTCAGTGGTGTAGTGTGAACACTGCTGTGAGGTCATAACAAAGTTCCCGGATCGAAATCCAACTGGCACATTTTTGCTTTTTTTTGGGTCATATTTACCAAGTACTGAGGCTGAAGACTTCGTATTGAGGTGTTTGAGCACATCTACTCTGTCTGAAAGTGATTCACTTTTTTCGTTGTACAGTGACGCTCTTGGCATCTGCCCAAACTTCGATTTATGACACCAAGAGAGTGAGAATGGGCTGAAAATGAACAAAATGCCCAATGTTTTCATAGACGAGGTCATAAATATTTATAAAAAATTGGAAAAAAATGGGAATGTGTAAAACTGCTGTAAAATGAGCAGGTACATAGTTTTAGAAAAGCATTGTAATGTGAAAGAGAGACGAGCTGTTTGCAGCAGGGTTATGTGACTAAAATCAAGGACATAAGAACTGGGCAGGACAGGGTTATAAATGTTTTCTCTTCATCTGTCATTGTCAGTTGGTTTATTATGTCTTCTTTCATGCTGGCCTGTCCATGACAAGACACTGGACTCTGAGCAGCCCACTCGCAGACTTGGGTTCCCTGTGTAGCCAAGGTTTTGACTCCTGTCTGCAGTCTGTATTGTGATCTCAGCTTTATATCTAACATTTACTTTCTAAATGTGGCCCTTGCCCTTTCACCTCACAGGAAAATTTGTTAAGGTTCAGAATGTCTTACCACTGGCAGAATAAAATAAAAACACACAGGATAGAATATATAGTGAGGCAAGGGAAGGGAAGGCGAGTTAAATTGAATAGCATAATTCACACACAGAGGTAACTCAAAGAGCTTCACATGATGGCATTGACATAAAATAAAAAATGGACTTTAACAAAGGCTAAATGAATGGCCTAAGTGTTTAGATTGGTATGCAGAATAAAAATCACCACAGATTCTGTGCTGCTCACACCGAATGGATGTAAATAAGTGCAGATGAAAGCTAATGCTTTCTACTATAACCTCAAATTCATCGTATGTTGAGGGTTGAGGAGGCAAAGAAAACAGGACCAGGCTTTGTGAGGGCTGGGCTACTGTGAAGATGAGGCCGTTAAGTGTGATGCGTTTTTCGTGCACTGCATGGGACTGGAGCCCCGCTAATCGAGCCCGCCCCCCATTCTAAAAACATAAAGATTGTGGGTGGAGCGCAGCGTTAGGGTCCGGGACGTACCAATAGAGAAGGCTGAGTGGGCTCCCTCAATAAACATAAGGAGCCAACTGGAGGCCCAAGCATCTTTAAACGGTATTCATTGTTTTCAAATCCATGCTGGACTACTGAGGCAAGAAATCTTCATTCTTCTTTCTCTGCCCATCATTGTCTGTGTGTGTGTGTGTGTGTGTGTGCATGTATATACTGAAGGACTTTAGTTCTGCTTATTTTATTGATTGATTATTTATTTTTCGTTTATTTAGACGGGACAATGCACATTAGTGAACACTGCATACATGACATATGCGGTGTAAATACACCGGAGTTAGCAAGAATGCTAAATTTCATCCGTAGTCCCCAAACAAGAAGCATAAAACAATTAACAATACAAGTTCATAAAAGAAACATCACAAAATCACAATTGCCCAATAAATAACAAACAATAAACATGTAAATGTGTACAATCATGCACACACATATATACAAGTGTATACAAGATTGCACACACATCGGTTAAACATACAGCTACACACACAAAGGAGATCCCAGACTGAATATGATTACATGATTACCTGCGGACATGATTGCATAATGATGACATGATTATCTGATTGCACACACATCGGTTACAAACATACAGTTACACACACAAGGACTTAACATGATTACAGATGCTCACAGGTTTGTTTGTCTAAGATCCAGTCTGTAAGTTGTGGTGTAACTTCTGATCCAATGACAGTGTAAGAACAAAATAAACTTATTCATAAAATTTGGTTTCATTGCACATTCAATAACAAGTAATAGCCAAAGAAGATAATTTTTTCATCACTATTGAAGATTGAAGTTCCAAAGTGAACAATCTTTGGGTCTCAAATCACACCGTAAATAATACATGCAGAACTAAAGTCCCTAATTATCTTCTCTTTTATCTTGTCCATTTTGTGGTTGTTTTTCTCTGTGGCTCGTGGCATGTTTAAGATGTAAATTCAGTTTCTCTGTTTACTCCCCTGCCCCACTCCCAGCTCCTGTGCTCGTCTGTGCAGCTGGCCCTGTTTGAAGAAGAGGAGCGGGTTCGGAAGCTGCAGCTGCGCATGGCGCAGATAGAGAAGAGGAACCGGCAGCTGAAGGAGCGCGTGCGCAAGGTGAAGCGCTCCCTCCGCCAGGCACGCAAGAATAGCCAGCGGGCAGAAAAGGAGAACAGGGAGCTGCGTGATAAGCTGGCAGCCATGGCCCGTCAGGCCGGGCACCACCTCAACGCCGTCGAACAGGAAAACATGCCCCATCGCTACGTCAAAGGGAAGTGAGCCTGGAGGTGGACCAGGGTGCACCCCTAAAATACCTCCCAACACTTGCCTACCTACACGCCCCGACGCCCCAACCTCATCCAAGTTCTTAAGACTTATCAGATGGCTGCTGGGCAGTCTCTGCCTATTCACGTCCACAGGCTGTTACTCCCCAAGAGTGGAAATTATAGTCCACTCTTTTTATTCAACATGCACATGAGGATTATGTCTCCATATAGGCCACACAGCTCATTTACTGCCTAACTCAGTGCTGCTCACATAATTATTATACTTTCAGTGTTATAAAAGCTTTTTATCTTCCTGCCTTTGAAATTGAAAATAGCTGAACTCTCAAGTATGTACACTAAGTATCCCATACACTCAGAATGGTTGTTTTAAATAATCTAGAATATTTGCATTAAGTGGTAAATGTTATTCACATATTTTCATGCTACTAGCTTGAAAATAGTTTTTTTACTCACCAATTTTCCTTTTTGAATATATGAGTTATATATTTTATTGAGCAGCTCTCATTACAACTCCACAGACAAAGGACATTTGCATTTCCTGTCTTTCGTGCGAAGACATTTAAAATCATCTCTGCCCTTCTTCAGCTATTTGCTATGGTTCACACAGTAGTACAGTAGTCTATGTGCGATAAATCCTTTGCTATCATGCGCGAAAAAATATTTTGTGAAGGGATCATCGACTATCTTTTGTGGAAACAAATAATATTTAATAAGTGCATGTGAGTAGCTGTAATTATGTTACCTCTGAGACCATGTTTCACTTCATGTTTTGAACTTTTATTGTGAAATGAGTGTGAAGATGAAAGTGTGCTACTGAAGGTTTCACAAATTTACAGAAATAAATGACCACTTGTCCATGCTTGCGTCACATGCAGGAGCAATTTAATGACCATAAACACATGGCTTTCAACTCTTCATATGATGAATATTTACAGCCTCTTTATTTATTTATTTTTTGCTCAACTTTGATCTATACTTTTTAACCATAAAAAAGGACATGAGGTATCTGTGGACCAATTTATTGTTCTCCTCAAAGCCCTCAGTTTGAGTGCAGACGCTCTAAAAGGATTGAATGGTCACATTCACAGCTATCACCTTCTATTTGTATTTTTGGGTTAAGGGCATTTTGCAAGGAACAGCCCCTTGCTTTATCTTCATCTCAACAATTTTGGAATCATCGCCCTCCCTCTTGTCTCAAGGTAACATTAAGTTCAGATAAGAATTTAGGTTTATTGAAGCTGAAAAGTCATACTCAACCATGACTGGTCATTTACATTACAGAGCGACGAAATGTGGGCTCATTTTCCCAAGTTTTCTGAATTAATGATACACGCTTGTCTGCACACCCTCTCATTTAGGAAAGATTGGACTTCTTTGTTATTGCGCTCATTACTTTAGAGGGTACGGGGTGCTCTGAGCAGCTGGAGAGCAGGACAGCTCAGGATAAAGCTCACAGCGGTGTGCTCTCTCAGTAATATTTCATTAAAAGTAAATTAAAATGTGCTCAGTATCCTCGTCTGTTCCTCATACTTAGCATTCAACTGCAGTACACTGTGGCTGCAAAAGGCAACCAGTGTTATATCTCTGCAGCCTGGGGCATTTGTAAAAACTTTTCTTGCTCTAAGTTATAGTTCACCTCCTGGGGTACCAGGGTACAATCTTTTGACTGGTCCAGATAGTTTTTGTGTTTACCGCAGGGTATTTTCATTCATTTTTATATGTTTTTCATGGATTTTTGATTTGGAAATGAAAATTCAGTTGATTTACAGTGACTGGGCCCCAAAGCAATCTGTTGGCTACAGAATTTTTAATACTTAGAAACTACTCCTAATTACTGGGGCCGAACTCATTTGTGTTTTATAGCTTAGGGGAGTACTGTAGCTTTGAGTAGTTTAGTCCAGAGAGGCGGTGAAATACAGTCAACATAAGGACAGATCAAAAGGTGGCAGCAAGGTGGCAGATTTTACTCTGTAGTGCACTAGTCTCTTTTTATATAGTACCTCCTCTCCTCCACCTCCCTCATCCTGCGTAGTCACCACCGGTGCCAAGGCTTTCATCTTGTATGCCCTAATAATGCAAAAAAGTTTTTAATGTTATGCATTGCTGGGTAATGAAAGCTTTTGTCATATGTACTGGTAGTTTCTAAATTTGTTAGCTAATGCTAACCTTGTATAGCTAATGTTACTTTACTCACTTGCCTGACTGCATTTCTACCTTGTTTAATGATCATCTTTAGATTACCAAACTAGCAAGCACAACAACAATGACTTTGAGACAGTGTGGTACGTGCCTCAGAGAGACATGTAAATGCCCAGTGTTTTTTTTTATTACCAGTGTTTTTTACTTCGGAACTCAACATGCTGAAGTCCCTCAGGTGTTTGTGTTTATTGGCAGTAAACTGAACTTGAGGAGCATGAGCCTTGTTTGGAGGGAGGGGCTACGGGAGGGTAGGAGGGGCTATGGGAGGGCGGGAGAGAGCAGAGAGGGAGGGGCAGTGGTGTTCATGACAAAGATCTCTCTCTACTGCTTTTAACTCGCAAGTTATCAACTGCAGCTTCAAAGGGCTGATTGAACTCAAGAAAAAGCCCACAAAAAAAGCTGACCACATTTAGGAACACCCTGGATATTCTACTTAGGTCTTTCCTGGTCTTCACCTTAATTGACCGATAGAAGCTCCTCAGGAAAATGTAAATCTAATTACAAGGATTCTCAAAGACAAATACCTGATAGAACTGTTGCAGGTAGAAAGAATGAAAGAAAAAGAAAAAAATTTGATGGCAGTTTTTCTGTTAAGGGTCTTGCTCATGGACCCAACAGTTTTTTTTTTTTTTGCCTACTCCATCTCTCCAGATGCTCATCAAAATTCCAAGCATCGCCATGGGCTCAAACCAGTAACTTTATAGTTATTCGTCAAGCAATAACCACTGAGCTACCCTGACGCTTTGGCATCACATGAGTCATATCAGTGAAAGACCTGATAATTATTGGCCTGATACACTTAGCGGGGTGTTTTGTTACCAAAGACATCACAAATGTACATAAGCATGACCTCTGATTATACTCACTTTCTGATTTTTGAATCCAATAAAAGCCACAGTCTTAATTTAAGGAAGGTCTTGGAGAACTAATATCTTGTTTTAAAATATGCCCTGGTTTCACCCCTACATTTTTTACCAGTAGACTTATGAGCTCAAGCCTTCGGTTTCCTGTCATCATAAAAATCAAGTAAGGCGTTTTTAGTGGCAGCTTCTGGTTTTGTGTAACATGACACTGTCCTTTCAAGAGAAGGGAAATAAATAAATGTATACGCAACAGGTTTGGCTGACATTTCTTCCGTACAGGGGATAAATGATTCTGCAGCTGAACATACAGTAAGTGTTCAGAGGTCTGAAAATCCCATCCATAAACCTGATGCCAGAGACACTGCAGTGAGCTACAGTCAGCCTTATTCGCCTCAGTCTGAATAGACGACTGTCACAAAGGCTTATCTGTATAAGAAACCCAGGGCCCGTTTCAGGAAGCAAGATTACTGATTTTGCTGGACGACAGCACCATGAAAAACCCGGAACTCTCCCAGGACTGCAATATGAACCGCTGGAAGAAGGAGAGCTGTCACAAGTTTTAGTCTGTACAGAGTAACTCAGCTAACTTGGTAATACTGCTTTGTGTAACAAGATATTTTGCCTTTACTTCTGACTATATATCTATGGTGGTCATGTGATCATGCTTTTGTAGTTTGTATGTCTTACCGCGGTTACCTTGCAAGTAGAGTGACTCAATGGACGGGATGGAATACATTTAAGACTGAAACTTATATTGTGTGTCTGACCTTGCAGCTTCTGTCTTCATTAATCAAACAAAACACACAAAACAAAACAAAAACACAGCCTTATTATCTAAGATGCCACAGTAAAGGTTATTTGCAGACATTAGTCTGGAGGATTGGATCAGAGAGGAGCTTGAATTGAAACAAAGAGGCTTTTCTTTCTGTGAAATACTACAATTAAATGTATTAAACAGTTGATGAAGTTTAAGGAACTGCTATCAGTCGGCAGCATACAAGCTTTTATTCAAATCTATCAAATAAAATAAAAACAAAACGATATAATTCTGTTACTGTGAGGAGTGGACTGTCCCTTAGAACTGAACAAGGATTGGCAGATACCATCAACAAATTTAGTGAATCAAACTCTCCATACAGTTCCCTGAACAGATCAGGTTAATGACAACTATTTTCACCCCTATTCCCTCTCCAACCTGAACTTCCATTTGTAATTAGCCACAGTAGCATTGAGCACAAGCATTGGAAAACATCACCAGGTACTCCCTCTTTCTCCATTGTAAAGGAAAAGAATCCTATCTCATCCTGGTTACTGTTGCTATGTTATTCATTCTGGATCACACCTGGCAAAAGGAAAGAGGAGAAATATGAGTGGTCCTGCGTGGAGAGGAGAAGGATTTTTTGTCCGGGAATTCCGGACCGGAATCAGTGGGATGGTCCATTTCCATGAGAAAAAAAAAAACCCAAAAGATTTTTGTCTGCACTGCCAGGGGTCCAAGCAAAGAAAAGGAGTTCATTGGCATGTGAGTGTGGAAGGTATGAGTTCATCAAAAAAAAATTCAGCACTCTCAGTAATTCACTTTATAAAGATCCATGGAATGACTTGAAATACTTTTGAATGAATTAAGCTAATTATTTACACAGCTGGGTTTTAAATTGAGTGAACAGATACACTGTGTTACCATACTTCTCAAGACTGCTGTGCCATTCAGCGCTCAGCAAGTACACCGCTGCTCTGACCACTGCTCCACACTGCTGCTCTGACCACTGCTCCACACTGCTGCACTGACCACTGCGCCACACTACTGCTCTGACCACTCCTCCACACTGCTGCTCTGACCACTGCTCCACACTGCTGCTCTGACCACTGCTCCACACTGCTGCTCTGACCACTGCTGCACACTGCTGCACTGACCACTGCTCCACACTGCTGCACTGACCACTGCTCCACACTGCTGCTCTGACCACTGCTTCACACTGCTGCACTGACCACTGCTTCACACTGCTTCACTGACCACTGCTTCACACTGCTTCACTGACCACTGCTGCACACTGCTGCTCTGGCCACTGCTCCACACTGCTGCACTGACCACTGCTTCACACTGCTGCACTGACCACTGCTCCACACTGCTGCACTGACCACTGCTCCACACTGCTGCACTGACCACTGCTCTAGACTGCTGCACTGACCACTGCTCCAGACTGCTGCTCTGACCACAGCACCGCACTGCTGATCTAACCACTGCTTCACACTGCTGCACTGACCACTGCTTCACACTGCTTCACTGACCACTGCTGCACACTGCTGCTCTGACCACTGCTCCACACTGCTGCACTGACCACTGCTTCACACTGCTGCACTGACCACTGCTCCACACTGCTGCACTGACCACTGCTCCACACTGCTGCACTGACCATTGCTCTAGACTGCTGCACTGACCACTGCTCCAGACTGCTGCTCTGACCACAGCACCACACTGCTGATCTGACCACTGCTCCACACTGCTGCTCTGACCACAGCACCACACTGCTGCACTGGCCCATGATCCACAATACAGCTCTGACCGCTCTTCCACACTGCTGCTCTAATCACTGCACCACACTGCTATTCTGACCACTGTTGCATGCTGCTTCACTGACCACTGCTCCACACTGCTGCTCTGATCACAGTTCTACACTGCTGTTCAGACCACAGATCCACATGACTGCAATGATTTCTGCTACACAACACTGCACTGACCACTGTACCTTACTGCTGCACTCACCACTGCTACAGAGTGATGCCCTGACCAGTTATCCTCACTACTGTTCTGATCACTGTAACACACCACTGCTCTGACCACTGTTCCACACTGCTGCACTAAACACAACTCCATAATGCCACTCTAACCACTGCCCCATACTGCTGCAGTGACCACTGCTCCACATTGCTGTTCTGATGACTGCTCCACAAAGCGGCTCTGACCACTGCACCACACTGCTGTACTGACCACTGCTCCACACTTTTGCTTTGGCCACTGCTCCACACGGCAGCCCACATCAGGGATACGCACTGCTGCTCTGAACACTGCTTTACACTGCTGCTCTGCTCACTGCTCCACACTGTTGCTCTGATCACTGCTCCACAATGCTGCTCTGGCAACTGCTCCACTTTGCTGCTCTGATCAGTGCTCCACACTGCTAATTTGATCAGTTTTCCACACTGTTGCTCTAATCACTGCTCCTCACTGCTGCTTTAATCACTGATCCACACTGCAGCTCTGACCACTGCTCCACATTGCTGCCCTGACCACTGGTCTATATAGCTGCTCTGATGACTGCTCTACACTGTTGAACTGACCAATGAACCACAATGCTGCTCTGGTCACTGCTCAGCACTGCTGCTCCGACCACTGCTCCACATTGCTGCCCTGACCACTGATGCACACTGCTGCTCTGATCACTGCTCCACAATGCAGCTCTGACCACTGCTCCACACTGCTGCTCTGACTTTTACTTCACAATGTTGTTCAGACCACTGATCCACACGGATGCTCTGACCAATGATCCACACTGCTGCACTGACCACTGCTCCACACTGCTGCTCTGAGAGCTGCAGAACACGGCTGCACTGACCACTGCTTTAAACTGCTGCACTGACCACTGCTCCTAACTGCTGCTCAGATCACTGCTCCAAACTGCTACTCTGATGACTGCTCTACACTGCAGCTCTGAACACTGCTACACACTGCTCTGAAAACTGCTCCGCACTTCAACACTGACCACAGCTCCACATTGTTGCAGTGACCACTGCTCCACACAGTTGCAGTGACCACAGCTCTGCACTGCGGGTTGAACCAATGCTCCCCTCAGACTCTTTGACCACTCCTCCACATTGCTGCTCTTACCACTGTTCCACACTGCAGCTCTGACCACTGCTCCACACAGCTGCAGTGATCACTACTCTCCACTACTGAACTGACCACTGCTCCGAACTGCTGCTCTGATCACTGCTCCACACTGCAGTATTGGCCACTGCTACACACTGCTGCTCTGAAAACTGCTTTGCACTACAGCACTGACCACTGCTCCACACTGTTGCAGTGACAACTGCTCTCCACTGCTGCACTGACCACAGTTCCACACTGCAGCTCGGCCCACTGTTGCACACTCCTGGTCGAAACAGTGCTCCCTTTGACTCTTTGACCACTCCTCCACTTTGTTGCTCTAACCAATGTTCCACACTGCTGCTCTTACCACTGTTCCACACTGCTGCTCTAACAATTGCTCCACACTGAAGCTCTGACCACTGCTCAACACTGCTGCAGTGATCACTGCTCTCCACTGCTGCACAGACCACTGCTCCGAACTGCTGCTCTGATCACTGCTCCACATTGCAGTATTGGCCACTGCTACACACTGCTGCTCTGAAAACTGCTTCGCACTACAGCACTGACCACTGCTCCACACTGTTGCAGTGACAACTGCTCTTCACTGCTGCAGTGATCACTGCACTCCAATGCTGCACTGACCACTGCTCCACACTGCAGATCTGACCACTGCTCCACACTGCTGCAGTGATCACTGTTCTCCACTGCTGGTCATACCTCTGCTCCACAGTACAGCTCTGACCACTGTTTCACACTGCTGGTCTAACCACTGCTCCACATTGCAGCACTGATCACTGCTCCACACTGCAGCTCTGACCACTGCTCCACACGGCTGGTCTTACCACTGCTCCACATGACAGCACAGACCACTGCTCCACACTGTTGCAGTGATCACTACCACATCCTGCAGCTCTGACCACTGCCCCATACTGCTGCAGTGATCACTGTTCTGCACTGCTGGTCTCACCTCTGCTCCACAGTACAGCCCTGACCACTGTTTCACACTGCTGGTCTAACCACTGCTCCACACTGCTGCTGTTACCACTGCTCCAAACTGCTGCAGTGATCACTACACTACAATGCTGCGCTGCCCACTGTTCCACGCTGCTGCTATGAAAATTGCTCCGGACTACAGCATTGACCACTGCTCCACACTGCAGTTCAGACCACTGCTCCACACTGCTGGTCTAAACACTGCTTCACACTGCTGCTCTGATCACTGCTCCACACTGCAGCTCTGACCACTGCTACGCACTGCTGGTCAAACCACTGCCCCACACTGCTGCTTTGACCACTGCTCCACACTGCTGCTCTGATCACTGCTCCACAATGCTGCTCTTTCCACTGCTCCCCACTGCAGCTTTGACCACGGCTCCATACTGCTTCAATGATATTTGCTCACCACTGCTGCACTGACCACTGCTCCACACTGCTGTAGTGATTGCTGCTCCACACTGCTGCCCTGACCATTGCTCCACACTGCAGCTCTGACCACTACTTCACACTGCTGCAGTGATCACTGCTCTTCAATGCTGCACTGACCACTACTCGACTCTGTAGATCTGACCACTGCTCCACACTGCTGGTCTAACCACTGCTACATGCCGCAGCACTGAGCACTACTCCACACTGCAGCTCTGACCACTGCTCCACACTGCTGATCTTACCACTGCTCCACACTGCAGCACTGACCACTGCTCCATACTGTTGCAGTGACCACTGCTCTCCACTGTTAGTCGAACCACTGCTCCCCACAGACTCTTTGACCACTCCTCCACATTGCTGTTCTTATCATTGTTACCCAATGCTGCTCTGACCACTGCTCTAAGCTGCTGCACTGACCACTGCTCCACACTGCTGCTCTGACCACTGCTCCACACTACAGCTCTGACCACTGCTCCACACGGCTGCACTGACCACTGTCTGTTCCACACTGCTGCTCTGACCACTGCTCCATACTGCTGTGTTGACCACTGCTCTAAACTGCTGAACTCACAACTGTTCTACACTGCTGCTCCGATCAGCTCCCTTTGCTGAAACACTTTTGAGCCTTTCCGTCTTAATTTATATTACATGACTGAAATTGAATTATTTATTTTGCATGTCATTAATTATGCTCATTTTATGGGAGTATTTCATACCCCTTTGTTTCATAAAGAAATTGTCACTGAATAAAGATTCAGACTGGAAAATGTATAATCAGATCAGTAAGCTTTAACCAGTGACCTGAAATAGCAGAGGGCTGCTCTGTTCCCAGTTCATGGCCGAACGGCAGGGACAGGAACTCACAAATCCGGCCATATTCTCTGGTCCTTGAAAGTATATTTTACTGGGCTTTCCCAAGCTGTGCTGAGGGACACTACAGGTATTGGTTATACTGTCCAATGATACCTCAATGGACTCCAATTAAAACATTCATCATAACCATGCAGTGGCTTTTGTGCCAACGTACACATCCCAAGTTATTATTCTTTGCATGTGGCCATCCTGAAAAACAATACAGAGTTTTCCTCATAAGGCTGGTTTCCTGAATCCATTCATCATTGTGCTTTTATTACCCAATGCAGCGGAAATAACTCTTCTCATTTTACTGAGGGCGATCGAATATAATTAAAATTATATCTGTGTCATTAGCTTAGCCCGAATGATTATCACATTTACTTCAGCTCATGCTCATGCAGCTCTAAACAATGGCCTTATCCTATGCAGTAGAAGAACTAGCTGTGCATCACATGCATACGGTTTGAGGCTCATTCAAGTGACAAAGGGGAGGAGAGGTCTGGATGTAAATTAAGTGGTATCAGTGTCATTCATATTTTTGGAATGTGCGAGTCATGCACACAGGAAACTCAAGAGATTTTAAAGTAACAGATTCTATAGGAAATGGGCTGGGCTGAAATTGGTTTAAGTGCCTAAGATTGGGTTGAGCGATACTCTGTTCAGGTTGTTGATTGATAAGATTTTCACACATCCCTTCAAAATCATTGAGTGGATAACCCTGCACCAAAAGGGTATGTGAACAAACTTCTCCCTGGAAATTTAGCTTAGGGATCAGAATGTCTATTTTCCAAACCAGATAACAGATCCTGTCAATAAATGAAGGAGCAAAGCATGCTGGGAACATGGAGCCACAACTGATGCGAAGAATCATGGAGATCTCACACATGCACACACAGAAGCACAAAAACATACAAAAGTATCTCGAAGCACTTAACGTAACGTGGAGAACAAAGGAGAGCTCATAATTTCCAACAAGAGTCACTATGGGGAGGTTTTGAGTAATGTTCCTCATTCCGCAACATTCCTCTGGTCTGAATTAACCATCATTGGGTCAAATTTTATATAACCACGTTGCAAAGATCAATCCATATATAACCAAGTTATGCACAGGCAGTGTGGTTGCAATTACTCGAAAGTCTGGAATCCTGAAATACATGGAGAAGTAAACACAACACTACAAAAAAAGGTCAAACCGCAGGCTTACAGATGGTATTATTTCAGTTGGGGAAGTATTTGTTTTTTTTTCAAGGGAAGCAACAAGCGCGGGGCCATTTTCGGCCAAATGTGTAAAAGCACATCTGTGCATGTGTGCGGTTTGATTTGTGTCCCAGGAATTATGTCATGCCCATGCAGCCATTTCAGGGCCCAGACCATAAACTCAACCCCTGCAGTCATAATTCAGAGAGCCTGATCGCTTTGAAGGAAAATTCACCACGGTCACCGTCGAGATTGACGGTAGAGTAGTCATTTTTGCATTGATGCTCTGGTGTTTCACAGTCAGACTGCTGCTGCGCTAAAACCTGAACCATCTGTACGAAACAGCTCATGTTGGTTTTGCTAGCTGGCGTTGCGCATGGTAATAAACGAGAGGACATCTACCCACTCCGAAAACTGTTCTGGCAGGTCCATCTTACTTGAACTCCTCCCACTCCAGAGACCAGGGGCCTTATTTATAAAAATGTGCGTGGATTTCATACCTAAATTATACGTATGCTCAAAAAAATTAAAATGACATTTTTTGGAAAATAACCTAATTTATAAACCCATGGTTAAATAAACTACAAGGAATTTTCATTTATTTAATCAGGATGAACTTGGAATTTATTGACATTGTTGCCAGTTATCCATACATATCAAGTGCTGCTCGCTCCCAACGGTCACTGACTTATATCAGTCTGGCCCATAGATATATATAGAACACTAGATTGCTGATAGGGTGCACTCAAGTGAAGTATCTGTTCTAAGAGCCTATACACCCGGAAGTAAAATTCGCTCATAGACTCCCATTCATTTTCGCCGACTTTAAAATTACATTTTCAAAAACACTTGCGTGCGAGTCGGTTTTATTTTGGTATCGCTGTGCAGAGCAACATTTTGTCTCCCTAAGTATGTGCTTTTCGGAGGATGGAAAGCGGCACACTTTCTAAAGCGAAGGTCGAAATGTGACTCGGTGTTAAGGTTAAGTGCAGCAGAGAAGTGTCGTTAACGCGACCGAGGCTTTTACCTTTGATAAGATAATTGCTTGGAAGTTATCGCCGTTAGAAGAAACGTCGATGAATGTCCGTATATTTTATCAAATTACACTCTGGTTTCTTCACTTCATTGTACCCTGGTTGACTATTTGAAATCACCCGAAGTGTTTATATTGAATCATATGGCTAATGCCAACGTAGATAAAAGGAAGCACTAGTGAAGCCTTTCTCCCCTCCTTGTCTTTTGGAGCTCTGTATAACAGACAAAGCGACTTCTCCACTGTTTGTGTCGCCTGCGAAGCATAGCGGCACATTGGGATCACTTTGCGCGGCGTCTGTCTGTCTGTCTGTCCGGTAGTCACACTTTCAGTTGGTAGTCACACTTTCACATAAGCTTCGCAGGCGACACATATGTTCACCTGAACACTCTAGTTTAAATATTATGCGGGTAAGAAGTATTGTCGTTGAATGTCAATTACAAGTAGCTAGCTAGCTTGTTAGCCACCTTTTAAAATTTATTTACCACTAAGTCAATGCAGTCCCCGCGACGCCAAGGTAGCTCGCTGGTGACCTTTACCAATCGCAAGCGTTCGCTTTCAGTCAGCGGTCTGTTCAGGACAATGGGACGGCTAATTAGCTAGCTAGCACGAAACGTGATTTTTTACTATAAAAGTGACAACTTTGCGTTCATACGTTAACTTACGCATGAAACGTTTTATTACAGCTCTTCAAACAAGGCAATCAAAGATAGCAGACCTGGCCCCAGCCACGGGCTGACAGACAGACTGACAGAAACAAACACACACACACACACACACACACACACACAGGCACGATCATTGCTTTACCTGGCCCCCTAGGGGAGGGGCCAGGTAATAAATATTGCTGCAAAAGGCAGCCACACATCTAGGCATTTTCTCGCTTGTATCGACTTATTTGAAATTGGCCCCCATTCATTTTTATGAAGAAGTTGGGTGTTTCAATATGGCGGCCGGGTGCTTCACTTTGGATAATGTAAAGATGACGAAATCTGTCTATCCTGTCTCATACTGTCATTTGCATTGAATTATTTTACCACGTGGTGGTTAGCTAGCTTTGTGGTTCCATTTTAGCAAATGCATCGGCAACGGTACAATCAGCTGTTGGAGCTCTCTGGTTGAATAAACATCGGACAAAGAGTTCTGGTTAGTCAATGTAAAAACCCAAATGTGCGAATATTTCACAAATGAATACTGCTTAAAGAGTTTTTTGGGTTGTCACTGGCATCAGCGATAAAGCTAGTTTTAATCCATGAACAATGCAGCGACATTGATTTTAGCCGGCGGTTAGCGAACTGCGATTTGCTTAGCCTAACGTTAGCATTAGCACAACGCGGTGGTGAACTAGCTTTGCGGCTCAATGTCGTTTTTTATCCATTATCTTACTGTAGCTGAAAGGTAATAGAACAGTTACAAATATTAAGTTTGACAGAAAAATCCTCCTTAAGAGTGTTGCTGACTCTCTTGACTAGCCGGCTTTGTTGTCTTGGTCTTCAGATGTCATCAAGCGGGATCTCTGGTGGTAAATAGTCGCAGGTCTGTAACTGGCTAATCAGCATTCATTAGCAGAATGCTAGCCTGTTATGGCCAACAGCAGCCCAATCTGAAGGAAATCGAAAGGACAGAACTTCTCGGCAATTTCACTTTTAACCAATAACTTGCAGAATATGCAACAGTATTTGCAATTTTTCAACAATTACTAGGTGACAGGGACTAATTTAGCCTTCTAGCTCCATAGAACTCCATTCATTCTGCATCCTAGTGGAATTCTGACGGAACTGCAACCAAGTTCGATACAATGGGGCTAAATCATTGATATATATAATATATATATATATATATTTAGAACACTAGATTGCTGATGTCGGCATATTTTCATTATCCAAAGTGAAGCACCTGGCCGCCATATTGATACACCCAACTTCTTCATAAAAATGAATGGTTTCCTATGGGGCCAATTTCAAATAAGTCGATACAAGTGAGAAAATGCCGAGATGTGCGGCTGCCTTTTGCGTCAATATTTATTTGAAGAGCTGCAATAAAATGTTTCATGCGTAAGTTAACATATAAACACAAAGTTCTCACTTTAATAGAAAAAAAAATCGTGTTTCGTGCTAGCTAGCTAATTAGCCGTCCCATTCACTTGAACAGACCGCTAACAGAAAGCGAACGCTAGCGATTGATAACGGTCACCAGCGAGCTACCTTGGCGTCACGTGGGCTGTATTGACTTAGTGGTAAATAAAATTGAAAAGGTGGCTAACAAGCTAGCTAGCTACTTGTATACAATACTTCTTACTGCATAATATTTAAGACAGTAGACAAGTCGCTTTGTCTGTTTTATACAGAGCACCAAAAGACAAGGAGGGGAGAAAGGTTTCACAAGCGCTTGCTTTTATCAATGTTTGCATTAGCCATATGATTCAATCATAAACAATTCGGTTGATGTCAAATAGTCAACCTGGGCACAATGAAGTGAGGAAACCAGAGTGTAATTTTATAACGTTTACGGACATTCAACTCTCTGCTGCACTTCAAAGTTAGCACCGAGTCACGTTTTGATCTTCGCTTTAGAAAGTGTGCCGCTTTCCATCCTCCGAAAAGCACATATTTAGGGAGACAAAATGTTGCCCTGAACACCGACTCGTTCGCAAATGTGTTTCGGAATTGTAATTTTAACGTAGGCGAAAATGAATGGGAGTTTATGACCGAATTTTACTTCCGGGTATATAGGCTCTTAGAACAGATGCTTCACTTGAGTGTACCTTATCAGCAATCTAGAGTTCTATATATATATATATATATCTATGGGCTAATTGGAGAGTGGTAAGGCTCCTCGTAGACAGGCTCTGTGGTAACTTAGCATCCCATATCCCAGAACTCTTTTCGGCATCCAAGCGCCAGCGAGGCGATATTTCTGTACCGTTAAGGCGTCGCTATTTCTGGGATTGTGGTCCCCCTACAGTTTGCTTACAGTCTTACTCGACAGCGGGCTAGTGGGTTAGTTACATAACGTCCAACAGTAGGCTATGGCCAGCGCTCAAATGTATTTAACTACATAGTCAACTGGCTAGCGAGCTGAAAAGGCTGTAGAAATTTATTCTCAGAAATAATTACGCCGACAAAGTAGGCCACAGTTGGTATACACTGTCATACTCGTTAGCAAACTAGTTGGCTTCTAACAAGTAGTGATCTCGAACTGTGTGTCATAACTAGCACGCAAATGTATTTAGTTACATGGCCAACTGGCTAGCGAGCTACAAAGGCTACAGTTCGCTCTCAATGGAATACTCGCGAGCGAGCTATCTGGCTAGCTAGCCAGCAAGATAAAGAGACATCGATATCTATAATGTTATAGCTAGCATGCCAATGTATTTAACATCCTAAAGTCGCTTTCACAGTTTTATAAGGTTAAATATGACCAAGCCATGTTAATAAAGGCTTTTTAACTTTTGTTAAATGAGAGTGCCTTGGAGTTTTTTTTTTTTTTTTGGTGTTGTTTAATAATTTGCCTTTCTTTGATGTCAAGTTTGTTTTTATAAATCAGAAATCTGCAAAGAAAGTGACATACATATCTTTTTTGTGCCTATGCACTGTTTATAAATGAGGCCCCAGTACTGACAAATAATATGCTTTTAATTGCTTATTTTCGTATTGCCTTGGTATTGGCTCTAGGGTCGCCGTATTGGTGGCCGAGGGCTAGTACCGCAACCCAAAGGCCAATACTAAGGCAATGCGAAAATGAGCAATTTATACAATTTTTATTAATTGGTTAAGTATGTTGTGCAATCATGACAATATTATGACTATGACTTTTGAAGCACGCGACTTCTAGACTCATTAAAGAGCTAAATGCTAGGGCCGCAACTGTCGCCTGCTTCTCTGAGGAGAGTGAATGCCACAGTTGCCAATGGTTACTTATATATGTGCTGAACTCGGTCAATACAGCTTAAGGTCGGCCAATACAGGATATATTGGCAGGCCGTTTTTACTGTATGCAAACAATAACATACTTAACAAATTAATAATATTCAATTATTGACTACAGTCAGTTATTGGTGAATTCAATGATTTATTCACCTTGAACAAATGATATTTTGGTGAATATTACTTGTCCAAGGTGGACAAATCATTGGATTCACCAATAACTGAAGTCAATCTCTGTTTTATTATTTGACCCTACTTGAAAATATAAAATCCGAGAAAGGCGACAATTCTAACATAAAGCTCCTTACAGGGACGAAGCGATATGAAATACGGACCATGTCAGGAGCTTCTGCGAGGAAGCCTAATCTATTTTCAGCCAGACGTCGTCAGATTGTTATAGTCACCTCTCGCGCACTTTCACACGGTGAATATTGCTGTTTACAGTGACCGGCGGAGCTCGCCTGGACCAATCCTTATGTGATATAATCTTGTGAAATATATTCTGGCTTGTGGCGTCATATGGAGCCGTCATCTCATTGCTTATAGTAGCCGAACTCATACATACCAAACAGTTACAAATGAAAAAGTGGCCTTGCTACAGCCAAGCACTGGCAACCTTGTAGGGGATACATAATGGCCCAAAGAGACACCTTGGCTTTGACAGGGGTCTCATATTACAGGAACCCCCACTGCCTCACTGCACACGATCGCCTCAACTGCACACCTGCAGGCCAGGAGCGCCAGCTATGATCAGAGCGCAGCTTAGCTTTAGCTGCAGGATCGCTGCAACATCTTAGCTGCACAGCAGGTGGGCTGTTCCTTTCACAGTATGACTTAGATGATCCTCATGGCTTTGAGACGGTAGGAGGGGGCAGGGCTGTGAAGTACCAAAACACTGGGTGGCAGAGGAAATCTGACTGATATTAACGAAAAAATCACTTTCTGATTTGTCAGACATTCTGGACAGCTTCATTAAGCCAATCAAGTGATGGTTCTTTAATGAATATTAATGAGTCCCCCCCTGCCACTGTACATTTCAGAAATCTACGGGGGGGACATGGACACCTTTCCAAGGGAAGGTGGTGTGACGATTTTTAATTTGCTACAAAAAATACTGGGCGGGCTTCCAACATGATTTATGGGAGGACGCAGAATCTATGGCCAAAGCCCTTTTAAATACAGTCTGCCCCCCTGTCTCTACTGTGGAGTAGTGCAGCGCGGTGTTACAGGGCTACATATACTACTGTATTTTTAACAGAGTGAAAGGGAACACGTACTATGAAAGAGATTTTAAAAGTATTTTTGAAAGAGCTACACCGCCTTCCATAGTTATTGGCACCCCTGGTTAAGATGTGTTAAAAGCCTTAAAATAAATTCCATTTTCATTGCAGAAGCATACTCTCACACTAAAAACTGTAGAAAAATGTAACCTTCAACTCAACTGAATTTTAAGGGAAAAAAAAAATCCCTGACCAAGAAATAATTATTTTTCATAAAATCACTTGTTCCACAATTATTGGCGCCCCTAACAATTCCTAGGAATTAAATGTAATTGAAGTATTTCTGTCATTTCTACAGTAGTTAACAAAGTTGATCAGGGTATCTAGGAACATTTAATTAGTACATCATCACTTCCTGTTTCCCTGGGGTATAAATATGACGTGACACAGAGGTGATTTCTCTTATCCACTCTTCAACATGGGAAAGACAAAGGAACACACCATTCAAGTAAGGCAGATGTGTGTCGACTTTCACAAGTCAGGCAATGGCTACAAGAAAATAGCCACTCGCCTGCACCTGCCCATATCTACTGTCAGAGGAATCATTAAGAAGTTTAAAACAACTGGAACAGTGGCAAACAAGCCTGGATGAGGATGCAAGGTTATTTTGGCACCATGCACAGTGAGGAGGATGGTAAGAGAAATAAAAAGTTCTCCAAAGCTCACGGTTAAAGAATTGCAACAAATGGTAGCATCTTGGGGTCATAAAGTCTCCAAAACAGCCATCGGGTGCTATCTACATGCCAACAAGCTGTTTGGGAGGCATGCACGGAAAAAAACCTTTTCTTACTTGCAGTCATAAACGCAAATGTCTTGAGTTCGCTAAGCGGTACTGGGACATCAACTGGGACCATGTGCTTTGGTCAGATGAGACCAAGATAGAACTTTTTGGCAACAAACACTCTAAGTGGGTCTGGCAGAACACAAAAGGTGAATATGCAGAAAAGCACCTCATGCCCACTGTGAAGTATGGGGGAGGATTGGTAATGCTATTGGCCTGTTTCTCTTCCAGAGGCCCTGGGAACCTTGTTAGGGTGCATGGCATTATGAACGCTTTGAAATACCAGGACATTTTAAATCAAAATCTGGTGGCCTATGACCGAAAGCTGAAGATGGGTTGTCACTGGGTCTTTCAGCAAGATAATGACCCTAAACATTTGGCCAAATATACACAGAAATGGTTCACCAGACACAGAATCAAGCTCCTCCCATGGCCACCTCAGTCCCCAGACCTCATCCCCATTGAAAACCTGTGGAATGAGCTGAAGAGGAGAGTGCAGAGGAGAGGACCCAGGTCGCTGGATGATTTAGAGAGATTGTGCAAAGAGGAATGGTCGAAGATCCCTCTTTCTGTATTCTCCCATCTTATGAAACATTATAGGAGAAGATTAGGTGCTGTTTTGTTGGCAAAAGGGGGTTGTACAAAGTATTAACATCAGGGGTGCTAATAATTGTGGCACACATGATCTGATGTAAAATAATTATTTCTTAATGTGGGATTTTTTTCCCACTAATCAAATGCACTTGAATTAAAGGTTGGATTTTCCTTTTTTCATTGTGGTCCTATATTATGTAGAAAAAAACTGAATTTATTAGAAGCTGAAGAACACATCTTAACCAGCGGTGCCAATAATTATGGAGGGCGCTGTATGTCTTGTCAGCAAACAAGAGGCACAAAAATTCAGTGGTCATTTGATATTCATCAAGGCTCATACGCAAATGAGGGTGCTTTCCTCAGTCATAAACAAACAAAAGGTCAATAAAATTAACAGATACACGTGGTATTGATTTTTCGGACATAGCTTGAGTTTTCCGTCACCCAATTTAGCAGGTAATTGATGAAGTTCTTGCCCACTGGCCCTTTATTGAAAGAGTAAAGGAGAGAATGCAGTGGAGTTTAGACAGATGTTCCGCATACAGAACCCTCCTGCATCCAACTATTTCATATTCAGAAAATCCAATCCACAGGCTCATAGCAACCTCTAAATGTGCCCAAAGGCTGGCTGCTATATAGCATTCATTCATTCTCTAAACAACAGAGATGACACTTTCGGATTATCCCCACATCTACCCTTGATAACTGTTTAAGTTTCTAAGGAGTGAATGAATGCAGTTTCATATACATTTTCATGATTCGCAAATGAATCTGTGGATCTATTGAGTTCGCTACAAGTCAGTGTGTAACCATCACTCAACCTTCCCATGGTGCACTTCACCGTGAACAGCTCCGCTAACTCCCAGAGTCCAGAGTGAAGAGACTGCAAACTGCAACACAGGGACATCCTCTCTGGAATCGACCAGAGCAACTGTGGACTTATAGTTCATGACTTTTTCTGTGTTAATTGCTCAGTTTCCTCTAATACAACAGGCAGGATGGAGTTGAGTGGATCTGCATAATCCCTCAGACAGACGGTATCAACAATGATAGCGCCCATGTCCTCTCCGTGGTCCACTCCATCTTTCTATCCTTCAAGGCCAGGAGAGACACGTTTCAGAGAAATGTACGCTGCACGTAGGCGAATTGCTTTGTATTCCTCTGTATGCAGCAGCCTCGGGCGCGAGTGGGAGTTTGAGCGCGCTCAGAACGTGTTGCTGGTCGAGTGCTGTGATTGAAGTGGAGGGTGGAGGTGTACCTCATCGCATAACTCCTCCATTTGCAGTCTGTTTCCATCCTCTCACTGAAAACGAAGGGCTCCATAGCCATTTCTGAAACTACCCAGCTTAAGGGCTCTTTGCCCGGCAAAATGTCTCAATCTGAGAGCTCTCAAACTTTTCTCAACGGTGACAGACAGTTCGATAAAGAACTAAAAAGGGTTTTTCCGTCGAGGCAAGCCAAAGACTCATCTTTCACAAAGAGTGCGTTGGAGAATATGAGTGTATTCGCGTCTTTGCATTGACTTTGAATGTAATCTGTCATGCGAAAAATTCGTTTTTTGCATTTTTCCCGGTGTGAAAACAGCTTTAGACTTCAGTTCTATCAGGATGGTACATGGAGATGTTGTCAATGTTGTACATTTTTTAAGTCATTTTTCTCTGTGTTGGGAGCTCTGTAGTGTAGCATACACACACACACACACAGTGAAGCCATGGTAAGATAGCTCTGGAAAAACAACTGCAGCTCAGAACAAGAGAGGGGTTGGAGAAAATGATGCCCTTATGATGGATTTTGCTTCAGTCTATTCATTATCCTCAGTTTATTGTGTTTGAGCCTTCCAAAGAGGAGAAGTAACGGCCTGTGATCCAAACAGGAGGTCTGATGCTTATTTTACGGTGCCTGTGAGGCATGTTTACGAGTCCCCTACTCCAATACAGCAGCAGATTCATGAGACTTTGGAAACTTTGCCTGAATGGATGCGTTCAAAATTCACTATATTCAGAGGTAACTCAACATAGCCGGACTCCACCAGCCTTCGTACTTCCGCTTAATTTAATTTCGCTTCAGTACTCAGTCTGATCACTCGGAGCTCTGCCTCGTTTACCATCTGCAGAAACTACGCCGGGCCAACCAACGAACAGCCGAGAGCCATGATGTAGCTGCTGTGCCGAGTTTGAAATTGTAGGGTGCGTTTGAGCGCGTTTGCAAATAAGCTGGCTGCGCGAGATTCCCAAAAAATTACGCGAGAATCTTGCCGAAGTTCACATGTGAATGTGTGAATTCAAGTCTTTGCATTGACTTTGAATGTTACCTGTCGGGTGAAAAATTAGTTTCGCGTCCAGTGTGCAAGCAGCTTGAGTCAGACGGCTCAAACATATTGGGTGCGTTCGAGCGCGTCTGCAAGTAAGCTGGCTGCGCAAGATTCCCGATAAAAAAAGATCCTGCAGCTATCGCATGGTTTGGAGCGCTTATCGCGCTTTGTAGATGCTTTATGAGACACTCAACTTTGATATTATACGTGAACTTTTGCTATGACAAGACAAGTTTCCAGAGGCTTTAATGAAATTCCTGTCCAAAAAGCTTCCTTTAAGATTTTTGCAAATGTATAAACCCTTACCTACTGAATAAAGTAATAAGAATCAGAGTTGCCCATTGATTATATTTGTAATTTTTGTGATATCATTTTTTCAATATCAGTTCTCATACGTAAACTGACAGGAATTGATAAAATATTGGTGGGACAAATAGCCTACGTCCCACTGACAAATACTGGTAGGACATATGTGTAGCGTTAGTACTGGAAGGGTTAAACAGCCAGAGCAATCTGCATAACCTGGTGAGCTATGGTTCACCACACTCACTCAGACTGACAAAACAACCCAGATGGCTTGTGTTCATGTCATCCACAGAACATATGCGAGACTTCTGTGCCTTTGTCGTCTCAAGGTCGGCGGGGTCGGGTTGCTGCGCTGGTTGTCAGCGGTGCTCAGCGCAGCACGGAATGTGTCGATATTTATGTGTGTGCCAAGCCACTGAAAGATGTGGAGCAGAAACCGGAAGATTCTACCAGATCTTTGAAGGTGATCCAGTGGGGAGATGAAGCATGTGGGAGCAGTGCTTCAGCTCCAGACTGTCCACAAATACTGGGACAGAAGACAGACTCAACTCAGACGGCTGCTCGTTTCAGTGACAGGAATGGACTGTTTCCAATATTGCTCAAAGTCATGGTCATATTGTCAAGATAGAGGCACTCCACCTTAAAGCGATATTTTTATGAATTTGAATATAGGGCCTCATATGCAGTTACCAATACAGTACAATTTGTGATTGACTTATGATTTATGCCTCTGTTTGAAATTCACCTCCCCATTTAGTCACATTGTCCCAAAAAATATCACAGAATGAATTATTTGTATACTTTAAAAAACAACTAGTACTGGATAGGTTCTTTATATGATTTTTTTAACTGCATATTATGCTCTGTATTCAAAGTCATGAAAATATTGTTTTTATTTAGGTTTACTGTGTACTTTGTTGTAGCGCATATTGAGCAGTGTCCGCCAATACTAGGCCAATGGCACAGTTTGAAATGGCAGTGCTGGCTACTCAATTCAGAGCACATTGATATAAACTGTTACAGATAATACTGCCGACTGTTGCACCAATATGGAATGAATTGTTCCTTCAAAATTGTGCCACTGTCCAAGTATTTATGGACCTCACAGAATATTAAACTGCAGACTCTCTGCCTTCCGTATGAGTAGCAGGGGCTATAATTAGACAGCGTGTTCCACTTTCGGCCTCATATTTTCACTGTGTCCACCTGGATGCAACATCTGGAAGCTTCTAACAAAGCTACACCTTAATTAATGTGGTACACAGCCGCCTACAGCCACTGTGTTTGCAAACCTCCCTCCGCCTGGGAACGGAACCGCCGATTATTAACTCAAAGGCCTGTTTCAGAAACACTGAACTCACACACCTCCAAGTTAAATGAGCACTATTTCCCCAGGAGCTCTGGACAATGTAACAATTAGCCCAGGAGGAGGCAAAACAACGAGGGCAATGGCCATACTGACACACACTGCTCATTCAAAAAAAGTCACACACGCTTATAATTTAGCTTTGATTAGCTTTGGTTACTGCACAACCCCTTTAGCTTTGATTACAGCATGTCTTTGCCGCGGCATAATTGCGATAAACTTATGCAATGTTACAATATTTATTTCTGTCCAGTGTTACAGTACTGTGATTTTTGTCTGGACTCTGACGTGGTCAATACATGTGTGAAAATGATGCCTCATGCTCCCTCAACCTCTCTTTCACAATTTAAGCTCGATGAATCATGGCAATATTATCTTGGAATATGCCCTTGCTGTCAGGGAAGAAAAAAATCGATCAGTAGAAACACCTTGTCATTCAGTACATTCAGGTAGTCAGCTGAACATATTTTTAAGCCTGCATCATCGCTGAGCTTAGGCCTGACCAACTGAAGTAATCTCACTTCATAACACTGCCCCCACAGGCTTGTATGATAGGCACTAGCATGATGGGTGCATCACTTCATCTGACTCTCTTCTTACCCTGATTTGCCCGTCTCTCTGGAATACGGAAAAATCTGGACTCATCTGACCACTTGAACTTTTCCCATTGCACCAGAGTACAATTTTCATGCTCCCCAGCAAATTGAAGCCTTTTTTTTCTGATTAGCATCGGTGGTAAGTGGTTTTCTGAACAACTTGCCTTGTTTTCCAGGAGTTTGCTGGAAATATTTCTTGACTGCCTTTTCAGAAGCTCAGGGAAAAAGGTTTGGAATTTTCCCCTCCCGTTCGGTCTGAATTTGGTTTTTCCCCACTGACCGCACATTCTACTCCCTACTTTGTAAAAACATAGTTGTGATAATGGGCTTGATATGTTAATGGAGGGAAAATGTCTTTTTTTAAATAATCATTTCTGTTATGCTATCATTATTATTCATTATTTACTCAGTCAGAATAAATTGCATTTTACAAGAGTATTTCCATCACCATGACTCTAATTAGTCTAGACCGCTGTCTACAGTCAAGGTCAAAGGTTAAAAAACAAAAAAATCGCATTCATTCTTTTTGTGTCTCTAAAGCATTTGTCTAATCTTAACAATAAGCAACTCATGCCTAACCCAAACCCTTACCCCAACCTTAACCTATCCCTAATTCTAACCATAGCCCTCAACTTAACTAATAAGTCACAGTTTGACCTTTTATTTGTGAGGACAGGTGAAAATGTCCCCACTTCCTGATAATGTCCCCACTCCTTTGGGGAAAAAAAACATTTCCTTGTTCTTATTGTGTTGCAAGAACAAGAATGCACAGTTACGCACACACACACACACGCACGCGCACACGCACGCACGCACACACAGCTCATCCTTCTTATTCTTACCAAACACAGACTGTAGAGGACCAGAGGAAATGCTGCCCAAAGCATATTAGCGTATTGGAAATCAATTTACCCACCCCGAGAAAAATGGTGGAGGAAAGAATTAGCGTCACATTTTACACATGAATAAATATTATAGCGTAAGAGAGTAGCAATCAAAATTTGGGAATATCTGCGGCCATCTTATGAAAAATATTAAAAATATATAAAGGGCCATTTTTATTGCATGATTTTTTTTCGTTACATGTTTACTATATGTAATGGTGTTTAATATATTTATGTATAAATGAGATTGTGCTTTGAATATGTGCTAATTTTGTATGGATGAGGTATTATGAAGCATTTATACATGTTTGTGAATGTCCATGTTTACATAACAATGAAATTTATTACAAAAGTAGAAGTGCACTATCAGAGGATAAAGCAAAATGATTTTATTATCAAAATGAATGAATTAAACCTACATGCTACTAAAATTATTAATTTTGTAATATAAAACAATTAAAATAAAAACTAAGCTACGGTGCTGGGACTGGGAATATTTTCTTTTATTGTGAATATTTGTCTTTGTTGCAAATGCGGATTAAAAAAAAAAACCTTATAAACATATAATTGGTTGAAAAAAGAAAGACTGCACAAGAATCAGACACACGATAATGCAATGATCATTCAGAATTTATTAGAGGGGAAAAAACAATCCATGACTCCAATTCTTCAGCTCACCACGGTATAAACTCTGATATGCGCACATGATTGTCAAAGGCATTTGTTATACAAGCCCCGTAACAAATCGCCACATCACAGTAATATGGAAATGGATTATGCCACTTCAGATAAACAGATTGCCTTTGTAACATGCAAGGAGTAAATATTTCACATTTCATTGGGCTTTGGAGAGTATTTTTACTGAAATGTAATCACAAGACCTGGAGTTCCACTGGCGTGAAGTCTTTTTAATATATGGATATGCAGAGTTATATATTCATGAGGGTATATTAAGTTATCTATGCAAATACTTTTGGAGTTTTTCAGCGGTTTAAACATGCTTAAGTTTTATAAAACTTCTTGTAAAGCGAGTGGAATAAATTCACAATTTCTTTAATAATAGCTTTCACAAGCGCTAGCAATTTTTCTTCTTCAGCAAAATAGGTACTTCCGGGATGTGTGTAAAGAGCACAGACATGCCTGGAATAGTGGTCAATTTCGGGGGGAACTTTCGAACCTCACAGTGAGTGGGTAAAGTTTAAATGGTAAATTTGGCTTGAAGACATCAAATATTGAAAGAATGATTTGCATTTTAAAACACTGTAATGCAACTTACTAACATAAATGAGGACTTAGAATGGTCTGCTCACATCTGTGTGGGTTTCTTCTCTGTACTACGGTTTTCTCCCACAGCCTAAAGATATGATGGGACCAACTTAGGAAACTTCCTAAAGAGATCTAAATGACTCAAGCGAAGTTAAATCACGGAGTAAAACTATAAAATAAACAGTCACCAGAAACCAGAAAAACACTGGGTGTTCCATTTTAGTTCTTTGTCATAGGTCAAAACTTTGGATTAACAACCATATCTCAGAATTTGGAAGGATTTGGCGCTGTCTGTGCTCTCATGGGTGACTGATTCAGTGTCCAGTGTGACTTAGAAAAAATATTGTTGACAAAGTTTCATTTCGCCAAAGAAATAAAAATGGGGAGCTCAGGACTTCAAAACAAACAGTGCGGAGATGGGTTCATTGAAATGATACTTATTCGACACAGAGATAGCAAGTTTTGATGACAGCTTTCATCCATACAAGGCCATTCCTTTGTTATGAAAACTTAATATTTACAGTTTACTCACATATTTTTCACTAAAACATAATGCATTCATTTCAGAAAACAAGAAAATAAACAGAACTCATGCCAATGAGGCTACAGTGGCAGAGGCGAGTGAATTTGTCAAAATAATGAAATTTCAGTCAAAGAACCACATTCAACCACCACAGACAAAAGGACAAACTCATGGGCACGAGCCCAGTAGAAGATAGTTTGACTAGTGGGCCCGGCTATAATGTAAAGATTAATATATGCGGCGCGATTTTCACCGAACCTCGACATCTAATTACTTCTTGAACAAAGATCTTTGCAGATACAATCACAGAGCTGAAGTAGCTTATAAAGGGGAAGAAAGAGGCAATTGAACAGTGTCTCGGTCTGGAATGCAACGGTCAGACAGATTACATCGCTCTCTCTTGTGCCTGCAGGTCTGTGGTGAGACATTCAGGTTCATACACTGCACCTCACCCTCCCGCCATCAGGGGGAGCACTTCATTCAAACAGTTTCCTGAACAATTTGAAATCAGCCCTTAAATAATACTAGAGTTTTATGGTAGGGGTTCTCGCCAAAGGTGAATGGAGGATTTGCAATGGTTTTCTACTCTACATGTCTTTGGTAACCACCTGCAGTCCAGATCACTGACACAAACTGGAAGTACTTCAGCAAAACATTTGAAGACTTTTCAAAGTAGACCTGCCCGAATCTGACTGCTACTGCTATATAAGACCACCTGGAGGTTCTTTAAAGAAGTTCTTGACCATAGGACTCAAAAGGTCAACTGGCTAATGCGGCCTCAGCCAAAAGCAGGCACATGCAAACATGTTTGCGACCGTTTATGTCCAGAGACAAATGAAAAACTGCAGACGGGAGTTATTTTTATCCTCATAAACCTGCAGAGCAGAAAAGAGATGAATGAGTCTGATGACACAGCAGAAAAACACCACAGCTGGAAAACAGGGTGTGGGCGCAAAAGGTTTTTACAGGTTTTGATTCCCAGCGCTGGCAATGTACCATTTAATTTCACATATAGGTGTAATCTGGAACTACAATGTAAACAGCACAGCTCTTGAGCATCTGACACACTGTGTATGGATGCAATGGAAAATTAACACTGTCCTACATTCTTGTTTAAAAAAAACCTCTGTACCTCGGTTGTCCGAACCAAAAGTAGGAAAATGCTTTGTTGTATCTGAAAAAGCTGGAATAATGTACCCACACAATTCACTGTATTAACAGTAGTTACTTGATGTGCTACGATTCAATTGACTGGTGCTTTACATATGACATGCATCACAAAACATCACAGAAATCACCATGGTGACCAAAAACCTTTTTTTTTTGGACAAGGCAGAGCAAAACATCCATAAAGATTCCCATAACCAAGAAATCACCACAACTGTCCAATTAGCAATCAAACATTTCGTTGACATACGCATGTGCGGCAGTTCCACGTGACGACAAAATCACAACAGTAACGTACAAACATCTTTCACCACAGTTCGTCTGAGATCCTCAGCTAGCACAGGAGTATGAGATCAGGATATGAAACCAATCAATAATCAGTATACATTACAGTCATACACGATGGCAGAATGTAACGTGTACAAAATGAGCAATAATGGAAAGGCAATGAACCTTCATGATCATGCCAACTGTCATCTTCACAGACTGCAAATGGCTTTTGGGTCATGGATTTGGTTGCAGCAATGACTCTCCGCAAAAATGTAATCAAAAAACGAACATAAAGTGAGTAATGGGTTCAATATGAGCGCTGGCCGAGGAAAGTTTAAACTTCATTTTACCCATTTAATCAAAACTGATGACCTGCAGTTTGTCTTGATTTTCTTAATAAAAAGCATCATCACCAGACAGAAAAAAAGTTATTTGGAAAACAGCACATTAAAGCAGATTTTAAAAAAAGAATGTATGCTCATTCACTTATTATCATACATTCAATAAATTACTTTCTTTAACATTTTCAATTATATAAAGGCTCGGAAATATATAAACAAAGAAACAGCGAATCATTTTTTCACCAGTACAAATTGCAGTGCTGAACTGTTTGTGAGAGGCGTTTAATAGCTTCATCTGAACTGAGCGATTACAACCAATATTAACACAGTAATAGTACCGACACTTTCTAGCCAATTAGCATACCGTCAGAGTCTGTTATTCCCTTTGCATAAATGTTGGAAAAGTGTATTCATGCTGGTTCGTTTTCCTATCTTTCCCTCCGAAACCGGAGAGTGCACACTTTCAATATTTAGAAAGTATTTGAAACACAGCCATTCAAACACAGACTGGGTTTAAATGAAATTAGGTTGTTTTTTTTAACAGGAACAGACCAATTACTTTTGCTATCTATCATCAAACTCATCAGTCTCCGATATTCGGCGGTAAAATCAGACACATCTCTGCAGGTCCATCTGAATAAACAAAGACTGGGTTTGGGAAGATATTAAAACAAACAGAAAAACACAACAGAGAGTGAGATTGCAGGAGGTTCTTCAGGCATTTAATCAGTTTGATTTCTGGGACTCGATGCGATAAAGGGAACTTCCTGCTTCTTCAGCGGCTACTTAAGTCTCAGTAATAAGTAAACACGTCTGCTCAGACAAGCAACTTTACTGTGACGGGAAGTCTACTCCCAAAAGACACTTGAAGGCAGTCACCACAGCCGCAATTCATTAGAGCCCCCAGTGTGTGCGCACTTCAGGAGAGACACACTGGATGAAACAAAAGAAAGATAACTGGGTGGTTTTACAGCTACAAATTAAGCCAAGTCCGAGGCTAGATTCAAATGAAGAATGGAGTGTTAGAAATTAAAGAAATTAAAGTTGTCTCAACTGAACAAAGTTAGTGTCCAGGCTGCCTTAAAATTTTAAGCTCATTGAACTTGAGATGAAAAGTTGAGGTAATATTCAACTTATAATCTTAAATTCAGTTAACTTGAAATTTTAAGGCAGTCTGGACACTAACTTTTTTCAGTTTAGCCAATTTTTTTTTTTTTTTTACAGTGTATTCAGGACTACACTTTAGCCATATTCCTTAAAACCAGCCCCAATATCAACCAGCTCAATACAGTAGAAGCACTTGGTCTCTCACATTTGTCTATTCTGCTTCAACAAAGAGACAATTGAGGAATCAAGTGCAATAACTTGATAAATGCCAACCTCACGTTCCAAGGTATTACATAGAATATACTTTCACCATGTACAAATGTTGAGTACCGGTCAGAAATCCGCTTTTCTCATGATATATTGTTTCTGAATCTTTCTATGGGGAAATTTAACTGAAATATATAGTCTTTTTATCCCTCTCTTTCATATAAAACATGATATTGGCATTCATCGAGTTATTGCACTGAACCTGTCAATTTGGTTAAAAATGAGTCGGCGCAGTTTTTAGTTACAGATTTCAGAGTCAACATGACAGTGAAAATAAAGAGTAAAAATAATTGAGCCCCGTGTTACACGGAAAGCAGAAATACATGGTAAAAAGTAAGAGGGCTCTGAAAAACCAGACGACGTAAATCGTGCAGCTCAACAGCTCAGCTACCAGACTCTCCTCCAATCAATACGGTCAACAGCCGGCATGGGCGAAAAGGTGGAAGATGAAGGCTCTGTTCCCCTGTGCCTAACACTAACAGAGCATTAAAATTGACCACCGATCACCTGAAATACACTCAATGTTTTATTCAGAGTACAACACTTTGAAAATAACAGTGGGCCATAAAACTAAAAATTAAACCACACTGATGCAACTGCTTTTCAATTGAATGCATTCTTCGCCGTATCACTAATAAACAAGAGGGGGAGGGAGAATGACCTTTAAGTGATAATAATAACACAACCTAGCATTATCAGAGGGGACATTTATATTAGGAAAAAAAAATCTCCCCAGCGTGTGAAACTCAACACAACCTGATGACCTTTCATCAGATCGAACACACCAGACCAGGAATACCAGATCTGTGACGGTTAGATTCAGCATAATGTCCAATGCAGTTATATGGAATTCCCTGAGAACTCATAAACTGGAAACAGGTCAATGATATCATACACGCTGAAGTCATGGCATTTCCAATGATGCTAAAGGCTCAACAATCTCAAATTCCATTAACACGTAAAAATATTCAAGGTAACAATTACACTGTTACGGGTGCAATAGCTCCTCTCACTTTCAACAGTAGTTTGAATGAATTCATTCCGTTCAAAACAAACATCATGGTAAAATTTTTTATATACTGTAAATGTATCGCATTATAGAATGATTTTTACAAAAGTCTTATAAAGTAAGAAAATAATGAAACATATTAAATGTTTCCATTGACAAATAAATTGTACAATGTTATGACCCCATTGTGGGATTTTAAAACAGTTTACAATCTACACCGTCTGTCAGATAAATAGAACATAATAATCAGTTTAGCTCGTCATATCTCAGAACTCAACTAAAGCTACTCTACAGGACTTCAAGCAATGCTTTCCCAAACAAAAAAAAACATCCTTCAACAGTCATTTGGTACTCATTAAGCACTTTTTGTACTGTGCAAACAATTCAGCCACAGAGACATCAATGTCCCTTGAAATCACAAAACAGGAAATGAAAAGCTCGATTAATCCAGATACACCTTTTTCGACTGAAAAAAGCAAGCAGCACAACCCGCCAAAAAAACAAGACAACAGCAGAAACTCAAAAAAATGAAAACAAAAAAGATGAACCACAGTAACTACAGTTTACTCGACTGAATTACAGATAAGAATTACTAGATTGGTACAAAGTTCTATTTGAGATGTGTAAAAATGACCCTTCCGGATTCCTCCTCTGCATCCGCACTACTCAAAACGGCAAGCTGCTGCTTTTCCACACGTAGAGAATGTTCTAGATGCTCCACGAGAAGGGCGTCTTCCTCGGCGGATGAAGTCGAGAGCTCGGGAGTAGCGGAGGAGATCCGTAGTTGGATCCATGCAGATGCGATGTGCCAAGAACGCCATGCGAGGGAAGGGGGTGGGGTGAGGGTTGGGGGTGTGGTGGGGTCACATTGGAAGGTAGACGGTAGAAAATATGGCGGTTTTTTTTAAACTTCTTTGCAAAGTCCTCTGCTGATCCAGTCCTCCCGGTGCATTAGAGGGAGGGGCAGGGCGTGGTGCGGGCTGGGAGGCGGGGACGTGGTGACTGCAGAGTGAAGGGGTGCGATCCCCCCCCACCCCTCACAGAGCCGTGGCCTCCCAGCTCGTGCCGCGCGGAACCTGGCGTCACTTGGTCCCCGTGAGCACAGTGGTGACGGTGGAGGGGTGTGGCATGTGCTGTTGCTCCGCCCCTACGGGGGAAAGCACCGCCCCGACGGACGACAGGGCTCCCGCAGTAGAGGCAGCCGCTGATGCCAGGCTGCAGGGCGTGGCAGGAGCAGGCGTCGGAGCACCTGGCCAGAAATGAAACCCCACTTAAATACGGTCGACTTGGTTGATGTACAGCATGGAGAATTCAAGGGATCAAGAGGCATAACTAAAGAGCAAAGCCATGCTACAGTGTAGCAGGATAGGCTACTCCGTTTTTAGCACGTGGCGGCCAATTCCCGCAGCAGTCATGACGTAAGGCATGACGGCAGAGCGATGCAAAGAAAGCCGCCATCAGCAGCTCAACTGCCACTAGCATAGGGGGACTAATTCCACACACACGACAGCAATAACAAAACGCATCACAGCATAGCGGTGCACAAGCCCGCTGATGCCAGCTCAGGTACAGGCCTTAGAGACAGAAAAACTAGGTCCTTTGATGCTATCACTGCAGGCTAATTCTACACCCCAGTGAGAGCAGAAAGATGGCGATAAAGACTCACCAGCTACAGCAAAGCCGTAGAACAGAACAGATGTGGACTGGCAGGGGTTCTTATGTAAGCACTAATGCACTGCAGTGACAGGCGCCACACGACAGAGCCCTGATAGCACTGATACCAGTGGACCAAGAAATGATGTTCCTCCTCTAGCTGGCAAACTGAAGTGTTTTACCAGACCAAATGTAGCTTAGCGAGCCTCTGGTGCTAAAAAGCCATTTTCCCTGTTGACCTCCATTCAAAATTATGGCAACAAAGCTACATTGAGGAGTATAAAAATTATTTTGGCACAGAGGGAATCGTGGCTAGAAGATGAGCCAGGTATCAAAATGTAGATCAAAATGAGATCTTGCATATCCCATAACTTGATTTGATCATCAGGCTTTTTATTTATTTTTTTATACTTTCTCAAGTTTTCTTCATTGAATTACAAGAACACCTGACACATCCATGGTTCCAATACTTGTTTTTACTACGCTATATCATAGTTATTAAATTGTTGCAGTGTTGCAATTGAAACCTCCACAGTTCCCATGATACTGAAGCTTGAAGTTGGTTTCAGAACAAAACTCATGGAAGAAAATCCAGATTTTTTCTCAAGATTGTGACACCTAGAATGGACATACAATTTATCTAATTGCAATTTTTAACAGTGCTCCAGTATTTCTTTCAGCTTTGCCATCTCTAAAACACATGTATTTATGAGGGCTCAAAAATGCTAGGAAAAATTTCGCCAGAAATTTTGACCAACCCTTGAGTAATTTTAGAGTTTGTAACTCAAAAACTATCCACAAGACCACAGTAAAATTAGGCAAGGATTCATTAAATATACTGAAGTCACATTCCTAGAGAAATCAGCTGATTCCTAGGGGGTCAGGTGGGGGGTCCTTGTTGATTTTATACGGAATGACCCTTATTTGATCACAGCACATAACCATTTCACACGTCTGGGTAATGTCAGCTGATATTTGTGGCAAACTGAAACAAGAGCAACGCAAGGCCTGGCATATGCCCCCGACTGAAACAGTTGAAGAACATGTACAGAAAGCGAGTGTTAGGCATCATCTGCTATGTATGACCATTCAGGTCACCAAAAAGCAAAAACCTCCGGTGAGCGCGCTAAAGGATTTCAAGATGTCTGCTGTGGCAGCCATATTGGTTGGCAGAGCGAGCTCAAAATCAATAGGCATCATCCCCTATGTATGACCATTCACTCCACCCAAAATCATAAACCTCCGTCGTTCACGTTAGAGCGTGACAAAGGAAAAGTTTACGACAGGATGCCCGTACGAACGGATGGACTGAAGGGGTGAAAACAAAATGCACCCGACCGACTCTTTCGAGGTCTGGGGCATAAAAACTGATCACGTTCAAAAATGCGCACAGACACATGCCACGTTGAATGTGCGGTTAGTGAGGTAAACTAAGGTAACTGGCCACATGTCCTAAGCAAGGCCAATAAAGTAACGCGTCGTCTCAAAATGAACTCCAGTGGTGCCCAGTAAATCATTCAATTAAAATTCAAGCACCCAGACACATTCCACCACGGTGCTCAACACTAAAGAAGTGTCATGCTGCTGTGTATATCTTCTTCCATCAGACCATGAGCATTTCAAATTCACATAAAGCACCATGCAATTTTGTGAATGATGCAAAGCCATATTATTTTTTCCACCAACTGAAGCAGTATAAGCTAACCATAAGTGCATGTATATCACTTTGCATCCTGCACCGAGGGCATTTAGGACTCACATTAAGTGCCATGCTATGCAAGGAATGGCACAAGGCCACATTGCTTTCACACCAACTGATGCAATATAGGCCAACCATAAGAGCATGAAATCTCTGGAACTTTCCACAGGAAAACCTATTTATTCCGGTGGTGTTTTATTGACTGCCCAGGCAGTGCATTAGTGTAACAGACCAGTGTTATTAGGGACGGAGTGTGCTTTTGGAAGGACACAGACGGGTTTGGTTACAGGTGCTGTATTATGCACCGGCAAATTGAGTTTATGCACCCCCGACTCTGCCCTCGCAGGCCTTGAAAAGGGGGAGGGTCAGGTTTCACCCAGGCCGACTCAGGCAGATTGCTTTGCCTGGTAACTGGCCAAACTGTTCCCGGATGGTTGCCTGACTTGACCACAGTGAGAGCCTCGCAAACAGATGGAACACAAAGGTCATTAGGCACACACAAACAATTACACCATGCCAGGAGACATTTCCCAGAAACAACGTGTTGCTCAGAGTTATCGGGAGGATGAGAGTTACAAGGAAAAAAGCAAAGCTCTGTGATGGACTGTAGTAAGCTTCCACAGGCGATGGTGTTGTTATTACGTTTATAGTGGGGGTTGGATACACGAGACCTGTATTCTTGTTTGGGTACTGATAAAGGTGGCTGATTCACACAAGCTTTGCCAAGATGCTGGGATCCAGAACACAGCACACTCTCTTTTCGCTTGTTTAGTTCGAGGTAAGGGCGAGTTGGATAAAGCTGGTTTTCATTGGCTGGTTAATGAGGAAAGCTGGCTTATGCAGGTTTTGAGTGGTTGGTGTATGAAGAGAGGCCAGTTTGTGTGAGGTTTAATTGGTCAGTTTATGAGGGATGCTGGCTTATGTTGGCTTTGAATGAGTTGCTTCATGTTGGAAGCAGGCTTATGTTGGTTTTTACTGGCTGGTTAGAGAGGAAGGCTGGCTTATGATGTTTTTGATTGGTTGATTACTGAGGGAAGTTAACTCATGCGGGTCTGATTGGCTTGTTAAAGGGGGAAGCTGGCTTGTGTTGGTACTGATTGGCTCGTTAATGGTGGAAGCTGGTTCAAATGGTTGATTAATGAGCAAAGGTGACTCATGCTGGTTTTGATTGGCTTGTTAGTGCTGAGAGCAGATCATGCTACATTTACTTGAATGGTTAATGAGGGAAGCTGGCCCAGACTAATTTTGACAGGGTGCTTAATGAGGGAAGCTAGGAGAGGCTGGTTTGATTGGTAGGTTAATGAGGGAAGCTGGCTCATGCTGGTTTGGATTGACTTATTAATGAGGGAAGCTAACAGATGCTGGTTTTGATTGGCAGGTAAATGAGGGAGGCTGGCTCATGCTGGTTTGATTGGTTGATTAATGAGAGAAGCTAGTAAATGTTCGTTTTGATTGGCTTGTAAATGAGGGATGCTGACCAAGGCTGGTTTTGATTGGTGGGTAATGAGGTAAGCTGGCTCATGCTGGTTTGATTGGTTGATCAATGAGGGAAGCTGGCAAAATTTGGTTTTGATTGGGTGGTTAATGAGGGAAGCTAGCAGAGGCTGATTTTGATAGGTCGGTTAGAATGAAGGTGCAGGTAGATACCAGGGCAGCACTTACAGTCCTTGCGTGGCACGGTGCTGGCAGCAGCAGTAGGGGTTGGTGTGGTGGCGGTGGAGGAGTCTGTGGACTGGCTCTTGATATGCGCTGCGTTCTTGTTCTGGTTTTGATTCTGGTTGCGTTTCTGGTTGGACGGGTGGTTAGCGCTGTCTATACTGCTGCTGAGCTGCAGTCGCCGCATGTGACGCACCACTGCCGTGGCATTGAAGGCTTGCTGCGAACGAGAGCGTGCAAGAGACCTGAGCGTTACAGAGCCCAGAGGCGCTCAAGCACTCCATTCTGATCACAAAGGTTCCTGGAAATACTTGGTGATCCCAATCATCAGTTACTCCATAGTAATTAATGTGATGCATTTCGTGCACTAATATGTTTCCCTCCTGTAAAATATTTTCAATGTGACATTTTCAGACTTGAGTTTCCAAATTTCAAATTAAATGATTGACAGAGTTTCGTCCAGTGCTTTTGCAGACACTGTGTCTGCTTAGGCCACAGATGGCTGTTGGCTTAGGAACAAGAGGATCCCAATTTAGATTGTTTACTTCGACAATGTACTTCCACTCGACATCCATCAGTTATTTTAACCCCCCAGACGATCATTCCACAAACATTCAGCACAAACCTAGAGCTCTTGTCCAAAAATTAAAAAAATAAATAAATAAAAAAATACAATGAGCCACTTTCATTTATGACATTGTTGTTAGAACTCCCCGCAACGAGCACTTACCCTCCACTTGCTTTTAGCAAAGTTCTTCTTGATCTGTCGACTGACAGACTCATGGATATTCTTGCAAAGAGCTGTGTCCCCAGCAATCCTAGAGAAAACAATAAGAGAATCCACATTTGATCACATTGGACTAAAGCATCAACCACATAACCCTACTCAAAATACAGTGTAGAGGCAACAAGGTAATCTAGTGATAAGCTGCTTGACTTGACTTGGTTCAAGCCCCTGGTGGCGACTGGGGTTCTGACTTGGTCTGTGAAGATGATGTTGGGAAGACCTTGGTCATTGGGCTCTTGAGCCTGAACTTCAAAATTCTGACCCATTTCTTTCTTATCCCCCACATTTACAGCTATTCTATCCATCATTTCTCTGGAAGAATACTTGAGAGAGAGAGAGAGAGCGAGAGAGAGAGAAATGTGGACTCAATTGAACTTTCCCTGGTTAAATAGAGGTTAAAAAAGTCCATTCAAACTCGACATGCAACGTCAAACTGAGCACTAGAGTAAATGCGAGGTGTTCTGAAACGTTAACCATCTATTATAATCACGGCCGCAATCAACAGGCAAAGGGCAGCTTGGGATGAAATAAAGCCAAACAGCTTTTAATTTGGGAGGCAGGTGGAATTTACAAATGTCAGCTGAGACTTCCCGCTAATCAGACTTCCACTGATGATCGCCAGCGGGTTCAAGAAAAGTTTTCAAAAGTCTGAAAAAGATTCTTTGCCTCTTTGCCCTCATCGGTTCAGGGGATAACAAAACAGAACTGCAGTCTTTGATCAGTCAGCACGCGCCCTTGACCAAACGCCAGCAAGCATCAATTATTTAGCTTCACAGACTACTCCACCAGCTTAGGTAACAAAAACAAATAAAACTGTTTGCGAAGAATGCTTTGCTCCTGTTTCTGTCTGGGACTGAAAAACACAGGTGGGGTCTTCACTGACTCCAGGCCAAAACCTTGACGGCATTGACTGGCAGCTCATAGCCACAACACACACACACACACACAAGCCTCTCAGGCCGCGTGAAGTGTTTGAACTATAAAACTAGCAGACAGAGCTCAGAGGGCCAGACTCCGAGCTCTGCTTTCCTGCTGTTAAGGAACTAACAAGCTGGATAAAATCAAGATAATACCTCCTAATAAGCTAAATCTAATGGCACTGAGCACAGTGCGCAATTTAACGGCTGCAATTTTACAGCCCTGCAAAACAGCTCGGCAGAATGATTCCTAACGATATCTGACTTGTCGGACCTGAGCCCGTGCCAATTTCCAATTTTTTGTGACCATAATCACGAACCACCAAGCAGGCTGTGTGTGATGATGGAAGCGATTATTTATTTACCCTTTATAATTCAACTTCTGAAGACCTCCAAAGCGCCCCCTTACCCACTTAATTTTGCACAATTATTCCATACACGTTAACCCTTAGAGTGCCAAACGCAGCTATTGCTGCACAATGATATAAGATATCGAAATCAAAGCTGTTAAAAACCTATTATGTGGCAACTTGTTTAAAAGAGCTCCCGCAGGAGAGCTCTTTTAAACAAATCGCCAATTGATAGGTTTTCAACAGCACAAGATAATTAAATTTATATTGTAAAAAATTTATTTCAGCGCTCTAAGGGTTAATGAGCTGCGTTTTGAGTGTGTTTGTAATGGCAAATATAACTTTATGGTTTGAGCTCACATACTAATGAAAGACCAGGTCTACACACAGTATGACCTCACAATGCAGTTTTAATGATCTGACCTCATAAAATAACACATAATTTTTGAGTGCCGTTTTGATAAGGCACTGACTGAGGAAGTAGCCTGCTCTTTGAGGGAAGAGTACTTACCCAAGAACATTTATATGTCCATCACAGAGGACGACAGTTGAGCTTTTAGAGAACCCTGCTATACAGTGACAAAAGCTCCGTCATTGGAAATCACTGAACAAAATGCATGTTTAAATGAAAAAGCCCCATCAGAAACAGCTCAACATCAGACGGAAGTGCACATTCATTACTCCCAAGCAATGTACCGCGTGACTTTATTCCCCACTGAAAGTAGCGGGAATCTCCCAAGGGTTCCGTATAGTGGGTGGACATTACATTACAATCATTTGGCTGATGTTCTCACTCCAGAGTGGCTTGTAGTTGATTAGACTAATCAGGAGCCAATCCGCCGTAGGAAATATAAGGGCCTTGCTCGAGAGCTCAACAGCGATACTGACATTAGGCCTACTGCAGCTACCTTGGGGTTTAAACCACCGACCCTCTGAATCCCAGCCACGCCCGCAGTCACTACTGGGACTGTACTTTGGTTCAGAACCCATTTCCCAGCTCAATAGACTGATCTCTCGGTGTTGCTCCCATCTCGCTGTTACTTTGAGTGAGTTTGCGGCCCAGCACGTCTGACTCATTAGTTTAGCCACGAAGGGCCTGCAGGACTCGTGCTAATTTGCGATTAGCACGACAGAATCCTTGATACGTCGCTAAGCGCATCAGCGGTTAATTGGGATGCGCTCAGTCAGCGACGTTAGTCTCTCCCACACAGGAGAGCTGACCTCGACGAAAGTTACACAGGGACGCCGTGAGGCTCGCTAATTGGCGAATCGCATTCGAAGAGCGCTCGTGTCCTAATGGTAACTTGTGCACAACATATTCACAACGCATTTCCTTGCTTATTCCCAGCGCGACTGGCAGCAGCTGTTATAAAATCATGTCCAAATCGTATTCGAAATCAGGCTTGTAACAGAGCTCTTGCTCTGCATTGATAAGTCTTTTCACACTACACATGATGGGGGTCTGGTCACTTCTGAGTGGGGTTTGAGGATTTGTGGGACATTTCAAGCAGATGAATAAAGATAGTTTTGATGGAAGAGGTGACATGTGACTGTGGACTCACCATGGGTGTCGGAGAGCCTGGTCACAGGTGTATCTCTTTGCTGGGTCCTTCTCCATTAAACTGCTGATGAAGTCTTTTGCTGGAAGACACACATAAACACCTCTGTTGCAGTGCCATGGCATGTAAACGGTTCCGGTGTCATGGTATGTAAACAACTGCCATCGATTTTACCCTCGTTACTAATTCTTACTCACGCGTATGCATGTGCAGACACACACTCACACACACAAACACGTGCGCGCACACACACACACACACACACAATACACACACACACACACACAAATGTGGCACGTCACGGCTCTCCGCGAAAGCATGTAAAATAACAGTTAAGATTTAAAATCTCTGGGCGGCCGTCTCGACGTTCGCTCCCGTTTGCTTAACAAACACACGGCTGATTTGTCAGCTCCCTTTCCTGTAAACCGAGGGGGGGCCTGATTCATGCTTTACCGGCAGTCAGCAAAGAGAGGCGGGAGGGTAACGCCGTCTCCCGAGGGTCGAGCCCACAGGGGTTAGGCACAGGGCCAAGATACTGGGCCCAGCAGGGCCTCCACATGGTTGCTCCGATCCAATCGGGAGGGTTTGCATTAGCGATCGCAGCTGACCGCCCTACCATCAAAATTCCAGAGGCAGGATGGCCGTAGGGCATGCGGACCACATGGATAAGAGTTTGTACAAGAGCCGGACGAAAGCTTTTCTTTGCCGTCAGAGAGATTAAACTCTGATAGGCTCGGCATGACTTTTTTTAACCCTTTAGAATGCAAGAATAAAAGCCCTGCATGTGATCGGAATGTCCTTCACTGAACATTCTAATGATGTCACAATCACTTCTGGCAATAGAACCTGAGTTCTAGAACACAGACTGTGACCTTAGGAAAAAATACCCCCCCCCAAAAGAAAAAACACAAGTCTAAAGCACATTATTTGGCCCTTAAGAGTTAAATACATATCCATTCGATTCATGGGTGCAAGGCTCAGCATTACGAACACGTGTCATTCACTCTGAAATACCACTGCGACCGAAAGCCGAGACATCAGTCAGCCCACGCGCTTGCGCTTCTCACCAGATACAGTGCTATGCACAGTCCTACTCAGACTCAATATGAAATGCCATAACAATATTCCGCAGAAACGGCCAACTGTGATAATCACACTCCCAGTAAGTCGCAGCTTTTCTGTCCAGCTTCTCAGATTCGGCTATAATGATAACATCCAAAAGTGCAGTAAATCAGAAATAATGTGTTTTCCAAATGAAAAAACCGCAACAGTAGCAAGTGCGCCGCAGAAAGAAGAAATCTGACGAGTTGGACTACAACTGGGTAATTTATTTTTCCATAGCTGAAAAAAGTTGCTTTGTACTTCATATGATTTTTTCCACACAGGGAGAGCCTTTTCAAAAGGCAGTGGATAAGTTTCTGTAAGTACTAAGACTACAGATAGATTGAAAAGAGATGGAGGGTCAGTAAAACCGTTACTTTATGTGAGCGAGAACACATTCATGCACTGGACTCACTCTGCCGAGGTTACCTGAATCAGATATGTCATCCCAGTAGGGTGCGTCGAACTCGTAATCCGCCTTCAGGATCTGCTCAAAGAGTTTGGAGTCGTTCTCATCGTAGAATGGCGGGTAGCCACACAATCTGGCGGACAGAGACAGAGGTTAATGCCGCAGAAGAAAACTAAAGACACAATGAGAGCTCGCACCTGTGTATACTTTCAACACGGCCTTTTGTGAAGGACACAGCGCCTGAATTCATTTTCCAACCTCTTTGTATGGCCGGGAAGGGTTAAAGGTGAGAAATGGAGCCAGAACATTCCATTAAGAGCCAGAATTATTTTACATAATTTACATTTCCGGAGTGAAGTACCTGACAAAGTGCCTTAAGAGGAAACAAAACAGCTGGAAACCCAAGCGGGAAGTAACATACCAAGCATTAGAAATATTGATTGGACTCAGCTTTGAAGAACACCAGAAAAACAGAATACTTCAGTAAAAATATTAGAAATAAATATTTAGATATTTCATCAATTAAAAACAAGTGCAGCCACAAGTATACTTGTTGAATGACTCCTTAAAAAAGCTATGTCACAACTACTGCACATGCTCAGAACTTAAATCCCAGGCAAGTGAGTCTGCTTGACTACAAGTAATAATCTGATTTCATTCTTGCCAATCAGACCTCATTTTGCATTGTACTTACATATTTTAGTTAGTCCGGCTTTATGCTTTTTTTATATTAACAAGCTTTCTATGGAAATTCAAAGATTCAAAGCACTATTTAAAGTTTTAGCCAAAGAATATGAAGAATGTAAGCTGGATGCCATTGCCAATGATCATACAAGAAGAACACCTTTTAGATTTTGATTTGCAGTTGAGCATATTTACTTTGTTCAAAATTCTGAGATTGCTCATTCATCGAGACGCAGCTCCTTGAAAGCCTGAAAATTTGTTTACTCTCCTCTAGAACACAGAAGTTTCTGATCTGTTTAAAAAAAAAAACATGTATTCTGCAGCAACCTATTCTACATGAACATTTGGTAAAAATACATCGCATTTTTGAAACCATGTTGTTTGCTATTTGTTTTTGTTGCTAAATTACACGCAAAAATGTCAGATACTTTTAACATTTTATGCTGGCCCCAATTAAGAATGCAGGCAACGTAAGACTTGGCACCAAGGTGGTTCGCCACAAAGACAGGTAAGGCATTTAAACAATATCAGAGAGCTACTTGTGAGTCAAACACGGAGCAGATCTTTTGGAGTTGGTCGGCTTCTCAAGTTTCGCATTGAACTTTAAGCTCCCACAACTTCAGCTCGATATGACAGGACTAATTTAGCAGCAGCGATTTGGTAAGAAGCAAAAGACATTAAAATTCCTTTCCTCCTGAATACCTAAAAAGAGAATAGTACATCCTCCCAATTTTACGCTTCATTTTGGCAATATCGGATTTGTAATTCGGTGACACTTTTGTGTTCAAGACTCCGTTTGTTCGTGAAGGAATTAATCATTTCAGTCCAATTAACAAAAGCAAACTTCCCACCCGGTTGGTGGTAAACCCAGCGCAGTATCCGGATTCATCGAAGCCGAGAGAATCCGCTAATCACCACGGTGTCTTTGGGAAGCGACTTTGCAAATTAGTCGGGGGAATTCAGGGGACCGTAACTCGAGTGATGAACTGCGCGCCGTGAACGCCAACTTTCATTCTTTTTATTTTCCCCAGAGCTCTGATAAGCAGCCGTCTCATCTAGTCTGATCACATCACGGCGCAAAAAGCTCGTATTACCATTATGCTTTCACTGTAGCAAGAATAACATGGAGAATTCTGCAAGGTGGTGCCATTTCTACAGACACTTGCAATTTGCACCCGGATCACATACTGCGCTTCAGTGTAACGTGGGCCCGAGATGTTTAAAAAAAATGAGGCGAGAGCATATTCTGGACTGAAAATTGCTGCACATTTTCATTTTAAAAGGATGCAAAACATTTCATTCCAGCGACATGCAATGTTTCAGCAGAAGTGTGGCCTTCCTCAAATTGAATCTGACTCCTCTGGTTTCCAGGAAGTAAATAAGCATGCCAACCACATTTGTGCGAAATTGGGATGAACAGTACTGAAAAATATCGAAACACCATTTTTACAGCGCAACCTTTCAGCTACATACAGTGCGATACTCCTATATCCCCACTTCAGTTATGCATCTCCCAAAAAAAGAAAGATGTTTTCTCCTCATTTCACCCCGACATGCACTCTCTCTCACACACACACACACACACACACACACACACACACACGCACACACACACACACACACACACACACACACACACACACACACACCCACAGGGGCACGTGTGCTGTAAGGTAGCACTCAACCTTCACATCAATTTTTCAACCAAATGATTCACCAGTTTGTCTCATATAAAGAAAGGGTCAACAAACTTCAGATTCTTCTGTAATCAGCAATACATGGTGAAAACCATCTTAGTCCGATCTTTTCCTCTAAAAACAATTTGCCATATCACATTACGTTGCTGCTTTTAAAGGAATTTGGGACCCTTGGAAAAACCTTTTCTTTTCTTCTGGTCAGTAATGTAAAAAATAAGTTAAAAGCACATAGTGAGAAAGGACCAACTTTGAGCATAAAATTAGTTTCTCACACTCTCCTATACACAGACTCACCTGGCCCTTTCCTGTTGGTTGGCCGATTAACACTGGCCTGTATGAGTGCCTGAAAACACTTTGGGCCCCATTTGACCTCTGACTTCATCCAGTCATGTCCTGTATCATATTTCCCAGTGAGCAATTACGAGTACTTTTTCAGATTTGCCCTGAAAGCACACGCCAATTTCAACAAATCACCATGGCCAAAAATGTTTTATACCCTAAACGAAAAGGCAGCACTGTACTGCTTTAACCACAGTAGCTAAGACCATTATGCGACATAGCCTATACGACCACTGTGATTTGCAGCCACTGTCATGCTTTATGCACAAATTCATTTCACAGAAGTCAAATATAGACGTGCAAACAGTACAGTTGTTTACTGCCCTGAGCGCGCACTGGTATTCACGTTGTTTTTCAAATGCACTTTCCATGCTTAATAGAACCATAAAAATCCCCATTTATTTTCCATGAAAAAAGGGGAAAACATGCATGCGGGTCATGTGACACATTCTGTCCTGGAGCCCCCCGAAATTCCCTTTTTAATGTTCCTTCCGCATGCCTCGCCTCAAGCCAGGCACCACCTGCCATACTGTTTAGAGCACGAAAACCACGGGTTCAAATTCCGAGTGCCCAATAACAGCGCTGTTAACTATGCCCTTGAGAAAGACGCTCTCCCTCAACGGCTCACAGTAAAAATTGTGTCATAAAGCCGAGGCGGAGAGTGGAAGTTGTAAACAGATAGCTCAGTTATGAGAGCGCATAAATAATTTAATCAACATAAGGCATGCAGTGAATGAATGAGGCAATTATGGAAGGAAGAGGGGGCCAAATAATAGCAAAGCGAGAGAGAGGGAGAGAGAGAGAGAGAGAAATATGAGAGAGAAAGAAATAAGAGAGAGCAAGAGAGAGATCTTAAATTCCCCTTGGCTTTAACACTACCAGCAGACAACTTATTACTCGTCAACAATTCAGTAATCACAACTAAAACCATAATTAGAAATGCAAATAAAAAAATAAAAAAAACATGGTAACCCCATTGCAAACTACACTGCCCTTTCCAAAAAAAAAAAAAAAATACTATGACCTGGATCATTATTGCAATTAATATGTTTCAGCGGTCAATAATTATTTTTAATCAACTGATAAAGGGCAAAGCTTCTTTCTTCTTAAAAAGTCATGTTGGAAGACGCATCCGTTGGTGGCGGAAAAGATGTTACAGTATTTAAGAAGGAGCAAATTACTGGCCTGTATCGAGCAAAGAAAATACCGAATGAGGAAAACAAGCATGAGAAATCATTTTCAAACACTAATTGGCCACACAAAGTCCTGGCCTGAACCACACTGAAAGTTATCAGGATGAGCTGGAGAAGACTGCAGAGTGGTTCAACTATCTTGACATCAAGACAAAATTTTGAGCCCAAAATGAATGCATATCTGATAGAAAATTAATGCTCTGATGTTGCAAACGGTAGTCAAAGCAATGACGCGACAAGTATGCACTGTAATCAAAAATACGAAATACTGCATTTGAATGTGTGGCTTATTTTTCACCAGGCAGTGTATATCAGTTAAATTAGTCCTGGTTTGCATAGTTTGTTTCTGTGAATCGCAGAAGAGCGATAGAGAGAAAGGGACAAAAAGAATGGGAGCCAGAATGCGAGAGAGCATGATAAAGCTAGTAAAAGCTAGTTGGAGAGGAAGAGATAAAGAGGGAGAGAGAGAGAGAGAGAGAGGGGAGAGTGACGAACAATCATTTGGCGAAAAGACAGTGAACATGAGCAATAAGCAACCAGTCGGCTGAGTTAAGCATCAGTCTCTAATGAGAGATAAACTTAGATTTTGTCTCGTCTCTGCAGTAAAGGAAGAGTCTTAAAGCAGCTAAGAAACGAGTTCAGTTCTGCTGACCTCAACCTAAGTAGATATAACTCCCGAAGTCTATATGGAGAAAGAAAAACAGCCTGATGTTAAAGCAACAATTCAACTGTCTCCAGGGGCCTTTAGCTATAATTAACTTCATTTTGCTCCATAAAACGCGCATTAAACCTTTCCAAGACGATTATCTTTATTAGTGGACGTAACAATGTTCATTTTGCTAAGAGGGTCCTCCCTCTCTGGGTCCAAAAACAATTAAGGCTAAACCAGCCCGTGTTATTTACCCAGCATTAGGTAACCTCACGCCCCTCTCAGAAGAGATTTGGGGGGGAGGGGGGTACTCTAAACCTGGGGAGGCAGGTAAGGCCCAGCATTGGGTAACAATTTTCTCACTGAATTATTTTACTGGCATTACCAGTTCCTCAGCAGCTCACAGTGTCTCAAATATGATTATTTTCTAATATTCTGCTGATTTGACCCGCAAAGAAACATTTTATACGCAAAACCAACAGCGGTCTTCTATGAGTAACTACCATATAAATGAAGCAACTGATGAAGATTTTAATGTTTGGAGGACAGCGAGCATTAATGCTTTGTACAAACCTTTGAAATGTTCAAAAAGCTACCTGGTCATCTGACACATTTTCACAAATGTTTTCTTAAATACCATGAATGTGATTGGACACAGCTAAACATCCCTATTTCTGGTGTTGCATTGATTGGTTGTCAGCAGAACAGGAAATGCCCCTGGGAAAAACAGTTGGTCCCGGTAAACATTTAAACAAAATCATTTCAGAGTATCAGTGAAGGGAGGCGGGGCTCACTCACAGGATGTACGCGATGACGCCGATGGACCAGCAGTCGACGGCCTTGCTGTAGGGCTTCTGCGCCAAGACTTCTGGAGCTACGGAGAAGCACAGAAGGACACTGTGTGAGTGGGCACAAAGGAAACAAGTCCTTTAACTGGATCTCACCACCCTGGGGAAGAATGAATCGATGAGTGAGGAACCTTCTGGATTATTCCATTAGCGCTACAACAGCAAGAAAAGGCAAAACCCGTTTTACAACACTCCTGGGCTTTGGACTGGTTTCTGAGACTTTGAAACCAGACCCGTGCGGAGCGCTTTTATAGGGTGGGATTTCCTGTATATTGAAGCCCACATGTTAAAGGCCAGCTGCCACTGTCAGGAGGCGTCAAATACCTGCAGAAATGAAGACATCTATGGTTCAAACATCTGCTGGCACAGAGCGACTGAACTCGAACTGACCTGCGTCCCATGATGCATTTCACCAGCAATGGAACACCAATCACTGCCTCCATCTAGCCCAAAAATTCCCATGGTGCTCAGTTTTTGCGTTTTTGTTTTTTTACCTCCGCCAACGAAGTTGGGGCAGAGGTTATTTTTTCGCCCGTTTGTTTGTTTGTTTGTTTGTCTGTCTGTTTGTGAACAACATAACTCAAAAAGTCATGCACGGATTTCTCTGAAATTTTGTGGGTGGGTCGCTATTACCAGGATGGATCCTATTGATTTTCAACCGCGATCAGTGAAACAGCCATCTTGAAATCCTATGACATGCGATAACTGAACTTTGCTCCCACTCATGAAGATTTGGATTGCGCTGCCTTGGGGGGAGGTTTGCACTCTATGAGTGCCTCTAGTTTCAAAAATATATTGGTGCCCAAAAAGAGGCTGAAAATGTGCAATTCCCACACAAATTTGAGGCATACAATCAGCAGTTTGCAACAGCAACCTTTTTTGTGCAGTATCGCCCGCTGCTGAGACATCTGCGATTCTCCAGTAAAACACACGCGGCATTAGCAGTTTTTGTCTTTTTGTCTCTTTGTTCTTCAGAGCACAGCCTGTGGTGAAGTTCGAGGAAGGCTCAGCAGATGGGGGGGGGGGGTCGTCATGCAGGTTTTGCACCCGATCCACAAGTGTCAGAAGTGACCAGGACGCACAGAATGATGAAAACAGATGCCTGAATCCCCATGCCCAAAGTGACACATTAGGAGCTGCACAAATATGTGACTCAGTGAGGTCATTTCATACACATGCTGAAGTTTTGATGATTAGGAGTCAGCTGGTTGTCAGTAGAGTCAAGTGTTTTTGTCTTCTTAGATTTTTCACCTTAACATGTAACAAGTTCTGGCACTCGACTGAGGCTCCTGTGTTTTTCTCTGTTGGACTGACCGGAACAGCCATTATCGAATCATGCGTGTGCCACTTTGAAGCTGAAATGAGGCCCAACTCCAAAACTCACTTCTCCTGTTTACCAGACCACAATCTACATTTTGCGTTGTGTCATGGCTCATGTGATGTCACCGTTTCACGTCATTCTGCAATCGAAAATCAACTCGAGCAGCCATTACCACAGGGTGGCCGCGGTCACGCTAAACATAATCCAAGATGACGGGCTCGTTCGTGCTCCACAATCTGTGGCCTAAACTGTCTCAGCCACCCAACAGTTATATAAAATTTCAGTATGAGTGTCTATCACGGCGCGGGTTCGAGCCCCGGTCGTACCAACCGGGAGTAGTCAGCAGCTTTTTCAGAGTAGTGCACAACTGGCCATTGTGCTACAGGGATGCAAATTGGGAAGGGGCTGCCGGGAAGGGTTATATAAAAATATGGTTACTTTGTTCGTTGCTTTAGCGCCTCCTGTTGGCCAGCCAGGCGCTTGTCAGGAAGACTCTAGGCCTTTTCATGTCTAGGTATCCTCCGCCCTCGTTCTGAACTTGCGAGGATTCAACCAAAGAGTGTATAAGAAGCAATGGCTGACGGCTCTCCTCCGAAGCACGCGCCCATGAAATGTCTTCACTCTCCTGAATTGGCAACAAGGGGTTGCAAACGAGCAAGCTTTGTACATAGTTCACCAATTGGGCATTCCAGATTCGGGTAGGATTGGAGATGCCAAATTTAAAAAGGAAAAAAATACTGCATTATGCCGTGTAGCGCAACATTCAGTCCTTATTTTAGAATCAGCATAACATGAATGGCAGCTTGAGAATACAGACATTACACAACAAAAGTATCTTGATCCGTCATAACATATTTTGTCTGTACTGATGCCTGAGGAATCCATTATAGGTTTGCTGAGCATTAATATGAGATGTAACCTCATCTTAATTCTGATGTAGATTAGCATTGTACATAATAACTGATATTTAGCAACTCACCGCTAATCCTCTTCTGTATGCACTCAGCTCCATGCCTCTAAATGTCCCATTAGCAGTAATGAGAGGGGTTGCCGCAGCGCACAGCTAGCGTCCACAGTGATGAGGAATTATGGGTGAGGAGCGAAGAGCTGCCTCACAGGAAACGGTGTTGATCGTAAGACACCAGGACGCATGGAGACCGCTAACCCAAACCTACTGACCCACAAGTTTATTTTCTGTAAACCACTGGGAGGCCTAGTCACCCGGGAAATTTTTGACCGGGATCGACTGACCGAGACCTCTTTGTGTGTGCACATGCCCATTTGAGCCGTGTGTGTGTGAGTGTGTGTGTGTGTGTGCTTGTGTGTGTGTGTGTGTGTTTGTGCATGAGTGGGTATGCAAACATCGACACATACCACGGTCAAAGGGTTTTTCTTAGAAGCCAATTCAACTAAAACATGCCGAAACAAACTACTGCAGCTAAGTGCATGAGCTGTGTGCATAGGGACAGATGAGCATCTGATTTCACACAGCTGGTTCATGTGTGACAGAAAAAATGCAAATCTGAATGTAAACCAGACAAAAACATTTTTCCTGAGAACCAAATTTTAAATTACGCGCGCGCGCGCGTGTGTGTGTGTGTGTGTGTGTGTGTGTGTACGTAACCAGGAGAATTTAATAAAGATTTTTCCTCCATGCATGCATTAGTTGTAGAAATACACTTCCACGCTCTGATAAAAATGAATAAATAGATTTTTCCACACAAATGCTGCCCTCAGTCAAACCCTGTGACAACTGAGAAGCGCAGCATTTGTGGTCAGAAGCTGGCAACTGGGGCTGCATGAGTGATTGGCAAGTCACGTGATCCCTGTGGCTGATTACTGATGCCCTGAGAATTCTACCCGCTCCCTTCAACTTGGATGACTGCAATTATCTGGCAGACTAGCTATAACCACCGCAAAGCGATAAACAAAAACTCTAGCAAAAACAATCATGACCATCACTGCAACAATTCAGGCTGAAGGAAACGACTAAGGATAATGGAATTTTTGACAAGACCAGTTCCAAATAAAAGATAAACACACAAAAATAGAACAAAGCAGTAAAATAAAAGGGAAATTGATTCATGGATGCCGAATTTTCATGGACGTTTCCAGAAGCTTGAGGTTTAATTTCCAATTAGCAAGGGAAAATTCTGATGATTCCTCAGAACCATCGAAGATTGGAGGTGGGGCTTTTGTTTGCAAAGAGAAAAACAGACTTGAAATATAGTTTCTTAAAAGCACAGGCTGTCCAAACAGTGAATGGGGAATTTGTTTCATTTTCCAAAGCAAAGAAGCAAAAAATAATCTCTAACTGCTCTGTCAACCTTTTGAGCGACTTGACTTAACTCAGGCTGGGGGCAGTCTGGGCCCCCCCCCCCCAACACGTACACAAGGGCTTGTTTGCCAAATTTAGATGGTTCAGTCTGCTACTTTTCAGAAATATACTTCAATGTCCTCCAAGTCTAAAGCAAGCACAAACACGGTCCCTGGGGCAGCGCAGGATATTGGTGTGATTGTAGGCAGAGCCAGACTTTTCTCTGAGTCTGAAGTTCTTATTCTGTATAATCAGTCCTCAGTCTTCTCTGTGCTCAGAGGCATTGTGCCACGGCTGCTATCCAATCAAAGGGAACACACACAATGTATCTGCCAGAGGGACTGACGAGAGGTGCGAATACGTACACACGCATGCACAAGTCCGCGCAGCTACCCTTGTTAGGATATTGCATCGACTTCTATTCATTATGGACAGCCTAACCCTACCCCTACCCCTAAACCAAATAACAGAACATAACATGACATGAATGGCGAGAACAGGCTGTTCAGCCCAACTAGGCTCGCCAGTTTCTTTATACTACTGTGAATATATCACCTCAGATACTCAATGACTCAATGGTATCTAGCTTTAAGTCAAGCCTGCTCTTGAAAACCCCCAAGGTCTCTGCCTCAACAATATGGTCAGACAGTGAGTTCTACTCACTCTTGGTTGAAGGAATCCTACATAATTCACTTTGTTGATCCCTTTAACATATTTAAAGACCTCAATCAGATCACCCCTTAGTCTCATTTTCCTAAGACTAAAGAGAATAAGGATCTTCAACCTCTTCTCATAGCTTTCATCTTTGATACCCGGAATTAGCTTAGGGGCTCTTCTCTGAACTTTCTCTCGAGCCTCTATATCTTTCTTAAAGTATGGTCCCCAGAACTGTACACAATACTCCAGATGTGGTTTGACGAATGTGTTGTACAAAAGGAGCATCACCTCCTTAGATTTGTACTCAATACTTTTGGTAATGTATCCCAGCATCCGATTGGCTTTTTTAACAGCTACGGCAACAATGGCTAGAGCCTGTGAGTTTTTGGTCAACAATCACTACCAGACCTTTCTCGTGTGGAGCAAATTCGAGTATTAAACCTCCCATGAAGTAATCCCGTCTAACATTTTTATTACATACATGTACAACTTTACATTTCGCTACATTAAATTTCATTTGCCACATTTCTGCCCAATTCTGGATTCTATCCAAATCATCCTAAATCACTTAAGTGGACTCTAAACTATTCGCCAAACCTCCCAATTTAGTATCATCTGCACATTTAACTAATCTGCTCTCAATATTCCGATAAAGGTCATTAATGTAGATGAGGAAACAGCAGGGGTCCCAACACCAATCCCTGGGGGACACCACTCCCCGCCATACCTAGCTAAGATGAGATTCCACTGACCACCACTCTTCGTGTTCTGTCCTGTAACCAGTTTTCAATCCACTCCAGAATACCTCCTGTAACTCCAATGGAGCTCATTTTAAAAATTAGTCTCTTATGCGGTACTGTATCGAATGCTTTCTGAAAATCCAAGTATAAGATGTCATAAGTCCTGCTCAGGTCATAAGTCTCGGTGGCCTCTTCAAAAAATTCCAGAAGGTTTGTCTTCCCTTATGGAAACCATGTTGGCTATCCCTCAAGATATTGCTACGTTCAAGAAATAAGTCCAGCTCATCTTTTATGATAGATTCCAATATTTTGCACGCAATTCAAATTAAACTGACTGGCCTGTAATTTCCTGGCTCAATACAGTCCCCTTTCTTATATATTGGTATTATATTGACCTGTTTCCAATTGTTTGGTATTTCTCCAGTTTCTAAAGACCGTCTGAAGATGGCAGATAGCGGCTGAAAGATGATCTCACTAACTTCCCTGAGCACTGTAGGATATAAGCCATCAGGACCCGCCGCCTTTTCTGCCTTTAGTTTATGCAACTGGTCTTTGTACTTTGTTATCCCTAACCTCAATTTCCCCTAAGTAATCTTGAGCATTTGACATGCCCTCTGGCCGAATAAAGACCCAGTCTGAGGTAAAATTCCCAACAAAGTAACTGTTTAAGGTATCCGCAATATCCTTGTTATCATATAGCAGTGATCCATTTTTATTCTTTATGCACTTAACCAGCTCTTTGACTTTCCTTTTTCTGCTACAGTACTTAGAGAAGCACTTAGGGTTGGTTTTTGCCCCCTCTGCAATTTGTCTTTCAAACAGTCTTCTAGCATTCCTCAGCTTTTTTTTAACCACAGCCCACATTTTACAGTATTCAACCTTAGTGTTCTTATTGTTATCCTTAATGCACATCTTATAAAGATTCCTCTTTTCCCTCAAAATCCTATGAATACTGTTGGTCATCCACTGAGGATTCACACCTTTGAAATGAATTTGCATTGTGAATCAAGTAAAACACTCTTAAATCTTTCCCACATCTCATTTACAGACTCACAGTCCAGGAATGTCTCCCATTTTATTTCACTTAAATATGAGCGCATCCTGTCAAAGTCTGCTCGTCTGAAATGGAAAATTTTTGTTTTTGAAAACACCTTTTTAACTTCCCATAAAACATCCAAATTAACAGTAGAGCGATCACTTGTCCCAAGTGGCTCCAGTACCTCAACATTGCTAATTCTATCTGGGTCATTACAGAGCACAAAGTCTAAAATTGCCTTCTCTCTTGTAGGTTTATTAACATACTGCACCAAAAAATAATCATTTATAACGTCTGGAAATTCTTCCTCCCCCCTACCCTGTCCTTTCACAATTTCCCAATTGATACCAGGATAATTTAAGTCTCCCATAATAATAGTCCCTCCACCTCTACAAGCTTGCGTAATCCTCTTATAAAGCATTTCATTGACTGTACTGTCCAAAGCTGGTGGTCGATAGCATACTCCTATGTTTAAACCTGTCTCGTGTTTGCCAATGAGCCTGACCCAGATATCTTCACAGGGCAAAGAATGTTCAATATCGGGAATTTCCTGTACATTTATGTTTTCCTTCACATAGAGTGCTACGCCCCCTCCTCGCCTATTACATCTATCCTTCCTAAAGAGCTTATAACCTTCTATATTATATTCATCTCCATCCTCTTCACTAAGCCATGTCTCTGTAATCCCAACAACGTCACAGCCCTCACTAATTATAACGGCCTCAAGTTTCGGAAATGTATTTTTTATGCTTCTTGCCTTTAAATAAAAACAATTCAGGTAATCACGAATGCTCTTCCCCTTCGATTTCCCATGTGGCCACGGCTCCAAGCCCCCCACTACACTTTGTTGCTTTAAAAGTATATCATCAATAGCGCATGAAACACTGTCAGCTTCCATCAGGGCAGTCTGCATTTCCCTATGTGTAACACTCACTAACCTCCCTGCACCCCAAGTCCCTAGTTTAAATAATCCTGTGCTACCTTCAACATACACTGACCCAGTGCAAAGGTACCCCCTCCGGTTCAGGTGTAGCCCGTCCGGCTTGAACAGGTCACCCCTGTCCCAGGAAAAATTCCAGTGCCCCATAAACCTGTACCCTTCTTTCCTACACCAGGTTCGTAGCCACGTGTTAGACCTCCAGATAAAATTCTGCTTTCCCCTGCTTGCATGTGGTACCGGTATAATCCCGGAGAGAACACTACCGTTGAGGATCTGCTCCTAAGCATCTCAGCTAATTCCACAATTTTGCCTTGCAGAACCTCAAACCTACCCTTACCTATGTCATTTGTCCCAGCATGGACCATGACAACTGGATCCCTCCCCACTCTGGCCAGGAGCTTGTCCGCACGCTCTAGGAGGTCTCCTACCTGGGCACCAGGCAGGCAACTCACCGTACGAGACTCCTTGTCGCACGAACAGACTAAACTGTCTCTAAGTATTGAGTCCCCCACTATCACCAACTCTCTTTTCTGAGGGATCGAGGCCAACGGGGTGCCCTGATGCTCATCAGTCCCCCCCCACTCAGGGTCAGGGGCCAAGTCGACTTCTTGCAAGGGCCAGAATCGGTTGGACACCTCAACCACTGGGGGAGCTGTTGGGCATACCTGACCTTAACCTTAACAAAACCTCAATTCACACCTGATCCCCTAACCTCAACCATGACCACAGAAATGACGTTTTGTCAAATTAGGACCAGGCTTGGGACCCCACAAGGACTACTAGGTTCCGACAATGTCAGTGTTTATACTGGAAATGGTCCCCAATATGTAACAAAAACGTGAACATAAAAGACACACACACACAAACACACACACACACATACACCGTGAATATTTCTGAGCACAGTGAATGGTGTGCAGTTAGAAGCAGCAGCACTGCTTACTGAGACAGTCTCTTATCTCCCAGAACCCAACGTCGCCTCCACCTGATTGACTCGGTGCCTCTTGAGGTCGCCATGGTGATGACCGATCTTCTGACAGACGTCCGCGCAGAACTCCTGCCCACATTAAAACAGCCTGTCTCTTTCGGTGGGCCACGGAAGCCTGACACCGTTGCAAATTGGCAGGATGTGCGGCAATTCCCACCGGACTCATTTCCATTTAAAACGTCTCTGATTCCAATTGGGCACGCTCAGTGGCTAAATGCAAACAGTAATTGACAATTTCTCAAACACCAAAGCCTGGTGCGACTGAAATTCGGAATTGATCTTCAACCATTTATAGTATGTGGTTGCGCCAATATCAATTACTGTCAACACTGAGGTGCTGTGAGTGTCTGTGACCATTGCATTGAAAAGAGCATTACTGAAGTGTTCTGTCCAAATATTACTGCAGTCCAGAGCAATAACTCCTGCGTTTATGAACAACACCAAGTATTATAACCACTCCTGTATTCACTCTCCTAAAACAAAACACAGTGGAATAGAGAGTCTCTAAAAATGGTATTTATAAGAGGCACTAAATCAGACAATATAAAACTAGACAATGTTATTACAGGGCAGAGCAAACAGATATTTGCAAGATTCCAGACTGAACATTTGTGAGCATCTGACTGTCAGCGGGTACATGTGTATGTGCGCGCTTTGTGCTCTACATGTATGCATTAGAGCATATGTGCGTGTGTGTGTGTGTGTGTGTGTGTGTGTGTGTGTGTGTGTGCGCGCGCGCACGTGTGTGTGTTTGTGTGAGAGAGTGTGTGTGTGTGTGAGTGAGAGAGAGTGTGCGTATGTGTGGGTGTGAGTGTGTGTGTATGCGTGGGTGTGAGTCCGTGTGTGAGCGTAAGTGAATGTGTGCGTGTGTGTGTGTGTGTGTGTGCGTGTGTGTGTGTGTGTGTGTAGGAGAGGGGTTGACATGCTCGCTCTGGTATTTATGAGAAATATGAGTCTAACCTCTCTCTCCCTCTCTCACACATCACAAACAGTCACAGGTCCGTAGAGGCTCCTGAATGCCCATTACATTTCCACCTCAGTCTCAGGGACTCTCAGCTAAACATACATTTGTGTCTCAGGGCAAAGCATTAAAAATTCCCTCAAAACATCCAATCAGAAGTCCTGTTCTTGGAATGCCTTTTGTTTGGAGACTGATGGTGGTCCGGAGTCCATTACCAAGACATCAAATCTGGTCTGGGTTTTCCTACTCTTTTACGAACGATCCCACCTGTATAAAATTACAGTGCCCTTCATAATTATTGGCATCCCTGGTTGAGATGTGTTAAAAGCCTTAAAATAAATTCAATTTTTTTGCAGAAGCATACTCTCACATAGAAAATTGTAGAAAAATGTAACCTTCAACTCAAGTGAATTTTAAGGGGAAAAAAAATCCCTGACAAAGAAATAATTGTTTTTCATAAAAATCACCCTTTCCACAATTATTGGTACCCCTAACAATTCTTAGGAAATAAATGTAATTGAAGTATTTGTCATTTCTACAGTAGTTTACAAAGTTTCTCTTCCAGAGGCCCTGGAAACCTTGTGAGGGTGCATGGCATCATGAACGCTTTGAAATACCAGGACATTTTAAATCAAAATCTGGTGGCCTCTGCCCGAAAGCTGAGGATGGGTCGTCACTGGGTCTTTCAGCGAGATAATGACCCTAAACATGTGGCCAAATCGACACAGAAATGGTTCACCAGACACCGAATCAAGCTCCTCCCATGGCCATCTCAGTCCGCAGACCTCAACCCCATTGAAAACCTGTGGAGTGAGCTGAAGAGGAGAGTGCAGAGGAGAGGACCCAGGTTGCTGGATGATTTAGAGTGATTGTGCAAAGAGGAAAGGTCAAAGATCCCTCTTTCTGTATTCTACCATCTGGTGAAACATTATAGGAGAAGATTAGGTGCTGTTTTGTTGCCAAAGGGGGGTTGTATAAAGTATTAACATCAGGGGTGCTAATAATTGTGGTACACATGATTTGATGTAAAAGAATTATTTCTTAATGTGGGACTTTTTTCCCACTGAATAAATACACCTGAATTAAAGGTTGGATTTGCCTATTTTTTTCATCACTGAATTTATCAGAAGCTAAACAACACATTTTAACCCAATAATTGGTGCCAATAATTATGGAGGGTGCCGTATGAGGACCTGCAGCGTGCAGCAAGGGCCACACTATAGGATGACTGCTGCATGCTGGGTATTCCCCATCTAAGGAATCCAAAAATCTCCTCTCCCATTTCAGTCGGTAAAGCACTCCTCTCTGTTCTAGACGGAGAAAGAGAGACTGGGGCTGCCAGGTTTTAGTGTAGTAAGTGGAGAGGTTCCAGGCTACATGGTCGCCCTTCCTCTCATATCCTGCTGCTTTATGACTCGGTCAGCAGCCTGACCTCATGCTGGACTTCAGGAAGAGGTGGAAAATGAAGCTAAACAATGTTAGGCACCACATTAATCATCTCTGTGAGCAACAACAACATTGTGATTCACAATGGTATTTAAAGATCCAGTGTAATCAGAGGATTCTCGTCTGTAAACCAGCAGAAAGTTTTAAGCACAAGATTATTTTTCAAAACCAGGAATATCCATCACATATCCAACATTAATACCCTGTTTAATTACAAAGTTATTATAATTCAGCAAAACTTCAATTGAATTTAAACAGCCTTAAGAAGTAGGAAAAATTGAGTATTGGTATATTTGTGGCATAATTAAACCCATTTGTCAGTCTGGACTCCTTATTAATACATTACGAATATCAGTGAGGAAATATATCCAAATGACTAATGGCTAACCACACCAGACATGACTAAGGATGTGAAACTTCTGGGGACTATTATTCGAAAATGGCCAATCAGAGGCTAGTATTGCAGCTGAACAAATAGCACACTCCAGACTGCCCCTGGGTAGCAATGGGGATCTTGTGCGATAGGAGGGGCCGTCATACAAATGAATAATGAAACTGCAATTACGTATATTGGCAAGAAGAATATGCGTTAACATAATATCTCAAAAACTCTTATAGATTCCGTTCAAATCAAAAATGCTGTTCGATCTTATCAAGACAGAGACTGGATTAACTTTGGGCTCGGTATTATTAAAAGTAATAAATTACTTAACTCATTTTCTTGTGCTATTGCTCCTGTCATCTATCCTCTTCGGGGCAATACTGTAGCTAAGCTTCCTTTCTGGGGAGTTTTTGCCCAGGGGCTTTCGCTGATATACCCCCTCCTGACGGGGGTTACAATGTAGGCCTCGTTTTCCCTGATTTAATTCAGTTCTAATTTGCTTTGTTTTCTTTTCTTACACAGTATAACTGGACAACAAAAGAAAAAAAAAAATAGGCGTGCAATGCCCGGAAAACCCCTCAGCCCGATGTCGAAGTTTTTGGAGACGCCCCCCCGCCCTCCCAACCGCACGAAGGATAGCAATACCCCGTCAGCCTTGAGGGCTGAGGGGTAAAAAAAGAGGGAAGCGAGCCTCTGAAAAGCGAGAATAAAAAATGGCTAGTTAAAAACATTAAAAAGTCACAAATAAGGAGTAAATCTGGGCAGAGTCCGTTCTCTGCTGAGTCACTACAATGTTAAACACATCACATCGCAATTTATACTGTCACGTATGAGATCTGGACAAACTCACAACCTAGTCATATGTCACATTCCTCAGACCGGCTAATCACCATCGTCTGAAATTATCTTTACGATCCCCAACCCACAAAACGCCCTTCACCTCGGCCGAGATGACTCTCCCTGCAGTCCCCGGAGAACTTTAAGATAACGCGCTGAGGGGCACTGAATAAGGAATAATCTGTCATGTTATCGCCTCAAAGTTTTACAGGAGCCATTTCTATAAAGTCATGAGACAGTGTTAGTGTGAGACAGGGGGGTGAGAGGGGCAGTAGAACTCAATCATCGCCAGGCCAGGGCCCATTTCTGCCACAGTAGGCCTCACAGCCAGATCCCAAAGCAGCAAATGCTCCAACTGAACTCCATTTTGGCCATTTCACGCCTGAATTGCAAATTAGAGCACATAAAAATTGCATCCGGGAACTAACCCTAACCCCAGTGCTCAGCGACTTCACTTTTCTTATTTTGGTAGCGTCAGACATTCAGCAGGCCTCGCCCAATCATAAAAAAAAAAGACTGCCTGTTTTTAATTCGCTGGTTGCGCTCACCGCGTAATGGGTTCTATTTTAACGTAGGATCGCCGGTATTTTTGGACGGGTTATTTTTAGGCGTCAACGTAACTCACTCATATTTATTACTTTTTTATTGCCCGGAGTCGTGGGGATATTTAGTGTTCTGGAAACTTCTGTATCTGTCTGCATGAGGGAAAGGAAACTCACATTTTGCTAGAGCCAGGAATCCAGCAGAGGCATTTGGGTAGATGACCATTTAAAGAGAAAATAAGGCGAGACAGGAAGATTTCTCAACAATGAAAACATCCAAATAAACTGAGTTACAACATGCCTTGCTGTGTGTTCATTTCAACACATTCCTGCATTTAAGCCCACAGGAAGATGAGCAGGTATTCAATGACATTATTACTCCTTCTAACAATAAGGTATTCAGGTATACTGTGATCTCTTTAGGGGTATTCTGAGGCTTATGTGTGCATATCTTATATTGGAAGTCAATGCCTGCAAACGGTCAATGAAATATAGAGAAACACAAAATGGTGGACAGAGAACAGCGACGTGCAGAAACCTTTGCCCCCCGAGTGTGGCCGGAGAGACCACGCCAAATATTTGTCACTGAATGAAAGTCAAGATCCAGTAGTCAGAGATATAAATCACACACACATCCCGCAGTGTACCAATGAAAGGTAAATGAGTCCAAATCAACATAAGCACAGTATCCCGGCAGTCCATCAGAGCAAATGGAGGCAGAACACACTCTTTATTCCACATTTATCTGGTAAAAAATAACAAATAACAATCCCAGATCTTGATCTGCAACTATTTCCTCCCAAACAGCAGTGTTAAATTCAATCTGAAGGTCCTCATTATTGTGGCAACAACATTTTTTCGCTCAACACTACACCGACTGACCTGCGCGATAATCGCATCAGAAGAGTGCACATCCATTGCAGTCGGCCGAAAACAGACCACAGACACTCAAAAAGGCCAGATTCCTCTTGTGTAACAAAACCAGGATATCCAGGCCAGCTGGAGAAATCCCCTGCCAGAGAGCCACTCAACCCGCTCAGGAGGGTGACTGCCCACAGCCAGAAGGGCTGGAGTTGGACAACAGTCCACAGGGTGCATGAATATGCACAGTGCTCCAGGAGGACACACAGTAAAATGTTACATCATGCTGTGGACACTGCTCACTGAGGTGAATGAAGCATTCGAAAGTTAGCACGTATCACCGAAGCCAAATGACAGCATGTTGAGATATACTGTAAACTTGCCTGTCGAAAACGCGGAACATTCCACATGATAGCAGGAAATAGGCTAAATGCTGAGGATACAATGGTGTAACAGCCCAAAGTACACTCCCAGACCAGAGAATACTTGTGGCGAAAGTGGGCTTGACTGTTTTATACCTCAGTTGTAATCTGGGTTTGCCCAGACTTTACCCCCCCAGACCAGATTATACCCCCCATACTGAAATGCAGACTTCTTTATGAAAAATAGGGGGCATAAACTGGGCTAGGGGGGTATAGTGTGGCCCAGGCTAAAATATACACTGGGTAAACTAGACAAGGTCATTTTATACCCCGGGATATATTTTGGCCTAAAACAGATTATACTTGGTCTGGCGGGCAGGTTAATCTGGGCTGCTCACGTTTCACCAATGCCCTCTCTCGCGTCAACACAGGGCCGTCGCAGGGGGGGTGCGAGGCCCTGTGCTGACTTGATGCGCAAGGCCCTGCTCACATGCACACACATTAATCATGTCAGGCTGCAAGCACACAGCTGTTCTAGTTATACCAGGTTAAATGACATTCATTTTTTGACTAAAACAGCATTATCGTGGCAATAATTTCAACTATGATTTTTTTTACTCTCCATCTGCAGTGGGTAACACCCCCTACCCACTGCAAGCCTTCGTACTCCTTCATAATAATGGCCACGAGGTGGCAACCGCAAGTCGACGATGACTGAGGACCAATCAGCGCCGAGCTTACATATGCGTCGCCAGCAGCAGACGGAATGGCGGAAACCACGTGTAAACGGTAAACAATCCGCGATGATCATGGCAGAAAATACTCCCAAAAAAAGGGTATACCATTGAGCCGAAGGGCTTTCATGCTTGTGAGTGGTGTGTCAGTGCGATATAAGATTAGGAACCACGTGGGTCGCCCGGAGCCAATGACAAACGATGTGTTAGATTCTCAGTTTAAAGCAGGATGAGTGCGCTGATTGGATGGTTGTAATCATGTGACCTAGTGGCCATTATTATGAAAGAGTACGAAGGCTTGCAGTGGGTAGGGGGATTTACCCACTTCAGATGGAGTGTATGATTTTTCAGATATCATAAACTTTCAAAGGTAAAAAAAAAATCAACTGCACAACAATTGGCTTATCATCATCAAATCAGCTCAGCTTTACTTTATATTGGCATGTTGAAGTATGACAGTGCGTCATGAATTACTATTCAACAAACACTAATACCGAATAGCTCACACTCACTGGTGACAATTGCTTATTTTGACTCATTTCTATGGAAAAATCTCAGATTAACAAAGGCGTAATATCCGCTGACAAACGCGACAGTTCAACATTTGATTACAATGCAGTATATATTCTCATACTAGTCAGTCACAAACGCTCTGCTGCAGTATAACTTTAAAACATTGAATTCCCGCTCACCATTCATTAATTAGGTGATCGTCACTTTCCTTGTCTTTTGGGCTGCAAACTCAGCAAATTAATCCTTATAATCCAGCCAAGATGCAAAGACTTTTTCGATAGACAGAAGGGCGAGCCCGCATAGTCTCTCCTGACGCATTGAATTGTCATTTAAGGAGCATGATGAGTCAAGTGCAGTGATGTAAAATATGTACGCTATTAATTTATTTTTTAGAAATTTTTAAAAAAATCACACACCAGCCGCAAGGCCCCCTAAAGGCGCAAGGCCCTGTGCAGTCCAACACTTCGCACAGCCCTTGCGACGGCTCTGCGTCCACACATTTTGGCGTTTGAGCGCAGCTAATAAGGGTGAGGCATGTGTCACTGTCAGACACAGATATAAGCCGACGTTAAGAGCAGGAGTCGTGTTAGGAGAGAAAAACGCGGTGGCGTCCATGTGTAACAACATCCCCGCGCCGATAAACGCCGCACCTCACAGAAAAATCAGACGCCACGGCCACAAACGCCTGGAAAATAGCGCAAGAATAATTTATCGCTTATTCAGGAACAGAGAAAATGGCCTTTATTCAATATATGAATAATAGCACTGCAAGGAAACTGCCAGAGGGCAACAAAGAAAGTGGATGTTTTCATCTAATACAGAATGTCCAACAAATCAGCGAATTGCTTAGAAGCACAACATAGGATAAATAAGACACCCAGACACCTCCTTTTTTTTGCTTTGTTTTGTTGCATTTAATACATTGATCCACTCACTTTAGTGTTCACATTCACTGTGAGCGGCCAGCATACCAACTGATTGTACATATAATGTACATGATCCTAATCTGAACACTAGGCTAAGCCTTCATGCTAGTTTGAAACATCCATTTTGTATTCACTTCACCTCGCTGGCTCAAACTACTTGACTACAGGCAATAGGCTCTCCTACCTGGCTGATAGTTCCAGCTATAACCAAATGTGGTCCCCGGCTGGTTTAAGATTGTCCAAGCTGGGTTTTTTCACAGCTCTAGCAGGTCATGGCAGATCAACATCTTGCTGGGAAAAGTTTGGAAAGCTGATTTAAAAGGTCGAGACGCCGGTGGTCACTCTGGTAGACCGGTTGACAATACAGGTCGGCCATTTCGTCTACCACATTTCAGTGTCCAATATACAACACAAACCAGTTTGACCATCTACACTGGTTTCAGGTGGAATTTTCAGCAGAATATACATATTGTACAGCACTGTAACCGTTAAGGTTATTTCTGATAGGGCCACTTTGTAAAAAAAAAAAAAAAGAGGGAGATTATTGAATTATTGAAGGCATACAGGTATACAGTACAAGCAAACATTGGGTTTGGTGGCATGGCTCTTTTCTGAGAGATCTCTGCCCGTCCAAACGTGGAACTGAAGGCAGGGAGCTGCAACTAACTCCCCACAGAACAGAGCCTACAGCAACAATTCCCTCAAAAGGAAGAGAAATTGTTATAGAATGGCAACTCAGTCATAAAAACATGATTAATGAATGAGATACTTGACAGGTGGAGCTGCGGCGGAGGAAGGTTCCTAAGGGAGTGATGCGAGGAGCTACTTCTCAGGATGCTAACTTAAATAAACCTGCATATTACTGGTCAAACAATTAACTGACGGTGAAGTCTCAGATGACAGTCAGGTAACTCTCCGGCAGGCTGAAGCCACTGCTCTATGTACAAATCCCAATTCCAATGAAGTTGGGACATAGAGTAAAACGTGAATAAAAACAGGATACAATGTTTGCAAATTCTTTTCAACCTATTTTCAGTTGAGTACTTTACAAAGATACAAGATATTTAGTGTTCAAATTGATATACTTTATTGTTTTATTGGAAATATTCACTCATTTTGAATTTGATGCCTGCAACTCATTCCAAAAAAGCTGGGACAGATGCATGTTTACCACTGTGTTACATCACCTTTCCCTTTAACAACACTCAATAAGCTTATGGGAACTGAGGACACTAATTGTAGAAGCTTTGTGGCTGGAATTCTCTCATATCCTTGCTTGATGTATGACTTCAGTTGCTCAACAGTCCAGACTCTGTTGTCGCATTTTGCGCTTCATAATGAAAGGTGATGTAACACAGTGGTAAATATGCCCCTGTCCCAGCTTAAATAAATATAATTTATCAGTTTGAACATTAGAGTAGTCAACTGAATATAGGTCAAAAGGATTTGCAAATCATTGTATTGTGTTTTTATTCACATTTTACACAACGTCCCAACTTCATTGGAATTGGGGATTGTAGACAAGAGCTTGACTCTGTGGCCTATCAAGATGTACACCAAGGCTTCATATTTCAGCTAGTTCTGAGAGGCTTAGCACTGTTACTCTTAATTAGTATTATGTTGCACTGGAGGACTTCCGTCTGGGATATAAGCTCAAGACAGCAGCATTTTCTCCAAACTGCAGCAACAATTCAGCCTCTCTCTTCTGTCAGGGCTCAATCTGATGAGCGTCGTTAAAACATCAATTTTCCGGGCGCGTTACCAGCAGTCCGTCTTCACCATACTAGAATGATATCAGATCTCCCAGGTGCTGATAGAGCAAACATTTGTCTGCAGGTGCAGATACATGCTGTTCCTTACAGAGGACTGATTACCTCAGAATTGGGTCTAAAACAGGCCCTGCTGCTACCCTAAACAAGTGAGAGAAACACAATTCCACCGTATTCATGACTGCATCATCTGCAGAAATACAACAGTTTCAGACAAACATGCACCGATACCTTCTTACAAAGGGCCTAGTCTGTTTCACTGCTCATTCGCTGCTTAAATATTGCCGTTACTGCTCGTTAAAATAAAAAAAGAACCGATTCTTCCTCACCAAAATTTCTGCCGCTCAGAGACAAAATAATATGAGATAATTTATTATTAGTAGACATCGAACCTCCTCTCATTCACGGCACAAAATCTGGTGATGAATAAAGGCCCAGTGATCACTCAGTGCAGAAATACAGCCACTGCATGAAATATGAATAGCCCGCAGGAATACAAAATTTATTGTAAGGATATCCAAGGATGTGCATAAATTTGGAAGGTGAGGCTTCTTTTTTCGTTTTGGCTCAGTGACCCAAGCAAATTTCAATTTATCAATGAACATGAGGTAGAAGTGCCAACGATCTGCTTGGATTGGAAGTTACTTTACATCCATATTGAGTGGTTGTCCATGGCAACACAGCCGTTTTTATATGCAAGCCATGCCTGGCAAAACACCTACAACTACTCCATAGTACACGTACAAACACTCACATGCACAGTCACACACGTATGCACACACACCCTCACTGACAGCCACACTTACATGCACCGATACACACGCGCACACGCGCACACAGCCACACCTACACACACGCACATACAACACAGACACGCGCACTCATATTCACACACCGTCACACACACACACACACGCACACACGCGCGCGCGCACACACACACATGCATGCACCCAGACCAACATACGCTCATACACGCACGCATACACACACACACACACACACACACACACACACACACACACACACACACACAAACACACAAACACCAAGATTCAGACACATTAATTGGAGAGTGAGGGCGCGTTGTCCATCTTGTGCATGAAGCAGAAGCCTGTTTAACGTGCTCTTAATCAAAATGTTCTCATGCACAAATCACTCTGTTTGAGTCCGAGGGGGTTCACACGAGGTGATCTCGAAATGAGGCTTCGACCTCCTGTCCAGCCATACGGTTAATTGATTTGTCTGAATCTCTGGGATTTGCATCAGCGTTCACACCTTCCGACTGCTGTCGATGTCAGTTGCCATGACCGGGAGTACTAATAGCACCAGGGTGCGATCGGGCAGCCTCAGAAATTTAAAGAAAGACAGCCTTACACCTGTTACAACCACAGCCCCTTCAGTAAAAACAATCTCTCCAGGATTTGCTGGAAGGGTTTCAGTGACTTCACATTATGGAGTAGAAGAGGGAGCTTATGCACTGCATGCCAACAGGACTGCAGGACACAGCTTTCACTGGGTAAAGCAGAAGAAAGCGTGGTGTACAGCCTGTCAGGGCATGATAAAGTGAGTCTGTAGTTCTCTGCTAGGAAAGGGACAGAGATGGGTAGTCCTATGGGAGACCACACAATGAGCTTTTAGCACCTGCAGATGCACCAAATCGCAGCATTGGGCACTCAAACCGTCGTGTATCCAGTAAATGCATGCACATGAAAATTGTGACATTTCTGCCTGTAAGTGCACATATGCTTGTGCACCCTTGTTTGCTCCTGCATGCATTTTTATTCCTGCTGTAAATACATTGGTGTATGCGTGCCTGTGCACGTTTGAACAAGCGTGCATGCTTATCCCCGTGTCTCTAAATTCAGCACCGTGCACGGGCCTGCGCTGAACGGCTTTATTTCTGCATCCCTGTCGACAGCCCTTGCATCTACACAAGATGCCACTCTAAGCAAAGTCGATTCTCCTCGCCAGCTGCACTTTCCCACAATGCCCAGAAATTCCGCGCGCCTTGTAACCACGTCTCCCTCCACTGTGAGCCCATCCCGCACAACACCGCTGCTGCACGGGAGTCCGGCCGGGAAATTTCCCACAGTTCACCTCTCAAGAGCCGCGGTAATAGGTGAAATCAGGTCACAGCTGCCTGATATGCAATGCGGCTCGAGGCAGCCTGTAAGGTCTCTTCTATCCACCCACAGCTGCCTGTGCGAGGAGCACGGGTATTCTGATGCGCTTCATGAAAACGGACATCAAAAATATTCATGAATTCTTCCTGTCAAAGTGCAGCTTCAGCTCTACATACATCAAAAGCAAAAGCGCATTGGGATGCAATCCGCAATGTCCCTGTCAATACTGAAAACCAGCCAGGGTTGACTGTGTGAAGATGGGTGTAAATCTACACAGCAAAAACCAACCAGCAACTCTTCATGAGTCTTCAGGATATTTTATCGTAGCATCAGACAACCTGCCTGGGGAATAGAAGTAGAAGAGGCACTTATATTCATGTGCAGAACAGCATGCCGGGCAAGGATTAAGTAGACCAAAAAGTTTCTTTTTTTGGTTTTGTATTCATTTGAGTGCTTTGTGGATGACAGTCATAACCTTACCCACATATCCTGGCGTCCCGCATGCAGTAGACATAACGTCGCCTGTTCCCTCCATCTTGGACAGACCAAAATCACTGATCATGATCTTCGACTCATCTTGGGGGTTGAAGTAGAGTAGGTTCTCAGGCTGGAAGGAAAGCCAACAGAACAGTATTAAGAACACACACACACACACACACACACACACACACAATATAACAAAGACACACATACACACACACACACACACACACACACACACACACACACGTACAGAATATAACAAAGGCACACTCACACTAACACAGAAAAACACAAACCTACTCATAAACAAACGCACGTATGCATCAGGTGATACAGAAGTGCATAATGGGGAACAGGAGAAGTGTAATAAATTAATGTAATGGCACATTATTGCCGGGGAGTGCAATACGAATCAGAGATGCAATCAACACCTTCCACGCTCCTTCTTTCACGGTACGATGAGGCTCGTCGGCAATTATGTCTCAGTCGTGAGTCGACGAGAAAGCGCATCACTTCGTGCGTGAGCATGGCGGATGGAGAAGTCCACAGGGTTCCGAATACCGATATTCCTGCGGAGCGATGCACTACGAGAACTGCCTGGGGGTAATGCAGTGGGTACCGGCCCATTTCTACTGCATGTTGTGGTAAAGCACAGTAGCATCACATTAACATCATAAATCAAACTGCTATAAACAAAGCAATGGCAGGCACGCAGCGGAAGTCAATAGTTCCGTGAATAAAGCGCATTAATCAGGTCAGCGAGGGGGAAAACAGACAGCGCAATTAAAGCTGTGCAGATATAGTGCTGAATCAGATCAAACGCCCGCCCGGGCCAAGCGCAGTTGGCTCCATCATCACCTAGGGATGGGAGAGCTCCCGTCAGGCCGAGTGATTTCTCATTGCTCGGCAGAGACCCCTACAGGTCGACTGTGTACCTGCACCTTCACCTCTCAACCAGCCCAATGAAGCGCCCTCCTCTGACTAATGTCTGTGGAGGTGCGACCTTGGGACAGCAGTGCAATATGAGGCGTGACGTCACAGGGTTCAAGTGATGTCACAGAGAGCAAGCTCTACCCTTGATTTGACAACTGAAGTCATAGCAAACGGGCCAGAATGAAAGTAGCTGCCCCAAACTGGGGAGAAAAAGGGTTTTATTGGGCATTTAATAGTCAACATTATCTAAATGCTTTAGCTTTTACATTTGGAGATGAATGAATCATGAAACAAAATTTCTCCCACCCCTTTATTCAGTTAGACCTTTGGGAAATGTTGCTTGACATGGGACGTGGTTTACAGTATTTATGGTGTACAAAGAGGAAATGAATGTAAGAATGTTCCCCAAGATGAGCAGAGGGAGTGCAAAGGGTGAATGCAGGATAGAGAACAGAAGGGGAGCAGATTATCCCCTGCACACCACACAGGAGGAGGTGTGTCAGGGAAACAGCTGAGCTGTATAATGCGGCGGTCATCTAGACCGAGCTTTCGAATGCGAATGCGAGTGGGTGTGTATGGAGATGAGCACATGTACACACACGCGCTAGAGAGTGTGCGCGCGTGCGCATGTACGTGTCCATTTGGGTGTGCATGTATGTGTGTGTGTGTGTGTCTATATGAGTATATGAGTGTGTGTTTACTTTATCTGTGTGCGCGTGTCTGTATGGGTGCGTTTGTATGCATTAGCAAGTGTCTGTGCATGTCTGTATGAGTACATGTGTGGGTGTATGTGCGTGTGTCTGTTTGAGCATCAGTGCGAGTAAGTGTGTGTGTGTGTGTGTGTGCGCCCAGGCATGTGTGAATGCCCGACTGTGCATAATAGCACGTGTCACACTAGCACACATTTGCTTGCGCATCAGTGAGGGCACCGCAGTAGCTTACCTTCAGGTCTCTGTGGACAATCCCCATCTTGTGGAGGTAGTTGACAGCATCCAGCACCTGTCTGATGAGCGTGCTGGCATCCTTCTCCGTGTAGAAGCCCTTCTCCACGATGCGGTCGAACAGCTCCCCTCCCGAAACCCTGGGTAGAACGGCGGGCAGAACCGATTAAGCTAACACTAAGAAGGGCCTGTCAATCAAGCTGAAGCAGGATTTAACACTGTACTACAAAAACCAAAAAGACAAGTCAAGTATCTGTCTCATACTGTAAATACACTTAAAATCTCATGATCTTTTAGTGGTAAAGAAATAGAACACTGCGAAGCAGCTGAGCTGAGATTGACTCCTTTCACAATATGGGAAGAAGGCAAGAAAAGAAAATTCACTTGTCAAGTCAAACCAGGGATGTGCGGACAGGGTAGGCAGATTTTCTTAAATCGCTAGATTTTGTCAACCTGTTCCCACGTACTATGTCTGATTGTCAATCAATCCTTTTTTCTGGTGAAATCAATGATTAAGAGGTGGTTAATTTACTTTTATGCTTTGATTCAAGACTGCGAGGAAGTAAATCTTAATAATTAGCAAAAAATCTCAACTCCCTCGGTAATTCCGTATATTGTTTTGATCTTTTGTTTATTGGATTAAGAAAGAAGACCGAAAATAAACTCCCAATTTTTTTTTAATGGCATTAAAAAGTGAGCGTTTAAGGGGGGAAATATTATTGTAAACATATTGACCACACATTGAATGCCGCATAAGAAAGGTTTTAAAATTTGTTCAGGGCATTGCTTTAGCTTCCCCTAAGCAAACATGAACAAACTTGCTGTCTCGTGAGCATTTTAAGTTCGATGTACTGAGCAATAATGTTGTGGATGGAACTGGCACGCCATTCTGCCGTTAAGTCTTGTAAATTAGTTTGTCAATCCTCAGATTGCTAATCAAGCAAAGTAAAAGAGTTATCGTTTGTTTAACGGTGAGGATTCTGCCTTCTTCAGAAGCTGACAGTGTGTCAGCGGTTAATGCTGCCTTCTTGTACACAGATTAGAGATCGGGCGAGGGTTCAGCAAAACCCGAAGTTAACTAACGTTATTCTTAGCCTAATATGCTCTGTATTGTCTCTTTAGTAAACATTATATCCCGATTGAACTTAACATTCTACTATGACTAAGCTTGAAGTGTTAGTTTGCATTTTTTGTATGAGTTATATGAGGCTAAAATTTGCTCCCAATTTCCTTGTCCTTGGCAGTACACTGCTTTGCTCCTATGCCAATGTCTGGAGCTCCTTCCAGCTTCTACAAACTCGTGCCGACTGCTATCTACAAGCTAGGTGGCTAATACGTTGATGATGGTTAAGTGCCTCATACAACCCTACATCAAAAAATCAGAAGCAACCGTTCAGAATAAGCTAAACACAGACCACGAATAAATAAACTCCTCGCTATCTCCTCACTATCATGCGTTTTAATGTTAGTTCTAATTAGCTGTCTAGCTAGCTAGCTAACTATGCGATTTGTTACTGAATCTGGTTTTGCAAGTTAGCCAGCTAGCTAACTGTGAATAGCTAGATAGTAAATTTTCGAAATAAGTCACTTCAATTATCAACAAAATTTGATGGTAAGAAAGTGCTTTGCTCTGATATGGCATTGCTGCTAAAAGTACATTGCACTATGTTCTGAGTATACAGATTTTTTACCATCAGTTTAGCTTGCTACCTAAACTACAGTGACCTGTTATGGAATCCTGCATAACTACTGTGCTAGCTAACTGGAAAACTGGTTTTACTTTTCAGCAATTGCAGCACTGCAAACAGTACATGATGCTATATTCATAGCAAAGACCTTTTAACAGTCAATTTTTGTTTAACAGGCAAAATCATTATGATTATAGCCTATTTAGTTGTTCTAGGACCTAGTAACTCATGCATGTCTAATGTTAACATTATACCTCTTCTCATGGTCGCATTCTAGCTCCAAACAATTCCCTACAATACGTCAGCAGGCAAATACTTAAGAGTTGCTATTATTCTCAGCCGTCAATCATGACTTTACACCCCCTATCATTGGATCAAATAACAAAATAAAACCAATTTTATGCAAAAAAAAAGAACACTCAAACAAATATAAGCACGGTGAGAACTTCTTAAAATGACAGATACTGTCTTCGGAAAAAAATTATGCAATATGTACTTCAATATTTTAGTGAGGCCCTTGTCCCAGCCATTAACATGAAGGAGCGAGAACTGTACTGTAGCCAGCCAATGCATTGCAATTAAGATGTTTTGGCCTCACTTCTGCAGAGCTTTCAGGCCGTCCATCTTTATATACAGTCAACGGTGAAAACCAAATAAAGCCATTTCAGGCAACGCTATAAGTACGAACTGTATGGAGCCAGCCGGTGCAGTCGGCAACAGACAGAAAGCACATTCAGGCACTGACCCTCCGCTAGATTCAATCAAACACACTTAAGCAGTTTAAGGGTACATGCAATTCAATCAACTCACATTTAGCTTCTCTCAGATTCAATCATACTAGCTTTAATGGTGGTTAAGATGGAAAATCCAACAAACAGAGAAAAGGAAAACTTGCTTCAACTGGGCCTGTTTTTAAAGTGCAAGTGTGCTGCCAAGCTCTTTGCTTTTGTTCCGCTAGCCTGTCTACAGGTCTAAATTTCACACTGCTTTTGACGACTCAAAACATTGAAAGAAAGAAGCCTCAAACTAATTAAAGAACAACATCTGACATGTTTGTTCACAATTTTAGTGATCAAACAGTGGTTTCCCTGTTTGTCATTATATAGGGCAGGGGTCTCAAAATGGTCTGCCATAGGGCCAAGGGGCTGCTGACTTTCAATCCAACTAAGCAGAAGCACACGTGATACAACTAATTTCAGCAACTGATCTCAGTCTGGCCAGTTGATTAGTTGCATCTGTTGTGCTTTTGCTCAGTTGAAATTAATTCCTGCCGCCCCTTGGACCTTTTACAGACCTGTTTGAATATCCATCCACTCATTATCCAAACTGCTTCTTCCTCATCAAGGTCATGGGGGAGCTTGAGTGTATCCCAGCTCCCCGCTGACTAAGGGCAAGAAGCAAGAACACATTCTAGACATCTTGCCAATCCATCCTCAGGCCCACACATCATTCACTTACACACACACATTTATGGGCAATTTAGAGAATCCCATCAACCTGGCATGCATGAGACAACAGCTTTACCCAAATTTATGCAGAATATTGGGGATATTGATGTAGATATTCATAGTTATGCAAAGGCTGAGGGCTAATCCTAACAGAGTCAAATAAAGACAACGCTAGCTGAAGATGAATGTAATGCAGTTTGTAGGTGGGCTTAACAGCAAACCATTAAAGCACAAAAGAGGACCACACTGGCTGAGACATGTTGACTATGCAGAAATGTGCACATTAAGAGCGAACTGCTTCCAGCAGTTGCCTGGTCTGGCTCAAAGATTTGCCCCAGTCCGAGCCATCTTTCATTCCTTTTAAAGCCGGATAACAATTTAAACTTTCTGTTTTTCTGTGATCACCAGTCACTCCCCAGAGTCACCTCATTACAACATATCATTAAACTTGAACTGCTGTAGATGTGCCAATGACCTTCTACCAGCAATTAGTGGAGAGTTTAAACATTTTCCCTGTAGTTTATTGCATAGAAACAGAAAGGAAAACTTTGAATAAAACAATCTATGCTGTTTTTTTGGGTATTCTTCAAAATAATGGCAGGTACTACTGCTAGAAAAAAAAATGCACGTCTCACGCACCATTTAGGAGTTTGTCTGTACACGCAACCTCAAAAAATGAGTCCTTACCGGCCTTTCAATGATAAATCAGATTTCCATCAGGATCAAATAAAATCATTGCAGCCACTGAAGGTTAAAACAAATGAACATGTCAGAAAGCCACAGCAAAGCTAAAAGATTAGGTGTTTCAGGGTGAGGAAGAGAAACTAAATGAACCTTTCCTGGTGATTAATTACAAACTCCTTTTAAATCAAAACTTGTCTTTAATTACACTTCCAGGGTGGGAGAAAGTCACCTTGAAAAAAGCATCTATTGTCCCACAGTTTTGTCCCCTCAAAGCTGCGCCATGAAGCACGTTGAGTTAGGCTTTTCAGCTAAAGGCTACAGATATGGGATTGGAACCAGAACAGACACATAATTACAGTATTGGTTATTGCTGCTCTGCAAATCTGGAACACCCCATGGGAGGCTATTTTTGTGACAGCGTAGGTCTAAGCACAAATGTGCCTGGGCACAATTGGAATCGTTGGTTTTGTCTACGCCAAACAAAATATGTGTCAAGTTTGGTAGTCTGTGGTCTCCAGCAAACCTGTTTGCAAAAAAATGGGTTGAATGCTTTAAAGCACAGATCTCGAAAACAGACAGTTCAGGTATTTAATATATAGAACAGTGCCATGGGAGTTCTGGCCCAGAGGACCAGAGGGTGGATTTTCTTAACACACTCCCACTCATTTCTCAACTATGAGGAGAGGACGGTCCCTCATTAGTGAACATGAATCCATCAATTATGTAATTATTCCTGGACAGGGTAAGGAGAGTAGAATGGACACTGGAGCAAATCCATCACAGGCCACACACAAATTCACACACCACTCGAATGCATACTCACACTTAACGGGCGATTCAGAGGCCCGCATTCAGAAACGACACTTACACTAATTGAGTGTGAGCGCGTACTAAAACTTAGTGTCAGGTTATACTAAATGAGTCAGAGGTTGCCCCAACATTCATTTGGTTTCAGAGACCTCACTCACACTGAAAATAGCGTCTCTTTCTGAGTGAAGGTTGAGTGCAGAGAACACCTCCCTTGAGCCGCACTAACTTGCACCGGTATTTCGTTGTCAGGGCTTTCAGGTGGTTACAAACTTTGGAAACTCTGAATCATTTACAGCCACGAGCTCGACGCAGTCGCAACTACGCAAATTTTAACTATAATGATGATAACGATGCCGGTAACTTACTAACTGACCGTCGGATTTCAGTGTTTACGAACTGCACTGTAGTGAACTCAAGGTTAGCATTTGTGTACCCACCAGTGGCTACTGGTGAATTGGCAATAGGGGAAGCTTAAAACCATCCCTTAAAGATAATGACTGGACATGAACTGTTTTCATTCATTCAAATTACCATTGCAAAAACTCTCAACATTATCAGGTGTGGCCAGTTTTTATTAATGATGCATACCTGTCCACTCTCACGGATTCGGATTTCTCGTGCTTTTCTTTACTCATGGTTTGGAAAATTCTGCACTCAGTGGCTCGTGGAGCACGTGTGGATTGGCCTGCGAGGCTCATGTAGCTGTAAGTCACGAGACTCCATTCTTTTCTACATTAATTGCTGAATGTAGAGGGAAATGTCCGGCACGTTTCACAGCTTGTTGCTTAGTGAGCCTCGCGCGCTGTCCTGCGCCTTTCGCGAGCCACTCGACCACTGAATTTATGAAGACATGCTGATATTTCCATCGTCATTTATGTGCGAGAGAAACGCCTCAATTTTGTGAAACAATGTATAACAACGTTATTAAAAATAAATTTGATTGTCGTTTTACCAATTTGTCTGAGACACTTTCTAATCAAGAAAAGTAAACTGCGTCAGGTTTAGGTCATTCAGCACTGAAGGGTGAGGATTGAGCGTCCCTTTGCAGCAGCCGACGCACCGCCTGTTTTACCCAATGCCCACTACTGTCACTTAGTGGCGTTTATGAAAAGCAATTGGCGAGGAGTGGGACCGATCCCTTGGTTAGTGGTCGGTCGATCTCTTTCTCACACTCCAGTTACATTTCAATCATACTCACTATATGGTGAGTGGAGGGTGAGTGTGAGTGTTGTTTCTGAATATGGGCCAGAGTCTCCAATTATGAGTCTCCGACACGCATGGAGTCTTTGGGCAGTGGGAGGAAACCATGCAAGTAGTCCCAGGCTGGATTCGCACCCATGACCCTCTCACTGTGAAGCAACAGCGATAAGCACTGCATCATGACAGCTTTTTACCCCCCTGCCATTGATCAACAGAACCTGCTCATTTCAGACTTCAAGAGCCTGACCGTCCCAATATTTGTTTCAGAAGTTGCTGTGATCTTCCTCATTACGGACAGAGCAGGCCTACCAAAGGAATTTAAGTGTCGGACTTCATAGGGGAGTAATCAAGGCTTCATAGGAGAGCCATTGTAAATAATCATGAGATGCCAACACCATTTCTGCCCGATTCTGAGGTCAAATGAGCAGTGAAAGTAATTGAGGCAAGATGGTTAACCATAGACATCTGCAAAATGCATGAAAGGCACAAACAGCACACGACATCTCCCCTCCCACTGTCTGTTTGTCTCTGCTCCTCTAATTGCAAACATATGGGAGGGACAGACCGCCAAATGCTAGCGCTGCTCCATTTTATCTGCTGTCAACATGACACCAAAGCAGCAAGGTGGACAAGGAGGTCACAGATACAGCCTAGTGTAATTCCAAATTTGAACTTGAATGGACATTTGGGATGCCCTGATTCGCCTTTTTCAGGCCCGCAACTGACAGCAAATACCTGCGCTTCAGGTACAGGCTGATAGAGTACTGATCTGATACCAATGTTTCATTAATAAGCTGTACACAGACAGACAGTAATTCAGTACATTTATATTAAAATAAAAAAGTATCCGATAGCAGACCGGCCCATTGTCACAGCCACCTGAACCATATTTGAGTGTATATCTGATATCAGAGAAGGTGCATCTCTAACGAAGATTGCCCATAAATTCCCCAAAATATAATCCAAGCCAGATTAATACAATAAAGGTACAAGTGAGGTATTAATTCTCAACATTACTCTACATGCTACCACACGTGACTATACACATCCTTCTGATTCAGCGCTTTGTTGGTAATTTGGTTGACTGCAGAGCGAAAATAAATAGCGAATGTATTTTGCAGAAGACGCATCTTGTCCCTATTCTCCCAAAGAGGATGTTTATAAATGTTTCAGAGGAAATATGGGTCTGTGATTGGGCAGGAAAAGAATGAAACGCCTGCCCTCAAAAAACTGGTCTGGTCTTCTGGAGCCTCCAGATTACAGGGTATTACAAAGCTTCCAAGCCAAAAGCAAAATGCAATGAACTCTAGAGGTGAACCCACATCGCCCCACAGTGAAGTCACAGCGAAGTCATCCCTGTGTTCGGGCCCTCCTCAGTCTTACCAACTTCAATTTTTGACAAAAAGCAGGGCGGTGGCACTGTGGTTAGCACTATTGCCTCAAGCAAGAAGGCTGTGGGTTTGAATCCGGCCTGGTCCCTTTCTGTGTGGAGTTTGCACGTCGGGTACTCCTGTTTGCCCGACCCACAAAAAATGCATTATATGAACACTCCTACCAGTGCTCCTGACCAAGGAACTGGCTTTAGAACTGGAGTTGGTCCTCAGGCGCTGCTCTGCGGCTGTCCGCTGCTCCTAACTATAGGGTGGGTCAAAAGCAGAGGACAAATTACCCCACAGGGTTCGATAAAGTATATCTATCTATCTAAATAAGTGTAATAAATGAGAAAAACTTCTGTCTGAATCCATTTTTCTCCTCAATCCATTGGCCAATCAATCTGAAACTGCACAAGGGCATTGAGGATTAGTGCAGTCAGGGACAGACGAGGCTGATTTTTCAATTTTCCTAAATTTAGGCTGTGGCGAGCAAATTTAGGCTGTTGATGAGCATTTTTTTTTGCCATGTCTGCATGGAGTTGCGGTGCACGCATTCCCGGGTGTCAGCACGTCATTGTGGCACACGCAGCCTTAAGTGCGGAATAGTTGCACCCATTGGGAGATGCACCCATTTTCGAACTCAGCCTTCCTTTTTATCCCAACTACTCACCTGTTATGTTTTGTGACTGCATCTAAAGATAAAGGCTGCAGAGCTATTTTGTTCACTGGAATTGTCCACAAACAAAAACAGAGACAGACATATGATCACCTGCAAAAATACAGAAAAATAGCCTACTCTGATATCCATTGTCTAGAAGTTTCAGACTAGCCTTGTTGTGGTTTCCCAAGATGACACATACAAGACCAACTGAAAACAATACGCAGCATCACAATCGCGGCAGGGAAAAATAAGCATTTGTTTCCCAAAGTGATGCCATAAGCATTGATTATCCATCCTTGTCACACTGCCCGTGCCAACTATAGGTGACACTAAATGAAAGTTAGCTTACTGCGCGTGCATATTTATGCTGCCAACAACCACACACTCTGCAGTGAGGGGACGCAGCTGCTCCTCTTGAATTTCGCATCCCACCTTTACCCGGAAGTCCACAGGCCGTAGTTAACGTGCAACACCATCTAATAAACGAGCCAGTCACGCTGGAGCAGGGTGATGAATTACCAGAGCATTATCGCAGCCCGACGAGAGCCCCGTGTGTGCTCGCTACTGCTCCTGCCGTTTTTTCGTTTCGTTTTTCTCCCCCCTCATGTCATCAGCTAAACCAGAGGCCGGCTTGCTGAGTGCAGACCTATCATTTGCAGCACTTAGCGGGGTGACATTACCACCGAGCTGCGGCGTGGCGGGCAGGGAAAGACAGCGAGTATCGTGTAACCCGCGAGGGGCGGCGTGAGCAGTGCTGCGGCGGTCGCGTTTCATTATGCCGCGATCTGTCAGTAATACGCAGTAAACCCAAGCAGAGCTGTTTTGCAATTCTTCATATAATATACTACAGCTGACTGGGGATCTGGGTGTAGAAGCCCTACTTTCTCCAAGGTATCAGTCATATTAATTGTGTGTGTGAGTGTGTGCAAGTTTGTGCTTGTGCATGTGAGTGTGTGTGTGTGTGTGCGTGCGTGTGAATTTAAACACGCGTCAGCGTATATATGTGTATTTATGCATGCACGTGTAAGTGTGTTTGCACATTGAGGGCATCTGAGCACATGCAAGCATACTTGTATGCATGTCTTTGCGTGCGTACATATTCGCGTGTGTCTAAGCGCATGCGCCGTGTCTAAGAGAACGCGTGTGTGCATGCAGGTGAGTGCAAGTGTGCATACTCAAACTTCACCTCTAGAGGGCATTCATTTCATCTTATTTAAGCATTTGACAAGAAGTAATCTTAGGCAGAATAATGGAAAATGCCATGTGAGACCATTACTAACAGGAGCAACAATGATATAATGTCTTACTTTATCAGATAAATAGCTTAGAGCGCACTCACTTACAGTGGAATAAAGGACCTTTCTTCTAGGGAGGGAAGAATGTGCTTTGAGCAAGACTGTCGCAGAATGATAATCAGTCTTGAATGCAGTAATACAGAACATTACATACAGAAAATACTAATATTCATCCTTCACTGGATTCACAGCTCCCTCTTCTGGCACAAGGATTTCTAAAAACACGAGCGATCCCTTCACTTCCATAATTAAATGCACGAATTTCGCAGCAGAAGGCACAAAAAGCTTTCCCTCGCAATAACTGTAAACAAGTCGAAAAAGAACAGTTACTCGGGAGAGAGTTACGCGTGTAGTCTCCCCCCCCCCCCCCCCCCCCCCCACACACACACACACGGCATTACTTTGCCCCAGTTTTCCTTCTAAAAAACGCACACAGGTATGGAAACGGTCACTTACACAGGATACACAGGAAAAGCATTTCTGACGATTCACACTCAGACATTTTACACTGCTACTGACCTTCACAATTTAAGTTCCATGACCCCATACTGGCGCCAAAGAAACGAAGCCCAAATACATAAAGTCAGGGTTGTTTACAGGGGTGTGCAGCCATTGCAAATCTGTATAACACAGTGACTTTTCACTGAACAATTATAATTAAATCTCTGTTCCAGCTATATGAATTGCTATTACTGCAAAACCCATGCGAGAAAGGGTATGCAAAAAAAAAAAAAAAAAATCAAGATGGCAGCATTATCTTCAATGCATGACAGGGCACTTAGGGATATGCAAAAACGTTTTTTTCCCCAGGAAAACGTGTGAAAAACACATTAAACCACCCTAATTGGTAAGTGCAGGCCTAAGTAATTTTCTTTTTTTTTTTTTTTTTTACTGTTAGGACATTGGAAAATCAGTCTCCAAAGAGCAGATTCATTTAAAAAGCAACTTCAATTAGGCAGACACCCCAATACATGGCAACTGGCACAAACTTTCTGGGACGGTTGAGCAGTATGCTGAGCACTTGCACATCCAGTAGGTATTACTGCCACGGTCAGCCTGGACCTAAGACAAAATGGACGGAGCCGGGGCACCCTGGTGGTGCATTGGTTTAAGCGCACACCATAAAGCCTGTGTCCCTTCCTGTGGCAACCCGGGTTCGATTCCAGCTCGGGCCATTTGCTGCATGTCTTCCTTACTCTTCTCCCCATCCCTCCTGTCTCTCTCTACTGAATGCCTTCTAATAAAAGGAGAAAAACTCCCCAAAAAACAATCCTTACAAATAAAGAATTTGACAGAGCCAGCACAGAAGCCCTCTCAGATCTTGCTAAAAGCAAGTTAGCGTTGAGCAAAACCTGCAGGCAGTCCTGCCCTGGTTACCTGTCTGTACTGAGCGCACAATCAAATGGCTCATCTACGAACCAAGATCCTCTTTCCAGCACTGAAACCACATGCAAGATGACAAAGATGATGGTGCTAAGCTCATAATGTGAAGTGATTACATGATTATGACTTTACTAAAATGATTTGCAGTTGATAAGACTAAGCAAGGGGAAATCTACCGGACAATATGTGTGGTCAGAACAGCTGTACTGATCTCATCTTACAGTGACCACACTGCGGCTTGAAGCACCAAGGTTTCCCAGTCAAACACCTAAACCACAAAGCTGCAGGCTGCCCTTGTGGTGTAATGTAATAAACCACAGGTTCCCAGCCATGAACTGGGGAAGGATATGTAACATCATGCATATTATATCAGTATCAGTGTTTCATGCCATGCTGTTTATATGTATAATGTTACTGGTTGAGTAAGTAATGTTATTAGACAGCACTCACACACTGTAAACCCTGATAGAGTGGTGAACTCAAATGTTTTGTGGAAAGCCATTACCTCAAAAAAGTTGTGTGGACGAATTTAATCGCATTGTGAGGAAGGAACTTAGGAAAATAAGGTAAAGTTATTTTTTACATGTTTTTCAGTGATGTGAACACAAGATCATTAAGTTGGCATACACAATTTTTTTTTTTTTTGTTGAGGTAATTAGTTTCCCCAAATCGATTGAGTGCACCACACCTACCAAGGTTCACACAGTGCATTCTGTCATGAATGAATACACTCCTGTGTTCTCCAGGTCACTCTGGATAGAAACATCTGCAAATTGGAATGCAATGTGATGTAATGAGGCAACAAGAGTCTTGTTCCAACACTCATGATCAAAAAATATATCCTCCGTTCCACCCCTCACGTCCCCTCCCCCTATACTACCAGATAGGAGGCGAGAACAGTGCCTCCTCACCTCCCTCTACACCTCCACCCCCTTTCCTTCCGGGATCTCAGTCAAATACTAGCCAGGCTGGCCACAGGGGGACTGAAGGGCTTGAGATCTTCCATGAGAGACATACAGTGGCATCTCAGAGTCACGCCTATGTTGGGTCAGAAAATAATCAGGTCGTCCAACAGGCGGCAGATCACACCCCCCAAACAAAACGGCAATGGAAGCTCCGGGGCTCCAGGCAGGCATATGGCCTCTGAGGGGCCGGAGGGGATGTTCCACTCCACCACCCCCACAGGGGACGCCGCTTCAGAAAGGATAATTAATCACAAGCCACGGTCACATCCTCAGCCCATTCATCTCCCCAACTTGCTATCCAAGCTTACCGCCAGCCGGTGCGTTTGAGGCCGCTGTGGACACTACTCAGTCCGTTGACATTTGTCCTCCTCTTTGCCTGGAGTAAAATGCAAGATTTCATTCTCTGCTAGGCAAATATGGATTTCTCAAAGCCCTTTCGGTTTCAAAAAAAGTCCATCCCCACAAAGACTGAAATAAATTTACATTATTGCCTGAATCCGGGCCAAAATACAGTACTTACAGTTTGTATTTGAAGGTGCCTTCAGTACTTTTTTCCGCTCTTGCTCACTCCTGTTTGACTTGTCATAAGAAGGTCCCGCCCCTATCCCTTCTTCCCTCACTCTCAGACCCCGCCCCATCTTAGGAATCATGAGCGTGCAGCCTTCCACAGGTCATGGAGAATTCTCACTCCTCATCACTGTCTCAAAGGCAAGCGGCCTAGTGCAATATGAAATATTTTAAAAATAAAACTGCCTTGATCAACATCGCAGTTTACTGTGGTCATGTACAGCATTATAGGCAATTTCATCAAAGTAGTAGTGAGGATGCAGTTGATAATTTAGGTAAACTGGCTAACTTAAAGGGACATTTTGCCAATATTTATCTATGCATTGTTTAAAAGTCTGGGCACTGTATAAATAAACTGCACACAAGCCAAACTAATTTTCCCATGGCAGCTTGAGATATTTGCATATTTACCACTCTTGCGCTTTCTCGATGCATTTGCTGAAATGCCAACAAATACCACTGTGCATTGCAATAGTTCACTTCAGCACGCATGCCTACAACCCCATGTGGATTTGTGACCAACATACAGCTGTAATAGCATTGCATGCAAAATCTTCACATTACGGCAATCTGATAATAATGCTGACACTGTGCCCAGGTGCACAGGCTACATACAGTCCAAAGGAGGAGGCGCCATTTTTCACTCTGTACCTCCAAATACAGGACGGACAACAGAATGGAACGGGACATCGCAATCACAACATATAAAGAAGTCATGCTAGCAAGTAAGAACAAAGACAGCATTTCTGTTTTGAGAGAGATCTCCTATAGATTGTCAACAGAAACAAACTCTGAACAACGTGGGCATACTATCCACTTTTTCAATCAAATCACCCAAGAAAGTAACATTAATCAAAGCTCAATTTCACCCGCTAAACCTTCGTCAGAGAGGCTGCCCGCCAGAGTCACTGATGAGTAAGCTAGCAAGGTAGCTGTTTTTTTTACCTCCGCCAGCGAAGTTGGGGTGGAGGTTATTTTTTAGCCCCTGTTTGTGAACAACATAACTCAAAAAGTCATGCATGGATTTGTCTCAAACTTTGTGGGTGGATTGCTATTACATCCCAAATGATTTTCACCGCGATCAGTCAAACAACATGCCCGCCACGGCAGCCATCTTGAAATCCTTTGACATGCGATAACTTAACTTTGCTCCCACTCAGCAAGATTTGAATTGTGCTGCCTTGGCGGAGGTTTGCACTCTATGAGTGCCTCTAGTTTTACATTTCAATGCAATGATCACAAAACGGTGTGCTGGCCAAAATTTCCAATTACTAGCTAGTAGCAGCAAACTCTCAATACAACTGTTAGCTAACATAAACGATTCTTCACAGAAATAAATCTGACAGTGCCAAAACACTGTCTATGCCACTGAAATGTCAACCTAAATTTTCTGCTTGCAAGCTTGTTCCACTCCTATGACTGAAAGACAGCAAAAACCTTGGGAAGCTGATCATCAGGTAATGCTATAGAGGGCAAGTTATCTAGCAAGGTTTCTGTAAAATGTCCTCGTCCGTAACGTCCTCTGCAGTCTTATTTTGGGGTGCCATTTCTTTTGGAAATATAGCTCACTAGTTATCAATACAAGAGATGACAACAAGGAGGTTTTGTTTTTGAATGGCATCTAGAGCATGCCCCCTGGCTACCCACAGGAAGAGACAAGAACTCCAAGCTGATATAGTTTGTAGTACTTCCTTACCTCCAACAATGTCACTGCACACACCAAATGTCGGTGCAGGAGAGCGGATATACAGCAGATTTTGCAGCTGATTCCCAGCGTAACAAAGAATATTGACAAAAAAAAAGGATGCATTTTTTACACTGTACCCCCAACTAAGCTAGATGGAAATAAGATTTTAAATTGGCAAAAATGCCCTTTAAGCGCTTTGCTAACAATGACTGATAACATTATGAAGCTAATCTAATGCTGGTTGCCAGCCTCTAGGCAGTCTTCCTCATAAATATGGGGGGGAAAGAAATTACATTTTTAAGTTAAAGTTTATATTTTCCAAGTTACTCACTTGACTATGAAGGTTATGTGGTGGGAAAAATGGCCCAAACGGTTCTAAATTCAGAATAGTACTATAATCACATTTAAACAGAGAGAACTCAGCCAGCTTCTTGTGGCCCCACAAAACTGCTACAAGACTGTGGAGCAGAGAAGAAGCATAAACTCAAATCTGCCAAACGCAAGATAACAGGGCTGCAAGCCAGCCGAGCAAGGCTGGCTAGATGAGCTAATCTTCCGGAATGACCATATTGGTCAGCCTGGACCCACTACCGGAGCATGCGCAGCTATGTGTTCTGGAACCATCCATGACCTAGATAAGTTACTGAACTTTTGCTGAACCCAAGGTTTGGGAGGCTCAAATGTGGTCTTCGTGCGTCCCTGGAGGCTTAAAATGAATTTACACTATGATGTAATGGTTAACTTGTTACTAAGGGTGGAGGGTTACTATATGACACTGAACCAATCAGAATTAATAATTTTGTATAAAGTGGGACGAGCCACATATAATCCCACCTAGAGGGACGTGCCAAAAGGGTGGTAAATACAAGGGTTCGGACAGCCAGTGGTCAGTCTATGTCGGGTGATTGAAGAAGAATGAATGCTATGTGGTTTGCGCAGACCAGCCTGGGTTTTGTACTTCACTTTGAGCGACTTGCAATAAACCTGATCACATCAGACTCTGGAGAATGTGTCCATTCCTTGAAGGTAGATTTATAGGGGTTAAGAGAACACTTGGTCCACAAGTGTTTTCACCCACATTAGTTATCACAGCACAGTTTTGGAAATTGACATGCTGTAAATCTGGCTAACTCACATAGCTAAAAAACTGAATAACAACCTGCTTTATCACCATAATTTTACATTTAAAGTAATGTCAGCGAATATGATAAGAAATTGAAGGTTTGGATCACAATGGTTGTACGTCCATTTTAGAGGTTTTGAGAAAAATAGATTTTTAGGTTTGCAAATGTTCTATTAAATCAGGTACATCATTTACATCATGTTTATATCAGTCACTCTTTTACTGCATGGCTCAGAAGTATACTGAACATGTAAGTTTTCATGAGTGTGGTACTGCAACATCATGGCCAAAATTGCCAAAATGGACATTTCACTTCCGTGCTCCAACAATTCTAGCACTTGATGTGACATAACACAATGGTGATAGACTGAAGTTATGTTTGTTTGCAATGGAGGACAGATGACTCTGTAATACTATTCATGTTTATTCATCAAAATATCAATGTTTAATTCATATGAGCAGATTTTGTTGGACATACCACAAAATGAAAATGTGAATTCTGTTTAAAACTGAGGCACATGGACATATAATTATTGTGTTCCAAGAATTTGCTGATAGAAATGTGTGACAGGAGGTAAAAGTCTCAAAATGACTAAATTTGGACATATCACCATTGTGCCCCAAACCGTTGAAATAATGGACGGAGTGTCAGGCTAACGTTAAGCCAACTAAAGCCAAGCTAAAGAGAGAAGAGGCAGAGACGAAGCTAGCAAGCTTAATAAACACCACTTTGATCAATTCTACAAAATGTTTTACTCTTCTACAGTCTCCATGAGCTAAAGCTTTGGCAATTTCACAGGGTGTGCCATTTTAGGCTTTGGTGGAATCAGTAGTTTTGATCTTTCCACCATCACTGCAGTCTGAACATGGTTTTAGAAAGTATATATACAAGCATTCTGTGAATGCACACAGTGATTGACCAGTAAGGAGGCCCACTTCCAAGCTGAGCCCTTTACTGTTGGGCTTATATCTTCAGACCGAACAGGAGCGGAGGGAGAGTGAATTCTAATTTCTAAGCTCACAAGGCCAGAAGATGCATGGATATCAATGATACACATCACACAAGTTAATTCTGCAATGACTGTAGTCAGGGAGCTTGTTGATTTTAATAAATATAAACCTGAATACACCTTTGAGATAATAGCACCTCTAGCAACTGGCTTCTCTACCTTAGCACTTCAGTCAGGATTTTAACTCAGTACAAGCTTGGCGTGAGATGGCAGTGTTTCATAAGGTAATGCCACGCCCCTAATTTAATCAATTACGTGAGCTCCTAGTCTTGTTTGGACAACCTCACATTTCTCAAAGAATAAATTCTAAAGAAACAAATAGACAATAGTCAATTGAATAACAGAATAGACAATAGACAACAGAAAAATCAAAATCTTAAATAGAACAAACAAACTGCCATAAATGCTGAGTACAGTCATATTTTTTCTTGGAGAGCACTCCTCAAAGTGACTACCAAGCAGTATGGCTTTAGAAATTCTCATATGTGATGCATTTGCGGTTTGATTCTCCTTTACCTATTTGTTCAACAAGTCCAAAAACAGCTTTATTTGAATACATTCTGAGGAAAATTGAAGGGCTTTGTTCTTCTGTTAATGTTGCCCAGTATGGTTTCTTTAAAGCCATACTTTCTGTACGCTATTCTGTGTCAAGCTGATGACCTTCGTTGCCTTCAGTCCATTTACCTCTTAACGCAAGTCAATTGAGGATATACACTGTACTCATCAGCTAAAAGTTAACTATTTTAAAATTCACTAAAAATTAAGTACAACACAAGTCCATCAAAAATTCTGACGGGAAGAATGGTCCATGACAGTCGTCACAATGTTGGGCAATTAAACGTAAAATAGAGCATATTTAATGTCTGGTCCGCTGCAATGACATGTAAATAAGTCTAACTTGTCACAACACGGAGCTCTCATATGATGATTAAAAAACAAAATGGGGGCAGATAATACAAAAATTCTCACATCATAATCTATTTTATTAAATGGTAGCAAAATGGAGCGACAGTCCTTAAATATTCATCCTTGTTGTGAGCTTAGACCAAGCTCATTAACAGTGAAGCTTTGCAAGCAAGTGCCCCTGGTAACAGACACAGAGACAGATCCAATTAGGGCTCCAGCAAATTGGTATGTAACAAAGTTTCCATCGAAAACGGGGACAGAATGAAATAACTGAACCTCAACACTCGATGTGAAACCGATGGAACACGGTTGTCTCTAAAGGAGAATTAAACTGATGGTAGTGGGTCGCACGATTGGAAATGACAGCATAATGAACTGATGGCTTCTCTACATTATTCGATCCAGACTCCGCTACTGCGGTAATCGGGGAAAACCCAAGCTCCATCAACTTAACGACGAAACTGAACAGACCTTTAAGTGTCCAGAAAGCAAGACGTTAATTCGGCGGCAATCTAAATGCAGAGCCACTGCTTTATTGCGCGGTCACAAGAACGTTATGAGAGCGTGGTGAGTCAACCAGACGAGGAATCTAAATCTTAATTAAATTCGGTGCCTTGTTACCACGAAGTGGGCTAATCAGTGGACACAGACACCGAAATGACAAAACTGCTTCAATTACAAGGAAAAATCCTGTTGCTTGGCATCAGCGCTGCATTAGGACTTGCATAAGATGATGATAATTAGCCGACCGCCAGCCACTGTGCCTCAGCAGAGCCCGGTTTGAAAATCAAAGAAGGACCGTGCCGAGCAGCGCATCACCAGTGGTTTCTATTGTCAAATTGGACCATCAAGTGGTTTTTGCTCTCAAAGACTGATCTGCATCAGTAAGCACATGAAGTAGTCCAATAGACAAAATGTCCACAAAACATTTCTAGAATGTTCTGCCAGCGTCATAACTTTCTCACAACATGGCACCAAAACTGACTCAAAAGTAATGAGTAGCCAACACAGCTACGTGCGGGTCAAGCACATTCTTAAAATTTTGCCAAGAAAGAATCCTGCCACAAATGGGAGAAACCTTTCAACTAATTAAGAATCATCATCTCTATTGTGCGTTTCAAAGCTGTCAAAGCATTTCTCTAACAAAGGAATCACTAATCCCTGCTGCCTACAACAGCACGTGATTGGGTGATGCTAAGCGGCCATTTTACAGTACAGCTCTCACCACACATTAGCCAAAATGATGAGGGAGCCAATAAAACCTGTGAACATTGTTGGAGAAAAAGTGAAAAAAATTACTGATGGACCTCTGCAAGGAAATCAGACTTCCCCATCCCTTAGTACAAATTCTACAGTTTTTCAAAAGAATGCAGTGACTCAGCACATGGTTCAAACAACTTGCAGAACAACCTGCATGTTCTGCAGCACCGTGCCCCCATTGACAGACTGGGGAATCGAGATCTGTTTGATTTTGGGGGAAAATCTCTCTCCTACAGGCACAATAACATGACTTCCTGCTGCCATTTCTGGGGGGAAAAAAAAAAATTCAAGGCTAAACAATTTCTCAAGTCTTCACCAATTTGGCAGGGCAAGGACATAACTACTGACTGTCTGGCGAATCATCACATCTCTGGAGTACACATATGACCTTCTTCACTGTTGCCTTAAGAGCCCATTTTTGAGAGATTCAGGCAAAATCAGGCACCTTGAAGAGCTGACCCCCATGGATTTGGCTGATTTCTTATTTTTGAGATGGGTACAGTACCTAACATCAAAACCCAAAGCGTTCCTCTGTCGACTCCTTCTGTCCGAGCTAAAGCAACCCCTTTTTTGGCCCTTTTTGGTCAATTTAACAAAACTGCTAGTTCTTACCTCTATTATTCTGAACTTCAATGGCGTCCCAGCTCAAAGTTCATTGAAAGTGGGTTTATAGGGGGGCAGATTACTAGAATGTAGTTATCCACCAGGGGCACTCTAAAAGTTAGCCAATTGGGGGGCTCAAAATGCTCCAAACCATTTTTTCCCCCTTAAGTTTGGCATGGATTTTCTCTAAACGTCACAGGTATTCCAGCTGCCTTTTTGCGGGAATCTTTTAGTTGGAAGGACCTTCACCCAATAGCACTTAGTCTCATTATTATATATAGATTACCTCTGTTCCCTGCAGTCGCAGCTCATGAACTGCCAACAAGGGAGGATCAAACAATCCCTTAAAAAGAGTGATTGGTCACAACCTGTTTTCAATCAGTCATTTAAAATGCCATTACAGAATCTTCGAAAACTCTCAACATTATCAGGTGTGGCCAGTTTTCATTTATGACGCATGCCTGTCGACTCTCACGGATTCCTTGTGAGTTTTAAGCTGCTTTCACACCGGATGCGAAACAAATGTTTCGCACAACAGATTACATTCAAAGTCAATGCAAAGACGCGACTACACATTGACTTTGAACGTGAGATGTCGTGCGGAAAATTTCTTTCATGTCCAGTGTGAAAGCAGCTTAAGTGGCATATTTAGGATCCTCTGCTGAAGTCAACAATTACTCAAGCTCGCATCAAACCATATGTAAGAGATCCTTGCGCAGAATTGAAATCCTTACCCATGGAGGGGCTGAAGCCAAAGTAATTGCCTAAGACATTTCAAATGATCTCATTTCATTTAAACGATCGCGAAACACAAGCATTGCTTCTAAACGCTGAGTAAAGAAAAGGGTGCAAAGTCCGAAGTCGCAATCAGTATCCGTTGTTAATGAAAACTGGCCACACCTGATAATGTTGAGAGTTTTCGGAGACTGGTAAATCAAACAAATGATTGAAAACATATCGTGACCAATCATTCTTTTTAAGGGATGGGTTTCATCCTGCCCTGTAGCAATTTCATGAGCCGCCACTGGTTCCCTCGCAAACATGTGACACGGGCGGTTTGAGGCGGTCTAGAGAACAGAGGTTTGAGGCGGTATCGGTCAGTCTAAGTTGTATTAGGTTAATTCAAATCTACAATTACTTTTGTGGGACAACCTTGAAGGTTCTCAGACCAACAAAGGGGTCATTTTGCGACCCTATTTATCAAAACTTCAAAGAGGTAGCCAAATGCTGCTAATTACACATGAAAGCCATGCACCTGTATAACTACAATAAAATAAGAAATCAGCTGGGATCTTTTCTCAATTGTCACTGCCTCTGTTGTTGGGACTGCTCCAGATATGAAGCACAAAGGGCAGCACAAGGAGGTGTATGAAGTTCCCCAGGAGGAGCAGACACTCCTCCTGCTCTCGTGCAGGGATGGACAAGAGGACTTCTGAAATGTGGCAGAACATTTTCTTTTCACTCATTTGTCACAGCCGTGATATAAACTTACTGTTATTCTACACTCATCTCTCATATCTGCGCTTTATGGGTCGGCAGAGGAACGGTTTGGGTTTTGAGGTGTGGTTATTATACTGATCTCAAAAGTAAAATATCAGCCAAATCTAGGGGGTCAACAATTCAGAGCACCTGAACTTAATCAAAAATGGGCTCTTCTGACTTGTAATTGTACCTGGACAGTTATCTCAACAGCTTTTTCACAGGGATTCCATTAAGGCCACTAAATGAGCAACTGCTAACAGAATTGATCAAATCTGAAATAACCCAATAGATCCGGGGGGGGGGGGGGGGGGGTAGTGCAGCAGTGCTGGCATGTGCCATAACTCCTAAGACTGGGAGGAACCCACATTTCAAACCCCAGCTAAACTCAATATCAAGTCATTGGCAAATCCCCCATCTCTTCCCTGTTGGGAAATCATCAGGTTTGGTCGCTGCAACAATCAAGGATCACATTTCACCCTCGGGCTCGGTGAGCATGCTTCAGAGAGCACTCACCCCTGATTAATGCCTCAATATCACGGCAACTGTGTGGAACGAGAATGAGGGGCCATATTCCATTTGTTCTAAAGTCCCGAGAATGCAAAACAGACAGGCTCTCAGTTACTTACATTCCTGCTCTTGGCAGCTGACTTTCAATCATCGAAGACTCAGCACACGGCTGAGGCGATGTCCTATGATTTACACTCATTCTTCACAGCTTGTTGGCCACAAATTCATGTCAAGCAATGAGCAAAATGGTGGTGGCAATACACAATTTTTGCGCTTCCTTATAAAAAATATACAGGTCAAGAATACATTTATTTTATCTCCAGTCCTATCTCACTCTTGAATGACCAATTAGCAAACTACGTAAAATATCCCAGTGTCTGACTCCTACTGCCAGTTCGGAAGAGCGTTGACAGTTGGTGATTCAAATTGTTTTAATTGCTATGGCGCACTTGGTGGTAGCTAAATGGTGGCAATTATATGGTGCTTGGTTGCTAGGGTGTAAAAAGGTGTTTGCAAAGTACTGACTGCAGCCAATCAGAGAAGATAGTTGTGGGGTGACGTTTATAATGCAAGGCATGAGGCAATGGATGTATATGGACGGGTTAGAGTGATATAATCAACTGCAGAGTCAGAATCTCAGCTACAAAAGGGCACGATGAAATCGAAAGGGTTATTGATCGTGAGAATTTTTTCCCCAGAAAACCTTAAGAATGGCAGGAACCGCGGGGAGTTCCAAAACCTGAAATCTAGTTTGGTGTCAAGATCTCGAAAATTGTGGGATATGAGAGCGGACAAAAGTCCTGACTAAATTAAACAATAATAAATTAAAACCATTGGGCAACAGTTGCGTGACTTGCTCCACAAGCACTCTAATTAAGTCTTTAGTTATCCCTGAACCATTCAAAACATGAGAATGGGAGCTGTGCTCAAAACCGACAGTAATTAGCCCAATCTCAATAAATGCAGCGCAGTCGTTCTTCAGCAGCCAAGCAATATAAATGTCCGGGGCCGGCACACCAGAGGCATGTAAATAATTGAAACGGTGAAAAATTACCTTGATTGCTCCTTCCCACATTCAAATGCCATTACTAAACCAAACCGCAGCTCGAGTCAGAGCGGCAGAGGCAAAAGAGCAGTCACCAAATGTCAGTTTTCACGCATGTCAGTAACTTATTATCTCATCTCCCACTGGCACATTTACCAAACATGATGGATGTATGCAAACTGTTTACTGAATTCCTTCATACCCAATCTGTGTCCTGCCACAGCAAATATGGCATGGCCCTGTCTGCTGAATACAAGCCAATACAGTGCATTCCTCAACATGAGGCCAGTAACAGAGTGACAACGGCTGCAATTCCTTTACACTTTATATGCTATTGATACTAAAACTGCACAAATTAACAATGACTGTCTCCAACCTAACTGCATATTAACTGCCTTCAAATCCATTGTATGGGATGACAGAGTTTAAAAACAGTTTGGCTGCCTTTTTTTTGGTAGTAAGTGGCACTGTCTCGACGTAGAAACTATTATTCTCCACTCCTTGACGCATAGCAAGACCAATCGAACGGATTTGTTTCATTTTAAATTTCATTTTCATTTCTTGTTCAGATCACTCTTCCCTCCCCACTATTAACCCTTGGAGTGCTGAATACATTTTCAAGGAATTAAAAATGTAATTTTCCTGAGTTGTTGGAAACTTGCGAGAGCTTTTAAACAAGTTGCCACATGATAGGTTATCAACAGCATGCAATTTTGATATCTTGCATTACTGGGCATAGCACTCTAAGGCAGGGGTCCCCAATCTTTCCCAGAAAGGGCCGGTGTGGGTGCAGGTTTTCATTGCAACCAAGCAGCTACACACCTGATGCTACTAATCAAGCTTATCAGCAAAGAATCTAGGGATTGACTAGTAGTACCAGGTGTGTAATTGCTTGGTTGCAATGAAAGCCTACACCCACACTGGCCCTTTCTGGGAAAGATTCTGGGACCCCTGCTCTAAGGGTTCGTGTGGCCCAGGGTGCGAAGAAGTGCAAAGAAGATGTCTTTTGACATCTGCTCTCAGTACATTTATATTCTACGAACACAAAGGATGTAAAGGATCTCAGCTCACCAACTGCCTGGCTTGAAAACCTCATGATTTTATAGAAGCTAGTTGTAAAAATGAGAGAAACATTATTTGCCTGCTCTCACAGCAATGTAGTGAGGGCTGTAAGGCTCAGGGGGAAGGGGGGCAGAGGAGGGGAACTCATCAGTATTTTCTTTTGCGTAACCTTGCCTCCGCAACAACAGCTCTGTGTGTTAGCATTCACACCCTCACAATGCATTTAATTATTGACATGCGAATTCGGTCTCCCCACATTCTCATTCTCCCTTCATTCACTCGTCTCTTACAGATTTTTTTTTTTTTTTTTCACGTAACACAGCCAGGTGTTCTTTCTGCAAAATTTCCTGACAAGAGGGGAGTGAATATATCTTCCCTTACACAGGGCGTCCGATAGGACTGGGTGGTGCTGATTCAAACCTCTCGAGCATCCGCATTCTCCACATCTTCCGGCATAAAACTGAAAAATTAATCTGTAATATCAGGCAAAGCTGAAGTGATCAAAATAAAAGCTGAAGAGATCAATTATACAGAAGGAGTTTTTCACCAGAATATCAATGCAAACACGCCGCTTCGTTTGCGAGTGATTTTTAACCTCCAGGCGTTCCACAAGTCTTTTGGCAATGAGCCTGGATACCAGTTCTGTTGTCACACTGTAGGGCTGTCAAAAATATTCAAATTTGAGCATTCAAATGTTCATATTATTGGTAATTTCATGGGGTGAATCATGTTCATGCATGCAAAGTTAATTTCCTTTCCCATGCAAACCAACTTCCTCCATCAGATTCACATATTAAAACGGGTTTTGGCTGGAAGAATATGACGTGTAGCACACGAGACTTTATTCTGTGAGGCAGCTAGTAGCATGACGTTTACGCGAAAAAATAAATAATAAAATAACACAGTGAAATGTTTTGAGGCTCGTAGTCTAATTCATAATGTCAATATTGCAAAATACTTTTTCTACTCAATACGATAAACTTTCATCTAAAATACAGCCTTACTAGTAGTGAGCTCATCTATGGTCCTAAAACAGTTTGTAACAGTTTAAAAAACTACTGTACACACAAATAGGCCAACAAAGTTTCATGTCAACTACAACCCCAATTCCAAACAAGAGTCATCAGAAGATGACATATCCCCCCGGCCCTTGATTATTTGCGAAAGTCATGTCAATCCAACACCTTCAAAGAAATTCAAACAAGAATGTTGAGGTGATTTTCCTCTGGAATGACCTGGAAGTATGTACTGGCAACACCGAGCAGACTATGAAGCAGACGTTGGCAAAGGCAATAAAAAAAACAAGGGTCATTAATGAACAGTGTTTTAGTTCTGCTCTGGAAACAAACCCAGCCCTGCGATTGAGTCCAAATCCATGTCGCTTCCAAGGAATGGAAAAAAATGTATAATTTCAGAAATGTGAAAATATGAAAAGGCACCACTTCAGTACTTGGGTAATTCACATACACAGTTTCAGAAAGATATAATGAACGGTTTTTGAGTTCTGCTCTGGAAACAAACCCATCTCTGTACAGAGTCCAAATCTAACTTGTTTCCATGGAAATGAAAAAAAAAAATTTCAGAAATCTGAAAATATCAAAAGGCACCAATTCAGAATGTGGGTAATACACATGCAAAGTTTCAGAAAGATATAATGAATGGTTTTTGAGTTGTGCTCCAGAAACAAACCTATCTCTGTACAGAGTCCAAAGCCAACTCATTTCCATGGAAACAAAAACAAGCTAAGCTCCAATTCACACAAGTTTCCATGGAAACCGCATTAAAAAAAATTCCAGAAATTCCAAAGTATGAAAAGGCACATTTAGACATGATCAACAAATCTGTCAAGTTTCTTGAAGGGCGGATGTATAGTTTCTGAGATATGGCCCAGAAAAGCTAAGTTCCAATTCACACAAGTTTCCATAGAAACCACAAAAAAAAAAAAAATTCAAGATATTCCTAAGGATGAAAAGCAAATCCAGGCATCGTGCTCAACATACCTGTCAAGCTTTGTGAAGGTCAGATGTATAGTTTCTGAGATATGGCCCAGACAAGCAAAGTTCCATTCCACACAAGTTTCCATGGAAACCGCAAAAAAAAAAAAAAAAAGAAAAATTCAAGAATTTCCTCAGGATGAAAAGGCACACCCAGACATCATGCTCAACATATCTGTCAAGCTTTGTGAGAGTTGGATGTATAGTTTCTGAGATATGGCCCAGACAAGCTAAGTTCCATTCCATACAGGTTTCCATGGGAACCGCAAAAAAAAAAACTTCAAGAAATTTCTATGAATAGAAAGGCAAATCTAGACATCATGCTCAACATATCTGCGAAGTTGTGTGAAGATTGGATGTATAGTTTCCAAGATATGGCCTGGACAAGATATGATTACAGGAGGATGACCAGACGGATGGACGGACAGACGGACACACTGATGACTATATCCCCCCACATTACGCTGCCGGGGGGATAAAAATAAGATTTTTAGAAATCTGAAAATATCAAAAGGCACCACTTCAGTATGAGAGTAATACACATGCAAAGTTTCAGAAAGATATATTGAACAGTTTTTGAGTTCTGCTCCGGAAATGAACTAGGCCTGATGTGCACCAAGTCCAGATTTGTTTCCATGGAAACGACAAAAATAGGAATCCTGAAATTTCCAAATTAGCAAAAGGCACATCTAGACTATACATAGACTACATGTACCGAGTTTTGTGCTGATATCTTGCATAGTTTCTGAGTTCTGCTCCGGTAACAAAATTATTTCGGACGGATGGACAGACTGACCAACAGACGAACGGACCAGGCGATGCCTATATCCCCCGCATTCTATGCCGGGGGGATAATAATAAGTTGGGATGCTGTGTTAAATGTAAATAAAAACAAAGTACAATGATTTGCAAATCTCATAAAACCACATTTTATTCACATTAGAACATAAACTTCATATCAGATGTTGAAAGTGAGACATTTTCACATTTCATGAAAAATTTTAACTCATTTTAAATTTAATGGCAGCAGCATATCTCAAAAACGTTGGGATAGGGCCATGTTTACCAATTCTTAGTATCCCCTCTTCTTTTTACAACAGTCTACAGACTGTTGTAAAAAATGGGAAATGAGGAGACCAATAGCTGACGTTTTGGGAGAGGATTGTTGTCCCACTCTTGTCTGATGTAGGAATCTAGCTGCTCAACAGTCCTGGGTCCTCTTTGCTGAATTTGTCATTTTATGTCGCGCCAAATGTTTTCCAATTGGTGAAAGGTTTGGACCGCAGGCAGGCCAGTTCAGCACACGAACCCTTCTACTGCGAAGCAATGATGTTGTGATGGATGCAGTACGTGGTTTAGTATTATTTTGCTGAAATATGCAAAGCCTTCCTTGAAAGAGACGTTGTTTGAAAGGGAGCGTATATTGTAATTATAGTGCCTTTCCAGATGTATAAGCTTGCCACGCCATAGGCACTCATGTAACCGGATACCATCAGAGATGCAGGCTTTTGAACTGTGCTCTGATAACAAGCTGGATGATGCCTCTCCTCTTTAGTCTGCACGACACAGCATCCCTGGCTTCTAAAATGATTTTCAAATTTTGACTCATCTGACCACTGAAAAGTTTCCCATTTTGCCTCAGTCCATTTTAAATGACCTTTGGCCCAGAGAAGATGGCGGCGTTTCTGGATTGTGTTCACATGTGGCTTCTTCTTTGCATGATACAGCGTTTACTTGCATTTGTAGATTGCATGGCGAGCTGTGTTCACAGACAATCATTTCTGGAAGTGTTCCTGAGCCCACGCAGTGTATTCCAGTGCAGAATCGTGCCTGTTTTTTAATGCTGTGCCAGCAGAGGGCCCAAAGATCATAACAAAACATAACATAAATGGCGAAAACAGGCCGTTCAGCCCAACTAGCATGGTATTTATACCATGGCTCAGCATGGTACATTTTTATCAGGGTCTGTTGTGCCTAGTAACATCCAAAATATATTGAAAATGTTTACTAACATATTATAACATAATATGAATGGCAAGAACAGGCCGCTCAGCCCAACTTAGCTCGCCAGTTTCTTTATACTATTGTGAATTTATCACTTCAGATACTCAATGACTCAATGGTATCTAGCTTCAAGCCAAGCCTACTCTTGAAAACTTTCAAGGTCTCTGCTTCAACAATATGGTCAGGCAAGCTACTCTACATCGAAATTACTCTTTGGGGTGAAGAAATATTTCTGAATATCAGTGCTAAATTTACCTTTGGTCAAACTTCCATTTGTGACCCCGAGTTCGACTAACCACACTTGGTTGAAGGAATCCGACATAATTCACTTTGTTAATCCCTTTAACATACTTAAAGACCTCAATCAGATCACCCCTTAGTCCTAAGACTAAAGAGATTAAGGATCTTCAGCCTCTTCTCATAGCTTTCATCTTTTATACCTGTAATAAGCTTAGTGGCTCTTCTCTGAACTTTTTCTAGAGCCTCAATATCTTTCTTAAAAGTATGGTCCCCAGAACGGTACACAATACTCAAGATGTGGTCCGACAAATGTGTTGAACAAAAGAAGCATCACCTCCTTGGACTTCTGGCAATGTATCCCACTATCCAATTGGCTTTTTTAACTGCTACGGCCCAATGGCTAGAGCCTGTGAAGGTATGGTCAAACCCAGATCTTTTTCGTGTGGAGCACATTCCAGTTTTAAAGCTCCCACGAAGTAATCCCGTCTCATGTTTTTATTCCCTACATGTACAACTTAACATTTCGCTACATTAAATTTCATTTGCCACATTTCTGCCCAATTCTGGATTCTATGCAAATCATCCTGAATCACTTTAGTGGACTCTAAACTATTCACCAAACCTCCAAATTTAGTATCATCTGCAAATTTAACTAATGTGCTCTCAATATTCCTATCAAGGTCATTAATGTAGATGAGGAAACAGTAGGGGTCCCAACACCAATCCCTGGGGGACACCACTCCCTGCCATACCTAGCTAAGATGAGATTCCACTGACCACCACTCTTCGTGTTCTGTCCTGTAACCAGTTTTCAATCCACTACAGCATACCTCCTATAACTCCAATGGAGATCATTTTAAAAATGAGTCTCTCATGTGGTACTGCATCAAATGCTTTCTGAAAATCCAAATATATGATGTCATATGCCCTGCTCTGGTAATAAATCTTGGTTGCCTCTTCAAAAAATTCCAGAAGGTTTGTCAGGCATGACTTTCCCTTACAGAAACCATGTTGGCTATCCCTCAAGATATTGTTACGTTCAAGAAATAAGTCCAGCTCATCTTTTATGATAGATTCCAATATGTTGCACGCAATGCAAGTTAGACTGACTAGCCAGTAATTTCCTGGCTCAGTACGGTCCCCTTTCTTATATTGGTATTATATTGCCCGTTTCCAATCATTTGGTATTTCTCCAGTTTTTAAAGACCTTCTGAAGATGGTGGATAGCGGCTTAAAGATGATCTCACTAACTTCACTGAGTACTCTAGGATATAAGCCATCAGGACCCGCCGCCTTATCTGCCTTTAGTTTATGCAACTTGTCTTATACTTCGTTATCCCTAACCTCAAGTTCCGCTAAATAATCTTGAGCATGCCCTCTGCCGCTCTGAGGTAAAATTCTCAACAAGGTAACTGTTTAAAGTACCCACAATATCCTTGTTATCAAATAGCACGATCCATTTTTATTCTTTATGCACTTAACCTGCTCTTTAACTTTCCTTTTTCTGCTACAGTACTGAAAGAAGTGCTTAGGGTTAGTTTTTGCCCCCTCAGCAATTTGTCTTTCACACAGTCTTCTAGCATTCCCTCAGCTCTTTTTTGACCACAGCCCGCATTTTACAGTATTCAGCCCTAGTGTTCTGATTGATCACAAGCATCCAATATTGACCTTCGGCCTTGTCCCTTGTGCACAGAGATTTCTCCAGATTCTCTGAATCTTTTGATGATAATATGCACTGTAAATTCAAAGTCTTTGCAATTTTACAGCGAGGATCATTTTTCTAAATTGTTCCACAATTTTTAGATGCAGTTTATTTTTTTTACAGAGTGGTGAACCTCCTCCCATCTTTACTTCTGGGAGACTCTGTCTCTCTAAAATACGTTTTTACACCCAGCCATGTGTAATGTGAATATAGGCCACTAGATGGCAGTATTTATCTTTTTTTTGTTAAGCTCAGACTGGAGTCATGTTTAGACATGTCCTGGACATGTCTGGGGCAAGTCTCAGAAAATTAAAAAAAAGAGGTCTAAATGTGGGTGGGGTCTGCAAAAGAGTATATAAGGAAAAGAATTGAGACAGTAAAGTAGTAGGAGAAATTGCAAGAAGATGACCAGACCTGCCATTCTGTTCAAGACCTGTGACGTTTCTTTTGTGGATTTCTTTGACTGTGTTTGAGCATTTTCTTCATCCAGGACATCACCAAGCCACCCCACTAAAAAGGGACTGTAATTATTTCTGTTTTTTTCTTATTTATCAATCTTGGTCTTTAGTTGTAGGTTGTTATTAGTCTTTGTCTTCGTTAAAAATTAAATGTGTTTTAGTTGTTAAAACTGTGTTTGTCATCCCTTGCTGTTGCTGTTGTGTTATAAATGTAATAACAAATTGGGGCCATAACAAATTGGGGGCTCGTCCGGGATAGACCATTGTGTGAGTAATTTATTGAAAATCTAACATTCCAAATTGTGAAATTGTTTTTGTGAATTTTCCTAGATATATATTGACAACAGCAATGGATGATTTCTTGGCATCACCAACCGTAGGGGTTTTGAAGTCTTTTAAAAAGACAGAACTGCTAGAAATTTGCAGACAGTTGGAGCTGACAGAGGTAAAACCAGCCATGCGAAAAGCAAGACTGGCTAGAGAGATAGTTGAATATTACATTGATGAAAATGTGTTTGCACCAGGAGATCTGGAACAGTTTCCAGTGGAAAATCCAAATATAGAAATGGAACTTAAATTAAAAATGCTAGAGATTGAAAGGGAGGAAAGAGAAAAAGAAAGGGAGGAAAAAGAGAAAGAAAGGGAAGAAAGAGAAAAAGAAAGGGAGGAAAAAGAGAAACAAAGAGAATTTGAGAGGGAAGAAAAAGAAAAACAAAGGCAGTTTGAGTTAGAAAAATTAGCAAGAGAAGAAAAACAAAGAGAATTTGAGTTAGAAAAATTTGCAAGACAGAGAGATTTTGAATTAGAGAAATTCGATAGAGAAGAAAGACTCCAAATGGAGCAACTAAAAATTAAAATAGCAATGAAAAACAAATTTTGTGCTAGTCAGGAGGTAAAACTGGTGCCTCCATTTTCGGAAAAGGATGTTGACAACTATTTCCAATGTTTTGAAAAGGTAGCAAAGAGTTGCCAGTGGCCAAAGGAACACTGGCCTCTGATGTTGCAAACTGTCCTCAAGGGTAAAGCTCAACAAGCCTATTCGGCTTTGTCTGCAGATGATTCCTCTGATTATGAGGTTGTCAAAAAAGGTTATTTTGAGAGCTTATGAGTTGGTTCCAGAGGCTTACCGACAGAAATTCAGAGGTCTGAAGAAATCTGAAAATCAGACTTATGTTGAATTTGCTAATGAGAAGCAGGTTTGCTTTGAGCGCTGGTGTACTTCTATGGAGGTCAAGGATGATTTCAACTCACTAAAAGAGATGGTGTTAGTTGAAGAATTCAAGAACTGTGTTAAGGATGATGTTAAGACCTACCTTAATGAGAAGCAAGCACTGAACTTGCAATCAGCTGCCAAATTTGCAGATGAATATGTTCTCACTCATAAGACCAAATTTCAGTCTAGCAGTAACAATAAATGGTCCCAATTTCAGAAAAAGGGTTACGGTGATACCCAAGATTCCTCACCCAAAGACAAAGACAAATCTGGTGATGGTGCTCAGAAATCCAGTAATAGGTCTGATCAAAGTGTGAAAGCTGACAGTGACAAAAGTGGTCTAGTTTGCAGTTATTGCAAGAAATCTGGTCATGTTACAACTAACTGTTGGTTCCTTAAAGCTAAGAAAGAAAAAGAAAAGGATACCAAACCAAATGCTTTTGTGAAAACAAGGTTAGAAACCCCTGTAGTAGATAACCAATCTGCTAAATTGCCTGCTTCTTGTGGGGCTAAAAAGCCTAATACAGCTGACTTTGTGAGGGAGGAATTTCTTCCATTTGTGTCAGAGGGATTTGTGGCTCTGAATGAGCATACTACTCCTGTCCCCATATATATCCTAAGGGATACCGGAGCTTCTCAGTCACTTTTGTTGATGGACTCCTTGGAGTTACGTGATGAGACCGCTTCAGGGGATTTCATACTTGTACAAGGTATTGAAGGGAGGACTGTATCTGTACCCCTGCGCTCTATATTCTTGAAGTCAGATTTAGTTACAGGACAGGTAAAGGTGGGACTTATGTCAAGTCTACCTATAAAGGGTGTTTCTCTGTTGCTAGGCAATGACCTGGCTGGGGGCAAAGTAGTTCCCCCTGTACATCTTACTTCACAGCCGAGCACTGAAAATGGGGATGAGGACCCATCTCTGTATCCTTCTTGCGCAGTGACTCGTGCTATGGCCAAGAAGGCTAAAGAAGATGATGTTGTGGTGCCGTCCAGTACATTGAATAGTCAGGACTCAGGTGGTTCGCCTCATGACTCTGATTGGCCTACTATGGTTTCTCCGTTTGAGGACTTATCAGATACTTTTATCAGTTCTCTATTCAGCCAGCCGGATGGGTCTGGTGATTCTGATGTGTCTGGAGACTTGTCTCTGTCCAGAAAGCGGTTGATTGAGGAGCAAACTAATGATCCTGAAATTGGTGTACTAAAGAGGAGAGCCCTTCCTGAAAAAGAAATAGATGCAGTTCCAGTTGGGTATTATCTCAAGGATGGTGTGTTGATGCGGAAGTGGCGCCCTCCTGATATCCCTGCCAATGCAGATTGGGCAGTGGTCAGGCAAATTGTTGTTCCGAAGGTCTATAGGAATGAGATCTTAACAATGGCTCATAGTTTACCTTTAGGAGGTCATCTTGGTGTTAACAAGACTGTTGATAAGATCATGAAACACTTCTTTTGGCCTGGGCTTCGGAAAGACGTTTCCAACTTTTGCAAAACCTGTCACACTTGTCAGGTAGTTGGAAAACACCAGTTAGATCCACCTGTAGCTCCATTGCAGCCTATCCCAGCATTTGGGGAGCCATTCTCTAGGGTCATTGTTGATTGCGTTGGTCCATTACCCAAGACTAGATCTGGAAATCAGTATTTGTTGACAATCATGTGTGCATCTACCAGATTCCCCGAAGCCATACCTCTACGTAACATCAAGGCAACTGCAATCTCGAAGGCTTTGATAAAGTTCTTCACGTTGTTTGGTCTTCCCAGGGAAATTCAGTCAGACCAAGGTAGCAATTTCACTTCAGGATTGTTTCAGCAGGTTGTGTATGAACTAGGTGCAAAACAGATTCTTTCTAGTGCCTATCATCCAGAAAGTCAGGGTGCCTTAGAGCGGTTTCATTCCACTCTCAAGACAATGATGAGGACTTATTGTTATGACCATGAGAAAGACTGGGATGAAGGGGTTCATTTGCTGTTGTTTGCAGCTAGAGAAGCAGTGCAGGAGTCTACTGGATTCAGTCCATTTGAGCTTGTGTTTGGTCATGAAGTGAGAGGACCTTTGCTATTATTGAGTGAACAATGGCAAGAGGAAGAGCCGCAAATCAGTCTGTTAGACTATGTTAGCAAGTTCAAGGAAAGATTGCGTGCAGCTTGTGACCTTGCCAAAGAGAACTTGAAATCAAGTCAGGGAAAAATGAAAACTTGGTATGATCATAAGGCTAGAAGCCGTGAGTTTAAACCAGGAGACAAGGTCCTTGTGTTGTTTCCCTTGCAGTCCAATCCATTGCAGGCTAGATTTCATGGTCCTTATGAAATTCTGACAAAACTCAATGATCTCAATTACATTGTGAAGACTCCAGATAGGAGAAAACCAAAACAATTGTGTCACATTAACATGCTGAAGCCTTATCATGACAGAAATGCTAGGGTTGCAGCTGTCACTTCAGATTCTCCAATGGTCGAAACGTGTGAAGATGAGGGGGAGTTTCAAGATGATGAACCAAGAATTAAAGCTGAAGTTCTTTCATGTAAATTGTCAAACACTGAAGTGTTGCAAAATCTTGATGTAAAACTCCAGCACTTAGAACCCTCACAGAGAGATCAGTTTGAAAGGTTGATCAAGAAATATGAGGATTTGTTTCCTGATGTTCCAAAGAGAGTTACTATAGCCTCTCATGATGTAGATGTTGGTGATGCCAAATCAATAAAACAGCATCCATACCGGATGAATCCTGAAAAGAGAAAAATTGCTGAGAAAGAGGTTGAGTACATGTTAAAACATGATATTATAAGACCCTCCAACTCCGATTGGAGTTCACCCTGTGTGCTAGTTCCAAAACCTGATGGAAGTACTAGATTCTGTACAGATTATCGCAAAGTCAATGCTGTAACTAGAACTGATGTATTTCCAATACCTAGGATTGATGATTGTATTGATAGTGTAGGGCAAGCAAAGTTTCTGACCAAGATTGATTTATTGAAGGGTTATTGGTGTGTGCCTTTAACTGAGAGGGCCAAGAGCATCTCTGCTTTTGCCACACCATCTGGATTGTACCAGTATGAAGTCCTACCCTTTGGCATGAAAAATGCCCCAGCCACGTTCCAAAGGATGATACAGTCTACAATCGCCGGATTGCCACACACGGGTGCTTACATCGATGACCTGATCACATGGAGTGACTCCTGGGAAGAACATCTAAAAGATGTAGAGACGTTGTTCCAGCGCCTGACCCAGGCTAACCTGACTGTTAACCTGAGCAAGAGTGACTTTGGTTGTGCTACTGTCACCTATCTTGGCTACGTCATAGGCCAGGGTAAGGTGGCACCCATAAATGCTAAAGTCCAAGCCATCATGGACTTTCCAGTTCCTGACAACAAAAAAGCTTTGCGCCGCTTCCTTGGAATGATCGGGTACTACCGCAAGTTCTGCAAGAACTTTGCTGAGATTGCTCTCAGTCTAACTAACCAACTGAAGAAAGGCGTAAAGTTCACCTGGGATGATGCATGCCAGAGAGCCTTCGATCACCTGAAGTCTCTGCTGTGTCACTTCCCCGTGCTCAAATCTCCTGACTTCAACAAACCGTTCTCCATCGCGGTCGATGCTAGCGACCAAGCTTGTGGATCTGTGCTCCTACAGAGAAGTGACTCTGATGACATTGAGCATCCCGTGGCATACTTCTCCAGGAAGTTCAATCGCCACCAAAGGAACTATTCCACAATAGAGAAGGAACTGTTGGCTCTGGTCCTTTCTTTACAACACTTTGAGGTTTATGTTTGTACAGGACAAAAGCCAATGATTGTGTACACTGACCACAATCCGTTAACGTTTTTGAGTAAGATGAAAAACAAGAATCGGAGATTGTTGAATTGGAGTTTGATTTTACAGGAGTTTGACTTGGAAATTAAGCATGTGAAGGGTACAGACAATGTAATTGCTGATTGCTTATCCCGTGTTTGAATGTGTATATATATATCATGTGTTTGAATATTGTATGATATGTATATATAGACAAGTGTTCACTTCACCATTTTGTATTGAAAAGAAAAATTTTGCCTTTATGAGTCAAAATTTTTCCCTTTTGGAATGGAGGTGTAATGTGAATATAGGCCACTAGATGGCAGTATTTATCTTTTTTTTGTTAAGCTCAGACTGGAGTCATGTTTAGACATGTCCTGGACATGTCTGGGGCAAGTCTCAGAAAATTAAAAAAAAGAGGTCTAAATGTGGGTGGGGTCTGCAAAAGAGTATATAAGGAAAAGAATTGAGACAGTAAAGTAGTAGGAGAAATTGCAAGAAGATGACCAGACCTGCCATTCTGTTCAAGACCTGTGACGTTTCTTTTGTGGATTTCTTTGACTGTGTTTGAGCATTTTCTTCATCCAGGACATCACCAAGCCACCCCACTAAAAAGGGACTGTAATTATTTCTGTTTTTTTCTTATTTATCAATCTTGGTCTTTAGTTGTAGGTTGTTATTAGTCTTTGTCTTCGTTAAAAATTAAATGTGTTTTAGTTGTTAAAACTGTGTTTGTCATCCCTTGCTGTTGCTGTTGTGTTATAAATGTAATAACAAATTGGGGCCATAACACATGTTACTGACCTGTTGCCAATTTACCTAATTAGTGGCAAAGTACCACTTACTTTAACAGGCTTTTGTTGCCCCTCTCCCAACTTTTCTGAAATGTGTTGCTACCATCAAATTCAAAATGAGCTCATATTTCTCATGAAATGGTAAAATGTCTCACTTTCAATATCTGATATGTTGGCTATGTTCTGTAGTGAATAAAATCTAGGTTTATGCGATTTGCGAATCATTGCATTCTGTTTTCATTTATGTTTTACACAGCATCCCAACTTTTTTGAAACTGGGGTTGTAATAATATTTAAGATATAGTTATAGTCAATCAGAATTAGGCCCACGCCTGTTGTACTCTGAAACAGCGTATCAATCCAAGATTTACTTTGGACGATGCATGTTTCTTGGGTGCAAAAAGAAACTAATCGACAGTGTCACAGCAATCAGAGGGTTCCATTTTCAAAACAAAAATGTCTTGAGAGGTAAAAACAGTTGTATACACCAATTTCACTTTGCATAATTGATAACGTAATCAACTACACTGCGAGGCCAAAAAAAGTCACCATTTGTACACTGCCTTTCAAAAAAAAAAAAAAAAAAAGTTGCACACTCAAATATTTAGTTGGAACCAAGTAGCTTTGATTACAGTGCAAATTCAGACGATCGTTGCTTTGGCAACCATGTGCAACATCAGAGCATTTACTTCTCAAGGTTGAAATCATTTTTGGCCAAGCTCTCGTTTTGATGAAAGGATAGTTGAACCACTTGGTAGGTTTAGCAGCTAATCCCAATGACTTTCAGTGTGGTTAAGATCAGATGTTTACGGTGGCCAATTCACGTGTGAAAATAATTCCTCAAACTTGTTCCCCTCATCCATTGTTTTCTTTACTTGATGCAGACCAATAATTTGCCCCTTCTGAAAAACAGTAAGATCTTTTCCCTCACCGAAGGATAATTCTTCTGACATAATTTTTTATGAAATGAGAAGCTACGCACTTCATCAGTTCTGGTTAAAACAATTATTGCCAGCTGAAACACTTTAATCGCTGCAATAATGATCCAATCAGTATTTGTTGATTTAAATCCAAAAGGCTGCATTATTTCAGGACAGGCACTGTATTTAAATAAGCAAATACTCAATGGCTTGTGGTCGAATCTTTATTGCAGCCATTAATACCAATGTTCCAGCTGGCAACAATTCTTTCATCACTGTCTGATGCAGCGTGTAGCATCTTATTCGCAAAACAACCATGTTGGAGGATGAGTCCCATGAATGTGGAAAAGATGCAACTGTGTTTTGATAGGTGCAAAATACAGGCCGGAATCAAGCACAGACAACTTCGCTAAAATCACTGGAATTGGTTTAAGACCTGCCGAAAGCATTACTAAAACCTGCAAGGATAATGGTGAACCATCAACTTCTCAGACGAAATAGGTCAGAAATAAATCATCAGAGATAACCAAAGCGCTTCGCCAGGGCTCATCGTAAAGAAAATCGATAGTATTACACATGGCTTTGTTTAATCATGAACATTAGAGCATTTCCACACACACATAATGCAATAAGAACTTGCAAGAATGGGACTGAACAGCTGCGTGGCCGCGAGCAAGGCGCTTTTTAGTCAGATTAATCAGGGAAAAACCAATTCAATAAAATAGCGAGCATAAAGGGCCAACTTACAAGCATGTAAAAGAAAAATAAATCCCTTGCAATTTTGGAATAAGGTGTGCATAAATGTGAATATATTGGAAAGGCCCAATCATCACTTTTGAAAGCTGTTTAACTTTTCGCATAATCCAGTGTGTTTTCCACATAATCAACGTATTTGTCCATGTAATATGCCCTAAAATTTTCGCACAATTTTTCAGTCTTTTTCCACACACAATCAGACGCTCAGCAGACGTGCATCATCAAACCCATTTGTCAGAGCTGTGGTGGGGTGGGGTGGGGTGCCTAAAAGTATACCACCGCGTGACTCCATCACAGAGAATGGGAAATGTATGGATGTCATGGGAAATATAATCACACATTCAGAATCAATTATATTTGTACCTTGTAGTTAAGGATCTGCATGAATGTTTTTTTTTGTTTTTTTTTAAGAAATCTCCTGCATAATTACTTTTGGGGATGATTTGTGTTCACATTTTTTTAAACAATTTTTCCTTTGCCTCAATAACAGAATGTAGGCTTGGCTAATTATCCTTGCTTTGTTTGAGTTTTCAATCTGCTTCCAGACTGTTAGATTTAATGGCCAAGTATTCACACTTCCACTAATGATCAGCTTATTAACTCACCTTAGCCTTTCTAAGTCTGTTTTCATATGAGATTTTGCGACGCAGGACAAGCACAATACGAATATGGGATTTTTATTTTTCATTGCGCGCACAGCTATTTCTAGCTTAATGTGCCTTTAGAGTCAAAACACTCCCTACAAACATAAAAATTGCGGTTCAGAAAAAATAACTGCCGGCTAAAAGCCTGTGACAGCAATTATGTTGGGAGTAAAAACCCCACACAACCTAAGAGCCTGACTGTCCCAAATAATATGGTGACACCTCCCAGTCAGCATACTACCAGTAGTGATATAAACAAATTGGTAATCAGCCTTTCAGAAGCTCTCCACCTCTGCTACAACACAGTGACTCAGCAGTACTCTCAGGCCAGGGATACCATCCCATAATCAGGGTTCATGTCTGATACAATAACGGCACTACAGGCTCAGAGAAACGCTTCTGCAATATTAACAGTAACAAGCATTTGGCTGGGGCGACTCCCACTCTCTCGACCCAGTCAGCCTTCTTTAATCCAACTGGACTGTAATTAAGGAGGAACCAAGATGCATTAACCATCATCTGGCAGGGATTTCATTTCGAGGGACGCGGGCACTGGCTAACAGACTCCGGTCAATATCTGATCTGTCATCATTGTGCATGGCCTGATCTCATTAGTCCAGTACGATTAGCCTGCTGGAGGAAATTCACCATTTTTAAAATTCAATTCCAATCCAATCCCATATTATCACATTCAGATCCCCCTCCACTTGAGGCAGAAATGGTTACGACTAATATGACCTGAAGGACGAGGCTGAATTATTCACAACTGACTGCAAGAGAGATCTCTATCAGGGGAAGAAGAATCAGAGGAAAGATTTCCCAAGTTTCCTTCCGGGGAAGAAAAAAAATAGCCGAGGACATTATCTATTTGGGTATTCAGAGAGAACCACTCCATATGCCTCTGTGCGTGCATGTGGAGAGAGAGGGTTCTGTTGATATAAGATAACCAGCAGGTTGCCTGCTGACCCCCCAGAGGGAACGGATGGCATTAATGCAATTGCAATGCTGAAAAATTATTTGAATCAGCCTTGCGCACCTGTTCTGCACCTGAGTCATCCCAGAGAAGATTCCATCAATCCGCAAGAGAGAGGGCGGATGGAATTCCATTATAGATATTCTAAACAGAGTCAAAACCAGGAGAAAATGCACCGACTACTGAAAGCAAGACTGCAGTACTAAACAACCCAGCTATAACACTGTAAAATACACGATGGTGGACAAAAATGAAAGGTTGTGGGTTTGAATGAGGCCTACAGCCTGTCTGTGAGGAGTTTCTGCGTTTGCCCATGTCTGTGTGGGTTTCTTTCCGCAGTTCAGTCTCTCAGACAGATTGGAGGCTAAATTGTCGACAGGTATATGAGTGAGCAAGAGTGCCCTGCTATGGATTAGCGAGCTGTCTGGGGTGTGTCCCTAGCTCTCACCTATTGCATGCTGGGAAAGGCTGAAGCACCACCACATCCCCTGTACAATTCTGACCAGACATACGCTGGTTAGGTAACAAATGGGTGGATAGATTGACAAAAATAAGTAGCTGAAATGCCTGATACTGAATGCATCCTGATCGAGAACAGCCCAGAAGACCAGGTAATATGGTAAGGTTCAATCAGGCCCAAATCCCTCATGCTACACTGATGGCCACTTTTTGCATAAGCCTGTCAAGTTCATGGCTAGAGGTGAACACACTGACCTTAAGGCTGAGGTGATCCGAGTAGACATATTCATCCATTATCAATTAATGGGGGAAGTCACAGATTACCTGAAGCCAAGCCCAGAATCCAATAAAAAAAAGGCAGGAATGCAACCTGGACACACGCATACATTCACTCACACACATCTACAGGTAATTTAGAGTCTCTAATTGGCTGAATATACATATCTTTGACCTGTAGGCGGAAGACAGTGTACCTGGATAAATCCCATGCTGCCAGTGGGTTAAACTCACCCACTGCGTATTTCCCTGTAGGTCAAATCTGTAAATGTTATTCCCTAAACATGGCATTTCATGATTTAGCAGATTTAAGAACCCTTAGCTTAGCAACTGAGTGACAAACAGCATAAATCGTATGCTAACACTGCTGCAGGGCCACTATCCTGTTCATTAGTCAGTGGGAAAGGTTCCTCTCCTGTCATGTTTCACGGTTCAGAGTGAGGTGGCCCTAACACTGCTGTGTTTTCAGTCCCCATTAACTGGACCTTCAACAGAACTAATTGACTTTATTGATTGGACAGTAACGGTGCCACTGTCTGGAGGAGTTACAATCAGACACATGACCAAAGCTGGGACTATTTGAAATCCAATTCACAAGTCATTTTGAGAAATACACGGTAACTGGAGCATGTGCACCCAAGGATTAAAGGAACAATGTGTAAGAAATGTATGTTGATTTATCATGAAATGGCCCTGATATATCACAAGACATTAAGGAATGATGTTAATTTCAAATACTTATATTACTGACAACACTAATACAGCCAGAATATTCTCATTACAAAATCGAAGGTGCAGCCCACAACTAATGTTTATGTTTTCATTTTGTGTTTTGGCCTGTTGCGCCGCCCTCCAACCATCTCCCAATCACGAAGTCAGTATCTAATAGCTGAATTTGCTAATTTTCTCTTGGGCAGGTGAGATTCAGCTCAGTTTGGCTAACGTAATTCTACTTAATGTAAGCACGGATATTTCAAATATTCTCTACAGTCGAATAACGTTATGCATTTTCGTTCATGGTACGTTTGTGCGTATGCAGGTGGCCGTGGGTCATCGAACTGACTAGGTAACAAATTGTTTGAGAAATACAAACCGCAACACGTCATTGCTGACATTAGCGATGCATTATTAGTCAGTTTCTCTGGCATTATGCTGAGAAACTGTGGAAACCGTTCCAACATTAGCACAGGCATTATGGCAATATGAAATTGTTATGGCCCCAATTTGTTATTACATTTATAACACAACAGCAACAGCAAGGGATGACAAACACAGTTTTAACAACTAAAACACATTTAATTTTTAACAAAGACAAAGACTAATAACAACCTACAACTAAAGACCAAGATTGATAAATAATAAAAAAAACAGAAATAATTACAGTCCCTTTTTAGTGGGGTGGCTTGGTGATGTCCTGGATGAAGAAAATGCTCAAACACAGGCAAAGAAATCCACAAAAGAAACGTCACAGGTCTTGAACAGAATGGCAGGTCTGGTCATCTTCTTGCAATTTCTCCTACCACTTCACTGTCTCAACTCTCCTCCCCATACACTCTCCCTCAGACCCCACCCACATCCAGACCTCCCTTCCTTCTCCTCTTGAGACCCGCCCCAGACATGTCCAGGACATGTCCAAACATGACTCCAGTCTGAGCTCAACAAAAAAAAGGCAAACACTGCCATCCAGTGGCCTATATTCACATCACACCTCCATTCCAAAAGGGAAAAATTTTGACTCATAAAGGCAAAATTTTTCTTTTCAATACAAAATGGTTAAGTGAACACTTGTCTATATATACATATCATACAATATTCAAACACATGATATATACATTCAAACACGGGATAAGCAATCAGCAATTACATTGTCTGTACCCTTCACATGCTTAATTTCCAAGTCAAACTCCTGTAAAATCAAACTCCAATTCAACAATCTCCGATTCTTGTTTTTCATCTTACTCAAAAACATTAACGGATTGTGGTCAGTGTACACAATCATTGGCTTTTGTCCTGAACAAACATAAACCTCAAAGTGTTGTAAAGAAAGGACCAGAGCCAACAGCTCCTTCTCTATTGTGGAATAGTTCCTTTGGTGGCGATTGAACTTCCTGGAGAAGTATGCCACGGGATGCTCAATGTCATCAGAGTCACTTCTCTGTTGGAGCACAGATCCACAAGCTTGGTCGCTAGCATCGACCGCGATGGAGAACGGTTTGTTGAAGTCAGGAGATTTGAGCACGGGGAAGTGACACAGCAGAGACTTCAGGCGATCGAAGGCTCTCTGGCATGCATCATCCCAAGTGAACTTTACACCTTTCTTCAGTTGGTTAGTTAGACTGAGAGCAATCTCAGCAAAGTTCTTGCAGAACTTGCGGTAGTACCCGATCATTCCAAGGAAGCGGCGCAAAGCTTTTTTGTTGTCAGGAACGGGAAAGTCCATGATGGCTTGGACTTTAGCATTTATGGGTGCCACCTTACCCTGGCCTATGACGTAGCCAAGATAGGTGACAGTAGCACAACCAAAGTCACTCTTGTTCAGGTTAACAGTCAGGTTAGCCTGTGTCAGGCGCTGGAACAACGTCTCTACATCTTTTAGATGTTCTTCCCAGGAGTCACTCCATGTGATCAGGTCATCGATGTACGCACCCGTGTGTGGCAATCCGGCGATTGTAGACTGTATCATCCTTTGGAACGTGGCTGGGGCATTTTTCATGCCAAAGGGTAGGACTTCATACTGGTACAATCCAGATGGTGTGGCAAAAGCAGAGATGCTCTTGGCCCTCTCAGTTAAAGGCACACACCAATAACCCTTCAATAAATCAATCTTGGTCAGAAACTTTGCTTGCCCTATACTATCAATACAATCATCAATCCTAGGTATTGGAAACACATCAGTTCTAGTTATAGCATTGACTTTGCGATAATCTGTACAGAATCTAGTACTTCCATCAGGTTTTGGAACTAGCACACAGGGTGAACTCCAATCGGAGTTGGAGGGTCTGATAATATCATGTTTTAACATGTACTCAACCTCTTTCTCAGCAATCTTTCTCTTTTCAGGATTCATCCGGTATGGATGCTGTTTTATTGGTTTGGCATCACCAACATCTACATCATGAGAGGCTATAGTAACTCTCTTTGGAACATCAGGAAACAAATCCTCATATTTCTTGATCAACCTTTCAAACTGATCTCTCTGTGAGGGTTCTAAGTGCTGGAGTTTTACATCAAGATTTTGCAACACTTCAGTGTTTGACAATTTACATGAAAGAACTTCAGCTTTAATTCTTGGTTCATCATCTTGAAACTCCCCCTCATCTTCACACGTTTCGACCATTGGAGAATCTGAAGTGACAGCTGCAACCCTAGCATTTCTGTCATGATAAGGCTTTAGCATGTTAATATGACACAATTGTTTTGGTTTTCTCCTATCTGGAGTCTTCACAATGTAATTGAGATCATTGAGTTTTGTCAGAATTTCATAAGGACCATGAAATCTAGCCTGCAATGGATTGGACTGCAAGGGAAACAACACAAGGACCTTGTCTCCTGGTTTAAACTCACGGCTTCTCGCCTTATGATCATACCAAGTTTTCATTTTTCCCTGACTTGATTTCAAGTTCTCTTTGGCAAGGTCACAAGCTGCACGCAATCTTTCCTTGAACCTGCTAACATAGTCTAACAGACTGATTTGCGGCTCTTCCTCTTGCCATTGTTCACTCAATAATAACAAAGGTCCTCTCACTTCATGACCAAACACTAGCTCAAATGGACTGAATCCAGTAGACTCCTGCACTGCTTCTCTAGCTGCAAACAACAGCAAATGAACCCCTTCATCCCAGTCTTTCTCATGGTCATAACAATAAGTCCTCATCATTGTCTTGAGAGTGGAATGAAACCGCTCTAAGGCACCCTGACTTTCTGGATGATAGGCACTAGAAAGAATCTGTTTTGCACCTAGTTCATACACAACCTGCTGAAACAATCCTGAAGTGAAATTGCTACCCTGGTCTGACTGAATTTCCCTGGGAAGGCCAAACAACGTGAAGAACTTTATCAAAGCCTTCGAGATTGCAGTTGCCTTGATGTTACGTAGAGGTATGGCTTCGGGGAATCTGGTAGATGCACACATGATTGTCAACAAATACTGATTTCCAGATCTAGTCTTGGGTAATGGACCAACGCAATCAACAATGACCCTAGAGAATGGCTCCCCAAATGCTGGGATAGGCTGCAATGGAGCTACAGGTGGGTCTAACTGGTGTTTTCCAACTACCTGACAAGTATGACAGGTTTTGCAAAAGTTGGAAACGTCTTTCCGAAGCCCAGGCCAAAAGAAGTGTTTCATGATCTTATCAACAGTCTTGTTAACACCAAGATGACCTCCTAAAGGTAAACTATGAGCCATTGTTAAGATCTCATTCCTATAGACCTTCGGAACAACAATTTGCCTGACCACTGCCCAATCTGCATTGGCAGGGATATCAGGAGGGCGCCACTTCCGCATCAACACACCATCCTTGAGATAATACCCAACTGGAACTGCGTCTATTTCTTTATCAGGAAGGGCTCTCCTCTTTAGTACACAAATTTCAGGATCATTAGTTTGCTCCTCAATCAACCGCTTTCTGGACAGAGACAAGTCTCCAGACACATCAGAATCACCAGACCCATCCGGCTGGCTGAATAGAGAACTGATAAAAGTATCTGATAAGTCCTCAAACGGAGAAACCATAGTAGGCCAATCAGAGTCATGAGGCGAACCACCTGAGTCCTGACTATTCAATGTACTGGACGGCACCACATCATCTTCTTCTTTAGCCTTCTTGGCCATAGCACGAGTCACTGCGCAAGAAGGATACAGAGATGGGTCCTCATCCCCATCTTCAGTGCTCGGCTGTGAAGTAAGATGTACAGGAGGAACTACTTTGCCCCCAGCCAGGTCATTGCCTAGCAACAGAGAAACACCCTTTATAGGTAGACTTGACATAAGTCCCACCTTTACCTGTCCTGTAACTAAATCTGACTTCAAGAATATAGAGCGCAGGGGTACAGATACAGTCCTCCCTTCAATACCTTGTACAAGTATGAAATCCCCTGAAGCGGTCTCATCACGTAACTCCAAGGAGTCCATCAACAAAAGTGACTGAGAAGCTCCGGTATCCCTTAGGATATATATGGGGACAGGAGTAGTATGCTCATTCAGAGCCACAAATCCCTCTGACACAAATGGAAGAAATTCCTCCCTCACAAAGTCAGCTGTATTAGGCTTTTTAGCCCCACAAGAAGCAGGCAATTTAGCAGATTGGTTATCTACTACAGGGGTTTCTAACCTTGTTTTCACAAAGGCATTTGGTTTGGTATCCTTTTCTTTTTCTTTCTTAGCTTTAAGGAACCAACAGTTAGTTGTAACATGACCAGATTTCTTGCAATAACTGCAAACTAGACCACTTTTGTCACTGTCAGCTTTCACACTTTGATCAGACCTGTTACTGGATTTCTGAGCACCATCACCAGATTTGTCTTTGTCTTTGGGTGAGGAATCTTGGGTATCACCATAACCCTTTTTCTGAAATTGGGACCATTTATTGTTACTGCTAGACTGAAATTTGGACTTATGAGTGAGAACATATTCATCTGCAAATTTGGCAGCTGATTGCAAGTTCAGTGCTTGCTTCTCATTAAGGTAGGTCTTAACATCATCCTTAACACAGTTCTTGAATTCTTCAACTAACACCATCTCTTTTAGTGAGTTGAAATCATCCTTGACCTCCATAGAAGTACACCAGCGCTCAAAGCAAACCTGCTTCTCATTAGCAAATTCAACATAAGTCTGATTTTCAGATTTCTTCAGACCTCTGAATTTCTGTCGGTAAGCCTCTGGAACCAACTCATAAGCTCTCAAAATGACCTTTTTGACAACCTCATAATCAGAGGAATCATCTGCAGACAAAGCCGAATAGGCTTGTTGAGCTTTACCCTTGAGGACAGTTTGCAACATCAGAGGCCAGTGTTCCTTTGGCCACTGGCAACTCTTTGCTACCTTTTCAAAACACTGGAAATAGTTGTCAACATCCTTTTCTGAAAATGGAGGCACCAGTTTTACCTCCTGGTTGGCACAAAATTTATTTTTAGTTTCAATTTTAATTTTTAGTTGCTCCATTTGGAGTCTTTCTTCTCTATCGAATTTCTCTAGTTCAAAATCTCTCTGTCTCTGTCTCTCTCTTTCTGCTCTGTCCTCTTTCTCTCTCTCAAATTCTCTTTGTTTTTCTTCTCTTGCTAATTTTTCTAACTCAAACTGCCTTTGTTTTTCTTTTTCTTCCCTCTCAAATTCTCTTTGTTTCTCTTTTTCCTCCCTTTCTTTTTCTCTTTCTTCCCTTTCTTTCTCTTTTTCCTCCCTTTCTTTTTCTCTTTCCTCCCTTTCAATCTCTAGCATTTTTAATTTAAGTTCCATTTCTATATTTGGATTTTCCACTGGAAACTGTTCCAGATCTCCTGGTGCAAACACATTTTCATCAATGTAATATTCAACTATCTCTCTAGCCAGTCTTGCTTTTCGCATGGCTGGTTTTACCTCTGTCAGCTCCAACTGTCTGCAAATTTCTAGCAGTTCTGTCTTTTTAAAAGACTTCAAAACCCCTACGGTTGGTGATGCCAAGAAATCATCCATTGCTGTTGTCAATATATATCTAGGAAAATTCACAAAAACAATTTCACAATTTGGAATGTTAGATTTTCAATAAATTACTCACACAATGGTCTATCCCGGACCTTGAGCCCCCAATTTGTTATGGCCCCAATTTGTTATTACATTTATAACACAACAGCAACAGCAAGGGATGACAAACACAGTTTTAACAACTAAAACACATTTAATTTTTAACAAAGACAAAGACTAATAACAACCTACAACTAAAGACCAAGATTGATAAATAATAAAAAAAACAGAAATAATTAGTGGGGTGGCTTGGTGATGTCCTGGATGAAGAAAATGCTCAAACACAGGCAAAGAAATCCACAAAAGAAACGTCACAGGTCTTGAACAGAATGGCAGGTCTGGTCATCTTCTTGCAATTTCTCCTACCACTTCACTGTCTCAACTCTCCTCCCCATACACTCTCCCTCAGACCCCACCCACATCCAGACCTCCCTTCCTTCTCCTCTTGAGACCCGCCCCAGACATGTCCAGGACATGTCCAAACATGACTCCAGTCTGAGCTCAACAAAAAAAAGGCAAACACTGCCATCCAGTGGCCTATATTCACATCACAAAATGCAATTGAGACAGTACATCGGTCAAATGAGTTCTTATTCATTCTTTTCGCATTTTACAGTATGGACTTCATTGGGCTATCCACACAGAAGAGTGATGAGCAAGTTGACCAATATGACCATTGACCAAGTTAGTAATTCATTAGTCTCAATCTTTTCTGAACTGAACAGAACACAACCCTGTCAAAGGAAATCATTGGTGATATTGAGACGTAGCCATGGTAGCTCCGTGCAGTAGACGTTCTTGCTGGATCCGGCAACCTAGCTGGCAACCTCTCGTCTGGGGGAGAGGAGGAGGGGATACTGCGCTCTGCACTATTTTGAATGTGACTGCACTACTAGTTTTGGCCACAAACTTGCATATGGCTCCTTTAACTAGTTTGCGCTCGGCGCAATATACCCCCTCGGTGTGCCCGACCATTGACCTATAAAAAAAATTAGGTCAAAATAGGAGCTATGACCTTAACATCAAATAGGCTTCTGGAAACACTCAATATGCAAACCCTGTTTAAATTTGAGGGCTGTTCCTACAACGGTTCAGCAGTTACAGCAGTAGCAGGAATGAAAAGACAGACAGATGGACAGATAGTGAAGGGGAGAACGGAACCCCAACAGCAAGAACTGCCGAGGCTGCAACAAAACGCAATGCAACGACACATCTGTTCTTGTTGGAGGCTGTCTCTCTCTCTCACACACACACACGCACATGCACACACACACGCGCACACACGCACACACAGTCATAGAGGATAGTTTAATACTTACAGTTGCATAATCAGATATAGATGATTAGAACTTTCATAGATATCCTCCAGTGCCACAATGTTTTCATGCTTAATCCTAAGGACAGAAAAAGAGAGAGTTCAGTTTACTGCACTCAATGCAATTTAAAAAAAAAATTAAAAAATTAAAATCAAATCAGCAGAATAGTTTTGCAGGTGCCAGTATTTCAAGAACTAGAGGAATTACAGAGGAGCTTAACAATCATTGACCATGGAGGCTACCCTGAGCGGATGCCCTCCCGAGTAGGAATTAGTTCAGGCCCAGCACTAACACACTTTTTCAAGGGCTAGACTTCAGAGCAGCATTGTGCTCACCAAATGTTGTGTGGCAGGGATTAAACAGTAACAAAAAAAACCTCAAGCACCTGTACTTAAGAAGTCTAGACATCCCTATGCTATTGCACTTTGTTTTCCTAGGTGAAGTTAGTATCTAAATTTCCACTTCGATGAGGTCTCTGAGACACAGATCAGATATCACTTCCTGTCTCCGCATCGCAGAATACGGGAACCTGCAGAACAATAAATAATGAGAGTTTCCAAAAGCGAATCTTTTTTTTTCACAGAGAAATGAATATAAACAAAGCATACCAATCGTTGAACGACCGCAAATTGTCCACTGTATTCACGGTTTGTATACCACCTTCCATGGTTCAGTTTCACTATTCCGGTTGTTCTGAATCATGACAAATTTATTTGGATCCAATTGTACATACTTGCTTTATGCGATAGGAATGACTGAGAAACTCTTTTCTTGCAAATAAAAAACGATACATGGACTTAAGCTACGTAGAATTTATTTAATTTTGTTGTTTTCGTCCTAAAGTTTCAGAGGGCAGGCTTGCTGGGAAATTTGTTCGACCAATGGCTTGGAAGCATTAAAGCCTCATCTTTTAGAACCATTTTGAAAAAAGGCAATCACAGCATTGTAACAACTTTTTACAAGCTGTTGAGTGTGGTATCTTTAGCTAGACCTGGTTTAGGGGGGAGGTGGGATTTGGTGATCTGTTAACATCTGCTAAAATCACAGATGCATATAGCCACTGGATTTGCATGTTAGATATACACAACACTTATTTTGATGGAGGCTATTTTTTGAGATTATTTTTTGTGGAATAATTCCTTTATTTGGAAGTTATAAAGTGTGGAGAGACAAGAAAGTTGGGGAGAAGAATGAGGGAAGACATGCTACAAATGACCTGAGCTGGAATCAAACCCAGGTCGCTGCAGGAGGGATATAGCCTTTATAGTATGCACACTTAGACCGATGAGCCACCGGGGCGCCCTTTGTTGGAGGCCATTTGGTGTTATATAAACTCAAAAACTAATAATATCAATGTTTTGTGGGAAATATGGTCAAACTCTTTCACAAGTGGTGATTTTGTCAACATTTCTGAAACATCAAAACCTTTGAAAATCGCTCGAACCATAGCACATTGGTATTCACTGGAAAGCTCTCATCAAGCACTTTCCAATGAATGCCAACACTCTAGGGTTTGGATGATTTCGAAAGATTTTCTCCTCTTTGAAATTTTCACCAAGAGTAGTGAATGGGTTAAGGTCACAAACTTTGACAGTAAAGTGAAAGTCTTAGGCAAAGGTGAAAGTTGTCAGTTAATGTAAAACTGTATCATAACAGCGCTTTGAAAGTTTTCAAAAATTTATGTTTGGAACCTTGGGAGGAAAATCATTGAACAGTATAGGCCAGATTTTTCTCCCAACATACCAGGAAAATGTGTTTTCAGCACATTAATTTTTCAAATTTTTCTGGGGGAGGGTCACCAGACCCCTCCTTGCTGTGCCCCCCCTTTCAGGCATTCCTGGATCCGCCCCTGGTTTCACACATTCTGAGGACCACTAATCCAACCTTAGAGCAAGTGCTTTAACCCTTTTGCACAGAACACAAAATAATGCCAATTTTTCCTGTTATGCATGAGCCTATTTAGGATTTATAACTCGGAATTTGTGTCACAGAGACTGGGGGAAATTATACCAGTGAAGCACAACGTTTGGAAATTCAATTACAGGATTACTGAGGGATTAAATTTCATAATTTATGGACGCCGGCGTCTATATCTGCGCAAAGGGGTTCAGAGGTGAGCTGTGCCCCTAAAAATAGTGAGCATTTTCGAGATAACACCCTAAATGCGGTGTATACATACGGGAAGAAATGATCCAAAAGATCTGGTCTCATGATCACTAGTTTTGTTTAAGAGTTTTTCTTGGAAGCTTTAAACCATTGATGACAGCGCCATACAGGAACTGGGGTCTCTGAAGGTTACCACAGCAGTTCGAACACATTGTCCATTTAACGCCGAACAAATCATGCTCGCGGCATGACTCATTGCGCCTTGCTGCGGCCAGATCTGTAGAGCGCTGTGACACCATTTGCAATGTGCAAGACGCAAGTCACGAAAATATTACATGCTCGATTACCGCAGTTGAGGAACGTTTGTCAAAAGAGGTCGGTGATGCCTGAACCTCCCTCCCTGATATAAACGTTTCCAGCATAACTTCCTGTCACAGTACCATACATCGCCATGATAGCGTCAGCCTCATCTACACCAACTGTGCCTCAGGTCATTTTAACATCGCCTCTCTTAAGCGTTAAAGCAAAGGTCACTAAATGGACGAAGGCATAAAACATTGTTAAACTGTCTTTTTTTGCATTGTGCGCGGAGGATAGGCCAAATACCTCGACACAAAGACAAGGAGGTACGTGCCTCATAGGCTCGCCGGAAGTTAGACAATGCTGTTAGACAATGCTGTACAATGAAACCCCAAATAAGTAACATTTGGATATTTCTTTCTATGTGGACAACTGTAAGTCATTATTTGGCATGCCTAATTGTTAAATTACTTTCAGTCCAGTGGTTTTGGACAGGAAGGGTTGGGGTATCACAAACGCATGAAAGTACTAAACATCTGAATACAGCAACACATGAGTCCATCACAATATCACACAATGTTCACGTGATCCATTCCATTAGTCATTGATTTGATTTGAAGTATGGAAGATGGTATCCATTCCAAGGCTTCCCAATTGAAGCCCAAAGCAATTCCCAAAGTGACAACAATGTGGATGAGACAACATCTTTACCCCAAACAGATGCTGCACGGCACTGAATACCCTTTCATCGCTCGAAGCAGACGTAAGTGTGCGCACGCGCACGCATCTGTGCGCCTACAATTTTCCATAAATATCGTAATGTGCAATCTTCTGCGAGGCTGCACACCAAACACCTGAACATTCATCTTATTTTTGGACTCTAATGCCTTTATGCCACCTGTCGCAGTCATGAGACCTCACAACAGCATGTCAGATATGTGTACGTAATTACATGAATGTAAATGCCGTGTTTACACTCTCGGCGCAGATAATGTCTAGTATTACAGCGATTAGCGCTCAGAAAAAAAAGAGCTTTCCAGAACCTTCTGTAACAGCGCACGGCGACGGAGAGACGAGGATGAGAAAACAGCGGTTTCACCCGCTCCATCTTTTCCTCCCTCGCAGTTGACACTGTTGACTCCCCAATCATGCTTCACCATGGCAACTGCTTTATGGCAAATGTGCATGTACACAAAAAAGCGTCTATTTCCACAGAATGCGAGGCGGGCGCTGATCGGCGACTATGCCGCCACGCATAAGGAACATTGCAACAGCACGACGAATTCTAGCGGAGAGCGAACTGAGAAACCTCGGCAGATTAAGCAGGGCCTGTAGCACTTTTAAAAAACAAAATTAAAATCCCCTTTTGGACCAGGAATCTTTGGAGAGCAGTTTTTATTTCCTCAGTGCTTTTTACAGACCTCCACAGACAAACAATTACTGAGGTGCTTCGATACGATACCACTTTAACAGAGTGTATTTATCCCTTAAAGACCTTCGGCATGAATTAAACAAACCATGCAGCGGGCCGTCTAATCGACAGCACAGAAATACTATCGGTAATCCTGGTGTGACACCAAGCAAAAAAAATTGAAAAATTTGAAATACTTAAGCTTGTTTTTCTTGAGACACACTCAAAATCCGTCAAATTAATTTAGTGTGTAACCAAAACAGCTCAGTCCTGGCAGGAATGACGGGTAACATCAAGAGTATTGAGGAACTGCACAGACAGACACTGAGCTACCTGGCGTGCCATTACCACATTCTGAGACTGCCAGAGCGCAACTACGAGCTAAACTCGGGGCCGTGACATATCGAATCCGGAGGAGGGTTCAGTTTCTTCGTCGAGAGTGTAGGCAGCCGTGGCGGAGGGAGTGGGCAGATACTGTGGCACGACCCATCTCTCGCTTTTGTTCTCCGCAAAAAAGAAATGCTTGTTTCCATGCAACTCCTCGGGGCACAACAGGGATTTGAAGGCTGTGATTTTTCACAACAGGTGCGCTTTAAGGGGACACTGCATGCAATCCCTGTGTGATGAGTCTGACAATGAAGAAAGATCAATGCTAATCAGTTCTTATAGCCTTAGTCCATTGACTTATATTAATTGCCATCACGAGGTTAGCCTGTAGCACGAAGCATACTTTTACAGTGGAACAAAATGAACTAAAATGTGTTTTTACTCATAAAAACAGACGTCTCCCCCCGGCCCCCTTCCCTGCCTGACCCACCGGACAGACGGACAGACAGAAAGGCACATACTGAAAGGCACCGCTGCAGGACCTGAGTAGTAAGCATGCAGAGTTTCGTTAAGATCATGCAAACGGTTTAGGAGTTATGCTGTCGTCAAAAATTGATCGCATCCGGATGGACAGACAGGCACATAACAAAAGGCACCATTGCAGGACCTGAGTAGTAAGCATGCAGAGTTTCGTTAAGATCATGCGAACGGTTTTTGAGTTACACTCTGGAAACAAAGTCAGAACACGAACAGGAACACCGAGCCTGAAAAAATAAGTCTCCCCTCTCCCTCTGGCAGGGGGTACACATAATACCTGAATCTAGCTGGGTAATAGTGCCCCTAAAGAGTGATCGAGAACCACTGCATTACACAGTGGACCCAACTTGAGGGGGTAGTTAAAAATGAGCGGTGTGCATGCAATAAGATCACATCAATGTCATACAATATACCCTAGCGTTTCACTGTGGAACCCAGAGGCCCAAATCATCTCCTTCCCCCTCTCTAAATCTTCATCATCTTCTCCGCGCCTTAATTTTCCAGTCTCAAGTACCACTGTAATATAATCTCCATATCAGTCAATATCCGTTATTACCAAAACTAAAAGCACGCGCAGTAATTGCTCATAGTTCATAATAGCAGGAAAAGACATCGGTTAGGGGAGGAAAGTGATCTAAGCAATCATGGGTAATAACACAAATTACTCACAGGCCAATCATATTCATATTCATATCCATATCCAAAACTGGTGAATGAAATATCATTGCTAAGATTATGGCAGTACTCTCTGAGAAATATTTTATCAGTGGTATGAAATGACCCCTTTCTAGCCAAACATTGATTTATTTGCCTCAAAGGGGACAGCTGCTTGAATGTGTCGATCTACAAAATCGGTGAATATATTGGAAGCAAATTTCTGAAAAAATTTGAGATGAACTCATTGACCGCTTTCTAGCCAAACTGTGTGCAGTCCCTAGAGTGCAGCACCTATAGTCAAATCAGATTATAAACATAACTCATACTATCCATTACCTGATTTGTATTTAGGTTCTGCACCATTGGGATGAGTCCAGCTGACAGGTTTGCCTGGGCTCCAGAAAAGGTGACCCCGGAGGGGTAGCTTGGAGGGAAAGTAAAAATTTTTTTGACCATAATGTCATGGAAAATTAATGCTTTACAATTCTTTAGCATTATTTGTGATATAAATTCCATACATTTTTTAAACCAATTTTGACAGTTTATTCCAGCAGATGTTTCAACGATCAGAGGGCTCAATTTTGGCCCCCTCCCCCCCACGAACAACTGACCCGGTTCTCCCCCACTGTCGGCGGGCCGGACTGGGAACTTAGCCGGAAAGCGGTCGATGAGTTCGTTGAAATTTTTTCACAAATTTGCTTCCAGTATACTCACTGATTTTGCGCAATGACACATTCGAGCAACCACCCCCTTAAGGGCAAATAAATGAAATAAATAAAGGCAGTTGAATAATTGTGAGACTCTGAGCGGCTCTCTGATCATCGAAATGAGCCCTTGAGCGAGAACACAGAGGCACAGGCTGCACCCACTCTCCACCCTCGTCAGGCTGGAACACTCCGTACACAAAGGATCACTTCAGCTGCCCATCTCCAAACACAACCGCCAGGCGACAATCCCCGAATCCAGCTCGGTTCTCATGGCTTATTCAGCTGACCACTGTGACTGGTTCCAAAATCGGTTACTCACGCCTGTCTTCCACCCAAACGTTAAATGTAAAAATAAAGTCAATGATCATATACTGAATACATGCTTTTTATCCCCCGCCGCAAAGTGCAACGGGGGATACTGGACTGGGGTCTGTTCGTTTGACTGGACCACAATCAGGACTTCTCTGAAACTATTACAGCAAGATGTGTGAAATTTTGTATGCTTAATAAGCTACTCATGATCTATATTGAATTTGAAAATGGATGTCGAAGCGCATTTTTTTTTTTTTTTACAGAGTTATGGCCCTTGATGGTGGCGGGGGATAGTGTTCCTCTTCTAATGAAACGCAAAGTGTAGATTTGCTACGCTAATGTACCATTAGGACCATCGCGAATGATAATAAGGATGAATCAGCATCAAGTTGCATCACACAGCTAACGTGCTATGTGGACAATTCGGACTCCGCACCGCACGGTCTCTCACGCCAAATTGACACAGTGATGCCAGAAAGCTGTACCTCTAGGTGCCAAAATAGTATTCGCCAAGCCTGAGAACTGTCGAAGGGCGATGTTACAGTGACATGGACCATAGTTGTTTCTACAGTCTACAGGTGCGACCAGAAAACAGCCACAATCCCACTGTTCAGTCCCGCCCCTTCCCACAGACCCCCCAACCTGAAAACCTGGCACCTTTTCTCATATGCAGGCCCTCCTGTCTTTCAAAGACAACCTCCCCTCATGTCCCGAGCAGGTAAAAGGGCCAAAGTCTGCTCTTGTAGACTTCAGCTGGATAACAGGTACAACAGAGCACTGTGCCCCCTGACTCTTAAAACACAGCAAAGATCTGTCAGTCTCACCTGTTGCTAAGAGATAACGAGCAAAAAAAAAATTGGACAGGGATCTTCTCAGTGGGCGGAGGATAAAGGAATACCGGGTACACTGTCCCTGGGGTGTAATTCTTAAGACCGAGGCAGAAGACATAGCATCTAACTGATAAGGGTTTCAACCAAGCAGCCAGACTAAAGGTCTTCTCACACAGAGGAAATCTCTTTTCTGTACTGACAGATAACCAACATAGCCACGCATTCTCTATATTCCCCACACAGGGAAGGCAATCCTACTGTGGCTGATTTTGTACGCTCTCATGGGATTAATGAATCCAAAGTACATGATCTGCTGAGGCGACCAAAAAAAAAACATCTTTTCAGAGCGATGCCCTCCGCACCTGGATGCAGCACAAAAAGATGATGAAAAAAAGCCTTCTGAATGACATTTTTTCACCATGGTCTACTCATGACGACGGAACAAAAAAGTAATCCAATCAAAGCATGAAGTACCTCGCGCTGGCAGAGCGAGTTCCAGTATGTGGATAATGAAATGAGTTGATGGACTGCAAGAAATGAGCCAGAGGGCCATTCTGTGCAGGCTCAATAAGGAGGTCAAAACTCAATGAACATGGGAGAGCAGATTTTTAAAAAAAAATAGACAACATGGCAGCCGCAGACAGATTTTTCTAAACAAGAACTAAAGGAAACTCATAAGACACCCATCATCAGGCACACGATCAGTGAAAACAATTACGTGACTGCGGTATCTTTAGAAGTGTTAGGCTGTACAAAGTGATATCCCATGTCAGGTATGCAGCACGGAAGGTATGGTGGGAGGCAATCAATTGAGCATAATGTAATACAATGACCAAACTAATGCGCCAAATACCTGTGGGTTCAACAACATCAAATTGCATTGAGGTTCAATTAACTGCAATTTTAGAAGTTAAAACTTTTGGTAACACTTTACTTGGAGGTATCGTCATGAGAGTGACATAACACTGTCATAATTGTTACATGACACAGTCATGAACGTGTCATGAACGTTATGTCAATGTCATAAATGTTTATGACTCGAGACAACCCAAACAATGTCAATTTCTCATTGCAAAAACCGAATGACACCTAATGACAACAGTCATAAATGTTTTTGACATTGACATAATGTTTATGACACATTCATGACTGTCTCATGTAACAGTTATGACAGTGTCATGTCACTCCTATGACGATACCTTCAAGCAAAGTGTAACCAAATTTTTTACTTTCACATATTTAAAAGAGGAAATTAATCAAATGTAAATAAAGTGATACTTTTGATGACTGTTCAGTGTTATTCTTGGCAACTGCATTTAAGGGGCATTTACGCTAATATTTAACCATGCGTAGGTTCAAAGTATAGGCTTGGTACAAGCACAGCTGCAAACAAACCGTACACATTCTCAAGCAGCAGCTTAAGATATTGGAATATTTATCACCCAAATGACTTAGTTATTCATTTGCCGTAAATACAGCAACCACAATGCATTGTAATAGCTTACTACTTCAGACACGCCCTCAACCTTAAGGGGATCTGTGACATACAGCCGTCATGGAGTACTGCCATGTTACTATGGATATATGCAACATGTGCCCGGCCGTGTGGGCTACGGCTGCCATAGCAACTGTAGAAATGGCGGTGTGCTTAATTTTCAAAGAAACATTCTTCTACCACCACCAACACACACACAGCAAATTTGAGTTTGATCAGATTACCCGTTCTCTGTGAAATCAACGGAAACCAAATTTAATATGGCTACCATGGCAGCCAAATTGAAAATAGAAGGAGGCCCAATTTCGAACCTTCCTCTACTCACCACCAAAACATACAACAATTCTTAATTGGATCATATTGTCCATTCTCCGGGAAATTCATGAGAACCAAATTCACGAAGTCTGTTGTTGAAATTAAAATTATGACAGACGAACACATGATAGACCGGGTCATATCACAATGTACCCATCATGACTGATGATCAAAACTTTCTTAAAATAAAGGAAACCACAACATTACCATGTTATACGAATCCAAAAACCTGAATAATAGCTCTTAAATCTGGGCTTTAACATTGTGACATCAGCTCCCCAAGCACAGACAAGTGCCAGTGAGGGAAGTGCCCCACGATTGTCTGAATAAATGCATAGGTAGTAGAGTCAGAATTAGATCAGTTGCACCCTGCTCCGTCATAATAATCCCAGGTTTGCAGTGACCAAGGAGTTGATTACATTGTCTCCCAGACACTTCCTGCCTAACCTGACCCTGATATTTCATCTACCCTGATTAAAATCAGTCACCATCGGGCAGGGCCATTCATTCCACACAGCAAAGCCATTCATTCTGGCAGACACCAATTTGCCATTGGCTGCGGCTCAAGGTCGTCACGTCCCCCTGCTTCCGGCCCCATTGGAAAAATAAAGGAGTCGGTCCCCTTGACAACGCTGGGCAATTACGAACCTGAAGGATTCACCTCAGATGTGCGAGTAATTTTGCACGAGTATAAAGATGTACACACACGTTTCCTCATAAGATACTGCAGGAGTAGATCATGGATAAAATTGTGATGGATAAGCACAGCGATATGTTTCCATCTATTCATTTTGCATATTTTGTCAGTATATTTTTAATCCTTGTATGATATTTGGGTTTGTGGAATCAGTTTTCAGTGCTGATTTAAAGAAAAAAAATGATGCAATTGATTATTTGTTCAATCTGAGACCCATTTGCCATGGCTCATTTTCAATGAAAATAACATCGTAAAAGAATACATTTTCAATGAATGCACGTTAAGCACCCACTACACACCCATATCACATATCTGCTGTTTGAGTCAACTTGGCCTGAGGGTGATTAGTGTGGTAATTAAAGGTGAAAAACAAGTGAACGTGATATTAATGAAAGGAAATTAATGAAATGAGCACCTTCTCTGGGCCTGCTGTTAATATATGTGTGCGTGTGTGTGTGTGTGTGTGTGTGTGTGTGTGCGTGCGTGCGTGCGTGCGTGCGTGCGTGCGTGTGTGTGTGCGTTTTTATATTTCATGGATTGAGCACGACCCTCTCCACCATTTTAAAGGCATTATTGCCAAATTTCCCAAGTTAAATACCACCTTAAACCCCCACACATCACCCAATGTCCACTAGACCCACAAACACTGAGTGCGACTAAAACAAAACACGAACACCTCACAACACACGCAGTCACAGATGCACTGGACCTGCCCATCCTTTAACTGCCACTGGGGACAGAAAAGGTTATTATGAGAGGGCAAGAGAATGAGGGACACAGCTGATCTAAGATACTCATCTAAAACACTGTTTCCCAGCCCTGCTCCTACAGTACCCCTGCCCTGCTCATTTAACATGTCTCCCTGACCTGACACACCCAGTTCACCTCATCGAGTACTCCACTACTGCGCTGATCAGCTGCATCAGGTGTGTTATATCAGTGAGAAATCTAAACACCTGGAAGTGAGGGGAGAAAAAAGACCCCTCATAGGATTAAGAAAAAAAACAAATATGGGTTAAAATTGAATTGGTTGATTCAATAAGGGCCCAACTCCACACATTTTCAACATGGAGTTGGGCCCTTCTTGAATTCACCGATTCAATTACACCTGAGAATTGATATATCATATGATTCTAAATTCCGAGTCTTATTTTTTGCTATTGAATTGCCTTCAAATCAGTAATGCATTCAATGATCCAAAGCATTACAAAATTAATCAAATTCAACATTTTTACCCCAAATAATTCAAGTGCATTTGAGAAAGACAAAATGCGCATTTGACCCTTATCTGGTACTGGTGTGCATTTGACTTGTATTCCTTTATAAACCACTTGTATTCTTTCAAACCAAGCCACTGATAGAAGTAAATCTGAAATAACAAATTTATTCCTTAGATAAACACACGATGCATTTCCATTATTATTACAAAGCAGGGCAAAACTGACCCTGACGATGATATCAGACATTAGCATGAACCGCAAACCTGGTCATGACAGCCAGGGAAGTGTGGAGGGGAGGGGGGAGCAGCAATTAGAGGAGGAGGCCAGAGCTCATGTCCCGAACCCCAGGGGAAATCTCCAAATGCGCCAGCGAAGCTGGGAACACTTAGAGGGAGATTATGTAAGGCCTCCCCAGAGAGATATCAATTGGACAAAGACACGGTGAGTTGACATTTTTCCTTTCCTTACTCATGACACAGTACATGAAACAGAGAGAGGAGGGCTGAATCAAAACCTATCCTCCAGGTCTAGTGCTGCCTTCCATTTACCTCGGGGGTCAGAGGTCGGAGCTGGGAATGACGTCACAGCCGAGTTATCAGCGTTCCAGTTACAAAGTCGGAAAAAAGTTGCCAACCGCCATAAAGCGAGAAGAAGAGTGGTAAAACAAGATGGTCACGTCTGCGAAAGCTATTCTCACGTTTGCCTTGTCTGAATACAGCGCCCTCCGTAATTATTGGCACCCCTGGTTAAGATATGTTAAAAGCCTTAAAATAAATCACATTTTTATTGCAGAAGTGTACTCTCACACTGAAAATTGTAGAAAAATGTAACCTTCAACTCAAGTGAATTTTAAGGAGAAAAAAATATCCCTGCCTAATAAATAAAAATTTTTCATAAAATCAATAGTTCCACAATTATTGGAACTATTAATTATTAGCACCCCTAAAAATTCCTGGGGAAATAAATGTAATTGAAGCATTTCTGTGATTTCTACAGTAGTTTACAAAGTTGATCAGAGTATCTTGGAACATTTAATTAGAAATTCATCACTTCCTGTTTCCCTGGGGTATATATATGATGTGACAAAGAGGCCATTTCTCTCATCCACTCTTCAACATGGGAAAAACAAAAGAACACACCATTCAAGTAAGGCAGATGTGTGTCGACCTTCACAAGTCAGGCAATGGCTACAAGAAAATAGCCACTAGTCTGCACCTGCCCATATCTACTGTCAGAGGAATCATTAAGAAGTTTAAAACAACTGGAACAGTGGTAAACAAGCCTGGAGGAGGACTCAAGGTTATTTTGCCACCGCGTACAGTGAGGAGGATGGTGAGAGAAATAAAAAGTTCTCCAAAGCTCACTGTTAAAGAATTGCAACAAATGGCATCTTGGGGCATCCAGGGGTTACAAAGTCTCCAAAACAACCATCAGGCTCCATCTACATGCCAACAAGCTGTTTGGGAGGCATGCACGGAAAAATCCTTTTCTCACTCACAATCATAAACGCAAACATCTGGAGTTCGCTAAGCAGTACTGGGACTTCTACTGGGACCATGTGCTTTGGTCAGATGAGACCAAGAGTGAGCTTTTTGGCAACAAACACTCTAAGTGGGTCTGAGAGGGACACTAAAGATGAGTATGCAGAAAAGCACCTCATGCCCACTGTGAAGTATGGGGGAGGATCGGTGATGCTGTGGGCCTGTTTCTCTTTCAGAGGCCCTAGGAACCTTGTTAGAGTGCGTGGCATCATGAACGCTTTGAAATATCAGGACATTTTAAATCAAAATCTGGTGGCCTCTGCCCGAAAGCTGAAGATGGGTCATCACTGGGTCTTTCTGCAAGATGATCACCCTAAATATGTGGCCAAATCTACACAGAAATGGTTCACCAGACAAAGAATCAAGCTCCTCCCATTGCCAACTCAGTCCCCAGACCTCAACCCCATTGAAAACCTGTGGAGTGAGCTGAAGAGGAGAGTGCAGAGGAGAGGACCCAGGTCGCTGGATGATTTAGAGAGATTGTGCAAAGAGGAATGGTTGAAGATCCCTCTTTCTGTATTCTCCCATTTCATGAAACATTATAGGAGAAGATTAGGTGCTGTTTTGTAGGTAAAAGGGGGTTGTACAAAGTAATACAAAGTATTAACATCAGGGGTGCTAATAATTGTGACGCACATGATTTGATGTAAAAGAATTATTTCTTAATGTGGGATTTTTTTCCTCCCAATGAATAAATGCACTTGAATTAAAGGTTGGATTTTCCAACTTTTTTATGGAGGTCCTATATTATTAAGAGAAAAAACTGAATTTATTTGAAGCTAAAGAACACATATTAACCAGGGGTGCCAATAATTATGGAGGGCGCTGTATAAGCAACTTATGCGGTCCTTCTACAGCCTTGAAACACGATGGATTTCCAAATATATATGAGGAACAATGTATACTGCTGATTTAGTGCGACAAACAAGAGTCAGAAGTAATAAACAGAATATTACAGGAGTTTCTAATTACTGTTTAAACCTGGGGCAGCCATCTTTAAATGTTAACTTGGGGGTAGTGAAGATTCTCCGACTTTTCGAGTTGTTAATCTGACCTCGGGGGGGCGTTCCAGTTGAAACTTCCAACTCGGAACTCGGAAATTCCAACTTCCGAGTACAAATCATGGTACAAATGGAACGCAGCAATAGGGCAGTGGCATTAAGAGTGGGGCATTCTGGGAATGGTAGTCTTATAAGATCAGATGCCACACACCGACTTCAGGGCTGGGACCAGTTCTATTTCATCCCTGCTGACCGCCAGAGGGCGGTGCTTAAAGCACTGAATATTCCCCTTCGCGCATGCGTAGTGCGAGTATGTATACCAACAATGTCACCTGTGACCTGCAGGTGACCCAAAGAAGATTATATCTTCCGGTGTCACCTGAGGATCGTTTCTTATTTTCTTCTCGCGCGTAGTTTGCTTGCTTGGAAAGCAATGAGTCTATTGCTTTACTACTAAATTCCGTTGCTAGTAGTTCCGCGACCATTGTCGGTCGGAGCAGCGATTGTTCGCCCTCCAGGAACTGCGACGGCGATCTTTCTCTGGTTGAGAGAGACTTTACGTTACTTTGCTGCGTTTGTTAATTACTTATCGGTGACGGTTGCGTTCGCGCATCCTTATCCCGACGTTTTAATTTAGTCTGTCGAGCTGACTTCGTTAGCTGGCTGGCGGGTTGCGTCAGCGTTTCCCGGTGTCCAGCGGATAATTATTAGCGGTAACGCTTGCATAGCTACACCTTCAAGTGAGTTTGCATTAGCCTCTGTTGGGACAGGCTGCGTGCGCGCTGCTTCCCCCCAGCATATGGTTTGTTTATATGTTTGTGCTGCGCCCCGACGCTTAATTTAGTCGGTCGAGCTGACTTTGTTTGCTGGCTGGCGGGTTGCGTGAGCGTTTCCCGGTGTCCAGCGGATAATTATTAGCGGTAGCGCTTGCATAGCTACACCTGCGGGTGAGCTTGCATTAACCTCTGCTGGTCCAGGCTGCGTAGGCGCTGCCTCCCCCCAGCATGTGGTCTGTTTTTGTGTTTGTGCTGTGTCCCGACGTTTAATTTAGTCGGTCGAGCTGACTTCGTTTGCTGGCTGGCGGGTTGCGTCAGCGTTTCCCGGTGTCCAGCGTGGATAATTATTAGCGGTGACGCTTGCATAGCTACACCTTCATGTGAGTTTGCATTAGCCTCTGTTGGGACAGGCTGCGTGCGCGCTGCTTCCCCCCAGCATATGGTTTGTTTATATGTTTGTGCTGTGTCCCGACGTTTAATTTAGTCGGTCGAGCTGACTTCGTTTGCTGGCTGGCGGGTTGCGTCAGCGTTTCCCGGTGTCCAGCGTGAATAATTATTAGCAGTAACGCTTGCATGGCTACACCTTCAGGTGAGTTTGCATTAACCTCTGCTGGTTCAGGCTGCGTAGGCGCTGCCTCCCCCCAGCATATGGTCTGTTTTTGTGTTTGTGCTGTGTGCCGACGTTTAATTTAGTCGGTCAAGCTGACTTTGTTTGCTGGCTGGCGGGTTGCGTGAGCGTTTCCCGGTGTCCAGCGTGAATAATTATCAGTAACGCTTGCATAGCTACACCTGCTGGCGAGTTTGCATGCGTGCGCGCTGCTTCCCCCCAGCATATGGTTTGTTTATATGTTTGCGCTGCGCCCCGACGTTTAATTTAGTCGGTCGAGCTGACTTTGTTGCTGGCTGGCGGGTTGCGTGAGCGTTTCCCGGTGTCCAGCGTGAGTAATTATTAGCGGTAACGCTTGCATAGCTACACCTGCTGGTGAGTTTGCATTAACCTCTGTTGGTAGAGGCTGCGTGCGCGCTGCCTCCTCCCAGCATATGGTTTGTGTTTTGCTTTGTGCTGTGTCCCGATTTGGATTTGTTACTGAGCCCCTGCTGGTATAGGCAGCGTACGCGCTCCCTCCCTCCAGCTTACGGCGTCCATACTCGGTTTGTCCATAGCGTTCGCGCTCAGGTTATCCGAGGAGTATTCATGAAAATACCAGCTGGGTTCCTTACCCGGTATAGGTAGCGTACGCGCTCCCTCCCTCCGGCTTACGGTGTCCATACTCTGTTTGTCCATAGCGTTCGCGCTCAGGTTACCCGAGGAGTATTCATTAAATACCAGCTGGGTTCCTTACTCGGTATAGGCAGCGTACGCGCTCCCTCCCTCCGGCTTACGGTGTCCATACTCGGTTTGTCCTTAGCGTTCGCGCTCAGGTTATCCGAGAAATATTCATTAAATACCAGCTGGGTTCCTTACTCGGTATAGGCAGCGTACGCGCTCCCTCCCTCCAGTGCAAGACCCTGTAGCATACTAGCGGGAGCGTCTGGGCTTATTTGGACAGGTGAGTGTCGTGTAAGCCTCCAGCGCCACCACAATGGATGACTCCCATTTCTGTACGTCATGTGAGGCTCCTCTACAGCCAGAGGACGGCCATGACCTATGCCCCGCATGCCTCGGTCCTGAGCACCTGCGGGAGGCGCCGTCAGACAACCCCTGCATGAACTGCAGTTACTTGCCTTGGGCGGTGAGGGCTGCCAGTCGGGCGCAGGTGGAACATCAAGGGGATGAAAGTGACCTCCCCCCATCAGGCCAGTCTCCCCCGGCCTGTTAGAGACGCTCTAAGCGGCGGGCTGCGGCTACAGCAGTCGCACCCTCCAGGAAGAGGGCGAAATCTGCTCAAAAAGAGACAAGAAAGCAGGCTCTCATCTAAAGTCGATCAGCTGTCTGCTGAGCTGGCCCAGGTCAGGCCCATGCTCAGAGACTGCCAGCCTGATGCCCCATTGCAAGGTGATTTGACACCCTCTCCTCCAATGTCAGTGCTGGTACCTGAGGAGGATACATTTTCCCTGGCAGCTTCGGCTACCTACTTCCACGGTTATGGGAGAGATTCGTAAAATGGGGGTTCCCAGGCATCTGAGCGGGGCGCCCACTCCTCGGCTCCGAGTTCAGTGGCTGAGTTGGGGGATGGCTCCATGCGGGCAATCATGCGCATGGCTTTAGATCGACTGCACATGCATGTACCACAGCAGGCAGAAGCTGCACCTGCTAGTGCCCTCTTCAGGCGCAGGCCAGCCCCCACTACCTTCGTTATTCCCCACTCTAAGGACTATCTGAAGGAGCTGCAGGCCTGTTGGAGACCTTCTCACAAGGCCTTATGATGCTGGAGCACGTGCTTGCCGCATGGGGAGCTCTTTGTCGAATCTCACGTTGGCGCTCTCAGCTTCACTGCAGGAGGGCAACGTGGCTGCTGATTCTGTCACTTTTTGTGATGCCTCACTGGAGGCATTCAGCCTTCTGTCCAGGGAACTTGGACGGATGATGTCCATCCTGGTTCAGGCTCGTCGCCAGGTTTGGCTATCTCAGTCAAACTTGACAGAGGCATCCAGGAGACTCCTTCGCAGTCTCCCCATGGAACCGGGAGAGATATTTGGTCCTGCAGCCCAGGAAGCACTGGAAAGGACCATCCAGGCTGTGCAAACCAGGCAGCGGCTTGCGGGCCTTAGGCGGATGCCTCTTCTTGATAGGCCTCCTGCCAGCAGAACGAGGGGTTCCTCGGCTGCTTCTCACACCCGCTTACCACGGCCGACCCGCTCCACTGGCCGTCGTGTTGCCCAGCGTCCCATGCGGAGACCAGCTTGGGACTTTCGAGGCCCTGCCCGCCTGTCCACCCCCCTCCACCCCCCCCCTTAGGGCCCTAGGGGCCGGGGGGCCAGACATTGAGGCCGTGGGGCCGGCGGTCGGATATTTTTCACATCAGCTCCAACAGTGGGCTGCTCATACTTCAGACCCGTGGGTGGTTGCCACCTTGACCCACGGGTACAAGCTTCAATTCCGCCGCCGGCCCCTCACTTCTGGCCGGGTCAAAATGGCCTCTATCAGCGACCCGGCAAAGGCTCGCGTGTTGGGCCAGGAGTTATCCACCCTCCTGGCCAAAGGCGCCACCGAGCCCGTGGACCCTCTGTCGCGTCCCCGGGGGTACTATTCAACATACTTCCTAGTGACGAAACAGACTGGCGGATTTCGCCCAATCTTGGACCTCAGAGGGCTGAACATATTTATGAAGGTCATCCCTTTCCACATGTTGACCACTGCAGATGTCCTGCAAACTGTGGCACAGGGAGAATGGTTTACGTCCATTGACCTCAAGGACGCTTACTTCCGTGTCCCCATCACTCAAAAACATCGGCGGTTTCTCCGCTTTGCCTACCGAGACCGCCACTGGCAGTTCAGGTTGCTACCCTTTGGGCTCTCCCTCTCTCCAAGGGTCTTCACGAGGTGTGTTGCCGCAGCCCTTGCGCCTCTACAGTCTCAAGGCTTGAAAATTCTCCCATACCTGGATGACTGGCTGGTCTGTCCACCATCCCGTGCTCAGGTGTCCAGTGATACAGCATGTCTCCTGTCCCACGTGGCCTGCCTCGGACTCGAGGTGAATATGGGAAAGAGTTGCCTGGTGCCATCTCAGGCTACAACTTTCATTGGGATTGCATTGGACAGTGTAGCCATGATAGCCAGACCGCCCCCCGCTGTGTGGGCGACATCCTTCACCTTCTTGCCCTGTTCCAAGAGGGCCGTTGGCTGACCTTCCTTGCATTTCCTCGCCTCGTGGGCGAACTAACGTCCATTTCAGCTGTGGTTCCGCTGAGCTTGCTGGCACTACGCCCCCTGCTGAGGTGGCTGAACAGCTTCCACTTGGATGCCAAGCGACACTGGCACAGGAAGCTCAGGGTGTCACAAAGGTGTCTCCTTGCCTTGGCTCACCCGGCACTCAGGCACTTTCTGCCACACCTGAGGGGCAAGCATGTCCTCGTAAGGTCAGACACATCAACCGTATATCATATAAATCATCAGGGCAGGACCAAGTCTGCGCGGTCGCTGCGACTGACAGAAGAGCTCCTCATGTGGGCGGCCCCCCCGTCTGATCAGCCTTCGGGCAATGTATCTATCGGGAGAGCGGAGCAACCTGACAGACTCCCTCTCCCGTCAAAAACTCCGTCAGGAGTGTGGCGCCTCCACCCGGAAATGGTCAGCACTATTTGGAGCCTCTTCGGCAGAGTGGACGTGGACCTCTTCGCTTCAGAAGTCTCTACCCACTGTCCTCTGTGGTTCTTAGCCGAGACAACCAGTCCCTCGGGCCAGGACGCATTGGCCTACCCTTAGCCGGACGGCCTCCTGTATGCCTTTCCCCCGCTTCCTCTGATTCGGTCGGTACTTCAGAGGATCCTTCAGGGGGGTCGCAGTGTCCTCCTTGTGGCTCCCTTCTGGCCAGGGAGGAGCTGGTTCCCACTGCTGCACGGACTCTGTCGCGGTGTACCGTAGCGCCTTCCCGACAGGAGGGATCTCCTGTCCCAGCTGGCGGGGCGGATCTGGCACCCCAATCCACGATGCCTCCAACTGTCTGTTTGGCTGCTGGAGGGCCCGAGTTGCTGTTTAGCTCCTGTGCGGACCCTGTCGAATACACCATATTGAATGCTAGAGCGCCGTCCACTCGTCTTCAATATGAGAATAGATGGAAACTGTTTTCCGACTGGTGTGCAAGTCGGGATGAGGACCCTGTGCGCTGCTCTGTGCCAACTATTTTTGACCTCTTCAGTCTCTTCTGGATGAAGGTCGGTCTCATTCGACGTTGAAAGTGTACGTAGCGGTAATATCTTGTGGTCATGTGAGGATTGACAATGGCACTGTGGGGAGCCATAGTTTGGTGTTCCTCTTCTTGAAGGGGGCTCAGAGATTACGTCCTCTGAGTGCCCCAAGAGCTCCAGCATGGGATCTCCCCTGGTACTGGATGCACTAAGCCGGCCCCCATTTGAACCCTTGACACAAGCGGAGCTGAAGTGGTGTCTTGTAAGACTGCGTTCCTTCTGGCCATTTGCTCTGCAAAGCGTGTCAGCGAGCTGCATGCCCTGTCTGTCAGTGACTCGTGTTTGAGGTGGAACTCTGATGGCTCAGGGGTCACTCTGTGGCCGAACACCGCGTTTCTCCCTAAAGTGTTGGCTCACGCTCACCGCAACCAGCCTATTCGGCTGGCTCGGTTTGACCCTTCTCCAAGGGAGAGTGGGGATGAGCCTGAACTGTTATGTCCAGTGCGGGCTCTGGAGGCCTACACTGCAGCTACTGTATGCATTCGAAGGTCTGAACAACTTTTTCTCTGCTACGGTGGCCCTAACAGGAGTTGCGCCATCTCCAAGCAGCGTGTGTCCCACTGGATTATTAATGTCATCACCCATGCCTATCGGACGAGTAACCGTCCCCTTCCACCTGGCGTGAGGTGCCACTCTACCAGGAGTGTTGCTACTTCATGGGCTGCCCTGAGGGGAGTGTCCTTGGAGGACATTTGTGCCGCAGCTTCATGGTTGTCACCGGACACGTTCTCCAGGTTCTACAGGGTGAACGTCGCCACACCCCACCCCTTAGCCGTGGTTCTGCGGCCGGGGTCTTCTGACTTTTTGCACACTGAAGGTCCGTGATTCGGATTCTTCGTGACCTTGTTGGTATAAGTCATTCAGTGCTTTAAGCACCGCCCTCTGGCGGTCAGCAGGGATGAAATAGAACGAAAGTTACGAATGTAACTACGGTTCTATGAATCCCGAATGACCGCCAGAGCTCTCTGTCACTCAGAATCCTCGTGTGCTCGCGAGAAGATTCTGTAAGAAACGATCCTCAGGTGACACCGGAAGATATAATCTTCTTTGGGTCACCTGCAGGTCACAGGTGACATTGTTGGTATACATACTCGCACTACGCATGCGCGAAGGGGAATATTCAGTGCTTTAAGCACCGCCCTCTGGCGGTCATTCGGGATTCATAGAACCGTAGTTACATTCGTAACTTTCGTTTTAAGAAGCAACATTATGATTCATTCTCGATAACTACAAATTTCAAAATTTGGAAGATGGACTGTCAATGTTGCTTTTAGCGCAAACAAAACAAAATAGGCGTGCAATGCACGGAAAACCCCTCAGCCCGATGTCAACGTTTTTGGAGATGCCCGCCCGCACAACCGCACGAAGGATAGCAATACGCCATCAGCCTTGAGGGCTGAGGGGTAAAAAATGCCTGAGACACAACAGAAGAAAATTACAGGCCGGTATTCTATGGTTAAAATGACAACAAAAAGGCCTGTTTCCTGATGCTGACTTCACAACGGTCCAATAGAATGCAGGCTCACTAGAAAGAGCGAGACAACTGAAGAGAATCAAAACTCTTACAGAAACCCCACAGATTCATAATGTGAAATGCAGTCCATAGTTCTTTAGGGAAAATGATCTCATGCACTCCTGTAGACAAAACACAATATGTACAATGAGCAGTTACACCCCACTGGTTTACCATTCATTTCAGATGTGCAGTTAGAGTTCCCAGAAATGGACTTCACGCAGGAGAGTAGACGCAACAGCGACGAATTTTACCAAATTACAGCCTGGTTTCATTTTGAATCCGAAACACAGAATGAGGGACGATCAGGATCGGCAGAGAAACCACCAAGCTCACCCCATCGACTCCCATTTCATGAATATTTCACGTCTTTGGAATTAACCACATAAACTACGAGAAATAATACCAAATATGATGGCGCAAAGCAAAGCATCATACAGCTGCAGTCTGGGGCTGCTTTGTGGCAGGTCTGGCTGGGCCGTTTAAGTCCTTTAGAAACGCTACAGCCTACGGAGCTGCAACATCATCATCTTTCCTTTCGATTGGTGAAAAGAGTTTCAATGCATGTAAGTGCAGTTTTCTGGCATCATCACATTATACAATTCTGACCCGGAGTTTGAGCCGTACTTCATCGAAATTGGGTCCACCAATGGCGTGAGACTCCTGTTTGCTCTTGACCTGGCTGTGGAATTCGTCTCTATTGTCCAGACAGCAGGATGGCTCAACATATTAATGGATGGTGTTATGACTTGGAAAAATCACAACAAAAAAACTGGCAAGTACAACTAAAACAAATTTATTCTTTACAAAAAAAAAGTTTAACAAAAGAATATCCACTATTTAAATTCGCTAATAACACTCTGCCACAATTTAACTGTTGCCAAAACAAAACTCTGGTCTGCTCTCTTCTGCTGTCTGCTCTCTTTGTTGTCTGTAACTCTCGTGCTTAAAATCACAGCCTTTATATAGTCTAGCAACCTTCCAGAAAGCTCCACAGGACTCTAGGGAAATCCCGCCCCCTCCAAGCATGAAAGTGCCAGAAGCTTCTAGAAATTACTAGACTTTTCTTTATGATTTTACAAATACGCCACCAGATGGTGCCAATGAACAAAATAAATATAGTTGACCAGCAAGGCAGCAAAACAGCATGTAACAAACTTCATTTACAAATGGAATATAATGCTGTACAAAATTATCATACATAACAATGGCGAGACAATTTGACAAAGAAAACACAGATATTGAGTGTCTTTTTTTTTTTGAGGGAAAGAAAATGATTGACCTCTGTGATTTTACTTCATTTACCATCGACTTGAATTGAGGTCGAGGTCTCTCTGTCCTATGCTGGAGCCAGGAGTCAACTGCTGTGACTCTAGAGAGTAATGTCCCTCAAGAAGCCCTGAAGAGGAGCTTAAAAAACAGTCTAATGTCAGTTGCTTAGTTACAAATGCATATTCAACTCCCGCGGTCCAGATTCTGAAACCCAGTGTTCCCTAGTGACCCCTGCTGGTCAATCTAGCCCCAACAAGCCTGCCTGATTAGTTTCACAGAATCGTGGACTCATCTTAAAGGAAACAAAAAATGTTTTAATAGCTACTGTAAATCTACAGTTTAAAGAACAATATGTGCTTAATTTTCTTGAACTTTTCACAAGAGATTCTCTTGTGCTCATTTTGAATTATCGCAACATGTGTTTTTTCAACAGAGAGAGCCGAAAAATTACTTGCGGAAAAGAACTGGGCCAAAAGCTTAAATTTTACTCAAATTGAGAATCATACTGTAACCTGCAGTTTATGGTATAATAAGATGTGGCGCTTGACATCACATTGTTTTATGGTATCCATGCTGCTAACACCGCTTGGCCAAAGTGATTGTCCAGAGAGTAAACAAGGTTATAACTGTAATGCTGATCAACTATACAGAAGCATGAAATACTGACATCTTCATCCTCTTCATAGCGGCGAATTACAAGGCGCCTGGAAAAGCGCGGCCGACATGCAGAACGAAAGTATCCAGTGGGTCACGAAGGAAACCACATAGACCTCGTCCATCTGCATTATCTAGTGCCACCAGCAGATAACAGAATTATCTGGCTGCTCTTATTATACTTAGGGATTAGTACCAAGTTTTAACGTGTGTTGAGTGACTGAGGAAAAGCCAATGATGACGGCAGAGATCCATGTGACATGAAACAACCGTGGGTTCTTAAAATTTAATCTAAACATAAATGACAGTTTCGAGCGGATTAGTTGATAATTTTCTTCATTATGTAATAGCCCTAATCTTCACATTATAGAATGAAATGTAGTGTCTATATCAGCAACTATATCTTGAGGAGAGAATACTGCAAGACCGGCTGTAACCATCATCCAGTAGGTTTTCACTTCAACTTCATCAAAACACACATCATTCAATAGTTTAAAAACTGAATTCATTTGCAAATTAGTAAACAAGAGTATGGAATTAGGTCGGAAATTAGAAGCACGAAGACAGCAAAACACCAGGAAAGAGGGCTGCTTCCCATTATTTAATGCATATTCATTTCCCCAACTGACACACAAAACACAGGATCATCAACGGCATCGGAGTAATATTCATTGCATGACAACACATTAACAGAATATTACTTTCAAATAACCAGCAGTGCGGACTATAACTGCTTCATTTTCTCAAATGTTCCATAAATAACTGTTGTCAGTAGGAAAAATTATTCATTTGAAGTGGCAGGAGACAACTTTTGCTTTTCTCCCCGAGAGTTTCCAAGTGATATTATTGCTTTCGACAATGGGATCCCTTTCTGTTTCGCTCAGAACCTAACCCTGTGAAGAAATCATCAAGACCAATCTGGAAATAAGAGAGAAGAAGCATTTTCAGAGAAGAGGCAAATTGTCACAATTTTATATTGAATCTGGGAACAGGCAAAAGCGATTGACATGATGTGCACTACAAAGTAATAACGTAGTTTGAGAAATGTTTTTGCTTTGCACAAACAAGTATCGACATTCGGGGGTTGCCGTTGAGGTGAAGGGTGGAGGAGAAAACAGAAGGACACAAAGCGCAAGTTTGTTCAGTCATTTAGTCAATAATGGAGACATGAGAGCAGAGAGAAATTCTTCGGTACAGGCTGAGAAAAGAGAACTCCGTTGGTAGCATGTTTACGTTCATATAAAATGAAATAAACTGCCCAATAGAACTGGTGGAAACATATTTGCTGCCCACTGATTTTCATATGAGCACGTGGATCAGCCTAACATCCAGCCCGACTGGATACTGATCTAGTATCCAAGGGCTGTACGGCTAGTATCTTAACTGTGGGTTTATCTGTGGCTAACGGAAAGAAAGCTCTCCAGAAATCAAAAGACAATTTTATTCTGATAGCATACTTCATGTATAGATATGTAGAGCAGATATAAATAGTATGTAATCAGGTTCGCCTGGGCAATATTCTACTTTTATTTTCTAGCAACATGACAACAGATTGGGCCACTGGGGACAACTCCAGATCGCTACCAGGGAAATAAAAAAAAAATTCTGCATACTTCATTTTTTGGCAGTGCAACGATTAACACACTCCCTCGAGGTCATAAATTTAGCCCACATTTTGCCAATAGATTTTCCCTATAGCCATTACATTATGTAATCAACATTTATTTCATAATGGTAAGTTAAAGTAAAAAAATGTGCATCTTGCAACTTAAGTAATTTAGATCATTCTTTTTAAAAAATCAGAAAGCACAAAAATGCCACCCAAGATGGGACCATAACTATATCGTTTCAAAATGACAACAATTTACATGATGCTGAAATCAAAAATTCAGGGTGCCTTCTCAGCGATCTTGTCTTTTGATGTTAGTGCAGTTAATGCAGGCTTCCTTACCAAGCTGTAATAAGGTTCATTTCAGGTAAATTCTTTTTTCTACATTTCAAAAGGTTGGGTGCACTTTCAGGTGAGGAGGGGGGAATTCATGAGCAAGTTTAAAGCATAATTTTCACTGGGATGACAAGCGAGCGAGACCACTGCCTTGGTTGCCATAGCGAGCCCCCAGCGCCGTTTCCAATGGTACTAAGCTGCAGAGCATGGCCATCCCATTTGCAGCAATGCAATCTCATTCTTGACAGAGAAGTCTGGTAATTTGGGACCATTTTTGGTCATTTACCACCTAAAATTCTTCAGACAACCATGAGTGTTACTTTCAGAACTTGTGCTGGATCTTGGCTATATAATATTTGGGCGGCACGGTGGCATAGTGGTTAGCACTATTGCCTCACAGCAAGAAGGTTGTGGGTTCGAATCCGGCCTGGGGCCTTTCTGTGTGGAGTTTGCATGTTCTCCCCGTGTTTGCGTGGGTTTTCTCCGGGTACTCCGGTTTCCCCCACCCACAAAACATGCAATATAGGAATACTGTATGGCTGTGGGTGAATGTTTGGTGGTGGTCGGAGGGGCCGGAGGCGCATACTGGCAGCCACGCTTCCGTCAGTCTGCCCCAGGGCAGCTGTGGCTACTAAAACGTAGTTTACCACCATCAGAGCGTGAATGTGTGAGTGAATGAATAATGTATCCTTGTGAAGCGTCTTTGAGTGCCCAGAAAAGCGCTATATAAAATTGATGCATTATTATTATTATTATAATATATTACCAAGTGAAACATTTTAGAAACTCTGGCTCTTCAAATACATCAAGGACCCCTTGGGAGTCCTAAAAGTTCTCTCATTTTCCTGTTCTCTCTCCACTTTTGACCTCGATTGAAAACATCAAGTTGCCTTGGGGCATTTTTGAGTAAAACAGGATGTCCTTTTCTTCAAATCGTCATAAGCCCACTGAGAAGATAGCTTTTGCAACTTATTGAAAAATGTTGAGACATGAATGACGGATACAATCACTACAGCTGCAAAAGACTGAGCTCCATAATCGATCATTCATTCCTCCCAAGGTTGGTTCCGTGTTTTCTCACTGAAAATGAGCAATAAAGGTGATAACTGCCTCCTTTCCTTCTTGAAATAGACAATTGGGACACTCGTCAAAGCCACCAGCCAAACTATACTGAGCGACAAAAGAAACGCAAGTGAGCTAGTTAGTTAATGTACTCTGATGATTACTCAGTCAAAGTGACCGCAAAATGAAGAAAAGTTTGATGAAACGAGTGTAAATGTGCACGCATCAGTAATAAACTTTGTCTACTAAAATAATTATGCGCAAACTTACTTTCCAGTCTGCCTTTAATTATCTACCGTTTCTTTTGTTTTTCAGTATATTTCCAGTTTGTGTCCATTAGTGGGAAAGATTCCTTGCTCTTAGGAGAATTTGGATACATCCATGATTCTATGTCCAATGAAAGCCTAGAAACGGTCTGATAACACTTCAGAATAATGTCCCATTTTAGCTTATTTTTTGTCTCTTTTTACCCCATCCTACCCGAAGGATGAGGGCAAGGGGTATTGTTTTTGGTTCGGTTAGGTTGTTTGTTTGTTAACACACTAGCAGCAAAACTAATGGACAGATTCACCCCAAAATCAGTTTAGGGATTGCCACTGACCCAGAACAGATCCCTATTGAATTTCGTACAAGTAGGTGAAAGTATGTGCGAGGGGCGGGGTTTGTTGTTCCTGGCACCACTTCTTTAATCCACCAGATGGGCATATATTGCAATTGCCTCTGTCCATCCTTCAGTCCATCCGTCGGTCCATGATTTATTGTTCTCACTTTACAGACTACAATCTTTGTTGGATTCTTTTCATTTTGTTTTGAGGGTCAATGGTGATATGAAGAAGATCCCTATTGATTTAGGCAATAATTTAAATCTTTTTTGTCAAATAACGTGTCATCGACAATGCAGTCATGTGGGTGTATTACCTCGCTTTGCATGGCTGTTTATCCTAATGCATTCAGGCGAACCGGGACAGTCTTACTTTTGGGGCACAGCCATAGCGTTCATGACTGTACTAACTCTAGGAGCATAACGATATTATTCATAACAATACATGCTTGCGGAGAATGGCGATATTGCTGAAGACGGTTCTTACTTCCATTGGAAGATCCTTAATGGCGGTATATGCTTTCAGAAAATCGCAAAATCATTCATGACTGTACTCACTTTCGGAGCACGGCGATCTCGTTCTCAATGCTGCTCTCCTTGCCCTTAAGGGCCTTCTTGGGGATGCACTTCACAGCAAACATCTTCCCCGTCGCTTTCTCCTGAGCCAGAACCACTTCAGAAAATGCCCCACTACAAAAAAAAGAGAGATAGAGAGGATTTAAAATAAAAATCTTCATATGAGAAAAACCAGAGATAGAACCACAAAAAAAAAGCCTTCCACACATTGGCAAGTACAGAGAAAAAGACAGAGGTAGTTTCACAGTGAGGTCCAAAAGCTCAGGGAAAGGGACCATTTAAAAGGACAGTAATTCCTATTAGCTTCATTTGATACAGACGTAAATACCCGTTTAAAGCTGAAAGAGTACTCACTCACCAATTGAGTAAATTGAGATGGGATTACAGCCATTAACCCCTTAAAGTTCAGTCCTTTTTTGAGCAAATTTCCTCCCAAATTTAAGCGCTTACTGGTCTTGAAGCACTATGACAACAAGTATAATCATGGTCCTGTTATAAAGGAGACACTCCGTAGATGCACTCAGATGGTCAGAATTGCTGAGAATGTTACAAAAATAGAGTAACAACAGTGGAAATATAAGTATTTGTTTGACAGAACAAAGATTTTTTGTTTTCTTTTGCCCCTGTGACTAAGGCTCATCAGCTGAGAAAAATAATAGCCAGATGCCTGAGCAACTGCAGGATCACATATAATGATTATGCAACCAAAAATGAATATTTTATAGATTTTTTTTCTTGTTAATATTCTTGCATGTTTCAACAATTTTGGAGAGTCATAATTTCCCTGCATTCCTGGTCACAGTTGCATTGGACTCCTTGCCAGATGCATACACCTCTATCGCCAGATGGCGCAAAATCTGCATCCGGGGCGGTTCGGACCCGTATGGCAGACACAGACGCATAGAGGACCACAGTCGATGTGCAAACCTCCCAGGATTTCCTGGATTGTTTGAATAATTTCGAATGCACAGCACGGTAAGATCAGCAAGTATACATTAGAGATAACAGCTGTCAATGTGAAGTGACTTAAAGAGGAATGATTCTTATCTATATGCCTGGTTTTAATGCTGGAAGTTCCCAGAGGCTATTGTGCCTTTGCATATTCGTTACCTGGGTGTTATGACCCCAATTTGTTATGACATACAAGACAGCGAGGGATGACAAAATTTTAAAACTTAAACAGATTTAATTTAACAAACTAATAACTAACCTACAATTTATACTACTGAGCAAGATTGACGCATACAAGAAAAAAAAATATTTACAGTCCCTTGAGATCGGGTTGCTTGGTGATGTCCTGGGACAGGGAAATGCTCCAACACAGGTAAAAATCCACAAAAAGCTTCACAGGTCTTGAAAAGAGTGACAGGTGAGGTCAAATGTATCCTTCTCCTTGCAATTTCTCCTACTACTTTACTCTCTCAATTTTTCTCCTTATATACTCTTTTGCAGCCCCTCCCACCTTTTAGACTTTTTTTTTTCCTGGGACTTTCCCCTCTCAGACATGCCCAGGACATGTCCAAACCTAGCTCCAGACTGGGCTTAACCAAAAAAAAAGGTTAGTACTGCCATCTAGTGGCATTTTTCACATTACATGGGGGTTAGCCCACCTGGATTGTCATTATAATGACAGTCCACGCATGATGAGTGGAAAAAAGCTTAGAACATTTTAGGAAAGTGATAGCGTGTTCTGTATACAGCTCACTGCAAAAACGTTGTCTCCGCCCGATAGTTCTAATGTTCCTCTAGTTATTAGCTAACAAATTAAGACAATTAGGTGCTTTACTCACCGAATAAATCCAAGTTTTCTCCACGAATCCAATAATCTTCTCAATCTTTCTGTATCCCAATCAATAGAAATATTTATTTCAAAATGTAGCTAATCAAAAGATAACAATCAGGAGTACCTGGAGAACAAGAGTTTATTGGAAGGCAGGGACAATTTATATATTTTACGAGACGTTTTCCAAAGTCAAAGCTTGATAAACCCATTACGATCCTGGGCTGCAATTGTAGACAATGAGCAGCACCTGGGCTACCCGGGGGTGTTTATCGCTGGAGAAATGCATTTAATACTCTAAAATACCCAGAAGTTGATAGTTTGAGTCTTTATCTATATATATCTCACTTACCAGATGTCTCTGTCACACGAACGATGATAGAAAAGCCGATGAAAGCGAACAACAAAATCTCACGCTGTGATATGTAATGGCAGTTAAAACAAGCAGGACAGCTGACCGCCCTGGATATCGTGAAGGAAGGTGCGGACACCTAACGGCAGAAAGCTGAACTGCGCATCTGGCAAGGCCCCTCTTGTTTTTACAATAGTTTCACAACCTCCTTCTTTCAGGGCTTTTTCCACTTCTGTCGGCAATTTTCACTGCAATTTACCCTTCCAATTCCTACACTGGTGCCAAATCATATATGCGTAATAAAGTCGCTTCCTTGACTCCTTCACACCATTGACAAAATCCCCCTTTCTCAGAAACCATTGAAACAATTCCTCCGCATCCCATGGCAATCATACACATCCATTTTCGGAAGTTTCACACCCCTGACTGAGTACTAAAAGAATTGATTTTCCTGTTATATCCGAGTGAGGGCTGATAGGCTAAAACAGTTACCGTTCTGTTAGATCAGCACATAATTGCCAGTGGGTGCACTTGTTTTGTTCTTAAAGGGCTAATGTTCAATTTACTACTCTACATCATGAGTAAAAATGCTAGTAATAGTGAAATTCTCTGTGTCAAAGTTTACTTTGTGCCACTAGTCCAAGCTTGTTTATTTCGCAGATTAAAAAGTATAAAAGGTTTTTATCTCTGGACCACCACCAAGGTAAGGGCATTTTCAACATATTTTTGGAGCAATGATATACAATTGAACCTATGGGAATCCACAGTCAGGCTGAGAGTTATGAAGACACAATTTCAAATACCATTTGTGCTGTTTTATTTGCATCATGAAATGGCTTTCATTGTTAGAATGCCGAGTTCTCAAACTTTCAAATGATATATACTGTAGTTTCTACAAAGTGGCACAATATTTGATGTTAGAAAAATATAATTTGCCTAGAGGCGCGCCCTCAGGCCAAAATTCACAAAAGGATAAAATAAAAACCGTGAAACTGTCCAAATAATTATGGAACTTACAGCAAAATAAGTGAAAGACCAAGGATGGAGTAAAAAAAAGAAAAAGAAAAAAACATCATCTTTCTGTGACACTGAGAACATCGACACTGCGGGAAAACAAGACCAAATGTCACCCATTCCTGTTCATTCATGCCCAATGAGCTGCATCGCTTTTTTTATGAATGAATCCATTTCCTGTCATGCCAAGGCAGGAATGGGGAGGAAGCCATTTCTCAATGACAACCCACAATCTAACAGGGGAGAATTGGAGGTCTGGGTAAAATCCCTCTTCTCTCCCCCCCCCCCTCTCCTCCTCCGCTCGCTCTCCACCCCCCTCTAACTGGCTCAGTCAGCAACTGCTGCTCACAGCACAGCTGGAAATGTCAACGCTGTTCTCACCAAGTCGGCCTGTGATCATTCCAGCTCTTATCAACCTGGCTTCTGTCCGTACGTCTGATCGTCCGTGTGGTGCTGCCTCTCGTTACTCAATGGGAGGCTCTGTATAGTCCCTGAGCAGATATGGTTCATAAAACCCCTGGTTTTTCTTGCAACGGCAAACTGCAAAGACAACGCTTAGAATTACTTTTGCAAATATTAATGAGGCGTCAAGCGAATGCATTGAAAAAAAGGCACAATATTTTGGTTCTATGTCCTGCTTTATTCTCAAATACAATTTCATTGTACTGAGGATCTCGAATTAGAGAATTGAATTTTTGCCGCATGACTTTACGTATTTAAACCTTAATCAGAGTGATGTAATAATTTAGAAAATTTCACATTAAATGGTTTTAAAATAATTGAATTTGCTAACTAGAGGGGGAAAAAAAAGACTGACAATTTTGAGGGGGGCAAAACCCAAATCAAGCAGTCAACAGGCCTTGGTTGCCCTTCCCCAAAAACTCAATTCCTCTCCTATCCCTCCAGTAGAGGTCATCAGATTCTGCTTGGTTCAGGCAGTCATCCCACGCCATAGATTTATCTGGGGCCTCACATCAGAGAAGGCAATGGCACTATTACTGTTCAATATCCCAGCAGTCCCTGGGGCACTGCTGAACTCATAAGCAGTTTAATTTGGGAGGCGATTACATTTTGATGTTTCTTGAGTCGCTACGGGCAGAACGGCACATATTTGATGAATGCAGTACTTTCACTCGCTCAAAAGCAAGTGCATCATTCACTCGACTGAAAACATCCGAAAGAAACATGGAAACTTGCTTGGATTGACATGACCTGTAAACAACATGGAGTACAAATATCAGACACAGCTCCATGACAATTTATTTATGTACATGAATGCACAATAAGCAAAGTAACCTGTAAAATATCAATGAAGGTAGGGCCTCCAGCTTGGCCAACAAGTCTAAAAACAAAGTGAACATCTCTTTTTGCCCAACAGTATCACTAGATTCCTTTTCATATACCAATTGACATTAAAGTTTTTCTACTTTAACTAATTCACATGCCAGGAAGATCCTGTTCCACAAGGAAACTCAAAACAAGTGCTACAGGGCTGTGAAATGAAATGATTTACCCCTTCCCGATTTCTTCCATTTTCACATCTTTGTCATATTTAACTGCAAGAATTTATAACGGTCAGGCGGATTTCTATTAAGGGTAGATATATGTGTGATAGTAAATGGCCTGAAATTTCTTTTGGTGTAATATCTATTAGTAACTAGGCTTATGCCGTCGGAGGCGACGGCTGGGGGTATATCCCCGAACGCCCCCAATCCTCCAATTCCGCAATCCTTCAATAGACCTTGAATAGACTTGCATTTGAATTTCAGGTCAATCGGACAAATGGTTCCGAAGATATGGCCAAAATGGTAATTTTCCATCACAAAGCACCACCTGGTGGAAAAATATTGAACCATACAGGTATGATGTCATCATGTGACACGTTGTGAGGTCATGACCTTGCAGTTGCACATGGTTTCATGTCAATTGGAGAAATAATTCCAAAGATACAGCAAAAATGGTGAATTTTATGTCACAAAGTTCCACCTTTTGTCAAAATTTTGAACCAAACAGGTATAATGTCATCGTGGGACACATCCTCCGGTCATGACCTTTCATTTGCACTTGATTTGAGGTCAATCGGACAAATATTTCCAGAGATATGATTAAAAAAAAGTGATTTTTTCAGTTTTTGGCCCCTGGTGGCCAATCTAGAAATTGTAAATTGTCCTAAATCGAATCAGTTCTTCTTCTTTATGATACTTACTTATATGCAAATCTTGGAATTTCTAATTGAAATATTACTGCAGTTATCGCGTTAACACGTAAATCAGTTTTTGGCCCCTGGTGGCCAATCTAGAGATCGTAAATTGTCCTAAATCGAATCAGTTCTTCCTCTTTATGATACTTACTTATGTGCAATACTTAAAATTTGTCATTGAAATATTACTGAAGTTATCGCGGAACAATGATTTTTTTCAGTTTTTGGCCCCTGGTGGCCAATCTAGAAATTGTAAATTGTCCAAAATCGAATCAGTTCTTTCTCTTTAGGATGGTAAACAGACAGTACCATGAAGCCACTCCCTCCATTTCCTGATTTTGGGTTACAGGCCAGGAAGCTGCCCATTTGATACAAAGAGCTATACAAAATTAAATTGAGTTGAGAATTGAGATGAATTCACATTCTAAAGTTGGCTACAGGCAAGAATACAGTCCATTTTCATTCACAGGGCCAAGCATAGCACTGAATGCACAGGATGACCTCTGCATACCAAGACAATGAAAAATACAAAAACAACAAGATGTGTCTGTGAAACACTGATGCCCCCGTACATAACATGCACGTGCTAACCATTAAAGGCCTATCATGAGTCAATCAAAGGCTAAAGGTCAAGGTCACAAGGTCAACATGCATTACCTCATCAGAAAGGCCTTATCCTAAGGAATGCATATGCCAGGTATCAAATGCCTATTACTAGCTAATGAAAAGTTATGGCCCATGTTAAAGTTTTTGTCACCAAACATCATGCTCCAAGGTCAAGGTCAGAAGGTCAAAAGTCATGACCCCATCTTAAATGCCTTCTCACAAGCAATGCATATGCCAAGTATCAAAGTCATAGCCATCACAAAGTGCGGACGGACGGACGAACGGACAGGTGAAAAACTATATGCCCCACAAACTTTGTTTACGGAGGCATAAAAAACACACACACACACATGCACAGAGCAAACACCTATCCAATCAGGTGAGTCTCCTACACCAGAAAACAGGGCCAGGTTCCTCTGGTACAGAGAGGTTTGTTCCACCTCATTTCCACCATGAGAGTAGAAACTAGAAGTGCAACCATGAAGTGGGAAAGACCACAGTTACCAGAAAACAGAGTACAAACTCCCATACCGCACGATTCACAATTGCAGGTCATTTGCCACTACGAATGCTAACCCTGATGAAAGATCCATCGAAGAACAGTCAAGTTTCTAGGAAATTTTAAACCGTATTTTCAACGCATCAAGCAAGTAATGGGTGGTGTATTGGTGGCCAAATCTCGTTAAGGTGTTGGAATGAATAGGTGCCCATACAGCGAGGCTAGATGAACAGCACAGTTTGGCAGCTGTTTCTGACATCCTATAGAACTGTGTGTGTTTTCATGTAATGTTTATGTGACTCTTGGATGGGTGTATGACTTTAAGGTGTTTGTGAGCCCCTAACCCATGACAATTTTCCATCACTAAATAATGGACAATGAAGTTTTTGAATCTTAATCAGCCGGTCGACCAGCCAAGAATTTTGGAAATGTTCAAAATTAACGGCCTCAGCTTGGACAGGCTGAAATTTTCAGCACGAAATTATATTATTCTTCGATAAGTTTTGATGATTGACATTTTACCACACAAAGGTGGGCCATTATCTTCTTTCTGAGAGCAAGCTTAGCTCTAAATTGTTTATTCATCATCTGAAGAGCTACTTCTGAATTGTGCATAATGGCTTTGTTCAGTATAAAACTCACAAACAAACAGTGTTTTTGCCTGGTCACACTTAAAACAGCCCTCTCTCTCTCTCTGTGTGTGTGTGTGTGTGTGTGTGTGCGCGCGCGCGCGCGAGTGTGTTTTCCCAAGGAGATAACACAAATCATATTTTAAAGGTATGATGACAAGCAAATTCAAAGGTGGATTTGGAAGGCAGTGTATGAAGAAATTTGTTTGACCGGAATCGCAAGCCGGACTGAGAATGGTTTGCCATCTGTCCAGCGGGAGGTCTCAGGCACGGAGCTGGTACGTGACCACAATATCATTAAACTAAAGCGCAGAGCACCGACCGGCTCTCATGATGCATCATTTTGACAGCTCTGCCACGGATAGTGCAGCAAGAGGTCTTATTCCGGCGGCTACACAAAGCCAGAGATTCTTCTCTTTACAATGAGGGTTTCAACGCGATGTGTTGAAAATTCGTACTTCACTTTTTGCTGAATAAAGTACTGAAATGAGCATAATTCGTCACTCTGCTCGCTTCAAGCAGTGGGGGAAGAATAGCCATTTATTAAGTTCTGCGGTGTAAAATTGGGCGTCTCATTCTTGAAGTGGATACATATTTTTCCTCAATTCACGATTCACCAGAATTCTGTTTAAGAGAAGCCTTTGAAAAGGGACACATCCAACACAACGTGTGTGTCCCGGTTGATAGCTGCCAAGCCATTGAGGTCAAATTCAAAAGACGAAGGATTTGTCTATGGCAGCACCGGATCTGCACCTACGGTGAGCTGCAATGAAACGTACTTGAAACGAGCGCTGCAGCACATCCATTATAATTACATGAAATGCCGTGGCCTACGATGAAAACTATGAAGACAAGCATAAAAATGCAGTCTGTTCGGAGTAGTGGCGCTCGAACTGCAGAGGTAAAACGCGCCAGGTGCGATGTGTGTGCATGCACAAGGCATCCTGATGAGGAAACCAACTAATATAATTAACAAAATCGTCTTCTCTTCTCAATGCTTACGGAGCATACACGGGGCGAATGCAAACAAAGGCAGGCTGTTATTGATCGAAACCCCGGGCCGGCTGCCCGAGTTCCAAAAAGTACCGCTGATCAGCTTCTCCAAGATCACACTGAATATTTACCGAGGAGAGCCCGAAGCCTCCACAAATATTGACTCAGTGAAACGGAGAGGGGGACCCATGTTGGCTCCAGGACAGCAGAGAGGAACAGAGGCACGCCGTTTATCCACACACCTGTTCCACCCCGAGCGCCTGAAAAACAAGCTTGTTTTTTTCTGCCTAGTAACTGTGGACGGACTTGGGTTACGAAACAGGCCAGCTGTCAAAGCGAAGGACGAACGCAGCAAGTTAAAGGACCAATAAACCAAAGAAACAACAATTAGCCATTATCAAATGTCAGAGAAACATCGTCACATTTCACAAACAGCAATTTCCCATATTTATTTATTATAATTTTTAGCTATTACACCATTCGGAGCGTATTCAAATCAAACTAGCAACCTTTCTGTAAAGGACATCTCCCGCATTTTTATTAACCTGAACGCGCACGGATAAGCATACCGCTCCCTGACATCACACAGCCTGGACTGACGAATCTCCACTTCTGCTGCGAATCGTTGTTGGGATGATTTCGGCATCAGTGGCATCAATCCGTGCTAGACCCACCCTGCCCTGTCTGAATAATTCAGGCTGTGGCAGGTGGTGTGTTGGTTTGAGAAATGTTTCCTTGGTGCATTTAAGACCCATTAATACCAATAAATAACCATTTTAATGCCCCAGCCAATCAGGTGTTGTTGCTGACCACGTGTTTCCCACAATTTACCTGTCCTCGAAGTGCTGCACCAAGCAAGACCATGCACCATGTCGCAAAGGAACATGTATGAAACATCGTCATGAACATGACTATACAATATCAGTCAAAAGTTTTTGCACACCCCAAGATCTTGTCAAGTCTTTATCTTACATGTATTTTTACAACAAAGAAATCGCCTGTGCTGGAGCAGGGAGAGATCTGAAACATGCAGGACAGGTGGTACTCCAGGAGAGGTTTGAGAAGCACTGGATTAGACCATCTTTACTGATCTGCTTAAATATTGACAAAATGAATTATCCTGTTTTTTCTTAATTTGTTTTGTTGTATACATGGTTAATACATTGGGCTTCAGTTTTCATACCTTTCTGTTTCACAACCAATATGAAACTATTACACAAAAACAAAATATAAAAAATTGTAACAAATATAGCCGCAAGCAGCAATGCCGGGGTTCAAGCCAAGAAAGACCATTAGTAGTAGAAAGCTTTAACAGCTTACCAAGTGTTGCCACTAAATGTGGCCATGTCCCCCGCCAGGTGACGGAAATTGACCGGGGTCAGCATATCACAAAATTACACATTGAAGCCAAAGATGAATAAAATCAGTCAAAGCGTTCTCAAAATTTCGCGTTCACAACAAACGGGATGTGACAGACAGATGGACAGCTAGACGGATGGACTGATGGAGCTGAGTACTATGTCACCCTGCCACAATACACCTTGACCCCAAAGATGAATGGAATCGATCAAACTGTTCTTGAGATATCGCGTTCAAAAGAAACGGGATGGGACAGACTGATGGAGCTGAATTCTATGTAACCCGCCCCTAATACACCTTGACACCAAAGATGAATGGAATCGGTCAAACCATTCTTGAGATATCATGTTGACAAGGTATTAGTAAGTGGTCAAATAATCATAATGACCTTGAGAATAATGGCAAGCTCACGTATATCGAGTGGGCTGTGAGCACTCCCCGAATGCACCTTGACACCAAAGATGAATGGAATCGGTCAAGGTGTGCTTGAGATATCGCGTTCACAACAAACGGGACATGACGGACGGACGGACAGACAGAGCTGAGTACTATGTCCCCCGCCCCTAATACACCTTGACACTAAAGACAAATGGAATCAGTCAAACCGTTCTTGAGATATCACGTTCACAACAAACAGGACATGACTGATGAACGGACGGAGCTGAATACTATGTCCCCCACCCCTAACACATCTTGACACCAAAGATGAATAGAATTGGTCGAACCGTTCTAGAGATATTGCGTTCACAACAAACGGGACATGGCGGACGGCCGGACGGAGCTGAATACTATGTCCCCCACTCCGCTCGCTATCGTGGCAGCTGGGGACAAAAACCACCTTAAGATTGTGTTGCAGGTATTTATGTGGACCTATATTGCCAGTGAAATGACTGGACCAACAACTTATGATGTATTGTCAGATGTGTGTAATATTAGGCTATTTTGTGCATTTATGGCGCCCCCTACTGGTCGATTTGATTGAAACTTTCAGGCTATGTTTCAGGGTCTTATGAGGACATATCCTCATATCCTCATCAGACATAGTCTGATTTGTGTTATACCACGTTGCTTTGTTTTGCATTTATAGCACCCCCGATCGGACAATTTGAATGAATTTTGCAGAGTATGTTTCAAGTACTAATATGGATATATTCTGTGAGTTTTATGGCTATAGGACAAACAACTGCTGATTTATAGTCTGATTTTTGTTTTACCATGCTGCTTTGTTTTGCAGTTATAGCACCCCCTATCAGTCAATTTGTATGTTTCAGGTACTTACATGAATATAGTGCCACCATCAGGCCAAATGAGATAAAAATGCCTTGGTCAGCATTTACGCGCAACCTCCAACCAATGTGCAAAATTTCAGGTCTCTACCATTTACCATCTCACGGAAATTTGCGAAAACATTTCTGAAGAAGGAATAATAATAATAATAATAATAATAAACCAGCACAAAAACAATAGGGTTTCAGCCCTACGGACTTGAACCCCTACTTACAGAAAATATTGGAGTGTGCTAAAACTTCTGACTGGTAGCACCTCTGGGATCCGGTTCGCAGATTTGCAGCACGAATGTGCAGCTGACAATATTTGCTGACATTATGTGGCAAGATCTTACAAACAAGGCCCAGAATACCCAAAGCAACGTTCTCCAAAATCTTGTGGAATCCACGCCACAAACAATTGTGGCTGGTCTAGGACAAAACGGAGGCCCTACCCATTTGTATAGAGTACCTAATAAAGTGCCCTGTGAGTATTTTCCATCTAAGAAATATAGACAGATAGATTACAACCAATAAAAGGAAGACTTCATTACGGCCCGAGAGAAGAAAACACATTAACAACTGAAAAATACTCAACACATAGGAGGACTGCTGGACAGGAGTATTCTGAATAGGCCTTTGTTTACATCAGCACAAGAGCGTGTGGTCGCTGATTGTCAACAGCTTTTTCAATAGCCGATAACTTCACAGGAACAGCAGGCACCAGTGCCATCCATTGCCGGTCGATTAAAGCAAAAAAAAAAAAAAAAAGAAAAAGTGCAAAAAAAATTAAAAGGAATATCACCCAGCACGATCACAGCGAGCCTGTTGCTACGCTACAGCCTTCTCCTCCCTAATGATTGAGTCTCGATTTCTCCACACCTGCTATGCGGGGTCTCTCGCGCTCTCCGTCTCGGCTTTCCTTCCCTCACCCGGCGTTCACTCGCACCCTTCCCCTCCGCCCGCCTGATGTCATCGAGCCGCAACGTCAATTGTGAGAGTTTTTGTCCTCACTCTCACTTTCCACGGCCGCACCAAGGAGGGGAGCGTCAGGGTCGAAATGACCGCGGCTTACTCGTGAATAACATCATCCGCAAAGTCTTTAACATGGATGGAGGGGACTGCCAGGTGTGATTGCAGAGCTGTGAAGTATGAAGAGTGCGTAAATGCCGGCGCTTTATTACGTTATCATCACTGTGAGGCTGGACTGTGAGAGTCCTCTGACACAGATTCACCCTGCTCGTAGTGTGTGTGTGTGTGTGTGTGTGTGTGCGTGTGTGTGTTTGTGTGTTTGTGTGAGTGAGTGAGAGAGAGACCTGCATGACCTTCTCACGCTCTCTCATTCCCCATCAGGCATCACAATTCAGATCAATTAAATAATACCTCTTGAAGTGACATTTTATGGGCAATATTGCCAAAACAATTGACAAGATACAGACCTATGCAGAGCGGTGATTGTTATGCCTCCACTTGCCATAGCCTCATAAGCCCTAAAAGCTGATATTCGGTCCCCACGTACAGCTGACCTCATGTGACCTTGACCTGCGACTCTATGACCTCCAAAACTAAGTCACTTCTGCAACCCTCTGTAGGAGGTTTCCATGCGTGATTTGGTGAAAATCTGTCTACTCCTTCAGTAGATATCGCTCACACAAGATACGTGTGACGGACAGACGCTGTGACGGACGTACAGATAACTGAGAAACGGTATGTCTCCGGTTTCTGTGAGCGGTGGAAGCATAATAAAACAACTAGCAATAGACCTGCAACATGACTAATGCACAGGGATACAATAAACAAATTATAAAATAAATAATAATTAACCTTAAACTCTTTCCCTCACTCAGGTCCACTATGGTAAGACTGTGTGCACACTTAGACCCCCGCATGCATGATTTCCGGCAGATAACGGTATGGACTGGAGTGCTTTCTGTCGTCTGTGATTCTAGTTTCCTTTTATGTGCACATTGGTAACTCCGGCTTTGTTTCCATGAGTTTTCCACAAACTGGGAATGCCAGAGTTCCCAGCAAGGCCACAGAATTAAATCACTCAGACATACAGAGCACTAAAACAAAGGTGCTCTCCCGAAATAAAACTGTCCTGCAGTCACCACATTGCCCCAGTGCGTATAAATATCTTTGCCCCAGCATGTATGCCTTCCCCTGGCCATTCGCATTTCTCTTAAATCCTCAAATCCTTCTTCAATCCCACTTTGGCACTTCTACTTAGCCTATTTTTAGAGCCGGGTTCCATTCCAGGTGTGAGTGTGTGAGGTTGAGAGGAAAGAAAGAATGCTACGGACAAAGCAGACTTACAAACGCATTTTGATAAAAAGGCTTCATTATTTCGGGGAGCGGCTGCCATTTCAATGCGCTTTGAAGCCATTGTGAACACGCTTTCTGCCCGAGAAAGCTCACCGCACTTGGCTTTCGTGCTTTTATAGACTGGGTTTGGCGTTTCAGCAGCATACAGTTACTGAAGGCCCTCTTCAATAAGCCCAGCGCACTGATACACACCCTTTGTTTTGAGAGTGAGTCATTGGGAAACAACAGTCTTCTGAAATCTTAAAACAGAGAACATAATTGAGAATTTACTGCAGCTCAAATCCAGCCAACACACACACACACACACACACACACGCGCACACACACAAACACAAACACACACACAGCCACACGGCTTTTTCCTGCCTGAATGGGCACTGATTGAGAGAGGCATCTTTTCCAGGCCTTTTTTCACTCTTTGTTTGAAAATTAAAACACACAGACGGCACGGTGTTTACCTTTCCCACAGCAGCATCTCACCCAGAGTGGAGCTTTATTAATGATCCTGAGTTCCAAAAAAAGCAATTCCCGTTCAAAATTCTGACACTCTTGGCAAAGGCTGCCTTACAATTCAGCACTGTTATAAAATTCCATTAAAGTGCCAAACCAACATCTTACAGACATCGTAGATGGTGATTTGCGGTGCACTATGGAAGCTCAAAGCAATAAAGACATTGGAATTGCCCTTAACGCAACTTTGAGATGCACTATTTTAAACGCAATATCATAACAACACACCACCTTGTCTGATTGATGCAAAAGAGCACTCGTGTGTAGCAAAGATAATCACAAGACACTGAGACTGTGAATACTAATGCACGAACGGGCCCACATATTCCCATTGCTCAAGGGCGCAGTTATTCCCAATGGCAAGAATGAGAGTGATTTGCTTTTTCAGAGAGCTAGATATCTAATAAAACAAAGCATTAAACATGTCATCTGCTGGGGTGTATTATCATCTACAAATCGAGATAAAGCTGCATTCTCATTTCTTGAGCGATTTTCTTTTGTCTTTTTCATTAATATCTCTTTGGCTCAGGGAAAGCGAAGTTTTTAAGCTTTGAGATCAGAAGTATTTGATGAGAACAATCCGCAATGAACATTCTTTTGCTGATGTAACTGGAAAAAATTGAGTTAATGGGACACAAATGCCACTACTGCTAGGTAAAATTCTCACAGTTGGTGTGGCAAGGTGAATAAAAATTGACAAAATGGTAACACTTTACTTGAAGGTATCGTCATAAGAGTGACATGACACAGTCATGAACGTGTTATAAACATTATGACAATGTCATAAACATTAAAAAACGTCATTAAGTGTCATTCGATTTTTGAGACGACAAGTTGACACTGTTTGGATTGTCTTGATTATGACAACTTTGTCATAAGAGTGACGTGACACTGTCGTAAATGTTACATGACACATGTAACAGTTATGACAGTGTCATGTCACTCTTCTGACGGTACCTTCAAGTAAAGTGTCACCGACAAAATTTTAAAATTTTGAAAATGGAGTGTGAGGTGCACGTGTTTAGGGACCGTATGAGATATATGTGGAGGCACAATCAATTTTGTTCTGATTTTTGAGAAGTGGATATACAACATTCCCCATCAGGTGGAACGAACGTACAGGGAGGGTAACCCCTGTATGCCCTCAGCCACATGTATAGCGGGGGCATAAAAATCACTATTCGCAACTGAAAGCAACTTGCCCTTCAGGATAGGAAGGAGGATGGTGAGAGAAGCAAAAAAAATAAATAAGAGTAAGAATCAATAAGAATTACTGTGAAAGAACTGCAGGCCAAGGTGGCGTCTTGCAGTCACCGGATTTCAGAAAGGACCCTCAGACACCACCTGCAAACCAAAGTCTCTTTGGACAGTTTACAAAAAGATAATCATTTCCCAAGACACAGAAGCATGTGTTTCCAGTTAATCAAAGGTCGCTGAAATAATTATTGGACGAAAGATGCATACATGGAAAGGCAACTCATACCTGCAGTGTAACATGGTGGTGGATCAGTGATGGATCACTGAACTGATTCCACCAAGTATCAGGCAGGTTTTGACTGGGGCTGGGGCGATTCTGCATCGATTCTTTGTTAAGGCTTAGTTCCACTACCTGCTGCCATGGGGCGAACATCCTAGCTTTCCCTTTTCCTTTATTAAACCCGAAGCAGGTTGAACGAAAGCGCCAAACATCAAAGGGCATGGGAAATGCTTCCGAAAAAAAACTCTACTGACATCAGTATTTTTCGGCGACATGCTGCAAGGAGCCAAATAAAGGACTACAGAATCGCCTCCTATTAACCAATCAGGCTACTCTAAGAAAAGTAAGCTGTTCCAGTTTATTGCTTGATTAGCAATCAAATAGTGGATGAGTTTACTAAGTTGAATGAATAGAGCTGCTTATTAAGACAGCATGTTTGATTGCTGCATTTTGAAATTTAAATGGCCGTAGAACAGAACAACATGAACATGATTGCCATTGCCACAGCATTTCGTGCAACTGTGAAAATTTATATCTCACATTCACGTTTCATCTGCGTTACAGAATGTTTTACACCTTGTGTATTCTTTTAGACGCTTGAAATCCAGGGCGGTGGTACTACACTTAAAAAAAATCCATTCAGAATCACCCCAGCCATAGTTTTGACTGACAATCTAGTTACTACTACCAAGAGGAGAAACTGGGCCATCAGATTCAGGAGGACTTTCCAGCGAGATATTAACCCAAAGCAAAATCCACACCAAAATTGCAGCGGGACAACAAAATAAATGCTCTGCTTGGCCATCTCAGGTGCTAGCTGGCCATCCAATCAAAAATCTATGGGCTAAGTTGAAGAGGGCAGGTGATTAGCAAAAACCCAAAAATGTGGCTGATCTTGAAAAGATGTGCATCAAGGAATGGTCCAAAACCCCTCCAAATATGTGCCTTAATCTTGTCAAACAATATAGGACAAGACTCAGGGTTTGCACCCAGTACTAAACATGAGGTGCCAATAATTACAAAAACCGAATTCGAGTGAATTTGTCTACCTATTAAATTAATGCATAATTTTGGTTGCTTCCATTGGAACATTAATAAAATGCATTTTTTTTTTTTTAAACATCTTGGCACTTTGAGATCTCTTTAATGGTATTATTAATTGTTATTTTTTTTTTTACATCATATTTCCAGTCGAGGGTGCCAATACTAGACTCTTCAGTACCCATAACAATAATGCAAGTGAATAATTCTAATACATGTTTTAACCCTTTGAACCCTTTGAGCCCTCTTATATATAAAAGGGGCCACGACCCCCCACCCTGAATTATTCACCTAAATCACGCTAAATTGACAGAACAAGGTCACATGACGACAAAAGGTCATGTGATCAAAATCACATTTGCAGGCCAGTTTTCCAGCATTTCCAAGGTTATTGCATGTTCACTATGCAGCTGGTAAACCGGCCTGTGGGGTTCAAAGGTGGAATTGCCGTTGGAATTCACGTTAGCAAAGACGCAGCAGTTCGTTAGCTAGCGCAGGCACCCGAAAGCGACGTTAACAGTCGAGTGCGTTCAGCGAAACCATGAATGGGGAAGCAGACAATGCACCCAAGCCCTGCAGGCAGAAGCAAGCAGTTTCCCTCCATTCAAGGCCAGCTGTACTTTCACACCTCCGAGAGCAGAGTGAAGACTGAGCTCCAGTCCCAGCCAGTGGAGGGATTCGGCCTGCTTCATAATGATGGCTGCTGCTGTCAAACCGCTCGCGGCCTGCTCCCCGAGCCAATCCCTAACGGCCGTGTCTGCTGCCACACAGCTGTACAGACAGGAGGGGATTACAGAGGACAGACTCGGCACAGAGTGATGGATGAAGGGGGATTTTGGCTCGGTCATACATGTCGAGGGAAATCAGACTCAGAGTTCCTGCAGGTTCAGTGGATGACGAACTAGAACGCAAGTCACCGCTGTAAGGAATATAAAAGTGGCAGACAGGGACTCAGCAAAAATGTTTGCTTCGAAAATTAGCATGATAGCAGCTAGCGAGCAAGCAGCAGCACAACAAGTGGATCCAATAGAGTGACAAGTAATATAAAATAACTCAATGGAGTTCGGGGTGTTAAAGTGGCGGACAAGGACTAAATGAAAATATTTGCTTTGAAAATTAGCACGATAGCAGCTAGCGAGCACAAAGCAGCACAGCGAGCAAAATGTATTCGTAAACAGAGTGAGAAAATGACACAGCGTAAATAAATTAATGGAGCCATTCTATCGAGTCGGGAAACTTCCCCGAACAAATGTCAAAGCCATTTTATAACGATTAATGGCGTGGCGGCATGTGGCAGCACGTGGCAGCGCAGCGCAGCATGAGTGTCATATGAAATAATTTTTCTCTTTCAGGGCCGCCTGTTCCTTCATGGGTCATTACAGGGAGAGGAGTGATGACGAGGGTTCAGGGCCAGCAGTGTGTGAGCAGTCCCCCCCCCCCCCACTCGCCCCACCCCCACCAGACAAGACTGAAAGGCAGCTGAGGCCCGTGACACTGCAAATGCAGTAGCTCCGCCCACAAGCTCAGCAAAGTCAACCGCAGATTATGTTTCCATAACTTTTTTTTATGTTTGGCATCACCTATCACACGCAAATCGTGAATGTCCAGTCCTCGAACTACGTATAACCATGCTTGTACCTCAATCATGCAGACGCGTCAGGAGAGAGCGGGCAGTTCGCAGAGCTCCTCCAAAACACGCACCCATCAGCCATCACTGCTTTTCATCCACAGTCGCAATCCCCCCGTGTGCCGAAAGAGGGGGGAGGAAACCCAAACGTGCGCTCGCTGAGAACTCAACTGACGGGCGCCCAGATGTCCAGGAGGAAGCGCTTGAGCAATGAACAATGCTAATCCATTTGACTGCATCCCTCCTATATCCCCGAGCAGCACGATTGATGCTCTCATGAGGCTGCTGGCAAACGTCGGCACTGGCTTAGCCAGATTCGGTCCAAGATTGCACATTTATAAATATATTTATCAAATATATTTACAGCCATGTACAAATCTACCACTTCTTGATATAATTTTTCTTTAGCAGATGCCTTTAATCAAAAGAGAGGTGCAAAAAGCACATCATCTGTCACTAGCAGTTCATGAGGTAGCAGTAATCCAATCATCGCTACTGGACGGAACCCACATTGAGTCATGAGGGATGATGGCACTGTAAGGTCAGCACTGAGTGAGGCATGATGGGAATTTAGGGCTGGAGTGAAGGACAGTGGGAAAGTTGGGACAATATAACAACAATTTTTCTACTCAACATGGAGCACTTTTAATTGGACTTTTCTGAGATCTTTGCATTCTGGAATCTCTGTCAATCACGTACATCCATTCTTCCATCCATTATCAAGCCTGCACATTGCTGTTTGGGGTTGCAGGGGAAGGCTGGAGCCAAACCCAACATCCACTGGCAAAGAAACAGTTGGCTGGTCCATTGCTGAGCGCACAAACGCACCTTCACACACACTCACGCAAATAAACAAAAAGATTTGAAACTAAAGGATTTGGTCTCCTTGTCGGTTTTCAAATCTTTTATTAGTACAATGGTGCATAAATCGGTTGGTACTTGTCAATGCAGTTGACCATTTTAATGTGAGTCCACAGTTTATTGAATATCTTTTATGTCCGTTGGTATCATTTGAAGCTATTCTATGTTTTTTATGTTTACACTGTATATTCTTTTGTGTTTGTCCTGTATATGTAACATGTCATGCTGCTATCTTGGCCAGGTCTCCCTTGAAAAAGAGATCGTTGATCTCAATGGGACTACCTGGTAAAATATGGGTTAAATAAAAAAAAAAATAAACAGTCGTATCAGTGGAAATTTCATTGTGTCTTTGAAAAGCATGAACTTTAGACCGCGACAGGAAACTGGAGCGATCTTGAAGAAAGCATACATTTTTAAACAAAGATGTAAACAGACAGACAATCACCCCAGCCTGCTTTCCTCTGCCATTCCCATAAAATTGTGGCAAAAGTAGAGGAACACTGCACTGCAAAAGAGACTTCATCATATTGTACTTCAACAAAGGGCGGATAACGGCCTCCCAACAAAATTTCTCTTATCTGAGAGAAATCATTTTCCCAACAAAGCTCAAACGCTCCTTTGATTACATCGCACTGTCGGTACAGTAGATTGGAGGCCTTGGAGAAAATGAGACTCATTTGATTGAGGCCTTAAACATGATGGACAGGTAAAGGTAGAGTGCAATCAAAAAGCAGCGCATCATATTTTCTCCTACTGCTGAGGGAAATGTAATGCACCGAGGCTTTGGATGCTGTAGATAAGCATGTCCAAATCCACAAATAAAAATTTGAATTAAACTGCAGGCACTCCCAGAGTGCAAACCTCCGCCAAGGCAGCAGAGTTGAAATCTTGCCGAATTAACATGGCTCATAAGTAATTTAAGGATAAGTTCCATCCCTGATATAAGCAAAGTTCAGTTCGACGTGTCATAGGATTTCAAGATGGCTGCCGTGGCGGCCATATTTATTGACGATCGCGGTCAAAATCAATAGGGTCCATCCTTCATATAATAGCAACCCACCCACACAATTTCAGAGATATCCGTTCTTTACTTTCTGAGTTATCTTAGTTCACAGGCAGGCAGACAGACAGACAGACAAACCAATGCTGGCAAAAACATAACCTCCTTGGCGGAGGTAATTATTTTACGAGTGGAATTTTAAACACTTTTACAAAAAAAAAAGTATGGGGGCTAAGTTCGAAACATTAAATGAGTAGCAACCCAATAGTTACAGTATATTTCACTGAGAAACGCCATTTTCAGTTGTGTTGGGGAGAATCAACAGCTTCTCAGCAAGGAAGCCAGGTCAAGGTAGACAAATGGACTAATTACCATCTCAATAAAAGGAAAACAATGTGGCGAAGCAGGGGCGTCTCTTAGACGCCAGCAATTGGCCAGAGCAAGATGAGATAATGATGTTCTCCTGGTTGCCAATGAGCATTACATCGAACAGAAATAACACTGGCATTTACACAAAGGAGGAGTACTGCCACTGAACTGCAGGATGGGGAGTCGTTCCCACAGCCCGATGAGACAGGAGATGCTCATTACCCTGTCAGAGCTGTAATCTTTACTCCGACCAATGCTGCCAAACAGGAAGGGCGATATGAAATTCCCAAAATAAAGATGGCCGAAAGGTTCTCGCTGCTCATAAGACTCACATTTCAGCCGCTTAAAACTTTATTTCCCCCCAGGATTACGTTTCCTATCCATCTTCCATGTTTCAGTTGCGCAAATAAAATGAACCCAAAGAACTGTTTTCTAAACTGCGAGCACTTCATTGGATAGTGACACCTTCTGTTTATTTTTAGTTTTGTGATCTAGCACGTCATTTAAAGGGATACAGTAACAGTGTGTTGGAAGTGCAGACTGTCAGCTGTAATGTGAGGGTGTTTTCATCCAAATCAGATGAACCATTGAGAAATTCCAGAACCTTCTGTTTGTTCACAGTCTCCCCCACCATTAAAAATATTGGTCAGTTAAACATAAGGGAGAATAAGGTGTTTTTCAGATTTGGCAGCATCTTTTGACAGCAATGACTGCTTGAAGTCTGAGAAGCATAGACGTCAGCAGATGTCGGGTATCTTCCCTGTCGAGGCTCTCCCGGGCCTGCACTGCAGCCATCTTCAGTTCCTGTCCATTTCAGGGACTGTATGCTTTCAGTCTCATATTAAGCATGTAAAATGGATGTTCAGTTTAATTCAGATCCAGGGACTGACTTAGCCAATAGAGCCAAAACAACATAAAATGCATCATGGTCCAAGGACTTATGGTGCAAACTGCATGTGATGTGTATCAGAGGAAAACGATTGGTTGTGGCTCCTCCCAGCATGAGACAAAGGGAGTCTACAGCGCTTAAGTGTACCGCACAGCTGTGCATCATCCCGACTGACAGGTCAAAGAGAAGGAAAGTTGAATTCAGCATCACGTCATCAATAAATACTGATAACTGCCTCGCCGCAGCCCAGAGTAACGCCTGCTGGGGAATACCCACGCAGCCCAGCGTGAGGTGAAACACCCTCGCGAGAGAAACACCCTCCCCCACGCCCTCTCACGCACTGCCGACACTTTCTGGAAGGTTCCTCAGTCCTTGTGAAGCACGTTAAAAACAGGAAGTAAGAAGTATAAAGTAAAAAACCTGGCTGGAGACTGGCTCGAGGTATCAGGCTGATGAGAGCAGGTTTGTAGAGATCAAGGTGAATGCATGTTGCTCTTCACCCAAATACTGGCTCTCACCGCTCACCACTAGGGTGGTGTGATGTCACCATCACCATGGAGAGATGTACTCTGAAGAAGAATGTACTCCTCACTTCTAACATACCAGGCAGGAATTCAGTCACAGATATTACTGTGTGTTTTGTGTTCGCATGCAGGTGTGGGTGTGTGTGTATGTATGAGTGTATAGTTAGTGAATTTGCATGTACATTACAGAGCAAAATATTATGAACACCTGCCATTTTTCAGAATTTGGCTGGTTTTTGCCATCTTAAAGTTACTTTTTGAGCAACAAAGTCACACAAAATGCTAATGGGACTCTTGTATTGACTAAAAATGTTGCTCGCTAACAACTGCGCCTATTGAAATTCAACTGGAGTTGCTGTGGGATGAACTTGACCGGGCAGTGAGAGAAGTGCGCCCATCAAGTTCAAAAGAGCTCATGAAGGAACTCTTGAATGCCCAGAATGAGTTAACAGGAAGTTCTCTCCTTAAAATGCAGGAATATGTCTGGCTGTTATCAAGGCTAAGGGAGGGTACTTTGTATAAAGTCAAATATGTATATATTTCTTAGCAAATCATTTTGCAGATTACTAGTAGTGATATGCGTTTCTATGTTATTCTGTTTTTGTTGTTGCTGAAAATACCAGCCAAATTCTGAAAAATGCGGAGTGTTCGCAATATTTTGGCCTGTAGTGTCTGCATTTGTGTGTACTAGAGTGGGTGTCTGTATGCGCGTGCACGTGTCCGTGTGTGCATGATTGCTTGTGTGCGCTTGTGTTCGTGTGCCCGTGTGTATTCATGCTCGCCCGCAAACATGACAGGCAGAACGGACTGACAGCATCAAAATGAAGAAGATGCATAGAGGGAGAGAGAGAGAGAGGGAGAGACGCGATAACAGAAGAGAATCAGTCTCAGCCTGTCTAGTCACGATCGTCCCTGTTCGACATGCATCTCTGTGTCGAACCCTGACAGCCTCATCCACGCGGCGCTACCGTTGAGTACAGTGACTGCTGCTCCCCTCGCACCCCAACTCTGCATTTTACACTCCAGTACATCCAATAATTAATCAAACTCCCCTCACTACTGTTCATTATACTGCTGAACTCCCACAGCAAAATAAAAACTCAGAGACAGAGGGCAAGCTAATATCTAACACTGTCAACACTGTATGGTCATGAAAAAATAAAAATATGATCCAAGAATAAGCTCAGCTCGCATGCACATGCTCGCGGGTGCGCACACACGCGCGCGCACGTGCACTCCCACACTTGCACACACTCGCGTACACACACACAACGCTCTTCTTTAAACTGCATGCCATCATTCTGAATACAACAGGACAATATCCATGTTCATTGATTAGAGCGTCATTGTTGTTGAGTGACATGAACATGCCCATGCGGCAGAGCTCCACAGGATCTTCAGCCACTTGCAATATGCAGGACAGAGAAACAGCCGCCCATCCAGAACAGATGTGATTTTTTTTATTATTATCACAAAGAGATCATGCAAACACGCATCATTTAAAAAGCTTTACACATGCAGAAGTGCACCTAGGCAGGGCCACTGCTTATATTCTGCGTACAGACTGAGGTAGAGGGTAGTGTGCACTGCCCTGTGAGGTACTACAGATCAGAACCCTTCCTGTAATTTAAATCAGCAGGTCAGTCAAACGATGCCCTTTGATCCGTCCGTTAGGAATGCACTGTCCTCTAAACTCCTCTAAACCCCAGCTTTGACCAACCTCAGACCCAAAGCGAATCACGCTAAAATTGCATCCGTCATATGTAACGCTCCATTTAAGAATTAAATCCCCAAAAGATTACATGTGCCACTCAAGCGACATTAATCCCAAAGCCTGTCTGCAGCAGAATTCAGATAGCCTGGAGGAAACCGTGCCCTCATGATGGGGCTGTCTCCAGATCTACACAAGCTGCAGTGTGTTTGCACACAGTCTTCCTGCAGAGCAAAATTAGTAATTGCAGTTTACTGCACTTCACAAGGGGACTTTCCAGCAATATGTCACCATCAGTGCACAATCGGCACGTACACACACCACACAGGCGGACTATACAAACATCACATCTCCATACTGTACAGATAGGCAACACTCCCACACACGCAGACATCCTAATACTGTAAACACACACACATGCAACACTCCGACACATACGAACACATCCCAATACAGTACACACACCCACACACACATATGCAGCGTTCCAACATGCACAAACACATCCCTACACTGTACACAGACGCACACACGCACGCACGCATACTGGCACACAGCACTCCTGTACACACACAAATGCATCCCCACGCTGTACACACACAGCACTCTCACACACACACACACACAGCACGGCAGAGCAGGTTGCTCAGTCGAAGGGAAGAATCTTTCAGCTCTTTGCACGCCTTTGGCCATCACGTGACGGATCGAAACTGCATCGACAGGGCAGCCCCTGCGAGCGAGTGCTCTCTCCGCAAGCCCACCAGCCAATGCAGGGGAGGATGGCAGAACCACAGAGCTAGAAGGAGAAACACCAACCGTAAAACAAAGTATCAAGCCACAACAGCAGTTTAGAGTTCAAACCTTTCTCAGATTCACTAACCCTGCTTTACAAATCTAAACCCAAACACTGAACGAGACGCTGAAGTTGGCCACAATACACTCAAAGAGTGGAGGTTTCAATCTGCAAATGAGTCAGTGATAAGCCCACCTTTTCTAGTATCATTTCACAAGTAAAAATTTTTTTAATCAGCAACTTTTAATGGCTGATGGACACCTTAGTTTTCTGACTCATTTGAACGAGAACAGAAAATACCAACAGTAAAACCACGCAAAGACTGGTGCCACGATCAGTAGCAATAAGCGAAATCGCTGTGCGTTCATCAATGGTTTAAATAGCACAGTTGCCAGGGCAGCAATTAACTGGCTACATTCTGTGTAGGAAATTTGCCAGCTGAGACTGCAGCACAGCGCTAACTTATGTGACAGAGAAACTAATTCAATATCCCTTTTGAAGAAGAATGACACGGAACTTGCCAGTGAAGTATCTTTCTCCAGCCCGTCTCCTCCCACAGCCGACCCACCATCCTTCATCCGCAAACTGCCATCTGATCAATCTCTGTGACTGCCAATCTCCCTGGGGAAATCAATATCACCTCCACTAATCAAGAGTATCGATTGCCTGTCTGTGGTGAATGCAGGAAGCCAGCTAGTGGTGTGCATGTGTGTGCGTGTGTGAGTGCACGTGTGTGCGTGTGCCACATTAGATGGAGGCACATGATCGATGCCATGTCCCCTGACGAACATGTTCTGTGACCCTGAATCTTGTAAAGAAAGAAGTGTTTTTATTAAAGTCACAGAGTGTTAACAAAGCAGTCTTCAAATGGGGCACTCCTAGAGTGCAAACCTCCGCCAAGGCAGCACAGTCCAAATCTTGGTCAGTGGGAGCAAAGTTCAGTTATCGCGTGTCATAGGATTTCAAAATGGACGCCGCAGTGGCCATATTGTTCCACTGATCTCGGTCAAAATCAATAGGGTCCATCCCTGATCTAATAGTCCAGCCACAAAATTTCAGGGATATCCATTCATTACTTTTTGAGTCATCTTCTTCATAAACAAACAGACAAATGAAACTGATCACATAACTTCCTGCCAACTTCGTTTGGTGGAGATAATGAAGGACAGAACAAAATCCTTCTCAGTGCAAGCCGCACCAAACGAAACCTAACAGAACTGCTCGGATGGCAGAATATTTGATGCAACCCTCGTGTCATCTACGTCCGACTGAGAGTCAGCCATTAGGCCGCAGTGTCCACAGAGATGAGGAAGGGAGATCTGACGCATCGAAAATGACTTTTACCGCTTCCACACACGCCGTCATAAAGAACAATTTCACTTCCCTCTCAGCGATTTATTCCCCCCAACCCCCCCTCCCTGCATTTGTTTAACACCCCCCAGCCTCCTGGTGACTACAGACTAAAGGACCCTCATCTGCTTTCCGCGCAGCGTCACAGCATTGAGCGGAGGCCCGATGCGGCCTCTCTCGCCGCGACGCAACAGCCCGACGAAGTGCGGAGGAAGTAAATGAGAAATGATCGGCCAGGGGACAACGCCGCAGCTCATTATCATTCACAGCAGCCACCCGCGACTCCCGCCGTCCGCTGCCAGCCGTTCCACACCGCCGCTTTTACCCGCAGTGCCCGCTGTCGCCACGGAAACATTTCGGTGACTTTTAGAACTCTCATTTCCAAATTCGCCATTTTCAGACAATGGAGAGAGTTGGAAAGCTGAGGATTTAATATGTTTGGGTAATTTTATTTGTCAGAGCGGTGAATGCCTAAAAAATCTGTTAGGCAAGTAATGCATTTTCTTTCCTCGACAGAACAAAAGAGCATCAGCCACTCTCAGTCTCTAAAAGCACTGCCACGAAAAATGGGGAAATTGTCATTCGATTTTGGTTTCCCGTGATAACCGATGTAGTATCCTAGGCGTTTGAGACGGGGACACGTCGTGGGGAGGGTGGCAGTTGAAATGTTGGTTGCTGCAGTCGAGCACTGATTTCAGGGTAATATTACAGCCGTATTTTTCAGAAACGGCTCCCTGACAGCGTTTTGATGCCTTGAGCACCGCAGTGTGGGACCCGGTAAAGCATAATCTCAGAAAACAGGTTGAAAAGGCACATCATACAGAGGTACCTCAGCTCTACCTCAGCTCTTCAATCCCCTGCCTTTACATGGCACTTCCGCCAATTTCTGCAAGAAAAACCCCAGGGTGGGTGTAAACAAGACCTGACATAGAATATTACAGTTAAAGCCCCCTTTTGACAGCAAGCTAACCTTCTAAAGGCTAGTGCTAGTTGGACCTGAAAATGCTATGCATTATCCATTTCAGACAATAACCGGCGCTGGTACAACAGCAATGTTTCCGGAGATCTACTGTCCATTACATTACAGTCATTGAGCTGGTGCTTCCACGAAGAGTGACTGCCTCCCTGGAGTAATGTGGGGTTAAGAGCCTTGTTCAAGGGCCCAAAAGCTGCTGATCTTATTGTGGCTAAAGAGAAGCTCCAACCGCCAAAGTCCTGAGTCTCAGTCAAACATTCAAGCCACAAGGCCACAGGCCAGCCCTATTCCTAGAGGCAAGCGTTTCCAAACCCAGCTCAAGGAGTACCCTGGGCCTGCTCATTTTAGAGCTTGTCCCCGATTTACCGCACCTGATTCAGCTCATCAGCTCATTAGTGATGAGCTGAACTGGGTGTGTCAGATCAAGGAGATGTAAAAATGCGCAGAGCAGACAAACTGCAGGAGTAGGCCTGGGAAAGATTAGCCGTTCCTCAAAGCGTGGGCTGCATCCTTTGAAGCCTGCATTTTTAGGGGTTGTCTCATTTCCATCCGTCCAAACTAAAACGTAGAGTCAGGGCTAAGGGTTAAATTTAGGGTTAGGTTAAGTGCTAGGTTTAGGGTTAGGGGAACCAGTGACGACTCGCTTAAACCAAAGCTGTTTAACGGAGATGAAGTGACGTCATGTCAGTTTGGCGGATGGAATTAAGTGACAAACCCTAAAAATGCAGCCTTCGAAGGATGCAGCCCACACTTTGAGAAACAGCCATAGTTATGGGCTACTCCATACCACACAAAGCCCTCTGAAATCAACAGCTAAAGATCTGCACTGAGCTGCCAAATAGTAGAGTCATGTGTAACGAACTAGGGTTGAAGTGAAAGCCCATTGAATTGCAGGTCTTCAGGAGTAGCACCGGGTAGCACTGTTACATTACGGTCACCTCTATCCATTTATGGTTAGATTTTGATGTGCAAGACTTGCTTGACCTAACGGGCTAAACAATGATGAAGAAAGGTGTCGTGGAACTGCCCATTCGATCGGCAATCTTCACCCCTCATGGAGAAGGTCAGCGTCATGCGGAGACCTGGGTCAGGCACGGACCTGAGGCTCCACGGACTCAGAACGAATCAATACGAGTACAAGCAGCCTGCAGCCTCGTGAGCCATGTTCTCAAAGCCCCACGTCAACGGGAGAGCGACCCTGCACAAGAACTTCAGAGGGAAAAATGCAATCGCAATGGGAGTGACACAGCCAAGCAAGCAAACCGCTCGTCCATGAGGCAACCGTGAGTTGAACGGTGGATGGTTCTCCGTGTTCAGTCCATGAAAGACTGGCTGTGCGCCGCGGTGTGAATAGAGGCAGGCTGTCACAGAGAAGAATGGCAAATGTAGACTCCTCTACTGAATAGTCAAGGGGGATCCTGCCAGAACTCGACTGATTTAGAGACTTCCAATTAGGAACGGGGACTGTTTTATACAGTAAAACAGCCCCAAGGTCAGAGTTAAATTATTAAATAACATTTGATTAGGCCCAGAGGCACGCGGAGTTTAAGACACATTTTCTGTGCAATCTGAGCTCGTCTACAGACAGAGGCACCAGAGCACGACCAAAAAAAAAAAAAAAAAAACATGTCTGTCTAGACAAGTGTTTTGGTCGTGTTATGGGAAGTAAAATTACATTTTTTTTCCCCACAAGTACAAAATATTAACGTGTCCTAAGTAAGTGTGTGAGTGTGCCATTTATTACCCGACTCGTAAAACTACCTTGAAACGAGTCCAATTATCTCAACCACCAGGTAGATTATTTTACATTTGATTAAACCAATGGACATACGATTTTAAATATGAGAAAATGTCAGATAGTACCACAAAAATAAGGCCAGAATACTTGCTTACATTGAACATTTTTTTCATTAATAGCTATATGTATTGAGGAGATCGAGCACCATGTTCAGTGATAGCCCAGCTGCGGCTGCCGTTTGTGCGACAGGATTGAACACCTCCTGTCATCAGCTTTTAATCCGACTCGCCTCCTTCTTAATCCTTTCAACTGCACCGTCTCCCTCCTCTGTTCTACCCAGCATTTGCGTGGCACAATCACAGATCTGATGGCAGTTTCTCTGTATAAAAAAATACATAAATAAAGGCATAAAGTGGGAATGTGGCGAATGGCTGAGGGTAGTGTGTTTGATCATCTGAACATGCTTGCTTTTCAGTTCATAAATGGCTGTGTGCATGCGTGTGTGTGTGTGTCTGTGTGAGAGAAAGCGAGAGAGCGCCTGTCTTCGTTATTGTCCATCTGCACAAGTGGGCGTACCCATCATTGTCAATCTGTGTGTGCAACTATAAATGTTTAAATGTGCGTGCATGTGTGGGCGGATATTTCTGACTCTTGTGGGACCAAACGTCCCAAGATGAGAGGGAACAGCAGATTTCTCCATCCGTATGGGGACGGTTTTCAGCCCCCACAAGGTCATAGAGCTATTTTAGAGTTAGGAGTTGAGCTCAGGATGTGATAAAGGTATTAATGGTTATGACCAATGCATGAAAAAAAACAACTTGTGTGTGTCTGTGTGTGTGTGTGTGTGTGTGTGTGTCCCAGGAATGCCAGCATCCACAAAAAAGACACGAGGTTCAGTGTCACCCAGGGATTTTAGAAGTAATATCACAAATATATGATTACAATGTTCCTCAAGTGATGTAACAATTATTACTAGCAACAGAAAGCAATTCGAGATTTTAAAAATTCCCCAAAAAAATCTGTTTGTTCTTCTTTTTAAGAAACTTTTTCTTACAGACATTTCACATAAACACACGTGGGTCAAAAAAGATTAACATTGATCAACAGCTTCAACCCCATGGGACACTGGGAGACTGTGTAAAACTTAAATAAAAACAGAATGCAATGATTGGTAAATCATGTAAACCCTAGATTTAATTGAAAATAGCACAAAGACAACATATCCGATGTTGAAACTGAGGGATTTTATTGTTTTATGAAAAATGTGCTCTCAAAAAAGTTGGAACAGGGGTATGTCTATCACTGTGTTGCACTGGGGAGTCCAACTGCTGTAATTTTGAGAGCAAATGTTTTCACATTCTTGCTAGATGCAGGATTTTAGCAGCTCAGCACTTCGTGGCGTCCTTTTTCATGTTTTTCCATCTCACAATATGCCAGATGTTTTTAGTAGGTGACAGGTCTGGACGGCTGGCAGGCCAGTTTAGCACCTGGACACTTATTACAGAGCCATGTTGTAGTAATATGCCCAGAATGTGGTTTTATATCGTCTTGCTGAAATAATCAAGGCCTTCCCTGAAAAGGACATTGTCTGGATGGCGGTAAAACACTTTTCCAGTTTTACATTGCCCCTGTCCCACCTTTTTTGAAATTTGTTGCTGGCATCAAATTCAATTTCACCATTTATTCTTCAAAGAACAAGAAAATATCTTAGTTTCAACAAGTGACATCTTTTGTTCTTTTTTCAAGTAAACATAGGATTTAATTTTGTTTTTATATGCATTTTAAACAGCTTCCCAACCTTTTGGGAAAGGGGTCATAAAACCTGCACTTTAATGGCCTGTTACGTCCACGGCTCAATTGGTTGCAAGAAGAAGGAAACACCAGATCGATTTGGCCAAAAATGACAGCAATTTCTTTGTTATCCAAAAGAAACCACTCCAACATCAGGAAAAGACAGCCGTCCAATGAGATATGAAAGTCAGTGTTGTCAGTAGTGTAGGATGTAGATGGGGGGGAAAGTACGGTGTAGTATGTGTTGGTTGAAACGTGACAAAACCACAAATAAAACGAGGTGCGAGGGGGAACGAGGAAACGACCCACGATGCCAAGGGCTGACCGGTCTTTTAACCCTGGAATCACTGAATGCAGCTGGACTGAGTTTGGTTTATTTCCTCCAAGCTCCACGCAAAAGGTACCTAATACAAAACAGACTACATAGGCCAGGGGTGGGCAATCACGGTCCTGGAGGGCCGGTGTGTATGCAGGATTTTACTCCTATCAATTACCCTGTCTAATTGAGTTAATTGATTGCATGCACAAATATAGATTTTCGCAAAGATTTGATCAAAGGAAAATGTTTTATGAAGGGAGACAAGACTAGTCTTTGTAGTTTCATGATAATTTAAAGAAATGTGCATAAAACGTCAGATTTCATAAATGGTTTGGCTAATTGAAATAATCAACTAATTAAAGACCAGACGTTGGTGTGAAAACCAGGGACAGATACGGCCCTCGCTGCCCACCTCTGACTTAGGCCCTGGAAGACAACCAGGGTCGTTACAGGCCGTACAGAGACTTATGGGTCATTGCGGATGAATTTGCGTCATATTTACCGCTCAAACTCCTTGCAACACATGCTATGAATAAACAATGGAAGATCTAGCATGTGGTTGACTTTTAACTATTCCATTTAGACTTCAAGAGTAAAAATGGTTTTAGTTAAAAGACATATCAGGTCGCTAAATGTCAGATTTGTTATACAGACATCACACAGGATTCTGTAGATGAAAAATGACCGAGATCCATTTCAGAATTTTCTGCTGCCTGTTCGAAACACAACGCTTTCCCAGAGGCGAACACACATTGAAAAACGCACGCACACAGAAGCACGGACAGCGCATCATCGCCCACACGAAGAACAGACAATCCAGCTGATGACGCATCGCTGAAGAGCGAGCCCCCAGACGCAGTTTCTCCGCGTGGTCTTCTCGGCAGGACCGACTGTGGGTTTTTTACATGTTTGAATCGGCGAATACGTTGCAGCTTTGAGCTCTGAAGGCCTCACCTTTCTGTGCGTTGAAGCGGTGTGCCACTGGCGTTTTAGCGATGCTGAAACGAGACTAAAAGCGCACATCGGTTCCTCAGAGAGCTTGACTACTCTGCCTTCAAATAGCTCCTGGAAAAATAAGCCTTACAGCACAGCAGCACCTGAGTCCAATGCATTCTAAATACTGTTGGTGAAATGCAGAGAGAATTTATTCACCAACATCCAGAGCTGGCTAAAAATGCTTGTCCTCTAAAAGATGGCCCACTGAGGGATTCCAGCATTTTCTCAAACAGGAATCCAGGAGGAACACCTCATTGCATTTTTTGGTGAAAAAAAAACAAAAAAAAAAACAAGAAACGCCCGCGTTTGAACACCCTAGGCCTGACTTATGAAGTGTCCCAGAACAATTACAAAGTAGAATTCCACAGAACATACATTTACAAATACAAAAAAGTCCCACAAAAATTTTGGAAAATTCAAATTTTTTTCACTAATCTAGAGCCCCGCATGTATATGATCGTTCCCCCAGATATAAATCCCCTAGCTCAAATGATTCATAAAAATCAGTCCACGACAAAGTTTTTTTCAAAAACGCAAAAAATGCCATTTTTTCCCCAAAAAAATGGTCCGATCTGAAAAAGTCTTTCCTGGCCTGGATTCCCTACATTACCGCGAATGTTTTGGCATGGGTAGCTAGTTTATTGATGCTGACTTTAGAGGTGCACACATGATCAGACAGACAGACAGACAGACGGACGGACGGACAACGAACTGATGACAATACCCTTCGGCCTGAGGGCAAAAACCACCACAGTTTACCACTTTCAGAAACTTGTGCCAGAAATACCTCGACAACTGAATCATGACTATTCTAGACACTGATGTATTCAGATCTGTGTCTGGATGACTCAGGCAAAGTACAGTACAGCACACCAAAAGAAATGAAAATTTGTCACCAGTATTAAAGCTGCATGGCGTCTCTCCCCGTGGCCTGAACATCTGAGTCTAAGGTGAGGGAGGTGTAAAATGATAAAAAGACAGCATGATGGAAAAAACTCATCAAAAACATGATCATAAAAACCTCAAAATGGTGCTTGAACTGCCCCTCAAAAGTATGATGCAACCAAATGCCACAGTGAATGCATCTCTGACTCAAACACTGCAGAAATTCTCCCCTGCCCTGAATGGAAACAAAGACCAGAGTCGAGCCAGCCCGGCTTCCGAAGGAAATGAAGCCGAAGTGGTATTCTGAGAACCAGTGAAAGGGACTTAACGCAAATCCCCTTCCATCTTCTGGAAGGCTCACATAACTCAGAGAATTGGCTGACTGCAAAGAAGCAAAGGGAGTCTGGCAGGCAGACACTCCCGCATATTTAACAGTTTTTTTTTTTTTTTTTCCCCATTTTAAACATGATGTTTGTCACATTGGACTGGCTGCCTGAGTGCACTTTTAGTAATGCCTACTTAAAGCCGCGGTAAGATTTTTTTGTTTAAATGGGTGTAAAATAGTTCTGACACTCAGAAAGCCAAAGATATACACTGGAGAGTCAAAACATTCAAACTACCCACAGATGCAGCGAATAACGCTGATCATCTCATAACAATGGCAGATTTCAAGGTCTGCAGACAGATCGAGGACTGCGAGATGAACAGTTGATCATCATATTTGCGTTGCATGTGGGAATAATGGGAAATGAATGACTTTCATTCAAAGGGACATATCGTTATGGACTGACGAGTAGAGAATCTCTGAAGAAGCAAGACTTCTGGGGGGCTCCCAGTCAGCAGATGTGAGTGCTTACTGACAGCAGCCCAAGGAGGGACAGACCATGACAAAGTGATGGGGTTCTGGCCGCTGAGATTGATGAATGCATGAAGGCTATCCTGTCTGGTCCAAACCGACAGGGGGGCGACTGTGAAAAAAGTTGCTGAGAATTTCAATCATATTCACATAAGGGATGCGTCACAACACAAAGTGCATCAAACCCTGCTGTATTTTGCGTTTTTCAGCGTGCAGACTAATCAAAGTACCAACTCTGACCCTGGTCTACCTCTACAAGGGGCCCCAGTGGGCACCAAAGCTTCAAAACTGGACCTTGGAGGAGTTGAACAAGGTCGCCTGTTCCAGCGAGTCCCGTTTTCTTTGACATCAGGGGCATTGGCCGGACGTTTGCGCACTGTTGACCTGGGGGAGAGATGGCACCAGGGTGCTCCGTTGGAATAAGACAAACTGGTAGAGGGAACGTGACACTCTCGAAAAGTCAAAAGGTGTCAGTTAGATGGAGCTATTTTGGCAGCACAAGAGGGACTTTCAGGAGGGACTTTTTTTATATTAGGCATGCAGGTGGTTTTCATCCGGTGGATGATCGGCAGAGAGCGCTGAGTTAACTAGGCTTATGCCGCCGGAGACGATGGCTTAGGGTATATCCCCAAACGCCCCCAATCCTCAAATTCCCCAATCCTTCAATAGACCTTGAATAGACTTTCATTTTAACTTAATTTCAGGTCAATCGGACAAATGGTTCTGAAGATATGGCCAAAATGGAAATTTTCCATCACAAAGCACCACCTAGTAGCAGAATATTGAACCATACAGGTATGATGTCATCTGTGACAAGTTGTGAGGTTATGACCTTGCAGTTGCACATAGTTTCATATCAATTGGACAAATGGTTCCAAAGATATGGCAAAAATGGTGAATTTTATGTGACAAAGCTCCACCTTGTGTCAAAATTTTGAACCAAACAGGTATAATGTCATCAGGGGACACATCCTCAGGTCATGACCTTTCGTTTGCTCTTGATTTTTTTGGTCAATCGGACAAATATTTCCAGAGATATGATAAAAACAGTGATTTTTCAGTTTTTGGCCCCTGGTGGCCAATCTAGAAATTGTAAATTGTCCAAAATCGAATCAGTTCTTCCTCTCTATGATACTTATATGCAAAACATGAAATTTCTAATTTAAATATTCCTGAAGTTATCGGGTTATCACGAAGGGCGGCACGGCGGCGGCGGCTGGACCAAAAACATAATATCCCTGAAACGCCATTCGGCGTTCGGGGATATAATAATATGGGTCTTCCGGTCCCACCGCTCCACAGAAAACGGACACTAAATTTGTGGTATCCTGTTCCTACATTATCCAATCAAGGAAGAGAATGTCACAATGAGGCAGTCCTCTCTTCGCATTTATGAGCTGGCAGCAGAATTTTCATATTGAATGAACATGGCGGAACAAGAGACACCACCTATTCCAGAGCTCCCAGAAATAAATCACATGACCGAATTCACTAAGAGATTCAAGAGTGCTGAAGAAAAGAATGAAGAAAGGGAAGCTGCTCAGGAAAAAAAAAAGACAGGAGGCATGCGAGAACCTGAACACCTGTAATTTGTGGCAGAATTCAGCTTGGTTTCCTGTGTACCAATAGCAGCGAAGCTTGTTTTTGAGCTTGGTGGCTATTATTAGCTGGAGTTACACGTGCTTCATTACAGCAGAAAACAAACTCAGTTATGCTAACAACCTTTATAGCCAGGTGGATGACTGAGACATGAAAAATTAAGAGGTAGATGAGCCACTGCACTCAACTGCTGCAGTGCATAATATTGAAAGGTGCTCTTGCAATGACGAGTTCAACCTTAAATGCCCCCTGTGACATATTTGTCAAACGATTTTGTGGGTTGTCAAAACCACTGACCCCAAGTAAATTTTGCAACCTCATGCCCATAGTGACATATTTAGACCATCAGTGCTGCCATCTGATGCATAAAAGTGGAACTGACACTACACTGGCTGCACCAGCTAACCTTTCCAATATGGCCGCCCCCATGGTGGAATCCACACAATAGATAAGCACCCATTCATCACTGGATAAAGTAGACAGACAGGTAAACTAATGAAAAATAAGCTATGCCTAATACTTCAGCTATATGCCAACTACAAAAACAATGATGGAAAAAAAGTTCTCTTTATATCCTAGAAACTTAGACAGACATATGTCACAAAACTAAAAAGAGGTCAAAGGTCACAAAAAAATTAAAATCGCTATTGGGTTGTTATTAGCCCCTCCCCAGGACATATTAACAGACTACATTGATTTTTTTTTCTTCTCTCTTTCAACTTTCACTATAGTTGGGCATTTAAGGGTTAAAGGAGAATTCCGGAGTGAAATTGACTTGGGGTGTATTGAAACATGATAATGAGTACTAACTTTTGTTGAATACCCCACCTCCATATGCGCACAACTTTTCGAAATAAATGGATTTTTAGCCAAAGCTCTCAACCGGCTTACAATGGTTGAGAATCAGGCATCGCGTCGCCATGCAAAGAAATCGCAATTTTTTTCCATCATTAATAAGGCTCAAAGTAGCTCCACACTTCATCAATAGAATTCCGAGGGCCCAGACATTTAAAACAAGGCACTGAGAACTTTGAAAATGCACCGGTTGTTTATCAAAAAACACTATTTATGCAAACAGGGCCTCGATGTTGTTTCCAGTCGCCTCCATTTTGAAAGTCACGATAAGTCGATTGACGAGCACGAACGAATAGGAAGGATAGGGGAACAGACTGCAATCTATTTGTTTGTGCGCACCAATCAACTTATTGTGAGTTTCAAAATGGAGGCGACATTAAAGTTATGACCTGGCCAGCTCAAAGTCCAGACCTTAATCTGGCTGAGCAAATCTGTTGTAACATCAAAATAATCTCTTTGAAATGAACTTGGAAGCTTATGGAACGATTTAGCAAGCGAGAAAATAAAAATATATGTGAAAACTATGCCTAAAAGATTAAATGCTGTAATCAAAGGGTGGCTGCACTAGATATAGCCTTTTTCCCGAAAAAAGACATCATTACCCCGCCCGAAAGAGAAGGGTAAGGGGTATTGTTTTTGGTTCAGTTTGTTTGTGTGTTTGTTTCTTTGTTTGTTAACACTTTAACAGCCAAACTTATGGCCAGATTCACCCCAATTTGGGTTTAGGGATTGCCACTGATTGCCACTGCCCCAGAATAGATGCCAATTGAATTTAGGAAAAGTAGGTCAAAGTTTGTGCGAGGGGCGGGGTTTGTTGTCCCTGGCACCACCTGTTATTTTTATTTGTACAACATTGTTATCCATTTACTTATTTTCATCAATATGATTCAATATTACATGAAATAAATACTTGATTAGTACTTGATTTCTGATTAATCTTCATTTTGTTAGGTGAAGAACAGAATCAATGGGAAATGTGCTCATAAATGCTCAGAGCAATCGCCCCAAACTAGACAGGTTGGCACATGTCCACGTCCCTGTAGGCCCACAGGGTGCAGCCCCGCCGCAAAACATCTGCTGAGGTCACTGGAGAGAAGCGCGCGTGTCACTGCGAGGGGTGGGGGGTTCGGAGCTCAGAACGCATCACACATATCCTCATACGCTCTACAATTAAGCCGTAATCTCCCGACTCACGCTCAATTTGGCAATCAGGCCAGAGAGGAAGAGACAAGAGAGCACGTCTCGGCCGGGATCCTTTCACATTTCACATTGCAGTAATTCCGACAAATTGTTTTTCGGACTAATTCACTGTTATAGATTATTCATCATTTTCATAGCCATTAACTTTTCATCATTAACGCTTGGTCTGGAAATGGCACTTTCTAAATTCTTTTCAACCTGGCTGAAAGACCATCCACTGAGTCCCAAGGACTGCAACGTCTGAACCATGGGACAAAACCTCAATGTCAGGAGCGATCTCCAAAAAAACATGGACAGAACATTTTCACAAGCCAGCAGTTACACCTCTGCACCACCATCACCATGTTCAAGAGAACAAGAACAGGACACTGAAAGGCAGAGATGTCCTGTGGTTGCCCTATTTAGTAGGCATTAGGTAGTGCCACCACCACAATTGTGGTTACTAAAAGGCCAGCGAGCTAACCTGTTCGGGTGCTGAAGTCGTCAGGTGTTCTTCATTTCAGTTTTACCCAATTATTAACGAGGCAAATTTGCTTTTTTATGCTTTATTTATGTTTGCTGAAAGGTCGCATTAAAGATTGAAAAAGTCTTGCGTGCACTTTGTTGCCTGGCGTCACATTTGAGAAATAGAACCCTGCATCTTCAATAAGGGCGAGCAACCTTTTTATATCCATTGTATATCTGGGTCAGTGAAAACAGGTGGCTCTGCAACTCATATCTGTCATATCTGATGAAGTGGAGCTCGCAGGCCCACCCGGCCCAGGCACCGCTGTGGGTTTCACCAGAAAAACGAGGGCAGAAACCACAGGAAGCCCCGTCTCTAGGGGCCTGTGAGACAACAGGGATGCGTCAGCCCCACCCACTAGCAGGATGACATCACTTCTCTCCCCGCCCACACATTCCTACAACACAGGGTAGGATAACCGGTGCGAAAGGACACATTAGTCCACCACAGTGGCAGAGGCGGGGGTTTAATGCCCAGTAAAGGGACTGCTGCCGAACTGTTGAGTAAAGCGATTAGAGCAGAAGGTCTGAGAGTATTTGGAAAGCGATATCATTTTAAAAGGGTTCTTATTTCTACATGGTTAGCTACACGTGGACAAATATTGAACCCTAAATTCAAAGTGGGAACTGTCAGCTATAATTTGAGGGTTCTCGCACTGGTACGGAATTAGCCTAGCGTAATTACTGCCCTTAATCGTAGCTGTTGTCCCAATACTTACAAACCACGCGATTACCGATGCCGCTTCCTCAGTGCTCCAGCTATTTAAAATGGCACGGTGGAGACAGTGTGCATCACTGTGAGACGCTTGGGATAAGAGATCCAGCTTAATACCAAAATCGAATACAACACAGAAGCAGTCAAAATGGTGAACTCTCACGCCTGTCCCAAAGGGAGGATGGGCTGGAACGGCTCCCCCACTGAACCAGGAACCACTGCAGTTAAGTCCCTACCTGGCTTCACCCATGAGTCCCCCTCACAAATGTGTGGGCGAAAGGTCAAGGGAGCACCTCACAGCCAGTGGCATTAATACCGATGCTGTGCGTTCATTTTCCTTACACGTCTGTCCTATCAATTCAAGCCCTTAATGATAACTTTGTACACTGGGTATACAGGCAAATACATGTGTGGGGGCACACAGAATAGAGGAAGGGATTCCAACACATATTCAGTGAGTGAGCACACACACACACACACACACACACACACACACACACACACCAGACACGCACACACACGCGCGCGCAGTCACTCTACACGCAGAAGCGAAAAACTACGCACACACCTACATGCATTAGCACATCCACACAATACATGCTCACATACAAATACACCACACAGACAGAAAACACACCAAACAAATCAAATATACACAAGTAAAACACACAAACAGGATATTATCCCACACTTCCCCCCCAACACACAAACATCTCAACACTGGTGGTGTTTTTACCCACATCCCCGTTGGCTGTAAGAGCCTGTACTAATTTTGTACGAATGCGCACTCACTCTGATGGAGGACAGTGCACCTGGGATGAGGAAACATGATTGTGCTTTTTGAATTGGCGGAGGAGAAGTACACAGAGTTCATATCGACCACGGAGACAGACACACACACACACACACACACACACACAACACAGCAGGCAGTCAGGCATAAATGTGTTCACACACACAGATACACCACAAGTCACACAGGGATGGAATAACCCATGCCTAGCCTCCCCCTGTCAGGAAGTGCATTTTAGCACCGCACCAAAACATAACCCTCGCTTTACCCACTGCTAGCTTTGCCCTCATCACAGTTATCACTAGAGTCGCCTTTGTGTAAGTCACAGGATAACACCGAGTCCGACGCCAGGCTCCCACGTTTTAGAGTTCTACTCCAATTCAGGGAAAATGGGAGCAATTGAAGTCAAAACTCTAAGCCTGTCACCTCGCGGGTAAAAACATCCCCTCGTGACCGGGGTAGCCACGCAGACATGTTCGCTGAGTAACACAGGAAAATGTTTGTGAAAGCGAAATATTTTGTCTCGATGAAAGAGAACAACGTGCACATTTTAAATTAGATTTTGTCAAGCCTTCTAGTCACTAAGTCCGACAACATCAGGCTAAATCTTGAGTAATTTTTCCTGAAAGCACTCTGTAGCCTGGCCTTGGTTTCGTGGCGGGGTTGGAAATCGCAGAGGACAGAAAAGAGTGTAGGAAGACACTCATTTTTAATCACGCGAGGCATCACGTAGGCCGAGCTTCAAACGAGGCCTTTCAGCTCCACCAACATCGATATAATCAGCAGAGGCGAGGTGCTGAAAGAAAATAAAGGCAGAAATTGCTGATATCCAGACACACTGGCCAACTGTGATAACATGCAAATGTGAATAATGCTTGGCTGGCCATTGTGCAGTTACACATCACAGTCAGAATGAAAGGTTTTAAAGTGAGAAGTACATGGTCAATGAAACTGAATAATCTTTGCCGCAGGATCCCTGAATGAGGAAACTACTACCTCTGAATACCTGGGTAATCACAAAGATATAAAGATACGGGGTAGAAAATTAACAGTGCTCGCCTCACAGAAACAAGAAATAATGAATTATACACTTGTAGACCTTGAAAATATCACTTACATTTTATCACAGTGGTTAAATCCTCTGTCCTGCTTTAAGTGATTAGTTAACATTTGACAAACATTTATTGAGCATTCTGAAATTATTTGTATACCATACACATGGTGAATAAAACTTTTCAATTTAAAATTCAAAAATAATTTATTCAACTGCATTGCATGAGCAAATAAGCAGGTGTAGCTTTCTGCTAAAATGGCCCAAAAACAGAAAAAGTTAGAAAAGTGAACTCAGTGGCAGGTAGAATATCCCAAAGAAAAATAAACAAAAACAAAAACACATACACACGCACACACACGCACACACACACGCACGCTTGCACGCACAGAAAACAAGACATCATTGCATGCATTGCCCTCACCGTGGGCAACATTATGTTAAAAAATTAGACACTGAACTCCTAGGAGTGGGGAACCCCATCATAATCCATGGAAACAGATGGTACCACTGGGCTAAACAAGGTCTACCCTTCGTTCCTTCGGCCTGTGACAGGTTTATTTCGTGTTCTGTACTTTTTTTGGTGGTTGTATCACTAACTCTATATCCTGGTTCAGGGTAGTTAGCATTTTGCGCGATTCACTAAAATTTTCCACGCAGTGCACGATTGTGATCACGGATTTCTCATAATCATGTCATCGTTACGTTTGTGATAAAAATTGTGTCTAAACGTCAGGCCTGAATACTATTGGTCTTCAGGGTTGGTGACCCCTGCACTACAACTTCACAAAACAAACTGTTCTGTGCAATAGAGACTTCATCAGAATCTTCCATGACAAAATTGCAGTATTGTCGATTATACCTCTACCTCCTCTGCAGAAATATGGGTTGTTAATGCTCAATCCTTTTTGAAATGATGCAAGTAACTAATATATTGAAGCAAAAAGAAAATTATGGCAACTAAGGTTGAGAATGATCAAAATTCCATGCCTGGTGTTTTGCTCTGTTGTTCCAATTTTACTTTAGTGGAGATTTTCTATTCCATTTCAGAATATATTTTTAAAAAGAGAAGTACTGATACTTTTGACTTTTTTTTTCGGGCCACTTCCTCCACCATCTCACTCGGTACCAGGTACTCTTCGCCTCTCTTACTGTAAGCTCACTTATGAGACCATCATTGTCTGGTGCTACTGTTGTCCATTCATGACTTCAACTAATAATAACCCATTACAAATGAACGACAGCAGAATAACAACCATTTTATTGTTGCATGTATAGAAATAAAAACTGTTTATTTTAACAATCCTTGCATATCATAACAAGAGGTACATAATGCAATACAAATTAAAGGGTTTAGGAGATTACAACCATTAAAAGGACATTTATGATGTATGTAAAGTTCAAATAAAACCAGGAACATATCGTCAAGAGTTACATCATTGAAGTGACATTTATCACGAAAATGTTGGACGGAAAAACGTCACTTACATCACGCATGTGACATTCACCTAGTCTATTATGATATAACCAAAGCTGGCTTGTATTTATCATTGAAAATTGATGCTCCTTGCCACCAATAGCAGAAAAAATATGTATTGGTACAACAATGAGGGTCTGTTTTATAAAATAGAATCATAACCGAGTGTGACCCAAGGTCAGCTCAGGGCAGCAAGTGTCAACTATATTTTCGAGACCTTCAAGTTGTATTTTGCAAATGTTTGAACCCTATCCTTTAGAAAAAAAGCATTTACTTACTGAAAAACCACAGAATCTCTTTCTTTTCATAATTTTGTGGATTTTTGGGAGGTCTTGCGTGTCAATGTCACGTAAGTGACGATTTTCATAAGGTCACACATCAAGCGAAATAACGACTTTCCAAACAGTAGCATTATCTTGTCTTCTATTTCACTGAATAATACGTTAATTGAACTACCTGAACCCAAAAAATGGTTATCATGGGGCATGTTCTAAAATACCATGTCTGTGTCACACTTCTGTACCCTTTTGCATGGATGGACCCATATGCCAGCGAGTACCACTTTGGTAAATGTGGCATACATCAGCTGTTTCCACTGTACCTGGTACCATTGTGCTGAATATGTCATACACCAGGTGGTACCGCTGGGATAAAAGAGGCATACATTAGCTGGCTGTGTTTCCACACACCTGATATGATCTCTCCAGTAAATGCGTTAAAATTTCATGAGGGCCTCCACCGGGGTAGGGCTTGTTCTCAGGGCTTTAGATCTCCCACAGGCTCCCGGCTGTGACAGCCACACAGCTCCAACACACACACACACACACACACACAACACACACAACACACACACACGCACACGCACGCACGAACCCCTCAGTGGGCTATTGCTCTAGAAGACAGTCCTCACGCCGTCTGATGTTAAGAGACATTACCCACTAGCACAAAGCAGAAGACACTGGACTGTGTTGGGACCAGCCAATTTACAGCACATTCACAGGAGGGTAACCGCTCTGCAACCCTCTGTATTCTCTGCTAAAGTGTTTGTGGAATTATGGGAAATGAAGTCCACCAACCCACATTGGAATCTGAAGCACACAGTGCACTGGACTCAATCCAATGTAAAATACGGACGAGCAATTCAAAAGACACAGCCACCGCCAACATTCTACGCCCTTAAACCATCACTTCAGCTCAGCACATTAGGAAGACTTCGCTGTGACGAGGTAATGCTATCAGCTCATTTAAAATGCACGACGCCATTCATATCGACTTCTCTGCAATGGGCCGCAACGTTCAACACATCTCACCATCCTGTCGAATCAGCACAGGTGTAGGACTCGCCTGCTGCGACAGGGAAATGCAATCGCTTCATTTAAAAAGCACACAATCCCGATCGACTGAAATAGTCGTAGCACAGCTGGAGTGTGTGGTTCTGCGGGCCGCCAGCCAACAGCAGAGCCGCCTTCAGCCCAAATCGGGCTGGCCTCAGGAGCCAGGACTGCCACGCGGCCCGGCCCGTCAGTTAGCCTGTTAAATATTTCAGAGTTCTTTTGTCACTCTCATTCCCACCGCCTGCCAATGAAACGCTAAAAAATCTTTATTATCCAGGCGACCTCATGACACAAGCGTGTATGGCGTTTAATACTACTGTCATCCAGCTACTCACAAATCAATGACCTCATAACCAAGAAACTTCCCAAATGCACCAGGAATGTGATAAATGTGGCTGCCAGTTTCCATTTTATTCCAGAGAGTATTAACAATGACAGCAACAGCTGTGCTATTTCGAAATTTCCTTGAGGCTAAGGAGGGCTAAGATTGGTCGGAGTTGTGAAGGGGGCGAGTGAGAATTTACTCTCGTCCATGGTCGAATTTGAGTCTCCTCTCACTACATCTCCATCAGACAGTCGCCAAGATGGCAGCCGCTGATGGACAACAACAGGAATGTTTGGAAATTCACCATAATCACTCACTCAGGGTGGTTGGGAGTCACTTTATATACAACACACAAACAACAGCAATATATTCTGAGTTGAACATATTTCATTTGTAATGTAAAAAAAAAGAGGAAATAAAAAGGCCCAAGTAGTCTACTGTGAGTTATTTTTCTTCCCGCTGACAGACAGCATGACGCAACAAGCATAAACGCCAAAGCAGCCTGCATAAAATTTGCCTGAATAAATGGTTAAAAATGCACCAGATTCGCTCGGCTCGATGTCCCCTGCAGCTTCGATTTTGGATCAGGATCATTTGTAATGGAGAGCAAATAAAATCCACCCGGGCCAATTTGGAGAACTATCAGATGGCAGGATGCTTTTCAGTGCTCTGGCAGCTCAATGAAACTCCACGAGCACCAGGTTCAGTTAAAGGAATCTAGTGAGCATCTTTGCATTCTGGCCAGTTAAATGGCAGAAGGTGGGATTAGATCCTCTTATGAAACAAGGACAGCTGTGACGCCCACCTCTCTAAAAAAGAGCAGTCAAAAACCTGCTCTGGGCTGGCCGAGACTCGCTGCTGGATAAAGCGAGGGTATAAGAAGGTAATAATCACGTTCTCTTTGCATTTTGCTGAGGTGCTCGCTGCATTTGACCCCAGTTTGGGAGTGGAGTTGAGTGAGATATAGCAGAACGCAAAGATAAGTCCGCAGCACACCTCCTCTCCCTACTCACTCAGCTCAGGCCGGGAGCAGAGGGGTCACATCCAGGGCTCAGAGATCCCCTCCCACACGGTCCTCCCACCCATCAACGCAGGCAGGTGATTTTAACAATTAGCAGCACCACCTGGCTGGAGAATGATGCCAACTCCATGATCCAGACGATGGAGACAAAATACTGGGGGCTTGGTGCAAGAGGCGAGAGGCAGGGGAGCTGGTTGCGGTGGGGATTCACCTTCCTAACCTGGGTTTTCCATCTCTGGCCAGGGCAAACCATGGAGAACAAATGACAGTGACAAATTTGAGTGTGTGTGTGTGTGTGTGTGTGTGTGCGTGCGTGTGTGTGTGCCTGCCTTACAAAGCTGAATTACTGAGAAATCAGAGTGTTGTGAGGACATCTGGGGTTTGGTGGACTTTTTGGGCAGCCCTCACAGAGGATTATGGCTAATTAGTTCAAGTTACGGCCACAGTTAGCGTTATGTTAAGGATAAGGCTAGGGTTGATTAATTTTAGACATAGTTTGGTTTTGGGTAGGGTTTTGAGAAAGGCTATACAGAATGAATGGTAGTTAAAACAACGTCCTCACAAGTATAGCTGTGCAAACATGTGCATGTCTGCACGCATGAACGTACACGTTGTACGCATCCTTCCAGGGCTATTCCACTGTTTTCGGTGTCAGTAGCAGAGACAGACGCAGACTGTACTAATCTACAACAGCCACCCCCACCCAGCTCAAGGACACGCTACGCTCCACAACTGGGCCACACATTATCCTGGGAGCGTCTCTCCCATCCCCGCAGAGGAAACAAGCCAAAACCAACCAGTCGCAAAGTAGGTCTTGCTCAAAAAAACGCACAGGAGCTTAAAGAGCTCAGAGATTCAAAAACCGTTTTTCAAATGCTGCTCTCGGGAAGAAAATGGACCAGAGGACTAATGTTGAGGGCAAATCCATCCCAGAGAGGATGATAGCAATACAACGCCATTGCCAAAAAGGCCGTTTAGGATAAGCAAATTACTACATTATCAGGCCAGCTTACAGTATATTTAGCCCCATAAAACCTTTTTGGCCTTAGTAATGGGATTAAAGTGCATCAGTAGCAGAAAGGTTTAAGAACTTCCACTCTGCCCACAGTTTTTATATCGGTTGCTGGGCTTTGCATACAGTCCATTAATCAAAACTTTAAAGAGAACAATGAAGGCAACTGACTGGAACAGAAGTCAAACCATTTCAAGGTCATTTATCCTCCGTGTTTGTTCATTTGCTGGCGGCATTACACATTAATATTTAACCAAAACCCATCATAAACGAGTAACCATAAAGGTGATTTATATGAAAATGGCTCGCGCTTCAGTGAAATTCAGCCGTATGGTCAAATTAACCTTTTTACAAATAGCATTCTGTAGTTTTTACTCACCCAGATAAACACAGAGACACTAATGCAAATTCCATGGGGCTTAGTCGGCACACACAACAATCAGCCACAACATTCAAACCACCAAATAAAGTGAAGGCCCCAAAAACAGCTTCGTCAAACTGACGTCTACTTGAATTCTCGGTTCCAGGGTTTCCCAGCAGAGAATCTCCAGAGCATCACACTCCCTCCACCAGCTGGTCCTCTTCCCACTGCGCATCCTGGTGCCAGGTCTTCCTCAGGTGAATGGCGCACATGTGCCAGGCCGGATTGAAGGGCAAACGGGAATCACTGGACCAAGTGACCTTCAACTGCTCCGAGGTTCAGTTCTGAAGCTCCAGTGCCCATTGAGGGCAGTTTTTGTGGTGCACCAGGGTTACAATGGGCACTTCCACTGGTTTGCAGCTACAAATCGCTATACGCAGTGAAGTCAGTCGAGATTCCATGAGGGCATATTTCTTTCCAGTACCCCCGGCCAGACATACTGTAGCAGCGCACAAACAGATGTCTCAAAGTTCGCGCGAGCAAGTGGATGTTTAAAAAAAAAAAAAAAAAACTGAACAAAAATATACTATATATAGTGTATATTAATATACTATATACTATTATATAATAATATACTACTTGAGTAAATTTTTATTTTTTATTTTTTGAGGAACAGCGATGGTCGACAGTAGTAATTTATTGCATATAAGTGAATTTAGTATTTCCCTCCAGCGATAAACTTGAAAAAATTGGCCAAATTTTTCCTAGTGTACTATGCACGCTGAACCGTGACGTCGTCCCCTTGATGTGATGTGTTTGCAAAGCAGACATGCTCTTCGTAGAGGTGTATCATGTTATGGACAACTATGGGACTTGGAGTACAGCGTTAAACCTTTGATTCATGGCCTAAAGTCACCACGGCAATGTTCACCCCGCGTTCTGTGTACTGATATTCTGTTACAGCACTTTATACACAACAAGGAAATACTCAGATTCCCTGCCATAAAATGGCTGATATCAAGCCTGGAAACAAAGATCAGTGGAGGGACAGAGGCAGGAACCTTAAGAAGTATGAAAGTGCATATCTGCACATTAAGATGTAGCCTTACAGAATAATGTTTGTTGAGAAATACTGAATTGTTTCGGAGTTCTGACCGGGAAAAGAATGGGATGGCTGAGCTTTGGCCCGGAAACAAAACGAGGTGGCGGCAAAGACAGATGGAAGTATGAGAGGGAACACTAAGATGCATCCATATACTAAATTTCATAGAGAAATATTTAACTGTTTTAGAGTTTTGGCCCGGAAAGGAAGCGTGACTGACAAACGCGTGGAAGAATGGACGGACAGACAGACACGCGAAGAACAGTCATTCCTATACCCTCTCCCACTTTGTGGCGAGGAGTAATTAACTTCATCTCTCGTCTTCATCGCTCTCAAAGAACAGCCCTTTATAGATATCAGTTCAATGCAAAAATGGCTTTATTTGAATTACACAGATATACCGACAATGTACACACAAAATCAATTCCCAAACCCACTCACCAACCAAATAACCCCTCTCACCAGTAACATACCTGCCTCCAGACCTACCTGCACCACATCAATTACTATCCTACACCCCACAGGCCCTGTGGAGTCGTTTCAGTTCATGCCAGCGGAAAGACCTCCAAACCACTCATCACATTGCCCTCTATTGACCCTGATCCCGGCTCCAGTAACAAAGCCAGGATGCAACGGCGGTGACAGTGGCTCGAAGAGGCTTCAGTGGATCCGCCGGCCCCGGCCGAGCTTTCCCACCCATCCCGCCGCGAGCAGATGGTCGAATCCCGCGCCAGGAATGCGGATTAAATGGCCTGAAATACACCCTGTGAAGGGAGCGGGGACAACCCAATACTGCTGGTGTTTGGAGTTTGTGGATTATATGAGTGCTTGCTGTCGCAGCTGAGGAGAGTCCAAGAATACAAAGGTGCTTTCCCCTGCAGCCATACTGAAAATAGAAGGAAAAACTGATTCTGTGCCCTGGAATGACCCTGAAAAACAGCAGGCGGTTGTGGGCAGACGTGCTTCCCCAGTATAGCCCATAGGCATGAGGTGGCGGATATCCCAGGTGAAAGATAGAGCTCTGATCACAAGATGGTTTAAGCGACGCTTTTAACACTTCCAGCCAGTCACAGCTGGTCTGATGTTAGTCGTGGCTGGCCTGTCGCTGGCCAGACCAGCCTTTTATTATTATACACCAGGGGTATTCAATTACAAATCAAAGAGGATGGTAAAAAATTACTGCATATAAAGGTCTGCAGCATCATCATGTCTAAGTTGCATCATAATACAGTCACATCCAATCATACAGGCTACATGCAATCATAAATAATAATAAATAAAACTAAAAGGAATGTAAATGCACTCACTATATGCCGCACTATATGCCGGGGGGATAAAATAAATTTCTTTCCCTCCCACTGCCTACTTTCTCCTGTTTAGTGAGAGAAGTAAGCTCTGGCTTTGTCTGCCAGGATTTTAAATCTTCCCAAATGCAGTCTAGTGTTCAGTGGCAGCTGGTGAACTGGCGATAGGGGGGGGGGGGCTAAAATCATCCCTAAAAAATAATGATTGGTCATAACCCGTTTTCAATCATTTAAATTAACATTAGGGAAACTCCGAAATCCCTCAACATTATCAGGCGTGGTCAGTTTTTATTAATAACGCATACCTGCCAGCTATCATGCATTTGGTTTGAATTAAGTGGCATATTTACGTTCCTCTGCTGTTGTCAGCGATTATTCAATCAACGCGTAGGTAAGAGATTCTTACGCAGAAGTGGAGTCCTTGTGCATGGAGGCTTATCAGTTTCACATGCGTTACGGCGATAATGACTTCGGACTTCTCGCGTTTTTCTTTACTAAGGGGTTGGAAGCAATGTAATTGCATAAAGATATTTCAAATGATCTTGTTGCATTTCAGCAATCATGAAACCTATGCATTGCTTCCAATTTGATTGAAAACAGGTCATGACCAGCTGTTATTTATAAGGGACGGGTTTTAAGACCCCCCGCCCTCCCCTCCCCAGTTCACCAGCTGTTTCATTTCGCAGTGGCATTTTAGTTTGCACTTTTCACTAGCGCCACCGTCGCGGAGCATATGAGCCAGAGCGGCTTTGAGCTTCCAGCGGGGAGTATAAACATATAAGATTCTGTCCATTCCGCTATAAAAGTTCTGTTTTAACTGTCCACTTAGCTCCGTTTAGAACAGTGTCTCTCAAGCCTCTCCTGGAGGACCACCTGCCCTGCCTGTTTTAGATCTTTCCCTGCCCCAGCACAGGTGATTCAAATAATCAGGATGTTATCAATCAGCTTTAGAGGGTCAATAACGAGCTGATCATTTTAATCACCTGTGCTAAAACAGGGAAAGATCTAAAACATGCAGGACAGGTGGTCCTCCAGGAGAGGTTTGAGAAGCACTGGTTTAGAACAAGCCATGTCATGTTCCTTCACTATTACACGCTCAGTCTTTCTCTCACCGCTGTTCTCTCTCTCGCCATGTGTCTCTCCAGTGAATTTTCTTCTCGCAACTTTCTGACGCGGCCGCAGCCACACTGAAGAAGCAAGAGGGCATGCACCGCCCACACACGAAATGCGAGGTTACATAGATACCGTAAAGTCCGAAAAAGTGGCGGCTAAAAAAATTAAAGTTGCCAAAATTGAGTAAAATTCAACAAAACTGACGGGATGGTTACAGCTCTGGGTCCGGATGGGACGGCGTCTGGGTCCGGACTTGGACCGGGGTCCGCCTATTAGTGACCTGGGTTATATACATTACCCACGAGTAACATCAGGCGCATGTGGACCAGAAAATAACGGTAAGGAGGAAGTACGAAGGAACTTAAGTAACCACACCCACTCCACAGCAAAAGTGAGCGACATTTCCAGCCGGGGGATTTATCGTGACGTCACAAAAACAATTAAAAGCACAGGAGGAGAGAGGGAGGGAGAAAGAGAAAGAAAGAGAGGAAGAGATGGACAGAGAGAGAAAGAGAGAGAGAGGGTGGAGAGAGCACAACAGAGGGAGGGGGAGAAGGAGAGAAAGAGAGGACGGTAAGGCCAGTGGCATCGTCTTCAGAGACAGGATGAAGGGAGGACAGAAACGGAATGAAGACAGACCAATGACAGCAGAGTCCAGAGCGACAGCGCGACAGAGTTACTGGGGCCCAAAAGATGAGCTGCCAAACAGAAACATGGAGTAAAGCCCCAGCAAAGGGCCCTGGGAACTCAAAGAGCCAAACACGGCGTCTGAAAACAATTCGCAAAATGCACTCCAGCGTATCTCAACTCCCCAAGTTCGCACTACCCACCACTCCATCAGCATCTGTCCAATCTATATATAGGCCTACACTCTCGCGTAACATCTCTCCATTTCTTTTTTCTCTCCGTGTCCGCAGCTTCTATCAGTTTAAGTGCCTCAGAGTATTTCTGCCTCGGAGCGTTTCCACGTTCATTTTACGTCTCGTTGCCGTCAGCCCCACAATCTCCCCCGGCAACATTTTTTTACTCCCTTTTGCTCCAAAGAACTTTGCTTGTTCATGAAAATGGCATTTCTGCAAGGGTTCACATCTCAGGCTCTCGGTGGACATCCGAGGGACAGCGCAGGTCGAGTCGGACGTCTTTTCTAACGTCAAAGCAGCACTGGGGAGGGCGAACATTAGAGACGGTTTGTCCAGGAGCTGCAGGCCTGTAAAAACAGTCTCATTATGGAGCTGCTGGCATTTCAGGCCCTGGTCATCTGGTGAGCTTTTTGTCCCTGGCAACAGTCTTGAAGGAAATGTATGTCCAACAAACTGTGACATTCAATAATTAATGAATGCACAGAAGTGCTGCGTGTGATCTGGTAATTAGCTAGGAAAATCATCAAAAATCGAAAGGGCCGCAGTTTCCCGAGGATTAACTGGTGCCTTCGCTCTCGGAGAGCGCATGTGCTTGTGTGCAATGTGTCAGGTGTTACGCAACGTCGAGAGGATTAAACGGTTTGGCCGAGCTTCGCTAAAAGAGGGGACTGATCTAAACCAATCAGCATTACCTTCAGCAGGACGGAGGGACTGGTGACAGCTCTGTGGAAAAATGCGTCAGCGAGTCCATCAGCTGACTGGCAGGGGAACGACCCCCCTGGTCTGAAAGCACAAAGCATACATGAGCTCTGTGTCTCTCTCTCACACACACACACACACACACACACACATACACACACGAACACACGCACATGCAATTCTGGTCATCCTCTTCAGGCCTCTGACCGCACAGAAAAAATCATCTGGTATGTAACATTCAAATGAATGACCATGCTAATCATTTGTAACACTCCCGGAATAGTGAGGGTTCGAGTGAACATTTGTCCATCATCCTGATTCCTTTACATGACCATTAATTGCCAATGTTAGGATCAACCTCAAATGTCAGGAGAGAGGTAATTATTTCAGATGACTGTGAGAACTTTCACCACTACTTCACCTACCTACAGGTGAAATGGCCCACAGCCAGTCAGGGAACAGTGTCCACGAAAGGATATGCAGCATCGCTCTGGCACTTTCCCATGACATCACCCAATCAGACGCATCATGATAAAGCATGCTTGCAGAATGAGGTGCACGCCACCAGTCCGCAGCACTTAAACCTAATTTGGGAAAAGTTAGAACGACATGGGAAATGCGCACAAAAACCCAGGAAAATATGATGATTTTTCTGCACATGCAGAATGATGCTTAAGCACAGACCAATCACTAATTCTGGTCCTATTTTCCTCCAGTTGAAAGGACTATCTGCTATTTTTGCTGCCAGGGCTACATGCAACTGAGTGGTGAGAATATTGAGGCAGTAGTTATACTTCAGGGGTGTTATCCAAGTAAATTAGACAGCACCAGTGGGAGTGTCATTTAAATGAGGTCACGCAAGGCAATCTTTGGTGTCTTCCTCATACAAAAAGTAACTGCGATTGACTTGCGAGAACCACGTCCAAACTGAAGAGCAACATATTTCTAATTTCACCAGGAGGTGCCGAAAAACAGAATAATATGTTACAAAATTAAAGTTATTGATATAAATTATGTATGATTGTGTCGTGTTTCTTTGTATTATAAATGTAAAATCAGAGTCATCACTTGTAGGCATGCATTTGACGAAGATAAAAAGAATAACCTACTTGTGGCATCCGTGTACCATTTTTCACAACCACATTCACCCCATCGCAGGTGTAAATGAGGGCAGGGTTGTAGAATACAAAACATGTCAGTTGTGACAAGGTCAGACTAAAATATATTTGTTCAGCGGATTTAATTTGACCCAATCAGTTTGGAATACCAGTTTTTGGTGGCTGGAATGTGTACTCTATTGCTGAAATTTGCCTTTGTTGACAGATAGAGAAGTCTATGGAATTCATCATTGCATGTACACACGGTCAAAGAATGTTCTAGACGAAATGGACGAGGGATAAAGAAATGAAATTTTTTCTGCTCTAATTTTTGACATATTGGCCCACAGCTAGAGGACAACCACATTTATCAATACATTGGTAGAGCCAAAACAATTTTTTTAAATTTTGGTTGAATTTGAAATTTGTAAAAAATTGCTTATTTTCACACCCTTATTTGAGCATGTGGCCAGTTATATAACAATACCATATTTTTACCATGAATTCCTATATTACTAAAGATGATATGATGAAAATATTATGTTCTTACATATTCAGAAGAATCTGAAGGGGTGATTTGGGAGCTATTGGTTAATTTGAGCTGGAATGACCCGAATTCCAAAATAAATAAAATGCTTTATTAGATTAATTACCACAAAATTTAGGCAAGCAACTGAAAACAAAAGAACAAACAAAAAAGTTAATACCGCGTGCACCAGTTAATTGTGTGTATATCATTCCACTGGTACGGACGTTTACCTAACCCCATAAGACATATGACCTGCTCACAATTACGCATGACTGTAGCATCGCATAGCTTGTGCATGTATTTAAATATACACAGAAAAACAAATTCCATTGCCAGATTGCAGAGGAGGTTGCCATAGTTACTTTGGCCTTTAGCATAAGATTGAAAAAATTGTACCCAAGATGTTTAATGTTTTCTCTGGTCAACTTGATTTTATATGTAAATATACATCCATTCCTGTCGATCAGGCCTGCAACACATTAAAAAAGTTGGGACAGGGGTAATTAAGTCCAGTAATGAGGTGAAGAATTTGAAAAACAATGTGATTTGAAACAGCTGATGTCAGCAGGTGATTTAATCATGATTTGGCACAAAACCAGCATCCAGGACAGACCAGGTGCTTCAGGGGCACGAAGGGAAAAGGATCGCTCATCGGAACAGAGAGGTTGAAAATCAATGTTGCTCATAGAATTATAGGAAGGGATTTGGATGTTTCACAACCTACAGTACAGAACATAATTAAAACATTCTTGGAATCAGGAGGAATTTCAGTGTAAAAGAGCCAGGGAGCACAACTAAGCTGAATACAACTGATCTCCAAAACTGCATCAGGAACAACCTTTTGTTTGCAAGTGATATAACTATCATGGGCAAAGGATTTATTTGACAAACCTTTGTCAAGTACTGCAATATGTACAGTGGAAACAAGTTGTGGTCAGTCTGACCTATATTTCAGATCTTTTTTGAAAGAAATGGATGGGCTTCGTGACAAATAAGAAAAGGACCATCCAGACTGTGTAGCACCGAGTCCAAAAGTCATGTTCTGCCATGTTATTGGATTTTGTCAGTGGCCCTGGCAATGGTAACTTGCACTTATGTGAAGGCACCATCGATGCTGAAAAGTACACTGAGATTTTGGAGCAACATATGCTGCCATCAAGACAACGTCTTTTCCAGGGACACCCATGCATAATTCAACATGACAACGCAAAACCGCATTCTGCATGCATTACTGAGGCATTGCTGTGGAAGAAGAGGCTGCAGGTGCTGGACTGGCCTGCCCACAGTCTTGAAATGTACCCAGTGGGGAACATGTGGAGCATTCTTAAATACAAAATACAATAACGATGTCTCCGTACAGTTGCACACCTCGAAACATCAGAAACACTTAGTCACTGGGCGTTTTCTTTCCCTAAACATTCATTAAGAGTTGTAAAAAGGTATGCAACATTACAGAGTAATGTAAGTACTTTACTGTCCTAGCATGTTTGGAAACATGTTGCAAGAATCAAAATTATAATGTGTCTATTTTGAAAAATAAATAAAAAGCCATGTCGGGAAACATCAGATAGAGTGCTGCTGTACCGTTTTCAACATGATACAGGTCATAGATAATTTACAAATCACTGCTTTCAACTTTTTATTTTTATTGACCACCCAGTCGCAAGTTTTTCTGACTTGGGGTTGTATATCGAATGAGCCCAGCATCGCCTGGGGCAACCAGCAGCTCTGAATGCAGAGCAAAAATAAAATAAGGGCCTGAATCATTTAATATGTTATTTTATCTCGAAGCCCAAATAATAAGCCAACGTGAAATCAATATTGCATGCAATTACCGCACTGCTACCTCAATAGTGCTTTGTGATCTAATTTGTCCTCCCGAGAACGGCTCGGCAAAATATTGGAAAGCTATAGTGGGCAGTTTAGAAATCGGACAATAGCGCATAGCAGGAGCCGATAGCATCAACGATGAGCTGAAAAAGAGCTATCCACAGAGGCATGAACCAGTGGTAGTACACGGAAGACCGATTCAGATGAAGAGTTTACCTACAATCACCCACACACCCCAACAAAAAACACACCCTATGACTCCAATCATACACCATCCATGTACAGTACAGGCCAAAAGTTTGGACACACCTTCTCATTCAATGTGTTTCCTTTATTTTCATTATTATTTGCATTGTAGATTCTCACTGAAGGCATCAAAACTATGAATGAACATATATGGAATTATGTACTTCACAAAAAAATGTGAAATACCTGTAACTGAAAACATGTCGTATATTCTAGTTTCTTCAATGTAGCCACCCTTTGCTATGATTACTGCTTTGCACACTCTTGGCATTATCTTGGTGAGCTTCACCAGGTCGTCACCTGAAATGGTGTGCCTAGTCAGGGTTAATTAGTGGAATTTCTTGCTTTATCAATGGGGTTGGGACCATCAGTTGTGTTGTGCAGAAGTCAGGTTGATATGCAGCCGACAGCCCTATTGGACAACTATTAGATGCATACATAATTCCACGTGTTCATTCATAGTTTAGATGCCTTCAGTGAGAATCTACAATGTAAATAGTCATGAAAATAAAGGAAACGCATTGAATGAGAAGGTGTGTCAAAACTTTTGGCCTGTACTGTGGGCAAAGCAGGCAAAAGCTCGTCATTTCACGCTGACAAAAGTTCACATTCTCAAAGGGATGGTTCACCAACTAGGATTTTTATTTCATTTCAGCTTTTGTTTTATCTTTTCAACTGGCTGACACAGATTTAGTGCACAATGAAGGATGCATTACTTGGGGCAGATGTTTGTGACAACGTGCTGATTTTACAGCGTTATAAGTCATTCTGCTATCAGCGGTCTTCAGCAAGGAAACAGGGTCCATCTCAAGTAACTTCCGAGTGCCTTTCAGAATGGCTAGAAAAAGAAACTTTCTCGAAAGAAACTAGCATCTAGAATGTCCTTCGACGCACATAATAAACACTCTCCGAGTTGGTAACATATAGGCTAATAAAACTGAGATATGACAAGCCCCAGAAAGTGAACTGTGCCTTTAATCATCAGGTCGACACCATGATGCACACCAACCAATAATACAGTAAATTCTCAATCTTACAGCGAATACTGTAAATTCTCAATCTTAAGGACAAGACTTAAAGCCACTGAGCTGTAAATTCAAATCTCTTTCAATTTTTCATGCTTTGACTGATGAGGAAAACTCTAATGAATGTCAGATAATGAGAAAGCGAGACATATTGTAAAGTGGCTACATTAATCTGCAGCGCAGTGTCCGCAATATAAAAAAGTTGTGGAACACGACCCAGCACTGAGAAATAAATGTCAAATTGATACAGTGCTGGAAAAACTGAGTGAGGCACAAACATGGGGAGAATTTCAAAGGGCCAAGGGCTGGGAGAAGGTTTTCTGCGTCTGAAGCATTTGTTCTCATACCTGGAGAAATATAACCTCGCAATTTATGATGAGACTGACAATAGCCGATCCCTTCTCCTGACCTCCCGCACAGGTTATATGGCTCTATAAATAGTAAGATGAGCCCATAATGGAGCAAAGCTTACAAACACATTCAATAATACTCAGCAACGTACATGTTCTCACATCATAGAAGTTTAATCACGTCGGGCAGAGATATTTCAGCTAGGAATGTGAGCTGAAAACCATTGAGCAAGAACTGAATGACCAGCACTCAACAAGAAAGAGAGTGTGTGTCTGCGCATGTGTGTGTGTGTGTGTGTGTGTGTGTGTGTTGGGGGGGGCGGCAGTTAGAAAGTGAGACTGCATACCCATACTATTACTTACCATGACAGTATCAGTAGTAATATTGCTACATACTCAGAACCACAGAACTGTACCGTTATACAGCTTGATTCAGCAACTTTCCTACGCATCTGATATAGTGACAAGCAAACCACAAAATTTTGCCTAAAAATGCAGGACGGCTTCAGAGAGACGGGGGGTGGGGATTTCATTTGCTTCTTTCAGTTATTGCAACACAAACCCTACAAGTCTTTTTTCTTTTCGTTGCCTAACTGTTACACCGACAGAAAAGCGATTTTACCCCATTCCTATTCCACTCAACCACCACATCTGTTCAGAGACCACGGCCCTTTCCTGTTAGCACCCTGTCGGGGTGCTAAACATTTGCTATTATTCCAAATTTGAAAGCATCGTCTTTCAACGGTCTGGTATCGTTTCTATAAAACGTCGCTAGAGAAAGAAAAGGGAGCAGGTATAGACAGAGTAGGATAGACAGAATCCGACAGAGAGGAAGAGCGCGAGAAATGGAGAGAGTAACGCGACGGCATTGAAAGGGAGACGGAGAGAGCGAGACGGAGGTCGCATGCGGGTGGGTACGCGAGGACAGGGAAACCGGCGGCGGGGATAATCTGCGTCTCTTCCCTTAACCCTTAGTTAGCGCGCTAAATGAAATTACTGTTACGCAATGATGCAAGATTTCAAAATCAAAGCTGTTGAAAACCTATCATGTTGCAACTTGTTTAAAAGACCTCCCGCAGGGCAGCTCTTTTAAACAAGTCGCCATATGATAGGTTTTCAACTGGACAAGATCATTACATTTATACTAATAAAAAATTTATTTCAGCGCTCTGAGGGTTAATGAGAGCAGCGCTTCTGCCCAGATCAGTGCGATTACAGGCCGCGTTTAATCCGGTGGAGAGGCCACAGAGCGCGACAGGGAGGCGGGGCCGCCTGTGTCGCCACATCTCATTCCCCCCCCCCCAGCCAACTGGCCACGGCATCACAGCCCCGAACGCACTTACAGTTATTATTCAATACCAAAGCTGTCCCCATCCCTTCCTTTCAATTCAATTCAATAGAGCTTAATCGGCACGACTGTGTAATAACAATACTGCATGAGGAAATGTGCGATGAAGCAACTGACAATGACAGACAAAACATAATGAAGGATAATAGACAATTTAGTTGAACTTCAAAAAAACAAAAAAAAAAAATTCCGTTGAAGAATTTCCAGCCAGACCTCATCCAGAGTTGACTATAACCTTCAATAAGAACAGCAATAAGAACAATTTTGTGACAAGTAACTCTCTCTTTGTCCTCTCTTTCTCTCCCTTTCCTGCTCTCTCCTCTCACTGACACAGTACTGCAGTGGGGTTTACCCATGACTGCAGCCAATGCCCTTCACCGCGGCAACGGGGCTGCGCTCACCGTGCATAAAGGTCACGGTTGATCACGGTCGCTAATGGCTGCGCTGCAGTGTGATCGGAGCACCACTCTGATCGTTCACAGGGGGAACCTGCGTAAGCAGCGGATTTCGCAATGCTCGGTTTATAGGTGCGGACACACACAGGGGACTCTTCCTGTGCGTCAACCGCCACATGTCACTGCGACCCCAAACAGGAAGTGATGGGCCAAGAGCGTTTTTTTTTTTCCCTTTACACAACCTACCGATCCATGCCTGCCCAAACTACCAGCAGTTTCCCCAAATTGTCCCGAAGAAAAATGCATGAAACATTTCAGACAGAAACTGGCAAGCACGTCTCCGCTTGGAAAATATTAGCCTACCCCATGTCTCAGCAGAATTCAGGCAGGCCCGATGGGTTAAACGCGAGAATGAGACCGCAAGCCCCCTTTCCACTAAAACACTAATGACACTCACTTACAATTACTTCCAAGTACATTTTTGGGCCCGAATGACAGATGTAAAAGAGCCATTTCAGCCAGCCAACCAGCACGGCTCACATGTCAGATGACTTAGTTGCCATCGCTACGAATTTCCACGCGACTGGGCTGCTTTAAAACTATGTTATACAAGGCTGGAAAAAAAAAAAATTGGTCAATGTTCAAGGCCACCACTGATATTAGGCTATTAAACGCGTAAAAATGAAGGTAAATCTGAAACCACTCAATAGGACTTCTACAGTATCTTTACGTTTTGTTCACAAGTGCCGTGTTGAGTTTTGATATTGGTTTGGTTTCTCAGCTTAAATGGCCGATATTTCCTTTGGAAAATCCACTGAAGTGTACAATTAACTCCTACTGATAAGAAAGCCCAGTCACCCAAAGTGCTTTGCATACCAAATAAACAGCAGCACATGCACTACAGCTCGACCACACAGCAGATTACACAAAAAAGAAAATATGAACCAGACCAACAATGGCGAGCACTGCGTTTCGTCTTTATCAGCCCACACAGCATGGCACCAGCTCTTGAAATCGGGAAGCAGCACAGAACAAGCTGCCCTTCATGATCCACTTGAGATTAGTTCCCAAGATAATCTGAATTTTGTCCCTTGGGGGCACCAGTTACAAACCATCAAGCAGCAGCAATTATTTGCACCGCGCTTGATAAATAGGTGGCCACAGGGCAAAACCGAAGCTCAGGTCTGCCGTTCACATCAGAGCCATGTTACAAATTATTCATCCACGGAATTGATGTGAAAAACCACTTGGCTTTGATCGATTTGTAATCCTTGACCCAAACTCTCAATCAGACCTTAAACAGAGAGCTTTTCAAACCTTAACATAACCTTCCTGTTGTCGGAACATGAAGGTAACATCTGCAAAAAGCTGCACAAACACTAGCTAGTGCCGCAAGGCATGGATAATGGGAGTTAAGCCTGACAGTGGGCAGTTTAATCGAAAGACGCAAACAAAAAGAAAGCGAGAGACTTCATAAAACAAGAAAAACGGTGCAAACAAGTTTCGAAATGGACATGAAAATTTGACAAAAAAAAAAAAAAAATCTGGCAGAGGCTGGGACATAGAGCCTCATTATAAACCTGGCCTTGTGACACATCCCATCTCATCTTGCCAGAGATCATTCTGAGATGAAGAACAGAGAACATTGTGCCTGTCAATGTATTCAGTCCTCCTCCTGCTTCTCCAGCAAAAACCGCAAAGGCCTAGAGGTCAGGAGGAAGTCACAAGTGACTCCAGATTTTAATTTTTTTTATACTAAGGCTGCACACAGTGTAGTGGGTCGTGCGGTTGCCCCTCAGCAAGAAGGTAGCAGGTTCAAATCCAGCCTTAGGCTTTTCTGTGCAGAGTTAGCCTGTCCAACCCATATTTGCATGCAGTTCCCCTGGTTTCCTCCTAAAGTCCAAACACATGCATGTTCGGCTGATTGCATAGATAGGACTTATATCTAACAGGGGGAAAAAAGAATTAAGTGATTTGGTTGGGTGGTTTGGGAGTAAGGCTTGCCACAGTATGGACTACAATTTTGCTTATTTACGTCAATTCCATAGTAACAATCAAGATAAAAACCAATTGGATTGGTACAGTTTTGTGTTTAACTAATAACCTGTAGTGTTATTATACCTCTGTGCTAGAACAAGGTAAATCAAATGAACCTGAGAAGGCCCCTTAAAGAGAACAGCTGAATTAATATTCCCAGGTCGCACGAGTGTCTTCATTGCTATGTCGTCAGTTGCAATTACAGCAGAAACAAAGCTCAAATCTGGTTCATTAAAATGTGATTAAATTCAAGATAAGATGATGATTCACTCAATAAAGGGTTAGCACCAATGAGTCTGCTGGAGGGCAAGTTTCAATGGAGTCTTCCAGCAATAATAATTTACCCTAAAGCAAGAAATGTTTTGGATTGGTAAACTAAGCCGTTTGCAATAACCACCGTCATAGTAAGAATATAATTAGTTTGATTTCTTATCATTCATTTATAGGCTGGGGAAGCTGTCTAGATCAAATATTCACATTTTAATACTCACATAAACATTTAAGATCACCTCATAACAACTACCTGTATTGCTGATAATTAACAATAGATTAAGTTGTGATGACCGTGACCTGATAGTCCAGGTTTAAACCATAACATAAATAATTATATGGATTTGAATGTTATAGTGCAATTTGGAAATTATCATTGCCTCCTGATTGGATACCTTAAATAATTACCTGATATTTCTTGTTTCTGGTAAGTAAGAGGTAAGAAAGCGATACATTAATGGAGGGAAATTATAATGATAGCACAACTGAGGACCAAGATGGCAGCCATGATTGTACAAAAGCAACGAGACGGGTCAGGCAGCTGACGAGCGGCCAAAACTTGCATCCAAACTGATTGCCCACCAACAGCTTCCAAACATCTCCAACCCTCGCAAACTAATAGTTCAATGAGAATACAATTTAATTTGCAAAATGTGTTCAAGCTAAACGAAATCGACTGCTAGCAAGGATATGTGAGGACTGAATAACTCCAAGATAAGATATAAAAAGCCAAAGGCCATAATTTTTTATCCTGTCAAGTTTTCTCCCTCTACAAAAGGGAGCTGCTGCGCACACATTTGTAAATTGGCTACCCACTGCCAGGGAGATGGTGCCAGGACGCGTTTTGCAATAGCTGACTTTAAATGGCCCTGACAGTTCAATTTGCTCAAAGCTTGAATAAACGGTTATCCATTTCCACAACACCAGGATATCTGATCTCCGTTAAACATATAAAGACGAATAGTAGTACTGCCAGGCACAGTGAATCGTTTACAAATAATACAAAATGTTATGAAAGTCGGAAGGTCTCGATTAGTTGCCAAATTGCTACATTAAAATTAGCCCACATGACTTCCAGAATGTCATTATATAACCTGCCCGCATATCCCAGTGGACTTCCCCACCCACCCACTCCAAAATCCCAGAGTGTTAATCCAAGCCCGTTCCCCCGCTTGTGGTCCTGCCGATATCACTGACTTTGGCAAAAAAACAAAAACAACAACAACAAAAAAAAAAAACCCCAAAAAACAAATCCGGAGCCAGAATTGACAGTGCGTTGCCAAGGGGACCTACTAAAGAATACATTTCGCTGTATATGAGTAGATGATTTCCATGTAGCAACAGGGTTGGTTCTTTAATCTTTCATTAGACCGCTTTAATTCCTCGCAGCTTATTCTCCGAGATAGCCAACATGCGTTATGTCTAGTCAGAAATTTAATTTGCAACTGAACGCAAGAAGGGTAGGTCTCCATCGTGTCCACAAATGATTCAGAATAGTCGTAACCGCATGATTACCGCCACAACTCCAATCGACCCTTAAAGGTCACAGACTCAATTAATTTCAGTCTGAATACTCAGAGGAAATGCTATCCTGGACAATAGAACAGTCTGCAGTTTATCCGTGAGAAGAGAAGGTCGATTTACACAGTATATCCAACTGAGCCAACAAAAGGTGAACATTTCAAATAACGTAAACGGCGAATATTGTTGAGTCCAGGATGATGTGCGCATTTACGACAGTTGAGTATTTTCATTGCGAATTAGGCCTAAGCAATTATGATGAAACAGTCCAGATTCCCATCTGTTCAAATTAAGTAGCCAAAAATAAAGAAGGCAAACTGTGAAAATGCTTTTTCTAATTTTATTATTTCTTACAGGTAGTTATTTATCAAAAACCGGCTCCAAATACCCACCTGAACTATTATAAACATAGCCGTAACCGAAGGAAACCCATCAGGTAATGGATCGCAGAATTCCCATCTTCAGATCACTAAACGATTTGTTTAGAAACGCGTTTCCTGCGGCTATATTGCTGTCATTACAGCTTCGGTTTCACGGACAGATGAGAGCAGAGCACATCACAACAAAGTTTCTCTGGCCTGCACAAATCGGCTGATTAGCTAAGAAGATTAAGTCAGATTGCACAGTTACTCACGTTCCAAGGGTCTCCTTCAATTCGAATATTTTCTTGATATCGTCCACCTCCTTTTTCCACGATCCCGTCCCAGACTCGCCATTCTCCCTTGCCATGATGGAACCGGGGAAAACGCAAAAGCCGAATTACAAAACCCCCAGAGTAAATAACCCTTTCCCACGCTTCGAGTTGCACTTCCTGCTCTCACAGACAGCCACGCGTAGCCAGTGAGATTGAATAGTGTTCTCCTTAATGTTTTCCTTTTCGATCTGTCACCACCGCCCTCAATTTCGCTTTTCTTTCTTTGTCAAACTGAAGTGTTCCGCATCGGCACACGCCGCTGTAGATGACTGTTGTTTCCACCGGCGGATGCACCTGCACGTTACTGAGCTAATCTGTTTCACGTCGTGAAATTGCTTGGGCTGACGTATCGTAGTTTTTCAGCGTCTTCGGCGAATACGTTTAACCTCTAAAGGAAGGTAAATTCTTTGCAGATATGCTCAATCAAAATGGTTATTACGGAGACGGATATGTTTTTGAACCACGTTGACTGTGCCATTGGTTGTTATGGCAATGAGAGAACGAGGATGATGCCGCTCACTGCTCGAGCTGTCAGTGGTGTGTGTGTGTGTGTGTGTGTGTGTGCGTGCGTGTGCGTGTGTGTGTGAGACTGCGTGCGAGCGAGCGTTTGTGCGGTGGATTTGATTATTCGCATTGCACCAAAACCGCGCTCGCTCGCTTGCCAGCTAAACGGGTGTTCACACATTTATGCAGTGCTTGCATTTGCCTACAGCAGTATAGATTCGCTTAATATTTACAAGAATTTCAATCGTTCGTTGATGCAAATGATTTCTCACTTGATTATATATAGGAACGCACTCAGGGTTAATGAGTTTCTTTAGTGTCCGATGAAGTTAACCGTGGGGCTGCAATGATGTCATTTAGACAAAAACTTATATTTTGACTTCATGCATGATGAAACAACTTTTAAATGTGTTTTATAACTTTAAATGGAGCAAACATTCCGATAACGAGCAACTGAGAGATGAAAATCGTAGTCCCATAGATATAATAAAAATATTTCTCATTGACTGCTGTAGATTTCGGACAAAACTAATGACAGGTGATTTTTGCAACCTGCCCGATGGAAATAGCCGCTCAAATCGTTTCCTTCCTTTAGCACTCATTGGTTTTGGCATTTTTTGCCCCCCCACAGCTCAGGATGACCGTGATCTCACCGCACTGACATCACAATGGATGAAAAGGACAGAAACATTCCGAGAGCTCTGAACGTCTCATTCACTGATGGGCTGAATGTTGTCGTTTAGCTACTCTAAGAGGATGACCCGTGATAGCGACTAACCAGGGCTAAACATCCAAGCATTAATTAATTAATCACCCCCTTCGCCCTTCCATAAAAGGCTGAAACCTGTAGTAGACACATGTAAAAAGGGGGGTATAAAAGCAGTGTGGTTTCACCATCATCATTATTATTATAAATATAAGGAAACTACTCTCTTTTTAAAAAACACAAATCTAATGTGTAGTAATAGCCTGAATTTTCCCAGGCCTCCTCGTATTCAGACACGCCTTTAGCGGAAGGCGCTCATGAGTATTCCAGCTGCAAACTACTGCAGTTCTCATTCAAAAAATTGTCCCCCTCTTCCTCCCCTCAACTGAACCTACCACTGAGTCAGCACATTTCTGTAGCTTGATTTGACAGGACTACCCCCCCTCCCCCTCGCCAACCCCGACACCCTCTAGAAAGATAAAAGCTAAAGGATTCCCGTAGCCCTGACAGTAATGAGGTTTATATGGCACTGCAAGCTCTCTATCCCTCTCATTTTATCTGCGAAACAGGCTAACAGACAGCAGGGTGGGTGAAATAGATTGGAAGCAGGAAGATCCCCAGAATGCTGATGAGACTTGGCGTCAGAGATAATACATTGTAGAAACCCAACCACATCCGTTAACCACGCCCCTGTATAATCAAACCATATAATCTCACAGGTTCGATTACTTTGTACCATGCAGAAAAAAACACAACTCCTTTCTCAAGATACATGACTGCCGTGGAGCACTATCCACCATTATTGATGTGTTCCTCTCGGGAATCGCAAAACAGGGGCAGAGCTAACAGTTCAGCTTTTCAGCTTTGGGGTTCTCAATAAAACCCCCGCTATTTTCGACTCTCGGTCACCTCACAGCGTTATCGCATGAATTTATAGGCCTATTGCGCTTCCATCTCTGCATGTAGGGGAATACGACACTGACCTTGGCTGTATGAAGTCAAGGTTTACTATACTCTCTGCTCAAGTAGGAGCTGGTCCCGCGAAACCTAAAATTGTCAGAAATGAACTCCCGAATAGCTTTAATTCCCGGACTCCATTTCTTCGCGGGTCAATAAAAGCTCAGCAGGCCCCGAGATCTTCAGGCAGCAAGGTCTTAAATCAGTCGCTCGTCCGGTTTCTGGCTGAAGAAAGTGATTTATTCTCACCATGAAAAACTGCGGCAAGGCACTAGACCAATACAGTCTGGGTGCCGTCTGGTGAATCCCCACAGATTTAAATAAATAATTTTCTCGCCCTCTGCATATGGAACACAACCAATACATCTCAAAACAGCTGTGGTTGCTGATAAAAGAACTCACAGAGCTAAATTTACGAAATCCAAATTTAATATGCAAATATACTCAACCCCTCTAATTTCTGGAAAAAAACAAGTCGCACAATCCTCAGATAATGGACTTCAACACGAAATACACGCCAGAACTTCCATGAATCGTTTCTGAGTGTGTTGCGCCCTCCGAAGGAGGATATTGAAATTGCATTTTTTTTCCCCATCATAATCCATCTTTAATCCTCAATATTATTTTTTGAAATATGATTTAAAAAAAGTACATTTAATTAAGTTGTTTGGCTGAATTGTGCTTCTTCTACCTGGCATATGGTCTCGTATATAAAAATATTATTAAGATATTTGAATGAAATATTTCTGAGCTTCAAAGCTCAAATCCTTTTGCAAATATACCTGAAAAGGATCAAAACATTTTCAGTTACATTTTACAATCCAGTCAAGTAGATTTTGGGAAGATTTATCATTGCATTACACCAATAATCTATTAAAAGGGAACACATGACCACTGTTTGAGATCATTACTGGCCTTTACAAAAATTTATTTCATTCAATTCTTTCAACTCATAAGTAGACAGTACAGGTATTGCGATAAAGTCAAACATTTTATGTAAAATTGCTAATTTCTTCAATGAACTCAATCAACTATTCATGTTTGAGTGGCTTTTCCAAAAATTCCTCCCATTTTTCAACAAAGAACAGGGAAATGTAAAGACAACCACAAAAGTGTAACAGGAACCCAGGAATTTAAACCGTATCCTTTTTAATTTTTTTCCCACGACCACCTCAAATGATTGCTTATATGTCTGCACCTTCTGTAGCACATGCAAGTCCCCCAAAATTAATGAAATTACCAGTGCAAAAAATTTAAACGAACCTTAACAGCGTCACTGCCGAAAGGTAGCAAGGACTCTCTCAGGTCAGCAAGGGAAACATCAATGCCTCCATATACATTTGGGATAAAACAGTGATGAGCATTAACCTGGGGGAATTTTCCGGCATCTCTTACAAACAGTTGACAAACCAATGTTCATCTGTGGCAGGGCACAAAGAGGCTTTAAACCCCACCATTTAAAAAAAAAAAATCAGTTTTACCAAGACAGGCAACATCAGTAAATATTTTCCACTCACAATTTGAAATGATCAAATGACTAACAGCAGAAGTGAGTTCCTCTTAATATTGCCCCTCTCCTGCCTTCAATAAATAGACAGTAGCCTCCGGGGGCAATTAAAAGATGAGTCCACCAGCAATGATTGAGTCGGCACTTTCAAAATAAACACAAGAGACAGAGGCCTATTCGTAATCATGCATTCAGCACCTGTACTCTACCTCTGACCCACGGCATTGCATATTAAACAGCGCATATTTTAGCGCACACAAATCTCGGTCTTCTTTATTCCCCATCTTCAATGATTCATGCCTCTTCATCAGATTCCTCTTGCTGGTTCGTCTGCTACAATAGACAAAAAAAGAAGAATTCACGAAAAGACCTCCATTCTCAGAGCTGTCCCTCATGGGTTTACAGTTGAAGTATACGTTTAATTTGTTGTGGTGACCTTTAGTTGACCCCAGGACTACAGCGGAGGGGCGTCTCTCACCAGTTTGAGGAAGTCGATGAGCTTGTACGCGTCTTCGCCGGTGGACAGGTCCACAAAATCCCGTGGGATCCGGTAACTGAGACAAGGACTGGGCTGCACGGTCACCTCACTGGTGGTGTAGCGGAAGGCTGGTTCCTCCTGCAGATGGCAGTAAACATACGGGCAAACATGCGCACACAAATGGACACATTACAGTACTGTTTTCAGCTGCAGCTTTCCTTCAAAGTGACTTACAGTTAATTCAACCAAGTTGAGGACCACTCCCACCCCCAGAGCAAGAGGTCAAAGGTGTTTCTCCGGGGCCCAGTGGCTGAACTAATCTTTTTATCAAACATAGACAGCCAGACAACCCCAGTTTGAGCCAAGCGCCAGTCTATTGTACACAAGTATATGTTGTTTTAGTAAATTCCGTCATGCTGGGTAACACGACAAAACACAACACGCTGACACCATAAACCATGACATTGCACAACACGACACAACACAACACAGCATGAAATAACCTAACGGAGTGACTGGACTAGGCAATTCAGGTCACAGTTGATAGCATCCTATTTATTTATTTATTTCAGTTTTATTTCAACAGGGTAGCCCTTTCAGTTCGGAAACTGCTCTTCCAAGGGGCCCTGCACAATAAAATAAACAAAAACATTAACAAAACCTATGAGTGACAAAGTATGGGATACATAGAGATGCATACTCATGAGAAGGGGAGGGGGGGGGGGGGGGGCTGGGGAAGAAACATTCGCATATATACATGCCTACACATATCACATATACATACATACACACACATATCACATATACATACATACACACACATATCACATATACATACATACACACACATATCACATATACATACATACACACACATATCACATATACATACATACACACACATATCACATATACATACATACATACACATATCACATATACATACATACACACACATATCACATATACATACATACACACACATATCACATATACATACATACACACACATACCACATATACATACATACACACACATACCACATATACCTACATACACACACAAACCACATATACATACATACAAACACATACACACACACACACACATTTTATATATATATATATATATATATATATATATATATATATATACCTACATACACACATCAAGGATTTCACATAAAAATTTGCAAAAGAGCACAACCAAAAGTAGGGGCAATTGTACAATTATATATTTAAAAAAAAACCGTATTAGAAAAATACCAAGGTTTATCGGTGGTTAAAACAAGTTAAACTTAATTAAGGCTATGGATAAAAGCCTACAATATTACTTGAATGACTGTAGAGAAGTCATGGATCAAATATATTGAGGTAGATTGTTCCACATTATTGACCCTTGATAATGAAGAGATCTTTTGTAATTCTCAGTGCGGGGTGTATTTATTTCAAGGGGGCAAGATAACGCATACCTTGTTAAAAAATTGATTTCAAGAAAAATAAATAGTGCCTTTAAGTATCCTAGAGTTAGTCCGTTCATTATTTTAAAAATGACGAGGTAAAACTGATATTGCCATCTTTGAGTAATTGACTGCCAGTCTAACCGAGCTAAAAGATCGTTACGGGGCATTCTAAAATCGGCCAGCAGTACAATTCGCGCATATCTATTTTGTAATCTTTGCAGCCTAGGTTTATTATTTTGAGAACTTTTACCCCATACAACAAGAGCGTAATCAATCTGTGGTAAAATTAATCATTAGATAACATGATTAACATATTGTCTGAGAGATTCCTTTTGATTTGATAAATACGTATGGAACAAAATTTGTTCCAACAGAAATTGAATTGAATTTTGGTTTTGAATTGAATTAAATTAGTTTTGAATTGAATTTAACCTGCTTTGAATTGATCAGGTTTTGATCAATTTATCAGGTTTTGAATTGAATTTTGGGTTTGAATTGAATTTTATCAGGTTTTGAATTGAATTTTTCAGTTTTGAAATTGAATGAACAAGTAATCTGAAACTGAATCCAATTATTTGTATTGAATTTAAGATAAAACTTGAAGCATTTTATTCCGTTCGCACATTCAAGTTCAGTTCATAAAATTCAAATTCAGTTCTCTAAATTCAAATTCAAGTTGAGTAACATCACATGAATACGCATCGTGAGCTGCAGCCCCGCCTCCGTCCCTCATGACTTGCCTTATTTGGAATAAGATGACCTATATAATGTACGGGAAGCGCACCTACTGTATTCCAAATCCACCCAACTATACACCGAAAAACGTTGACCAAAACTTCGGCTCTTTATCAGTTGATTTGTTTTAGCTCATCATATTTATCTTCAACAGTTAACCCTGAGTTAGCCAAAGATCATCAGTAAATGCACTCACTAATTTCTAGTGTGTCTTCGGTGTAGTAAAAATGCTAACGTTAGTTACAATCGAGTCACTTTTTCTCCCAGTCGGTATGTGTGAATGTATTTAGCTGGTGAGCCTACCCGTTTAAGCTCGTTGGCTTCAAGTATAATTTTATATTCAGTCAAAATCAAAATAATTAGATAGAGCTGTTCAGAACTTAAACTTCAACTTCATATGTCTTAATGGTTCAAAATACCTGGAGTCACTAAATGATGACGTACGCGCGAGGTGAAGAGACTGCAATTTATCCAGAAGGGGTTGCAGCTGAAACTGGTCCAAGAAATATACCGTTTTTGAGGCGGTACTTCACGCACATGCATATTCACTCATGCAGGAAAATATACAGTTAAGAGTACAGGCATAAGCTCTCTGCTGAAATACGGTGCCAACACGGAGTTACGTATTGTGTGCACATGGTTCTGTAGTAGCATTTTAATCGCTCCAGGTTCACTTGTAGCTGGCTAGCAATATCCGACAAGTCATATACAGCACCCACGGACACATGAAATGCGATGTAATTTCGGTGGCTCCTCGGAATTCAGTACTTTTCTACTGGTCATCGGCAATGTCACTAGTTCGGTCTCTGGCAGCGTCTTCACAGTGAGCAGGCCGCAAAATTTTTATTCCCCCATGAGTTCCGGACCCCAACAGAAACTCATTTGCGTTCAGCCAATCAGCAAACTTGTGCCGGACCTCTGAAGGAGTGTCTCGAGACAGTTACATATTTGTCTCTCTTCCCTGGCCTTGCACTAATAATGTAAAAATAAGCGAGATCACGTCGGCTTATTCCAGAAAATATGAATGCTCTGAACAGATGATTATCAATCCTAGCTAGAAACATTAAAAATGATTGGCAAGTTTGGAAACGGCCACCGCATTTTCAAGGACACGAAGATTTATTCAAAACCTCTTTCTAAAATGATTAGGCTGTATCACACCCCTCAGCCTGAGTTTAGCTATGGCCCCCTACTTACGATGATGCAGAAAGAAAGCACCTTAATCGCGAAAACCTATATTAACAACCGACAGCAAAGTGCGAATACAATTCATTAACAGCACTTGCCAAACCTGCCGGTATGTTTATAACGTTCAGTAGCGAGGCTAGATTAAAATAATCCGTAGGCCTACAGAGCATTCATATTTCCTTGAATAAAATAACGCAATCTCGGTTATTTCTACGTCATACTCATTGGATTTTGGTCGGTGTCACTAACTAGTTTATTATTGATATGATCAGTGCAGGATAAAAAAGCGGCGAGTGCTAGACCACAATCATTGTAACCAGCTCATTTTACCAGCTTCAGATATTTGAAAAAATACATTCAGAATGCATTTATCTAAATGGCAGGCTAGACGAATGATTTGGCCAATGTTTTGGCATCTTCGATTTAAGTGCAGTATTCTGAGTATGGATTGCGCAGTCAGTGGTTCCGAGACCGTGCGTCAGAGCAGGGCTAGTTCTTCAGTGGTTCGGTACAAGATCGCCGATTGGCTGTACGCAAATGAGTTTCTGTTGGGGTCCCGAAGTCAAGTGGGAATAAAAATTTTGCCAGCAGGCCCGGCACTAGAACAGGGAATTGGGGGGGGCACAGACACGCACCTTTATAACAATTAGGATAGTCCTGGCTAGTTCTCAATTATTTTCCTACATTGACGCATTTTTCAATCATCGTAATTGGCAACTGAAGACACGATTTCTCTCCATATGCGATCTAAAGGCGATTAAATCATGGGGTAACCGCAGTAGAACTGAGAATTGGGGTGGACAAAACATCCATTTTAAAGAATTATTAGTCTTGACCTGTTCTCAGTCATTTTCATGATTAACAGAAGGTTCACTCCGAGAGCGCTCCACACTTAACAGGTGCTGCTTGTTCTCCCTGATTAGGTAGGAGGACAATCATTCAGCTGGACGCGTATTTGCTGAATTTATATCAAAGTTCTCGTCCGTTGAATTAGTGATTGGATTTGACCTGTTTTCAATCATCCAAGATTACGTAGACCCCAAAAACATGAAACATTACCAGGTGTGACCAGTTTTCCTCATCAAGGTTACATACAAAATTAGATTTCAATCAATGCTAATCAATTGTGGATGCTCATTGCTAATCTTTGTTTTCACAGTTGTAGCCAATTTAACAATGATGCAGGAAAAGTTAGATAGCGCAGAATGCACTAAAAGCAAACAAGAAGTTCGCACAGTAGCTCATCGTTTTTGTAAATTGAATAAAATTTTTTTCTGAGCTGAATTTTCTATTTAATCACTGCCACACTTCATTCAGAAGGAAGCTGTGTGTTCAACGACGGATGGCCTATTCTAATCACTGAAAAACTTGTTAATCAAGGGCAATGATTGAAAGCAGGTCAAGAGTAACCGACTTGTTAGTTCTTGTCTTACAGTAATGAGAACTGGCAACACCCGGTAATGCTGAGTGTTTTCAGCATTCATGTAAATGTTTAAAATAAATGATTGAAAACAGGACAATACCAATTAGTTTCAAGGGTTGTTCTGAGCTACATAAACTACATTATAAACTACATTACCCAGAAGGAAGTGTCCCACTCTGATCTTCAGCTGAAAGGAGGAAATGTGCAGCAAGAGTCGAGACATGCCACTGACCAACTCCATGGCTTATTACCAAACATCCAAGTTCATACATGTATTATAATCACTCAGTCAAACGCTAAATATGAATGGCTACTTGTCTTGATGCATAAAGGTATAGAAACCAATTTCACTTCTAGGTCCACAGCCAGCTTGAGATTGCGTGTTGGGTGAAGTTTTAGCTCTTACTTGCTGGGTAGGTTCTTCTTCAGTCTCATTGGTCATCAGATTCTGTCCAGAGGTCAACTCCTCCCACGTGAAGAGTAAAGAGTCTGTCACTTCACCAAAGGGGTTAAGATCGATCAGCCACACTTTGCCCTGAAACAAGCAAGAGTAAAATTGTTACAGATGCAAAATTTAAATCTCAGTATATTCCTTATGGAGTCGTGTACTGTGTGCGGACAATCGGTTAACATGATCCACAAAATGCTGGAAAGTTGGGTGCCAGGGACATCAGCTGTGTCTAAGTTAGGATACCAGATAAGGAGTGTTGTGTAAGAACAGATTAGGAAGTAAAACTTTTTTTTTTTAATTAAAAATGTACTAACCTACCCTATTTGAAATGGACAATTATTGAATTTGATTATAAATAAATTAAACTCAAGTACTTAGTTCATAAACCCTGGATAATCATGATTGGAAGGCTTCAATCAGCAACCTCAAACAAAATGTTACAGAGAGCGATTTTGCATTAAGTTCAGAACAGTTTTCCATTGTTGAATTATCTCCCCTGTAGCGACTTTAATTGGTCTGTGAGCCTTAATTAAAGTGGCTTGTCCTTCCCTCAGTGCTCATACAAGCCAGTTCTCTCTGGGACCACCAGTGCTGTCTAACAGTCAGCTACGGTGCCAAATGAAGTTTAACAACAAGACAAGAAAAAGACATTTCCAACAGTCATTGAAGCATGAAAGAAAACAATGTTCCCCATGATAACCAGTCACACACACTCGCTCTATGGGGTCCAATTTGTGGATTTTATGGCCTTAAGTGACTGCAGTGCAAATGGAACCCAAGGGTTTTGAAAATATGCAGGGGCGTCTCGCCTTTCTAAAAACCAGATCTGAGGAGGGAAAGCTTACTCCTACTTACCCAGCTGTCCCTGTAGACGTCTAAAACAACTGCAACGAACAGAACAAAGACGGTGTTAGATGAGTCACTGTGTGCACTGACGTGCAGAACATTGCTTTTTCAAACAGAGGGTTGATCATTTTAGCCTAAGCTAACATAACCCCAGGAAAAAAGTGACATTCACTCAATCAGTGCATCACTGGTGTCAATGCCGAGGAAAAACATGACACCCGCAAGGCCTTAATTTATAAGCATGACCAATAAATAATGACAAAAACAGGCCATTCATCCAAAGTTCATTTGCTACGGGGGCTAGCACCACATCCGTCTTTCAACACTCCCCGGGATTCTCGCCTTACTACGTTAGACGGAGAGCAGCGACATAAATTCACATCATGCTGTGTAAATACTGAATACTTGAAAGGAATTTACTAGAAACTACTGTTTCCCACTGCAAAAAACGCAAACCCTCTGTCCCCAAGTAAATGTTAGCAGATTTAACGAGCCGACTGCTGACGATTCTGCGAAACTTTCCTTTTCCCAAACAGCATTGATGTCGTGACACACTTCAAATATTAACAATTCTACATTAAAGAAATACTTTCTAATTGGGAATTATCCTGTAATAAAATCGCGAGAGGATTAATTAGACCAATGAGTATGTTAATTGGTACAGCTCAACGGGGAATTTGGTGTTAACAGCCGCAGGACTATACGCATTAAGATACAGAAACAGATAAAGATAAAGTTTCAGCGTTTTGTGTGGTTGGTTCTTGGCCAATATTCACACACCGGTGGGCTAAATGTATACGAAACCAAAGAGTGACACACACATTCTCATGTGCACGTGAGAATTTGATCTGTGCTACATTCCAACTTCAAATTTGCTCCTGGGAGCTCATGGACTTGTGCATCCAGTATCACTCCTTTACACATGCGCACAAACACACACGCACACACACACTTACAGTCTTCATCCAGGAACTTGTACTGGATGTGCTCCTTGAAGAACTCCAGTATGGAGCTACAGATGAGCTCCTGCTGTTTGCAGATGTGCTGGTAGTACTGAGTGTAGTCTCTCTGGGAGATGCCTGAGGGCGAGGGGAGAAGAGCAGGTCAGGGGACACTGCATTTCCTCACACCTCTCTCACAAAATGGGGACGACTCAAAACACTTTACAGTGATAAGGGGAAAAGGCTCCACCGCTCTGTTCAGTCCAACGAGGTAAGCAAGGCACTCTTTTCTTCGCCAGAATCCTCAATACATATTATCGGAGGTAAACAGGGGAAGCATGACTTTATTTTTAGAAAATTAAATTGGGAGATGAAATGGTGGCCGGTTGAAAGAGCCAGGATACTGGAGAAGCCCCCTCTCATTGCACTGAGTGTCCTGAGATCTTTAATATCCACACAGGGCTGCCACAATACGCCAAAAATGGAGCCCCCTTCCCTTCACTCGTCTAGTGCCTCAATCGACAGTCACATCCCTGATGTCATTTTGTTTTTAGCCTTGTTAGCATTTTTTAACATCCTTTTCCATCGCTCCAGTGTCCATGCAAAAAATGGATGGGGTTCTTGAAAGTCAGCAAAAATAAGTCGCATGTCTAAGTTGGTGTACGTTTTCTTAAGGTAGATAATATATGCATTTCTTTACAGTCACGTAAAAATAAAGCACTCTGAGTCCATAAAATTAGAATGTCGCTGACGACGTGCAGCAGTGAACAATAATTGAACTACAAGCAGACACCCATCTCAGTCGTCACAGAGGACATTTAAACAATCAGGTGATGTGAGGTCAGTGGGTGATGTAGTTCCATATGACTTCACCCTTAGCACTCAAAAGCAAAATTGGAAGCTGCATATGAATTGACATTGGACTATGACTCTCTGCAGTCTCAGACAGGGGAGGGAGAGAAGTGGAGAAAGGGAGGAGAATTGCAGCACACCCAGGTTATCGAGTCATCAGATTACACTCATCCAAAAGACAGCATCCTACAGCACAGTGTCCCCATCACTGCACATGAACATCAGTGTTTTTCTGTGACCTGGATGAAGGCAATCCCCTACTAGCCCACCAACACCACTACTTGCAGCAAACTTATTTTCCCTGTTGGTCTCCCATCCTGGTACACACCAAGCCCAGACCTGCTTGGCTTCAGCCATCTTGGCGGGGCAGGATGAATGGTGGCACACAGTTGTAAACAGATGTGTGGTTCCCAGCCCCAACAGAGATTTCCCTGAGCCGTGGTCTCGTATGAGACCTCGCTGACTGTGCATTTGAGCTGCTGCAGCTGAGCAAACACCATTTCAGGGTTCATCTGTGAACCTGTCAATCATCACTCATTTATCTTTCACTCAAATCCCTGTAGCCTTCAATGCTAATATCAATGGTACAAGAGGTAGAAATACAATTCATTAATAGTGCATTATCGCCAAGTTAGTCTCTAAATGCCCAAATAAGACTAAGCCCGTTTTCCCTCTTCTCAAAGTGCACTGCAGCAGAAGTCTTGCTCCCTTAAAATGTTACCCACCAATTAGCTTGTTCTCCTTGACGAAGCAGCGGAACTCCCCTCCTGGAATGAGCTCGCTCCATTTCCTGAGCACAAGCTGAGGAGGGAAGAGCGTTTCGGTCCACAGGGTTAGCTTACACAGTGATTTCGGGGCATGCACCGGAGGTAAAGCCCATACCGTAATGTCAGTATGTACAGCAGAAGTAAAGTTTAGACTGTGATATCAGAATCCATACCAGAGATAAAGCCCAAAGTGTAATGTCAGCAGGTATATTAAGGGTACAGCCCAAATAAGAATTTCAGGATGCATGCCAAAAGGACAGCCAAACCTATGATATCAGTACTTTTGCCAGAGGAAAAGCTCCGACTGTCGGAATGCTAGAGGTAAAGCCCATACTTTGATTTCAGAACGTACACCACAGGTAAAGCCATGACTGTAATTTCAGAACGCACACCGAACGTACAGCCCAGGAAGTGATTTCAGTAAGTACACCAGAGAGAAAGCCCATACTGTAATCCTAGAATGTACACCGAATGTAAAGCCCATACTCTGATTTCAGTACGTACACCAGAGAGACAGCCCATAATCCAATCCACGAAATGAACAATGGAAATACAGTTCAAAGAAACTTACCTCATAGCTTATCTCTGGGTCTGGAGAATCATCACTGCAGAGAAGAAACCTGAAAAAAATTACATAAAATATACAGAAAGAAATCAAAACTAGGCTTATGCCGTCGGAGGCGACGGCTTGAGGTATATCCAATCCTCCCATTCCCCAATCCTTGAATAGACTTTCATTTGAAATTAATTTCAGGTCAATCGGACAAATGGTTCTGAAGATATGGCCAAAATGGTAATTTTCTATCACAAAGCGCCACCTGGTGGCAAAATATTGAACCATACAGGTATGGTGTCATCATGTGACGCGTTGTGAGGTCATGACCTTGCAGTTGCACATAGTTTCATGTCAATTTGACAAATGGTTCCAAAGATATGGCAAAAATGGTGAATTTTATGTGACAAAGCTCCACCTTCTGTCAAAATTTTGAACCTAACAGGTATAATGTCATCGTGGGACACATCCTCAGGTCATGACCTTTCATATGCACTTGATTTGAGGCCCCTTTTTTTGGCCCCTGGTGGCCAATCTAAAAATTGTAAATTGTCCAAAATCGAATCACTTCTTCCTCTTTATGATACTTGCTTTTATGCAAAACATGACATTTCTAATTGAAATATGACTGAAGTTATCGCGTTAACACGTAGGGCGGCTCGGCGGCAGCGGCAGCGGTGGCGGGTAGACTAAAAACATAATATCCCCGGAACGCCGATATACTTTTGTAAATAGGACCAGAGTAATCCCATGTCTTCCCAACAATTTCTGATAAAAGTTTCCTTGCTTGTCAATTTTGGACTTTGTTCGTACTTGGTGAAAATGTCATTGTACCCACCAACTAGTGCGCAACATTTTTGGTTTGTATCTTCATTGATTTATTTGATATGACGGCTAAAAACGACAGCTTTTTTTGTGCATTGGAGCCCACTATACCTTTCCACTGAACCACATCAGAAAAGTTTGTTATACAACCCAAATTCCGAAATAGTTGGGAGAAAGTGTAAAATGTGAATGAAATCAAAATGCAATGACTTTCAAATCACAACAGCCGGTATTTTATTCACAATAGAACAGAGATATAGCAAATGTTGAAACTGTGAAATTTTACAATTTTATGCATAAAATGAGCTCATTTCAAATTTGATGGCTGCTACAGGTCTCAAAAAAGTTAGGAGAGGGGCCTGTTTACCATGGTATAGCATCCCCTCTTCTTTTTAACACAGAGTGGAGGTGTCTGGGCATTGAGGAGACAAGTTTCTTGAGTTTAGCCATTGGAATTTGATCCCACTCTAGTTTAATTCAGGCTTCCAGCTAATTGAGAGTTTTGGGTCTCCTTTGACGGACTTTCCGTTTAATTATGTGCCAAATGTTCTCAATCAGTAAAAGATCAGGACTGCAGGCTGGCCAGTTCAGCACAAGGACGCTTCTACTACGAAGCCATGCTGTTGTAATAGCTCCAGTAAGTGGTTTTATATTGTCCTGTTGAAATACACAAGGCCTTCCCCGGAATAGATGTCGTCTGGAGGGGAGCGTATGTTGCTCTAAAACCTTTATATACCTTTCAGCATTCATGGTGCTGTTTAAAACATGCAGGTGTCCCACACCATATGCACAAATGCATCCCCATACCATCAGAGATGCTGGTTTTTGAACTGAACGCTGATAACAGGAGGGGTGGTCTTTCTCCTCCTTAGCCCGGAGGACACGACGCCCATAATTTCCGAAAAGAATGTCAAATTTTGACTCGTCTGACCACAGGACACTTCGCTACTTTGTTACAGTCCATTTTAGATGAGCCTTGGCCCACAGAACATGGCGGCGCTTCTGGATCATGCTCAACAATGGCTTCCTTTTTGCATGATAAAATTTTAGGTGGCATCTGTGGATGGCATGGCGGACTGTGTTTACAGACAGTGGTTTCCTGAAGTATTCCTGGGCTCATTTATTACTGTCAATGACAGAATCATGCCGGTGAGTGATGCTGTGGTGTCTGAGGGCCTGAAGATCACAGGCATCCAGTAAAGGTCTTCGGCCTTGTCCTTTACGCTCAGAGAATTTTCCAGTTTCTCTGAATCTTTTGATGATATGCACTCTCAATGATGAGACCTTCAAAGCCTTGGCAATTTGACGTTGAGGAACATTGTTTTCCACAATTTTTTTTACACAAGCCTTCACAGGTTAGAGAGCCTCTGGCCATCAGACTTCCCTTTTCAAGCCAATCATGTTACACACCTGATGCCAGTTAACTTATTTACTTGCTAAATGTTCTTTCAGCTGATTCTCTTATATTTTAATTGCTTTTTCAGACCTTTTTTGCCTTTGTCCCAACTTTTTTGAGACCTGTTGCAGCCAAAAAAATTGAAATGAGCTCATTTTGCAGATAAAAATGTCAAATGTCTCAGTTTCAACACTTGAAATGGTATCCATGTTCTGTTGTAAATAACATATTGGCTCATGTGATCTGAAAGTCATTGCATTTTGATTTTATTCACAATTTACACTTTGTCCCAACTATTTCAGAATAGGGGTTGTATAAACATGGTAAACCTATACAGAATAGCCCAGGACCTTCTTGCTTTGAGGCAACAGTGTTACCCTTTGCACCACCATGCAACCAAACTCAACCCAACCCACTCAAGCATTACAAATATTCACATCCCAATCATGTGGAACACTGAGCATAAATTATCACTATTAACACTAGAGAGGGGAAAAAAGTGCATTTCACCATTTCACTCCACAATTGATGCTGAAAATGGGACAACCAGCTGAACCCCACGAGGACCGGGCAGGAACATAACATGCGCTCATGTCACGCCATATGAAAGCATGGGGATTCATAGTCAGCAGCCTAGGACAAAGGCGCCACACTTTTGAGCAAGCACCACTCACGGCTGTGTGAAGTCGTGAGTGATGAAATCCGAGCTCTTGAAGAGGAGAAAGATGTCCCGCAGGGTCTGGCACTGCAGAGTGTTGTTGAGGGCAATCCAGTTCGCGTCCTGGAAAGAGCCACACATCAAAAACTGCGAAGCCTCAGCGATCAGAACCGATAAACACAATTTTAACATTTTAACCCTTGTAGCGCTAAATACAAATAGTGTTGCTCAATTACGTCTGAGATCAAATTCAAGGCTGCTGAAAACCTATCATGTGGCGACCTGTTTATAAGAGCCCCCAAAGGGGGTTTTGCCACATGATAGGTTTTCAACAGCACATGATCATTTAATTTATAATTATAAGCGCTCTGCGGGTTAAGAGTGGCGCACATCACAAACACTAAAACCAGCATGTGCAGGAGCGAAAAAAAAAGCAATATTAACATTGTATAAGAGAGACAGCCATCAGAGCATGATTTGCATGTTCAAAAGCAATAAACACAATGTTCATGTTTTATAAAGCCCTCGTAGCAGCACTTGCCTTAGACATGCATGCAAATAATCACAATTACCACTATATCCCATTCTGCAACACCACTGCCCATGTGCAGAATTTTAATAGCAGTGACTAAGTCACCAAATGACTGCAGTGCACTGGGGTCTCACCCGAGGAGCGCTCCAGTTCAGTTTTGGGAAGACTCGGCCCCCCAGGAGGTTTATAGCTTCCTGCACTTTGGCATCAAATTCTGGGAATTCTGGGGCCTTAGGAACAAAACACCAATGAACACGAACATCCAGTAAGGACTCCAAAAGAGGAAACGTCAGTGAATCAGTCAAACACAACGCATAACCCGCGTACAGAATCCTTCAGAAAAGGTCAAGCTGTCAGTACATAAGCACTTAAAACAGACCACTAATACTCATATGATCGAAATTGCAACAACTGCATACACATTAATTATTCAGTACCATCTACAAGCCCAGAGCTAACAGATTACAGGCAGGTTCACCAATAAACCTCTGAGCCCAACTATGGCACATGGATCATTAAATATGAAGCCTTCATTCGACATGAAATCAACCATCCTTTGTCTGTGCATTCATAAAATGAATGGCAGTTTGATATGATGCAGTAGCAAAAAGCCAAATGTAAATCCAAGATTGAGAATATGGGAAGTGTTAGGTCACAGGCTCTGAACTTACTGTGACAGTGGTTGTAGTCTCATCATCCGACCACTAGAAAGTAGGGAGAAAACAAAGTAAACCCTTTGCTAAGAAATGAAGCTGAGTGCCAAAAGAATAGTTTCATGACAACACCACAGCTGACACTAAGAAAAAGAGAAAAATCACATTAAACGCCAAATCAAGCATGATAGTTTCCTGACCCATTCCGGTTTTTCCAAGTGAAACTCACCTAGAAGATTTCAGCAGAATCCATATTAAATATGTTGCTTTTATACTCAAACAAGCAGGAGAAAATTGTATATCTTAAAGCATCACTTTGGAAATAAATCACATTTTTGAAGCTTTAATTTGATAACCCCCTTTCAAATTGAGTGTTTTGCAAGAAATACCCCTTTCCTTTGCTTGAGATACGTGGACTGGTATGTTAAAAAATTTTGTCTCTAACCTGGATATCCTCCTCTGTCTCACTGTCTTCTGCGTTCGTTGGAGCCTGCTGCACGTTCTCTTCACTAAAATAAGAGAATTCAGGTCATGCTGTTATTATTGCGGCAGCAATTGAAATATGAAATGCATAAACTGAAGCACGGTAACACAGTCAAATTTCTACACGTGTCTCAATAAAGAAACAAAGCTCACCCTCCAGGTACTACAAGGGTCCCGTCATCCAATAAATATTCAATCACATTCTGAGGTAAAGGAAGAATCACACTGAGGAACAGAGAACAGTGCATTAGTGCAAAGTCAGAGCAACAAAGACAAAGCGAGCAAGTAATTTAATTTCCAATGAATACACACCGGATCCTACACGTCCTGTGAGCATAACATTAGTGATGTCTACTGCATATCCTAACAACCCTGCTGAAAATTCCAGCTTTGACCAGCCTAGGATGGTCAGGCTGGTTTAAGCTGTATTTTGTACAATTTTTGCTGGTCAACCAGCCCTTCACCAGCCGACTCCAGCTGAAAATACCAGCTTAACCAGCTTTGACCACCTTCATCAAGCTATAGAGACAAGCTACAAAAGCTATGACCAGCTAAGAACACAGATCCGACCATGCTAAACCAGCTTAGATTTTAGCAGCTAGAATTCTAAGCTGGTTTAAGATGGTCTGAGTTGTGTTATTAGCCGGTCAAAGCTGGTCTAGCTGGTCTCTATAGCTTAATGAAGGTGGTCTAAGCTGGTTAAGCTGGTATTTTCAGCTGGAGTTAGCGGGTAAAGGGCTGGTTGACCAGCTAAAACTGTCCAAAACACAGCTTAAACCAGCCTGACCATCCTAGGCTGGTCAAAGCTGGAATTTTCAGCAGGGAGGTCCAGAGCCACGAAAATAAATAATATTTTCCTTCTATGTTGTACGACAGAATGTCATTCATTCTTCAGCGCAGTGCAGTGCATTGCGGTAAAATAAGTTTTGTGAGGGTAATAATAAGAGCCAAACACAGGAAAAAAAGTTAATGTTAAACAGTTCCGAGTAACGTTATATTCGCTCACTATCCAGACAGAGCTGGTTGATATATTAACCTCACTTAAAAGCTCGCCATCTTACAATCATTTCAATGCGCTAATGTTAGCGAACGAGTGGCCAAAGACACCATTTTCATCCAATTTCAGTGAAAACCAAAATATACCTTTTGATCGTATGTTTCTTGAAAATAGGATACCAAACAGAAAACTGACAGTTTACGACCTGCTCTTTCTTCATTCTGCTTCAGGAACAGTGTGTCCCGCGGATAATCGTTCACTGAAAATATCGGATGAAATGACATCCGTTCCGCAATACTTGAGCGATTTCACTCGTGAGAGGACAGTGAAGCGTAAAATTATAGTGCCTCTAATTATTGTCTTTTTTGATTCGAGGACTCGTCAATAGCAATACATTTTGCAGTGACCAAAAAAAATATTTATAAAGGGGGCACTCGACATTGGCTGGCAATGTTTCCCAGGGAGATGTGATTATGGTGCTCAAGGAGGCGGTGATTACGAAGTATGCGGACAGTTCGTCACACAACAGTTGACAATCAATCAGTTACAAAAACGAAAGTTTTATTTTCTGGTTCAGAAGCGACACATTTTTCAAGTGAGTTAAGAACAAAGGTCTGTTATTTTTCATATGAGCATCTGTGCGCCTGTAACCCGAGTCATTTCAGGTCATGCGGAGCCCTTCGTTTCCCTTGCGCTTGCGGATGAAAAATTACATGTATGTGATTTTTAACGTGGGCTGTGCTTCAGTTCGGTAATGGCTGTGAACTTGTCGTTTTGCGAATCGCTTCACATTCCGTGTGTTGATGTGATCGTCGACCTAATCCATGTTAATTCAGATTCTAAAGCCGCTTTCACACTGGACGCGAAACGAATTTTTCGCTCTACAGATTACATTCAAAGTCAATGCAAAGACGCGAATACACGTCTTTGCATTGACTTTGAATGTAATCTTTCGGGCGAAAAACTCAGTTTCGTGTCCGGTGTGAAAGCATTTTAATTATTCTTTTGGTCCTCCAATCGCTGCAGTAGCTATATTGTGGTGTGGATGAGGGGACAATGAGCAACGCTGCAGCGGAACATGTACAGACGACAACTGTACCTCATGTTGTCAAGGAGGAGGTAAGGTCAACCGGATAAAAGATTAATAGCTTTGGCTTTGAATATTTTCCATGCCCAAATAGCCTTCGTATGTATTGCCCTTTTACTTTTTGTTTATTTAAATAAGGATGCATATATGGCAGTGACATGATTTCTCACTCTCGTCTGTCATCAACAGGTTATTGCTGCTGGGAAATGGGTCAAACTGGAAAGGACAACCTATGTCGACCGTTCTGGAACCACAAGGTACAGAGACGTTGGAAGCAGCTACACATTATCGCCAAGGCCCAAGAATTTTTGCTTCAGTATTGGACCCTATGGGAATGTAGGTTGTATGGTCATAGGAAGAAACCTTGTACCATCAGTAGTGGAAGAGTTCTGCCTGGTTATTTTATTCTGCTTGCTGTCGCTAATTTTCAGTCATCTCATGAAGAATTCATGTTTTGAGTCAAAGGTGAAATGACTGCGGTGATTCCATACTGCACCACAATGTTCCCAGATCCAGGGCAGTGCATTCTTAAACTGAATGTGCTATGGGAAACGAGAAGCTAAGGATGCTTTTGACATGTAGCATTCAGTTCTGTTTCTTAAGACTGACTATTCTCTTCCAAATGAACAAGGGAATAATTAACTGTATGTCAATCTAGAACCTGGGAGACAGCAAAGAGGACAACAAGACAATCCAATTGTGATGGTTTGTGTGTATCTTGCCTCCTCCAAATTTCAATTAATGGACCCAAGAGGAGTTCAGTTAGAACAGAAATAATGTCCCCCCCCCCCCCCCCCACTCTCTACTTCAGGTGTGGGGATATTTGCTCTCCTTAAAAGAACTCTTCACAAAGACTGTGTGGTCCTCGTGAAGCAATTTCGACCTCCAATGGGATGCCACACTCTGGAGTTCCCTGCAGGTGAAGTTGAACTTTCACAGTATGAACCCGGGACTCGCTTTGTTTTTTTTTTAGCTGGAATGGAGATTTGAATTGACTGAATATGAAGTGAAATGGCCAGAAATGCATAATATCGATTCCAGGGTCATTCCATATGAAATCACCCAAAAAAAAATCAAAATTGTCACCCCACCCCCTCAGATTTTGCTCATATTTGGTTTCTAGGGTGATTTTTGCTGGCAACGCTGAAATTCCAAATATGAGCTCAATCCAACCAGTGGTTCCTGAGTTATGACCCACCCAATTTGGCAAAAATTGCCCAAAACGGGGTTACCGGCCGTAGTTTGACCACCAACATCTCAGCAACCAGTGGGGCTATCACAATGAAATTGGTGTCTCTAGACTGGAAATTCACCAAGGAATCCAAATCTGGCCTTAGATTTGATGTGGGGTAAAAATAAAATATAATGACCTTGACCATGACCTTGTTGACCTCGCGACCTTGACACAAAACCCGCACAAAATTGCGGCCTCATATGTTCTCTATATTATATACAAAAGCCAGAGGTGTATTTTCCCCTCAGTTTTCACAAATCCACACCATATATCCCTTGTCTCAGCAATTTTAACTTGGTTTTTGCACCAATGCCTGTAAAACAATTTAATGCTTCAACACTATTCACTACAAACTTTGTAAACGTTTTTCTATAATGTTCTGAACTATTTTAATGATTGTTTTACTTGATTATCTAACATTCATTACTTATCCTTGAGCTGAGAACTTGCATTTCAGTTACAGCACGCATCTGAGTTCATCCAAATCTACTTATTATCAAGGGGCCACATGCTACAATTCTTATAAATATTCATCACATCATTTCTACTGATGCTGTGTCCTCGGGATGAAGAGGAACAGAGTGATGGGCATCCACTACACAAACTATGTCCTCATGCCGCAACTATTATACTTCAGATCAATTTTTAAAATGTAAGTTTATTAGAAAAGTTATAATCAATCATAGTTGTCATGCAGAGCCAGGGGTGCACTGGGAATTAAGTATGGTACTTAAAAATTGAGGTAGACAGCACAGCACCTTTCAAAAGTTAATGTGTTGTTGATGATCACTGAGAATGATGAATGCATACTTACATCTTCAAATTCACTTCACAATGTCAAAAATAGTCCAAAATCTCCCCTCCTCTTTCTTCATTCTTTCAGATAAATAGCCTTATTTGAGGTCCACACTAGAAAATTGAAGGACTATCACTCAAGCGCTGTAAATTCAAGTAGATTAAGGCAAAACTGTACAGACAAGGTATATATGATGTGAATTTGTGGAAAATGAGGGGAAAATACACCTCTGGTTTTTGTATATAATATAGGGAACATATGAGGCAACAATTTTGTGTGGGTTTTGTGTCAAGGTCGCGAGGTCAACATGGTCAAGGTCAAAGTAATCAAAGTAAAGGTCAAAAGGTCATCTTTTTTCAGATTTGGATTCCCTGGTGGATTTCCAGTCCAAAGACACCAATTTCATTGTGATAGCCCCACCGGTTGCTGAGATATGGGTGGTCAAACATTAGTCAGTACCCCCATTTTGGGCGATTTTTTTTTTTGCCAAATTGGGTGGGCCATAACTCAGAAACCACTGGTCGAATTGAGCTAATATTTGGAATTTCAGCTTTGCCAGCAAAAATCACCCTAGAAACCAAATTTGAGCAAAATCTGAGGGGGTGGGGTGACATGGAATGACCCTCCAGTGACAGAGAATGGATTAACTCAAACCAAATCTGGGGTGGAACATTGTCTGTTCACCATTTTTATGTGACATTCAGAGGTGGAAAACAGGGATGGGAACTCAAGCTGTCAGAAAAGAAGTCTGCCATGTTTTTCTTTTAGCCATGAACTCTGCCAGCTGATTTCACTGATTCTTATCTGTTGGCTGAAGACCCGATTCGACACATCTGAGTGTTCTATGTAAAATCCTGGGGTGGAATGTTGTTTTCTGGATCTAGATTGTCTGCCATTGATGTCCCACAATGCTTGGAAAAAAAAAACACTGCTTTTAATGAGGTGTGTGTGTGTGCGTGTGTGTGTGTGTGTGTGTGTGCGCGTGTGTGCGTGTGTGCGTGTGTGTGTGTGTGCTCGTTCTCAGGGCTCATTGATGAAAATGAGACTGCAGAGGCAGCTGCTCTGAGAGAGCTGAAGGAGGAGACGGGGTATCTGGGGGAAGTGGTCACGGTCACTCCAGGTACGCCATTACAGCTCCATTCCACAGGTCCGCTGAGAGGACCGCTTCGGCTGCCATTTAAAATGGCAAAAAATCTTTTTTTTTTTCTTTTTTTTTTTGTGTGTTTAACAATGTTTTTTACATTTCATACATTTAAGCTCTCCGGTTTGGAGAGCTTCAGGTGCTGACGTTTATAGTTCAATGACAGGGGGCATGGTGGCATAGTGGTTAGCACTACTGCCTCACAGGGTTCGAATCCGGCCTGGGGCCTTTCTGTGTGGAGTTTGCATGTTCTCCCCGTGTTTGTGTGGGTTTCCTCCGGGTACTCCGGTTTCCCCCACCCATCCAAAACATGCAATATAGGAACCCTCCCTCCTGTATGGCTGTGTGTGAATGTTTGGTGGTGGTCGGAGGGGCCGTAGGCGCATACTGGCAGCCACGCTTCCGTCAGTCTGCCCCAGGGCAGCTGTGGCTACAAAAACGTAGTTTACCACCATCAGAGTGTGAATGAATAATGCCTTTTTGAGTGTCCAAAAAAGCGCTATATAAAATTGATGCATTATTATAGTTCAATGACAGACGAGGCTTTTTTTTTCTGGCATGTCTTCCGGATCATCAGTGGGCATGGAAGTGGTTTGTGATGGTAGTTTTGGAGACCCTAAGATGCTACTTTTGTCTGTTGCTCTCCAACTGTGATCCTGGGAGATTTCTTTTGTGCATAGGAGCAAAATAAACTTTGGTCCCCTTCCAGGCGAATTTGTCTCTGGTCTACTTGATTTGAACCTTTTAATAACTGGCCTAATTGTAGATATGAGCATTTTCAGGTCAGCAGCTATTTTTTTTATAGCCATTCTCTGGCTTGTGTACTTAAACGAAAAAAAAATCTGCATGCATGCTTTGTGGTGCATCTTGTTAAATGATTGAATGCAATATTAGCCTTCATGGCATATTGTAATCCATTTATTCACTGTAGTTTTGACTGAAAAGACTTTTTTTTTTTTTCCATTTTGTCATAAAGAACACGGATAAGGCAGAAAAGCTTCAGTGTTGAAATGTGATAAAGCGGCCCACACTGTTTTATTGGTCAGTTATGCAGGGGACAGGCAGCTTTGATTGTTAATGCCATATTACCCCTTGAATTTCCCTGATGAAGTGTCTCATCTAAATGCATTTTTTTTTTATATTTTCTCTTTCACATTTCGGTCACCTGTCTGCTTCCATAGTAACGTGTCTGGATCCTGGTTTATCAAACTGCACCACTAAGCTCATTGTGGTGAACATCAACGGTGATGATCCTGCGAACATCCACCCCGAACAGCAGTTAGGTGAGAGGTTACATTCTGTGTGAGGCGGCGAGGAGCAGCACTGACCCATATGTATCAAATTCAGGACCGGCTAATTCTGACCCCTTTCTCTTGTCTTTTCCAGGTGATGGAGGTATGGGTTCATACATTAATGCTGACACACAAATTAATACAGCACATTGAAACACAGTATGTATAGTGTATTAACTTTCTGTAATAGGCATTTCTTGACTTTGTTTTACAGAATTTGTGGATGTTGTTCTTCTACCTCTAAATGAATTCCAAACAAAAATTGAGGGTAAGTTACTGCTGCAATAACTGACAGTTCTTCCCTTCGAGGGCAATCGGTCAGTTTCATCTGTGGCCTGAAAATGCTGGAGCACCTTGTTCTCGGAATTCAGGGTGAAACTCAAAATAATCTGTGAGCAATTGAGCTGATGCATGTCATTGTTTCTTTGTGCTAATGATGCCTCTCCCTCTCCCTTTGGCAAACTGCACAGAGCTGTTGAAGAAGGAGGATATTGTTGTGGACTCCAAGGTCTACACATATGCCATGGGAATGACACAGGCCTTGGCCAAGCCCACTGAACTGCCTGTGCTCAAGCAGTGAGAGACCACTCTTCCAGCTCTGATTCCAATGATCTAGTATATTCTGCATTCCGTCTCATGTCAGTAGCCTGGGGGAACATTCCGGACGCATGCTCATAAAAATCGACCTTACCCCCGACCAATCAGACAGACTCAAAAAAGGAGCTTTGTTTTTGAACCAGAAATGAATTTGAAGTTTGCAAACTGTGATATTCTTAAAGAATACACAGTCTTGGCACTGCTGTAACAGACTTGGTCTTGAGGACCGCACTTGCTCATGGGGCACAGTAGATCATTTATCACCTTTAAGGTGGAATCAAATGGCAAAATATAGGCTGTTAAGACAATAAATACATTGTCAACCCACTTTCTTCGTTACATTTTCTTCCTTGACTAATCAATGTTTTTAACTGGCATCATGATAGCCTGTTGGAATCATTGTCGCACTGCAACATCAAAATGACTATAAATCAGTTTTTTTATTCTGAATCAGTAGTTCTCTGTAACAGATGTGATGGTAGGATGTCAGTTATTGCGGTTATTGTGAATGGAAGGATAACAGATGCAGTCATCTTCTGTCCGACACGTTATCTCAAGGATTTTATGTCCGCACCACTGGACCAGAGGCTGATTACCAATGAATACTGAATATTCCATCTGTAAATTGGGAGTAGCTACTCTTGATTCCGTAAGACCTCCAGTTCTAAACAGTTGACCATTCTTCTTTCGGGGGGGGGGCTCCACGATGGACACCAAACTGACAACTAATCAGCAGCTGTGAATTATTCCTCCCATATCCTCGCTCAGGTTGGCTGAATTTATGGAAGAAGTCCAGTTGTATTAATGGGCAAGCCTTTTAGATTAAAGAAATCGTTTTGCCACCAAGATAAATGCAAGTTGCTAGACTAAACTGTTCCGGAGTTGACAGTCATATACCACAGTACTGGACCAATTTTAGTTGTCTGTCTTACATTGTCAGTTATAGCAAGATAGTTTGTCTTAGTACGATCGAGATCAGACCAATTGCGTTCAAAGGCAATTGCAAGTGGTGATATGGACAGAATTTGCCAGTAAGGTGTAAAATGTTATGCCGCTTTAATTTTCGATAAAAAGCCATTGTTGGGGAACTCAAGAGTTTGGGTCTGTAATTTATTCACAGTTTTAAAAAATCCTTTTGCATCCGTTTTTATACAACATCACTGCAAGTACATTGCATGAGAGCAGAACAGCAGTAGAAAGCAGAATGTGAGCCAAAGATAGTTTGGAATCCTTTAGGGGGACCATGACTGACCTCTGGGCTACATAAAATGTAATGTTTAATGGGGGAGATCTTATTTCCCAGGGGAACAGAGTCTCTTATTTGCTGCAACTAAACTTCTAAAGATTGCTTCCATTTACCCGCGCTTGGCAACTTCTCTGAAGAAACCTCCAACTTCAGAATATAAATTAGAGAAACACCAACACTAAAATACTGTCATCATTTTCATTATACCTGTGACAATGGAAGAAAATGTCATTCTTAATGCAGAATCAAATCAAACATTCAGATGTCTTTAGTAAACTGATTTATTAGGGGTTTTTTTTCTGTCCAACTTAAACTCCTTTAACACAGAAAAGCTGTCAAAAGGATTAGCACAGTTCATTGAAAAATACACTATAATGCTCAGCAGCTCAATCCCAGTAACCAGGTTTCAAGTTCTCATGTTAACCCTCTATTAACCAAACCCTTTTCCAATTGTGTTAAAATTATTTGCCTATGCAAAAATGTTTATTTGGGGCCATTATTTGAAAAACAGTAGACAAAAAAAATTGGCACATTTGGCCCACCTTTCCAAATTGTAGCAAATCTGCTACATTGGGTAATAATGCTGATGAAAAAATTAAAGTGACGGACCATTCAAGTTATTCTCAAATGTTTAATTGTCAATAAGAAACAAAACCAACAGAGTGTCTGGGGTGTTAACCCTTTTACTTCATGTAGCAGATATGCTACGGTGGTTAATAGAGGGTTAATGCCTTAAACTTTTTAATGGAAACGACCAGTGTTGCTTCAGAATCGTTAATGACAGTTTATCCAAATGACAGGACTCCATGAGCAGATAAAATAACATTTGGATTCCCGTGTTTCAAGTCTTATGATTCTTTTCTTCATGAAAGACTTAGAATATATCTGCTACATTTTCGGCAGTTTCTACCACCAACAAAGCTGAAATGCAGAATGATGCAGAGCATTTTTACTGAAAACCTGCAAATATGCTGAAGAACAATTTCAAACTAAAAGCATTTTCTGTTCAAAATGGTTCCCATGGCAGTTTTACCAGGTCTGCACACAAACAATCTAAAATGTGTTTTTCCCCTTCCCAGAAACCCTAAAATACCAAGAAGCACCAGTTTAGAAGCCAAGCAATGCATCCACAAAAGTTGGTTAAGAAATATTGGGCAGTTTCTGAGTTACGGTCTGAAAACACTTTCGCAACCATGATGCTAAAGCCGATGGGAACCGAGCCAAAGGCAACACGTCTCCTCCCTCTGTGGGGGTTCAGAGAGACAGAATTCACCATAATATGCATTACCAGGCTTAGCATTAAAATACAGAGGATAACTACCAACCGAAGTTTCGAGCAAAGACAGTTGGCTGCATCCATTCTTCTCAGGTTTAGCAGCAAATTTAAAATCCTCAAAGAGATTACTGGTGTGTCATTGGGCTAGCGTCAACACATATCGATTTTAAAGGATTCCCCTAAGCTTAGCACAACTTTTAGCCCCTTCACAACAAAAACCAAGCATGACTAAAATAAAACCAAAAATATGACTGGACCGTGCGACTTGGTAAACTTTCACCGATGATGTCAGTGATGGCGGTTCACAGCTATTTATTTTGAATAAGCAAAGGCCAGCGGGGAAGTTCCGACACTGAAACGACCAATGGTGTAACTTCATCGCTCACTCACCAACACTTATGCGTTTATAGGGCTTGTCCCCATCCTTGCTGCAGTGCAGCCAAAAATAATTTAATCTAAAATAAGTATTCTTGTCTTCGATATAGACCTATGATCATGTATCAAATACTTGTGATCACATAATACAAAAATATTGCCTATGAGATGCGAATGCTGGAGTTATTTGAGGATTTGTTGATGGGGTAGGAAAGTATCCCTTGTTTTTAATGTACTGTACTTGAGAGGGTGGAAAAAAAGACCTCGCATCTTATTTCAAGACAGAAGACACTTGTGAACATGGACTGTTTGCCATGTTTAATCCTACAGCCCATAAAAATAGATTCTCTTGTTATTCGGGCTCCTTGGAGTTGAAGGCACAAGAGCAGTCCCTTAGGCGAAGGTCGCTGTGAGGATGGCTTCCTGTTGCTGTTGATGCAGCATCCCGATTCCCACTGCCGGGGCGGGGAGGGATGGCCTGCTGACCAATCGCAGCTGTTGAAAAGGGCGCAATTAGCTACAGTTTCGGCTCCAGCAGCAGTCCCGCACATAGCCAGAGATGCAAATGATGACGCACATCATCTCCCACATATTGGAACAGAAGTTCCACATTTTCATTCACACTACGCCCACAGAGCACTCCCAAGCGCTGCCTGCGGGTTTGTTTGAAATTCCCATCTGCATCTAATCAAACTCCTGGTGCGAAAATCATGCACAAGAAAGAAGTAAAGGATTCAGAATAAACCCCTGAGCCAAGGCTGCCCAACCCTGTTCCTGGAGATCAACTGCCATGTTGGTTTTCACTTTAGCAAATTCAAAATACACTTCACTCAAACAGGTAGAGGTGAGTCGATGAGCAGAATCGGTTTACAGTTGTTTCGCTATTTTGGCCTTTCACTACTGCTTCAAAGTCTGTTCACTACAATAGACAAATCCAAGTTAAAAACATAAATATTACTTAAGAATCAGTTGTAAAACTTTATTAAAACCATTCGCATTACAGCTGAGAATATTTTTTTGGGTTGTGACTCAATACGGACAATCAAACAAAGATCCAATCGTCAACAAACCCTTTGTTTGATTACAGTAGCTGCAGTATTGTGTGCGGTAGCGAAAGTGTAGGAGCGAAACAGCCGGTTACAGCAGAATCAGATAAGCTTTGGAGTGAATCCTTGCAGGATGGCAGACCCTCTGGAATGGGGTCGGGCAGCAATGCTGGAGCCTATTGAGCTTATTTAAAGGGCTTACCTTGCAGGCCAGCTGTTTCTCAAACCTAGGGGCCACATAACACCAGGGGCCCATGTTCTGAGGCTCTTCCTGACTCCAAATAAATTCTGTAAGAAAGTGACAGCACCTTTAATCAGAGGAAGCCCACTGGGTCAGCCCCGCAAAGGGCACTGCATCATGGCACACCGTTTACATTTCTGTCATATGTCATAAAATGTCATAAACAACCATGTCAGCAATCCAATCAATGCAATTAATTTCATTTGAAGCAGTTATGTCAAACTCCAGTCGTAGAAAGCTGCAGAGACCGCAAGCCTTTGTGCTCTCCTTCCAGTTAGAAGCTAAATTAGTGCCTTGAGAGCAAGGTATGCGGACTCTTTAACCCTTTCACCCCCACCAGTGCCCAGTTCTCCCCATGCCCTTGGCTGGCATTCCAACTAAATTTCTGGCTTTCTGTTCTTGTTCCTGATTGTTGCGAGAAACATAATAAAAAGAGCATCATATGGCACTATTGGAAAAAAAATGGCAGTCACTCAAGAGTGCCATATGGCACTACTGGGGGTGAAAGGGTTAATCAGGGACTTCGCAAAACAACAACTGCAGAAACGCTGGGAGGAAAAAAGAAAAAAAAAATTAAAAAAAAAATTTTAAAAAAAAACAGCAACCACACAGCCCTCCAGGACCGTAGATTGACGCCACGGATTTAAACATATGGCTCTGTATGAGAAAAAACAATTTTTCAAAAAAAAGTCATGGTATTTTCAATGGAGTGGAGTAACAGACCAGCCTGTTTTAAAGAGAAGAGAGCATGTGCAGACCATTTCATTCTGCTGAATGGCCAAAGCGCAAGGACAGGAGTCATGTGACATCTACTTAAACATGTTCCAAATACATCCCTGCTGCTCAACAGAGGAGACACTGTTAGAGTCAGGCTAACAAATAAGAGCATGGGAGAAAAAAAAAAAATACAGTCAGTATACAACACAGTGCTCTTCACCAATACTGGGACCCAGGGAAAATGAAAAAATGCAGTTGTCGTTTTGCCCTCTCCAATGTTAATTCAAAATATCAACAAAAATCTTGAATTTGAATAAAGTGAAGGAAAAAAATGTATCCTCGTCACTACCAGAAAATATTTAAGATCAAATTGAAGTATATTCATATTTGTTTTACTTTTTTCAAGTTCAAAATAACGCTTAAGAAACCTGAATTGGCCACCAATGACTTCCTGTTAATAGGTGACACGCGCCAGTTTCCCCTCAGGTATCCATCACCATGCAGCAATGATGTGTGACAAAAAGGATTTATTTTGAATGAAAATAAATTGACAAAGGCTTTTGCAAGTTATCCAATGGAAAACAAAATACAAGATGGCGGCAGTGGCAGCCATAGTGGACATCCAAGTGCTGTCAAAATCGATAGGCCTCTGTAGGTACACAAGACCAAGCAACACAGCAAAACTGCCTTTCTGAGTTACCATGCGGAATGGAAATTCAAGATGGAGGCTGTAGCAGCCATATTTGATTTCGGATCGCGGCTGAAATCGACAGGCTTGTGTAGTAACTGTACCCCAGTGTCCTCACCAAAAATCGTGAAGATCTGTGATGGCGTTTTTCAGTTATCGCAAAGAATCAAATGCGGATAGACGGACAGATGGACAGCATGCACGATGACAATACCGCTCTGCCCCTTAGTCTGGGCGGAGGGATTAAAACTGCCTGGACAGAGATGTGCATCCATTTTGAATGTTTGCACTGTGAGGAGGATTGCTCAAGTAGTCATGGAAACTCCAAGGATCAGTTTTAGAAATGCAGACATTAATAAAATCTTCGGGTAAGAAAATCTTGAAACTACAATCAGATTCCATCTACACAACTCAGGAATGTTTGGGACGGCAGCCAGAAAAAGAAAGATAAAAAAAAAAAAAAACGCTGAGTTGTCATTAAGACTTTGGCACCCAGCTTTTACGAAACTGCACAACTGCTCTGCCCAAGTTAAGACCACTCACATCCAATTCAGACATGCTCAAAGTTTTTATTAAGTTCTGAATTAACCATCACATTTCATGGTGTGAAATAGTTAAATGTTCCAAACATATTTCATCACAAGCTGTATCAAGTTATTTATAGCAAAATGTGGCAGATTTTACATTTTGAGAGCAAATATTCAGTGGTACATAATCAGTTTGAATTTGAATCTTTGCTGAAGAACTTGAGTTGAATCTGGTGTGACGCAGCTTCGGTGGAATGAAATCCTGCACCCAAACTGGCCCTTTCCGGATACGACTGAGGACCCCAAGCCAATGCAAAACACAGAAAAATCTGTATTCGTGCAGAGGAGTCAACTGGAGTGACCTGATATCCAATACACCGCATCGCAAGGCGGATACGATCGCCGATAATGAAGGGTCAAAGTTCAAAATGTAGATGAGTGAAATTCCGCCCAAACCCGCGCATGGTCGAACGCTAGCTAATATAATCGCGATTTACAGCATTTAGTTCCAAGATGTGGACTCCACCTTTGACTTAAATTTAGCATTCATTGGAATTTTGCAGTATGTTTAAGGGTCATATCCGTGTATCCATGATAATTTTTTATTGTGAAGCTGCACGAAGCTCATCGCATTCGGACATGCATGCATCGGCTTGGTGAAGCTGGCCCTATTGCCAGAAGCCCAAACGTCAACAGGAAATCCATTTCATTCATCCAGTCTCCCGATTTAGGACAGTTTCGTGCTATATCGGGTTGCATCAATTAGCATGATAAGGATATTTCTGTATGTGTGCGTGAAAGGGTTAATACACAAACTTGTGTAACTAGAGTTTGCCTAAAGGTGCATGAACTTCTAATGAGATTGGGTGCCATGGTCAGAGAAGACAAAAATAGAACGAACACCATAAACGTGGACCTGGGAATTAGCAGGATCCAGAGAAATGCTGCCTGGAGAAATATTCTCTGATCCTTTGCCATGTGTATAATGAGACTGGGGAAGACAAGAGGAGAAACCCAGAGCTGTTTAAATTAAATGAGATATTTTTGTAAATATTTCTAAATAAAATATCAAGAGAACAAACAATGAGGGTATTCATTCATAACCACAGAGAGCAAATATTTGTGAAGGCGCACTGTGCACAGTCTCCAATATAAAAGTGATTTATTTTGAAACATGAAGCAAAAACTGTACAAATCCAATTTGTTATGGTTGGTTTGTTTTGGCAGCGACAGAAAGCCAGAGTAGCTTTGAAGTTACACAACAGCAGAGGGTTTGCTGAGGTGAGTTTTCATTGGTTAAAATAGGGGCAAAATAACAGCTGACTAGACTGACTGAACTATGCTCAAGGGTCAGAGAGGTTTTGCAGGAGAGGGCAGAAGAGGAGTATGACTATGGAACAAACTTGGCTCATCTCTGAGTTTTGACATAAATACGGCACAGGAAGTACACTGCAAAGAAAACTTAACCTCAAGTGTGTTTTTTACCCGTGAAAACAAAGGCCTCTGCCCACCCCTCCCACTCCCCTCCCCCAGAAATTCCTAAATAGCTAAAGGCACCAGTTTAGTAGCCAATCAATGCCCCAAAAAATGTAGGTAAAGAAATATTGGGCAGTTTCCAAATGATGGTCTAGAAACCTTTCGGGAACGCCAAAGCAGATGCAGACACTGATGGAAAAGAGATAACACAGTATTCCCCGCCCCCTCCCTGAGGGACTTAAATACAGCTTTTTTTTGGAGATTACATTACTATCACCCCCTCCATTCACAGGCCTCGGTTTTAAAACAAAAGAGTGGCAGAAAGCAGCAGTATCTTTGGAGCAATGAGAGCCTGCAGAGGGGGCAGCCTGTATTCTCATTTTTACACTGGGGCTGGGGGCTGGGATCCCCCCCCCCACGATAAGCACCGAGTGGCCCCGATAAGATGAGGGCAGCTGTTGAGCCCTTGAGCAAAATCGGTAATGTAATGTAATGGGATCGGTCATTACCCTTAGCATTGCTGTACTGCGTTAGCTCCTTCTGCAGGGCGTCCACAGGAAAAGGACACAGCTCCTCCACACGGATCAGCGCTGTGTTCTGATTGGCTGCCGATCCCTCCCTCTGCTTCAGCAATGCATAGTAGTGCTTCCCGGAACACAGCACCACCCGCTGGACACTGCGAGGAATCGCAGGAGAACTTAACAACCAAGAATATCAGGCTTTTGTGGAATGTTCTGTGCCAAAAATTCTTCTTTGGTCAGTGTTCCAGAACTCTGTTCCAATCAGTTACCATTACTGATCATTACATTAGCATTAAGACCTCAAACCTTAACCCTTAGAGTGCTGTAATAAATAAAAAGGAAAAAATAAATAAATAAATTTAAGAATCTTATGCTGTTGAAAACCTATCATGTGGCGACTTGTTTAAAAGAGCAAGTCGCCACATGATAGGTTTTCAACAGCTTTGATTATGAAATCTCATATCATTGAGTAACAATAGTTGCATTTAGTGCTCTAAGGGTCAAAGAGATATTGTGAAAAAGGCAAACATGTTGCCTATGCAAGTAGTGTCATGACAGCATACAGAAAACACTCACTTAAACCATGAAAAAAAGTTTAAATAAAAACTAAGCGAGAGAAAAGGTGAGCAAGGGAGAGTCCCTTCTAACCGCGCAACAATAACAAGGACCTAGCAGCAGTTAATCACAGGAAGGCTCCCTGCCCTCTCAATAACCCTCATGCTTCTAGGAGAAACAATAAACAACCAACGCCGTTTGGGTTCCTTACCTGGCAGGGGTCACTGAGGGGTCACCGATAACAGGTTTGAAGAATGTTCCGGGGCCCATGTCAGCCAAGCTCGATACAGCGCCCTGTGAGGAGAACAAGGGGGTGTACCGTACAGACGACCCTCACGTTTGTACACTGCATTCACAAGAACACTGTCTAACAGTCATATATGCCCAATAAAGCCAAGGCTAAAATCTTCGAATCAACACATTGTTTGCATATAAAACAAATTTGAGCACAACCTCTCTCCCCTCCTCCCCACCCTCCCCAGCTACATCTTGAGTGTGTGGTAAGACATAATGCAGAAGATTTTCAAATCAAAATTTGTAGGCCATGAGAACCGATCCCCTCAGACTTAAAAAAACAAAAGTGGATTTGAAAAGACTGTCATACGTTGCAGGCAAAAGACATTCAAATCATTTCGCCGAGTAGGTTGGTCGGGCGCAGTTGCCCAATTTGCAATATTTAGAAGTACATTTCCCATTTAAACCCTCGCACATATCTTATTGAGCATTGCGATTCTTATGCTTTTGCATTCGCCCTCTCCTTTCGGCATTCTTCCAGTAGCACATTTAGAATTGAAGTGAAAGCATTTGCAAAAATGAGCACATAAAAAGGAGGCACTGATCCAAGTTTTAGGGTGCAGACCGAGGGTTTGAGCTGGAAAATTCAGGCGTCAGAAAGTAAAAATCTTGCCACGTCTTACATCCACCCCATTCACTCAGTCCAGCTGATTTCACTAAATAACTAGAAAATACTCTCAGTGGAGAGCAGACCTTCACCAAGAATTATGGTTCCTGATTATGCCACCAGGTGCACAACTAATTATCCAATATGAGCCAGTTCAAAATGACCCCTTCCTGACATCACAAGGGGGAGTGACCACCCAGGGTAATGAAATCTGATTGACTGCTTGGCTGAAGTTGATCAGTTCTTCTTGCCTCTGGTTGGTTACTTCCCCATGTGATGTCAAGTGGGGAAAGATTTTGAAATGGCTTGTTATAACTAACTGGCTGTGCACCTGGTGACGCAAAATGGGACCTTAAAATCAACTAAATTGGCTCAGAAGCTACCATTCCAGAAAGTTCACAACTTTCTGAGAAATCTTGATGGCAATCATACAGACATACGTGGCAAATGGCACAACCCCCTGCCACCTTCTTGCCGAAGGTAATTACAAAATCTTCTGGAAAATTTGAGCTCCGCACATTCAGAATGAAAAGCCTTTACATTCTGATCCCTGATGTCATCTCCCAGTATTCAGTGGCTCACCGAGAAGCGCAGCAGCGTCTTGGGCGACGCCACTATGAGCGGTTTGCGAAAGTTTCGAATCATCTGGCGACGGATCAGGTGGAAGTACTGGGCCGGAGTGGTGGGGTTCACCACCCCCATGTTAACGTGGTCACCGTCGACGCCTTCCTCTTTACTGTCACACATCTGTGAGAGAGAGAGAGAGAGAGAGAGAGAGAGAGAGAGAGAGAGAGAGAGAGAGAGAGAGAGAGAGAGAAGGTATAGAACAGAATGGGAGAGAGGGCATGGATCACAGAGAATAACTTACCTATTCACATAGTAAAGTAGTGAAGCCACTACTTCATGAAGTCAAAAATGACCAAACTGACCACTCTTCAAATTTGGATGGCCACACAGTATAGAAAATTACAAATACCCCACAGCTAAAATCTCGGACCCTCAAAGTAAAGCTGAAAATCTGAACTTCAACCTTCACCAAATTCCAGTAAAAAAACGAGCACAAAGCAAAAATAATAAATTGGACTGCTGTCCACATACTTAAACTCCACATTATCAGTCATTGCCGTTGCCAGTGTTACTGACACAGCACTGTTGCCACACAGACCTGACAGCACAAGGTAAATCCACAGGGTCAGCACACAGGTGAGTGGTGAGCTGGTAATTAGCTCTGCTCACCTGCAGGAAGCGCTCGATTCTGCAGGACGAGTGCTCAGGCCCCGCCCCGTCATAGCCGTGTGGTAACAGAATGACCAAACCGCACTGCAGCAGCCATTTTGCCTCTCCTGAAAACAAGGATTACTCAACACATTAAACTCTGCAATACTGCAATGCATTTCCAAATGTGGCAACAAATGAATTGGATGCAAAGTGGAGTCAATTTAAACTGCACCGTTTTCTACCAGCTACAGTCTCACAAAATGCTTCAGCGTTAAAGCTCGCCAATTCACATACAATCTCACTCACACAGTAGTGTGCAGTGAGGATTATACACTTATCAAAATGAAGATAAATCAGAAACCAAGTATTTATTTCATGAAATATTGGATAATATTGATGAAACAAAGCGAACACATAACAATATGCATTTAAAACAAAAGTAATTTTTGAAAGAGTAAAAAGTCAATATCTAGCATGGCCACCCTTCGTTTTCATTAGCAATTAATCTTTCAGCATAGTTTTCACAAAACCATTTCCTCACTCACTAAACCATTTCATATGGTTTGAAGTTCATTCCCAAGAGATTTTTTTGATGTTACAACAGAAAAGCTCAATCAAAGTACCGTCTGTACTTTGACCAGGCCAAGTCATAACTTGAACATCACCAGATGTTCCTTTCCGACAGAAAATTCTTACACAGCTTAGAAGTGTGTACAGGGTCACTATCTTGTTGAAAATAAAATCTCTGAGCAATCAGTTTCTTTCCAGATAGCAATGTATGTCTCACAAGGATGCTGTGAAACTACTTTTGATTCAAAATTCCATCAGTTCTTATGACATGACTGGCTCCTTTCTAGCAGACTGATCCCCAAACCATAATATTAGCACCACCATGTTTTGCTGAGGGGGTAAAACAGTCAGGTTCTCCAACTCTATGGCACACTAGTTCTGCGTTTGGGCGAGAAAATATAAAAATTTTGATTCATGGATCCAAAGGACTTGTTCCCAGTCCATTGGTGTCAAACCTTGAATTTCTTGGCAAAAAAGTCTTTTTTGATGTTGCCAGCTGTTGGCAGCAACACGACCAATCAAACTATTTTCACACAAGTTTCTGGAAATAGCAGATCCTGATACTTTCACATCTTGATACTTTTTTTCTTGCACCTCTATTGCTACTAGTTTCCAGCAAACCAGTCTCTTTGAAATGCTTGATGGTGTTTCTCACAGTGCCATGGCACAACTGTGCAGATTATATGTTTATGCGTTTATCGTGAATGCACAGCTTCAGTCAAAAGCTAGTTAAGCTACCTCCGGAGATAAAGGTGTCGAAGATGATCTGCGCCCCGTTAAAGAAATCCCCAAACTGCGCCTCCCATATGGGCAGGAGGTTTGGTAAGGCAATGCTCATCCCGTACTCGAACCCAAGCACGGCCTCCTCCGAGAGGGCGCTGTTACACACCTGAGGGAACACCACAACACCATCAATAACAATATTAAGTCAGGAGTACTGGAAGTCACCAGTTATTGTGGATATGTGGGTAAGCCTGTATAAAATAAAATTAGGTCAGAATCGTTCACATTTCAATTTTGGTGGATAGGAGGGTTTTTCTATTTTATTTTCATGGGAGTTTGAGATCCAAATAACACAGCAAATACAAATCAGAAGTAGATGTACCAACATAAAAAATAAAATTTGCCAAACCTTAAGTAGTGCAGTGATTGCCAAATAGATAGTCAGCTTCATGTGCATATTTCTCATGTTCTTTTTGGAGTGATTTTAACCAATTTTTTTTAAATTTATGAATAAACACACATCGGAGGAATGTGGGGTTTTTTGTGGTGGGCAGAGATGCTTAAAAAGTATATCATTTCATATGACCTAATGTGCCATAATTAATCCCGCGCATTACAGCGTAGGCATGTCCAAACCCAAAGGCTCGGTGCAGGTTCGGGCTTTAATTTTACCCCAAAGCAACAATACTCAACTATCTAATCAGGCCGTTCAATCAAGACCTAGACTCACATGGGTTAGTGTTGAACCATTACAGAAACCAGCACCGTCCCTTTGCAGATAAGACTGGATGTCACTTTCACAGTTGGAGGTAGCAGAGTTAAACAAAGTTGACATTCATTTGTATAAATGAATGGGGTCAAAATACTGCTGATGATTAAGGTCAGTAGATTAGAAGAGCTGTGAAGAAAGTCTGAATGGTCAGGAGAACGAATGAAGTCCCTGTAACCAGAGGAAAGCTCTGCAGAGATTCAGACATCTAACATCATTAGTTCAATAGTGAAAAACAGTGAAGAGAGCAGGAGAGAGTGGTGAGCAGCGGGCATGAGAGTGGAGGGGATAAGAATAGTACGGGAGAGGAACAGTAGTTTGAGGAGGATAGAACCGAAGTACTGGGGTAGAGCAGTAACATGGTAGAATAGTAGTGCAAAAGTAGAACAGCAGTGCGGGGCAGGAGAGTAGTACAGGGGAAGTACAGAGGCGCGGAGTAGAACAGTAGTATGGGAAAAGTAATTCAGTAATTCAGGGGTAGCGGAGTAATACAGGACTAGAACAGTAGTACGGGAGAAGAACAGTAGTACAGGAGTGGAACAGTACTATGGAAGTACAGTAATAGTACAGGAGTTGAACAGGGTTAGAACAGCAGTACAGGAGTGTAATAGTAGTATGAAGTAGAACAGTAAAACAGGGGTAAAACAGGAGTACAAGAGTGAAACAGGAGTATGGGAGTAGAACAGTAGAACAGGGTTAGAACAGTAGTACAGGAGTGGAACAGGATCATAGGGGTAAAACAGTTCTACAGGGTTGGGTTGGCAGTGGGATTTTTGGGCTTGAAATGCACAGGGAGAGGAATCACCTCCAAAAAGCCCTTCTGCTCGGGGAAGATATGATTGAGGGGGATGTGCATGTCGTTGGTTCCCTGGCACACCACCATCGCATGCCGCTGGCTGAAGGTGCCACGCCCTACATCCTGGCCGCTGATGCGAATATTAAAGCCTGTAAGGGGAACACAGTTCAGTATACAAGCAATGCCAGCATCTTGGCCAATTCAAGGTGAAACAGGATGAAGTCTGAGTACATTAGGCCAAGATAACTAGATAAATTAAGTAATAAACACTCAATTTTAAATCCAAAGCAACGTGTAAGAGATTCAAAATAATACCATTTGACATTTAAAATCTTGCAGAATGACATCCTTCAGAGGACTGACTGAATACATCCATTGCCTCAAAGCATCTACAGCGGAACAACCCCGATGTGCCTCACCCTGTAGTTAGACGGCCATTCTTTGAAAAACAGGGGGTTCCGAACCCATTAATAAATACATACGAGTGAGCTTGAGACTCAAACGCAGACTTATTCCAAAGACAGGTGCATTCTAGGAGAATGATCTGAAACCAGCATAAAAAAATGAACATTAACTGCAGTGACAGCTGAGCCAGTTACAATCAGTACGCACACCCCAGAGCAAAGATCTGCAGCCGTATAGAGCACTTAAACTTACTAGTTATCATTTGATCATGTCCAGGTACTGTTGAGTGATGATAACACAACAGCATGACACTAAATAATCACAAGAACAGGATACTCTGTCCAAATGCATAACATACAGTGTAGAACATAACACTCGGTAGCTGCTGCCATTATGTAATGGATTTGTACATTTTACCAGGTTCTGGGTCTGAATTTCACTGTAAGCATTTAGCTGGTGCTCTGATCAAGGGTAATATTAGGCAAAAAAGTATATCAGCAGGTACAGAATAACTGAAAACTCAGCAGGGAAGTAACATTCAAAGTACCAAAGGTGCCTGAAGTACTAAAAAGGCACCGAATAAATTCATTGTTCATAATCACTGACATTTACTGATAATCACTAACTGATCGCTTAGTATATACAGATGGATGACAAATTTGATTTAAAAAAAAAAGAAAAACCCCAAATAAATATAAGGACAACCATCATGAATGCAAATGCTTCTGTGCATTTTTCTAAAAAGGTTTGGGTCCGCTTATCTTCTTAAAAGCAGAAGCGTCACTGTGAATCGATGCAAAGTAATTCTGTGTGATCATCTTTGTATCTTATGAAGAATTATTCCTGCCATGATGGAAGTGGTCTCTTCCAGGATGAAAATGGCCCGAGCCCCACAGGGCACAAAAGCTCACAGAATGGTTTTATGCGTATGAAAATGATCCTCAGCATGCGCCATCGCCTTTAGTCAGCAGATCTCAAACTGACTGAGCTCATACGAAAGATTTCGGAAAACTGTCATACAGCGCTCTCCGTCACCATCATCACAAGACAGGCCGAGGGAGTGTCTTCTGGAAGAACGGAATTCCATCATTCCTAAAACATTACACTTGTAGACTCAATGCCAAGGCAGGTTGAAGCTGATCGGACAGCTTGGTGAGGCGCAACACCTGACTAAGGCTGCTCATTTTGATTTGTAAATTGATCTGTGTCGTTATAAAATAGCCTGCAGAGTGAATCCAAGAACAGAGGCTCAGATATCAGCAGACAACTCACCTTGGCACAGGAGCGAGCCGAACGCCATGGCCTCAGCAGTGGACCAATCAAGCGTGGTTCCCTCCTCCAGCTTCTGAAGCCGTGCCTTTTAGAAACACACAACGACCTCAGGCTGACCTCTCCGCTACCGCTACACGGCTGGTATCACATGAAAATAGACCCTATATTGACATAAAAAGTTCTTGCAGCATTACTGTAATGTTTTGAGAATGTTGTAACATTGTCACTACACAGCAACAGCCTTAGTGGGAACATTTTGCTTTGCAAAGGAACTCCGAGGTTTCTCCACAAGAACAACAAGCTTAAATGTTGCAAAATTGTTAGAACCCTCATGTCTTTCAAATTAGTTCTTCCCCTGTTACTGGAGTCAGTCTGTCTGTCTCATTAAGTGCCCCACACTCCCTTACTGTGATTAGCTGCGGCCAATCCCTACAGTCGAAATGTCCCGTGTATTTATGCAACTTGCTGGTCTAGTGTCAGTCGGGGCTGGATCATCTTCCTCTAAAGGCTCAGGCGAAGGCCTTCCTCTAACCTCTAACCTCTAACCCCAAATAAAAGATCTCCTCCCTGAGGCCTCTTCCGGGGAGCTAAAAAACTAGAGATCAAATTATTAGGTACGGCGGGCTGTTCAACCTGTCTGCCATTTCTCTTCACCCTCCTCATCCACGCCCCCTATTGGCTCATCTTCCAACCAGCACTTTGCTCCCCCAGGCCAGTTCACCACACTGAATACCGACATGAAATACCATCACAATATTACAGTAATGATTAGCGACTAGTACAACATTGCCATTAAATCTTAATTATAATGAGAACAGGTAGGACTTGTTGAGAAGTCCCTCAGTTATGAACCTAAAGCCATTTTGCTTTGTAAAACATACCCCCTTCTGGTGAACACACTTTACAAAAGATGCAGCAATGAAGTTGAGAAATTGTAAAAAGAACACCGGACATAAATACAACATACTGCCCCCTCTGCATTAGCAAACTGCAATTCAAAGTAACCCACACAGACTATGAACATGGATAAAAGTACGTAAGGCATGTGTGGTCATTAAATATGAGGGTACGGTGGTCCACACCACAAAACGTGTAGCACCAGTCAAAAGTTTAGAAATGCTTTACTTGTGTACTAGCATTTTGCCTTTTGCGAAATTTAAGCGTTTAAACCCCGAGGATAGCCTTCAACGGCGCATGGTAAAGCATAAATGGTATGCTTTTTTACATTTAGGCCTCGTTCCACAATACGAATCACCACTCCAAATATGTGTTTTTCATTGTACGACACAATCGGGCCAGGAGTTGTACCACAAATTAGAAGAACTGTGTCACTTTATCCACTCTTGCTTAGACAATGGCTGACGGCACAACTCAGCATTGATTTGGATTACTGCTGGGCATGACATTAACCAGCAGACCTTACATTCTGACAGCATGGTCACAGACCCAGGCCCAGGTAAGATGAAATACACTTTACTGAACCCCCTGGGGTAATTTGTCACCTGCATTTCACAGATTCTATGGTTAGGAGCAGTAGGCAGCCACAGAGCAGCACCTGGGGACCAACTCCAGTTCCTTGATCAGGGGTACCAGTAAAAATGTTCCTATAATGCAGAGCTATTCAATATTATCCTGCACGGGCCGGTGTCAGCACAGGGTTTCATTCCAACCAAGCACTTACACACCTGATACTACTAATCAAGCTCTTCAGCAAAGACTCTTGGGGTTGATTCATGGTGTCAGCAGTGAGAGTACTTTGTCGGAGTGAAAGCCTGCACACACACACTGGCCTTTTCTTGATAAGGTTGAATAGCCCAGCTATAATGCATGTTGTTCTGGGTGGGGGAAACCATGCAAACCATGCTAACTCTGCAGAAAGGTCCCAGGACTGGATTTGAGCCCACGACCTTCTTGCTGTGAAGCAGTAGTGCTAACCACTGCCTCACTGCGCTACTGTACCTTCACGTGGGTCTTCTCCAGGTGACTGTGGAGCTGGATCTCCTGGGGTATCTCCACAGACTTGGCTCCCACGAACTGCAGGAGCTGCGGCGACACACCCGTGTCCCAGGTGCTGATTCGGGCCTGGGGCTCCGACAGGTTACCCCAGCTGCCCTGCAGGTTGGTGGGGGGAGGGCTGTACAGGGTCATGTTGGCCAGCCGCTCGTTGAGCTTGGCATAGTGGGACGTCTTGATCTCGGACCGCTCCGCCTCCGTCATCAGCCCCTCTGATATCAGCAGGTCAGCGTAGTTATCCGGGATGCTCTTCCTGGAGCTGTTCAGGGCAACAGACATTTAACTTCGAGGGTTCAACAAGGGGACGGCCTCTAGCTGATCCAAAATGGGCTCCAGACTGCAAAAATTACATCTTACCAAGCATTTTAATCCTGTATTAAGACTAAAAGACTTATTTCTATTACATTTTTTTTCTCGAAAAAAAGAAATGCAGCCACTTATTTGAGGTAATTTTGACTCATTTCTAAATTTGTCTATGAGCATACGACTCATCAGAGGTCATCGATCTGACAAAAAATAAATAAATTTGCACCCATGGAACCCATTTACCAAAAGCAGAACTCAAGACAAAATATATATTTTATTGAACCCCGTGGGGTAATTTGTCCTCTGCATTTGACCCACCCTATAGTTAGGGGCGGTGGGCAGCCACAGAGCAGCGCCTGGGGACCAACTCCAGTTCTAAAGCCAGTTCCTTGGTCAGGGGTACTGGTCGGAGTGTTTCTGTTATGCATGTTTTTCCAGACAACAGACAATGACTCTGAATTGCCCCACATATTTGGCTGCACTTCCGAGTCATTAGCAATGATTGCATAAAATCCATTTCAGGGCTCGAAGATCCTCATCATTACAGTATATAGACCAGAGGATCTCATTTCAACCCTCATTTATCGGCTGATTCACAGTAACAAGTAAAATAACCTTCCTTTACAAATAATTACTTTCAATTTACCAATTAAGGTTGAGCCTAAGATGCATCAGACTGCAGAGGCCTCGCAGGACCAGAACTGCTCAACCTTCATGCATTTTCATTGCTATGTAATGCTTGCTATCCCATTACATACAGCCATAATTACAACCCCAATTCTGAAATAGTTGGGACAAAGAGTAAATTGTGAATTAAATCAAAAGGTTATGACTTTCAAATCACACCAGCCAGTATTTTATTCACAATAGAACAAAGGTAACACTGCAAATGTTGAAACTGAGAAATTTTACAATTTTTTTCCACAAAATGAGCTCATTTCAAATTTGATGGTCTACAAGTGTCAAGAAAGTTGGGACAGGGGCCTGTTTACCACAAAGTAGCATCCCCTCTTCTTTTCAACACAGAGTGAAGGCCTCTGGGCATTGAGGAGACAAGATTCTTGAGTTTAGACATTGGAATTTGATCTGACTCTCTTTTTACACAGGCTTCCAGCTACTGGAGAGTTTTGTGTCTCCTTTGACAGACTTTTCATTTAATTATGCGCCAAAAATTCTCAACTGGTGAAAGATCAGGACTGCAGGCTGGCCAGTTCAGAACAAGGACTCTTTTACACACCTGATGCCAGTTAACTTAACTACTCGCTTAATGTTCATTCAGCCGATTCTCTTAAATATGAATAGCTTTTTCAGCACTTTTTTGGAGTCCCACCTTTTTTTGAGACCTGTTGCAGCCAGAAAATTTGAAATAACCTCATTTTGTGGATGAAAATGTAAAATGTCTCAGTTTCAACATTTCAAATGTTATCCATGTTCTATTGGAAATAACATTGGCTCATGTGATCTAGAAGTCATTGCATTTGGATTTTATTCACAATTTACACTTCGTCCTAACTATTATGGAATTGGGGTTGTAGTAGAAGTTGGTGAGCATCCTTTACATTTCATTTTTCAGCGGTGGGCAGGAAGTATAATTTTTCTATTTTATTATAATAAGAATTAAAAGAACACTTTAAAAAGCTTTGCAGTCCAAGACATGTCTGAAGTAAAAACAGGTGATGATGAGTTTTATATTTTGGCTGCCCAAGCAGCCCCAGAAAGTGATGCAAACAAACCAAATTCCCTGCAAACTGGCACATCAACTTCAATGTTTAAGCTGAAAGTAATTTTCAGACACAAAAATAATTACAAAATGGATACCGAGCTGATATCGGAAACTTTTCTCTCTCAAATTTTACCTCACACCACCCACTGAGGCCAAATAAACTTCCTCTTTTTTTTATTTTGCACCTGGGGTGCAAAATTAGAAAGGAAGTGGAGGGAAACTGTTAAAAGCATTAGACTACCCCCAGGTACCTTCTATGTCTGTCGTATTCTTGAAAAACAGTTTTTGAGAACTTCATTGATTCAATTAGCAATAGTGACTGTTCCATCAGTAACAATGTCCTAATCGCACATTTATGCCCGTAAACCATAGGAGAGGGGGGGAAAAGTACAAAGACAAATGCAAACAGCTGAAATTCTGATTCTATTCATATACGCTAAATATAAGCCACAATTCCAATGAAGTTGGGACATCGTGTAAAACGCGAATAAAAACAGAATACAATGATTTGCAAATCCTTTCCGTCCAATATTCAATTGAGTACACAACAAAGACAAGATACTTAATGTTCAAACTGATGAACTTGTTCACAAAGTGGTAAACCTCACCCCACCCTTCCTTGTGAATGACTGAGCCTTTCGAATATGCGCCTTTAATACCTAAATCAGGACTCCTGTCACCTGTTTCCAATTAACCTGTTCACCTGTGGAATGTTCCAAACAGGTGTTTTTTTGAGCATTCCTCAACTTTCCCAGTCTTTTGTTGCCGCTGTCCCAGTTTTTTGGGAACATTTTGCAGGCATCAAATTCAAAATGAATGAATATTTCCAAAAAAAATAAATAAATAAAAAAAACACAAAGTTCATCAGTTTGAACATTAAATATCTTGTCTTTGTTGTGTACGCAGTTGAAAATAGGTTGAAAAAGATCTGCAAATCATTGTTTTCTGTTTTTATTCACGTTTCACACAATGTTCCAACTCCATTGGAACACTAAATGGTATAAGGCTGTCAGCACTAATTTCAGGTACTTTTTCACGTGTGGTGAATGTTGTAGGATTACAGAAGATCAAAATTGCGGCACTGGCCTCTCAGACTGCACTTGAAGGCGGCTGTAAGGAAGCCCTTACAGCTGGTGTAGGGACTCACCGTATAATTTTATACATGGTGGGATTGGTGAAAAAAGGCTCGTCCAGTTCGTTGTGGCCCCACTGCCGGTAGCAGAGAAGGTCCACGATCACGTCCTTCCGGAACCGCCGCTGGTACTCAACCGCCAGCCGGGTTGCTCGCAGAACGTCCTCGGCATGATCTGCGTTCACGTGAATCACAGCGCAATCCACCATCTTACCTGCAGGGCACGCAGACCAATAGGGCGCCCGTTATATCAAGGCCCATAATCCCATCGCGTGTGCACAATACATTCAAATTATTTCCCCAAAAAAAAAACCCTGAAAGAACAACAACTTCTGCGCAACAAGCAGTTAGCATCTGGCTAAAATGGCCAAAAAAAAATTCTATACATCATATTCAATCAAAAAAATTTTCATTAGGTTTGGTCTTCAGTTGGCGTTGACAGGTGGCATGTCTGGTTAAGCTACTCTTTCCCAGTGCAGCGATGAATCTTAAAGTATGTTCTCAAAATCTGACCAAGCTAATGCTGGCTACAGCAGTCAGCACTTTATTGCCCGGGAGTTCGTACAGTGAGAGAAATTTGAAATCAACAGGCTATAGTCCACCCAATTACACAAGTATAATCCAAGGTATCCATAGTGTCCCAGTAGCTCTGGATGATGCAACAACTGGGCAGCTCAAAAGGTAGACCACAGAGTACAGAAGCAATGTAGCTGAAATGTAGGACAATATGCCCG